>CP141139.1:53587144-54872454 GCA_035236585.1 Warburgia ugandensis | reverse complement strand
GACCACTGGACACACGAGACCACTGACCTAATACCGGACCCTGGACCACCGGACCCTGACCCTGGACCACGGACCACTGGACCACAGACCGAACCCACAGACCACAGGACCACAGACCACAGACCACAGACCACAGACCCACAGACCACAGACCACGAGACCACAGACCCTAACCACAGACCACAGACCCTAACCCTAGACCCTAGACCCTAGACCACAGACCACACGAACCCCTAACCCTGAACCACAGACCACAGACCACAGACCACAGACCACAGGACCCTAGCCACACAGACCACTGAGACCCTGAACTGAACCACAGACCACGGACCACAGACCCCTAACCCCAGACCACTGAACCCTAATACAGACCCCTAACCCCAGACCCTAACCACTTTGAACCACAGGACCACTGAGACCACAGACCTAACCACAGACCACTGAACCTTTGAACCACAGACCACAGACCACAGACCACAGACCACAGACCTAACCACAGACCACTGAACCACAGACCATTTGAACCACAGACCACAGACCACAGACCACAGACCACAGACCACAGACCACAGACCCCCAGACCACGAGACCACAGACCACTGAACCACAGACCACAGGACCACTGAACCACAGACCACAGACCACAGACCACAGACCACAGACCACAGACCACTGAACCTGGACCCTAACCACAGGACCACAGACCTGAACCACAGACCACAGACCTAACCACAGACCACAGACCACACAGACCACTGAACCACAGACCACAGACCATTTGAACCCCAGACCTGAACCACAGACCACAGAACCACAGACCACAGACCACACAGACCACAGACCACACAAGACCACAGACCACAGACCACGGAACCACGAGACCACAGACCCTAACCACAGACCACACAGACCACACAGACCCTGAACCACAGACCACAGACCCTGAACCCTAGACCACTGAACCACAGACCACTAACCACAGACCCTAGACCACAGACCACAGACCACTGAACCCCCAGACCACAGAACCCAGAACCACAGACCACAGACCACACAGACCTAGACCACAGACCACAGACCACAGAACCACAGACCACACAGACCACAGACCTTTGAGACCACAGACCACAGACCACGGAGACCACAGACCCCTAACCACTGAACCACAGACCCTAACCACGAACCACAGACCCTGAACCACAGACCACATTCTGAACCACAGACCTAACCACAGACCCTGAACCACTGAACCACAGACCCTAACCACAGACCACAGACCCACAGACCACAGACCACAGACCACAGACCCTAGACCCTAGACCACTGAACCCTAACCACAGACCACACAGACCCTGAACCCCAGACCTAGACCACAGACCACAGACCACAATACACAGAACCACTAGACCACAGACCACAGACCACGAACCACAGACACACAGACCCTGAACCACAGACCACTGAACCACACAGACCTGAACCTAGACAGACACAGACTACTGGTCCCCAGACCACAGACCACAGACCACAGACCACTAACCACAGACCACTGAACCACAGACCACAGACCACTGAGACCACGAGACCACAGACCATTTGAACCCTGAGACCTTCAGAACCACAGACCACAGACCACTGAGACCCCCAGACCACAGACCACAGACCACAGACCACTGAACCACAGACCACAGACCGAGACCACAGACCACAGACCACTGACCACAGACCACAGACCACAGACCACAGACCACAGACCTGAACCCTGAACCACAGAACCACAGACCCTAGACCCCCAGAACCACAGACCCCAGACCACAGACCACAGACCACAGACCACAGACCACTGAACCACAGACCACAGACCACAGACAGACCACAGACCACAGACCCTGAACCACAGACCACTGAACCACGAACCACAGACCACAGACCACCAGACCACAACCATTTGAACCACAGACCCCCAGACCACAGACCACAGACCACAGAACCACAGACCACGAACCACAGACCACACAGACCACAGAACCACAGACCACAGACCCTTTCTGAACTGAACCACAGACCACAGACCACAGACCACTGAACCACAGATACGAGACCACAGACCCTGGCTCCCAGACCACTGAATACAGACCCCTAACCACACAGACCACTGAACCACAGACCACAGACCACAGACCACACAGACCACAGACACACAGACCACGAACCACAGACCCTGAACCACAGACCACAGACCACAGACCACAGACCACAGAACCACAGACCACAGACCTAACCACAGACCACAATACAGACCACAGACCACAGACCACAGACCACAGACCCTAACCCCCAGACCAGACCTAACCCTAGACCACAGACCACAGACCACAGACCACAGACCACAGACCACAGACCACTGAACCCTAGACCACTGTGAACCCCAGACCACAGACCACAGACCACTGACCCCTAGACCTAGACCACAGACCACAGACCACAGACCACAGACCACTGAACCACAGACCACAGACCACAGACCCTAGACCACAGACCACTGAACCACAGACCAGAACCACAGACCTGAACCACAGAACCACAGACCACCAGACCACAGGTGAACCAACCACAGACCCCAGACCACTGAACCACAGACCACAGACCACAGACCACTGAACCACAGAACCACAGACCACTGAACCACGAACCCCAGACCACAGACCTAACCACGACCCTTTGAACCACAGACCACAGACCACAGACCACAGAACCACAGAACCACAAGACCACAGACCACAGACCCCAGACCACTGAACCACAGACCACAGACCACAAGACCTGAGACCACAGACTACAACCACAGACCACAGAACCACACAGACCCTAACCACTGAACCACAGACCACAGACCACGAAACCACGAGACCACAGAACCACAGAACCACAGACCACAGACCACAGACCACAGACCACAGACCACAGAACCACAGACCACAGACCACTGAACCACAGACCACACAGACCACAGACCACAGACCACAGACCACAGAACCACTGAATACAGACCACAGACCACACAGACACTGAACCACAGACCACAGACCCTAATACAGACCACAGACCACAGAACCACAGACCACACAGACCACTGAGACCACAGACCACAGACCACAGACCACAGACCACAGACCACAGACCACAGACAGACCACAGACTTGAACCACAGACCCTAACCACAGACCCTGAACCTGAACCTACAGACCACAGACCACAGACCACGAAGACCCACAGACCTAACCCACAGACCCTAACCCTGAACCACAGATTACACAGACCACAGACCACAGAACCATGAACCACGAAGACCCTGAACCTAACAGACCTGAACCCTAACAGAACCTGAACCACAAGACCACAGACCACAGACCACAGAACCACAGACCACAGACCACAGACCCTAACCAACCAGAACCCTATGCAGACCACTGAACCCCCAACCTGGGTCCCCAGACCAAGACCTAGACCACAGACCACAGAACCACAGACCACAGACCTGAACCACAGACCCAGACAGAACCACAGACCCCCAGACAGACCACAGACAGACCACTGAACCACAGACCACAGACCCTAACCACAGACCATTTGAACCACAGACCACAGACCACAAGACCACACGAACCACAAGACCACAGACACTGAACCACAGACCACAGACCACAGAACCCCAAGACCACAGACCACAGACCCTAACCACTGAACCACAGACCACAGACCCTGAACCACAGACCACTGACCACAGACCACGAGACCATTCTGAACCACTGAGACCACAGACCACTAACCCCGAACCCTGAACCACAGACCACAGACCACAACCTGAACCACAGACCACGAACCACAGACAGACCTAACCCTTTGAACCACAGAGACCACAGACCACAGACCCTGAGACCACAGACCACAGACCACGGAACCACGAGAACCACAGACCACAGACCACGAGACCACGAGACCACGAGACCACAGACCACAGACCCCCGTAACCACTGAGACCACAGACCACAGACCACAGACCACAGACCCCAGCTCCCACAGACCATGGACACAGACCACAGACCACAGACCACTGAACCACAGACCACAGACCACAGACCCTAACCCCAGACCACAGACCACACAGACCACTGAACCACAGACCACAGACACTGAACCACAGACCACAGACCACGAACCACAAGACCACACAGACCACAGACCACAGACCACGAGACAGACCCCTAACCACACAGACCACAGAACCACAGACCACAGACCTGCCTGAAGCCACAGACCACAGACCACAGACCATTTGAACCCCAGACCACAGACCACAGACCACGAGACCACAGACCCTGAGACCACAGACCACAGACCACAGACCACAGACCCTAACCACTGAACCCCTAACCCTAACCACGACAGACCACCAGACCACACAGAACCACTGAACCCTAACCACAGACCCTAACCACAGACCACAGAGACCACAGACCACGAGACCACAGACCCTGAACCACAGACCACAGACCACTGAACCACAGACCCTTTAGACCACAGACCACTGAACCACAGACCACAGACAGACCACAGACCCACAGACCCTAACGAATTCTCCACAGACCACAGACCACAGACCACTAATACAGCCACAGACACGAACCCTAACCCCAGACCACAGACCACAGACCACAGACCACACCCTTTGACCCCTTTGAACCACAGATCCCCAAGACCACAGACCACAGACCCTTTGAGACCACAGACCACAGACCACAGACCCTAGACAGACCTGAACCTAACCACAGACCACAGACCACAGAACCCACAGACCCCTAACCTAGACCTTTGAACCACAGACCCAGAACCCCCCAGACCACAGACCACAGACCACAGACCATTTAGACCACAGACCCTAGTGAACCACGAGACCACCGAGACCCTGAACCACAGACCACAGACCACAGACCGAACCCCAGACCACAGACCACAGACCCTGAACCGTAACCAGACAGACCACAGACCACTGAACCACAGACACGAACCTAGACCACAGACCACAGACCACGAGACCACAGACCACAGACCACTGAACCACAGACCACTGAGACCACAGACCACTGAACCACGAGACCACAGACCCTGAACCGAACCACAGACCACAGACCACAGAACCACAGACCACAGACCACAGACCACAGACCCCTGAACCACTGAACCACAGACCATAAGACCACAGACCACAGACCTGAACTACAGAACCACTGAACCACAGACCACAGACCATTTGAACCACAGACCACAGACCACAGAGACCACAGACCACTAGACCACAGACCTGAATGGACTGAGACCACAGACCTGAGACCACAGACCACAGACCCTGAACCACAGACCCTAACCCCAGAACCACAGACCACAGACCCAGACCACAGACCACAGACCCCAGACCACAGACCACAGAACCACAGACCACAGACCACAGAACCTGAACCCTAGAACCACAGACCACAGACCACAGACCACAGACCACAGAACCACAGACCACAGACCACAGACCACAGACCTAGAACCACAGACCACAGACCACAGACCACAGACCACAGACCCTAGCCACAGACCACAGAACCACAGACCTGAACCACAGACCACAGACCCTGAACCACAGACCACAGACCACAGACCTAACCACAGACCCCTGAACCACAGACCACAGACCTGAACCACAGACCACAGACCACAAGAACCACAGACCACAGACCACAGACCACAGAACCACAGACCACAGACCCCTAACCACAAGACCACGAGACCACAGACCCTAACCACTGAACCACGAACCACAGACCTGAACCCTGAACCACAGACCACAGACCACAGACCACAGACCACAGACCACAGACCACTGAGACCACAGACCCTAACCACAGACCCTGACCACAGACCACAGACCACAGACCCTGAACCACACAGACCATTTAGACCACAGACCACAGACCACAGACCACAGACCACACAGACCACATGAACCACAATTCTAGACCACAGACCACACCTGAACCACAGACCACAGACCACGAACCACAGACCACAGACCACAGACCACAGACCACAGACCTGAACCACACTGAACCACAGACCCCAACCATTTAGACCACAGACCACAGACAGACCCTGAGACCACGAGACCACTGAACCACAGACCCACTGAGACCACAGACCCATTACAGACCACTAACCCTGACCACAGACCACGAGACCACGAACCACAGACAACCACAGACCACGAGACCACCCAGAACCACTGAACCACAGACCCTACCCTAACCACAGACCACAGAACCTGACTAAACCACAGAACCACAGACCACAGACCACTGAACCACTGAACCCAGACCACAGACCACAGACCACGAGACACGAACCACACAGACCACAGACCCTGAGACCACAGACCTGAACCCAGAACCCCTAGACACGAGACACTGAGACCACAGAACCCACAGACCACGAGACACCTGAGACCATTTGAACCACAGACCACGAGACCACTGAGACCACTGAACCACAGACCACAGACCAACAGACCTAAGACACTGTGAACCACAGACCACGAGACCACAGACCACAGACCACAGACCACGAGACCACAGAACCACAGACCACAGACCTGAGACCACAGACCACAGACCACAGACCACAGACCCTAGACCACAGACCACAGACCACAGACCCACAGACCACAGACCACGAGACCACAGAACCACAGACCACTGAAGACCACAGACCACAGACCACAGACCCTAACCACCAGACCACAGACCACAGACCACAGACCACAAGACCACAGACCCTAACCATTTGACCACAGACCACAGAACCACAGACCACAGACCACAGACCACGAGACTGAACACTGAACCACAGAACCCTAACCACAGAACCAGACTAGATTTGAACCACAGACCACGAGACCACAGACCACGAGACCACAACCACAGACCAGACATGAACCACTAGAACCACGAGACCACTGAGACCACCAGACCACGAGACCACAGACCACAGACCACAGACCACTGAGACCACAGACCACAGACCCTGAACCACAGACCACAGACCACAGAACCACGAAGACCACAGACCACTTTGAACCACAGACCACTTGGAGACCACAGACCACTGAGACCACAGACCACAGACCCCAGACCCCTGGACAACCACACAGACCACAGAACCACGAGACCACAGACCACAGAACCACTAATACAGACCACGAGACCACAGACCACTGAGACCACAGACCCACAGACCACAGACCACAGACCACCTGAACCACAGACCCTAGACCACAGACCACAGACCACAATTTTGACCCTAGACCACTGTAGACCACTTGAACCACAGACCACAGACAAGAACCACGAGACCACTGAACCACACAGACCACGAGACCACAGAACCACAGAACCACAGACCAACCACAGACCACAGACACTGGACCTGAACCACTAGACCACAGACCACGAAGACACAGACCACGAACCTGAACAGACCCTGAGACCCCCAGACCACGAGACCACAGACCACAGACCACAGACCCTACTTACAGAACACACAGAACCTGAACCACTGACCCTAACCACAGACCACAGACCACAGAACCACAGACCACAGACCCTGAACCACAGACCACAGACCACAGACCCTGAACCACGGACCACGAGACCACAGACCCAGACCACACAGACCACGAGAACCACAGACCACAGAACCACGAGACCACCTTGCAGACCACAGACCACAGAACCACAGACCACTGAACCACGAGACCACAGACCACTATGAACCACAGACCACGAGGAACCCTAACCTACAGACCCTAACTCACGGAACCCCCAGACCACAGACCACAGACCACAGACCACAGAACCAGACAGACCACTGAACCACAGACAACCACTTTGAACCACTGAACCACAGACCACAGACCACTGGAACCACAGACCACAGAACCACAGACCACAGACCACAGAACCACAGACCACTAAGACCACGAACCCTGAGACCACAGAACCACAACCACACAGACCACAGAGACCACACAGACACGAGACAGACCACTGAACCACAGACCACCACAGGACCTAACCACAGACCATTTAGACCGAACGAGACCACAGACAGACCACAGACCACAGACCACAGACCACTGACCACCCTGAGCCAGACCACAGACCCTGAACCACAGACCCCAGACCACAGACCACAGACCACTAACCACGGGCAAGAACCACTGAACTGAACACAGACCACTGAACCACAGAACCACAGACCACAGAACCACAGAACCTGAACCCACAGAACCACAGAACCTGAACCCAGACCACAGACTAGCACAGACCTGAACCTAACCACAGACCACTAACCACAGACCACTAACCCTAACCACAGACCCTAACCACGAGACCACGAGACCACAGAACCACAGACCACAGAGACCACGAGACAGAGACCACAGACCACAGACCACCAGACCACGACAGACCTAGACCTGGCTCCCCAGACCACAGACCACAGACCACAGACCACAGAGACCCAGAACACACAGACCACTGACAAGACCACAGACCACAGACCACAGACCACTGAACCACAGAACACACAGACCACAGAACCACTGAACCGAACAGAACCACAGACCACAGAACCACAGAACCCTGAACCACTGAACACAGACAGACCCTAACCACAGACCACAGACCACAGACCACTGAACCTGGGCCCAGAGACCACAGACCACAGAACCACAGACCACAGACCACAGACCACGAGACCTGAACCACAGAACCCACAGACCATTTGAACCCGAACCACAGAACCACAGACCACAGACCACAGAACCCCGAACCCACAGACCTAACCCACAGACCCTGACAGACCACAGACCACTGAACCACGAGACCTCTGAACCACAGAACCACAGACCACCGAGAACCCTGAGACCACAGACCACGAGACCACGAGACCACAGAACCACAGACCTGAGACCACAGACCACTGAACCCTGAACTACAGACACGAACCACTGACAGAACCCCACAGACACAGGACCACAGACCCTAACCACAGACCCTGAACCACGAGACCTAACCCTAGACCACAACCACAGACCACTGAGACCACAGACCCCAGACCACAGACCACAGACCACAGACCACGAGACCACAGAACCTGGAGCCAGACAGACCCTGAACCCCGAGACCACAGACCACAGACCACAGACCACAGAACCACAGACCACAGACCCTACAGGAACCACAGACCACGAGACCACTGAATCCCCCTGGAGACCACAGACCACCAGACCACAGACCACAGACCACAGACCCTGAACCACAGACCACAGACCACAGACCCACAGACCTAACCACAGACCACAGACCACGAGAACACCTTGATTAACCTAGACCACAGACCACTGAACCACAGACCACTGAACCACGAGACACACAGACCACGTTTGAACCACAGACCACAGACCACAGACCACAGAGACCCTTTGAACCACAGACCACAGACCACGAGACCACAGAACCACAGAACCACGAGACCACAGACCCCCAGACCACAGAGACCCACAGACCTGAGACCACAGACCACTGAGACCATTTGAGACCACAGACCACAGACCACAGACCAGACCTTGAACCACAGACCACAGACAGACCACAGACCACAGACCCAACCACAGACCACAGAACCACTGAGACCATTTAGACCACCCAGACCACAGACCACTGAACCACAGACCACAGACCACAGACCACCAGACCACAGACCACAGACCACAGACCACAGACACACAGACCAGTCCCCAGAACCACAGACCACAGACCACTTGAACCCTACAGACACGGGAACCACAGACCACAGAACCACAGACCCCAGACAGACCACAGACCACTGAGAGACCACAGAACCACAGACCACTGAACCACAGACCCTTTGAACCACAGACCACAGACCCTGAACCACAGACCACAGACCCTAGAACACACAGACCTAATACAGACCACGAACCATTTGAACCATTTGAGACCACAGACCACAGACCACAGACCTAAACCATTTGAACCCAGACCACAGACCACAGACCTAACCACTGAACCACTGAACCACGAGACCACAGACCCACAGACCAGACAGACCACAGAACCACAGACCACAGACCACAAGACCACTGAACCACAGACCATTTAGACCACAGACCACGAGACAGACCACAGACCACAGAACCACAGAACCACAAGACCACAAGACCACAGACCTGGACCACAGCCACAGACCACACGAGACCACTTTGAACCACAGACCTAATACGAGACCATTTGAGACCACAGACCACAGACCACGAACCATTTGAACCACAACCACAGACCACGGACAGAGACCACAGACCAATTCCTGGATACAGACCTAACCTGAACCACAAGACCACGAGACCACGAGACCACAGAACCACAGACCTAGACAGACCACAGACCACGAACCACAGACCACAGACCACGAACCACGAGACCACGAGACCAGACAGACCACGAGACCACGAGACCACAGACCTTTGGAACCCCAGACCTACAGACCACAGAGACCACGAGACCACAGACCTGAACCCCAGACCACAGAGACCACAGAACCACAGACCACAAGACCCTAGCCACGAGACCAGAACCACAGACCACAGACCACGAGACTGAACCACGAGACCACGAGACCACAGAGACCCTGAACCACGAGACCACAGACCCTGAACCACTTTGACCACACTAGACCACGAGACCACAGACCACTGACCCCAGACCCAGACCACAGAACCCACGAGACCACAGACCTGATCCACAGGTCTGGAGCCACAGACCACAGGGCCCCACTCTGAACCACAGACCACAGACCACAGACCCTAGCCACAGACCACAGAACCACAGACCTACAAGAACCTGAGACCACAGGATCCCCACAGACCACAGACCACAGACCTATGACCAGAGACCACAGATCCCACAGAACCACAGACCACAGACCACAGACCACAGACCACAGACCACAGAACCACAGACCCCCAGACAGAACCACGAGACCACAGACCACAGACCACAGACCACAGACCACAAGACCTGAACCACAGACCATTTGAACCAGACCACAGACCACAGACCACAGACCACTGAACCACAGACCACAGACCACTGAACCACAGACCACAGACCACAGACCACAGACCACCAGACCACAGAACCCCTGAACCACAGACCACAGACCACAGACCACAGGACCACTGAACCACAGACCACAGACCACAGACCCTGAACCCCAGACCACAGACCACAGACCACAGACCACAGACCACAGACCACAGACCCCTGAACCACAGACCACAGAACCACGGACCACAGACCCTGAACCACAGACCACAGACCACAGACCACAGACCACAGACCACAGACCACAGACCCTAACCACAGACCACAGAACCACTGAACCACAGACCACAGACCACAGACCACGGACCACTGGACCACAGACCACAGACCACAGACCACAGACCACAGACCACAGACCACAGACCACAGACCACTGAACCCTGAACCACAGACCACAGACCACAGACCCTGAACCACAGACCACAGACCACAGACCACAGAGACCACGGACCACAGACCACGAACCACGGACCACGGACCACAGACCACAGACCCCAGACCACAGACCACGGACCACTGAACCACAGACCACAGACCCTAACCACAGACCACAGACCACAGACCACAGACCACTGAACCACAGGACCACAGACCACAGACCACTGGACCACAGACCACTGAACCACAGACCACAGACCACAGACCACAGACCCTAACCACAGACCACAGACCACAGACCACGAGACCACAGACCTGAACCACAGACCACAGACCACAGACCACAGACCACAGACCACAGACCACAGACCACAGACCACGGAACCACGAGACCACAGACCACTGAACCACAGAACCACAGACCACAGACCCTAACCCAGAACCACTGACCACAGACCACAGACCACTGAGACCACAGACCACAGACCACAGACCCCACAGACCACAGACCACAGACCACGAGACCACAGACCCCAGACCACAGACCACAGACCACAGACCACAGACCCCTGAACCACAGACCACAGACCCTGAACCACAGACCACAGACCACAGACCACAGACCACTGAACCACAGACCACAGACCCTAACCACAGAACCACAGACCACAGACCACTGGAGACCACAGACCACAGACCACAGACCACAGACCACAGACCACAGACCACTGAACCACAGACCACAGACCACAGACCACAGACCACAGACCTAACCACAGACCACAGACCTGAACCACTGAACCACAGACCACAGACCACAGACCACAGACCACAGACCACAGACCACAGACCACAGACCACAGAACCACAGACCACAGACCACAGACCACTGAACCCTGAACCACAGACCACGAGACCACAGACCACAGACCACAGACCACAGAACCACAGACCACAGACCACAGACCACAGACCACAGACCACAGACCACAGACCCTGAACCACAGACCCTAACCACAGACCACAGACCACAGACCACAGACCACAGACCCTGAACCACAGACCACAGACCACAGACCACAGACCCTGAACCACAGACCACAGACCACAGACCACAGACCACGAGACCACAGACCACAGACCACAGACCACAGACCACAGACCCTGAACCACAGACCACAGACCACAGGAACCACAGACCACAGACCACAGACCACAGACCACAGAACCACAGACCACAGACCACAGACCACAGACCCTGAACCACAGACCACAGACCACAGACCACTGAACCACAGACCACAGACCACAGACCACGAACCACAGACCACAGACCACAGACCACAGACCACAGACCACAGACCCTGAACCACAGACCTACAACCACTGAACCACAGACCACAGACCTGAACCACAGACCACAGACCACAGAACCACAGACCACAGACCACAGACCACAGACCACAGACCACAGACCACAGACCACGAACCACAGACCACAGACCACTGAACCACAGACCCTAACCACAGACCACAGACCACAGACCACAGAACCACAGACCACAGACCACAGACCACAGACCACAGACCACAGACCACAGACCACAGACCACAGACCCTGAACCACAGACCACAGACCACAGGACCACAGACCACAGACCTAACCACAGACCCTGAACCACTGAACCACAGACCACACAGACCCTTGAACCACAGACCACAGACCACAGACCACAGACCACAGACCTGAGGACCACAGACCACAGACCACAGACCACAGACCCTGAACCACAGACCACAGACCACAGACCACAGACCCCGAACCACAGACCACAGACCACTGAACCACAGACCACGAACCCTTTGAGACCACAGACCACAGACCCTGAACCACAGACCACAGACCACAGACCACAGACCCTGAACCACAGACCACAGACCACAGACCACAGACCTGAACCACAGACCACGGACCCTAACCACAGACCACTGAACCACAGACCACAGACCACAGACCACAGACCACTGAACCACTGAACCACAGACCACAGACCACAGACCCTGAACCACAGACCACTGAGACCACAGACCACAGACCACAGACCACAGACCACAGACCACAGACCACAGACCACAGACCACTGAACCACAGACCACAGACCACAGACCCTGAACCACAGACCACAGACCCTGAACCACGGACCACAGACCACAGACCACGAGACCACAGACCACAGACCACAGACCCTGAACCACAGACCACTGAACCACAGACCACAGACCACGGAACCACAGACCACAGGACCCTAACCACGGACCACGGACCACTGAACCACAGACCACGGACCACAGACCACAGACCACAGACCCTGACCACAGACCACAGACCACAGACCACGAACCACAGACCACAGACCACTGACCACTGGACCACTGAACCACAGACCACAGACCACGGACCACGGACCACGGACCACAGACCACAGACCACTGAACCGGACAGACACTGGACCACAGACCACAGACCACAGGACCACAGAGACCACGGACCCTGGACCACAGACCACGGACCACAGACCACAGGACCACGGACCACAGACCACTGAACCACAGACCACAGGACCCCGGAACCACGGACCACACAGACCACAGACCACACGGACCACAGACCACGGACCACAGACCTGGACCACGGACCACGGACCCTGAACCACAGACCCTAACCACAGACCACAGACCACAGGACCACAGACCCTGACAGACCACAGACCACAGGACCACAGACCACAGACCACAGGACCACTGAGACCACAGACCACAGACCACTTAGACAGACCACAGACCTAACCACAGACCACAGACCACGGACCACGGACCACGGACCACTGGACCACAGGACCACGAACCACAGACCACAGACCACAGACCACAGACCACAGACCACAGACCACGGACCACAGACCACAGACCACAGACCACAGACCACAGACCACTGGACCACAGACCCTGGACCACTGAACCACAGACCACAGACCCTGAACCACTGGACCACAGACCACAGACCACAGACCACAGACCACAGACCCTGGACCACAGACCACAGACCACAGACCACAGACCACAGACCACAGACCACAGACCACAGACCACAGACCACAGGACCACAGGACCACAGACCACAGACCTGAACCACAGACCACTGGACCACAGACCACAGACCACAGACCACAGACCACTGAACCACAGACCACTGAACCACAGACCACAGACCACAGACCACAGACCACAGACCACAGACCACAGACCACAGACCACTGAACCACAGACCACAGACCACAGACCACTGAACCACAGACCACAGACCACAGACCACAGACCACAGACCACAGACCCTGAACCACAGACCACAGACCACAGACCACAGACCACAGACCACAGACCACAGAACCACAGACCACGGAACCACAGACCACAGACCACAGACCTGAGACCACAGACCACAGACCACAGAACCACAGACCACTGAACCACTGAACCACAGACCACAGACCACAGACCACAGACCACAGAACCACAGACCACAGACCACAGACCACAGACCCTGAACCACAGACCACAGACCACAGACCACAGACCACAGACCACAGACCACTGAACCACAGACCACAGACCACAGACTGAACCACAGACCACAGACCACAGACCACAGACCACTGAACCACAGACCACAGACCACAGACCACTGACCACAGACCACAGACCACAGACCACAGACCCTAACCACAGACCACAGACCACAGACCACAGACCTGAACCACAGACCACAGACCACAGACCACAGACCACAGACCTGAACCACAGACCACAGACCACAGACCCTAACCACAGACCACAGACCACAGACCACAGACCACAGACCACAGACCACAGACCACAGACCACAGACCACAGACCACAGACCACAGAACCACAGACCACAGAACCACAGACCACAGACCACAGACCACAGACCACAGACCTGAACCACAGACCACAGACCACAGACCCTAACCACAGACCACAGACCACAGACCCTGAACCACAGACCCTAGACCACAGACCACAGACCACAGACCACAGACCACAGACCCTAACCACAGACCACTGAACCACAGACCACAGACCACAGACCACTGACCACAGACCCTGAACCACAGACCACAGACCACAGACCACAGACCACAGACCACAGACCACAGACCACAGAACCACAGACCACAGACCACAGACCACAGACCACAGACCACAGACCACAGACCACAGACCTGAACCACAGACCACAGACCACAGACCTACTGAACCACAGAACCACAGACCACAGACCACAGACCACAGACCACAGACCACAGACCACAGACCACTGAACCACTGAACCACAGACCACAGACCACGAACCACAGACCACAGACCACAGACCACAAGACCACAGACCACTGAACCAACCACAGACCCTAACCACAGACCACAGACCCACAGACCACAGACCACAGACCACAGACCACAGACCACAGACCACTGAGACCCTGAACCACTGAGACCACAGACCACTGAACCACAGACCACAGACCCTAACCACAGACCCTGAACCACAGACCACAGACCACAGACCCTGAACAGACCACAGACCACAGACCACAGACCACAGACCACAGACCACAGAACCACAGACCACAGACCCCAGACCACAGAACCACAGACCACAGACCACAGACCACAGACCACTGAACCCTAGACCACAGACCACAGACCACAGACCTGAGACCACAGACCACAGACCACAGACCACAGACCACAGACCACAGAACCCCTGAACCCACAGACCTAACCACAGACCTACAGACCACAGACCACTGAGACCACAGACCACAGACCACAGACCACAGACCACAGACCATTTGACCACTAACCACAGACCGAGACCTAACCACAGACCACAGACCACTGAACCACAGACCCTGAACCACAGACCACAGACCACAACAGACCACAGACCCCAGACCCTAGACCACAGACCACAGACCTAGACCACAGACCACTGAACCACAGACCACAGACCACAGACCACAGACCACAGACCACAGAACCACAGACCACAGACCCTAACCACAGACCACTGAACCACAGACCACAGACCACAGACCACAGAACCACAGACCCTGAACCACAGACCACAGACCACAGACCTAACCACAGACCCTAACCACAGACCACAGACCACAACCACAGACCTAACCACAGACCACAGACCACAGACCACAGACCCCAGACCACAGACCACAGACCACAGACCACTGAACCACAGACCACAGACCACAGACCACTGAGACAGACCACAAACCACAGACCACTAGACCTGAACCACAGACCCTAACCACAGACCCTAACCAGACCACAGAACCCTAACCCAGACCACAGACCCCCCAGACCACAGACCCTAGACCACAGACCACAGACCACAGACCACAGACCACAGACCACAGACCCTTTGAACCACAGACCACAGACCACAGACCACTGAACCACTGAACCACTGAACCACAGACCCTGAACCACAGACCACAGACCACAGACCACGAACCACGAACCACAGACCACAGACCACAGACCACAGACCACAACCACTGAACCACAGACCACAGACCCTGAACCACCAGACCACAGAACCACAGACCACAGACCACAGACCACAGACCCCTAGACCACAGACCAGACCACGAGAACCACAGACCACAGAACCACAGACCACAGACCCTGAACCACAGACCACCGACCACAGACCACAGACCACAGACCACAGACCACAGACCACAGACCACAGACCACCGAGACCACAGACCACAGACCAACCACAGACCACTGAACCACAGACCACAGAACCCCAGACCACAGACCACTGAGACACAGACCACTGAACAGACCACAGACCACAGACCACAGACCACAAGACCACAGACACAGACCCTGAACCACAGACCACAGACCCTAACCACGAACCACAGACCACAGACCACAGACCACAGACCACAGACCACAGACCACAGACCACAGACCACTGAACCACAGACCACAGACCACAGACCACACACTTGGACCACAGACCACAGACCACAGACCACAGACCACAGACCACTGAACCACAGACCACTGAGACCACAGACCTGAGACCACAGACCACAGACCACAGACCACAGACCACAGACCCTGAACCACAGACCACAGACCACAGACCACAGACCACAGACCACAGACCACTGAACCACAGACCACAGACCACAGACCACAGACCACAGACCACAGACCACAGACCACAGACCCTGACACAGACCACAGACCACAGACCACGAGACCACAGACCACAGACCACAGACCACAGACCACAGACACTGGGCCACAGACCCTGAACCACAGACCACAGACCACAGACCACAGACCACAGACCCTGAACCACAGACCACTGAACCACAGACCCAGACCCTAGACCACAGACCACAGACCACAGACCACTGAGACCACAGACCACAGACCCTAACCACAGACCACAGAACCCTGAACCACAGACCACAGACCACAGACCACAGACCCCTGAACCACAGACCACAGACCAACCACAGACCTGAACCACTGAACCTGAACACAGACCACAGACCACGAACCACAGACCACAGACCTAACCTGAACCACAGACCCTGAACCCAGACCACAGACCACAGACCACAGACCACAGACCACAGACCACAGACCACTAACCCTGAACCACGAGACCACAGAACCCTGAACCACAGACCACAGACCCTGAACCACAGACCACAGACCACAGACCACAGACCACAGACCACAGACCACAGACCCTGAACCACAGACCCTAACCACTGAACCACAGACCACAGACCACTGACCACAGACCACAGACCACAGACCACAGACCCTGAACCACTGAGACCACAGACCCCTGAACCACAGACCACAGACCTAACCACAGAACCACAGACCACAGACCACAGACCACAGACCACAGACCCTAACCACAGACCACAGACCACAGACCACAGACCACAGACCACAGACCACAGACCACAGAACCACAGACCACTGAACCACAGACCACAGACCACAGACCACAGACCACAGACCACAGACCACAGACCACACAGACCACAGACCACACAGAACCACAGACCCTGAACCACAGACCACAGACCACAGACCACAGACCACAGACCACTGAACCACAGACCACAGACCACAGACCACAGAACCACAGACCCTGAACCACAGACCACAGACCACAGACCACAGACCACAGACCACTGAACCACAGACCACAGACCACAGACCACAGACCACAGACCACAGACCACTGAACCACAGACCACAGACCACAGACCACAGACCACAGACCACAGACCCTGAACCACAGACCACAGACCACAGACCACAGACCACAGACCACAGACCACAGACCACAGACCACAGACCACAGACCCTGAACCACAGACCACAGAACCCTGAACCACAGACCACAGACCACAGACCACAGACCACAGACCACAGACCACTGAACCCTGAACCCTAGACCACAGACCACTGAACCACAGACCACAGAACCTAACCACAGACCACAGAACCACAGACCACAGACCACAGACCACAGACCACAGACCCCTAACTGAACCCAGAACCAGAACCACAGACCACTGAACCACAGACCACAGACCACAGACCACAGACCACAGACCACAGAACCCCTGAACCACAGACCACAGACCACAGACCCTGAACCACAGACCACAGACCACAGACCACAGACCACAGACCAACCTGAACCACAGACCACAGACCACTGAACCACAGACCTGAACCACAGAACCACAGACCACAGACCCTAACCACTGAACCACAGACCACAGACCACAGACCACAGACCACAGACCACAGACCACAGAACCACAGACCACAGACCACAGACCACAGACCACAGACCACTGAACCACAGACCACAGACCACTGAACCACAGACCACAGACCACAGACCACAGACCACAGACCACAGAACCACAGACCTGAACCACGAACCACTGAACCACAGAACCACAGACCCTAACCACAGACCACACAGACCACTGAACCACAGACCCTGAACCACAGACCACAGACCACAGAACCACAGACCCTAACCTGAACCACAGACCACAGACCACAGACCACAGACCACAGACCACAGACCACAGACCACAGACCACAGACCACAGACCACAGAACCACAGACCACAGACCACTGAACCACTGAACCCCAGACCACAGACCTAACCACAGACCACAGACCCTGAACCACAGACCACAGACCACAGACCACAGACCACAGACCACAGACCACAGACCACAGACCACAGACCACAGACCACAGACCACAGAACCACAGACCACAGGACCTGAACCCAGACCACAGACCTGACCACAGACCCTGAACGGACCCTAACCACAGACCACAGACCACAGACCACAGACCACAGACCACAGACCACAGACCACAGACCACAGACCACTGACCACAGACCACAGACCACAGACCACAGACCACAGACCACAGACCACAGACCACAGACCACAGACCCTGAACCACAGACCACAGACCACAGACCACAGACCACAGACCACAGACCACAGACCACAGACCACAGACCACAGACCACTGAACCACACAGACCACAGACCACAGACCACAGACCACAGACCACAGACCACAGACCACAGACCACAGACCACAGACCACAGACCACAGACCACAGACCACAGACCACAGACCACTGAACCACAGACCACAGACCACAGACCACAGACCACAGACCACAGAACCACAGACCACTGAACCACAGACCACTGAACCCTGAACCACAGACCACAGACCACAGACCACAGACCCTAACCACAGACCACTGAACCACAGACCACAGACCACAGACCACAAGACCACAGACCACAGACCTGAACCACAGACCACAGACCCTGAACCACAGACCACTGAACCACAGACCCTAACCACAGACCACAGACCACAGACCACAGACCACAGACCACAGACCACAGACCACAGACCACAGACCACAGACCCTAACCACAGACCACAGACCACAGACCACTGAACCACAGACCACAGACCCTGAACCACAGACCACAGACCACAGACCACAGACCCTAACCACAGACCACAGACCACAGACCACTGAACCACAGACCACGGACCACAGACCACAGACCACAGACCACAGACCACAGACCACAGACCACAGACCACGGACCACAGACCACAGACCCTGAACCACAGACCACAGACCACAGACCACTGAACCACAGACCACAGACCACAGACCACTGAACCACAGACCACTGAACCACAGACCACAGACCACAGACCACAGACCACAGACCACTGAACCACAGAACCACAGACCACAGAACCACAGACCACAGACCACAGACCACAGGACCACAGACCACAGACCACAGACCACAGACCACAGACCACAGACCACAGACCACAGAACCACAGACCACAGACCACAGACCACAGACCACAGACCACAGACCACAGACCACAGACCCTGAACCACAGACCACAGACCACAGACCACAGACCACAGACCACAGGACCACAGACCACAGACCACAGACCACAGACCACTGAACCACAGACCACAGACCACAGACCACAGACCACAGACCACGAGACCACAGACCACAGACCACAGACCACAGACCACAGACCACAGACCCTGAACCACAGACCACAGACCACAGAACCACAGACCACAGACCACAGACCCTAACCACAGACCACAGACCACAGACCACTGAACCACAGACCACAGACCACAGACCCTGAACCACAGACCACTGAACCACAGACCACAGACCACAGACCCTGAACCACAGACCACAGACCACAGACCACAGACCACAGACCACAGACCCTGAACCACAGACCACAGACCACAGACCACAGACCACAGACCACTAACCCTGAACCACAGACCACAGACCACAGACCACAGACCACAGACCACCACAGACCACAGACCACAGACCACAGACCACTGAACCACAGACCACAGACCACAGACCCTGAACCACAGACCACAGAACCACAGACCCTGAACCACAGACCACAGACCACAGACCCTGAACCACAGACCACAGACCCTGAACCACAGACCACAGACCACAGACCACAGACCACAGACCTAGACCATGGACTGAGACCACGAACCTGAACCCTGAACCACTGACCACATGAACCACAGACCACAGACCCTGAACCACAGACCACAGACCACAGACCACAGACCACAGACCACAGACCACAGACCACAGACCACAGACCACAGACTGAACCACAGACCACAGACCACTGAACCACAGACCACAGACCACAGACCACAGACCACAGACCACAGACCACAGACCACAGACCACAGACCACAGACCACAGACCACAGACCACAGACCACTGACCACAGACCCTGAACCACAGACCACAGACCACTGAACCACAGACCACAGACCACAGACCACAGACCACAGACCACAGACCACTGAACCACAGACCACTGAACCACAGACCACAGACCACAGACCACTGAACCACAGACCACAGACCACAGACCACAGACCACAGACCACAGACCACAGACCACAGACCACTGAACCACAGACCACAGACCACAGACCACAGACCACAGACCACTGAACCACAGACCACAGACCACAGACCACAGACCACAGACCACAGACCACAGACCACAGACCACAGACCCTGAACCACAGACCACAGACCACAGACCACAGACCACAGACCACAGACCACGAACCACAGACCACAGACCACAGACCACAGACCACAGACCACTGAACCACAGACCACAGAACCACAGACCACAGACCACAGACCACAGACCACAGACCACAGACCACTAACCACAGACCACAGACCACAGACCACTGAACCACAGACCACAGACCACAGACCACAGACCACAGACCACAGAACCACAGACCACAGACCACAGACCACAGACCCTGAACCACAGACCACAGACCACAGACCACAGACCACAGACCACAGACCACAGACCACAGACCCTGAACCACAGACCACAGACCACAGACCACAGACCACAGACCACAGACCACAGACCACAGACCACAGACCCTGAACCACAGACCACTGAACCACAGACCACGAACCACAGACCACAGACCACAGACCACAGAACCACTGAACCACAGACCACAGACCACGGACCCTGGACCACAGACCACTGGACCACAGGACCACAGACCACTGAACCACAGACCACAGACCACAGACCACAGACCCTGAACCACAGACCACAGACCACAGACCACAGACCCTAACCACAGACCACAGACCACTGAACCACAGACCACAGACCACAGACCACAGACCACAGACCACTGAACCACAGGACCACAACCTGGAACCCCAGACCACGGACCACGGACCCTGGACCACACAGACCACAGACCACAGACCACAGACCACAGACCACGGACCACAGACCACGGACCACAGACCACGGACCACGGACCACGGAAACCACTGGACCACGGACCACCTGACACGGACCACGGACCACGGACCACGGACCACGGACCACGGACCACTGGACCACGGACCACGGACCACTGGAACCACGGACCACAGACCACGGACCACAGACCACAGACCACAGGACCACAGGACCACAGGACCCTGGACCACGGACCACGAGACCACAGACCACAGACCACAGACCACAGACAGACCACAGACCACAGACCTGAACCCTGAACCACAGACCACAGACCACAGACCACAGACCACTGAACCACAGACCACGGACCACTGGACCACTGGACCACACGGACCACTGGGACCACAGGACCACGGACCACGGACCACGGACCCTGGACCACGGACCACGGACCACAGACCACAGACCACAGACCACTGAACCACAGAACCACAGACCACAGACCACAGACCACAGACCACAGACCACAGACCCTGAACCACAGACCACAGACCACAGGACCACAGACCACTGGACCACAGACCACAGACCACAGACCACAGAACC
Organism: Warburgia ugandensis; assembly: GCA_035236585.1. Lineage (NCBI taxonomy): Eukaryota > Viridiplantae > Streptophyta > Magnoliopsida > Canellales > Canellaceae > Warburgia > Warburgia ugandensis. The sequence continues at coordinate 54,848,612 of CP141139.1, read as the reverse complement.
ACAGACCACAGACCACAGACCACAGACCACAGACCACAGACCACAGACCACAGACCACAGACCACTGAACCACAGACCACAGACCACAGACCACAGACCACAGACCACAGACCACAGACCACAGACCACAGAACCACAGACCACAGAACCACTGAACCACAGACCACAGACCACAGACCACAGACCACAGACCACAGACCACAGAACCAGAACCACAGACCACAGAACCACAGACCACAGACCACAGACCCTGAACCACAGACCACAGACCACAGACCACAGACCACAGACCACAGACCACAGACCACAGACCACTGAACCACAGACCACAGACCACAGACCACAGACCACTGAACCACAGACCACAGACCACAGAACCACAGACCACAGACCACAGACCACCAGACCACAGACCCTGAACCACAGACCACAGACCACTGAACCACTGAACCACAGACCACAGACCACAGACCACAGACCACAGACCACAGAACCACAGACCACAGACCACTGAACCACAGACCACAGACCACAGACCACAGACCACAGACCACTGAACCCTGAACCACAGACCACAGACCCTGAACCACTGAGACCCTAGAACCACAGACCACGGACCTGAACCACGAGAACCACAGACCACAGACCACAGACCACAGACCACTAACCACAGAACCACAGACCACAGACCACAGACCACAGACCACAGACCACAGACCACAGACCACAGAACCACTGAACCACAGACCACAGACCACAGACCACAGACCACAGACCACAGACCACAGAACCACAGACCACAGACCACAGACCACGAACCTGAACCACTGAGACCACAGACCACAGACCACAGACCTGAACCACGAACCACAGACCACAGACCACTGAACCACAGACCACAGACCACAGACCACAGACCACAGACCACAGACCACAGACCACAGACCACAGAACCACAGACCACAGACCACAGACCACAGAACCACAGACCACAGACCCTGAACCACAGACCACAGACCACAGACCACAGACCACAGACCACAGAACCACAGACCACAGACCACTGAACCACAGACCACAGACCCTAACCACAGAACCACAGACCACAGACCACAGACCACAGACCACAGACCACTGAACCACAGACCACAGACCACAGACCACTGAACCACAGACCACAGACCACAGACCACTGAACCACAGACCACAGACCACAGACCACAGACCCTAACCTGAACCACAGACCACAGACCACAGACCACAGACCACTGAACCACAGACCACAGACCACAGACCACAGACCACAGACCACAGACCACAGACCACAGACCACAGACCACTGAACCACAGACCACAGACCACGAACCACAGACCACAGACCACAGACCACAGACCCTGAACCACAGACCACAGACCACAGACCACAGACCACAGACCACGAGACCACAGACCCTAACCACAGACCACAGACCACAGACCACAGACCACAGACCACAGACCACGAGACCACAGACCACAGACCACAGACCACAGACCACAGACCACAGACCCTGAACCACAGACCACAGACCACAGACCACAGACCACAGACCACAGACCCTGAACCACAGACCACAGACCACTGAACCACAGACCACAGACCACAGACCACAGACCACAGACCACGGACCACGAGACCACAGACCACGGGAACCACAGACCACAGACCACAGACCACAGACCACAGACCACAGACCACAGACCACAGACCACTGAACCACAGACCACAGACCACAGACCACAGACCACAGACCACTGAACCACAGACCCTGAACCACAGACCACAGACCACAGACCACTGAGACCACAGACCACAGACCACAGACCACAGACCACAGACCACAGACCACAGACCACAGACCCTGAACCACAGACCACAGACCACTGAACCACAGACCACAGACCACAGACCACAGACCACAGACCACAGAGACCACAGACCACAGACCACAGACCACAGACCACAGACCACCACAGACCACAGACCCTAACCACAGACCACAGACCACAGACCACAGACCACAGACCACAGACCACAGACCACAGACCACTGAACCACAGACCTGAACCACAGACCACGGACCACAAGGACACAGACCACTGAACCACAGACCACGGAGCCCCTAGTCGGGCAAGACCACACAGAACCCTAGACCACAGACCACAGACCACTAACCACAGACCACAGACCACAGACCACAGACCACAGACCACAGACCACAGACCACAGACCACAGACCACAGACACTGAACCACAGACCACAGACCACAGACCACTGGACCACAGACCACAGACCACAGACCACAGACCACAGACCCTAACCACAGACCACAGACCACTGAACCACAGACCCTGAACCACAGACCACAGACCACAGACCACAGACCACTGAACCACAGACCACAGACCACAGACCACAGACCACAGACCACAGACCCTGAACCTGAACCACAGACCACAGAACCACAGACCACAGACCCTAACCACAGAACCACAGACCACAGACCACTAACCACAGACCACAGACCCTGAACCACAGACCACAGACCACAGACCACAGACCACAGACCACAGACCACAGAACCACAGACCACTGGACGGACCTGAACCACCGACCACAGACCCTGAACCACAGACCACAGACCACAGACCACTGAACCACAGACCACAGACCACAGACCACAGACCCTGACCACTGAACCACAGACCACAGACCACTGAACCACAGACCCTAACCACAGACCACTGAACCACGAACCACTGAACCACAGACCACAGACCCTGAACCACAGACCACAGACCACAGACCACAGACCACAGACCACAGACCACAGACCACAGACCACAGACCCTGAACCACGGAGACCTGGACAGGAACCACTGGACCACAGACCTAACCCTGAACCACAGACCACGGACCACTGAACCACAGACCACTGAACCACGAACCCCTGGACCACAGGACCACGGAACCACTGGAACCACAGACCACAGACCACAGACCAGACCACGGACCACTAACCACAGACCACAGACCCTGAACCACAGGACCACAGACCACAGACCACAGACCACAGACCACAGACCACAGACCGAACCCTGAACCACAGACCCTGAACCACAGACCACAGACCCTAACCACAGACCACTGAACCACAGACCACAGACCACTGAACCACAGAACCACAGACCACAGACCACGAACCACAGACCACAGACCACAGACCCTGAACCACAGACCACAGACCACAGACCCTAACCTGAACCACAGACCACAGAACCCTAACCACAGACCACTGGACCACAGACCACAGACCCTAACCACAGACCACTGACCACAGACCCTAACCTGAACCACAGACCACAGACCCGGAACCCTGACCACAGACCACAGACCACTGACCCTAACCTAGGACCACTGAGACCACAGACCACAGGACCACAGACCACGGACCCTGAACCACAGACCACAGACCACAGACCACAGACCACAGAACCCTAACCACTGAACCACAGACACAGACCACAGACCTGAACCACGAACCACAGACCACGAGACCACGAACCACAGACCACGAACTAGACCACGAACCCTAACCACAGACCACGAACCCAAACCACAGACCACAGACCTAGACCACAGACCACGAGACCCTAGACCACAGACCACTAACCACAGACCACGAACCACAGACCCTAACCACAGAACCACAGACCACAGACAGACCACAGACCCTAACCCTAACCACAGACCACGAACCACAGACCCTAACCACAGACCACAGACCCCTAACCACTGAACCACAGACCACAGACCACAGACCACAGACCACAGACCCTAACCACAGACACGGAACCCTGAACCACAGACCACAGAACCCTAACCTGAACCACGAACCCTGAACCACAGACCACTGAACCACAGACACAGACCACAGACCTAACCACAGACCACAGACCCTAACTGAACCACAGACCCTAACCTGAACCACAGAACCCTAGACCCTTGAACCACAGACCCTAACCACAGACCACAGACCACGAACCCTAACCACAGACCACAGACCACAGACCACAGACCACAGACCCTTGAACCTTGAACCACGAACCCTAACCTGAACCACAGACCACAGACCACGAACCACAGAACCCCTAACCCTGAACCACAGACCTGAACCCTAACCACAGACCACAGACCACAGACCACAGACCACAGACCCTGAACCACTGAACCACAGACCCTAACCCTAACCTGAACCACAGACCCTAACCAGAGACCACAAGGCCCTAACCACGACCCCTAACCACAGACCACAGACACTGAACACGAACCTAACCCGAACCTGAACCACAGACCCTAACAGACCCTAACCACAGACCACCGAACCTGACCACAACTGAACACTGAACCCTAACCCTGAACCACAGACCACAGACCTGAACCACAGAACCACAGACCACTAGACCACAGAACCACAGACCCTAACCTGAACCACTGAACCACGGAACCACAGACCACAGAACCACTGAACCACGGAGCCCCTAACCCTGAACCACTGAACCACAGACCACTGAACCCTATGGACCCTGAGACCCTTAACCACAGAACCACGAAGCAACCCTGAACCTGAACTGAATCACAGAACCACAACCACAGACCACAGACCACAGACCTAACCTGAACCCTAACCACGAACCACAGACCCCTGAACCCCTGACCCTAACCACAGACCCTTAACCTTGAACCCTAACGCTAAACCACTGAACCCTGAACCCTAACACCTAACCACTGACCCCAACCACAGACCACAGACCCTAAACCCTAACCACAGACCCTAACCACAGAAACTGAATCCCAAACCACGATCCACAGAACCCTAGTGAACCACGAAGCCTAACCACAGACCCAGGCCCACAGACCACAACCTGAACTCGGAACCAGGAACCACTGAACCCTAACCACTGAACCCCGAACCCTAATCCCTTGAATCGTAACCTGAGACCACGAACCACAGACCACAACCCTATACCACAGACACGACCAGACCACAGACCACGAACCCTAACCTGAACCCCTAACCACAGACCACAGACCACAGAACCCTAACCTTGAACCACAGACACTGAACCCTATCCAGAACCACGAACCCCTAACCTCGATCCACGAACCCTAACCCTGAACCCCGACCCTAGTCCCTGAACTCCTAACCTCGGACCGCTGACCCTAACCCTGAACCCGAGCCGTGAGCCCTGAACCCTAAACCCTAAGCCTGGACCTTGAACCCTTAACCCTTAACCTTGAACACTGAACCCTGAACGCTGAACCCCTAACCCTGAACGTTGAACCTTAAACCCTAAATCATTTTAAAAATCTTTTTTTTTTTTAAATAATATTGGAAAATTCTTTTTAAAAGCAGCAGAATTTCCTTTAGTTTATAAAAGTGTTAGAAAACATATAGTATATGAATAATTGTAAAATACTCTTCTCCCACTAGGAGTTACTTTTCCAAATCTCCATATATAATTAAAATAAGTGAGTGTGCACAAATAAAATAGAATACACATACCATAGGCTCGGCTTGTAACAAACATAGAATACTAACCATAACAACTGCACAAGTAAATAGTTCTCATAAGTTTCAGTATCATAGTGTGTCAACCTTAAACTTGCAAATAGAAAAAACTAAACAAAAATAGGTACAAAATAGCAAGGCCAAGGTAAATCCAATCTACTCATCACCTACATTGTAAATCATGTGTATAGTAGCTTTGCCTTCCCCTTCTCATATGCACTATATCTAGCATATGTCTCTCTTGAAATTGGTTGTCTAGGGAGGGTGAGCATGAAATGCTCACTAGAAAGAAGGCTAATACATATAGCTTGCCCAAAGTATGTGGTAGCTAGTTATATGCACATAATTATATTTATGTATAGTTTGGTTCTCATATATATATATATATATATATATATATTCTAGGTTTTACCTAAGTCTTATTAATTCAGTATAGGTTCATTCAAGTCAAATAAACATTCTTTATAATATTACATGTGCACTCCTATCTTTGATTAATTAATTGACAATGCAATTGTTGAAATTAAAAGCATGATCAAAATGATATTCAGACTATATGAATGCACATGCTATCATTCAAGAAGTTGAAGTCATAAGTTTATAAATAAGCTAACATTTGGTTAAATCATCAATGCACTAAATCATAGGTTTATAAATAGGTTTAATCATCATATAGTAAACCATAGTTGTATGCTCAATCTAATAAAAGATGCATGTCATTTCTAAAGATGCTTGTCAAATCCTTGATATCAAATCACATTTGGAATCTCGTAGTGAAGAAAAACGCATGGCGGAATCGGGTACCTACCATCGAAATGATGGAATACGGTCCTCCCGTCTAAACAGTGACATACTATCCTATTAGGACGGATTAGTTCAAGCTCTCAAGAGTGACTAGCACGCACATCATGCCCACATATCCAAACTCATATGCTCATAGGGGGCTACCATCACCAATGAAGTAACTATACTCACCGTACATTGCCTAGGTACCACGTAGCCTCTTCACCGACCCTCATGGCAGTTATCTACTATTTGAGAAGCAGTCCCCATGATAGACTCTTCCTAAGCTCACTCAGAGCTAGTACCATATAATTATATAAATTATCAAAGAGTAGTGGCCAACTACACCTCATAGCATAGGGTCTTGGGTCTTACAATTGCATGTAGCGAATTTGCTCCAACTACTTATGGTCACTCATAGAGCACCTACCCAAATCATCTATCAAATAGAACATGAAGGTCTTACAACTGATCATAGACCACTTGCCTAAAACATAGATCAAATGGCATCCTTAGGACTTAAATCTACTCATTCAGTATTTGCCTAAATGTAAATTGAGTAATGTCTCCAAAACTTATGACCACTCATGGAGTGTCTACCTAAACCTCATTTCAAATCATTGAGCAAAATCCATGTAGTTGTAAAACATGAAGTTTCCCACTATTTCATGTATTGTGTAAATATCAGTTCTTAATTCATGAGGTTTTCCATAAGTTATTATAGCACAATGAAGAACTTGATGATTTATGCATGTTTCCCTTAGTCTTGGTAAGAACTTGCAAATTATGGTGTGACCTAGGTGCTATGCATCCTTAATCATCTATTTGATTTGGAAATTAGTCTTATTCTTCGGTTTTCCTTTACTACTTAAGCATGTCTTTAAGTAGTTCTATTTTGTGACAGCGAGGATCACCTTGATATCACATCAAGTTATATTTTCAATGAATGGACTATTCAAGTACTTAACGCCTTTGTTTGCTTCCTCTTCTAATCTTTCACCTAGTTTCACCCACTTCTCATAATTGGCCAAGTAAGTGGAGTTACTTATCCTTAAGTTAGTGTACTTATAGTGAACCTCATGATTCATTTAAGAATTTAGTAGTTCCTATATTATGTCCTGTGATTCATTTAAAAGCCTAGTAGTTTATACATTATGTGGTATGGGGTAATCAAACCATATACTTGTCATTTGGAACTAGTTGTACATGTTTTGTCTTTCTCTTGAGATTCTTGTGTTATCCTAATTAACTACATTTGAGAATGATAATAATCGATATAATTTAGTAAATGGCATAAAGTTATTCATGAAGTTACTTAAATATGCAATTTTTAAGTGAAGAATACATTACATTATATCATATTTAGTTTGGCTTCAAGGGCCAACCTAGAGAAACTGGAGGCAAATTATCACATGTTACAGGGTTTTTATCAAGAATGGAATTCATGATGGACCGTTCAAATAAAAACTACTTAGAATCAACATGCTATGGCAGAACAAAGCTAGCATGCATCTAGGAAAAGTGTCTTTAAAAAAAAAAAAAAAACATCTAACTCTAAGATTTTTATGGCTAAGATGATTGCACTAACCATCCTCCTAAATCCCCTACCTCTTGTGAAGATCCTCAAAGCTTCTTGGGATTCTTGATGCCAACTTCTTTTAGCTTATCCTGTGGTAATGCATGGGATGTCCAAATCTGTTATAACACTCCTAATTTCATTCTTATTCCTCTTCTTCCTTAAGGTAGTTGAAAGTGGGAAAAGCGAATCAATAAATTGAATAGAGAGAGAGAGAGAGAGAGAGAGAGAGAGAGAGAGAGAGAGAGAGAGAGAGAGAGAGAGAGAGAGAGAGAGAGAGAGAGAGAGAGAGAGAGAGAGAGAGAGATAAGAAAACTATTGTAGACTGTATAATTTACATCGAATTTTCATTATTTGCTCCTATTCATATTACAATTTTATAAACTAAACTTACAATATGTTGGAAGTGAATGTGGATGTTGAAGTGAATGACATGAATGTGTTGTAGTTTCTTTTTGCAAGTCTTTTCAAGAAAGAGAAAGACTATATATTTTTTATATAAATATTGATGGATGTTGAATTTATGAATGTGGATTTCTTTTTCTTATCTTTGAAGAATGCAAGAATGTTGTAGTAGCAATACATTGAATGTATGCAAGAATGCAGGTTATTATTGCATTGTAAAGTAATGAAAAACAAAAATTTTACATGACTTTTAATGTTAGTTTTGAAAACCAACTTTAAAAGTACGACATTTTTAAAGTCTGTTTTTCGAAAACTGAAATTACAAAACTGACTTTAAAAGTCAATTTATTTTTTTAAATTTTGCCTTATCCATATGACTTTAAAAGTCATACATAATTTAAGGACTTTTAAAGTAAAAAATAGTAAATTGACTTTAGAAACACTTCTAAAGTTAGTTTCCATAAATTAACTTGAAAAGTCTTATACTTTTAAGGTCAATTATGCAAACCACTTTAAAAATCTTACATTTAAAGTCAGTTTTCCCCCACTTACCTAAGGTTGCAGATTAACAGTTAAACCATCTGACCAGCTTAATTTTGTTTGATAATCTTTATAAAATAATAGAATTATATAATGAAAAATTCATGCCATTACACTAGTCGTTGGACACATCTAAAACTATTAGCAGCCATAGGACAGGAAGTGGTTTGTTGGTAGAGGTAAAACATTCCAATACAAATTGCATAAAAGTAAAAATGACAAATCAAAGAAATGCAATCTTCACATACAAACAAGAAACACACTGTGCCATGAAAACTAGTTCGAACATGACTAGAATCTAGCAAGCCATAGAGAAGTTTGCGGAAAGACACATGAAGGGACCACAACTTTGAATAAAGAATCGTACAATGTTGTTAAAGGTTTGATAATGAAGGACTAAAAGGCCCAAACAAGATTTCTCTAATGCTATTTTTTAACAGCTAAAAGATTACTGCACTAAACATTTGCAGTGTATGCACCTGAAGTAAAAAAGAAGAAGAAAAAATTCAATATTTGTTTCACTGTAATGTATGCAGAACACCAATTTCGGTTAAAAAACACAAAAGGGGACAAAAGGCCCCAAATGGCATTTCTTCCGCTGTGAAGAACCCTAAGTTTATATGAACAAATGCCATGTGCAAATAGCATTTTCCACATGATTTGAGCATTTATCACAATGCAATAAACATATTTCTGTTCCCTAACATACAGAGATTACCATTCTTATTTGGGACACCGCATACCTATAAAGGAGCCCAATTCAGCTAGGCCCCAAACCAACACCACGCTAAACTATTGTGCGAAGAGCAACTGCTTGGGACATGACTAAACCAATGAAAAGAATAGGGTTTTTTTCAATTGCGTGAGACAAAACAAGGAAGAGAAGGGTTGAAAAACTATTAAATCTTACTTTAAATAATGCCTTCAATTTTTTACCTTTGCCACGTTGCATGGTCATTGCCACCTAATCATGTATCTATCCACATCTGCTGGAAACCTAAGCAGCCACCTAATGGTCTTGACAGAAATATAGATGAAGTAAGCAGTTAAGAAAAGCCGATAAACTAGAGCAGCCATCTAAATGTCTTGAAGGAAATAAAGATGGAGGAGATAGTTGAAAAAACCAATAAATTCCTGGGTTAATAGCTCAGGATTAAAATAAAAAGTCCCGCAGTTCATGCATTTTTTCAAGTTTTTTCCACTAGTATTTGATCCAAAGTCAAGGTTTTCCAGCAACGCTTGTGAAGATGCTGATTTATGGCATTTTGTTCGGGGGAAGTGAAAAGATGGACAATAAGACTGGTACCTCTGGTGACACGTCTTTAAAAGGTTTTAACTCGGGCCAATTTTAATGCTGACGTGAAATGGTACAGTTACGTTACAAATCCGTTACCAAATATAGCCACGTAAGAAAAATAACCGGCAGTAATCGCCGGGGAGGGAGAGGGAGAGAGAAAAGTCGATATCCCTTCGTTACTCTTCGAGCTTCTGGTTTAGGCTTCAATCTGGATTGATTGTTGTGGATGCTTTAGTTGCCGTGAATAGAGTTGTCACGAGAAACTTGGGTTTTCCCACGTCATTTTTATTCCACGATGCCTCTGCCAAGTCTCAACTTCCTCCTTTTGTCGCTTTTCTCTGAAGTCTCTCTCTCTCTCTCAGTGGAGTGCTGAAAAGCTCCCATTCTCGTTGCGGCTTTCCTTCCTTTTTATCTCTCTTTTAGCTTCGCTCTATTTCTCATCAAAAGCCTCAGAAAAGAGAGAAACAGTAGTGATGCTTTCAAGAGTAAATGGAGTTGTTTGGATGGAAGAAGGAGGAGAAGAAGAAGAAGACGCTGTTTCATGGACACGAAGCAACGAGAAACAAGACGAAATGGGTCTTTCAGCCTTCAAATCCATGCTAGAAGAGGACTGGTATGTGAACAGTTTAACAAACACATCTCACCATGATTTCCAAACTATCCAAAACCACCACGAAATCAAAGACATTCCATTTGCCTCAAACCCATCTGCAGCAAACATTCTTTTGCAGTCAGTGGACTCTTCGTCCTGTTCACCTTCTTCAGTCTTCAATCTCGACCTATCCCATGTTCAGTCCTTCCCCCCAAAAAATTGCTTATCTTCACTCCTCAATGTTGTTTGTTCAAACCCTTTTGATGCCGGATTCGATCTGGGTTGTGATCCTTGTTTTCTTCCGCCCATTCAGGCTTCAAATTCTCCGGTTTTGATGAAAAGGGAAAGTGAAGTTTTAGCTGGGTTCAGCGGTTTGAGCTCTGAAGGGCAAATGAGTACTCCTGATTTGAGTCCTAATACTCAATTCCCAACTAGCCATTTGATGCCATTGACAGAAAATCGTCGTTTCAACAATCCTATTAGTTTTGGTGGTTTTGATGGCACTGGGAATTCTCTGTTTCTCAACAGGCCAAAAATTTTAAGGCCTCTTGAGATTTTTCCTCCAGTTGGGACCCCGCCAACTTTGTTTCAGAAGAGAGCTGCTCTTCGGCAAAATTCAGCTGCCGGAGGGAAGCCGGAAAATTTGGGGTTTTCCGGCCGAATTCTGGCGAGGGTTGAGGGAAGTGCTACCCAAGGCAGGAGGGATTTGGAAGAAGAAAATGATAAGAGGGGGAAGAATAATGAGGAGGATGATTTGGAAGAGACCAGTATTGATGGGTCTGGCTTGAATTATGATTCTGATGAGGGTGGGGGGAATAATAAGGAGGAGGTGAATGGAAAAAATGATCGGAACAATGCAAACGCGAATAGTCCTGTTACTGGGGGAGATCAGAAAGGGAAGAAAAAGGGTCTTCCGGCCAAGAATTTGATGGCGGAGAGGCGAAGGCGGAAGAAGCTTAATGATAGGCTATACATGCTGAGATCTGTTGTTCCTAAGATCAGCAAGGTGAGAATTACTGTAACGTGCGGTTTTCTGTCTGGGTAATACGAGCAATTGTGTTGTTTTAATATGTGTGTTTTAATTATGTTCCTTTGGGTGATTGAATGGCATGCCTTCAAGTATCTAATCAATAAACTGGACTTTGTAAGCGTCTTCTCATATTCATTTAAATTATCTGAAATTTGTTTGTCTTTGAATTTCTGAACTTGTTATTAGTGTTGTAGTTTAAAGATGCTTTAGATAGCCATAAGGCTGATTTATCTGTTTTTGTGCTTTTGTGTTTTGTTGCCTCTTTCTCGGAAAAGATCTCAAACATGCAGTCTCTATTGACTTTCAGCTTGCTCACGTTGGTAAAGTAAGAAAGTCTGCAAATACAATTTCTTTTGTGGTTAAATATGGTACATCTGTTGTTTTAATCTATTAGTTCTACAAAATTCTGCTTGTGTTAATGATTTTACAACTTCTACTACTTCGAGAGTTTGAAGATGATCCAAATAGCCATTAGCTTGTTCAGCTGCCTTCTCAAATGGACTTCAATAGTTAATGCTTTCTGCGTTCTGTTTGTTTCTTTCTCTAAGAGGTCTCAGACTTGCGGTCTCTATTACCGTAAAAGATCTAATACTTGCTGGCTGGGAAAGATGCTGTGGTTGAGACAATGCTCAAAGATTACGGGTTGACTCAGAACATGCTTGCCACAGTTAATGAGTTGGACTTGAATAGCCTCCAGTTTGCTGAATGAATCTGGCCATTTTCTTCACTCGATGAGTTTTCACGACGTAGGTGAGTCGAGATTGGAGATTGCAAGGCCAGTTATCTGGCTGCACCTGACTTCTAAGCATTTCTGCATCCTGAAAGATCATTAGGGATTTTATGTTACCATTTCATTTTGATTTTTTTTAATGGTACACATACACACTTGTGCATAGCCTCGAATCCCGGTCAGCCAGGTGAGAGACTCCTTGTTGTGCTCAATTTTTTGGCACCAATTTCAGGTTCTTAAAAGTTGCAGTTAAATGTTTTCTTTGAGAATTGAGTGCAATGTCCATCTCTAAAGAAAGAAAGAAAGGAAAATGAATTGAGTGCAATATATCTATTCATTGAGCTTATGCATGTCTTTATGGCATTTATTTGATGGAAATTGGGACATGCAATTGTGTGCATCTCTATGCATGTGTAAAGATGCTAAAGACGCAAGTTTACTTGTTGGAGACATTTAACTGTTTACGGAATGATCTACTGTAGGATATGAAGGTTAAGATATTGTATTTATATTTCCTTGTGAAGATGTACTATATTCTGTGTCTAGTTCAATGAAGGCTAAGATATTGTATTTATATTCCTTATGAAAATGTGCTGTATTCTTTGTGTATAGTTCGATGAAGGGTCGATACAGTCGGCTATTTCCCAGCCTGAAATCTCCTAATTCCAAGAAAAGTTTTGTTCATAAACATTATATACTGTCTTCCTGGTCCTCTATATGAATTATTCTGGCATATTGCTGCTTTTAATAGCCATGTTTTAATAAAGAATCTTGATCTAACAGATGGATAGAGCTTCAATCCTTGGTGATGCAATTGAGTATCTGAGGGAGCTTCTGCAGAGGATAAATGACCTACACAATGAGCTTGAGTCAACGCCTTCTGCTTCATCTCTCCCCATGACAAGCTTCCACCCTTTGACACCAACACCCTCAACCCTGCCATGCCGTGTCAAGGAGGAACTCTGCTCGAACTCATTGCCAAGTCCAAATAACCAACCTGCGAGGGTAAATTCTGTTCTCTCCTTTTTCCTCTCCAATTTGAGTGGTTAATAAATATTTGCACCAAAACGATTTGCTTTTATTGGTTGGAGATAGGAGCTATCTAGTTAGGCTTACATAACTGGTTGATTGGAGGATGTAAGTTTTTCCAAGCTCTATGCCCTGTTGTTTGATAAGGAAATGCTGTTTGTTTGAGCTATTTTCTTTATAAATGTGTTATTGTTTAACTTCTTAGCTTTATTGATTTGAACTGGAGAATATAATGCAATAGACCCTGATATCTTCACTTACCTATTTTCTCTGTATTTTAATTAAGGGCTCTGTCATTTTCTTTATTTCTTTCTTGCTTTTATGATTAGGAAGACACTCATGTTTCATCAGCAATGGAAACCCAAGTTAGTGAATCACAATAAATGTATACTTTTGCATTATCCTCAAATGAAGCAATTCTTTTAGTCATCCCTGTATCACAACACGTGTAGGTGGAAGTCAGGGTAAGAGAAGGAAGAGCAGTCAACATCCATATGTTTTGTGCTCGTAGACCAGGTCTCTTGCTCTCTACAATGAGGGCACTTGATGGCCTTGGAGTTGACATTCAGCAGGCAGTCATTAGCTGTTTCAATGGATTTGCCCTGGATGTTTTTCTTGCTGAGGTAATCTGGCTCCTCTTTCCACCCAGATATTTGAAGCCTAAGATATGCATCCTTTCTTTCCGAAATTTAGGTGACCAGTTAGTTGAAGTGTTTGCATTTCCATATTTTCAGCAATGCAAGGAAGGTCCAGATGTTCTCCCAGAGGAAATCAAAGCAGTACTTTTGCACTCCGCTGGCTTCCATGGTACAATGTAGGTGAACAATTTGCAGAAGATACTAAGTGTAGTTCTTTGCTGAGGAATTTGTAAATCCATCTGCCTCCCATGTCATAGGTAATGTTACCTAGCCATTTTAGTCAGTCAGTACATCTTTAACAAGTTTACTTTGGGATTATGTTTGTCGGGCATTCCCTTTTGCAGGCTTAGAAGCATCAAATAACGCTTTCTTCATCAGCAATTTTAGCGTTAAGTAATATCCTTCGTCAAATCTGTGTTGTCCTCTCACACTTGGACATTGCTTGTATTGATTTTACCATGACTTCATCTTGGTACATTTGCCTTTATGCTGCTAGACATGCATAAACTTGGTCAAATATCTAAATGAGCTTCCAGATTTTGACTTGGCTCGAGCTAGACTTCAATCAAGTGAAAGGACTGAAAGTAATGAATAACTCAAAAGAACCATACAAATAACTAATTGTGCTGAACTGAGTTTTCTTTTCAGATCTTGCATTCGGGTGTAGTTTAAGTTCATATATGCTTTTCTGGCTTTACTATCGCCATTCTTAAAGGGCATAAATTATTATGGTTGGAGGATAGTCATTAAAGTCCGAAGCAGGAGATGCTAGACCTAGTTCCAGCCGTTGGTTTTGTGTATAATTTCATATGATTTCAGGTTTGGTAATCTTTGAACAATTTATTGCATGGATGCATTTTGCTCATTGATGGGTTTGGCATTTGAGAAATAGAAGATCAATTTGTTATCTTAGATACAGTTTGGCTAAATTGAATCCAAATACGTGTATGTGTAGGACGTGTATATTCTAACTTCATGATTTTATCTGGTGTTTAGGCAATATAAGTACACCAAAGCTTATTTATAGCAGGGAGTTAGTAGTGCTTAAGATGAGATGATCTAACATGATATGAGATTATATCACTATTAGTGGTGCTTGAGCTGCTAGTATCTCGTTATCTCATTGGTAGTGGTTCTTGCAATGAGTTGAGATGAAAATTATCTCATATTAACTCCTAGTTGAATTTTCAGTGATCTTACTTGATCTCATGCCAAATTTGGTCATTTCATGCCATCATAAGTCATCTCAAACTAGATCTCATATCATTTCATCTCAAGAACCTCTAAAACCATGTATGATATATGTTAGAGGATAACTAAGACACAAGGTCTTATCTTATTCTAGTAGAAAGTGGCACGTTTATTAGGGAGTTATTTCAGTATGGTTTTTAAAAAACTCTTTCTAGGAGTCAAATAATGACTTCTCTATTTTGATGTTATCTTAGTTTGATTTGGAGTAAGTCAATTCAAGTCAAAAGGCTCTAAAAGAGCACGGGGAAGGCTCAAATGAATGTGGATAGTAGTGAGAAAAGATTTAAAAACTTTTGGACTAAATAAAGTCATGATACTTAATAGAGGGGAATGGAGGAACAAGATTTGTGTGGCTAATCCCTAATTGGGATAAGGCCTAAATGACAATGATGATCTTACTTTGTTTTCAAAATGTTCGTTTCATATATATCTTCTAACTTATGTCTTAATTGTGTATTTCCTTGAAGTGATGCAAGAATGACATGTAACCCTTACTTAGAAAAGCCCCATTAAAGGATAAGAAACTACCGATGAGATAAATGTTTAATTGGAATAAGGTCTTGATGATCCTACCTTGTTTTAAAAATGTTTCGTTTCATATATCTTGTGACTCCTAAGTCCATGCTTGGAAGGATTTTTGCTTTAAACATGCTTCTTAATTGCGTATTTCCTTGAAGTGTTGCGAGAATGACATCTAACCTTTACTTAGGAAAGCTGCACTAAAGGATAAGAAACTAGCGATGAGATCTATGTTAATAGGCAAAGGTTCTTGGCTAATATTGGAGATGGCACTTGAACAAGTTGGTTAAAGTGCTTTGGTTTGCAATCACAGGGCTGTAGTTTCATTTGAAACACTATTCACTAAAGCGGAAAGAAGTTCGTAACTGATATTGCTCATCAGAAGGCTTCAGCAATTATAATAGATGGTTGTACATTTTGGCTACTTTTAAGTTCTAATGAGTAGAACTTATAAGTTATCAATAATTCCCAGCTTGGTGGGCCTAAAACTTGCGAGTTCTTCCATCTCCAGAACTTAAAAAGTTCTGAACATCAGTTCACTTTACATG
Source organism: Warburgia ugandensis (assembly GCA_035236585.1). Taxonomy (NCBI): domain Eukaryota; kingdom Viridiplantae; phylum Streptophyta; class Magnoliopsida; order Canellales; family Canellaceae; genus Warburgia; species Warburgia ugandensis. Next base: position 54,832,061 of record CP141139.1, on the reverse strand, counting down.
TTTTCACTTATGGATAAGAAACTAGCGATGAGATCTATGTTTAATTGGCAGTGTCTTGACTAATGTTGGAGATGGCACTTAACCAAGTTGGTTAAAGTGGTTTAGTTTACAATCACGTGGTTGTAGTTTCAATCGAAACACTATTACTAAGGCGGAAAGGAAGTTCGTGATTGATATTGTTCATCAGAAGGCTTGAGCAATTATATTAGATGGTTGTATAGTTTGGCTACTTTATGTTCTAATAAGTAGAACTTATTAGTTATCACTCGAACAGTAGAGTTCCCAACTTGGAGGGCTTAAAACCTAAGAGTTCTTCCCTTTCCAGAACTTATAAGTTCTGAACATCAGTCCACTTTGCGTGTTTTCACTTGTCCATAAGAAACTAGCGATGAGATCTATGTTTAATTGGCAAAGGGTCCTGACTAATGTTGGAGATGGCACATAACCAAGTTGGTTAAAGTGTTTTGGTCTACAATCACGAGGCTGTGGTTTCAGTCGAAACACTATTCACTAAAGCGGAAAGGAAGTTCGTGGTTGATATTGCTCATCAGAAGGCTTGAGCATTTATATTAGATGGTCGTACAGTTTGGCTACTTATAAGTTCTAGTTAGTAGAACTTATTAGTTATCACTCGAACAGCAGAGTTCCCAGCTAGGTGGGCCTAAAACTTATTTCTTCCCTCTCCAGAACTTACTGAACGTCCGTCCACTTCACATGTTTTCACTTGTGGTGTAAAATTTGCCTATTTGAGTATATTTTATTTCTCTGGCTGCACCCGAGAAGTTCTTGAAACAATAGTTTTCTCCTTTCAACATCGGACCCTCATTCTCTCTCATCTATATCAACGTCCATTGCCGCCTACCATTTTCAATGTGGGACCCATGTGAGATTTATAATGGGACTTGCATTTCTCATTCTATATGACTCATTGCTCTCTCTCTCTCTCTCTCTCTCTCTCTCTCTCTCTCTCTCTCTCTCTCTCTAATATACATCCACCTTTATAATGGACACCAACCACAATAACATCGAATAACTAGGTGAAATAGAAAATTATGATAATAAAAGAAAAAGTTGACCAAATTTTCTATGGATATAGAATATTCACCACCACAAAATTCAAGTAAAAGATTAGCTCTCCACTTTGTAATACATAAACACCACTAAGAGATATAGAACTAAAGAGGAGTAATAGCTCATCACTCATTGGATATAGAAACACAACCAAGAGATAGAGAACTAAAGAGAAATAGTAGTTCACCACCCTTTGGATATAGAAATACCACTAAAGATTTATAGAACTATGGGTAGAAAACCAACTCGTCACCTCAAGGATACATATCATTCACCACCTTAGGAATACAAAGTTAGGCGACTTCGCACAGTTGGACCCCTCCAAGTGATACAGATAACTCAATGGCTGAGATGCAACACATCCTTCTCAACTTTATGGAAAATACGTCCAATTGATTTCAATCTCTAACTATCTTATTTGATTCAAAACATAGGTATTTATAGATGGCTTTTCGTCTCCTTTTATCCACTATAGATCTTGGAGTCTTGGGAAATTTCCATGTAACTCACCCTGAGTTGAAAAGAATTTGACCCAAAGTCATTTGCATCATCCTTTCCTTTGTATGGTGAAAGATCCGCTATATTAAAGGTGTCTAAAACTTCATATTCTAATAAGAGCTCGATCTTATAAGCATTGTCTCCAATTTTTTTCAAAACCTTGAAGGACCTATTACTCTTGGCTTAAACTTAGAGCGTTGCCTCTTGAGGAAAATGATCCTTCCTAAGATATACTCATGCTACATGTCCTCTTGAAATAGCATGCTTTCTATGCTTATTTGCTTGCTCCTTATACTTCTTGTTTTGTTGCGTAATCTTTGATTAGATTTGTTTACACATCTTCTTGATTTGCTTGGCTCTATCTTTAGCATTTTCATTGAAATTTTCAGTTAATAGCAGCGGTAGTAAATCCATAGGACTTAAAGGATTCTTTACCATATACTGCTTCAAAAGGACTGCATCTCATAGTTTGACTATAGGAACTATTGAAAGCAAACTTAGCTTGGGCTAACAATGTCCCATTGGGAGATATTCTTTCCCATAAAAATTTCTAATAAATTTTCCAAATTTCTATTGACAACTTTGGTTTATCCATCAGTTGAGGATGACATGATGAACTAAATTGTAGTCAAGTTCCTAGCTTTCTCCATAAAATACGCCAAAACTTAGGATCTTGATTGGATGTCATAGTCTTGGAAATTGCATGGGGTCCAATAGCTTTCTTCAAATGCAAATTTGTTATGTGTGAAGCATCAACAGTTTCTGCACAAGCTATAAAGCATGCCATCTTTGAAAAGCAGTCAATAACCACCATAACAGAGTATTTATTTCGCTATGTTCTTGGTAGTCTAGCAACAATGTCCTTGATAACTTCATCCCAAGGAGGGTTAGAAATAGAAAGCAAAGAGTAAAAAACTAGTGTTTTGTAGTTGACCTTTCATTAAATGACACGTTTTGCACTATTATACTTGTTTCGAAATGTCTTTTGTCATCTTTGGCCAAAAGTATTTGTCTTTCACCAATGCAAGAATTTTCTCTCTCCCAAAGTATCCAACAAGACCTCCATTAATAACTTCTCTAGGAAACATTGAGAGATACATAAGATATTACCCTTGAAGAGAAAACCATATTGGGTCAGAAACTTGTGATGTAACCATACTCATCACATGACATCTTGGGTTTTTACAATACTTTTTTAGAAAATCTTTTACAATTGTGGGGCCTTGAGTTTGAAAAGCTGTTTAGAAACCAAACAGTGGAAAACAAGTTTTATAAGAAGACCTTAAAAATCCCGAGTGTCATTTTTTCTTTTAAAAAATACAAGGATTTTCATAGGAATGAGTACCACATTCTTACCTAAAATCCAGTAGAGTCTATCATGTATTTTAGACCCAGTGCATTTAATGCATATGATGCAACAACCTGATAAACACATTATATACATAAACAAAGGAGACTTAGTCTCCCTCCAAACTACATCCACACACATGTTTGGGTACATTTAAATAAGAAGAAATATTTTGTAGTGCCAAAAGGCTAGGACTAAGACCAACATTTCCAAGACCACTCCAGTCACAGCTAGTCAAGCCACATCACCATAACTTCATTTACATAACCATGTGTAAATAAAGCAAAGTCATATTAAGTCCACATCACATTAGTTTATCAAATCATGACTATATTGTCAGGCAGTATGTTATACTTGTCATGTTCTTCTCTTTATATCTCTGTCACCATCTTTTACTCTTTATTTCCTATTCTATTTCTTCAGACCTGAGACAATGTAAACAATTTACAATGTCTCAGCAACCTTACACTTGTGTAGGTAGTTTTATCATAAAAAACATGATTTTATGTAGTTTTAAATCCAATAAGGGACATACAATCACACGTTATGCAGTTTGATAGAATATGATGCAAAATGAGTAATATAATGAGCTATGAAATCTCAATCATAATGTACAAATCAATGCTAAGCCAAACTCATTTAATTTATCAGTTTTAAGAGTAACCTTTGTAAGGTATTTTCTAAAATATGAAAGATCACCACGACTCACAATATGCATTATCTCATAAATATCACCTTCCAAACTGAATAGTAAACCATTGTCAAAATTAATAGATGAAAAGCATTTAAATCATATAATACTTCATTATAATCAAAGTTTCTCAATAAACACATATATGTATTACCATCAAAACCTCCTCGAGGTCTAATGAGTGCAGAAACACTCAAAATTCAGCGATCTACCATTCGTCATGAGTACTTGTTATAGACATGAAATCCTATGCTGCCACGCACCTGCACTATCGTGATATATACATACAAATCTAAAAATAATGGACCTTCTGTGCTACTGATAAAACCCAGTCAAGTCTGTGGCTATCATGCTGATACTAAGAAGGACAGACTCACTATACCGTGCACATGAGGAACATGGTACGCAAGGGCATGACCTACCCATGATGTCATTGACCTGAATTTGGTCCTCCCCGGCCAAGTTTCTTACTTACATAAAGTTTTGGAAGGGGGATGATCAATCCACACCCTCCTAACATAGCGACCAATATGCCCTCTATAACATAATAATAGTAGGCATCATTACATGCCATCATAACATATAAAATCATAAAAATCTAAGCATTAATGAAATCATGCAAATTTAAATCTCATGATACGATATAGCTATGTAAAAAGCCATCTTGGCAAGGGTTGAGTTTGAGGAATCCATATTCCTCATCATTTCATAATTCATGAAGTCCATATAATTTCGAATATATTTTGGTGCATAAGTTTACAATCGAAAAATGAATAAACATGGAATTTCAGAACTATTACATTGCATGAAAACAAACATACTAACTACATAATTTAGAAATATCAAAATCTCAATTTTAAACCTTTTCAACCATGATAGAGTAGAAATAAATGGTTTCATATTTCATAAAAGTATACTGATGTTAAAACTACTTACCTCCCTTGATGTGCTTCACAATTTCGTTATGTTCCTCCAATCACTCACTGATCACCTATCAATTTTCCAAATTCCTTATCAATGTCAAGTTATATAAACAATTACAAAAAGGAATCCATTCTAGCCCTAATTTAACAGTCGAGATAATCTGTTAATCATGGAACCATTAGGTTTCATACAATCCATCACTATTGAAAATTTGTACCTTGATCTTAAAATTTCATGGTATCTTAACTTAATAAAGGTTAGGGTACACAATGGTGGCATCTGATCACCAATCAGACATTGCTCGATCTTTATTCCTCTACTATCCAAAGAAACGGTTTTGATTATCCAATAAATTTTCATCTACATCTTTTAATTTCTACAATGTACTAGTTAATTCAATGCTCCAGAACTCATCCGCAATGTTTAATCATTGATCAGAGGTCAACAAGTCACTGTTTAAACAGTGACAGATTGGACGGTTGAGATTGTCTGATTGATTTTTGGCCTTGATCGACAATCTTTGTTGGATCCAGGCTACATCCAGCACTTCTTTACCTATTCCTAAGTTTGGATTAAGAAATGGACTACTAAATTGTCCATAAAACCTATATCTAATATAGACAATACGAATTTTGCTAAAAATCTCAAATCAAGAGTTTGATTTTATATATCTTACCTCTTGGGTGCGTTTTCGTGTTTTTCCCACGCTATGATGAGTTAGATTGATCATTGTTTTGTAGGAAATCCTCTAATCACGTTGCGTGCACTATCTCCTCTCCGATCGATGATCAAAATCACCTTAGATTCCCCAACAACTTTGGGGGTTTTCATTGTTTCATTGTGTTGGACAAAATGATTGGCTCGGATCATTCATCCGAGTTGTCATCTTCTCTAGTGACGGCCGCATCACTAGCAAACCCGAAAACCCTTTTTTTTTTGCAGGCGTACTAAGTTTCTGCGGCATGCCAGTTTCTCTACTTCCCTCCTCTCTTCTCTCCTCCTTTCCTTCTTCTCCTTCTCCTTCTCTATCTTCTCTCCCTCATCGTATCCCCCTCTATTTGTGTTGGGTTCGGGGATAGACTTAACAGTTTGTTTTCGTTTCCTTAAGTGGGGAGGGGTGGGGTGTCTATATCAAATATGCCCCCCTCCTATTAAGGCAATTTCATTTTTTACAAAAATGCCCTTCACATTTGAATACTCATATCTCCTCCATCCATATTTTGATTTTAGCAAACTTGGTGTCGTTGGAATCGTCTTTTCGAGTACAATCCAATTATGAAGGTCTCAATACTTTATTAGATGTCTATCTATTTTCACTTATAAAACTCCAAATATAGGAATTTCAATTTATTCTTTTCATCCAAATTTAACATTTTTCAAAGTTTACTCAATTAGGGATTTAAAAATTAGGAATGTTACATTCTTCCCTCCTTATAGGAATTTCATCTTTCAAATTCTTTCCACGTTATTCCTTAGACACTTCTAGAAGTATCCTTGTCACAAAATAACTAATCGTGCCAATAATTCTAGAATCAGCATCAATAAACCATTTCACGTCATCTCCTCATATACTAACTCATATATAAAATGAAAAATGTCAAACCATTTTGGATCAAATAATTCATACTTTAATTAGAACATGTCATAACCACATATAATGCAATTAACGTAAACCAAACTCTCATCAAGGAGTTAGTTATCTGTGTACAATTTTATTACAAGTAAAATCACCATATATAGCACATCAGCTTACCAATCAGCAAGTATATGACAATAAAAAAACCAGTGCATAACAGCTCACCAATAGGAAATCATACTATAAGCACCTAGAAACCTGTCACCTAGAAGCTCGCCACCTAGAAGCTCGCTACCTAGAATCCTGCTAGTGCCCCTCACACCCCCCCTCATCGGCCACCCTCTTAGGCCACCTTCTTCGGCTACTCACATGTATAGATTGTAAATCAAATTCTGATTTTATAAGAAAGCATCCTCGTACAAAACATATGTTATTGTCATACCTCTCATCTGCTGAGAAATCAAGTGTGTGTGTGTGTGTGTGTGTGTGTGTGTGTGTGTGTGTGTGTGTGTAGTGTCTATATATATATATGCATGATATAAAACAACTTCCATATCACTATTATCTTGGAAAACCCAATAACTCAATGATAGCAACTCACCAGACTAAGAAAACTATCAACTTTAGTCACCAATTTGGGCTAATCTCAACCCATCACAATGTCAATAAACTGTCTCTCTATCACTCGAGGTATTGTGGTTAAGGAAATTCACTTCCTCTGACCATAACTCATGCTATATGTGTTTGCCACAAATGATGAGTCCTTAAACATTTCGAATTTATGCACAAGGATTCTTTGTGCTCCTCTCTGTTCATGAAGTATACGAGAATACTACTTATTAACAGAATCATGGCTCATCCAAATAACATTTGAAAATTCAATCCATCATATCCATGTAGTCAATGCATTGTTCTCACCAATTGGTATCACCTAGAACTTGTAGTAATCATAACGTCCTAAAAATTGTCTTAAAGACATCTTCCTCACAATCCTCGGCTGGTAATAACTAGACCTCAAATTAATATCCAAAAATACTATGCATTATCCAAAGTTGATCATCAATATGCGATAGAGAATATCAGTTCTCCTCTTTGATTCTATTAAACAAGCGATATCCTATGCACAACAATAAGGATTTGTCTCTCTTCTCATTAAGAGAACTAATGCACTTTATGAAGACCCACTATGTCTGTTAAAACCCTCATTAAAAGCTCATATAGTGGGAACTTTGCCAGCTCAGTTGGAGCGATTCCACGTGGCATTCTAGGTAAGTAACACTATACTTGATGCCAAATCAACATCAAATCAATCTCTTGTGGCAAAAATCCTAAAAACTTCTCACGAAAGACTGCAAATACTCACACTTCATCCTTGAGCTCAGTTTGTGGTCATTCACGGTACTCCCTTGTCACACAAACAAGAAAGCATCCTCTAAAAAAGTATTGTATTGCCTTCAAGGTAGAAATAACACAACCTCAGTGATGCCCCTTCTTACATCAGAATAAGGTCATTAGTCATATAGGAATACTAAACGTAACCTTCTCCTCATTACATTCAACTATTTCCAAATAAGTAGCTAGCCAAACCATCCTAAGGATGATTTCATAATCAATCATATCGAGTAGGATGACATCATCATTCATCATCTCCCTTGCTATATTCGCAGAAGTCCCCAGAAGGTACTCACTAGCCTCAAATAACACTCCCACCAGAGTCATAATGTCCAACTGAAAAGATAAACAAATATATAGGCATGTCCAACAAGATGCCAAAACATATGAATGAAAGAATTACTAGCTCCTGGATCAAAGAGTATTATAACATACCTACGAGCAATAAGGATAATACTTCCCACCACTTGGTTCGAGGCTTGCACTTGTCTTGAAGTAATAATAGAAACTAATCACTGCTAATGTGGGGCCATCTATGTCATGCCTCTAATGTCAGTCTTTCTGACTCACTGTCCTTGGGAATAGTCTCTAGAGAAATGCCTTGAGTCTCCACTATCAAAGCATCTAAAGGATTGTTGCTACAATGGCGGCTACTAAAGCGGTCTACTAACTCTAAGACATAACTATCTAGGTACTAGTCCTTGCAAGCAACACACCTCTTGTTTGCATCCCTACTCAAAGGCCTTTGTAACTACATCGGTGAAAAAGGATCTCTTGCCTTTACAAGGCTGACTTAGACCACCCATGTCCAAGTCTTTGTGGTCAGCCTTGGTCCTAAGAAAATCTCCCTCAAACATAGAGGTCATGCCTGTTGCCTTTTCCATCAATGTAGAGTGCACTAAAATTACATGAGTTCTCAATCTAGGTGTCAACTCATCAACAAATCTATTTACCACTTCCTAGTTTGTGGTAATAGTGATAGAAGCAAACCTTCTCATCCTATAAAGCAGTTCAAATACTATTGAACTATTTGATCTCTTTGCTCTAAAGTAGCCAACTCTCTCTGTATCACTAGTTGCTCATCAAGTAAAGATACTAATCATTATTGACCTTCCCAAGAGCCTTCTAGATAAAAGTCTCAGTAATAAAGGAACACATCTTCTATAATGACCAGCATTAGAATCCTCATAATTACATTTTTAGTGTCTTCACTTCCACCATTTCATTTCTTGTAACTAATAAATTATTTCATGGTCATATTAGTCAAAATCAATTGCAACTCTGTCAATCTCACATCCAATGAAACCGATCTTTCATAATAACCTTCCTTTGTTATTAAAAACCACAATATCATCGCTATCATTGTTGAATGTAAATCAATTATAATCAATTTCATCTTGCCCCATTCACTTCATCAGTCTTTCTCCCTAGTTGATTCATTACGTAATCATCGCTATTTAATAATTATTCTTATAAAATAGCTTCCATGTCCTCCAGGCAATATGCACTTCAAATCATAATTAAAACCCTCACAATAATTCGTAAGCATTCACTTCTCACTAATGTCTGACCATCAATATTTTTGTATGCACAAGAAATCATTAATTTTCATCTCATAGCTCAGAAAATTCATCCAAAAGTATATTAGGATCTTATTTCATCAAAATTTCAATGATTTTCACCATATTACAATTATTCGTTGAAAAGATCCACTTTAAGTTTTGGTTAATATAATAATTCTCTAAACTTTCTTGAATTCTCATTAATTGTAATTGTTTCTTATCTTTCTTCATTATTCTCATACTATTGTTATTACAATAATTGCTATGATTTTCCAAAAGTTTATACACACTGTCCAAGTTAGAACTTGAACCTATTCACTAAGATTTCTATATTCATGCTTCAATTCTCCATTCATTGTTCTTTCTTATCATTTAGTAATCATCCTTATAAAATAATTGTCATATCCTCTAAGCATTATGTACCTCCAAGTCATAATTAGAGCTCTCAATAATCATTAAACAGGCATTTGCTTCTTAATGATAACTAACAGTCAGCATTTATATATATATATATATATATAAAAGGAATAACTCCTTTTCACCCTTTTGATCAATAATTCATTTACATAAGTAGGTCAAATTGCTTCTGACTTTCATAATACCTAAATTTTATCCATCTAGTATATCTACTACATGTACAAACTAATGTTGTAATACTCATAGTTTCTTCGAGTTCTCTTCCATTGTGACTATTTTCTGTCCTCTTTTCATTATAATCAAAATATTATTGTGCAATAGTTATCATAATCCTCAAAGGTTTATACGAATCGTTAAAATTAAAACTTCAATCCTTAGAAGGTCGCCCCATGTGAATAGGTCAATCTTTAATAAAGTTTTCATTTAGATATAATAATTTTATACTATTATACTATTGTTCCTTACTTTAAGAACTATACTAATTTTGTAAGAGTACTCCTCTTACTCATACCATAACTAAAAATCTATTATCTTCTTAGAACTTGTCAACCCTCGTAGGTTGCATATGTTTTTACATTCATCAACATTGTACATTCGAGTTATTCATATGACGCATATTTAGACAACTCATTCTTACATGATTGGCTATGAAAAGAGTGATTAGGCTCTAAGAGAGTTCCTTAGAACTCTTATAACTAGCATAGCTCCCACTCCCCAAGTGATGTGGGACTAACTCTCAACGCTACCCATATCAAACAACCCTAAGCAGACATCTTGTAACTTGATGCACTTAAGACTGCACACCAAGATCGACAAGGGTCAACAGGCCCCCTCTTCCCCATTTAGGGAACCTGTGTCATCACAAACCAAGAGTAGCTAGCCCACCATCACTAATGGAAATGGCTTTGATATAAACTATGATATCCTGGGTTTTTACAACACTTTTTCATAAAATATTTTACAATTGTGGGGCCTTGAGTTTGAAAAACTATTTAGAAATCAAGCAGCGAAAAACAAGTTTCATAAGAAGACCTTAAAAATCCCGAGTGTCATTTTTTCTTTTAAAAAATACATGGATTTCATAGGAATGAATACCACATTCCTACTGAAAATTTGGCAGCGTCTCCATACACACATATTACCATTAGAACCTCCTCGAGGTCTAATGAGTATAGAAACACTCAAAATTCTGCCATCTACCATTGGTCATGAGTACTTATTATAGACATGAAATCCCAAGGTGCCACACTCATGCACTATCGTGATGTATACATATGAATATGAAAATAATGGAACCTTTGTGCCACTGAGAAAACCCAGTCAAGTTTGTGGTTGTCACATCAATACTGAGATGGACAGACTCCCTGCATTGTGCGCATGGAGAATATGGTATGCAAGGCCATGACCTACCCATGATGTCATCAACTTGAATTCGGCACTCCCCGGTCAGATATGTCACATATATAAAGCTTTTGAAGGGGGATGATCAGTCTACACCCTCCTAGCATAGCGTCCAATGGGCCACCATAACATAATAATATTAGGCATCATTACATGTTATCATAACATATAAAACCATAGAAATCCATGCATTAATGAAATCATGCAAATTTAAAACTCATGATACGATTTAGCTATGTAAAAAACCACCCTCGTTGAGTTTGAGGATTCCATATTCCTCATCATTTCATAATTCGTAAAGTCCATGTAATTTTGAATATATTTTGGTGCATAAGTTTACAATCACAAAATGAATAGACATGGCATTTCAGAACTAATACTTTGCATAAAACGAACATACTAACTGCATAATTCATAAATCTCAAAATCTCAAATTTAAACCTTTTCAACCATGATAGAGTAGAAATTGATGGTTTTCATATTTCATAAAAGTATATCGATGTTAAAATTACTTAACTCCCTTGACGTGCTTCACAATTTTGTTGTGTTTCTCCAATCACTCATCGATCACTTGTCAATATTCTAGATTCCTTGTCAATGTCAAGTTATATAAACAATTACAAAAAGGAATCAACTATAGCCTTAATTTGACAGTCAAGATAATCTGTTAATCGTGGAACCATTAGGTTTCATACAATCCATCACTCCTGAAAATTTGCACCCTGATCTTAAAATTTCAAAGTACCATAACTTAATAAAGGTTTGGGTATACAATGTTGGCTTCTGATCATAGTCAAACATTGCTAGATCTTTATTCCTTTGCTATCTAAATGAACAGTTCTGATTATCCGATAAATTTTCATCTATATCTTTTAATTTCTGCAAACTATTAGTTAATTCAATGCTCCAACACTCATCTGCGATATCTGATTATTGACCAGACGTTAGGAAGTCACTGTTTAAACAGTGACAGATTGAACGCCTAAGGCTATTTGATTGATTTTTAGCTTGGACCGACAATCTCAGTTAGATCCAGGGTACATTAGGCAATTATTTACCTATTCCTAAGTTTGGATTAAAAAATGGACTGCTTGACCATCCATAAAACTTATATCTAACATAGACAGTACGGATTTTGCTAAAAATCTCAAATCAAAAGTTGGGTTTCGTAGGTTTTACCTCTTGGGTGCATTTTCATGTGTTTTCCACCCTTGGATGAGTCAGATTGATCACTGTTTTGCAGGAAATCCTCTAATCATGTCGCACACACTGTCTCCTCTCAGATCAACTATCAAAATCACCTTAGTTTCCTTAACAACCTAGGGGGTTTTCATTGTTTCACTGTGTTGGACAAAATGATCAGCTCTGATTGTTGATCTGAGCCGTCATCTTCTCTAGTGATGGTTGCATCACTAGCAAACTTGGAAACCCGCTTTTTTTTTTGTTTCGCAGGTGTACTAGGTTTCTCTAGGGAGCTATTTTCTCTTCTTCCTCTCTCTTCTTTCCTCCTCCTCCTTTCCTTCTTCTCCTTTTCTCTCTTCTCTCCCCTATCATTTCCCCCTCTGTTTGTGTAGGGTTTGGGAGTAGAACTAACAATTTGTTTTCATTTCCTTAAGAGGGTAGGTGTGCCCATATCAAATACAGTCCCCCCTATTAAGGCAATTTCATTTTTTGTTTTTACAAAAATTCCCTTTATATTTGAATACTCATATCTCCTCCATCCAAACTCCTTTTTTAGCAAACTTGATGTTGTTGGAATTGTCCTTTCGAGTACAATCCAATTATGGATGTCTCAATAGTTTATTAGATGTCCATCTAGTTTTTCACTTATAAAACTCTAAATATAGAAATTTCAATATATTTGTTTCATCCCAATTTAACATTTTCCAAAGTTTACTCCATTTGGGATTTAAAAATTAGGAATTTTACACATAATCTATCCAAATTGCCCATAGTAAGGATCATGCACATATAGTTCTTATCGTAGGTGGAGTAGTTGTGGCATGAATCATTAAGCTTTTCGCTAAACAAGGCAATGGGCTTTCCTTCTTGGTTGATAATTTTACCAATTCTCACATTGGAAGCATCACACTCCACTTCAAAAACACAACCAAAGTTAGTAAAGAAAGGATAGGAGTATTGTTTACCTTTTTCTTTATAAGTGCAAAATTCTATTATGCTTCCTCTATCCATTTGAACGTTCTTAAGCATTCTATAATTGGAGTGATAATTGTGCTAAAATTTCTGATGAATCTATGAAAGAATAAAGTGAGGCTAAGGAAGCTTCTAATATAAAAAAGAGACTTACAAACATGCCAACTAAGAATAGCCTCTACTTTACTCAGATCCATCTTGATGTCATTCACTGAAATGACATAGTTGAAGAAAATCAAACTATCAATGAAGAAATTGCACTTCTTCAAATTGTAGTGTAACTTTAGTTGTCATAGTTCATGTAGAACTTGATGAAGATGACTTAAATGAGTTTCATAACTTTGTTGAACACAAGAATATCATCAAAGTATACAGTGACAAATTTCTCACTAAAAGATTTAAAGACATGAGCAACTAAATGTATTAAAGTAATAATGGCATTAGACAATTTAAAAGGCATAACCAACCATTAGTCTATCTCTAATTTTAAAGGCTATTTTTCATTCATCACCTATTCTCATATGAATCTGATGGTAACCACTGCGAAAGTCAATCTTCAAAAAGGTCATAACACCATGGAGCTAATCTAGCATATCATTAAGAATGAAAATTGAAAAGTTATGTTTGATTATTATTTTATTCATCACCCAGCTATCAATCTACACTCCATGATCCATCCATCTTTGGCATAGGAAGGCCTACTGTATCAACTTGGTGTAGTAACTCTTCATGCTTCTTTGGGCTCATATAGTATGAAGCTTTACTAGGTAGTAGAGATCTAGGAATAATGTCATTGCAGTGCTATATGTCTCTCATATGATGTAAGCCATTATGAATTTCTTTGGAGGATACATGTTCAAACTTATTAAGCAATGGTTGTACAATTAATGGTTGTATGTTAAATTCACATTTATGATTTGCTCATTGGAAGAACAAGCAGAATTTAAGACTTCTAAAAACAAATCAACTTTTTCTTTACCACCTAAATGAATCACTTTTGATAATTTAGAAGATATCTGTGGTTTTAAGGGTGTCAAAATAATCTTCTCATCTTTGTAGACAAATAGGTAAATATTTTTCAGTCCCTTATGTTGGGCTTTTTGTCATATTGTTATGGGCATCCAACCAATAAGTGACATGCTTCCATTGGTATAACATCACATCATACTTCATGCTTATAACTATTTTTAATAGAAAAAAAGACTAGGTATTAAGTGTTCAAATTTGGCTAAAATAACCCTAGATTAGCATTTGATTAGGTCATCTAATTGATCAATTCAATAATTTTAGATTGATTTTAGCTCAATTGATCATCCAACCGTTGATCTAAAGATTTAACAGTCAGATGATCAATAGAGCTAATTAGATGGATAATGAATGGTGGAGATGATTTTAACTTAGTCTTTTATTTTGTGGATAAACCAAGATAACCTTGGATGGCTCATATTGACTTGATGGGTACCATATTTTGGAAAGATCTGATGGGCCTCATGTTACATGGATAGGTTGCATAGTTTAAGCATTGGAATCATGCTGCCCACACCTGGACAACACAAGGCACATAACACAAGGAAGCATGGCTGACAACATGAAAGGAAGGAAAAGACGAGGAATGGACAGCATGGGAAACTCAGAAAGAATATTTTTTGGGTTCCTTTTATAGAGGAGGACATCTACCCATCGATAGTCTTCTTCTTCTCTATCTCTTCACGAAGAGAGGCAGAAGGATTGTTCCTCTCCACCTCTCCTACCCTCTCTTCCTCTTCTCCATCTCTCTGCTTTTCACCAGCTTCAGCTCAGTTCCCTCTCCTATTCCTTCATTTTTCTCTCCTTGTTGTTTTCTTCTTTGCACGACACGACACTACACCCATCTCTTCTCCTCACACACACTCTCTCTCTCTCTCTCTCTCTCTCTCTCTCTCTCTCTCTCTCTCTCTCTCTCTCTCTCTCTCTCTCTCTCTCTCTCTCTCTCTCTCTCTCTCTCTCTCTCTCTCTCTCCTATTCCACCCAATAGATAGACCCGATAGGTTTCTTCTTCTCTTCCTCTTCACGAAGAGATGCAGAAGGACCGTTCCTTTTTGCCTCTCAGCTCTCTCTTTTACAGCTAGATTTTCTCTTCACAAGGGAGGTGAGAGGACTATTCCTCTCCCACCTCTCCATTATGCCCCTCTCTCGTCTCTCATTTCCTCGTATCCCTCTCCCTCATTCCTGCTCGCTCTCCTTTTCTCCTGCTCTCTCTTGACTCCTCGCTCAGTTTCTAGTAGGTAACGGGAATCACCCTTCTCTCCATCTCCTTCCTCATGCACAGATCTCGTCTCCCCTACCACTATTTGCCTCTGGCGGGACAACTGACTAGAATAAAATTGCATTGGTTGTTAGTATAATAATATAGAACACATACTTGATATATGTTGCTTTTTTTAGGATTTGCATTAGTTTCCTGAAGCTCATTTCTTTAGAATCTGCTAGCTACATTTTGTCTCTGTTTAGCTTCAACTACAACACCAACATCGTAGACTAAGTGAAAGAAAAGCACGCCCGGGACAATAGGATCTATTGATTATTTTTAATTGCATTTTAGGGCATGTTTATTGCTTTAAGGTGATTATATGTTGATCGAAATGCCATGGAGTGTGAAAAATAATTACTAAGGGCACCCGACCCCACAAGATCAAGGATGGATTTCATCACCACCTCTTGACCCGCTTAAGATAATCACCACAAGCACGTAACCCAACCTTCTAAATTTAATTAAAATCAATTAGAAGAGACCTATATTTAACCAACTGCGCTAATGTTAAGTGTTTAATTTTGGTCAAAATTCCCCTGAACCCTCTACCCTCCTTTTTCATTGATTTTTCCAAAAGCTATGTTTTTTAAGCTGTTTTTCCCAAGTTCTTAAAAAATTCCCTAGGTACTGGTTTTCACATTTTCTAGAGAACCCAACTGTTGGATCTCTCCCAAATTTAAAGGGTTTGATCTTGGGTCTCTCATGCACTAGATGGACAGTCCGATTTGCACACAAATGTGGTTTCATCCATGAAATCACACTCCAACAGTAGCGTGCAAAGGGTTCCTAGGAAAAACGTGGTTTTTCTTGATTTTTAATGTATTTCTATTTATACATCATATTTAATAAATAAATATTTAAGGGATTAGGACTTACCTTGTTTGGCTGGGTGTTAATGGACATTGCCGGAGTTCCACTCGTCGAAAAACTTGAATTTTTTAGAGCTAGGGTTTCTGAGTAAAACTAGGTGAAAAACGGAGAAAGGTGGAGTGTTTTGGCGCCTGGGGGAAAGATATAGGCCTTAGAGTCTAAGGGAAAGAGAAACTCTTCCCTTCACGTCTCTTTCTGCTGGTTTCTTCGGTGATTTCATCAGATCCAGTAGAGGCGTGTAGAAGAAGGGGGTGCCATTATCAATTTGGGCCCCTGTGTTATATGTATCTGCCAAATTACTAAAATACCCCTATAACTTCAACGGCTCATAACTCCCTCGTTTGAGCTCCGTTTTTTGTATTCTTTATGGTATTGGAATCCTATTGATGAGCACTTTCAAATTCTTAAGTTTTCAGGATCAAATTTCATCTATAAAATTTTTAATTTAATTTATTTAACAAAATCTTAATTTATACCAAAAATTAAGGATATTACATGTACCTAGTGCATTTACACAACCTAGCAACAACTATTATCCTAAGATAGATTATCAAGACCATAATGGATGGGCTAGGCATCATGAACAACAATGTTCTTAGGATTATCAATCATATAAGGAAGAACCAGCATGGTCCTACCCTGATCAACCTTACTAGAATTATTTAGAAAATCAGGGACAACCATCATGGTTCCAACCTAATCAATTGTGACAACAGTATGAGCCATTCTATTCGATATCTTTAACACAAAATGAACAATCATTCAACAAAACCCTTGAGTTATTTATGGAATCAACTAAATAATGTCGTGAAAAAATGGGTCAACTCTATGTTGCATTTATAGAAAGGGTTAGAGAATTTGAACTAGATGAGAATAATGAGGAACAATATATTAATGATGATAGGATGGAAATTTCCAATAATCATTCTGCACCAAAAATCCTAGAACCATCTACAGAAACCCCCAACTCGTATCCAGTCCAGCAATTTCTTGCTCATTGTTATGATTGTCATGAAGAGACTTCCATTGATGAAGAAAATGAAGCAGTAGAAATATCCAACTTAGATCCTCTAAAATTGTGTCCTACATATTTTTACGAACTTAATAAAGAAACATCCATTGAGGAGATTAATGAATTGTTGGATACTATTCCTTTAATGAACACTTCTCAATGGCAAGATTTAGTAAAAACCCCTATAGATCCAGAAATACAATTTGAGTGATGTGACGTAGACAATATACTTGATTGGGACCTACAAACTTTATTTGAACATTCATAAGATAGTCATGGAGGCCCATATGAAACCTTATTTGTGCCCACATAACAGAAAGAAAAAGAGTCAATTGATGTATTGGTCCTACATCAACCAACCTTAGGGTACATGTCAGAAGAGAATAAGGGTTTAAGTCTAACCATGTCCCTTCATCTAGTAATTCAAGAACAAATTTTTAGGGAAAGGCATAGTCAGCTTATATCCCTATTTAAGGATACTATTAGAGAATTGGAGGAAAAAGATAAATTGAATGCAATAGTCATTGTTCCCCCAAAAATTGGTTTAGAGGGGGACAATTCATCTTGAATTGATCCTAAGCAATTCACGGTAGGTTAAAATGTCATTTTATTATCACCACTTCAAAATACAAGGTGGAAGAATTATATTGACTACTATGAAACACTAAAAATGGGGGATCATCAATATAATTCCCCACAACTCAAAATCCTGGTGGTCTATTGTGTCTTAATGTTACCACCACCAAAAATCTCTAGGTGGAGGCAATATATAGACTATTGCAAGGTTTTGAAGTGGCATGAGAAATCTTGCCATTTCATTGTTAGGATTAGGATATATTAGGATAAGTCTGGCCAAAGACATTAAACTTAGTGCTCTTTGGGAGGCAACTCAAAATTTTAGTCTTCCATATCTCTCCATCATTATATAAGGTCCTATGTTTTTAAACATTGAGGACAATGTTTCTTTTAGGTTGGGGGTATAGAATTCTAGAAAATTCTAGTCTGTGTTAATTTCCAAAAAGTAAGAATTTTGTAAAAAAAATTGAAAATTTTAGGTCAATCCTACATTGTGATTGGATTTATAGTTTTGATAACTTTAGCCTATTAATGGACCTGAGCACGATTAATTCATCATTTTACTCATTTTTTAAAGTGTTCTATGAAAGCTAAGTCTTAGATCACATATGTATACACAGTTGCATATAAATAGTCTAGATTGATAAGTAGCTATAACTTAGAGATCATAAAGAAATTCAGTGGAGACATACAACATAAGTGAGTTTTAGAGCCATTCACCCTTTTTGAGAGGTTATAAATATTCCAAAATTTTCTTCAAAACGCTTAAAGAAAATTGACCTCGTCAATTTTTAAATTTGGATAATGAACTAAATTATTAGAGTATTACCTTTAAAATTCAGGAAGTTCATTGAATTTGATAGATTATAGAAAACCTAAAAAATGATTTAGGCAATCTTTGTGTTAACATAAAGACATAAAGACTACTCAAGAGTATCTTTACCACTACTTAACCAATTTGAGCCTTTTATATAAGCCCTTTTTATTCTTACCCAAACTAACCTTACCCATATTAACCCAGTATAATATATCCATTACCTATTTTCTTCAAAAGATAACTTAGAGATGAATGAAAATATACATTTAATTGCAATCAAAGCAAAAGTGAATATTGAGAAAAGAGATATTCTTCAAAAGAGCTTCAAAAGTATTGAGAGAGAGAGAGAGAGAGAGAGAGAGAGAGAGAGAGAGAGAGAGAGAGAGAGAGAGAGAGAGAGAGAGAGAGAGAGAGAGAGAAGTTTGAAGAGTGCAAGGAAAAGTGAAAAAAGAAATATTCACTTTAGTACAAGCAAAGTAAAGAAAACAAATTGTCAACTTTAGAATACCTATAATTATTTTTGAAGAAACTTTGAATACCCTTATACCTCTCCTTTTGTACCCTATCCTAAGCCTTCATTTTGTCCAATTTAAAGACCTAATGATTTTAGGATAAATATAGTCTTGATGAGGATATGAAAATATAGGATTTAAAGAGTAATATTTTTAAAAGATTAAAGGTAATGGTATCTTATTCTTTCTAAAGGGATCAAAAACTATAATACTTAGTAACTCTCATTCCTTCATGAGTATATGTGAGAGGTGTTATTTTTGAGTTTATGTCATTAGTGAGGGTTGAGGTCAAAACATATTTTAAATGGAGTTTGAAAGTTGTAGTCTATTTAGAAATAAAGATTATTTTATGTAGACTATATGTACACACTCTGAGATCTAAGCTGAATTAGAATGCATTTAGCATATGGCTAGAGTTGTGAATTTTTCATTCACATGCTAAAGTTGATAGATTTATTTGAGGAAAAAGTGGAAATTGACTTGAAAATGGTATTTTGGAATTTAGTGGGCATATTCACTACAAACCCTCACGAGGCTTAACTCATCCACTAGAGGTAACCTAGGGGTTTAAGGGCTTGTTGCATATGCTATATGCAATTGTGAGTACCTACAAAATTGACAATTTGCATCACTCTTAATAATTGGTTTTTTGCATGTTTTTCTAGGGACTAGCAAAATGCTGGTGAGGGGGTGTGTTAAGTGTTCAAATTTGGCTAAAATAACCCTAGATTAGTATTTGAGTAGGTCATCTAATTAATCAATTCAATAATTTTAGATTGATTTTAGCTCAATTGATCATCCAACGTTGATTTAAAGATTTAAAGATCAGATGATTATTAGAGCTAATTAGATGGATAATGAATGGTGGAGATGATTTTAACTTAGTCTTTTGTTTTGTGGATAAACCAAGATAACCATGGCGGCTCATATCGAATTGTTAGCTACCAGATTTTGGAAAGATCTGATGGACCCCACTTTACATGGATAGGTTGCATAGTTTAAGCATTGGAATCATGCTACCCACACCTAGATAGAACAAGACACACACCACTAGGAAGCATGGCAAACAACATGAAATGGGAGGAAAACACAAGGAATGGACAGCATGGGAAACCCCAAAAGAATATTTTTCTGGTTCCTTTTGCAGAGGAGGACATCTACCCATTGGCACTTTTCTTCTTCTCTGGCGCTTCACAAAGAGAGGCAGAAGGTCCATTCTTCTCCGCCTCTCCTGTTCTTTCTCACGTTCTCCACTCCCCCCCTCTCTTCCTCTTCTCCATCTCTCCTCTTTGCTTTTCACTAGCTTCAGCTCTGTTCCCTCTACTATTCCTTCTTTTTCTCTCACTATTGTTTCTTCTTTGCCTAGCACCGCATCCATCTCTTCACATCTCTCTCTCTCCCTCGGCTCATTTATCCTGTTCCACTGGACATACAAACCTGATAGGGTTTCTTCTTCTCTTCCTCTTCACAGAGAGAGGCTAAAGGATCATTCCTCTCTACTTCTCAACTCTCTCTTTTACAACTAGATTTTCTCTTCACAAGGGAGGCAGGAGGACTGTTCCTCTCCCACCTCTCCATTCTGCCCCCCTCTCGTCTCTCATTTCCTCGTATCCCTCTCCCTCATTCCTGCTTGCTCTCGTTTTCTCTTGCTCTCTCTTGGATCCTTCTCACTCGGTTTCCAGTAGGTAATGGGAATCACCCTTCTCTCCATCTCCCTCCTCATGCACAGATCTCCTCTCCCCTACCATTGTTTGCCTCTGGCACGACAACTAACTATGTGCACCTAGTAAAATTCTATATCCCTTACTTCCTTTTCCCCTTCCAAAAAGGTTTGATTGAAAACTCAAAAAACCCATGCTCTTGTTCCATTCACTTGCTTCTACCCCATTAGCATAGCCAACTACACTAGAGCCATGCATTGCTCTCTCCCTACTATGCAACTATGATCACCAACCTAGTTAGCGCCATATCCCTCTTGTTCTCCTTGCTTTGATCCCTCCCTATACCGTCTCCTTCCCCACCTAATTTCCCCCATTAGTCTCCTCTTTTCTCACCTGTAGCTCCCCTATCTTCAAATTCATTGAGTTACCTTCTCTGTGGGAGAGACTGAACCCGTGGAATCTTCCTATCTCCTTCTGTTGCATCAGTAGGGAAGATCTCCCGGCATCCTGGTATGCCCTTTTCTCTCTTGCCTCACCACCTCTGTCTACACGCCACATCAGGCCAACCTCTCATTCCCTGTTGCTCTTCATCGCTCATCTCTCCCCCTCTAGTCTCCTTTGCCACTAGCCAGTTTGGCACCAATCTCTCCATCAACTTTCACCATCACCTGCTCTAGTCACTGGCTTCTTCCTCTTTGTCCAAGCTAGCATCGCACTAGCTCCACTGCCCCACTCTGGATCATCCTCCTTCCAATTGTGTTCACCGTCTCTGCTTAGTTCCACAAGGCAAACAAGCCAGCATTCACCTTGCTCCTTCATCTCTTCTATCTACCATCGCTCTGTTGCCTGCGATCTTATCGATCTGACCTCACTCCACCATCTCTGGCCAGAACAGAGGAGAAAACATGACTTAGGTTTCCTCCAGTTCCCCCATTTTCTCTGTGCCTCTCTTCCTCCTCTTCTTCTCTTCAGCTCCTCTCCTTTACCCTCTGATTTCACTAGTTTCACCTTCCACAGGCATATTCTCCATCGCATCTAGTTTTCCTCTATTAAAAATGTAAAAATAAAAAAATTCCATTTTTACCCTTTAGTCTTTAAAGATAAGTATAGTTTTGTCTCCATTTTAATTACAGTTGTATCCTGTTCTAATTTAGTTTTATGTTTTCCTTGTTTTGCTATCTGAGGACTGTGTTATCAAGGACTGCTTATTTAGTTTGATTTTTTGCCTTCATGGAACTAGAAAATTCTGTAATTTGTTTAATTCAAATAGATCTGAATTTTTATTTCTTGTTAGTTTATTTTTGTAATGTTATTTATTTTGATTTTTTTAATTTAAATTTTATGTAAACTCCAACTTGTCAAGTCGAGTTCTCATGGGATGGACTCGTACTTGCACTAACTATACTACAATAGTTCGTGCACTTGCAGAAAACTCAACACTAGGCATTTGTGAGTTACATTAATTCAATGTCCCCAACCACTTAAGTTTGTATGGTTGATGATGAGGCTTCATTTTCAACTTAACTAGTTTACTAGTTCTGTAGAAGCAACATTCTCACAAGTACCATTGTTAATTATAGTATCACATACCTTGTCATTGGATGTGCACTCATGTGAAAGATGAGTAGCTTAGCCAATCATCAATGTCTTTATGAATGACTTCAATCATCTTCGTCTCTAGGAATAATGTTCAAGATTTTTTTCCTACCAACATCTTATCTTGATTAACATGAATGACATCTTCATTATCTTCACAACTTGATTGATAATCTTCTTTTACAATTTTGATTCTTCTACTGAAGCAACAACTTTGCAATTTGGACATTCAAAGGCAATGCGTCCAAGACGTTGACCCTTAAAACATCTCCATGCATTAGAACTTGAGGAACCAGATTACTTATCATTACTCTTATCTAAATTTTGTTGAGGTTTTTGTTTAGGCTCCATTTAGACTAGAGGCACTCCTTAAATTGGAAGATTGTCTCTTTCCACAAGATCTAAAAATGCTTTTTTAGAGACCTTCTTTTGTTACTTTTTAATTTTTAAGGTTGGCTTTCTAACATCAGTAAAGAACTAGTACTACTGCAAATGTGCTATATCTCCGGTTTCTTTCTTTAAGCTGCCTAAGAAGCTCACTATAGTTTGCTCTTAAATATCACCCATATTACTCAAACTCTATAATATATTCTTTAGCACTCAAATTTTCTTATTTTAAAATTTGAATTTTTAGGAACATGTCCATCTTGTAATTTTCAAGTAGAAGTCTCTTTTTTAGTTCTTTTTTCATCTTGTCCCATATTTTTATCTTACTCTTCTTTTCACGTGCTCTTTGTTTCTTTAGATTTTTTCACCATAAAGAAGTATACTTTTTGAGTTTAAGGGCAAAGAGTTTTATCTTAGCATCTTGCAGGAAATTTTAAAATTTGTTCTATATTGTGTATCCAATCTAGGAATTCTTCAAGCTGCAAGTTTCCTTTAAACTCTAGGACATTTACTTTCACTCCACATAAGTGAAAATCATGCTACCTTCTAGAAGGATTGTTTGATGTAGATCCTCAATATGATGCTAGATTTCCTACATAAACAGAAAGAAAATTATTTGAGGTGTTATTAAAAGATTTAGTATGTAATTTCTCACCTTTATTATCATAGTTGCTATATTGTTGTAGACGTTCTTTGAATATTTCTATTTATCTCATCAAATTGTCTATCTCTAAATCACAAGCTTCTTTGTCAGAAGTAGCTATGCACCTTGCTCAAAACATCATCACAACCTTATGCTCTAGTACCAAATTGACATTGGATAACTAAGTGAGATAGAAGGCATCATAATAAAAGAAAACGTCGTTCAAATTTTCTATGGATACAAAAAGTTCACCACAACAAAATTCAAGTAAAAGATTACTTGGATACAATAACACCACCAAGAGATATAGAACTAAAGATAAACACTATTCCTAAGATCCTAAAACACTACCAATAGATGTAGAACTAAAGAGGATTAGTAACTCATCACTCATTGGATACAAAAACACCACCATAGAGTTACAAAACTATTGGTAGATAACTCAATACCTTCGTGACGCTTAACGACTGAACTCATTGGCTCATTAGATGATTGAAAAAGCACTTAAGGTTTAAGGATATAGATAGCTCACCACCTTGGTAATGCATGCTTAGGCGACTCACCACACTTTGACCCCTTTAAGGGATACAAAAAAAATGCAATGGTTGAGATGAAGCATGCCCTTCTCTATGGGAAACAGGTCCAATTGATTACAATCTCTAATTGTAGTATTTGATTCAAAACATAGGTATTTATAGATGGAAACATGCCTCTAAATAAGCAATATACAAATATATTAGGTAACTATCTAATTCCATTAAATTCTTAGGCTAGATAATACTTTCTAAATATGAGATACTTATCCAACAAGACTTTCTTAAACTTGAGCATTGCTCAATTAACACTTGCTAAAACTTGGGTACTTGCAAAATACATTCAAGTAGTTACTAAATACATGTATTGCAACTTGGCAAGTTCCTAAACACTCTAACTTCCTAGGAAAACACTTTCCTTAATTTAGTTAGGAAAATTTGATATGGTAATAGGATGATTTCCAAATAATATATTTGTAACATCCATATGAAAATCTCCATGACATTCCTCAATATTTGATCCAAAATATCCTCTATGGGTTAATGTTAGGCCTCTTTCTTCATGGCCCAAGGATGTCCTCTTTGAATGTTCTAAGTCATTCAAATAGTCCTTTCCTTTTATCCATCATCAATCTTGGAATCTTGGGACACTGTCATGTCACATAGGCCTATTTTCAGTCTTTATTTTCTCTAGGTGGCCCACATGTTAGCATGACCAATCTTCGTGAAGAAACATTGTTGTCCTAGATGTATGCTGAACCAAAACCCTTGTCTTATTCTCAACATGCTTAGATTTATTGTGCTTAAAAATCTCATTGTTGAGGTTGTGACTGACAAGTAGTTAATTTTGTATAAGAAGTACCCAATTAGCAGTCCATATGTCATAAATTATAAGCATTATCCTCAGTTTTTTTTCAAACATTCATGACACATGCATTTTTTGAGCTAATGATTCAAAAATTTCATATTTTGTAGGTTCAAAAGATAAATCCAGAGTAAGTATGTGAATTGTCATAATCTTTTTAAGAGTTAATTAGGATTTTGATCTTTTGTAGAGATTGAGTGGATGTTCCAATAGCCACGATTGGTTATGATGTGAATCAAAGATTCAGATCAACTTAGAGAGTCAAGACCCAAATTTCAAAGACCAAGGTCAAGACCATTGCAAGGAAAGAAAATGAGTTCAAGAAAGCAATTGGTAAAATCAAAAGTGATTAAACATGAGCCATGCTAGCCATGAAGCCAAAGGATTAAACAACTCAAGCACCCAAGCAAGAAGGCATCAAAGTGAGCCATAAAACCACTTAAGCCAAGGCCACATGGAATAACACAATTGGAGATGGATTACACACAATATTCCATGCAAAAATTGTGATTTTCCAAGAGCTAATTAGAAGGAATTGGATGGTGATTATTACATGGGAAGAAATGCATGCAAAGTGGACCAATAAGAGAGTAGATTCCCATAACTAAATCTCCCTCTCTCTCTCTCTCTCTCTCTCTCTCTCTCTCTCTCTCTCTCTCTCTCTCTCTCTCTCTCTCTCTCACCCCCAACATGTTAAAATTAGAAAGGAGAATCATGCATGTTCCATGCGTGATCACCTTCTAAGACTCCATGTTTCATAACTCTTTCCACCTTCCAATCTTTCTCCCATTATCTCCTCGTCCCACTCCATCTATTCCTAAGCATTCATCGCTCTACATCCATGTTCCTAAGTTTTCCACAATCTCTTCCAATCTCCCATGATATTCCAATTTTTATTCCATTCTTAGATTCCAACCAAAATCCACTTTCTAATTGTAATTTTTATATCATAACTTCCTAGCTCCCATTTTCATCTCTCTTTCTAAGTTCTTATTCCATCCAAGTCTTCCCCATGTCCCACTTTCCTTTCTAAAGATTCCACTTACCATTCGTATAGTGGATCCATGAATTTTCCCCCTCCTTAGGGTTCCATGTTCTTGCATTCTAAATTATGCTCCATCTCCTAATTCCATGGTCATCTATCCTCCAATACTTATATTTTCTTTGCTCTTTCCTTAGGTTAGCATCTTAGCAAAATAGAAAGTGCACCACATCTATAAATTACCTAAGGGATTCCATGTTAAAAACTTGAAGGGTGGAAATGCCTCTTTTCCTAAAAAAGTGGTACCTCTAACCTGGGTTCCTTTCTAGGGTTTTTATGCAAGCTTCCTTAGCTGCTTTTCTTGGATGCTCCATGCCTCCTCCATTCCATTTTCAGAACATCTTCTTCCTCTAGTTTCCAAGCATTTCAAGGTTGGATTTTAATGCACTTTATTCTTTTCTTTGTTGCTTTGCTTTGCTTCTTGGTTCCATGTGCATAGTTCTAGGTCTTTTCCTTGATTGGCTTGCTTAAGGATGTTGCTGGTTCTCTTTGATCCAAGGATATCTATCTCTTGTAGTGATAGCCAAGAGATACTTGCCTTTGAGTCATCCTTGTTTTCTTTTCCATGCTTGCTTTGTTTTAATCTTTGCTTTAGAT
The DNA here is from genome assembly GCA_035236585.1 of Warburgia ugandensis. Classification (NCBI taxonomy): domain Eukaryota; kingdom Viridiplantae; phylum Streptophyta; class Magnoliopsida; order Canellales; family Canellaceae; genus Warburgia; species Warburgia ugandensis. Next base: position 54,805,626 of record CP141139.1, on the reverse strand, counting down.
CCTCCTTACTATCCACCTCTCTTTCACTCTCTCTCTTTTGGGTTTCATACGCATGTTATCTTGGGTTGGACATTGCTTAAAGATTGAAGATTAAACTTTTATTTTATACTTTGAATGTTGCACACACTTTTTGATGATATTTTTCAATTTGAATCTCTAATGTATGTAGGGTAACATGCTTGTAATTTTCTCAGTTCAATGAAGCATGTTTCTCTTAGCATCATGCACATCTTTCTTGACATATTTCTTGCTTGATTCCAACAATTAACTTCCATTTAATCTTGCATTTCTTGCTTCCATGTGCACGTTTATCATTTAGATCCTTAGCAACCCATTATGCATTTTTAGTTTAGATGATGACATATTAAGATTTCATGTGCACAATTCCAAATACCATGCCCACCATGCCTACTTTCCATTACATGTTTCATGTGCACCCATCTTTTGATTTTGTTCCTATAGGTTGAATGTTTTGGTTGCATTATTTAAGTTTAATTCTTGTTTAGATCTCCTTATTTAAATTAGTTGCCTTACTAGATTAGTTTTAGCAAGTTGCTGAGTTAGGAAGTTCTATTTTTAGAAAGTTTTCTTAGTTAAGTTTCTAATTCTATGCATATTCCTATTTCCATGTGTTTTTAATTTTTAAGTAGTTCGATATACAATCTTTCCTTGGCTAGTATAAGGAATCTAAGCAAGTTCCAACTACATACAAATCTGTGAAATTCCTCATTGGGATCGACCTCACTTGCATACATTTGCTACTTTGATTTGTGCGCTTGTGAGTACTTTTAAAACATACACCAATGACCATTTTTAGAGTGAATAAAATTAGACTGCTCACAAAGTCTAGAGAAAAGGATCAACTAAGGATGAACTGTTTGGATCACCCACAATGCATGGGTGCATTGTACTATCCTAAACATCTGACTATTTTAGACTTTTATGTTAGATAACTGTTGGTGAGATTGTTTAAAATGAGTGAGATGATCTAAGTTGAACATTTTAAAAGGGCAAGGGGAAGGCCCAAAAGAATGTGGTTAGAAGTGGTGAGAAAAGATTTAAAAACTTTGGTACTAAATGAAGCCATGACACTTAATAGAGGGGAATGGAGGAACAAGATCCATGTGTCCAACCCCTAATTGAGATAAGGTCTTGATGATGATGAAATGTTGGTGGGAATGATTTCTAAGAATCTCGCTATTTAGCCCTTATCTTTAGTCGATATGACACAATCATCTCGTTTGGCCTCCCCAGATTGGTTGGGTACCAAAATTCATGATCATCCAGATGATTTTAGCCATTTAATTTTAAGCTTTTAAATTATGAGCATATGCTTTTGCAAGTCAACTAAATAGAGGAGGCTAAACAAGATGAACAGTTTAGATCATCAAAGGTAGGTCTAGATAGGGATCTCAAAATCAATGTGGTTAGTTTCTTCACACTTTAAAAAGTCATGTTCCTAGTTCATCTTATGTGGTGTATCACCTTGAGAAAATAAAGAAGGGAAATAGGCCTTTGGCTGGTCACAATCCATACAGTGAAGGGTTTTAAGCAAGATCAATCTAGGATGAAGAATAAAAAAAACATTTTGATTCACCATGTACTTGGGCCACATTTTTTCTTCACATTAATTAGAACGCACATGCTTAATTCCCTTTTAAGTGGTCACTGGATAGAGGAAATAGAGACTAGAAATGGGCCTTTGGTAGTGTCCTGTATATTTTGAATGGTGTGCATATCACCAGCCCAAAAATATTATAATAATTAAATGGAAGTTATAAGTAATTAAATTGAGAGCTCATAAGTTGTAGAACTCATGAGTTTAGGGTAAATCTAATTTATTAGTTTTTGAGAACTTATAAGTAGACACACTCTACATTATGATATTAGTGGGACCAAAGTACTTGCCAAACGAGAGTTGCAGCCAATATGTTATCTTATTAAGATAAGTCTACTTAGGCTAGAAATATTTCTAATTTCTATTTGGTCCATTAGGATAATATACTTCCCTCTTTCATTCTAATTCTTAAAAATATTAACTAGTGTTAGTTTAAATTAAAGAAGGTTTCTCTTTTTAGTTTTAGAATAAATTATCATTGCTACTTACTAAATAGAAAAGAAATGGATATGCCCTTTGCCTAGGAGTTGTACTTCTTCTCAAATTGAACTAAATAGGAGACTAGTTCTCCTTGAATTGAGCCATCTTCATTTAAGATCATAGCAATAGGTACAAGCATGGTTTGACTGATGAGGAATGAATCATGCCTTCGAAAAAAGTGATGGTTAGAACCCACTTACAGAAAGATTGGATTCTTAGACTAGCATATTATGTAGCTGAAAAACAAGAGGTAACCATCATAGACTTTGATCTTGTAACTAGCAACCAAAGAATCACATCCATATAGTCTAGTGAAAAAGTCTTTCCTAATCACAATAGCCACTCTATGATAATGAAGTATCATGATGTTGTGTGTTTAAATAAAATGCCAATTAACTTTGCTCCAAATATTGATTAGTTTTTATTGGTTGTAGCTCCCATTTTGAAAATGACACTTGGTGTTATAGCTTCACTTGTTGGTTTATCATAATGTTTTTAGTAGGATTGATGATGATAATTTTGTGTGTATGCTTGTTGAAATATCACTAAAAAATAATGGTTATTTGAAGATGATGTGTTTTGATCTAGGTGGCCATGAACATCTCTATAGATCTGAATGTTATGTACAAGGTTCATTTTATGATACTAGTAGGACTCAAAGAACTTGCCAAAGAGGTGTTGCAGCCTATATGTTAGGTTTTTAAGACAATTTTTATGGCTAGAAGTATTTTTATTTTCTATTTGATCCAATATGATTACTTCATTATAATTTTATTTTGAGTTATGCTAACCATAGTATTAGTTCTCTTCTAGGTAAATCAATCTTCAATGTTAGAATAACTTATAAATGCATGTAACTACTACATAATGGATTTAAGATAATTAGAGATTGCCTTTAACTTTACTACAACCATAAATGAAAGGAAGAAAAAGAGTTGCTTATCATAATATATAGTGTTGATTTCCATGTGAAGGGTACATATGTTCTTTGTTTTGTTTGCTTTTGAATGTTGAACACACATGTCTATGCACTCGAACAAGCTACCTCATAGTTACAACCAAGTGGCCCTTCCGATACTAGAAGGCATTTTCTTATCATTTTATGATGTACATTGTCATGCTGTGTTGAAACTTCATTACAGACTAGCATCCACAAGATATCCTACTTCCAAATAATCATAACTTTATAGATAGCCATCGTACAACCATCATGGTTTATGATAGCAGCATGCAAGTTGAAAGCAGGCTCACTAGAGAGAAGCATTCCCTAATTTGGCTTCTTTATTAAGCATCCCATTGGGCATAGGAAATTGCAACCATTTATGTAGAAAGAAATTAAAGTAAATATGTCACCATTATTGCATACATATCAATTGATAACTTGAGGGATCCTTGCACATTTGGATTCGAAATTTCTTTACCAGTATCAAACTATTTATATCATTCAATCAACACTCAAAGAATTCTTTGATGCCTTTATGAAGTTTAGGCTTCAATTTGAAACTAAACTTCTATAGGTCATTTAGATGGATAGTCACAAATCAAATACACCCTAAAATTTGATTCTTATGGACCTATCTAGCCACAATATGCTTTTCTAAATCTTCCTAAGTTTGTTGTGAATGATTGAGTGGTGGGTACACTATGCTGAGAGGTTTTTCAACGTGACACTCTAGGTTTCTGAAAACACAATTTTAAAGATATACTTATTGAAAGTCAATATCCCTATTTAATTTTTATTTTTATTTTCAAAACCTTAGTTTTCCTTAGAAGTTACTTTTAAAACACCCAAGGGTCAAGCCAAGTTAGAAAATCAAGACCCATTTCTAAGTCCCATACACAACTTTTATCTTAAAAACATTCTTAGGAATTACAATCTAGATCACAAATACTAATGTAAGAATTTACCATGATTAAATTCTAGGACATAGTTCCTTATGACATCAATAGTCCAAAATAGGATTAATAATAAAGATAATTCTTAATTCATATGAGGTCTTACTTCCACAACTAATAAAATAACTTAATAAAAAACCTGAAAATCTAAATGATTTATTAAGGAATTAAGCATATATGATGAATAAGGTGCCGGAAACTAAGCATGAAGATTAAATGGAAAAAATTTCAGATTTCAAGCACTTAAGGAACTCAAATCAAACCTAGCATGGAAAGCAATTATACTAGATTTTTTTTATGTAGGTAGCTTTATTGAATCAAAGGAAAAATACAGCAAAAAATGTGCACATAATACATATGTGAAAATCTAAAAATTGTTGGCTCTTCATGAACTAAAACTTGATTCAAATCAAATTTGAAACACCTTCCAATGCTCCAAAACTAAGCTTAGATGGTATAGAAGTAAGACCCAAAAGAGAATTAAGAGAATAGATGGTTGGAATGATGTGACTAGTTAAGGTATAGGACACCTAGAACTAGTTTCAAAATCAAGTAAAAATGTGGAAATCAAGGAAAGGAAGCAAGGATTCAAGCTATTTTTTTCTCTCTTCAATGTCATTAAGAGAGAAGAAAAAACTTGGATCTATGATAAATAAGCAAGAAAAACTAAGAGGATGTAGGAAAAAACTAAGGGAAAGCTAGGAGGAATTATGCTTGTGAAACTAAAGCAACAAAAAAAGAAAAAAACTAAATATGCAAGTAGTGAATTGAAATCAACCTACTAACCTAGAATTGAAGTACAAAAAAAAAAGAAAAAAGGGCTAAAAACTTGAAGAATCCAAAAAGTAACAACCCGAAAGAAAGCATAATTCCAAAGCTCTATGAGTCATTAAGCTAGAGTACTACTTTCAAGGTTTTCTCACCAAACCCCTAATTGGAAAAAAAATGTGAAATCCATAGAGCTTTGTAGATGGTTGGCTTTCCAATTGAATGAAGGTTATTCTAGGAAAGAAAAGTGGATCTAGATCAGGGGTTTCAATGAGGAAAGTTAGGTGGACATTGGGGTGGATGAATGAGGTAAACAAGGATACATCATGGTGGCTGCCATCTTTAAAAAAGAGGGGAAGTACAACTTTTTTAGGATGGTGGCATGGTGTTCCTCCTTTTGTCAATACATAGTGTGTGGCTATTGAAAAAGAGAGAGAAATGGGAAGAATAAAATATAAGAAAGATGGGAAACCATTTATGGTTTTAAGGTGTTTTGGGTGTGAACTAGAATTAGGAGTTTTTCATTTAGGAAACCACCTAAGATGACAACCAAGAAAGGGGGAGACATCACATTTTAGGAACGCACCTCCCTGCCTTAAGCAAAATTTGTGGAACCCTAGATAGGGTGGAGGAAAAAATAAAAAAATAAAAATGAAAGCGGGATTTTCTCTCTTGATGGGTCAACCTATACATAATCATCTTATCATTTACAAATATCTCTTAAAATGGTCCAATTATCCTTTGAAGATCACATTTTTAATCTAGGATAATTGCTTGAATTAATGCTCCAATTGTGTGACTCCAAGTGGCACTTGATGGTTGACTTTGATGGTTTATTCCTTGATAGCTTGGGTGCCTAACTCCCTTATCTTCAAATCTTAAATGGCTTAGCTTCTCTAGGTTCCTTGTTAGACTATGAAACCTCATGCATGGCTCTAATTCTCATGCATGGTGGTGGAATTGCATGGATTTTTGCATGGACCATTTTACTCACCTTTGATACTTTCCATTGCCTTCTTGCTTGCCTTAAGATGATCATGAACATTGGTTGAGCTTTTAAATTTAGGTCTTTAGCCCTCTTTTGATCTTGATCTTTAATTCTTATCTTACTTGATCTAGGTCATTGGATCATCTTCTTAACATTTACAAAAGATAAAAAAACCATAATTAAATCCTAGAAACATATGATGATTCACATACTTACTCTGAATTTGCTTCTAAATCTGTATAATATCAAAATTTTGAATTATTAAGTTAGAAATGCATGCGCTATGAATTTCTAAAAAAGTCCTTAAATAACACTATCATTTATAACATATAGACTACTAATTGGATACTTTTTATACAAAATTGAGCACTTATCACAACTACAACTAGAATTTTGGTAGTCCCAAGCAAAACATGCAAAAAATCATGAAAACACAACTAGTTACCTTTTTTGTATGTAATCATGATTGCATTTAATATATGCAACAAGCCCTTAAACCCTTAGGTTACCCTTAGTGGACAAGTTAAGCCTCGTGAGTGTTTGTAGTGAATATACCCAAAAAATTCTAAAATGACAAGTCCTTTAATTTACCTTAGAGAATTCTTATCCACTACCACTCTGCTTATTTTAATAACTTAATAAATATGAATGAAAGTTCTAAAAATTATCCACATACCAAAGCCAATTTATTATAGTTTCATTTTGGAGTGCAGTGTGTGTATATCTGCATAAGTTAGAACTTATAAAAAGATATGTTTATTGCTCTGTTGGAAAGATGTCTTGATCGAAAATTCTTACTAGCATACACTTAGAAATAAAGCTCACAGAGAAAGTGTAATAACCTCAATTTTTGTAATTATCAATAACGTTTGAGTTTCAGATATTTTGGGCAAAAATATTAGGGTTATTTAAAATATACTTTTTATAAAAGTATAATCAAATTATAAGATATGTAAAATTGAAATTAAACTTCGCAAACCCTTCAAAATGACTGTAAGCACGACAAATTTTGAATTCGGATGAGAAATCCTTAAGTTTTTCATTTCTTGGACAAAAGGGGTAAAATAGTAATTTTACCCAAAAATCAAAATATGAAACATCAAAATTTAGAATGTACTAAGAAATACGAATTCAACACCACTAAGTACACTCAAATCCGAGATCATGGGAATAAAACCCAAAATTTTATGCATAAATGGCAAAACGATCTTTTTACCCCATGTGGGGCCCACATGGGACCCACCACGTACCCAACAACCAATTTTATCAGCAGCCCATGTGAAACATGGGTCAACAAATATCAACTGGTCTTGGGGAAGAAAAATTAGGCATGGAAGCATTGAAGACTTTCATGCCATTTAGTAATAAAAAAATAAAATATTATAATCATAGAAAAGACCCAAAATGCCTATAAATACAACCCCAAAAATCTTCCAAAAATCCCCACAAAACCCAAAATTTTCAAGAGTTAGATCTCTTTTCAACTTGTTTTTCTTTTTAGATTGGAACAAGAGACCTAAAATCAATTAAGCACTCTGTTCCAGATCCAATTTGATTAATTTCACCATCCAAAACTTCCCAACATATCTATTCTACAAAACTCCCAAAGAAATTTCAAGATCCAACGGTTCAAACAACGGATATTTGCAAGAAAGGTGGATTTTAGGCCATATCTTCATCAACAAGGTATTTTTTTAAATTGGGCATATAACTGAGGTTTTCTCTTTAATCAGGTAGGTGGAAATCCTTTTCATAGATGTTTAGTACTGTTTTATGTAATTTTTATTTTTTTGTAATTTATTTTGGTAATAAAAAGGTAAAAATAAAGTAAACAATAGAATCCTTAATTCATGATGATGGAGTGCTCAGATGAAAAATATGACTCTACCAATCAATCCAGAAGTGTCCAAAACCCCTAGGGTACAAGTTTCAAAAAGATTTGAGAAGTTTTGGTCCCTCAATTGAGAAGGGATTGATTGGACGGTCCAAACGGACTGTCCGATCTCCAGATCGGATGGATGACATCCTGCGTGCTTCCATAGACGCCCCGTGTGGGTGCTTCGACATTTCAGCGCAGTAGACATGCCTGACTCTGTCCGCCTGGCTTGGTTTTCCGCCCGAATGATCTGGGCCGTCCGTTCCTGGGTCCAGATCAAATCCATGCCCTAGGAAAGACTGTGAACTTCCAGATTCAATTTCGGAGTCATCTGAACTCCAAATTGAGATCAGAAAGAAGCTATGGAAATCTTGAAACCTCTATTTTCTTATGAAGTGATAAAATAGATATGTTATTCAGTAAAAACTTTCTGTATTAAAGAAATAAGTTTCCAATTATATAGATTTTCAAGATCTGAGATGACCAGATCTTAGAAACATGTTTTAATAATGATATACTACTTAAATAAAGTGAGATCTATATTTAAATTAGATAGATATGAGATATATTTAGGGATCTACCCTTTATGGTAGAAAAACCCTAAAAATACAAAGGGACCCACTTGATCAATGAGATCAAGTGTGATCAGATCCTTGGGATGGAAAGAATAAATATTTATATGATGAAATCCAAGGAAATCATGAATGGATTATGAAAAAAATAGATCAATATGATCGTTTGACCTTAATAGAGAAAATTCCCTAAATACAACTAAAATCCTTAATCAAAGGAAAAGATCTAAGATCAAATGGTTGGATCATAAGTAAAGGTTTCTAAAAATGTAAATGCAATTAGTTTCATTTTATATTATTATGTTATAAAGCATGCTAGTATAACATTTACAGCTTAGCATGATATGCGTTTCATTGTTATCATAAGGTGCTAGATTTAATTTAAGTACCTTGCCTCATTTTCATTGAATGTTAAATTATGTAGTTTTATGCTTTAAATTTATAATTCATTTATGGTTGAATGTTAGTAGTAGATTTACTTGTTATGTGATAAAGAGCATAAAACATCAAAAATGTATTCTAATGAGAAAGTAGAGTTTCATTACACAAATAAGAATGGAATACTTTGGACTTAATTAGTAAGGGCTATAGTTAGTAGGACAATATAAGGATTATCAAATCCTTGGCTCAAATTAGGAAAAGAATAATAAACCCCTTAAATGACATTATAAATATTCATGGACTTAATTAAAATTCATTAGAAAGAGTACTTAGGGTAAACATGCTTATAGGAACCTTATGAAAGGTTGAGCTATGGTCATTCTAGTGAATGATGAACATAGTGGTTAAGGGGGTTATCTAATACAGCCTCGCTCTTCCCCTACCTTCTGTTGATGTTTGTGAGGTCCAAACGTGTAATGACCCCAATTTTTGTAATATTAAAAGGCCATGAAAAGTTCAGTTTTAAAGATAAGGGCATTTTGGTTATTTCATTACTTTTCTTGACTAAACCCAAGAATCTGATACTAAAAGTGGTTCCATTAGATGCGTCTAGGAAAAAGGAATCCAACGAGACCAAAATCACCCAAAACAGAGTTAAAATGAGCAAGATATGGCCCTTTGAAGTTCAGGGGCAAAATTGTAAATTTCACAAAAACGACTTAACCTGAAAAACACAGGTGCCTGTTTTGATACGGGCACCCTTCATCTTCAACCTCCTAGAGGTTTCTAGAACGGCGGTATTTCAAGAAGAAACCATCGCCATTCTGGAGGTTTCTCCATCGCCATTCAAAGGCGGTTAGAACCCCTCCATAACCCTCTTTAAAAGCCCTATAAATAGAGCTCTTGGGTGCCTCTAATGGCAGCCCAAAACCTTGGAGAAAACCCATCGTGGAGCAGTGACCAAGAGGGGAAAACGTGGAGAGAAAACCTGCCACGAAGCAGGTACGCTCAAAAACTCCCCAAACCCATCTCACCCATAGTCCTAGGCTCAATTCCCCTAAGTTTTTGCATGAAAAACCATGCGAAATGGAGCCTGGGAGAGCCACCAAGGACCTTGGGACGTCCCCAGGGCCGCACTGGTTCGACAGGGTCAAACTAGGGTGTCCTGAGGATGCCCCGATCCCCCAGTCGACGTAGACGTTCCAGACGGAACCTGACGCATCAAACGCGTCGGAAGAAAACCAACGGGCGCATCTAGGGACGCGCCCGCTAAAGAGAAGGACGGGCGGAGAAATCGCGTGTGTCTACAGACGCGCCCCTTGAGGTGTACGCGGAAGAAGTGTAGTGCACTAGCAGGGGCATCATTTTTTGGTTGTTAAGGAAGCCAGGGTGCATGACGCTGACGCGCAGCGCCCTAGCATTCCGTGTTTTGAGTCTTAAGGGTATTGTGTACATACAACACTAAAACGCTTATAACTTGAGATCTAGAGCTCCGATTGAGGCGCCGTGAAAGGCGTTGTGTCCGTGTCGACAACGCGGACTCATCAAAATCATAAAATCCCTGATCAATGCCCAATCAAAGGAGGGCATGACCCTTAGAATAGGGTGGTGGCGCGTGGCCACTAGAACTTTGGAAAACTGAGGATACCAAGGCCCAATTAGGACCTTAGGACACCTATAGGCATAGGGATAGACCCCTAATGCCTAAGTAATAAGACCCAACTACTCTAAACCCATAAAAGATAGGCTAAACTAACCTTGAGTACCCAAACCATGTTCAGGAGCGTATGAGGACAAGAGGGTTAACGTGACCTAGCCAGGTAGGTGCTCTATCACTATTAGATTCTTTTAAAAGAACTATTGTTATTTTGAGAAGATATGTTTTAAATATATGACTTGATTTGCATGAATTAACTCAGCATGCATGATAAATGCTTTGTACATAGCGATGTTTTGAAATGATTGCATATACATTATGCACATATATGTGTTGCAAACAAGTGCATACATTGCATGATTTAAGTACTTGCAAAGATTGCATGTCCTTGAGGGTTGCCAAAAGATGCTGCAGTGCCGAGGGCCAGGCAGTTGTGAGGGACCCAAGGAGGAAAAGTTTTAATAAGAGGTTTTGGCTTCTTTAATCTTATGTGATTTGGGCAAGTAAGCCCGTGGGTGCTATGCCGAGGGGTCTGGGTTGGCCACCCGGCCTCTACCACTAATAGGTGGATGGGTACCACGCCCAAAAAGAGGCAAGTCCCTACGTCAACTGCATGTGGTACAGGGGGCTACCACTGATGTCACGGCACTGGGTCGATGTGTCATAGGCCCCATGGAGGCTATGACTGAGTGTCCTTAGGTACCCGGGGACCACACGATGAGGAGGTCGTGGGCATAGTGGACCCTATGGTTTGATGAGTTATGTGCATCTCATATAGCATAATATGAGGTTGGTCGACCATACCATACTAGAGATCCATGAGTTGGACTCCATGAAGCATCTATTGCATATCATGATGTCATCATATATATATATATATATGATACTTTCAATTTTGGATTATGTGATCTTTTAAGTCATGAGTATTTCAGTTGATTATGGATTTTTATACTGGTATTGAACTCGAGTATTCAAACATACGCATATTTTGAACGAGCATATGATTTAAAAACATCTCATGCATTTATAAAACTAGTAGTGATAGGCTCCTACTGAGTATATTATATACTCACCCAATCCTTAACATTTTTCAGACATCAGTAAGCACTCAAGGACAGGATACGTCCGTATATATCACGGTTCAGGACAACTCCACTCACAAGAAGAGGACATCTATGTTAGTGTTATGAGCAAGTGAATCCAAAAGGAAACAAATATACATGTAAGTAAACTCTCAACCCTTTGGACATGTGTTTGTACTTAGTTACAGTTGGGCTGTGCGTTGTGACTGGAAAGACCTGGGGAAGAACATTTATGATTTCTGAAGTTTTTCAAAAACTACCTTAGTTGTTGTGAAAGCAAATGACACTCGGGGTTTTCAAAATGAGTTTAAAAACAAAAGATTTTCCGCTGCATTGGATGGTTTTTATAAAATGGTTTTCAAATAGGGATGCATCCCGCCTTAGGAAATTAGGTATTGCATTTAAAAATACATAAGAAAACCCGGGTCGTCATAAAACGCCTCACATGAGGATTGAAGTAACCACTTTGTGTTCACCCATTCAGCTAGTAAGCCTTAGCCAATTCGAAATAAGAGGAGCAGTCTAGATTTAGGCTTGAATAAGCTACCTTCAACCAGCACATTAACTGGTTGAATAATAATAATAAGAGCATAAAAGGTTAGTAAATTACCTAACCCTAATAAAAATAGTAAGTAAGATAAGGATGATCAAACAAGATCCATTAGATCTTGGATGATCAAGAACAATAAGAATAATAACAATATATTGTACTTAGTATACATGTTTATTAGTATACTTGTTATAGTTCATTAGATTAGATAACCCAAACCCTTGATCAAAGACGATTCAAGGAAGAGAACCAAGATCATCCTCCATAGGGATGATCCAAGAACTGAACTTACATCAAAGAAGAACTAGATGATAGAAATCTAGGACCTTGATCTTTATCAACATGTGTAAATTGTCAATCAAAGGATCTATGAAAGATCAAGATCAAGGAGATGAACATACAAAGACTTAGAGATAGAAAAATACTTAGATATGAATGATCTAAAGATCATTCTAAACATCAGATCTAGTGATCAATAGGATTGTTCATAATTTATATATTGACAATATGTATGGATGTATAGATTTCATACATCAGTCAAGATCATGGAAGATTGGGGAAAAGAGATCAATCCTTAAAGGTAGGAGGATTTGATGAATGCATACATGATTGTACTCATGATCTTATGTTGACAAGAGTAATGATAATACTTGTACTCAATCTCTTGGAAACCTTATGATCCAACCAAACACATATAAGATGGTTAAGGACTAAACTATAAGTGAATAGGGAACTAGAAAATATTTCAGCCCTAAGTAAACAGACATATGGTCTGATACATATGAAATCTATTTTACATACAAGCTTGGAGGCTTGTGAGTTTGTTTTAATAGGCATGAGCCTAGGGGATGCTATTGCTAGAGGAGTTATGAGGGTTTGGCCACCCACTCCTTGAAATTTGATGATATGATGATACCTTGCCCAATGAGAGGCTAAAAGTCGGGTGGTGGAAATTATGGGAAGGCCACCACTGTGAAAGTCTTGCCCCCTCATACAAGCAGTGACATAATATTTTCCACCGTGGTATCAGTGGTGAATAGGGCAGTTATCTGAGCGTGCTAGTACGGATTAGACTATAGCATAGCAACCTTTCTGATTATTTTGCACTATGATGCATATGAGAATAGGCATAGTGAAATGCCTTATGTTATAGCATAATGAAATGCTAGGTAATTGTATATTACCAATATTTCCCAAGAAGGAAAATTCCCAGTATAAGATTAGCTGTAATACTAAATTCTCAAAATGAAGAGAATTGATCAGCTTAGTTGGGAATGATATTTGACTATTTTCATGAATTCAACTGGTTTACCCAAGAATGGGTATGTATGTATATAGATATACATAACTTACAAAGTAAAGAGTATGTTTAAGGATAATGAGATTATGAAGTATTGGAATTACATTGTCAATGTTATGTTTCTTGAATTCCCTACCAAGCATTGCTTGTTGAGATATTGTACTTGTTGCAATATCTCAGATCCAAGGAAGGAGACTTAGGAGCTGAAGACTATAGAAGACTTGAAGAGAATAATCTTCAAGGTATACCCTTGAAGACATGTATTTTTCTTTGTTGAGAGTTTTATTGTATGGTGAGCTTGAGTTTTGGATTATGTAATTTGGACAAGTATTGTACTAGATTTGGTCATCTTGTGAACCACTGGATGGATCCTGGAGTTTAATAAAAGTATATTCCTTCAATGGAATTTTATTTTGTACACAAATTGTACTTATGTTATGTATGAAGTGGTGACTTAGGTTTTCAAAACAAGTTCTAAAGAAAAGAATTTTTGCTGCTTTGTTTTGCGAAAAATTTTTACACTCTTAAGGGCCCTGCCTTTCAAAATACTTTACAAATCATGTTTCAAAAACCCGGGTTGTCACAGAAAGGGGTTAAACAAATTTCTCTCACTATGTGACTGAATCCAACAAAACTAGTGGGTCACATAATATAATAAGCTCTAAAGAGATAAAATATAGGGCTATTGTAGTATAGTTAATACAAGTACCAGTTGATCCTATAGGGACTCGACTTAAAAAGTAGGAGTTTAAAAAAAAATTAATTTAAAAAAAAATAATAAATAATAAAAGGAAATTATTGGAAATGGAATAATGGTTCAGATCTATCTATTCAACTTCTAAAAATTATAGAATTTCTAGTTCAAAAACAAAAAAATAAAGCAAATAACATAAATCTACTTCCTTAGCTTAATCATTGTCAATTTCTTCAAATATAGTATTATTGGAATTGATCAGGCTACATCAACGCCTTCAACATGTCCTTGATTAAAGATCTACTAGTTGGATTAGTCAGATTCCTCAAAATCTTAAAGACCTGGAGTAAATGGTGATTTTGGGATTTGGCAGTCTAGATCATTTTTTGGATTTTAGATTAAAGATTAATGATGTTAATTAAGGTTAGGGATGTCCTAAGAATGAAATATAAAATTTAATTAAAAATTCTGATTTAAAACAAAGGAGAAATAGAGAGTTCTTGTCTATTAAGGCTAACCCATTGATTAGGTTAAGCCTTAATCATTCTGGTTTGGATTGGGTAGTTCCTAGATAAGGAGAATGAAGAGAAAATAAAATTGGAATAGACAGGGACACAGAGGAAATTAAAATTAAGGACATAAATGGAATTTTAATTAATTACAATGGAATTAAATGAAAATTTTGATTAAAACAAAAGAGGAAAAAGGGAAACCCGATGGAGGTAGGAGATGAAGTCAGAGGAAGAGAAGAAGGGAAGAGGAGAAGGAGAGCAGGGAAGAGAATAGAGAAAAAAGAGGAAACCCCATTTTAGGTTTCCTCCTCTGAGTCGAAGAGAAGTGGGGAATGCTAGTGGAACCTGAGAGATGACACCAGTGAATAGAAACAGAGGAGGTATTGGTCTGGGTAGAGATGAAGAGTGGTGAGACTAGAGGAGAACGAGAGAGAGAGGAGAGAGTGGTGAACAGAGGTGCCAATGTGATCAGAGTGGGCGTGCGATCGTGATTAGGATTAAGCATTGAGCCGATCAATGGTGATTGTCAATGGGAAGGAGATTGGGAGATAGGAGGAGTAGAGGAAAACATGACTAGTGACTGGTCGGTGATGCGAGATAGGGAGATGGAGGTGATGGGAGTGGGGTGGAGACAAAAGTGGGAAAGAGGATGAGTGAGGTGCGATGCAAGGAAAATCCAAGAGAGACGAGGGATTGGGAAAGGTTGGTGTAGTGAAGTGAGAGAAGAAGAGAGGACAAAAGAGTAGAGGAGGTGGTGGTGTGGTAGAGAGAGAGAGAGAGAGAGAGAGAGAGAGAGAGAGAGAGAGAGAGAGAGAGAGAGAGAGAGAGAGAGAGAGATGGGAGCAGGAGAGATTGGGTAAGAGGAGGGTGGTTGGCGTCTGTTGGCAGAGGTGCTGCTCGATGGTTGTGGACGGTGAAGATAGATTGAGGTTCTCTTTTTATAGTTTTCTTCCCTTCTAATTCTCCTCTTCCTCTTTCCTTGTCTTCTAAAAATTAGTTTCCTATTAGGAAACTTCCTCTTCTTCCAAATCTTATCCCTGATCTCCTCTCCTTAGTAAAACTCTTCTTCTTTTAGGAAACCATCCCCTCTTGCCTTATTGATCTTCAAGATGATCTACACCATTGAAACTTGATCTGATCCATCCAAGTATATTTTGGTTGATCTACAAAATAACAAACCAAATTAGATTCATCTAAACCATATATTATACCTCTGATTAGCTATGGTGAACATTTGATTGTTACTTTTGACAAATTAATGGCTGGATGATCAATTAGGGATAAAATAAAAATTAAACTAAAATTATAATTTTGATTGGTTAGATGATCTAATTGAATGCTAAATTAGGGGTATTTTAACTAAAATTGAACACTTAACACCCCCCTCAACCAGCATTTTGCTAGTCCAGAGCAAAACATGTGAAAAATTATTTTCCAAAATTGGTATAGAGTACCACTTTCTTAGGTTTAGAAAAGAAGGGTATAAGGATTTTAAAGGTTCAAAATTAAGTAGAAGTCTTCAATAAATATTAGTTAGGACAACTTTTCTTTTAGGTTGTACTAGAAGTGAATATCTCTTTCATATTTTTGTCTTTGTCTTTCAATTTTTTCCTTGGATTTTTTTTTTTACTTTTCTTTTCCTTGGATTTATTTGGAAGAAAGATTACTCATTTTTCTCACTTCTTTGACTTTTTTTTTCATATAATTAAACTATTTCTACTAACATTACTCATTTTGAAGATGGGTAATGGTTATTTTTTTTACTAGCTTGTTTTGGGTTAAGGTAAGTGGGGTTAAGAACGAAAAGGCTTAATAATAGGCTCAAAAGGGCTAACTAGTGGTGTGATATACTGGGTAGACTTTATATCTCTAGGTTGAGCAAGGATGACCTATATCATTTCCTAGGTTTTCTAAAGCCTATCAGATTCAATAAATTTTATAAAATTAAAGCTATTACTCCTATTAATTCTTGATGTTTAACCAAAACAAGGATAACAGGATCACACTAATTTATATACATTGAAGAAATTGTGGAATAACTTATAACTCTCTGAAAGAAGATAGTCTCTAAACTCACTAAGTTATCAATCTCCACTAATTTTCCTCAGGGTCTCTAAGTCATACCTCTCTATTAATCCTGACTATGTACTATATGTAAATAGTTTTTGAGAATTAACTTTCATAAAATTCTTCAACATATGGATAATATAAAAAACTAATCATGTGCATTCCCGTTAAGAGATTAAAATAGTGGAATTACTAAATTCTAAACATCCACTTCTCATCACACTAAGGGAACTCTATCTTAAATACTTTTTTTTTTCAATCTTTGTTTTTCAAAAGAATCAAGAAAACTCAAGAAAATTCACCACCCCTATATGCATCTACACCCCCAACCTGAATGAAACATTGTTCTTAATGTTTGAAAAACATAGGATCCTATATGATAATGAAAGGATGTAGAAGATGGAGATTTGAAAAACATTTGGGTTGCCTCCTAGGAAGTGCTAAGTTTTACGTCTTTAGCCAGACATAATGATGAGGTACATCTCCTAGAGTGGTAATCTAAGGTGGGTCATGATATTGAGGTACCTCTAAATGTGTCTCTTCAATTTCAGGGTCAGGTAGTTCTAGGAAAGGTTTTAACCTTTGACCATTGACTTTTTGGATTTCTCCATCCTTTTCAATATCAATGGCCCCATGAGGATAGATTGTGCGTACTACATATGGTCCACTACATTGAGATCTAAGTTTTTCTAGGAATATATATGATCTAGAGTTATACAGTAAGACCTTTTAACTAGGTGTGAAGGATTTTCTTAAGATATGTCTATCATGTACAACCTTCATTCGGTCTTTGTACAATCATGCAGAATCATATGCATCTTTCCTCAATTCTCCCAACTCATTAAGTTGGAGTTTTCAATGGGTCCTAGTAGAATCTAAGTCGAAATTGAGCTTTTTGATAGCCCAATATGCTTTGTGTTCTAAATCTACTAGTAACTAGTAGGCCTTTCTATAAACCAGGCAATAGGGTGACATTCCTATAGGGGTTTTATATGCTATATGATAAGCCCATAAATCGTCATTATGTCACAGAGACCAGTCTTTCCTATTTGGATTGACTGTCTTTTCTAAAATTTGCTTTATCTCCCTATTGGATACCTCTACTTGGCCACTGGTCTAAGGGGTGATAGGGGTTAGCTATCCTATGATTGACACCATACTTTTTCAATAAATTCTCAAACACTTTATCACAAAAATGTTTTCCCCTATCACTTATTATGGCTCTAGGAGTACCAAATGTGAAAAATATTTTCTTTTAAATTTTTTACCAAAACCTTGTGATCATTAGTTTTGCAGGGTATAGCTTCACCCACTTGGAAACGTAGTCCACTCCCACTAGGATATACAGATTTCCAAAAGAATTAGGAAAAGATACCATGAAATCTATGGCCCAAACATTAAAAGGTTTTATGACAAGGATTGTGTTTAAGGGCATCATATGTCCCCTTCCTAAACTTCCTAACCTTTGACACCTTATTCATGCTTTGCAGTAAGCATGTGCATCCTTAAATGTGGTAGGCCAATAAAATCCACATTGAAATTTTTTTTTGCAGTGGTCTTTCTAAAGCTGAAATGGGCCCCACATGCATGATCATGAAAAAAGGAGATGATTTGATTATGTTCACTATCTGGTACACATCTCCTAATTACTTGGTTAGGATAGTACTTGAATAAGTACGGATCACCCCAAGTAAAACATCTAACCTCAGTTAAAAATCTCTTTTTATCTTGTTTGGTCCAATGATTAGGCTTTTGTCTTGTAATAAGATAATTAACAATATCTCCATACCATGGTAACTAGAAAATATGCAATAACTGCTCATCATGGAATGACTTAGTTATAGTCCCTTGATCGCTGATGTGCTCTACCATGAATATGAATAAGTGGTCTATTACTACATTTTCTAAACCTTTCTTAGCCCTAATTTCTAAGTCAAACTCTTGTAGCAGTAGTATCCAATGAATCAACCTAGATTTTGCATCCTTTTTAGAAAGGAGTTAGTTTAAGGCTGTGTGATCCAAGTATACTATAACTTTAGACCCTAACAGGTAAGATCTAAACTTATCCAAAGCAAACACTACAACTAACAACTCTTTCTCAATGGTTGAATAGTTGAGTTGCATGTCAGTTAGTGTTTTACTAGCGTAGTATATCACATGGGGAAGTCTATCAATGTGCTGCCCCAAAACAACTCCAATGGCATAATCCGATGCGTCACACATTATCTCAAATGGTGCATTCTAATCTAGTGGTTGAATAATAGGTGCAGAAGTCAACTCGACGTTGAGTCACTCAAATGCTTTTTTACAGTTTTCATCAAATTCAAAAGTGGCCTCCTTTGTAAGTAGATTGCATAGGGGCTTTGCAATTTTGCTAAAATCCTTGATGAAGCATCTATAAAAGCTAGAAGTCTTGAAAAGGACCGAATTTATTTAACCATCCTTGGTGGAGGAAGGTTGGCTATCAAATCCACTTTTTCCTTATTGACTTCTGTCCCATTGGGTGATATTTTATGGCCTAATACTATCCCACTCCATACCATAAAATGGAACTTTTCCCAATTTAAGACAAGATTCTTTTCCTGACACCTTACAAGAACTAACTTTAAGCGATGCAAGAACTCATCAAATGATGACCCAAATACTGAGAAGTAATCCATAAACACCTCAAGGAACCTTTCTACCATGTGAGAGAAAATGCTCAACATACACCTTTGAAATGTAGTTAAAGCATTACAAAGCCCAAAAGGCATATGTCTGTAGGTGAAAGTTCCAAAAGGGCAGGTGAAGGTGGTCTTCTCTTGATCCTCTGATGCTATAGGAATTTGGTTGTAACCAGAGTATCCATCCAAAAAATAGTAATAGCTATGTCTAGCCAACTTCTCTAGCATTTGGTCAATGAAAGGTAGAGAAAAATGATCTTTTCTTATGATTGTGTTCAACTTTTGATAATCAATACAGACCCTCTACTAGGTGGTCATGAGGGTGGGGACTAACTAATTATCCTCATTTTTGACTACCATGACCATAGACTTCTTAGGTACAACATAAATGAGGATGACCCAAGTACTATCAAAGATAGGATATATGATGCTAACATCTAAGAGCTTTAGGACTTCATCTCTAACCACACCCTTCATGTGGGGGTTCAGTCATCTTTGGGTTTCCCTAGAAGGTTTTGTATTTTCTTCTAGATATATCTTATGCATGCATACGGCTAGACTAATCCCTTTTATGTCTACTATTGTCCACTATAGAGCAGTTTTATGTTCCTTGAGAACATCTAAAAGCTTACCTTCCTATTCTTTATCTAAGTATGATGCTATTATTACAAGTAAGATTTCATCTGGGACTAAGTATGAATATTTCAAGTTATCAAGCAAGGGTTTTAGGTCCAAAGATGGTGGTTGCTCTCTTGGGGGTGTGTGGACAGATTTAGCTGGTGGGAGTGGTTCCACATAAGGACCCCACATGTAGGTATCCATGATTGGTGCAATATCTTAAAGAATGTTTACCTCATCAATAGACTTGTCTATATCAAATTCTAAATTAAAGTGTATGAGACAAGCCTCTAGTGGGTCAAAGATGGACAATGGTGGATGAATCTCATTAATTAGACTCTTGATCAAGTTGACATCACATGAATTATCAAGGTCTAAATGTTGTTGATTGGCATTAAAGACATTAAGCTTAACCTTCATGTTGCCAAACGGTAGTTTCATTACACCATTCCTACAATTAATAATGGCTTTGGATGTTGCTAAGAATGGACGTCCAAGGATGACTGGGATCTGACTAGTGGGATCAGATACATGCTAGGTGTCTACAATGAAATCAATAGGATAAAAAACTTGTCCACCTACATCAAGACATCTTTAACCAAACCATGGGATATCTTCACAGATCTGTCCATTAATTGAAGCATGGTAGTGGTTGGTTTTAACTCATTGAGTTTTAGTTGCTCATAGACAGGGTATGGCAACAAGTTAACACTTGTCCCTAATGCAACCTAAGACTACTAGTAGAGATAAACTAACATGCATTCAAGAAAAGAAACTAATACACAACTTTCATGAATGAATTAAAAAAACTTAACTAAGGAAACTCTCCCAATTTTAAGTCTTTCTAAAAATGAAACTTTCTAAAACTAAAAAATAGAACATTTGAAAACTACATTAAAATGCAAAAAATTGATCAACAATTCCTAAACTAAGATTGATTAACAAACAAAGTAAGAATCTATGATGACCTGGGTTTTTCCCATGCATTTTTAAATGCAATTTCTAATTCCTAAGGTGGGATGCATCCCTATTTGAAAACCATTTTATAAAAACCATGCAATGCAGTGGAAAATCTTTAGTTTTAAACTCATTTTGAAAACCCCGAGTGACATTTGCTTTCACAACAACCAAAATAGTTTTTGAAAAACTCCAGAAATCATAAATGTTTTCCCAGGTCTATCCAGTCACAGCTCACAGCCCAACTGTAAATAAATACCAATACATGTCCAAAGGGTAGAGTGTTTACTTACATGTATAATTGTCTCCTTTTGATTTACTTGCTCGTAGCTCTAACATTTCCTGAGGCGTCTTCTACTCGTGAGTGGTGCTGTCCTGAAAAATGATATATTTGGGTGAGTACACACTATACTCAGTAGGAGTCTATCACTACTAGTTTTACAATGCATGCTATGTTTTAAAACATATGATCTTTAAAACATGTGCATGTTTGAACACTCATGTTCAATATCGATATTGAAAACCATTGTCGAATTAGAATACTGATGACTTAAAGAATCACATAATCCAAGGCGAAAGTATCATATATATCATAAACATAATGTTATGTATAAGATGCTCAACTGAATCCAACTCATGGATATATGGTATGGTCGACCAACCTCATGTCATGCCATATGCAATGCAAGTAAATCCTCAAAAACATAGGGCCCACTATGCCCACGACCTCCTCGCCATGTGGTCCTCGGGTACTTGGAGACACAGGGTCATAGCCTCCATGGGGCATATGACACTTATTCCTCGTAAATCATGCAATTTATGAAATCAGTTGCAAAACATGCATGCAATGCATAAAATCTGATCATGCTAGTATTGCATTCAAAGTCATAACCCTGCCTAGAAGCTTGACAGCCTAGAAGCCTGACAGCCTAGAAGCCTGCCAACCTAGAAGCTTGTCAGCTCTCTCCAGCCAGCCCTCATCAGCCCACCCTAGTAGGCCCGCCCTCATCAGCCTGCCCTCATCGGCCAAGGCTACACTTATCATGCAATCTATGCATGTAGCACATGTCTTGGCAATATATGTGCAATGTATTTTTCATATGCATGCTAAGTTCATTTATGAGCAATCATTTGCAAAACATATCTATGCATAATATATTTGTCATATCATGCTAAACAAGTCATATAACTTATACTTAAAACATGCATTCTCAAACACAGTCATGGGCTCTTTTTAAAAGTCTAGTAACGATAGAGCACCTACCTGGTTTGATCACGCTAGTCCTCTTGTCCTCGTACGCTCCTGAACATGGTTTAGGGAAAAAGGTTAGCTTGGCCTATTTTTCCTCACTACTTAGGCATTAGGGGTTCATTCCCATGCCTATGGGTCTCCTAAGGTCTTAACTGGGCCTTGGTATCGTCAGGTTTACAAAGGTTTAGTGGCCCCACGCCACTAACATAGTTTAAGGGTCGTGCCCCCCTTATATAGGGCCTTGATTAGGTATTTTATGGTTTGGGTGTGTTCGCGTCATCGATACGGACACAACGCCTTTCACGGCGGCTCAATCGGAGCCCTAAAACTCAAGTTATGGGCATTTTAATATCAAGTGTACATAGAAGGCCATACGAGGTGGCGCACCAGGCTTCCGCCTGTCGTTCTCATTTGCGGGCGCGTCTGTTGAGTTTTCTCAATGCACAAGACACGTTTTCTTCTTGTGGTGACTGGGGCATCCTCGAGATGCCCTGGTTCCCGTCGAACCAGTACACCCCAGGCACCGTCCTTGGGTCCTTTGTGGCTCCCTAGAGCCCCGTTTTGCATGGTTTTTTATGCAAAAACTTGGGGGAACTCATCCTAAGACTAAGGGGGAGATGGGTTTAGAGGGGTTTTGGGCATACCTGGTTTGTGGCCGAGTTTTTCCCACATTTTCTTCTCTTGTTTGCTTCTCCATGATGGGTTTTTCCTAGGCTTTTGAGCTTCCATTGGAGGCACCCAAGAGCTCTATTTATAGAGCTTGAAGAGGGTTCTAGAGGGGGTTCTTACCGCCATAGAATGGCGGTGGAGAAACCTCTAGAATGGTGGTGGTTTCTCCCTTGCACACCGTCATTTTAGAACCCTCCAGGAGGTTTGGGAAGAAGAGGGGTGCCCGTATCAAGACAGGTCCTCGTTTTCTCAGGCCAAATCTGTTTTTGAATTAATTTACACTTTTGCCCTTGAACTTCAAAGGGCCATATCTTGTCATTTTAACTCCGTTTTAGGTGATTTTGGTCTTGTTGGATTCCTTTTTCCAAGACGCACCTAAGGGTACTATTCTTAGAACCAAAATTTTCTCTCTAGTTAGGGTGAATGGTGAAATGACCAAAATGCCCTTATCTCCAAAAAGGGAACTTTTCATTTCCTATAGAATGTCCGATTCATTTTTGTTAAAAATAGTGTAAATTGCTCAGCATTACAGAATCAAAAGAGGAATCCACCAAGTCCCATGCGCATGATCCATGGGATGGTACACATGGTTCATGGGATGAAAGTTACTCAAAAATCAACAAGAAAAATCTAAATAGCATATATTATAATCAAAGAACTTGATAAACAACCTAACAAGCTAAATGGGTTCCTAAGAAAGCAAGCAAATATGATGAATAAGGTGCTGGAAACTAAGCATAAAGATTGAATGGAAAATTTTCATATTTTAAGCACTTAAGAAACTCAAACCAAACTAAGCATGGAAAGCAATTGAACTAGCACTTTTTATGCAAGATAACACACAAGATCTAAAGTAATTTAATACTGGATGTAAGCATCAACAAGGAACTTGAAATAGCTTTTTTGAATCAAAGGTAAAATGCACCTAAAATGGTGTGCATAATACATATGTGAAAATCTAAAAATTGCACACTATTTATGAACTACAACTTGATTCAAATAAAATCTGAAATACCTTCCAATCTCTCAAACTAAACTTAGATGATATGTAAGTAAGACAAAAAAGAGAATCAAGAGAATAGATGGCTGGAATGATGGGACTAGTTAAGGCAAAAGATGCTTAGAACTAGTTTGAAAATCAAGTAAAAACATTGAAATCAACGAAGGGAAGTAAGACTTCAAGCTACTTTTTTCCCTTCCATGTCATTACTAGAAAACAAATAACTTGGGTCTTTGATGAATAAGTAATAAAACTTAAGAGGATGTAATAAAGAACTAAGGGGAAAATTAGGAGGAATTATGCATATGAAACTCGAGCAACAAAACAAGAATAAAAAAAACTACGAAAGCAATGAATTGAAATCAACTTACTAACCTAGAATTGAAGTGTAAAACAAAAATAAAAAACTTGAAGAATCCAAAAAGGAACATCCCAAAGGAAATCACAATTCCAAAGCTCCAATAATCACCAAGCTAGAGTGCTACTTTCAAGGTTTTCTCACCAAACCTCCACTTGGGAAAAAAACATGGAATTCATGGAGCTTTATAGATGGGTTTTGTTTCCAATTGAATGAAGCTTATTCTAGAAAGGAAAGTGGATCTTGATTTATGGTTTCAATGAAGAAATTTAGATGGAGAGAAAGGTGGAGGAATGAGGTATGCAAGGTGACATCATTGTCACCACTCGGGTTTTTGTAACACGTTTTGTAATGTATTTTGAAAGGCAGGGCCCTTAAGAGTGTAAATTTTTTTCATAAAACAAAGCAGTGGAAATTCTTTTCTTTACAACTTGTTTTAAAAACCCAAGTCACCACTTCATACATAACATAAGTACAATTTGTGTACAAAATAAAATTCCATTGAAGGAATATACTTTTATTAAACTCCAGGATCCATCCAGTGATTCATAGTGTAGCCAAATCTAGTATAATACTTGTCCAAATTACATAATCCAAAACTCAAGCTCATTATACAATAAAACTCTCAACAAAGAAAAATACATGTCTTCAAGGGTATACCTTGAAGATTATTCTCTTCAAGACTTCTATCATCTTTAGCTCCTAACTCTCCTTTCTTGTATCTGAGATATTGCAACAAGTACAATATCTCAGCAAGCAATGCTTGGTAGGGGATTCAAGAAACATAATAATTGACAAGGTAATTCTAATACTTCATAATCTCATTATCCTTAAACATACTCTTTACTTTGTAAGTTATGTATATCTATATACATACATACCCTTCATAGGTAAACCAGTTAAATTTGTGAAAGTAGTCAAATATTATTCCCAACTAAGCTGATCAATTCTCTTCATTTTGAGAATTTAGTATTATAGCTAATCTTATACTGGGAATTTTCCTTCTTGGGAAATATTGGTAATATATAATTACCTAGCATTTCATTATGCTACAATATAAAGCATTTCACTATGCCTATTCTCATATGCATCATAGTGCAAAATAATCAGAAAGGTTGCTATGCTGCAGTCTGATCCGTACTAGCGTGCTTGGATAACTGCTCTGTTCACCACTGATACCACGGTGGAAAATATTATGTCACTGCCCGCATGGGGGGCAAGACTTTCATAGTGGTGGCTTTCCCATAGTTGCCACCACCCGACTTTAACCTCTCTTTGGGCAAGGTATCATCATATCATCAAATTTCAAGGAGTAGGTGGCCAAACCATCATAACTCCTCTAGCAATAGCATTTCCCTAGGCTTATGCCTATTAAAACAAACTCACAAGCCTCCAAGCTTGTATGTAAAATAGATTTCATATATATCAGACCATATATCTGTTTACTTAGGGCTGAAATATTTTCTAATTCCTTATTCACTTATAGTTTAGTCCTTAACCATCTTATATGTGTTTTGTTGGATTATAAGGTTTTCAAGAGATTTAATACAAGTATTAACATTACTCTTGTCAACATAAGATCATGAGTACAATCATGAACATCTCATGTAAATGCATTCATCAAATCCTCCTACCTTTAAGGATTGATCTCTTTTCCCCAAATCTTCCATGATCCTGACTGATTTATATAATCTGTACATCCATACGTATTGTCAATATATAAATTATGAACCATCCTATTGATCACTAGATATGATGTTTAGAATGATCTTTAGATCATTCATATCTAAGTATTTTTCTATCTCTAAGTCTTTGTATATCCATCTCCTTGATCTTGATCTTTCATAGATCCATTGATTGACAATCTACACATGTTGATAAAGATCAAGGTCTTAGATCTTCTATCATCTAGTTCTTCTTTGATCTAAGTTCAGTTATTGGATAATCCCTATGGAGGATGATCTTGGTTTTCTTCCTTGAATCATCTTTGATCAAAGGTTTGGATTATCTAATCTAATGAACTATAACAAGCATACTAATAAACATGCATACTAAGTACAATATAGTATTCTTATTCTTATTGTTCTTGATCATCCAAGATCTAATGGATCTTGTTTGATCATCCTTATCTTACTTACTGTTTTTATTAGGGTTAGGTAATTTACTAACCTTTTATGCTCTTATTATTATTATTCAACCAGTTAATGTGCTGGTTGAAGGTAACTTATTCAAGCCTAAATCTAGACTACTCTTATTTCCAATTGGCTAAGGCTTACTAGCTGAATGGGTGAACACAAAGTGGTTACTTCAATCCTCATGTAAGGAGGCGTTTAGACCTCACAAACGTCAACGGAAGGTAGGGGAAGAGCGAGGCTCTGTTAGATAACCCCCTTAACCACTATGCTCATCATTCACTAGAATGACCATAGCTCAACCTTTCATAAGGTTCCTATAAGCATGTTTACCCTAAATACTCTTTCTAATAGATTTTAATTAAGTCCATGAATATTTACAATGTCATTCATGGGGTTTATTATTCTTCTCCTAGTTTGGGCCAAGGATTTGATAATCCTTATATTGTCCTACTAACTATAGCCCTTACTAATTAAGTCCAAAGTACTCCATTCTTATTTGTGTCATGAAACTCTACTTTCTCATTAGAATACATTTTTGATGTTTTATGCTCTTTATCTCATAACAAGTAGATCTACTAATAACATTTAACCATAAATGAATTATAAATTCAAAGCATAAAACTACATAATTTAACATTTAATGATAATGAGACAAGGTACTTAAAATTACTTTAACATGATTTCCAACTAATATACCTTAATAACTCAATTTAAACTAACATGGACTTAAGGTATAATCTCATACTATAGTATAAACTTATATGAAATTCTAGCATTGTCCTAAGTTAGAATATCATGAAATCATATTAAAGTGCCCCTAAGATAATTAAATCTAGCAACAATGAAATCACATATCATGCTAAAGTCTTATAACATAATCATATTTAAAATGCTATTATATAAAATGAAACTAATTACATTAATATTTTTAGAAACCTTTACTTATGATCCAACCATTAGATCTTAGATCTTTTCTTTTGATTAAGGGTATTAGTTATATTTAGGGGATTTTCTTTATTAAGGTCCAAAGATCATATTGATCCATTTTTGTCATAATTCATCCATGATTTCTTGGATTTCATTATATCAACATTCATTTTACCCATCCCAAGGATCTGATCACACTTGATCTTATTGATCAAGTGGGTCCCTTTGTATTTTTAGGGTTTTTCTACCATTATGGGTAGATCCCTTAATATATCTCATATATATTCAAATAAACCATAGATCTCACTTTATTTCAATAGTATATCATTAGTAAAACATATTTTCAAGATCTGATCATCTTAGATCTTGAAGATCTAGGTAATTGGAAACTTGTTTCTTTAATACAGAAAGTTTTATTGAATATTATGTCCATTTTATCATTTCATCAGAAAATAGAGGTTTCAAGCTTTCCATAACTTCTTTCCGATCTTAATTTGGAGTTCAGATGACTCCGAAATTGGATCTGGAAGTTCACAGTCCTTCCTAGGGCCTAGATTTGATTTGGGCCCAAGGAACGGACGGCCCAAATTAGTCAGGCGGTACACGTTCAGTTCGTCGGGCGCGTCTGCTTCGATGAAATGCTAAAGCACCCTCACGGGGCGTCCATGGACGCGCACGGGACATCGTTAGTCTGATCGGGAGATCAGACAGTCCGTTTGGACCGTCCAATCAATCCCTTCTCAATTGAGGAACCAAACCTTCTCCGATCATTGTGAAAATTCTACCCTACAGTTTTGGACCATTCTGGATCTATTAATATAGTCAGAATTTTCATCTGAGCACTCTATAATCCTAAATTAAGGGTTCTGTTATTACTTTATTTTTAACTTTTTTTATCATCAAAATAAATTACAGTAAACTAAAAATTACATAAACCAGTATTAAACATCTATAGAAAGTATCCCTACCCACCTGATTGGAGAAAAAACCTTGGTTATATGCCCAATTTAAAAAGAATACCTTGTTGATGAAGATATGGCCTAAGATCCACCTTTCTTGCAAATTCCTATTGTTTGAACCGTTGGATCTTGAAATTGCTTTGGGGGTTTTGTAGAATAGATATGGTGGGAAGTTTTAGATGGTGAAATTGATGAAATCAGATCTAGAACAGAGTGCCTAATTGATTTTAGGTCTCTTGTTCCAATCTAAAAAGAAAAAGAAATTAAAAAGAAAGATATCTTTTGAAAATTTTGGATTTTTGGGGTGGGATTTAGGTCTAATTTTTCAGGGAGAGTGAAAAACATTTCGTGGGGATTTTATGAGCATTTTTAGAGTTTTTTTGGGGTTTTATTTATAGGCATTTTGGTCTTTTTTTCATGATTATAATATTGAATTTTTTTATTATTAAATGACATGAAAGTCTCCCATGCTCCATTTTTTCTTCCCCATGTTCCATTTTTCTTCTTCAAGACCATATGGTGTTTGTTGACCCATGACTTCACGTGGGTTGATCATAAGATTCGTTTTTGGTCCCTTGTGGGCCCCACATGGTGTAAAAAGGCAGTTTTGCCATTTATGTATGAAATTTTGGGTTTTATTCCCATGATCTTGGATTTGAGTGTACTTAGTGGCGTTGGATTCGTATTTCTCAGTTCATTCTAAATTTTGATGTCTCATATTTTGATTTTTGGGAGATTTTGATTTTTGGGTAAATTTACTATTTTACCCTTTTGTCCAAGAAATGAAGAAACTTAAGGATTTTTCATTCGAATTCAAAATTTGTCGTACTTACAGTCATTTTGAAGGGTTTTCTTAGTTTAATTTAAAATTTACATGTCTTATTATTTGATTATACCTTTATAAAAAGTATAACCCTAATATTTCAGCCCAAAATATCTGAAACTCAAACTTTATTGATTTTCTCAATCAATTGCAAAAATTGGGGTTATTACAATCATGATGGTTGCCAACTTTAGAATGGGGGGAGGTGCCACTTTTTTACGAAGGTAGCATGGTGCTCCTCCCCTTCTAAATACATGATGTTTGGTCGTGGAAAAAGAGAAAGAAATGGGAAGACTAAAAGATAGAAAAGATGGGGCAGCATCTACGGTTTTAAGGTGGTTTGGGTGTGAACTAGAATTAGGTGTTTCCCATTTAGGAAACCACCTAAGATGATAGCCAAGCAAGGGGGAGGCATCAATTTTTAGGAAGCTGCTTTCCACCCTTAAGCAAAATCATGCAAAACCTAGATTGGGTGGAGGAAAAAGATGAAAAAAAAAAAAATGAAGTGTAGTTTTCTCTCTTGATGGGTCCACCTATGCATGATTGCCTTACCTTTTATAAATATTTCTCAAAACCTTCCAATTATTTTTTGAAAATTGCATTTTTAGCCTGGGATAATTGCTTGAATTTATGCTCCAATTGTGTGACTCCAAGTGGCATGGCTCCATGTTGCTTGATGGCTCACTTTGATTGCTTATTCCTTGATGGCTTGGGTGGCTAACTCCCTTGGCTTCAGAGCTTGAATTGTTTTATAGGCTTCATTATTAGACTAGGAAACCTCATGTATAGCTCCAATTCTCATGCAAAGTGGTGGAATTGTGTGACTTTTTTGCATGGACCATTTTAATCACCTTTGGTGCTTTCCATTGCATTTTTGCTTGCCTTAAGATGATCTTGAACCATTATTGAGCTTTTAAATTTAGGTATTTAGCCCTTTTTTAATCTTGATCTTCAATTCTTATCTTACGTGATCTTGGTCGGTGGATCATCTTCTCGATGCCTATAAAGAATGACAAACCCTAATTAAATCTTGAAACTTATGATGATTCACATACTTACTTTGGATTTTCTTCTAAACTTGTAATATATCAAAATTTGGAATTATTAGGTTAGAAATGCAGTGTTATAAATTTTTTTTAAAATCCTAAATTAACACTATAATTTATAACATATGTGCTACTAATTAGGTACATTTTATACAAAATTAAGCATTTATTACAATTGTGAGCATCAATTTATAAATATACATATCAATCTGTGGAGAAAATACACTCAACTTGATAAATTAAGTACAAACATCATGTGGTAAAGTAATGATATTAAAATAATCATCTAGGAACACTCTAGTGCTTACAGTTTTTTCCTAAACTCTTATTGGCACATTTTCCAACACAATCTTGAATACTCATCCAAGTTCATCTATCAAACCATAATAACACTCCCAAGGTGTACATCAAACTCTAAAATCACATGGGTCATCTATGCTCATGAACATCCCTACTGAATTGTGCACTCTCCGGTATCTCATAAAGGGAATCCAGTCGTATCCTCATAGGGCCTAAGAAACTCCCAAAAGGGTTCCATGCAATCCACCACCACTTAAGAAAATGCCACTCTTAGGTGGGATACCATTCAACCTCTAGAGGACATAGGCTAGGAGTGTAACAAAGCCAATTTTAGTAATTGATTGAGAAAATCAATAAAGTTTGAGTTTTAGAAATTTCGGGCTGAAATATTAGGGTTATTTAGAATATACTTCTTATAAAAATATAATCAAGGAATAAGACATGTAAAATTGAAATTAAACTTAGCAAACCCTTCAAAATGACTGTAAGCACGACAAATTCTGAATTTGGATGAAAAATCCTTAATTTTCTTCATTTTTTGGACAAAAGGGTAAAATAGTAATTTCACCCAAAAATAAAATCTGAGACATCAAAATTTAGAATTTACTGATAAATATGAATCCAACACCACTAAGTACGCTCAATTCTGAGATCATGGGAATAAACTCTAATTTTTATACATAAAGGGCAAAATAGTCATTTTACACTATGTGGGGCCGACATGGGGCCCACAAGGGACCCAAAAATGAAACCTATGGCCAGCCCTCGTGAAATCATGGGTCAAACCATATTAGCTGGTCCTGGGGAAGAAAGTGGAGAATGGGAGAATCCAATGCTAAATTAATAATAAAAAATTAACTATCATCATTACACATCATAATGAAAGAAGAACCAAAATGCCTATAAATGCAACCCCAAAAATCCTCCAAAGATGTTTATAAAATTTTCACAAAATTTTCTTCAATTCCCTGCAAATTTAGACTTAGATCCATCCCCAAAACCCCAAAACTCTCAAGAAATCTCCCTCTTTTCATTTTCTCTCACTAGATTGGAACAAGAGACCTAAATTCAATTAGGCACTTTGTTCTAGATCCAATATCAAAAATCCCACCATCAAAAACTTCCTACCATATCTTAGCTACAAAACCCCTAAAGAAATTTCGAGATCCAACGGTTCCAACAACGGAAATCGCAAGAAAGGTGGATCTTTGGCTCTATTATCATCAAATCGGGTATTCTTTTAAATTGGACCATGTAGCCTACATTTTTCTCTAATCAGGTAGGTGAAAATACTTCCTGGACATTTTTATTATTGTTTGATGAAATTTATACTTTACTGTAATTTTAATTGGGTGAAAATTGGTAAAAATGAAGTAAATAATAGAACCTTCAATTCATGACGATTGAGGGCTCAGATGGAAAATCTGACCTCATGAATCGATCTAGAAGGGTCCAAAACCCCTAGGGTAAAATTTTCACAAATTTTTATGTAGTTTTGGGCCCTCAATTAAGAAGGGATTGATTGGACGGTCCAAATGGACTATCCGATCTCCCAATCAGACCCACTCTCATGGACGGCGTAGGAGACTCCGCATGCGCACCCATGCAGCACATGCGAAGTCGTCCCGCGCGCGTCCGAGGAAGTGCCAGGCGGTAGTGTCCGTATCTCATCCCCAACAGACACGCTTGATGAATCGAGCATTCCGACCAGCTTGTTTTTTCCTGACTAATCTGGGTCATCCATTCCAATGGGCCCAAATCAAATCTAGGCCCTAGGAATGGACTGTGTATTTCCATATCTAATTCTAGAGTCATATGAACTCCAAATTGAGATTGGAAAGAGGCTATGGAAATCTTACAACCTCTATTTTCTTTTGAAATAATAAAATGGAAAAAATATGTAATAAAACTTTCTGTATTTAGGGAACAAGTTTCCAATTGCCAAGATCTTCAAGATCTGAGATGATCATATCTTGTAAATATGTTTTAATAATGATATAATATTGAAATTAAGTTATCTAAATGGTTTATTTGGACAGAACTAAGAGATATTAAGGGATTTACCCACTATGGTGGAAAAACCCTAAAAATTACAAAGGGACCCACTTGATCAAGAAAATCAAGTGTGATCAGATCCTTGGGATGGATGGAATGGGTGTTGATATGATGAAATCCAAGGAGATCATAGATGGATTATGACAAAAACAAATCAATATGATCTTTGGACCTTAATAAAGAAAAGCCCTTAAATATAGCTAAAACCCTTAATAAAAAGGAAAATATCTAAGATTTAATGGTTGGATCATAAGTAAAAATTTCTAATAATCTTAATCTAATTAATTTACATGTCTTTTATTTGATAAAAGAATTGTAAATGTGATTTGTGTTATAAATTAGGAAGCATGATAGTGTAATTCTTGAATTTTACATGCTATGCTCTAAATGTTATTAGATTGTTATAATAGGCAAGAAATTTAATTATCTTAGGGCCAAGTTAGGTTGAATTTGAGATTTTAGCATGATTCCAACAGATTACTAGTAAAATTTCATATATCACATAACTTAGTGTGATGCTAGTTTTATTCCATTAGGTTAAGTTACATTCATAGGGAGCATGCTAGTATAAATGTTTGTTAAATTTATATTGGAGTCATGCTTTAAAGTTTTTGATTTAATTGTTGTCAAATTTTATTAGTAGATTCAAATGTTAAGTAGTTGTTGAGATATAATGAGCATAAGTCACCAAAATGTAATCTAATTAGAAATTAGAGTTTCATGAACACATAAGAGGAAGGAATGACTTTGACTTAACATTAGTAAGGGCTATAGTTAGTAGGACAATATAACGATGATCAAATCCTTAGGCCAAACTAGGAGAATAATAAACCCCATGAATGACATTGTAAATGTCCATGGGTTTAATTAAAATCTATTAGAAAGAGTACTTAGGGTCAACATGCTTATAGGAACCTTATGAAAGGTTGAGCTATGGTCACTCTAGTGAATGTTGAACATAGTGGTTAAGGAGATTATCTTATAGACCCTCGCTCTTCCCCTACCTTCCGTTGACGTTTGTGAGGTCTAAACGCCTCCTTACATGAGGATTGAAGTAACCACTTTGTGTTCACCAATTCAGCTAGTAAGCCTTAGCCAATTGGAAATAAGAGGAGCAGTCTAGACTTAGGCTTAAATAAGTTACCTTCAACCAGCAAAACATTAACTGGTTGAATAATAATAGTAAGAGTATAAAAGGTTAGTAAATTACCTAACCTTAATAAAAACTATAAGTAAGATAAGGATGATCAAACAAGATCCATTAGATCTTGGATGATCAAGAACAATAATAATAAGAATACTATATTGTACTTAGTATGCATGTTATAGTTCATTAGATTAGATAATCCAAACCCTTGATCAAAGATGATTTAAGGAAGAAAACCAAGATCATCCTCCTTAGGGATGATCCAATAACTGAAGTTAGATCAAAGAAGAACTAGATGATAAAAGATCTGGGACCTTGATCTTTATCAACATGTGTAGATTGTCAATCAATGGATCTACAAAAGATCAAGATCAAGGAGAAGGACACACAGAGACTTAGAGATAGAAAAATACTTAGATATGAATGATCTAAAGATCATTCCAAACATCAGATCTAATGATCAATAGGATTGTTCATAATTTATATATATTGACAATATGTATGGATGTACAGATTAGATACATCAGTCAGGATCATGGAAGATTTGGGAAAAGGGATCACTCCTTGAAGGTAGGAGGATTTGATGAATGCATTTACATGGGATGAACATGATTGAACCCATGACCTTGTGTTGACAAGAGTAATTGTTAATACTTGTATTAAATCCCCTAAAAACCTTATGATCCAGCCAAACACTTATAAGATGGTTAAGGACTAAACTATAAGTGAATAGGGAACTAGAAAATATTTCAGCCCTAAGTAAACAGACATATGGTCTGATATATATGAAATCTATTTTACATACAAGCTTGGAGGCTTGTGAGTTTGTTTTAATAGGCATGAGTCTAGGGGATGCTATTACTAGAGGAGTTATAATGGTTTGGCCACCTGCTCCTTGAAATTTGATGATATGATGATACCTTGCCCAATGAGAGGCTAAAAGTCGAGTGGGGCAATTATGGGAAGGCCACCACTGTGAAAGTCTTGTCTCCCCATATGGGCAGTGACATAATATTTTCCACCGTGGTATCAGTGGTGAACATGGCAGTTATTCGAGTGCGCTAGTATGGATCAGACTGTAGCATGATAGCCCTTTTGATTATTTTGCAGTATGATGCATATGATAATAGGCATAGTGAAATGCCTTATGTTTTAGCATAATGAAATGCTAGGTAATTATATATTACCAATATTTCCTAAGGAGGGAAATTCCCTGTGATGACCCGGGTTTTTGAAAACATAATTTGTAAAGTATTTTGAAAGGCAGGGCCCTTAAGAGTGTAAAATTTTTTCTCAAAACAAAGCAGTGGAAATTCTTTTCTTTAGAACTTGTTTTGAAAACCCAAGTCACCACTTCATACATAACATAAGTACAATTTGTGTACAAAATAAAATTTCATTAAAGGAATATACTTTTATTAAACTCCAGGATCCATCTAGTGGTTCACAAGATGACCAAATCTAGTACAATACTTGTCCAAATTACATAATCCAAAACTCAAGCTCACCATACAATAAAACTCTCAACAAATAGAAATACATGTCTTCAAGGGTATACCTTGAAGATTATTCTCTTCAAGTCTTCTATAGTCTTCAGCTCCTAAGTCTCCTTCCCTGGATCTGAGATATTGCAACAAGTACAATATCTCAGCAAGCAATGCTTGGTAGGGGATTCAAGAAACATAATAATTGACAATGTAATTCCAATACTTCATAATCTCATTATCCTCAAACATACTCTTTACTTTGTAAGTTATGTATGTCTATATACATACATACCCTTCATGGGTGAACTAGTTAAATTCGTGAAAATAGTAAAATATCATTCCCAACTAAGCTGATTAATTCTCTTCATTTTGAGAATTTAGTATTACAGCTAATCTCATACTGGGAATTTCCCTTCTTGGGAAACATTGGTGATATACAATTACCTAGAATTTCATAATGCTATAACATAAGGCATTTCACTATGCCTATTCTCATATGCATCATAGTGCAAAATAATCAGAAAGTTGCTATGCTGCAGTCTAATCCGTACTAGCACGCTCGGATAACTGCCCTGTTCACCACTGATACCACTGTGGAAAATATTATGTCACTGCCCGTATGGGGGGGCAAGACTTTCATAGTGGTGGCCTTCCCATAATTGTCACCACCCGACTTTTAGCCTCTCATTGGGCAAGGTATCATCATATCATCAAATTTCAAGGAGCGGGTGGCCAAACCCTCATAACTCCTCTAGCAATAGCATCCCCTAAGCACATGCCTATTAAAACAAACTCACAAGCCTCCAAGCTTGTATGTAAAATAGATTTCATATATATCAGACCATATGTCTATTTACTTAGGGCTGAAATATTTTCTAGTTCCCTATTCACTTATAGTTTAGTCCTTAACCATCTTATAGGTGTTTGGTTGGATCATAAGGTTTTCAAGAGATTTACTACAAGTATTATCATTACTCTTGTCAACATAAGATCATGAGTACAATCATGAATATCTCATGTAAATGCATTCATCAATTCCTCCTACCCTTAAGGATTGATCTCTTTTCCCCAATCTTCCATGATCCTGACTGATGTATGTAATCTGT
Source organism: Warburgia ugandensis (assembly GCA_035236585.1). Lineage (NCBI taxonomy): Eukaryota > Viridiplantae > Streptophyta > Magnoliopsida > Canellales > Canellaceae > Warburgia > Warburgia ugandensis. The sequence continues at coordinate 54,769,683 of CP141139.1, read as the reverse complement.
ACATCCGTACATATTGTCAATATATAAATTATGAACAATCCTATTGATCACTAGATCTGATGTTTAGAATGATCTTTAGATCATTCATATCTAAGTATTTTTCTATCTCTAAGTCTTTGTATGTCCATCTCCTTGATCTTGATCTTTCATAGATCCTTTGATTGACAATCTACACATGTTGATAAAGATCAAGGTCTTAGATCTTCTATCATCTAGTTCTTTTTTGTATCTAAGTTCAGTTCTTGGATCATCCCTATGGAGGATGATCTTGGTTTTCTTCCTTGAATCACCTTTGATCAAGGGTTTGGATTATCTAATCTAATGAACTATAACAAGTATATTACTAAACATACATACTAAGTACAATATAGTGTTCTTATTCTTATTGTTCTTGATCATCCAAGATCTAATGGATCTTATTTAATCGTCCTTATCTTACTTCATGTTTTTATTAGGGTTATGTAATTTACTAACCTTTTATGCTCTTGTTATTATTATTCAACCAGTTAGTGTCTTACTTGGTTGAAGATAATTTATTTCTTCCTATCACTAGACAACTCCTTATTTCAGGATGACCAATACTTACCAGTTAAAGTCTACTCAAAAAGTGGTTAATACAACCCTCATGTAAGGAGGCGTTTAGACCTCTCTTACGTCAATGGGAGGTGAGGGAAAAGCACTTGGCTCTTGTATACCCCCTATAACCACAATGTTCAGAGTCCACTGGAGTGGTACTAGCTCAACCTTTGACAAGGTTCCTATGAGCTCTTTACCTTAAGTCCCTTCTCTAATTGATTTTAATTAATTTCCATGGATATGCACGATGTCATCCATGGATGTTCATTATTTTCCTACTTTGGGCCAAGGAAATGATAAATCATTCCTTATATTGTCCTACTAACTATAGCCCTTATTAAGTCAAAGTCATTCATTCATCTTAGTTGTCCATGAATTTCTATATTTCATTAGTTTACATTTTTGGTGATTTATGCTCCTTGTATCTTAACAATTGAATAAAATTTGACAATAAGTAAATCATCAACTTGAAAGCATAAATCAAATATAAGTTTAACAACTATATACTAACATTCTTCCTATGAATGTCACTTAAGCTAGTGAAATAAAACTAACATGATTCTAAGTTATGAAACACATCTTCTATCATAATGAAATCATGTTTAAATCCTAATTTACACTAACATGGTCCTAAGATAATCAAATCTACTAAAAAATTACTCATTTAGGGCATATCATACTAAAATTTAAAGATTACACTATCATGCTATCTAACTTAGAACATAAATCACATTTACACTTCTATATCCAATAAAAGACAATTAAAACTTAAAACATAAATCACATTTACACTTCTATATCCAATAAAAGACAATTAAAATAATTTTATTAAAATTATTATAAACCTTTAAATATGATCCAACCATTAGATCTTAGGTGTTTTCCTTTAGATTAAGGGTTTTAATTACCTTTAGGGCTTTTAATCCATTAAGATCCAAAAATCATATCCACTTGATTTTATCACATTTCCTCCATGATCTAACTGGATTCCATCATAATATCATCCCTTTAATCCATTCCAAGGATCTAATCATACTTGATCTCATTGATCAAGTGGGTCCCTTTGTATTTTTTTTATTTTTATTTTAGGGTTTTTCTACTATAAAGGGTAGATCCCCTATTTTATCCAAGCTCTGTCCAAATTAACCATAGATATTACTTTATTACATTATTATATCATCGCTAAAATAAATTTCCAAGATCTGATCACCTCAGATCTTGAAGATCTTAGAAATTGGACACTTATTTCCAAAATACAGAAAAATACAGAAATAAATTTTAGAAATATTATGAATTCATTAGAAACTAGACATTACAAGATTTCCATAGCTTCTTTCTGATCTCAATTTGGAGTTCATATGACTCCACAATCTTAAATTGAAGTTTTCAGCTGTTCCTAGGGTCCAGATTTGATCTAGGCCCACAAGAATTAATCTCTCTCAATTGAGGGTCCAAAACTGCTCAAATCTTTCTGAAACTTCTACCCTAAGGGTTTTGGACCATTCTAGATTGATTAGTGGAGCAAAATTTTCATCTGAGCACTCCATCATCATGAATTAAGGGTTCTATTGTTTACTTTATTTTTACCTTTTTATTACCAAAATTAATTACAGTAAAATAAAAATTATATAAAAAAATACTAAAAATATATGAAAAGGATTTTCACTTACTTGATTGGAGAGAAAACCTCATTTATATGCCCAATTTAAAAAAATATCTTGTTGATGAAGATATAGCCTAAAATCCACCTTTCTTGCAAATACCATTGTTTGAATCGTTGGATCTTGAAATTTCTTTGGGGGTTTTGTAGAATAGATGTGTTGGGATGTTTTAGATGGTGGAATTGATCAAATTAGATCTAGAACAAAGTGCCTAATTGAATTTAGGTCTCTTGTTCTAATCTAAAAAGAAAAACAAGTTGGAAAGAGATCTAACTCTTGGAAATTTTGGGGTTTTGGAGAGGGATTCTAGATCTAATTTTTCAAGGAGATTGAAGAGAATTTCATGGGAATTTTATGAGGATTTTTGGGGTTGTATTTATAGGCATTTTGGGTCTTTTTCCATTATTATAATATGTTATTTTTTTAATATAAAATGGCATGAAAGTCTTCACTGCTCCCATGCCTAATTTTTCTTCCCCATGACTAGCTGATATTTGTTGACCCATGTTTCACATGGGCTGCTGATCAAATTGGTTGTTGGGGACGTGGTGGTCCCCACGTGGGCCCCACATGGTGTAAAAAGTCCATTTTGCCCTTTATGCATAAAATTTTGTGTTTTATTCCCATGATCTCGGATTTGAGTGTACTTAGTGGTGTTGGATTCGTATTTCTTAGTACATTCTAAATTTTGATGTTTCATATTTTGATTTTTGGAATATTTTGATTTTTGGGTAAAATTACTATTTTACCCCTTTTGTTCAAAAAATGAAAAACTTTCTCATCCGAATTCGAAATTTGTCATGCTTACAGTCATTTTGAAGGGTTTGCTAAGTTTAATTTCAATTTTACATGTCTTATGATTTGATTATACTTTTATAAAAAGTATATTTTAAATAACCCTAATATTTCAGCCCAAAATATCTGAAACTCAAACTTTATTAATTTTTCTCAATCAATTTACAAAAATTGGGGTTATTACATTCCCAGTGGAAGATTAGTTGAAATATTGATTTCTCATAATGGAGAGAATTGATCAACTTAGTTGGGAATGATATTTGACTACTTTCATAAATTTAATTGATTTACCCATGTATAGTATGTATGTATATGGATGTACATAACTTACAAAGTAAAGAGTAGAGACATGATATATGTTTAGGGATTATGAGATTATGAAGTATTGGAATTACATTGCCAATTATTATGCTTTTGAATCCCCTATCAAGCATTGGTTGCTGAGATATTGTAAATGCTACAATATCTCAGATAAAGGGAAGGAGAGTTAGGAGCTCAAGATGATAGAAGACTTGAAGAGAATAATCTTCAAGGTATACCCTTGAAGACATGTATTTAGCTGTGTTTGAGAGTATTGTATTATAATGAGAGTTTCATTGTATGGTGAGCTTTGAGTTTGGATTATGTAATTTGGACAAGTATTGTAATGGATTTGGTTGTACAGTGAGCCACTGGATGTGTTCTGCAATTTAATAAAAGTATATTCCTCCAATGGAATTTTATCTTGTACAAAATTCTACTTATGTTATGTATGAAGTGATGACTTGGGTTTTACAAAACAAGTTCTAAGGTAAAGAATTTTCGCTACTTTGTTTTGCGAATTTTTTTTTTACACTATTAAGGGCCCTGCCTTTCAAAATACATTACAAAACGTGTTACAAAAACTCGGGTCATCACAGTTGGTATCAGAGCCATTCATCCAGTCACAGTACTGTACAAATATGTCCGAAAGAGAGATTATAATCCAAGTCTAGATTAAGATAGAAGTAGTTGTATAAAGGATTGATAGAAATTTTAGTTTATGAGAAGATGCCACCAAAGAGGGTCACAAGGCAGGCACCTCAAAATACTCTAGAGGATAATATGGAGAGAGTAACCATGAGAAATGTGGAAGAAATGATGACAAGGGTGTTGGGAACCTCTTCCTCACCTACAACAAACCCAAGGTTCATCACCTCTTGTAAAAATACCAAGTACGCAGACTCAGGCTCAGCCTGAAGTGAGACATACAACACCAGCACCAACACCAGCTACTCCCACACTAGTACAAGGACAATCTTCCCTTGTACCGAGTGAAGAAGTTGGAAAATTTCCACTAGCACCAGAAAAAGTTGACAAAATGATGAAGAGATTTCAAAAGATAACTACAATGTATAATGACAAGGGTGAAGCTGAGAAAGCAGAGGAGTGGATATATGAAGTAGAAAGGACTTTTGGTGCATTACGTACTCCTCTAGAGTTGAAGGTGAAATTTACTACCGACTTATTCAAACAAGAAGTTGCATTTTGGTGGAGATCAGCTAACAACACCTTCTTCTTAAATTCTGAAGATACTACATGGGAGGAATTTAAGGAAGTATTTAATTATAAATATTTCTCTTCTCATGTACAAGAAACAAAGTTGATAGAGTTTTTGGACCTAAGGCAAGGGACTATGTAGGTGGTGGACTATGATAACAAGTTCACACAATTAAGGAGATTCGCAACTCATGTGTGTAGCACAAAAATACACACCATGAATCGATTCATTGAAGGGCTGCACCCAGGGCTGAAAATAAAGGTGCTGGGTACTAAACCCACTACCTTGGTAGAATGTGTGGAAATGGCTTCCAAGTTTGAAGAAGAATATAAAAAGGGTGAAACTACCAAGTTCAGTGGAGGAGGAAACAATAACCCAAGGCCTTTCCAGAAGAATAAAAGGCCTTGGTGCAATTTTAATCCCTAAGGAAATTAGAGGAACAATGTACCAAGGCAAAATAGACAACCATGTCCAAGATGCAAAAAATTCCACCAAGGCAATATCTGCCTTCGACCTATGCAACAACAACCACAATGGTTTCCAATCAAGTGCCATAATTGTGGGGAGTATGGACATATCACCACCTACTGTACCAAACCATTGGCAGTCAAGGAGGCAAAACTAGAAATTGCCCCTTGACACCAAGGAAGGGTCTTTGCCATCATTGACAGCTAAGCTAGACCATCCAATGCGGTGATTGAAGGTATTACTTAGTGAAAGGACTAAAAATACTACTTAGTAAGTAAGAATTCCAATAGAGGGAATAATAAGATATAGAAATCAATAAGGAAAAATTTCAATAGATGTAAGGTATGATGTTCAGGTCAAACCTAAAGTCCTGAGTAAACATACATATGTATAAACAATGTACACTAATACTAGTATGTATATAACCATTATCAAGGGAAGTATGTATATAACCATTACTAAGTAAAGGAATGGAGATAAAGAGAAAGAAGTGATAAATCAGAAAAAAATGATAATAATAAAAAATCAAAATTTATAATAAATATATAAATAAATACAAGTGTAAGAGTTATAATTGCTACATATATAAGTATTATGAAAAATAGTCATAAGTAATCATCAAAATAGTGAGGATATGGCTTGAAAGAAATTAAAGGAGATAGGTGAGAAATTTCAAATTTTGTAAATGAGAATAGTTTGAAATAAATATGAGTAAGGAGTTAAGCAAGTATTTTTTCCAAAATTAGTGAGGCATAGGATTTAGTGGAGAAATGATAAAATTTTAGAACATGAAGAAATGATCTTTGAAATTAGAATAAAATGAAAGGGAAAAAGAGAGTTAGATATGTTAAAGGGACAAAATATGATCCCAAACTTATTAAGAAAGTCAATTAAACCATGAGAATATATGGTTAACAAAGAAATTATAGCCCTATATATAGTACAACAATTATGAAATCACCAAGTTAGAAATTATAAAGGTATGACAAATCATTGTGGAAATTAGCATTAGAGGATTTTCAAGGATTAGAGACATGATAACTTTGGTGCTATTGAAAATAATTTTGGGGCTATCGTAAAGAGAAGTACATTTGGTATTAGATGGTGAAATAGTCATGGAATATGAAAACAAAGAGAAATATTGATTAGGAAAATATAGTCATTGATTATCATGAAGAGGAGTACATCTTATTGATCAAGGCAAATGAAGAGCTAAATATGAATAGGGATATTAATTCCACTTACATGATGGAGTTGGTGATATTGAAAGACTTAAGAAATATAGTAAGGGGAAATATATTTTTGGAGGAAAGGTGAAATAAAACATGAGAAATGATAACAAATATTGGTTGTTAAATTTAAGTTTAAAGATGATTGTGAATGAGTTATGAATCCAAATTGTTGGAGAAATAAGTGGTTAGAAATTTTAAGATAGTTTGAAGATTTTCAATCTTACATGAGATTGAATGAGAAAATATCTATAATAGATGAGGAAAAGAACATCAAATTATTTGAATGAGTTGAAAGAACAAATTTTAAGGATATGGAGTCATTATAGCAATTTACATTATGAAAGTAACAAATTTCCTTTAGGAAAAGCAAAGGAAGAATCAATATAAGGATGCATTAAACATAAATAATGTTGAGGAAATTAAGTATCCTTTTTCTCTATAAGGATGAGCATTTTCAAATTTATTATTAATTGGGAATTGGAAATGCAACATCAAAGTATAAAATCAAAACAAAATTTAAAGTTCTACGAGTTAGATAACATATGTTCATGAAGTTGAGGAGAATGAAATATATTGAATGAAGTGGTAATGATATATGGAAATAGATTTCAAGAAATCAAGAGCATTCATGGGATATATATTAGACACTTACTAAACTTGTCTTGTAAGTGTACATGTAATTGAAGAAAGCAAAGTTTAGGTTGTATAAATTTTAAGGATAGCATGGAATTTGACCACAACAAAGGTGGAATATGAGATCAAAATATGAAATGACAATGACAATTAGAGAAATATATCTCTTACTAATTTTATAGCATAAGGATGTTCTTTTAGTGAAATCTTGCCATTGGTTACATAAATCCTAAAAGAGTTGATAATAGAGTGTTGAGAATTGAAGAATAGATGATAAATTATGGAGTTTGTAAAGACTTGAGAAGGGATGATTACAAAGTCAATATGGACTCTTTTAATTGGAATTATCAAGAATATTGCAAATAAAGGGTTAGTATGATATGATAAAGGCTATGAGATATGCTTGAAAGAAGCATGAGGAAATGCAAAATCTAGAAATTTTGAAGCCAATGACATATATATATATATATATATGTGTGAAAGGAAAAGAGATAAATATTATCATAGATTGTAAGAATGTTCTGAATATGAGAAAGAGATAACAAAAGAGGATCAGGAATATATATGCAGATTTAAATGACACTTTCTTAGAAGGAAAAATGTAGAAAGTCAAGTATTATGAATAAAATGGCACTCAAAGAGTGTTACAAAAACAATGGATGGGATGAGAACGAGGAAAGAGTCATTTCAAGGAAACTAATATTCAATGACAGAATTTGAAAAGAATGAGGATGAACAATAAAATGTATAATAGAAAATTGTGTCAGTATGGAAAGATTGGTGAAAATTACCAATCAAGTGAAATGGAAGGTTTTGAAACAAAAGGGATAACTCAGTTAAGAGTTATTAACCCTTTTTGGGAAATTCTAGCAAGAACCAGCTTTAGTATATAGTGCAGTAGTAAGGTTAGCCATAGATGAGCATTTTAACCTTTGAGAAGAAGGTAGTATGAGAAAGGAATGAAAGGAAATATGATTTTCATAAGTGGCAAGGCCACATGTGTAAGGCTATAAAAGAATAGTGAAAACTCTTAAGTGAGTTGTATTACAAATTTTGAGGACGAAATTATTGTAAGGGGGGAAGATTATAACAACCCCAATTTTAGTAATTGATTGAGAAAATCAATAAAGTTTGAGTTTCAGAAAATTTGGGCTAAAATATTAGGGTTATTTAGAATATACTTTTTATAAAAGTATAATCAAGGAATAAGACATGTATAATTGAAATTAAACTTTGCAAAATCTTCAAAATGACTGTAAGCAAGACAAATTCTGAATTCGGATGAAAAATCCTTAATTTTCTTCATTTTTTGGACAAAAGGGTAAAATAGTAATTTTACCAAAAAAAATATGAGACATCAAAATTTAGAATGTTCTGATAAATTCGAATCAACTCCACTAAGTACGCTCAATTCCGTGATCATGAGAATAAACCCTAATTTTTATACATAAAGGGCAAAATAGTCATTTTACACCATGTGGGGCCAACATGGGGCCCACAAGGGACCCAAAAATGAAACCTATGGCCAGCCCTCATGAAATCATGGGTCAAACCATATCAGCTGGTCTTGGGAAAGAAAGTGGAGAATGGGAGAATCCAATGCTAAATTAATAATAAAAAATTAACTATCATCATTACACATCCTCATGAAAGAAGACTCAAAATGCCTAAATACAACTCCAAAAATCCTCCAAAAATGTTCATAAAATTCTCACAAAATTTTCTTCACTTTCCCTCAAATTTAGACCTAGATCCATCCCCAAAAATCCAAAACTCTCAAGAAATCTCCCTCTTTTCATTTTCTCTCTCTAGATTGGAATAAGAGACCTAAATTCAATTAGGCACTCTGTTCCAGATCCAATATCACAAATCCCACCATCAAAAATTATCTACCATACCTTAGCTACAAAACCCCCAAATAAATTTTGAGATCCAAGGGTTCCAACAACAGAAATTGCAAGAAAGGTGGATCTATGGCTATATTATCATCAAATTAGGTATTCCTTTAAATTGGACCATATAGCCTACATTTTTCTCAATTAGGTAGGTGAAACTACTTTTTGGATATTTTTATTATTGTTTGATGAAATTTATACTTTATTGTAATTTTAATTGGGTGAAAAATGGTAAAAATAAAGTAAATAACAAAACCTTCAATTCAGGACGATTGAGGGCTCAGATGGAAAATCTGACCTTATGAATCGATCCAAAAGGGTCCAAAACCCCTAGGGTAAAATTTTCACAAATTTTTATGTAGTTTTGGGCCCTCAATTAAGAAGGGATTGATTGGACGGTCCAAATGGACTGTCTGATCTCCCAATCAGACCCAGTCTCATGGACGGCATGCGAGACACCGAACGCGCACCCGTGCCGCACATGCAACGTCGTGCCGCACCGTCTGGGGAAGTCCCAGTCGATATCATCCATATCTCATCTGCAACAGACACGCCTGACGAATTGCGCATTCTGCCCGACTCGTTTTCGCCCGACTAATCTGGGCCGTCCATTCCGATGGCCTAGATCAAATCTTGGCCCTGGGAATGGACTGTGAACTTCCAGATCTAATTTTGGAGTCATATGAACTCCAAATTGAGATCGAAAAGAGGCTATGGAAATTTTACAACCACCATTTTCTTATGAAATGATAAAATGAAGAAAATATGTAATAAAACTTTCTGTATTTAGGGAACAAGTTTCCAATTGCCAAGATCTTCAAGATCTGAGATGATCATATCTTGTAAATATGTTTTAATAATGATATAATATTGAAATTAAGTTATCTAAATGGTTTATTTGGACAGAACTAAGAGATATTAAGGGATTTACCCACTATGGTGGAAAAACCCTAAAAATTACAAAGGGACCCACTTGATCAATAAGATCAAGTCTGATCATATCCTTAGGATGGATGGAATGGATGTTGATATGATGAAATCCAAGGAGATCATGGATGGATTATAACAAAAACAAATCAATATGATCTTTGGACCTTAATAAAGAAAAGCCCTTAAATAAAGCTAAAACCCTTAATAAAAAGGAAAATATCTAAGATCTAATGGTTGGATCATAAGTAAAAGTTTCTAATAATCTTAATCTAATTAATTTACATGTCTTTTATTTGATAAAAGAATTGTAAATGTGATTTGTGTTATAAATTAGGAAGCATGATAGTGTAATTCTTGAATTTTACATGTTATGCTCTAAATGTTATTAGATTGTTATAATAGGCAAGAAATTTAATTATCTTAGGGCCAAGTTAGGTTGAATTTGAGATTTTAGCATGATTCCATGAGATTACTAGTAAAATTTCATATATTACATAACTTAGGATCATGCTAGTTTAAGTATAGTTTTATTCCATTAAGTTAAGTTACATTCATAGGGAGCATGCTAGTATAAATGTTTGTTAAATTTATATTGAAGTCATGCTTTAAAGTTTATGATTTAATTGTTTTCATATTTTATTAGTAGATTCAAATGTTAAGTAGTTGTTGAGATATAATGAGCATAAGTAACCAAAATGTAATCTAATTAGAAATTAGAGTTTCATGAACACATAAGAGGAATGAATGACTTTGACTTAACATTAGGAAGGGCTATAGTTAGTAAGACAATATAAGGATTATCAAATCCTTAGGCCAAACTAGGAGAATAATAAACCCCATGAATGACATTGTAAATGTCCATGGGTTTAATTAAAATCTATTAGAAAGAGTACTTAGGGTCAACATGCTTATAGGAACCTTATGAAAGGTTGAGCTATGGTCACTCTAGTGAATGTTGAACATAGTGGTTAAGGAGGTTATCTAATAGAGCCTTGCTCTTTCCCTACCTTCTGTTGACGTTTGTGAGGTCTAAACGCCTCCTTACATGAGGATTGAAGTAACCACTTTGTGTTCACCCATTCAGCTAGTAAGCCTTAGCATTTAGGAAATAAAAGGAGCAGTCAAGACTTAGGCTTAAATAAGTTACCTTCAACTAGCAAAACATTAACTGGTTGAATAATAATAGTAAGAGTATAAAAGGTTAGTAAATTACCTAACCTTAATAAAAATTATAAGTAAGATAAGGATGATCAAACAAGATCCATTAGATCTTAGATGATCAAGAACAATAAGAATAAGAATAAGAATATTATATTGTACTTAGTGTGCATGTTATAGTTCATTAGATTAGATAATCCAAACCTTTAATCAAAGATGATTCAAGGAAGTAAACCAAGATCATCCTCCTTAGGGATGATCCAATAACTGAACTTAGATCAAAGAAGAACTACATGATAAAAGATCGAGGACCTTGATCTTTATCAACATGTGTAGATTGTCAATCAATAGATCTATGAAAGATCAAGATCAAGGAGATGGACATACAAAGACTTAGAGATAGAAAAATACTTAGATATGAATGAACTAAAGATCATTCTAAACATTAGATCTAATGATGAATAGGATTGTTCATAATTTATATATATTGACAATATGTATGGATGTACAGATTAGATACATCAGTCAAGATCATGGAAGATTTGGGAAAAGGGATCACTCCTTGAAGGTAGGAGGATTTGATGAATACATTTACATGGGATGAACATGATTGAACCCATGACCTTATATTGATAAGAGTAATTTTTTATACTTGTATTAAATCCCTTGAAAACCTTATGATCCAACCAAACACATATAAGATGGTTAAGGACTAGAGTATAAGTGAATAGGGAACTATAAGATATTTCAGCCCTTAGTAAATAGATAGATGGTCTGATATGTATGAAATCTATTTTACATACAAGCTTGGAGGCTTATGAGTTTGTTTTAATAGGCATGAGCCTAGGGGGATGCTATGCTAGAGTAGTTATAAGGGTTTGGCCACTCACTCCTTGAAATTTGATGATACCTTGCCCTATGAGAGGCTAAAAGTTGGGTGGGGCAATTATGGGAAGGCCACCACTATGAAAGTATTGTCTCCCCATATGGGCAGTGACATAATATTTTCCACCGTGGTATCAATGGTGAACATGGTAGTTATTCGAGCACGCTAGTATGGATCAGACTGCAACATGGTAGCCCTTTTGATTATTTTGCACTATGATGCATATGAGAATAAGCATAGTGAAATGCCTTATGTTTTAGCATAATAAAATGCTTGGTAATTGTATATTACCAATATTTCCCAAGGAGGGAAATTCCTAGTGGAAGATTAGCTGAAATATTGAATTCTCATAATGGAGAGAATTGATCAGCTTAGTTGGGAATGATATTTGACTACTTTCATAAATTTAGTTGATTTACCCATGTATATTATGCATGTATATGGATGTACATAACTTACAAAGTAAAGAGTAGAGACATGAATATGTTTAGGGATAATGGGATTATAAGTATTGGGATTACATTATCAATTCAATGCTTTTGAATCCCCTACCAAGCATTGCTTGCTGAGATATTGTAAATGTTGCAATATCTCAAATACAAGGAAGGAGAGTTAGGAGCTCAAGACGATAGAAGACTTGAAGAGAATAATCTTCAAGGTATACCCTTGAAGACATGTATTTAGCTTCGTTTGAGAGTGTTGTATTGTAATGAGAGTTTCATTGTATGGTGAGCTTTGAGTTTGGATTATGTAATTTGGACAAGTATTGTAATGGATTTGGCTATACTGTGAACCATTGGATGGATTCTAGAATTTAATAAAATTTTATTCCTTCAATGGAATGTTATCTTGTACAAAATTCTACTTATGTTTTGTATGAAGTGATGACTTGGGTTTTACAAAACAAGTTCTAAAGAAAAGAATTTCCGCTGCTTTGTTTAGTGAATTTTTTTTTACACTATTAAGGGCTTTGCCTTTCAAAATACATTACAAAACGTGTTGTAAAAACCCTGGTCGTCACAAGGAGGCCAAGTGTACAACCTTTTAACATGATGCCCATTTGGCTCATAAACTTATCTCATGTAGAGAAAAAATATTGGTTATAACTATGCCCTCACGTATTTTCTAAAAATTTATGCAAAATTAAACCATATACTTAATCAATCATCATATAATTCATAGGTGCATAACTGCAGCCCACTCTTGAGTTAAAACAAATGATAATATTTGGTCTAGATGGAAACATAGTACCATGACACAACTTAGGCCAAAATCAAACTTTGTTTAGCTTAAAAATACATGGTTTCAAAGCACATTCAAACATCAATTAATTGGCATGTTCTTATATAAAATATCAAGCATGATAAACACTAAAATCATATATCAAAGTATACTAATTTTCAAGTATATCACATGCTCACAACCAACTTATATAGATTCATATAAATCTCTTTTTGAATGGTTTAGTAAGTGATAAACACATACATATTATATTTAATATACCAAGAATTAACATTTTAATCATGGATTTACTTAATTTATTTCTAATTAGGTTTAATTTTGCATTTTGTAGGATCAGGATAGAACTAAAAAAAGTGCATACTTTTGGTAACTTGAAACCTAAAAGAGGGATATCTTGCCATTTGAGGTTTGTCACAGACCCATATGCCAAGAACATGGAAGCAAGAAAGTTTATAATGCCATGGGGTTGTCCTTATCAAATTTAGAAGAGTAAAAAACCCAAAGCATCGAACAACCTTATCTGCACTAAATAAGGATGTCATTACCAAAAGATAAGGTCCCCACAGCCTTGGGAAGCTTTTAAGTGAAGCTAGAATGCCACACAATGAAATGAGAAGTACATGTCTTTTCTAATTGAAACAACTGAGAAAATGGGGCACACATGTAGAGCATATCCTTAACTCACTCGTACCTAAGTCCACCTTTTTATTGTTAGAGAGCGAGGCATGTTACACTCCCTCTTATGTGTGATTTTCATGAGAAAAAAAGTTGAAAATTTTAAGGAGAAATAAAAAGGGAAAATGTGAAGTTTAAAGGGAAATTAAGAGCAAGTCTATGGCTCTCTTCATCTAATGTTTTATGAAAGCAATGACCAAGATTCATCTTCAATTAGGACTATTTGAGTAGCATCCATGGAAAGTGTTTTATAAGGAGAGAATAAAAGTAATGCTAGGATGGACCAATAGAAATTCAACATGAGAGAGAGAGAGAGAGAGAGAGAGAGAGAGAGAGAGAGAGAGAGAGAGAGAGAGAGAGAGAGAGAGAGAGAGAGAGAGAGAGATGAAGATGATTTTCATTACCGCAGAAAAGAAAAGGAGTGTTGGTTATCTTGAGGAAGGAAAGTACTAAGAATGATAATGAGGAATTTTCCTTGGAGAATGAGCTACAAGGGATAGAAGGAGATCCATGCTATCCTACATAACCTTTCATGTCGGGATAAAAATAAGGAGAGAAGTGTACAACACAACCCCCATCCTATATAGCCTTTCACATAGAAACAAAAAGAGGAGAGGTAGGGATTGCTTCCAACTTCCATCTCCAAGAGCATCACAAAGATATCCTTTGAGCAAATAAAACGGGTGCATGACCACTCCTTAACTTCCTCAACCCTCCACACATCAACATCCCTTCACTCTTCCTTCGTGTTCCACACTTCACCATCCTCTCCTTCTCTCTTATCCCTCGATGCACCATATCTCCATTCGTCTTTCTTTGAGTTCCATGCATAAGCCTAACCCCATTTCCATAGTGGTTTTCATTTTGAGTCCTTTAGAGAATAAAAAGAGAGGAGTGGTACATACAAGAATAGTCTCCATTCTCTTAGAGGCATCCTCCTAAACTACCATGCACACATTTCTATTGGATATTAGAATGGTGATGCTATGTTGAGTGATTGTTTTCACTAGGTCGTGGCTATTGGGTGACATCCTCTCCTTCTATTGAGTGGCACAGCAAGTTAGATGATGTCATTAGGATGATGTTTGAAGGTGGCTTCGTATAGTAGATATTGTAGTTTAGAGTAGACTCAAAAGCAATCCTTATTGACTAACACAATGAAGATCTTTGTGACATGCATTCCATTCCATAGTAAAGTTGATTTTTGCGTTAGTTTAATTCATGTATTGACATTCTTGTAAACCTTTGAATTCTTGTTTAATGAAACTTTATTTTTCATTTCATTAATTAACTAATGTTTGTTTACATTTGCTATAGTTGAATGTTTGATTGTCTATGCTTTGTTTTAACTTTCTATTATTACCAATTCTTATTATTGGCTAAGTATTGGTTTACATTGAATTTTTACATTGTAGTGTTAATTTTAGTTGGGAAGTTTGTTGATAGTTATTTTTATTAGAATTTAATCATTGTTTAGATTTTTATTTTTTTAAGCTTAAATGTTTGTATAAGTTTTAAAATTAATATGTTTAGCTAGGTTTTGACTTTGGGTTATGTATTCATGCTTAAGTAATTCTTAGATTTTAAAGTGCCAAAATATCAATTTTAGGATTACCAAGTTAGGTACAAATTTAGTATGTATCACCTATAGTTTAGAAATTAAATATGGTATATTAATTAACTTAGTATATAAAAATTCTCAAAGAATTTGTACTTGTGTAAAAAGACAGTTATGCTGTGAAATAATATACTAGGTTACACAAAACCCTAAGATTGAGAAACAATAAAAATTAGTGATTTTAACAAACACATATTCTATGTTTTTAATTCATGGTGGTTTTATTAACATGAGTAGTATAAAATCTAAGTTACTGATTTTTGAATATATGTGATTTTAGTGAGGTGGATTCTAAAGCCCTACATTTAAGAATTTGAGTAATTTTATCTCTTTTAGCGTTCTTAGAATTAATGGATTATTTGTTCTCACTTATTGGTTAGAATAAGATAATTTAATATATATATTAATTAATTAATTAATTCCAATATCACAAATTGAGTCCTCGTGGGATTGACCCATACTTGCATGTTTTATATTACAATAGATCCATGCACTTGTAGTTATTATAATAAACATTTGTATGCCTCTTAAACCTTCAAATTTTCATGGCTCAACCATAGAGTCTTTAAATATAGTTCTTAGGTGTTAATTTCAACACAAAATAGTAGGTATAATGCAAGGGTCTTCAATCAAGATAGTCAATATAACAACATTGACATCTTTGCAAAATTTTAACATGAAATAATTATTGATAGGTGTCATAGATTATATAGCTTATTCTAAAAAAAATTTTAAAATTCATGACACATGCATTTCTAAACTAATAAACAAAAATTTTGATATTTTTTATGTTTAGAAGCTAATCCAGAGTAAGTATGTGATTTAGTACAATTTTTAGGTATTAATTATGATATTTTATCTTTTGTAGGTGCTAAAAGGATGATCCAATGGTTCATATTACCTTAGATGATAATTGGTGATCTAGAACAACCTAGAGAGATTGAAACCCATTTTCTATCAATTCAAAGTTCAAGTATGGGCCAAGATCATTCCAGAGCAAGCAGATGAGAATTCAAGGTGAGTAGAAGTGGGACCATGCAAAATCTACCATCTTTACATGAGATTTAGAACACCCCAGCCACTTGAACCACATTGGCCATGAAGCTAAGGGAGTAAGCCATTGAAGCCATGAATATATTGAGGCCATCAAGGGAAGCTAATCAAGCCACTTAAGACAAGGCCATATGGGACCACATGATTATTCCACAAAAAAGAATTGTGACTTTAAAGAAATAATTAGCAAGGAATTAGATGGTGATTATCACATGAGAAGATATGCATGCAAAGTGGACCAATATGAGAAGTGACTACATTCTACTTTTTCCTCTTTCTATCCCTCTCTCTTTCTCTCCATCATTGCAAAATTGGAAGGGTAATCATGCATGAAACAAGGTGCGATCTCCCACTTCTCACTTCTAAAACTCCTCCATGTCAACTTTCTAAAACCCTCCACTATCTTTATTCCACTCCATTTTTTCCTAAGTGTTCAACCTTCTATTCTGTGACTAAGTCCCCCATGAACTCTAATTCTTTACTAGGATTCCACGTCCCACTTCCCCTTGTTTCCAATGGTTTCCCCACTTTCTAAAATCAATCTCCATGGTTATCCTATCACCCATTCTTAGCTTTTCTTTCCTCCTTCATAGAGAGAAAATCCTATCAATTTAAGAAGGTGCTCTTCATCTATAAAAGCATCAAAGGATCCTATGAATCAACAATAAGGGTGGTGAAGCCTCTTACTCCTAAAAACATGGTGCCTCCACATTGATTTGCTTTTAAGTTGTTCTAGTTTTCTCTTATCCAAAGCTAGCTATCTTTTGTAGTGACAGCTAAGAGATAGTAGCCATTGAATCTTTGTTGTTTCTTTTTAATTGCTTATGTTGTTCTACCCTTGCTTTGGATGTTTCCTTGCCCATCTTTTGATTTCATTCAAACTCTATTTCACTCTCTTTCTTTGGTTCTCTTTTGGGTTCACCTGCATGCCATCGTTGGATGTTGGATCATGTGAGATTGAAGTCAAGATTTTATATTTACATTCTATGAACATTGTGCATCTTGATTTCCATGATTCCAATGTTTAATGGGCCTCAGTTTGTAAAGATTCAATGTAATAATTTGGGTTACGTACAATCTCCGTAAAGATTTCTAAGGCTTTAAATCCATTGAATCTTGTGTTTTATGCTTATAGTTCTCTGTGTATTTTTCTTGTATGTATCCAACATCTAACGTTAAGTGAATCTTGCATTTCATCTTTGCAATTACCATATGCACCATGCCTCATGTTCATGTGCTCAATCTTAAGATCCATGATCCATGAGCACACTTTAATTTCCATATGCACTATCATCTACCATGCACACTCTCATAGATGCTTGTAGTATTCATGTTCCATGTTTATATTCCATTGTTTAAGTTAGTTACACCTTTAATTTGATTTTAGTTAATTTCTAATTTGTCTTAAAAATTTTCCTTAGTTTAATTTTTTAATTTCATGCCTATTTCTATTTCCACGTGCTTTTAATACCTAGAATATAGCAAACACAATCTTTCTTTGGCTATGATAAGTAATCTAAGAAAGATCCAATTGAATACAATTTTTGAGATTTCTCTTGTGATCTACCTCACTCACATACATCTTACTACTTTGATTCATGCTCTTGCAAGTAATACTAAAGCTATGCCAAGTTTTGGCGCCATTGTCGATGAATTACTATGGATTTGTGATTGGATTCTAGTTTAGATTGTTTATCTCTAATTGTAGTTTATGTTACACTAGCTTAGGTTATAAGTGTTTAATTTATCATAAAAATGACTCGATTAGTTACCCATGTATAGGGTTTATGGCCAAAATTCGTAATACATACATTTTTTGACCTAATGACTCAAAATTCTAATACTTTGTAGGTCTAGAGGCTAATCTAAGGTAAGAATATGATTAATCATTTTTTTCAAGAATTTAATTAGAGGTTTTCACTTTTTGTAGGATGTGAGATGGTAATTTGACGACCGAGTTCAATTGAGTTGAACAATGAAGATCAAAATCAAAAGATTGAATCAAAGCTTAAGAATCATCAATCTAACATGAGATCTATTTCAAGATTCAGAAATGAAAATAATTGGAAGTGCTAAAGGTAACCAAAATGAGCCGACATAGTAAGCTATGCATTTCTACCACCTCTGCATGGGAGCCATTTAAGCCACCTTAGCCATTAAAGCCATGAAAAAGGGTGATAAACCATACAAGCTACTCAAGCTTTAAAGCTACTTAAGCCACCAAGGAATGAGCCATCAAGCCAAGGAGGAGTGAAACATGGAATCACACAATTGGAGCATCAATTCAAGCAACTTTCCTACGTTAAGAGTGTGATTTTTAAGGGAACTTGTGAGATTAATGTAAAAGGCAAGATTCTCATGCATTACGTGTGGTGACCCTTGTTTTTGAAATACATTTACAATATTTATTTTCAAATGGTGGTCAACCAATTTTGCAAACATTTTGAAACCTTAAGCAGCAGATTTTTTTTTCTTTGAAATTCTTTTTAGGAAACCTGAATGCCACATTTCACTCACATATACATACATAATTTTTTGTACAACATATGTTTCCAAAGAAACTCATTTTATTAAAATTGCAAGATCATCTAATGGTTCACATACACAGCCCTTTATTACATCTTATGTCCAAAATACACAAATCAAAATACAATCCAATCCTTTCACAAATGTACATAGTCTTGATCAACAGTATGGTCTTCGTATTCCCTTATTGTATCCCTTTTCTGTATTTGAGATATTGTAAATATTTAAACATTTACAATATCTCAACAAGCTATGCTTGGTAGGGGATTTAAGAACATATGGAATCGTATAATTCAAAAGTATAGTATTCAAGTTCATCATATTCCATATGAGTAGCACATTCAATTTCCATGAACCATACCATAGATGATCTATCATATAATTTATCATGTATCATCTACTATGATAATTTCAAACCACTCACCACTATATTGTATGTATATATACGGTTGAAAATCGTGAAAAATAGTTAATATCTTAAACATCAATAATCATACTTAGATATACTGAGTTGATAAATCATCCAGACTCTTGCTGGGAAAATCTCCCTCATTAGGGCAGTATTGGCATCTCACTATGCCATACATCATAATGCAAAATACTCAAGGACTACCTTGCTGTAGTTTGATCTGTACTAATGCGCTCGAATAACTGACTTGTTCACCACTGATACCATGGTGAAAAATATTGTGTCAATGCCCATATGGGGAGACAAGACTTTCACAGTGGGGCCTTCCCATAATTTCCCCACCCGACTTGTAATAACCCCAAATTTTGTTAATTGATTGAGAAAATCAATTTAGTTTGAATTTTTAGGTTGAAATATTAGGTTATTAGAAATTCTCTTTTTATAGAGATTAAAACATACTTTAAAACTTAGAAATTATGAATGTACTCAAAAAGCCGATCGAAATGAACTAAGTACGTTCAATTTCAAGTTAAAATGAAAAATCCCTAATTTTCTTCATTTTTATGAATAAAAGGGTAAAATGGTAATTTTACCCATAAATGAGATCTAAGACATCAATATTTCAAAATTACTTAGAAATACGAATCCAACGCCACTTAGTACACTCAATTCTAAGTTTGTGAGAATAAAATATATTTTCTCCATAAAAGGGCAAAATGGTCCTTTCACACCCCATGGGACCCACAAGGGGCCCACAAATGAATCCAAAGGCCAGAAAATATGTAATGAGTTAGCAAACCACTACCAGCTGCTAGTGGAGGATCCAATGTTAATTTAATATTTAAAAGAATTGTAACATGATAATTACAAGTAATTATGAAAAATTCAAAATATCTACAGTACACCTCCAAAAATGTTTCTTAAAATTTCCATGAAATCATCTTGCTTACTTTGAAAAATAGATCTAGATTCCTCACCAAAATTCCAAAACTCCCAAAAATTTCCCTTCTTGCATTTTCTCTCTCCTCTCTCTTATTGGAACAAGAGACCTAAATTCAATTGGGCACTCTGTTCCATATAGAATCTAACTAATCTCAGCATTCATACAATCCTAGATTACCTTACCTACAAAACCCCCAAATCAATGTCAAGATCTAATGGTGCAATCAATGAAAAATCACAAAACAAGGGAGTATTGGGCTATCTTATCATCAAAGGATATTTATTTCAAATTAGGCTTCAAATCTATGTTTTTTCCCCAATCAGGTAGCCAAAACCACTTCTTATACTTATTTCATGTTGTTTTATGCAATTTTTATTTTTTTGTAATTAGTTTTAGGTTAAAATTTATAAAAATAAATTAAGGACCAGAACCCTTCAATTATGGATGATGGAAGGCTTAGATGGAAAATTTGAGCTATTCAATTGATCCATATGGGTCCAAAACCCTAGGGTAGAAATTTCAAGAATTTTTATTAAGTTTTGAAGGCATAATTGTAAAGGGATTGATTGGACAGTCCAAAATGGACTGTTCGATGTCCTAAATCAAGTCAGGATGGCAGGACACACTATAAAATATCGTACGGAGACGTGCCTTGCGAGAGTATCTCTGTGTGGGCGGGCTACATGAAATGTTGTTCCGACGGAACGGCCGTGCAACAGTTCCAGTCCCAGGAGGAGAGCATCACGCATGCATCCCGATGATGGGCACATGGCAACTGTCCGCCCGACTTGCTCCACCCGATCAATCCAGGCCGTCCATTCTGCTAGGCCTAGATCAAATCTGGACCTTTGGAACGACTATGAACTTCATAGTTTAATTGTGGAGTCATCTGAACTCCAAATTGAGATAGGAAAGAAGCTATAAAAAGCTTATAACTTCTATTTTCTTCTAAAACATAATATTGATAAAAACATTTTAGAAACATTCTATTTTCAAGAATTAAGTTTCTAATTTTCATGATCTTCAAAATCTGAGATGATCACATTGTGGGGGTCTGATTTACTGATGATATAATGTTAAAATAAAGCAATACCTATGATTTATTAGGACATATCTAAGATAAATTGAGGGATCTACCCTTCATGGTAGAAAAAACCTAAAAATACAAAGGAATATGATCTTGGACTTAATGGAGTAAAAGCCCTAAAATTAATTAAAACCTTAATTTAAAAGGAAAAGATCTAAGATCTAATGGTTGGATCATAAGTAAAAGCTTTAATAATGAGAAATGGGTTAGCTTGAGTTGTGCATTGATTTCATTTGATTTAATTCATGAATATAGGTTCCAAGATAGATTATTTTAGTATAACTTTATTTCAAATGTTCATAAAATTATTCATGAATGATGAATTATAACTTAGGACCATGTTGGTATGATTTCATGCAATTGTAAATTAGGACCATGCTAGGATTTCATGTTAGATTAGACTATGGTATGAGATGGTACCTTAGGTTCATGATAGTTTATTAGATAAAGTACATTAGTTAGAATCATGCTAGTATAATCTTAAGTACCTTGTAACATTATCATTAGGTTGTTCAATTATGTAGTTTTATGCTTTAAAGTTATAATTCATTTATGGTTAAATTTTATTAGTAGATTCAATTGTTAAAGTAGTTATGAGATAAATAACATAAAACACCAAAATTGGAATTTAATGAGAAAGTAGAGTTTCATGACACAAATAAGAGTGAATTGAATGACTTGGACTTAATATTAGTAAGGGCTATAGTTAGTAGGACAATAAAAGGATTATCATATCCTTGGCCCAAACTAGGAGAATAATAAACCCCATGAATGACATTTTAAATATTCATGGATTTAATTAAAATTAATTAGAAAGAGTACTTAGGGTTAACATGCTCATACAAACCTTATGAAAGGTTGAGCTAAGGTCACTCTAGTGAATATTGAACATGGTGGTTAAGGGGGTTTTCTAATAGAGCCTCACTCTTCCCCTACCTTCCATTGACATTTGTGAGGTCTAAACGCCTCCTTATATCAGGATTGAAGTAACCACTTTGTGTTCACGCATTCAGCTAGTAAGCCTTAGCCAATTGGAAATAAGAGGAGCAGTTTAGACTTAGGCTGAAATAAGTTATTTTTAACTAACAAAGCATTAAGTGGTTGAATAATAATAATAAGAGCATAAAAAGTTAGTAAATTACCTAACCCTAATAAAAATTGTAAGTAAGATAAGATGATCAAACAAGATCCATTGTATCTTGAATGATCAAGAACAATAAAAAGAAATCAATACTTCTTGATGATGATATATATGTATAAAGATATTGCTTGTAACTTAGATCAAATAGCATAGAAGATCTGAACCCTTGATCAATTATGATTCAAGGAAGAGAACTAAGATCATCCTCCTTAGGGATGATCAAACAACTAAACTTAGATCATAGAAGATTTAGATGATAGAAGATCTAAGCCCTTGATCTTTATCAACAAGAATAGATTCTTGATCAATGGATCTATGAAAGATCAAGATCAAAGAGATGGATACACAAAGACTTAGAGATAGAAAATAATTAGCTCTAAAGGTTAGAATATCATTCTAACCATCATATTTATTGATCAATAGGATAAAATACTATTTGAGGAAGATAGATTATATGGATGATAGGAACACAAGACAGATCTAGATCCTTTATATCAAAGGACAAGATTAGATAAAGAATATAGATAGGAGATTATCCACAATTGTACAAATATTGATAGTATGTATGGATTTACATATTTCATACATCAATCAAGATCATGGAAGATTTGAAGAGATGAATCACTACAAATGATATCCATTATTATTATGTTATTATCTAAGCTTAGGCGTAGTCATAAATGATACCCATGCATTTATTATGTACTCCATCTAATTTCAATAGTTATCTCTATCTCATATACATGAATTATGATTCAAATGTAGCTTAGCATTTTAAAATTCTTAAGCATTATAATGTCTATGTATAACAATAATTCCATAGACCATAGGTCTTGTATTCTTAAAGTTCCACCTACCCTCATGTAGTGATTCATCCCTTCAGATCCTCCATGATTGATGTATGTAATCTGTAAATACATACATACTGTCATTATTTGTACAATTTTGGATAATCTCCTATCTATATCCGTTATCTAATCTTGTCCTTTGATATAAAGGATCTAGATCTATCTTGTGTTCCTATCATCCGTATAATCTATCTTCCTCAGATAGTATTTTATCCCGTTGATCAATAGATCTAACAATTAGAATGATCTTCTAACCTTTCAGATCTAAGCATTTTCTATCTCTAAGTCTTTGTGTATCCATCTCTTTGATCTTGATCTTTCATAGATCCTTTGATCAAACAATCTATACTTGTTGATAAAGATCAAGGGCCTAGATCTTCTATCATCTATTTTTTCTTTGATCTAAGTTCAGCTATTTGATCATCCCTAAGGAGGAGGATCTTAGTTCTTTTCCTTGAATCATATTTGATCAAGGCATTAGGTTATCTAATCTAATGATCAAGATTTCATCTATAATATGCACACTAAGTACAATACAATGTTATTATTCTTATTGTTCTTGATCATTCAAGATCTCCTTATGGATCTTGTTTGATCTTGATTATCTTATGTACCATTTTTATTAAGATTAGATATTTTACTAACCTTTTATGATCTTATTATTATTATTATTATTCAACAAGTTAATATTTTACTAGTTGAAGATAGCTTATTTCATCCTAAGTCTAGACTGCTCCTCTTATTTCTAATTAACTAAGGCTTATTAGTTGAATGGGTGAACACAAAGTGGTTACTTCAATCCTCATGTAAGGAGGTGTTTAGATCTCACAAATGCTAACGGAAGGTAGGGAAGAGCAAGGCATTATTAGAAAATCCCTTTAAACACCATGTTCAACATTCACTAGAGTGGCCTTAGCTCAACCTTTCATAAGGTTCCTATGAGCATTTTAACCCTAAATTCTCTTTCTAATTGATTTTAATTAATTCCATGAACATTTAAAATGTCATTCATGGAGTTTCATTATTCTCCTAATTTGGGCCAAGGAAATGATATTCCTTATGTTATCCTACTAACTATAGCCCTTACTATCATTAAGTCCATGTCATTCATTCCATGTAAAGGTCCTTCAACTCTATTTTTCATTTAATTACATTTTCAATGTAATTTTCATAACATAAGCATTAAAGCATAAATAAATAAGTAAATCTAACTATTAAATCTACTAAGCAATAAAAGACAATTATAATAACATTCAATAAAATTCAAATCGAAATTTAACATGCCATAACTATTCACCATGATCCAATGGTCATAGTTGATTTCTATTCATTTTTCATCCCTCTTAGGGTTTAGATCTTGTTCTTTTCATTTTCCTTTAGATCTAATACATCTTCTTAATGTGATTTCATCATTAGATCATTGATGCATCTCATCAAATGATTTAATCCTTCTTGATTCAATCGATCAAGAAGATCTTAAGTCATTTTATCCAATTTAAGGGCATAGATCTTAATCTATCCTACATTATCATCATCAAGTCCATCAATCCATATGATATTAACATTATATCGTCATCAAAATACATCTACACTATCCAATCATCCTTGATCAAATTAATTAAGGAGATTGCCATTCATTTTTATGGATTTTACTACTTTTAAGGCTATATCTCTTAATTAAACACAGACCAGTCACTTCTAGCCTTTGATTCCATGTTTCAAAATCACAAGATCATCAGTGGATCAGAATTATAGAGTTTGATCGTTCCAAATTTCACTGATCATAGGAATTAGTAATACTTTTCTTTATTAACAGAATTTTACATGCATCAAAACATAAATTTTCTAAGTTCAGTAGGTTCTACTCATCAAGAGGAATCCAACCCAACTTTTCAATCTCAATTTGGAGTTAAATTGAGATCATAATTTGGATTTTAAGATTTCAACCCATTCTAAGGGCTGATATTGATCTTACTATTTTTGTTCAATTAATTGATCTAGGCATCTAGAATTTTTTACTATGATCATGGTCCTTAGGGTTTTGGGACCTCCTGAATCCATCCATCATTTCATATCTCTATTTTGAGATTATCTTGATCATGATCCAAGGTTGTTACTATAGATTTTACCAAATAATTTACATAAATACAATGACAAACATAATTATCATGCTTTCATAAGATCCTACAAAATGTAAGGAATTCATCAGTTCTTTCATATATAAAATTAGAGCTAAAATGAGCTCTTAATTAAAGAAATAAGATTTTAGATCAAAATTCAATGGTTCAGATCAACTCCACAAAACATGACAAAACAGGAGTGCAGCTCGTGTCGCATTACCTAGGATTACCTGTCACCAGGGAGAGGTGACCGGTGATAGGCAAGACAATCCAAATCAAGACCATCGGATCACCCATCATCCCATCTCCCTCATCTTAGCGGATCTATGCCCAGGATTTCATCTCCTAAGGTTTTTAGGGCCTAGGAATTCATCCAACGACTCAGAAGATTCATCTAAGTAATATAAGATGGGGATCTCAACCTTGTTGCCAGATCCGTTGTTCCTGATGGATCAATGGTCGAGGAGATCACTTAGAGGCTTGACAAACTAAGGAAGGTGCCGGAATGTACAAAAGGAAGAAGGGTGCACCTACTTATGTCGGTTCGGTGCGGTGAAGATCATCGTAGAAGAAGAAACAATGCCATAAAATAAAGAAAGCCAGAAAATAACCCTAAATGCTGGAAATACATTCAATCCATGATTTATCCAGTGCAATTGCTAGAGAAGAGGGGAGACCATGGGGCTTTTGTAGATCACCTCATTCTGAAGATATTTAATGGTGCAAGATCAAGGTTTAATGGCTAGATTGTCCAGAATAACCTGGAATAATCACCGAAGATAATACCCAGTACCATGTTTGTCTTCGTTTTCATTTTCCCAGCAATCCAGGAGGTGGATCATCATAAAAAGTTAGGGCTTTTGTAGATCAGCCCTATTCGACCATATCCAACGATGAAGATTGAAAGTTAATGGTTGAAAGTGGATGGCTAATTCAAATAGGATTTTCCAGGAGAAAACCCTGGTTTATCAGGGATGATGTGTCCCTGGACGCTCTCGATGTAAACACAGGAGTCGTCTGCCCGGGTGCTTCTGGGGACACGCCCATAGAGAAAGAGAGAGAAAGAGAGGAAGAAAAGAGAAATGGAAAGATGGAGGGCAATTTTGCTGCTAAGATTTTGAGGCATTCTAGTGGACCTCATGACGACCATTAGAAAATTTTTTGGGATTTTTATAGGCTATTTATAGGGTTTTTTGAATTTTCCATGATTATATGTCATAATTATGTTTCATTTCTTTTTGTTATTAAATTACCATTCGATTCCCACTACCACCTCCTTCTCCACTAGTAGTTGGTAGTGGTTTGACTAATGATGACATGTTTTCTGGCCGTTGGATCCATTTGTGGGCCCCATGGAGGTGTGAAAGGACTATTTTGCCCTTTTATAGAGAAAAATTCATTTTATTCTCCCGAACTCAGAATTAAGCATACTTAGTAGCGTTGGAATCATATTTCTGAGTACATTCTAAATATTGTTGTCTTAGGTCTTGATTATGAGTAAAATTACTATTTTACCCTTTTATTCATAAAAAAGGAGAAAAATAAGGATTTTTCACCTTGACTCAAAATTTGACATACTCACAGTCATTCTGATTGGTTTTTTGACTACATTACAAATATCCAAGTTTTAAGTCTTGATTTTATTTTATAAAAAATGAATTTTCTTGGAACTCAAAGTTTGAGTTCCACTTTTAAAATTTTAACTTTTAATTTTTAATAATTCAATTATATTCATAAAAATTGGGGTTGTTATAATCTTCCCTCCTTATAATAATTTCGTCCTCAAAATTTACATATCAACTCACTTATGAGTTTTCATAGCTCTTTCATAGCTTTACACATATGGCCTTCCTACTTAAGGAAATCTCTACTTCCTTCATTCATTTCTCATACTACCTTCTCCTTAAAGGTATAAATCACATGATCAGTTCATCTATTGACATATTAGAATGTTCACACATGACTAACCTTGTTAATGCATTATTCACTTAAGCTGATCCTCGCTAGACTTTCCAAAAGGATTAATAACTCTTAATTAAGTTATCCTTTTGTTTCAAAATCTTCTATTTCACTTGACTAGTATACTAAATTTCTAACTCCTTATTTTCACCAATCTTTCAATACTTCATATTTTTCTATTCCAACTTCTATTTCTCATCCTCATTCCTCTTCAACTTGCACAAATTTTGACATATATTTTCTAATATGTATAGTCCTTAGACTATCTACCAAAATGACATATTGATTGGATTCTATAATTTCAACTATTGTTCTTTATAACAATCTTCCAATATTTGGAAGTAATTATCTCTTTCCTTGTTCTTCCATTATTTGGAAGTGATTACTTCATTTCTGTTCTAAAAATTCACACTTCTTTACTATTTCTTTCTATTGACAATTTATTTCAAATTCTGTCATTGAATAATAGTTTCCTTGCAATGATTCTTTCCTCATTCTCATCCCATCTATTGTTTTTGTAACACTCTTTGTGTCCCATTTTATTCATAATACTTAACTTTCTATATTTCCTTCCAAGATAGTGTCATTTAAATCTTTATATATTCCTTATCCTCTTTTATTATCTCTTTCTCATATTCAGAACATTCTTACAATCCATGATAATATTTATCTCTTTACCTTCCATATACATGTACATATATATATATATATCATTGGTTCAAAATTTATAGATTATGCATTTCCTCATGCTTCTTTCAAGCATACCTCATAACTTCTTTTTTTTTCATATCATACTAACCCTTTATTTGAAGTATTCTTGATAATTCCAATCAAAAGAGTCCATATTGACTTTGTAGTCATCCACTCTCAAGCCTTTAAAACTCCATAATTTACCATATATTCTTCAATTCTCAACAATCTACCATAAACTCTTTAAGGTTTATGTAATCAATGATAAGATTACACTAAAAGAATGTCCTTATGTTATACAATTAGTAAGAGATAAATTTCTCTAATTGTCATTGTCATTTCATATTTTAGTATCATATTCCACCTTTGTTGGGTCAAATTCCATATCATCCTTAGAATTTATATGACCCTAAACTTTGCTTTCTTCAATCAACATGCACACTTAGTTGAGAAGTTTTGTAAGTGTTTAACATATATTCTATAGATGCTCTTGATTTCCTTAAATCAATTTCATATATCATTACCACTTCATCTAATATATTTCATTCTCCTCAAATTCATGAATATCATTTATCCAACTCAATAACTCAAAATTTGTTTCGATTTCATACTATGATATTTCATTTCCAATTCCCAATTGATGATAATAAATTTGGAAGTGCTCATCTTTGTAGAGTAAAAGGGTACTTAATTTCCTCAATAATATCATTTATGTTCAATGCATCCTCACATTGATCCTTCCTTTCTCTTTTTCCAAGGAAATTTGTTACTTTCCTAATATAAATTTCTATAATCACTCGTAATCCTTAAAATTTGTTCTTTCAACTCATTCAAATAAGTTGATATCATTTTCCTCAACTACTATAGATATTTCCTTATTCAATCTCATGTTAGATTTAATATCTTAAAATTTCTAACATATTTCTCCAAAATCTTGATTCATACCTCATCTCACTTTTCCAAAATTTAAACTTAAGTTTAGTTGCCTATATTTGTTTATAGGTCTTCATTCATCATGTTTATTTCACCATTCCTTAAAAATATATTTCTCCTTACTATATTTCTTAAATATTTCAATATTACCAAATCTATCATATAAGTGAAATCAACATCTCTATTCTTTATATAGCTCTTCATTTTCCATGATCAATAAGGTGTACTCCTCTTTATGATAATCAGTAACTATATTTTTCCAAATCATCATATCAATATTTCTCTTTTATTTTCCATGATCATTTCACTATCCATGGCAACTGTACTTCTCTTTACTATAGTCCCAAAATTATTTTCAATATCACCAAAGTTATCATATCAATATCCCTTTAATTCTTGATAATCCTTTTGTACTAATTTCCACAATTGATTTATCATATCAATATCCCTCTTGATAATCTCTTTTATTTAAAACTATTCTCATTTGCAAAATTTGAAATTTCTCACTTATCTCCTTAAATTCCTTTCAAGTAATATTATCTCTATTTTGATGATTTAATCCATTTACTAACTGCTATAATACTATATATTTAGCAATTGTAACTCTTACATTTATATTTAGTTATATATTTTGAATTTTATAATAATTCTAAGGTTTCATCTTTAGCACCTATTTATCATCAATTTCTATTTCACCTTTCCTATAAAGGTTGAAGTTTTTCCTTCTACACTATTTCCATCATATTTTTCCAATTTATCACTTCTTTCTCTTAATCTCCATTCTTTCACTTAATAATGGTTATATACATACTAGTATTGGTGTGCTTTATTTCTACATATGTATGTTTACTTAGGACTTCAGGTTAGACTTGAATATCATACATTACATCTTTGTTTATTGTAATGTTTTCCTTATTGATTTCTATATCTTACTATTCCCTCTATTGGGATTCTTACTTACCAAGTAGTATTTCTACTCCTTTCACTAAGTAATATCTAATTGTACTATACTATTCCTTCATTATACTAACTCTTTCTATACTCATCCTCAACTAATGAGTTAACTCTTTCTATATTCATCCTTCACTAATAAGTCAACTCTTTCTATACTCACTCTCAACTAATAAGTAAACTCTTTCTATAATAACCCCAATATTTGTATAAAGTTTGAGTTTTTAGAAATTCCAAGCTGGAATATTAGGTTATTGGAAACTCTCCTTTTATAGAGATTAAAACATGATTTAAAACTTAAAATTATGAATGTACTCAATAAACCAATCGAAATGGCACTAAGTACGTTCAATTTTGAGTTAAAATGAAAAATCTCTAATTTTTGTTATTTTTATGAATAAAAGGGTAAAATGATAATTTTACCCATAACTGAGATCTAAGACATCAATATTTACAATGTACTCAGAAATACAATTCCAACGCCACTAAGTATGATCAATTCTGAGTTTGGGAGAATAAAATCAATTTTTCTCCATAAAAGGGCAAAATGGTCCTTTCACACCCTATGGGGCCCACAAACGATTCCAACAACCAAAAAACATGTAATGAGTGGTCAACCACTACCATTTGCTAGTAGAGAAGGAGGTGGTAGGGGAGGATTCAATGTTAATTTAATATTTGAAAGAATTAAAACACAATTATTACAAGTAATTATGAAAAATTCAAAACACCCATAAATACCCCTTCAAAAAATTTCATTAAAATTTTTACAAAATTATCTTGCATACCTTAAAAAACTAGATCTAGATTCCTTCCCAAATTCCCAAAACTCTCCCTTCTTTCACTTTCTCTTTGGATTGGAACAAGACACCTCAACTCAATTAGGCACTTTGTTCCAAATCAAATCTCACAAATCACATCATTTAAATTGTCCTAGACTACCTTATCTACAAAACCCCTGATCAATTTCAAAATCCAATGGAGCAATCAATGGAAAATCACAAAACAAGTAGTTACCGAGCTATCTTCTCATTAAAGGGATATTTATTTAAAATTGGGCTGTAAATCTATGTTTTTCTACAATTAGGTCAGTGGAAACACTTCTTATACTTATTTCATGTTAGTTTATGTAAATTTTATTTTTTTAAAAATTAGTTTTAGGTTAAAATTTATAAAAATCAAGGATCAGAAGCCTTCAATTTTGGATAATAGAGGGCTTAGATGGAAAATCTAAGCTGTCCAATAGATCTAGAAGGGTCCAAAACCCCTAGGATAAAATTTTCAAGAAATTTCATTAAGTTTTGAGCCCTTAATTGTAGAGGAATTGATTGGATGGTCCAAAATAGACTGTTCGATCTTCCTAATGAGATCGGATCTCGGGACACGTTGTGAGATGCTGCATGGAAACGTGCCCTGGGGGAGCATCTCTGCACGTGCTACGCGTATGACATCGTCACGACAGAATGATTGCGCGTTATTGCTGCGTCTCGATGACGAGCACATGGTGACCATTATGCCAGATCGGATCCATCCAAAAGATCAGACTGTCCGTTCCACTGGGCCCATATCAAATTTGGACCCTTAGAATGACTATGAACTTCAAAGTTCAATTGTGGAGTCATCTGAACTCCAAATTGAGATCGAAAAGAAGCTAAGGAAAGCTTGTAATATCTATTTTCTTGTAAAACCATAATATTGATAAAAACATTCCAGAAACTTTCTATTTTCAAGAATTAAGGTTCTAATTTTCATGATCCTCAAGATCTGAGGTGATTAGATCTTAGGGATTTGATTTACTGATAATATAGTATTGAAATAAAGTAATATCCATAATATATTTGGACAGATATTACATAAATTGAAGGATCTACCCTTTATGGTACAAAACATCAAGGATGATCAAACCCTTGGGATGGATTAAGTGAATGGGATTATGATAGAATCCATTGAGATCATGGATTAAATATGACAAAAACAAAGGGATATGATCTTTGGACCTTAATGGAGTAATAGCCCTAAAAATAATTAAAAGACATGATTAAAAGGAAAAGATCTAAGATCTAATAGTTTGATCATAAGTAAAAGTTTCTAATAATCTTAATCTAATTGATTTGATTGTCTTTTATTTGAGAATATAATGGTAAATGTGATTTATGTTATAAATTAGGAAGCACGATAGTGTAATTCTTAAAATTTAGCATGCTATACTCTAAATGTTATTAGTTTGTTATTAGGTTGATAGATTTAATTATCTTACAGCCATGTCAGTTTAAATTTGAAGTTTAAGCATGATTCCATTAGATTAGTAGTAAAATTTCATGTATTTTATAACTTAGGATCCGTGTTAGTATATTAGAGTATAAATGCCCTTAGAATTATATAGATGTACAATTCTCATATGATTTAAAGTGTATGATTATTTGAATTGTCAAAGTATAGTATAAGCATCATAATTGTCTTTAAGTTAGTAGATATAATTGTTTAATTAGTGGTTATGTCTCAATATTCATAAATCACTAAAAATGAAATCTAATGAAATATAGAGATTTATGGACAATTAAGATGAGTGAATAACTTGGACTTAATATTAGTATGGGCCATAGTTAGTAGGACAATATAAGGATTATCAAATCCTTAGCCCAAATTAGGAGAATAATAAACCCCATGAATGACATTTTAAATGTTCATGGATTTAATTAAAATTAATTAGAAAGGGTACTTAGGGTTAAAATGCTTATAGGAACCTTATGAAAGGTTGAGCTAAGGTCACTCTAGTGAATACTAAACATGGTGGTTATGGGGGTTTTCTAATAGAGCCTTGCACTTCCCCTACCTTCTATTGATGTTTGTGAAGTCTAAACGCCTCCTTACATGAGGATTGAAGTAACCACTTTGTGTTCAACTACTCAGCCAATAAGCCTTAGCCAATTGGAAATAAGTGGAGCAATCTAGACTTGGGATGAAATAAGTTATCTTTAATTAGTAAAACATTAATTAGTTGAATAATAATAATAACATTATAAAAGGTTAGTAAATTATCCAACCCTAATAAAAATTGTAAGTAAGATAAGGATGATTAAACAAGATCCATGGGATCTTGAATGAACGAAAACAATAAAATGAAATAACTACTTCTTGATGATGATAAATATATATTGCTTGCAATTTAGATCAAATAGAATAAAAGATCTAAACCCTTGATCAAATATGATTCATAGAAGAGAACTAAGATCATCCTCCTTAGGGATGATCAACCAATTGAACTTAGATCAAAGAAGAACTAGATGATAGAAGATGTAAGCCTTTGATCTTTATCAACAGGTATAAATTATTGATCAAAAGATCTATGAAAGATCAAGATTAAAGAAACGAATACACAAAGACTTAAGATAGAAAATATTTAGATGTAAAAGATTAGAAGATCATTCCAACATCAAATCTATTGATCAATAGGATAGACACTATCTGAGGAAGATAGATCATGATAGGACAAAAGGTCTAGATCCTTTATATCAAAGGACAAGATTAGACTAAGAATATAGATAGGATTATTTAGATTGTATAAATATTGACAGTATGTACGGATTTACAGATTACATACATCAATCAGGTTCATGGAAAGCCTGAAGAGATGGATCACTACTTCAAGGTAGGAGAATTTTATGAATGCATCTACATGGAATGTACATGTTGAATAGATGATCTTATGTTTAGAAATGTTGACAAGTGTAATGTTAATACTTGTATTAAATTCTCTAAAACCCTTATGATCTAACCAAACACATATGAAATGGTTAAGTTAGAAAATTAAGGAATAGACTCTAAGTGAGTATAGAACAAGCAGATATTCTAGCCCTAATTAAATAGATAGATTGTCTGACACATATGAAACCTATTTTTACATACAAGCATGGAGGCTTGTGGTTTTTTTTAAAATAGGCATAAGCCTAGGGATGCTATGCTAGAGGAGTTATGAGGTTTTGGCCACCTGCTTCCCAAATTTTGATGATTTGATGATACCTTGCCCTATGAGAGGCCAAAAGTTAGGTGGGGCAATTATGAGAAGGCCACCACTATGAAAGTCCTGTCTCCACATATAGGTAGTAATATAATATTTTCCACTGTGGTATTAGTGGTAAATAGGGCAGTTATCCAAGAGTGCTAGTGTAGATCAGACTGCAGCATGATAGTCTTTTAATTATTTTGCACTATGATGAATATGAGATAAGCATAGTCAAATGCCTTATATTTTGGCATGATGAAATGCTAGGTAATTATATATTACTAGTATTTCCCAAGAAGGGAAATTACTAGTTTATGACTAGTTGAAATACTAATTTCTTATAGTGGAAAGAATTGATCAGCTTTGCTGGGAATGTTATTTGACTACTTTCATAAATTTGATGGATTTATCCATGTACAGTATATATGTATAAGTATGTACATATATTATAAAGTAAAGAGTTTGATACATGAGTCTGTTTATGAATAATGGGATTATGAAGTATTAGAATTATGCTGCCAAATTATTATGCTTTTTGAATCCCTTACCAAGCATAGCTTGCTGAGATATTGTAGATGTTTTGATGTTTACATTATCTCAGATATAGAGAAGGAGTGTTAGGAGCTCAAGACTGTAGAAGACTTGAAGAGAATAATCATTAGGGCATACCCCTTGAAGACATGTATTTTGTTTTGTTTGAGAGTATTGTATTGTAATGAGAGTTTCATTGTATGGTGAGCTTTGAGTTTTATATTATGTAATTTAGACAAGTATTGTAATGGAATTGGGCCATATTATGAACCACTAGATGGATTCTGGAATTTAATAAAAGTATATTCCTTCAATGAAATTTTATCTTGTACAAAAATTCTACTTATGTTATGTATGTAGCGATGACTTGGGTTTTTCAAAATAAGTTCTAAAGAAAAGAATTTTCGCTGCTTTGTTTTACAAATTTTTTTTATTACTAAGGGCCCTGCCTTTTAAAAATGTATTACATAATGTGTTACAAAAACCTAGT
The DNA here is from genome assembly GCA_035236585.1 of Warburgia ugandensis. Classification (NCBI taxonomy): domain Eukaryota; kingdom Viridiplantae; phylum Streptophyta; class Magnoliopsida; order Canellales; family Canellaceae; genus Warburgia; species Warburgia ugandensis. The sequence continues at coordinate 54,734,711 of CP141139.1, read as the reverse complement.
CATCACAATTAGTATTAGAGACATTCATCTAATCACAGTACAATACAAATATGTCCAAAGGAGAGATGATAATCCAATTTTAGATTAAGATATAAATAGTTGTATAGATACTGATAGAAATTTTGGTTTATGAGTAGATGCCACCAAAGAGAGTCACAAGGTAGATAGCTCAAAATACTCTAAAAGACAATACAGAGAGATTAACCATGAGTAATGTGGAAGAGATGGTAACAAGGGTATTGAGGAACCTTCTTCCTCACATTCAACAACCCCAAAATTCATCACATCCAGTAGAGATACCAAGTACTCAGGCTTAGGCTTAGCCCGAAGTGAGACACAATACACCAACACTAGCTACTCCCACACTAGTACAGGGTCAATCTTCCCTTGTACCAAGTGAAGAAGTTAGAAAGTCTCTATTAGCACCAGAAAAAGTTGACAAAACAATGGAGAGATTTCAAAAGATGACTATGGTGTATAATGGCAAGGGTGAAACTAAGAAGGTTGAGGAATGGATATATTAAGTAGAAACAACTTTTAGTGCACTACGCACTCCTCCAGAGTTGAAGGTTAAGTTTTCCACCTATCTATTAAAACAAGAAGCTGCATTTTGGTGGAGATTAGGTAACAATACCTTCTTCTCAAATTTTGAAGATACTACATGGGAGGAATTTAAGGAATTCTTCAACCACAAATATTTCGCTTCTCATGTACAAGCAAGAAAGCTGATAGAGTTTCTGGAACTTAGACAAGGGAACATTTCAATGTAGAATATGATAATAAATTCACTCAGTTAAGGAGATTTGCGACTCATGTGTGTAACACTGAAACACACACCATGAATCGATTCATAGAAGGGCTGCACCTAGTGTTGAAAATAAAGGTACCTTATACTAAACTTACAACCTTGGCGGAATGTGTGAAAATGGTTCTAAGTTTGAAGAAGAATACAAGAAGGATCAAACTAACAAGTTTGGTAGAGGAGGAAACTATAATCTAAAGCCATTCTAGAAGAATAAAAGACCTTGGAACAATTTTAAGCCCCAAAGAAATCAAAGGAACAATGCATAAGGGCAAAATAGACAACCATGTCCAAAACGAAGAAAATTCCACCAAGGCAATATCTGCAATAGACCTAGACAATAACAACCACAATAGTTTCCGATCAAGTGCAATAATTGTGGAGAGTATAGACACATCGCCACCTACTATACTAAACCATTAGTGGTTAAGGAGACAAAACAAAAAATTGCCCCTCGACACCAAGGAAGAGTCTTCACCATCACTGACTGCAAGGCTGGACCATCTAATGCAATGATTGAAAGTACATTACTTGTAGCTGACAACTATGCCAATACTGTTTGATTTTGGATCTATGCATTCCTTTATATCTTGCGTATTTGCATCTAGTATACAATTGTCAGTGAAAAACTTGGGATTTAATCTAGATGTAACAACTCCAGTTGGAAAAACAGTTAAATTACAAGAATACTTGTATAATGTACTTGTAAAAGTATTGGGCAAAAGAATGGACATAGACCTCATTTTACGGAACATAGTGGACTTTGACATCATATTGGGTATGGACTAATTAGCAAAATACTGGGTAATTATGAACTGTCACAAGAAAAAAAATCACATTTAGCATATCAGGTGAGGAAGTATTAGTACTGTACGGGAAACACAATGACTTAGACAAATCCATTATCTCAATTATGAATGCTATCAAACATATGTCCAAGGGGTGTCAACCCAGGATAATAGAAATTGAAGTAGTCAGGGAATTCCAAGATGTTTTTCTAGAAGAACTCCTAGGATTACCCCCACATAGAGAAATTGAGTTTACCATTGAAGTAATTCCTAGTACAACTCTAATTTCTAAAGCACCTTATAGGATGGCCCCAACAGAGTTGAAAAGTTAGTTACAAGAATTGTTAGACAACCAACGCCACTAAGTACACTCAATTCTGAGTTAAGGAGAATAAAATGGATTTTTCTCTATGAAAGGGAAAAATGGTCTTTTCACACTCCCGTGGGGTCCACAAACGAATCCAACGGCCAAAAAACATATAATGAGTGGTCAAACCACTACCAACTACTAGAGGAGAAGGAGGTGGTAGTGGAGGATCCAATGTTAATTTAATATTTAAAAGAATTAAAACATAATTATTATAAGTAATTATGAAAAATGTAGAGCACCTACAAATACCCCTTCAAAAATCCTCCAAAAATGTTCATTAAAATTCCCATGAAATCATCTTGCTTGCCCTAAAAATTCAGATCTAGATTCCTTACCAAATTCTTAAAAATCCCAAAACTCTCCCTTCTTTCACTTTTTGTCTCCTCTCTCAAGATTGAAACAAGAGACCTAAATTCAATTAGGCACTCTGTTCCAAATCAAATATCACAAATTTCACTGTTCAAATTGTCCTAGACTATCTTATCTACAAAACCTCTGAATCAATTTCAAGATCAAATAGAGCAATCAATAGGAAATCACAAAAGGATCAATCTATCTTCTCATGAAAGGGATATTTATTTAAAATTGTACTACAAATCTACAATTTTCTCCAATCAGGTAGGTGGAAACACTTCTTATACTTATTTCATGTTAGTTCATGTAAATTTTATTTTTTTGAAATTAGTTTTAGGTTAAAATTTATAAAAATCAAGTAAGGACTAGAACCCTTCAATTTTGGATGATGGAGAGCTCAGATGGAAAATCTGAGCCATCCAATCAATTCAAAAGGGTGAAAAAACCTAAGGGTAAAATTTTCAAGAAATTTCATTAAGTGTTGAGCCCTTAATTGTAGAGGAATTGATTAGACAATCCAAAACGGATTGTTTGATCTTCCTAATGAGATTGAATTCCAGGACGCATTGCGAGATGCTGCATGGAAATGCCCTGTGTAGGAGCATCTCTGTGCCCCAGGCGTGTGACATCATTGTAATAAAACGACCATGCGATAGCGCAAGTCCCGAGGGAGAGCGTGATCGTGTCAGTCCTGGTGACGAGCGCATGGTGACTGTTTCACCAGACCAGATCCATCCAAATGATCGGACCATCCATTCCATTGGGCCTAGATCAAATCTGGACCCTCAAAACGACTGTGAACTTCAAAGTTCAATTGTGGAGTCATTTGAACACCAAATTGAAATATGAAAGAAGCAATGGAAAGCTTGTAACATCTATTTTCTTTTAAAACCATAATATTGATAAAAAAAAAATTCAAGAAACTTTGTGTTTTAAGGAATTAAGCTTCTAATTTTCATGATCTTCAAGATCTGAGGTGAGTAGATCTTGGGGATCTGATTTACTAATGATATAGTATTGAAAAAAAGTAATATCCATGATTTATTTGGACAAATCTTACATAAATTGAAGGATATACCTTTCATGGTAGAAAAACCCTAAAAATACAAAGGAACCATTATGATCAAGGATGATCAGACCCTTGGGATGGATTAAGTGAATGGGATTATGATGGAATCCATTGAGATTATGGATTGAATATGACAAAAACAAAGCGATATGAACTTTGGACCTTAATGGAGTAAAAGCCCTAAAATTAATTAAAACCCATGATTAAAAGGAAAAGATCTAAGATCTAATGGTTGGATCATAAGAAAAGTTTCTAATAATCTTAATCTAATTAATTTAATTGTGTTTTATTTGAGAATATAATGGTAAATGTGATTTATGTTATAAATTAGGAAGCACAATAGTGTAATTCTTAAAATTTAGCATGCTATACTCTAAATGTTATTAGTTTGTTATTAGGTTGATATATTTAATTATCTTAGGGCTATATTAGTTTAAATTTGAAGTTTAAGCATTATTCTATTAGATTTGTAGTAAAATTTCATGTATTTTGAAACTTAGGATCCATGTTAGTATATTAGAGTATAAATGCCCTTAGAATGATATAGATGTACAATTCTCATATGATTTAAAGTGTATGATTATTTGAATTGTCAAAGTATATTATAAGCATCATAATTGTCTTTAAGTTAGTAGATATAATTTTTTAATTAGTCGTTATGTCTTAATATTCATAAATCACCAAAAATGAAATCTAATGAAATATAGAGATTCATGAACAATTAAGATGAGTGAATGACTTGGACTTAATATTAGTAAGGGCAATAGTTAGTACGACAATATAAGGATTATCAAATCCTTGGCCAAAACTAGGAGAATAATAAACCTCATGAATGATATTTTACATGTTCATGGATTTAATTAAAATCAATTAGAAAGAGTACTTAGGGTTAAAATGCTCATAGGAATCTTATGAAAGGTTGAGTTAAGGTCACTCTAGTAAATGCTAAACACGGTGGTTAAGGGGGTTTTCTAGTAGAGCCTTGCACTTCCCGTACCTTCTATTGATGTTTGTGAGGCCTAAACGCCTCCTTACATGAGGATTGAAGTAACCACTTTGTGTTCAACCATTTAGCCAGTAAGCCTTAGCCAATTGGAAATAAGTGGAGCAATCTAGACTTGAGATGAAATAAGTTATCTTCAATTAGTAAAACATTAACTAGTTGAATAATAATAATAATAGCACAAAAGGTTAGTAAATTATCCAACCTTAATTAAGTAAGATAAGGATGATCAAACAAAATCCATGGGATCTTGAATGATCAAAAACAATAAAAAGAAATAACCACTTCTTGATGATGATAAATATATATTGCTTGCAATTTATATCAAATAGAATAAAAGATCTAAACCCTTGATCAAATATAATTCATAAAAGAAAACTAAGATCATCCTCCTTAGGGATGATCAAACAACTAAACTTAGGTCAAAGAAGAACTAGATGATAGAAGATCTAAGCCCTCGATCTTTATCAGCATGTATAAATTGTTGATCGAAGGATTTATAAAAGATCAAGATCAAAGAAAGGAATACACAAAGACGTAAGATGGAAAATACTTAGATCTAAAAGATTAGAAGATCATTCCATCCATCAGATCTATTAATCAATAGGATAGAAACTATCTGAGGAAGGTAGATCATGATAGGACAAAAGGTCTAGATCCTTTATATCAAAGAACAAAATTAGATGAATAATATAGATAGGATTATTTAGATTGTATAAATATTGACAGTATGTATGGATTTACAAATTACATACGTCAGTCAAGGTCATGGAAGGTCTGAAGAGATGGATCACTACTTGAAGGTAGGAGGATTTTATGAATGCATCTACATGGGATGTGTTATGTTGGATATATGATCTTATGTCTAGAAATGTTGACAAGTATAATGTTAATACTTGTATTAAATCCCCTAAAACCCTTATGATCCAAGCAAGCACATATGAAATGGTTAGTTAGAATTGAGGAATAGACTCTAAGAGAATATGGAACTAGAAGATATTCTAGCCCTAAGTAAACAGATTGATTGTCTGATACGTATGAAACTTATTTTTACATACAAGCATGGAGGCTTGTGGTTGTTTTTTAGACAGGCATAAGCATGGGGATGCTATGCTAAGGGAGTTATGAGGGTTCAGCCACCCACTTTTCGAAATTTGCTGATTTAATGATATCATGCCCTATGAAAGGCTAAAAGTCGGGTAGGGCAATTATGGGAACGCCACCACTCTGAAAGTCCTATCTCCCCATATAGGCAATGATACGATATTTTCCACCATGGTATCAGTGGTGAACAGGGCAGTTATCTAAGCGTGCCAGTACGGATCAGACTGCAGCATGGGAGTTTTTTTATTATTTTGCACTATGATGCATATGAGATAGGTATAATGAAATGCCTTATATTTTGACATGATGAAATGCCAGGTAATTGTATATTACCAGTATTTCCCAAGAAGGAAAATTCCCAATATAGGACTAGCTGAAATACTGATTTCTCATAGTAGAAAGAATTGATCAGCTTAGTTGGGAATGTTATTTGACTACTTTCATAAATTTGATGGATTTATCTATGTACAGTATGTATGTATGTATAAGGATGTACATATATTACAAAGTAAAGAGTTTGATACACGAGTATGTTTATGAATAATGGGATTATGAAGTATTAGAATTATGTTGTCAAATTATTGTGCTTCTTAAATCCCCTACCAAGCATAGCTTGCTGAGATATTGTAAATGTTTCAATGTTTACAATATCTCAGATACAAAGGAGTGTTAGGAGCTTAAGACTGAAGAAGACTTGAAGAGAATAATCATCAGGGCATACCTCTTGAAGACATGTATTTTGTTTCGTTTGAGAGTATTGTATTGTAATGAGGGTTTCATTGTATGGTGAGCTTTGAGTTTTGGATTATGTAATGTGGATAAGTATTGTAATGAAATTGGACTATCCTATGAACCACTAGATGGATTCTGGAATTTAATAAAAGTATATTCCTTCAATGGAATTTTGTCTTGTACAAAAATTGTACTTATGTTATGTATGTAGTGATGACTTGGGTTTTTCAAAACAAGTTCTAAAGAAAAGAATTTTTGCTACTTTGTTTTGCCAAATTTTTTTACTACTGAGCACCCTTCCTTTGAAAAATGTATTATAAAATGTTTTACAAAAGGCCGGTCATCACACTTTCTATACTCATTCTCAACTAAGACTCTCCTATTTTTCTATTCACTCACTATTTCTCATCTTCAACTTGGATTGTCAAAATCATATTGGACATAAGGGCCTGCAAGTGACTGGATGAACCTGCTCTGATACCAATTGTGGCAACTCAAGTTTTTGAATACATTTATAATATTTATTTTCAAATGGTGGTTGACCAATTTTGCAAACATTTTATAAACTTAAGCAATGATTTTTATTTTTATTTTGAAATTCTTTTTAGAAAACCTAAATTCCACATTTCACTCACATATACATGCATAACTTTGTGTACAACATATGTTTTCAAAGAAACTCATTTTATTAAAATTGTAGGATCTATCCAATAGTTCACATGCATAGCTCCTTTATTACATCTTAATTCCAAAATACACAAATCAAAATACAATCCAATCCTTTCACAAATGCACATAGTCTTGATCAACAGTATGGTCTTCGTATTCCCTTGTTGTATCCCTTTAGTCATTCCTTTCTCTATCTGAGATATTGTAAGCATTCAAACATTTAGAATATCTTAGAAAGCTATGCTTGGTAGAGGATTCAAGAACATATGGAATCGTATAATTCAAAAGTACAATATTCAAGTTCATGATATTCCATATGAGTAGCATCATTCAATTTTCATGAACTATACCATATATGATCTATCATATAATTTATCATGTATAATCTACTACAATAATTCTAAACCACTCACCACTATAGCGTATGTATATATATGTATATATATATATATATATATATGTGGTCGAAAACCATGAAAAATAGTCAATATTTCAAACATCAATAATCATACTGAGTTGATAAATCACCTAGACTCTTACTAGGAAAATGCTCTCTCATTAGGGCAGTATTGGCATCTCACTATGCCATGCATCATAATGTAAAATACTCAAGGACTACCATGCTGTAGTCTGATCCATACTAGCACACTCGGATAACTGCCTTGTTCACCATTGATACCGCGATGAAAAATATTGTATCATTGCCCGTATGGGGAGACAGGACTTCCATAGTGGGGCCTTCCCATAACTACCCCACCCAACTGTTTGCCTCTCTTTGGCAAGGTATCATAATATCATCAAATTTTGGGAAGCGAATGGCCAAATCCTCATAACTTTCCTACCACAGCATCCCCAAGCTAATGCCTGTTTAAAACAAAATCGCAAGCCTCCATGCTCGTATATAAAATACTTCTTGTACATCTTAAACTATCTGTCTATTTATATTAACATTCTCATATTCAATATCCTCATATTAAGGATATAATTTCATTTTTAGATTTAGGGATCCTCATTTACAATGTTACCCATGGTCATATAAGTTTAGGGATTAATCATTTATTGTAAATGATCCCCATTTCCTATAATTTGGTATTCATATGCCTAATGTTATTAAGTGTAAGGATACTCATTTGATACAAATGGTATCCATTATTATTATGTTCTTATCTAAGTTAAAGGGTAGTCATAAATGATACCCATGTACTTATTATGTATTCCATCTAATTTCAATAGTTATCTCTATCTCATATACATGAATTATGATTCAAATGTAACTAAGTATTTTATCATTCTTAAGCATTATAATGTCTATGTACAACAACAATCCCATAGACCATAGGTCTTGTATTCTTAAAGTTCCACCTACCCTTATGTAGTGATCCATCCCTTCAGATCCTCCATGATTGGCGTATGTAATCTGTAAATACATCCATATTGTCATTATTTGCACAATTTTGGATAATCTCCTATCTATATTCATTATCTAATGTTGTCCTTTGATATAAAGGATCTAGATTTGTCTTGTGTTCCTATCATCCATATAATCTATCTTCCTCAGATAGTATTTTATCATGTTGATCAATAGATCTGATAGTTAGAATGATCTTCTAACCTTTCATATCTAAGCATTTTCTATCTCTAAGTCTTTGTGTATCCATCTCTTTGATCTTGATCTTTCATAGATCCTTTGATCAAACAATCTATACTTGTTGATAAAGATCAAGGGCCTAAATCTTTTATCATCTAGTTCTTCTTTTATCTAAGTTCAGTTATTTGATCATCCCTAAGGAGGATGATCCTGGTTCTTTTCCTTGAATAATATTTGATTAAGGGAATGGATTATCTACTTTAAGGATCTAGATTTGATCTATAACATACATACTAATAAACATGCACATTAAGTACAATACAATGTTATTATTCTTATTATTCTTGATCATTCAAGATCTACTTATGGATCTTGTTTGATCTTGATTATCTTACTTACCATTTTTATTGAGATTAGATATTTTGCTAACCTTTTATGATCTTATTATTATTATTCAACTAGTTAATGTTTTACTTGTTGAAGATAGCTTATTTCATCTTAAGTCTAGACTACTCCTCTTATTTCCAATTGACAAAGACTTACTAGTTGAATAGTTGAACACAGAGTGGTTACTTCAATCCTCATGTAAGGAGGCGTTTAGACCTCACAAACACTAACAGAAGGGAGGGGAAGAATGAGGCTCTATTAGAAAACCCCCTTAACCACCATGTTCAACATTCACTAGATTGACCTTAGCTCAACCTTCCATAAGGTTCTTATGAGCATTTTAATCCTAAATACTCTTCTAATTTATTTTAATTAAGTCCATAAACATTTAGAATGTCATTCATGGAGTTTCATTATTCTCCTAATTTGCACCAAGGAAATGATATTCCTTATATTATCCTACTAACTATAGTCCTTACTAACATTAAGTTCTCATGTCATTCATTCCATGTAAATGTCCTTCAACTCTATTTTTCATTTAATTACATTTTCAATGTAATTTTCATAACATAAGCATTAAATCTTAAATAAATAAATAAGTAAATCTAACAATTAAATCTACTAAGCAATAAAAGACAATTATAATAACATTCAACTGTCATAATTGATTTATATTCATTTTTTATCCCTTTTAGGGTTTAGATCTTGATCTTTTCATTTTCCTTTAGATCTAATACATCTTCTTAATGTGATTTCATCACTAGATCATTGATGCATCTCATTAAATGATCTGATCCTTCTTGATCCAACCGATCAAGAAGATCTTAAGTCATTTTATCCAATTTAAGGGCATAGATCTTAATCTATCCCAAATTATCATCATCAAGTCCATCAATCCATATGGTCTTAACTTTATATCATCACCCAAATACATCCACACTATCCAATCATCCTTGATCAAATTGATCAAGGAGATTACCATTCATTTCTATGGATTTTACTACTTTTAAGGCTAGATCTCTTAAATAAACATAGATCAGTCACTTTTAACCATTGATTCCATGTTTCAAAATCACAGGATCATTAAGTGATCAGAATTATAGAGTTTGATCATTCCAAATTTCACTAATCATAAGAATTAGTAATACTTTTCTTTATTAATAAAATTTTATATGCATCAAAACATAAATTTTCTTAGTTCAGTAGGTTCTACTCATCAAGAGGAATCCAACCAACTTTTCGATCTCAATTTGGAGTTAAATTGAGATCATAATTTGGATTTTAATATTTCAGCCCATTTTAAGGGTTGATATTGATCTTACTGTTCTTGTTCAATTAATTGATCTAGGTCTCCAAAATTTTTACTATAATCATGGTCCTAGTTATGGGACCTCCTGAATCCTTCCATCTATTCAGATCTCCATTTTGAGATCATCATAAACATGATCCAAGTTTGTTACTGTGGATTTTACCAAATAATTTACTTAAATACAATTAAAAACATAATTATTATGCTTTTATAAGATCCTACATAATGTAAGGAATTCATCAGTGCTTTTAGATCTAAAATCAGAGCTAAAATGAGCTCTTAATTGAAGAAATAAGATTTCAGATCAAAATTCAATGGTTTAGATCAACTCCATAGAATGTGAAAAAATGGGAGTGCGGCCTGCGTTGCATTACCTGGGATTACCCATCATTGTGGAGAGGTGATCGATGATAGGCTGAATAGTCCAGATCAGGACCATCGGATCGTCCATCATCCAATCTCCCTCATCTTAGCAGATCTACGCCCAAGATTTCATCTCCTGGGGTCTTTGGGCCCCAGGAATCCATCCAATGGCTCCAAAGTTTCATCTGAGCCATCCAAGATGGGGATCTCAACCTTGTTGCTGGATCCATTGTTCTTGACAAATCAATGGCCAAGTAGACCACTTTGAGGCCTGACAAACTAAGGTGCTGGAATGTATAGAGAGGAGAAGGGTGCACCTACTTGTGCCGATCTAGTGAGGTGAAGATCACTGGAGAAGAAGAAATAACACCGTAAAATAAAGAAAGTCAGAAAATAACCCTAAACACTAGAAATACATTCAATTCATGATTTATCTAGTGCCGTGGTCAGAGAAGAGCGGAGACCATGGGGCTTTTAGAGATCACCCCATTTTGAAGATATTTAACAGTGCAAGATTAAGATTTAATGGCTAGATTGTCCATAATAACTTGGAATAATCATCGGAGACGGTACCCAGTACCGTGTTTGTCTTTGTATTGATTTTTTCGGCGATCTAAGAGGTGGATCATCATAGAAAGTTAGGGCTTTTGTAGATGAACCCTGTCAGACCATATCCAACGGTGAAGATTGAAAGTTAATGGCTAGAAGTGGATGGCTAATTCAAATAGGGTTTCCCACGCAAAAACCTTGGTTCATCAGGAACAACGCGTCCCTGGACGCTCCTGATGCAGACACAGGGTTTGTTTGCCTGGGTGCGTTTGGGGACACGCCCACAAAGAAAGATAGAAAAATAGAGGAAGAAAAGAGAAATGGAAAGATGGAGAAGGATTTTGTAGCTGATATTTTGGAGCATTCGAGGGGACCTCGTGAAGAACATTAGGATAATTTTTGGGAATTTTATGGGCTATTTATAGGGTATTTTGAATTTTCCATGGTTATATGTCATAATTATGTTTCATTTCTTTTTATTATTAAATTGTCATTGGATTCCACTACCACCTCCTCCACTAGTATCTGGTAGTGGTTTGACTCACGATGACATGTTTTCTGGCTTTTGGATCCATTTGTGGGCCGCATGGAGGTGTGAAAGGACCATTTTGCCCTTTTATGGAGAAAAATTTGTTTTATTCTCCCAAACTTAGAATTGAGCGTACTTAGTGGCATTGGAATTGTATTTTTGAGTGCATTCTAAATATTGTTATCCTAGATCTTAATTATGAGTAAAATTACTTTTTTACCCTTTCATTTATAAAAATAGAGAAAAATAAGGATTTTTCACCTAGACTCAGAATTTGACGTACTCATAGTCATTCTGATCGGTTTTTTAAGTACATTACAAATATCCAAGTTTTAGGGTTTTCCTAGAACTCAAAGTTTTAGTTTCACATTTTAACTTTTAATTTATAATAATTCAATTATATTCATAAAAATTGGGGTTGTTACATTACGAGACCCATAAAGAGAGAAAAACTCACATTCCCAATCTATTTACTAACCCTAATCCACCCATCCTACCAGGTTTCCACATTTTTAAGTGAAGAAGGAGGAAACCATCCAAAAGGAGGACACCCCTCCCCCTTTCCTAATTGGTGATCAAGTGGTTTCCTAAATAGGAAACCTTAGATCTACTTCAATTCTATTAGCTTCAAAACCCTAAATCTTTTCACATCTTTCCTAAAACTTATTCCTTACCTAATTATAGACTTTCCATCAACCAAACATCATAGAATTAGAAGGGAAGAGCTCATCTTTCCTTCTAGGAAAAAGATGCCCATACCCTTGTTCAAAATTAGAAACCAGCCATCCTGTCTCTCTTATGTCATCTTTCCACCTCTCTTTCTTACATCATCTTAATAATTTATCTTCCACCTAACCTTTCTCATACAATACCCTAACCCTAGGCCAGATTTTCCCATGTTTTTCACCCTTTCCTAAGTTAGGAAACCACTCATCTAGATATAACCCCATGTTCCATATGAATTTTCTAAGTAGAGGTGGGTAAGACACCTTCAAACATATCTTCCTTTGGTGTTATTTGTTACTGGACTTTGGGATTGATTATATTATTTTCTTTATTTGGTTTTATAGTTATTGTCTTGTTTATTTTTCTCCAATTCAAGTTTGCAATTTACTTGATTTGGTTTAGTTTTCATTTGCTTAGTTTATATTGTTTTACTTTCTAGTTTTGCACCTTTCTTTCCATCTAGCCTTCTCTTGTCTTCTTTACCTCAATTCCACTTATTTTCTTTGTTATTCCATAAAGATTCAAGTTAACTCATCTCTTGTCGTGACATCCAAGTGAAGAGCTGGCTTAAATCTTTGATTTCCCCACTTGAATTTTATGTTTTCTACCCTCTTTTTCCATTAGTTTTGGGCAGTTTTTCCTTAGTTAGTTCACCCACTTAGCTTTCTTTTCTCTCAAATTCCTTTCCGGGTTTTCTTTTTATATCATTACACTTTATAGTATGAGTATTATATTATAAATTTTTATTTTTTAGATAGGATTTCAGGCTTTAGAAAATTTTGTAATTTCTATATTTTGTCGACAGTTTTATGTGCATAATTTTGATGTAAATTGAATATGATTCAATAATATTTTTTAAGAATTCTTGTTATAGAATGTTTATTTCATCAAATTAATTGACATTTGGGTTGTTTCCTGGTATCAACGTTATGGTTTTAATATCTTTCTAATGCAAGATTTATTGACAATTCTTAAGTACCAATATCTGGAAATTGGTTTTTCCTTAACATTGTACTTTAATTCCAACTATCAAAACATTTTATTTTGTTGAATACTTCGGTACTCGTTTATATTTGATGTTATTTATTTTATCCCATAGTTAATTTTCTTAGCAACTCACTTTAGTGTATTAAATTTTACCATCTTTAGGGGTCAAGAATCATTTGCGCAGTCTAAAAACCACACACATGGTTCTAAATCCCATATCTTTTATATTCTTGGTTAACTTAGCTGTTAAATCTTGTGTGACAGTGGTTAAATTAGTTATTTGCATGTTTTTTTGAAGATTATATAGTTTCCTCTTTGAATTTTAAAAATTTCTATTTTTGGGTATGTTTTAATTCATGAAAGTTCTAAATTACGAAAGTTTCCTTTTTAAGTAGTTACCTTAAGTTTAATTTCCTAGTTTGAATATTTCTAATTCTCCGTACTTTCTTTATTTGACTTACTTGTTAATTATTTAAGTTTTCAATTCCATTAGCTTAGTTTAGCTTTAGAAAGTTTCCTTTACTTTTAATTCTAAATTAGGAAAGTTTCCAGTTTTAGTAAATTTCTTTAAGTTGGTTGTTTACTGTAATTCGTGTTACTATTGTTTCATTATTTTAGTGTAGGTCGCTTAAGTAATTTTTTATTTTCATTTTTTAGTTTTAATTAGACATGTTTTCTTTTTTAGTTTTAGTTTCTAATTCCATACATGTTTCTAATATGAATAGTTTAATATCCTAATTCAATCCAAACCCTCCTCTTTTGGCTGAAACTAAATAATTTGAATAAGATGCAATCACCATTGCAAATCTATGAGATTTCTCATGAGATCATCCTTGCTTACATGAGAATACTACAACTGATTTGTGTGCTTATGATTTAAGTTTAAAATCACAAGAAGTTTTTAGCGTCATTGCTAAGGAATCGCAACGAATATGTGGTTGGATCCTTATTTAGATAGTTTACCATTAGTCTTAATTTTAAGTTCATTAGGTTAGAGTTTTGCATCATAGTTTCTTATTTTGTTATTTCCTTTTAGGATTAATCCATCTTATTTATTTTGTGCAAGAGGAATTTGACAAAGGAGTAGCCTCATTAACTTAGGATTTACTTACTTTCTTAGATTAGGGTTTTTTCTTTTCTTTGAGTGAAACTTGTAGAGAGGCCCATTATAACTTGCAATTTTGATTTCAATTTTAAATGGGTTGCATTAAAATAGAAAAAGTGTGTGGTATGGAGGTCCACACTTGATCTTCATCAGAAACCCCACTATGAGCATCCCTCACTTTGATTTACATTTTTTAGTTTAGGTTGCATTTAGAGTAATTTGCATTTGGATGGTAGTATAATTCATATAGATTAGGATCATACATTGATAATTGTTGCATATTATTGAGGATTGTTATATTATTTGTGCACCTATTTAACAAAGGCTAGCCTAAGCTCAACTATAACCAAATCATAGGCTGCATTGTTATAGTGTCTCATTTGTTAAGGTGCCAGACCCTTTATTAAGTAGGATATAGGTAGGCATTAGTATGCTTTTGTTTTGCATTACATATTTACTACTTTATGATAGATGGAACTTAATATTAGTAAGGGCCCCATAGGAAGCCTCACAAGATAAGGACTAGATTTCATCACCAAGTCCTTGGGTCACCTAGGAATCAATCACCATCCTTGTATGTTGCAATCCAAGCTCTTGAACGTTAATCAAAATCAAGTAGAAAGAGACAAGATATTGAACTCATAGGACCCTTGTAGAAGGATGCGATCTATTGTTACTCCAATGACTTTTAAGCATTGTGATTATACTGGGTGTCTTTGTGACGACCCGGGTTTTCTCATGCATTTTTAAATGCAATTCCTAATTTCCTAAGGCGGGATGCATTCCTATTTGAAAACCATTTTATAAAAGCCATGCAATGCAGCGGAAAACCTTTAGGCTTAAACTCATTTTGAAAACCCCGAGTGTCATCTTGCTTTCACAACATCCAAGGTAGTTTTTGAAAAACTTCAGAAATCATAAACGTTTTTCCCCAGGTCTATCCAATCACAACACATAGCCCAACTGTAAATACATGTCCAAAGGGTAGAGAGTTTACTCACATGTATAGTTGTCTCCTTTGTTTATTCACTTGTTCGTAACACTTAAATCTCCTGAGACGTCTTCTATTTATGAGTGGAACTATCCTAAAAAATGTTAAGGATAGGGTGAGTATATACTATACTCAGTAGGAGTCTATCACTACTAGTTTTATAATGCATGCGATGTTTTAAAATCATATGCTCTTTCCAAAACATGTGCATGTCTGAATACTCAAGTTCAATATCGACATCAAAATCCATTGTCAAACTGAAATACTAACGACTTAAAGGATCATATAATCCAAAATCGAAAGTATCACATACATATATATCATAACATCATGATATGCGTAAAATGCTTCATGGAATCCAACTCATGGATCTCTAGTATGGTATGGTCGACCAACCTCATATCATGCCATATGCAATGCACATAAATCATCAAACCATAGGGTCCACTATGCCCACGACCTCCTCATCGTGTGGTCCCCGGGTACCTGAGGACACTCGGTCATAGCCTCCACGAGGCCTATGACACGTCGACCCAGTGCCGTGACACCAGTGGTAGCCCCCTGTACCACATGCAGTCGACGTAGGGACTTGCCTCTTTTTGGGTGTGGTACCCATCCACCTATTAGTGGTAGAGGCTGGGTGGCCAACCCAGACCCCTCAGCATAGCACCCACGGGCTTACTTGCCCAAATCACATAAGATTAAAGAAGTCAAAACCTCTTGTTAAAACTTGTCATCTTTGGGTCCCTCACAATTGCCTGGCCCTCGGCACGCCAGCATCTTTTGGCAACCCTCAAGGACATGTAATCTTTGCAAGTACTTAAATCATGCAATGTATGCACTTGTTTGCAACCCATATATGTG
This sequence comes from Warburgia ugandensis, assembly GCA_035236585.1. NCBI lineage: Eukaryota > Viridiplantae > Streptophyta > Magnoliopsida > Canellales > Canellaceae > Warburgia > Warburgia ugandensis. The sequence continues at coordinate 54,718,422 of CP141139.1, read as the reverse complement.
CATAACGTATATGCAATCATTTCAAAACATGGCTATGTACAAAGCATTTATCATGCATGCTGAATTAAGTCATGCAAATCAAGTCATATATTTAAACATATGTTCTCAAAATAATAATAGTTCTTTTAAAAGAATCTAATAGTGATAGACCACCTACTTGGCTAGGTCGAGCTAACCCTTTTGTCCTCGGACGCTCCTGAACATGGTTTGGGGACTCAAGGTTAGTTTAGCCTATCTTTTATGGGTTTAGAGTAGTTGGGTCTTATTACTTAGGAATTAGGGGTCCATCCCTATGCCTATGGGTGTCCTAAGGTCCTAATTTGGCCTTGGTATTCTCAGTTTTCCAATGTTCTAATGGCCACGCGCCACCATCCTATTCTAAGGGTCATGCCCATATTTGATTGGGCCTTGATTAGAGATTTTATAGTTTGGATGTGTCTGCGTCATCGACACGGACACAACGCCTTTTGCGGCACCTCAATCGGAGCTCTAGATCTCAAGTTATAAGCGTTTTAGTGTCGTATGTACATAGTCTTTAAAGACAAAAAGATGGAATGCTAAGGCGCTGCGTGTCAGCGTCATGCGCCCTGGCTTCCTTAACAACCAAAAAACGACGCCTCTGCTAGCGCGCTGTGCATCTACAGCATGCACCTTAGCGGGCGCGTCTGTAGACGCACTGCACTCCTCAGCCCGTCTTCCTCTTTAGCGGGTGTGTCCCCGGACGCGCCCGTTGGTTTTCTTCAGACGCGTTCGACGCGTCACATTCCAACTGGAATGTCTGCGTCGACTGGGGGACCGGGGCGTCCTCAGGACACCCTGGTTCAATCCTGTCAAACCAGTGTGGCCCTGGGGACGTCCCAGGGTCCTTGGTGGCCCTCCCAGGCTCCGTTTTGCATGGTTTTTCATGCAAAAACTTAGGGGAATTGACCTTGGAACTATGGGGGAGATGGGTTTTGAGCGATCTCGAACGTATCTGGCTCGTTGCTGGGTTTTTCTCCTCATTTTTCCCTCTAGGTCACTGCTCCACGATGGGTTTTCTCCAAGGTTTTGGGCTGCCATTAGAGGTGCCCATGAGCTCTATTTATAGGGCTTTTAAAGAGGGTTCTGGAGGGGTTCTAACCGCCTTTGAATGGCAGTGGAGAAACCTCCAGAATGGCGGTGGTTTCTCCTTGAAACACTGCCATTCCAGAAGCCTCTAGGAGGTTGAAGATGAAGGGTGCCCGTATCAAAACGGGCCCCTGTGTTTTGCCGCTAAAACCGTTTTTGTAAAAATTACAATTTTGCCCCTGAACTTCAAAGGGCCATAACTTGCTCATTTTAACTTTGTTTTGGGTGATTTTGGTCTCGTTGGATTCCTTTTTCTAAGGCGCATCTAATGGAACCATTTTTAGGACTGGATTCCTGGGTTTAGTTAAGGCAACTAGTGAAATGACCAAAATGCCCTTCTCTTTAAAATTGAACTTTTCATGGCCATTTAATATTATAAAAATTGGGGTCATTACAGTCTTAAAATCTAAGTGATTTTTTCATGCCTTTCATTGATGTTAGTTGAGGTCTAAATGCCTCCTGACATAAGGATTGTATTAACCACTTTAGAGCAAAACCTAACTAGTAAGCAATAGTCAAATATGGATAAAGGGAGGCACTATTTAGATCTAAGAAGCTACCTATGCACTAATAAGAGATAATCAAGACATGCTTAATTAGTGATTACTAGGATTTGATTGCACATCACGTAGAGTTAGAGTTAGCATATAGATTTGGACATTTAGATTAGGATAGTGTATACAAGGACATTGATGTCAAAACTTAGAGTTAGCCCCTTTGACCAAGAGATTCACTGAAACCTTAGACAAGGGGAAAGAAGCCAAGTTTCTGCCGCATGGCCAAACCACCAGAAGAAGTCGAGTGCAAAGCTATTAGAGATTTTTATGCACCGCTACAACTCGACACACCATATTGCATAGCTTTACCTCCTATAAATGTTGACCACTTTTAGTTAAAGCTAAGAGTCATCCAATTAATCCCCACTTTTTAATGGTAAAGACCGAGATGACCCTTACCTACATATTAAGAAGTTCCTTGATATTTGTGTTGAATTTGGGTTTTAAAATTTTTGGGTCAATGCTATTAGGCTTAGGCTATTTTTGTTCTCACTCAAGGACAAAGCCAAGTCATATATCAACTTCTTGGAGGTAGGTTCCATTAATACATGGGACCAATTGTCTAGGAGGTCTTTGAAAAAATTCATCCCTATTCATAAAACAAATGCCCATGATGGTGAAATTATCAATTTCCAATAATGGGAATGGTGGAATGAACTGTTATAGAAATGCCATCATCATGGATTTAAGAAATGGTAGTAAGTTCAATACTTGTATGAGGCATTGATGCCTTAAAATAGACAATGGTAGATTTAGCAAGTGGAGGGGCCCTCATGTTAAAAGATGAGAGAGAGAAGCCTGAGACTTTCAGAGCAAGTGAATGCTCTTGGTGCATATCATAATCCTAGCAACAATAACCCATATTTTGAGACCTATAATCTAGGATGGGCTAGTCTAAGAATACTTATTAGGGAGGTATGTCAGAGAACCTCCCTGTTCAAAACTTTCTTAGGATTTTCACTTCAAAGCAATCATTAGGTTTTCAACTACTCCAAGAAACATAGAAACCATCAATGGAGGATAATATGCAATATATCATGGAAAAACATGATGAAAATAATAAAGTCCTACATCAAACCCAGAATGAGAATCAATAAAATATTGGCAAGTTTGAGAGGAAAATGGGTCAGTTGCATGCATCTTTAAGTGAAAGGGAAAAAGGAAAGCTTTTCAATCAACCTATCCCTAACCAGGGCCAATTAGAAATAGGGTCTAGTTCACAAAGACCCCATGAGCAAGCTAAGTCTATCACAACCCCTAAGAGTGGTTGTCAAGTTGATAATGAAGTAGGGAAGAGTGAGGAAAACGACGAGGATAATGAAAAGCCCAAAACACATATGAAAGAGATTAGACAGAAATCTTCAACTCCATTTAAGCCTATAGTGGAGGCACCCTTAGTGCCCAAAGCTCCATTCCCTCAACTACTCAACAAGGCTAATGAAGGAACAAATTTCAATCAGATAGTGGAAGTGTTTAAACATGTGCAAATAAGTATTCCATTACTCAATGCTATAAAAGATATTCCTGCTTATGCAAAGTTTCTTAAAGAGCTCTTCACTACAAAGCGAAAGGTTAATGTGCAAAACAAAGTTGTTCTCACTGAGTAGGTGAGCTATTTAGTTTAGCACGAGACCAAACCAAAATTTAAAGATCCAAGATGTCCTACAATTTCTTACATTATAGGAAAATATGTCATAGATAGGGCATTACTTGGCTTAGGGGTTGGTGTTAATTTGTTGCCATAATCTGTTTATGAGTAACACCACATTGTAGTTAACCGATAGATCAATTAAGATTTCTCATGGTATATTTGAAGATGTATTAATATAGGTGGACCATTTTTATTTCCCTATTGATTTCATTGTCTTGGATACCTAGTCTCTATGAGACTCCAGTAGTCAGATCCCAATGATATCATAAATTATAGAAATGGAGTGTCACAATTATCTATTGGAAATATGAAAGTTGAGCTCAATGTTTTCAATGCCAAACATCAACAATTAGCTCTTGATGACTCTTGCAACCTAAATGAATATTTAATTCTAGAATTTCTACCACCGTTGCCTACCTTCGATCCACTGGCGGCCTATCTTACATGGTCTAATTTCAATGTTTAACATCTAGCTAAAGATGTTAAACTTAAAGCTTACTAGGAGGCAACCCAGAGTTTTAGAGTCTCATTGTTCAACATGTCTCATTTATCATATAGATATTCTATATTTCAAAACATTGCATACAACATTTGATTCAGGTTGGGGGATGTTGTTGTTTAAATAAACACTCAAGTGCATGAATCATTTGCAATATAGCATGCTAGAGGTTGATCCCACGAGAAGTGAACTATTATGATGCTAGTAGTCCTTACTTTAAACTATCTAACCTAGCCAAAATTCAAGTGATTTTTGTCCTAAATTATGAATGACAATTAAAACATGAAATTGGACACTACGCAAAAACAAGAAACAGAAACTAAGCAATGAAAATTAAAACATGAAATTGGAAACTAAGCTAAAACAAGAAACAAGCTAAATGGAAAACTTCCCTAAAACATGCACGTTCTAAAATTGAAACTTTCTTAAATTAAAAACTTCTAATTGTATAACTTTCTCAATTAACAACTTTCCTAAAATGCAATTTAGCAACTTTTTTAAACTAGCTTCCTAAACATGAAATTAACAACTAATCTAATGGAAACATGCTTTAACAAATGCTTTCCTAATCATGAAAAACTAAGAAATTAAGCAACTAAATCAACTATTTTAACAAGTATGACAAATGATTACTTTCCAACAACTAAGATGCAAAATAATGGAATCTAACTACAACCAAACTAGAGAAATAAATGAAAGCAATTACTAATAACAATGAAAGGAAAGTGTGACGACCCAGGTTTTCCCATGCATTTTTAAATGCAAGATCTAATTCCTCAGGCAAGATGCATCGCTATTTGAAAACCATTTTATAAAAACCATGCAATGCAGCGGAAAATCTTTTGTTTTAAACTCATTTTGAAAACTCTGAGTGTCATTTGCTTTTTCAACGACCAAAGTAGTTTTGAAAAACTTTATAAATCATAAATGTTTTCCCCAGGTCTATCTAGTCACAGCTCACAACCCAATTGTAAATAAATACAAACACATGTCCAAAGAGTAGAGTGTTTACTTACATGTATAATTGTCTCCTTTTGATTTACTTGCTCGTAGCACTAACATAGGCGTCCTCTACTCGTGAATGGAGCTATCCTGAAAAATGTTAAGAATAGGGTGAGTATATACTATACTCACTAGGAGTCTATCATTACCAGTTTTGCAATGTATGCTATGTTTAAAATCATATGCTCTTAAAATCATGTGCATGTTTGAACAATCATGTTCAATATCGATATTAAAAACTACTATTGAACTGGAATACTGATGACTTAAAGAATAGCATAATCCAAGTCAAAAATATCATATATCATAAACATAATGATATGCATAAGATGCTCAACTGAATCCAACTCATGGATATATGGTATGGTCGACCAACCTCATGTCATGCCATATGCAATGCAAGTAAATCCTCAAACCATAGGGTCCAACTATGCCCACGACCTCACTGCCGTGTGGTCCCCGAGTACCTAGGGACACAGGGTCATATGCCTCCACAGGACATATGACACTTCGACCCGCTGCCGTGACACCAGTGGTAGCCCCCTGTACCACATGTGGTCGAAGCAGGGACATGCCCTTTCTGGACGTGGTACCCATCCACCTAATAGTGGTAGAGGCTGGAGGCTAACCTAAACCTTTTGGCATAGCACCCACGAGCTTACCAGCCCCAATCATATATGATCAAATAAGCAAAAACCTCTTTTTCAAAACCTGTCCTCTTTGGGTCCCTCACAACTGCTTGGCCCTCACAACTGCCTACCCAGCGTCTTTTGGGCACTCTAGCATCTTATGGTGACCCTCAAGGACATGCAATTTTTCAAGAACTCAATGCTCACAAATCATGCAGTATGTGCAATTGTTTGCAAAACATGTCTATGCATAATGTATTTAATTATATGCATGTTGAATTCATTTATATGCTAAACAAGACATAAAATAAGTCATGCTAAACAAGTCATATAATTCATACTTAAAACATGCATTCAAAACAATCATGGCTCTTTTCAAAAGTCTAGTAGCAATAGAGCACCTACCTCAAAGTCTCCTGGAGTCGCGTCCTTTATCACTGAACCCGTCCTTGGGTCTCATTTATAAACTCTTGGGTATAAATGGATACAAGGAGTCCTTATCAATTTCATTCTATTTAGACATTTGATCACTAGATCTGCCTTTTAGGGTACATGGTCCTTGCCTAATTCATTGTTAGGCTAGATCCTATGATGTGGATCTACTATTCCTTGGTTAACTTTGTAAATTGTCCTCTAATCCTATCCTTATAGTCTCGTTAGGTCTGCGTGTCCGAGTTCCTAGGACACCTGTGCATCCTGGTTGAACTGTGACCTCCTCACGTGCGTGCATGCCTAAAGGCCATGCCAGGGACCGCGTTTTGCATGCACACATGCATGCTCAAGCGACGCGCTATGATGCGCATCCTGGATGGCATTGCACGGACGCACCTTTGGTGTAGCATGGCGAGTCTCAGCTCCCAGGGCACCTCGTGCATCCTGCTCAAGCCAGGACCTGTGCCCCATGTCGCACACATACCCGAAGGCCGCACCTAGGACAGTGTACGCACTGTCGTATGCTCAGAACCCGTCCTAGGGACCTTGTCCCAGGTGTACGTGGAGCATGGCGTTCCTGGGACGCCTTGTTCGTGCAGGGCCGGCCCAAGCTGGCTTGGAGCATTTTTCAGCCAGAAAATTTGGCTAGAAAACGACTGGGAAAAGACCAGATCTGGCCTAGGGAAAGCAAACGGAGAGAAAGAAGGGGGAAACAACTTACTTGGGTAGCTTAGGAGCGCCTATTGTTGGTGGTGCATTTCCCTTTGCCGGAAATCCATGTTTGTTAGAACCCACGAAGGGGAAAACCCCAATGCTAGACCGAAACAAGAGAAGAGAGGGGAATGGGGAGAATGGCAGGCCCGACTAAGGCCTCGCCATTGTCAGAAACATGCAGAGAGATGGGTTTGAGATGGGTTTCTGGTTTTTGCCGGAAACCCCAGTTCCAAAATCGCTGAAAAACGTGTTTTCGGAGAGGGGCGAGATGAGGCTTTTATAGCCCTGCTATGGTGGTGTTGCCATTGGCGGTGGCAAATTTCTCTGGAAACCAAGGTTTCTGAAGAAATCTAGAGGAAGAAGACGATGGGGTGCTGTTATGAAAACGGCCCCCTGTGTTTTCTGGCTTTTTCATTTCCTATTTAAATTATAGAACTGCCTCTGATCTTTAAACGGCCGTAACTTCTTCATACGAACTCCGTTTTCCATTTAACATAGTTTATTTTCCCTAAAATGTCCAATTTTTGTTAAAATAGAGTAAATTGCTCAGGCATTACATTATTACCCCCTTAAATGAATTTCGTCCTCGAAATTCCATAAATTATGATCTTCAAGGTATTTTGTCTCTTTGATATCTTCTTGGTGAATGCATTCTCTCCTTAGGAATCCAATCTGGGCTCAATCTCAATTTATCATTTTTATTGTTCCTTCTACAAGGCCTTACCTATAAGGGCCACTTTCGTTGCGAACTCTGATGCATACTCCCATACGTGCCAGTTTAACAATACCAGTTTCTAGCTGTAATTCATCTATCTTGAAATTCTTAGATGCCTATACTTTTCTCATCATGTATAGGATAGTCTCCTTGTAGGATCATGCTTCTTTATTCATGTATAAATTACTCCATACTTCTTTTGAGATCATATTATCTTATTTCTCATAGTCCTTTTTGAATATCATAAGATAATCCCTTTTTTCTTCTTGTCTTTCATCTAGTGATCTCTTCATCATCCGCATCTTCTTCTAATGGTTGGTTATATGTCATTAGTAAGAGTCCAAAAAAAGTTACCTTCCTTCTATTTGTGTCTAACTTTGCTTTTTATATTTGTCCCCAAGATACTTCAATAACTGACATGGTATCATGTGCTCTACAACCAAACCCTTGATTAACTTCGAATTTCAACTGTCTGTCGTTTTCCATATGTGACTTTATTCCTCGACCAAAGTTACATTCAAAATAAAATCATGAAAGCCTATTAGTAGCATCTTCCATTGAGGACCTTATCATATACTGAAAGTAAAATGTCCTAACTCTATATCCAGTTTCATAATTATTGTATTCATTAAACGCTTTTCTCCGTGAAGATTTTATCCAAACTCATGTCAAATGTTGATGGTCGATTCATCATCATGGGTCAAATGTTCTCGTCCAGAGGCCTTATCTCACTATTCACATCAATTTGTCATTAGGATTTTCAATGATGTTCCCATTTATGCAAAGCAAAAAGTCTCTTATTCATAACCGGGTACCCTTACTAGGTTATGGTTGAATCCTTGTCATCATCCTCTTTGTCCCTTCTTTGCTTGATGGTTTTCTTCGTAACCTTTCAGTCCAAAAGTTCTATACTCAATCCAGTAGGGTTAGTCCTTAGGAAATTCTTTCAATTGATTTTTCGTACTTGGTATATGCTTATAACAACTAACTATTTGTCTAAAGGCAACGTAACATTAAATCTTCACCTTATAGTGTGCTAGCCATCTCACCTTTTCTCTTCCATCCCCTATGTCAACATATTGGTCAATCTTTCATCAAAGCTTTATTATCAACCATGCAGTTTGTATTGTCAAGAGGTATCCTGATAAGTAGTGATTTTCTTAATTCCTCAAATTTTATCTTTCAAGTGCCTCCTTATACTTAGCTTATAATAGCAGTTCTCGTTCAATAACTGCTACATCAAGTTATGCTGAAGCTATTAAATCATCAAATTTGAAAAACACTCAGGTAAGCATAGAACATTTTCGTAGACATATAGAAAGACTTTATTTGATTTCCTTTTGATTTCTTTCCAGATATATCTTTGTCACAAGCTCAAGGGTCTCTAAAGTGATCGGTACTTATCTACCTTTCTTTTCAATCCAAGTCAGCAGCATCTTTCAGACCCACAGTGATTTCTATGGTTTGTCATGGTATCTATTCAGGTTTGGAAAAATCTGTCTCACTGGTGGAGATCGCTCCTTATTTTTGCTTCTATCTCAGTTGTTACTATATTTATTGTACTTGTAACTCTTCCATGTAGTTTTAATTAACTATCCTCAGACTCTCAAATATCTTAGTCTAACAAATAACTTCTTTCAGGGAAAACTCATGTCTAAATACTTATAATATTCCTCTGAGTATATAACTTCGACTACTAACTCATAGATACTAACATACTTGATTAATTAGGGTGGAATACCTTTATTTAGTCAATAGTACTCTAAAGGTAATGACTAAATAATGGTCTTAAGATTTTCTGGTCTTCCAATCTATGATAGTAAGATCTCAATTTGATCCTTGATGGTACCCTACTTGCTAAATGGACAAGTCACTGTCCTAGCTTAATTCCTTTTTTAATATACTTTATTGGCAACGTGGGATATCACCAAATTTTCCTTTTTAAGAATTATATCCATTGGTGTTCCCCATAAGATAATGAATCTGATAAGAATCTAATTGTAATAATTGATATCAAACCATATGTAGAATTTACTTTCTAGTTGGTCACCATTCCTCTTCAAAAATTTCTTGTCGCATAATCTCCTAAAATTCGATACTCTACTCAAAGTCTTAAACCCCATATGGTTTTTCTCTTTTATACTCTTTTACAATAAGATCACCAACTCATCTATCATCATTCCTTCGAAGTTGATTGGTTTATCTTCCCTACTCGATGAAAGATTTGTATGTATCTTCATAAAGTCATGATCTTCTTCTTTTGAATATTCAATATTCATTGAATACTGGTAGTTACATCTCTATCTCTTTCTTTCTTTTCGTCAAAATCCTCATTCTTGTCTACCTAGATCAATGTCTTCATGTGCTTTGTTGCATATAATAGATACTACATCTACTCCTTTACTTAACAGATATGATAAACTGAATGTGTAACACCCCGGATTTTTAAGACACATTTTTTTTTTTTTATAAGAGCATTTGGGATCCCATGAGAAAGATTTATTTAACATTTTACTAAACCTATCTTAAAAACTCCGGCTGTTAGTTTTCCTTTCTCAAAATGGCGTACATGTAATTTAAACATAAATAAATAATCCGCGTATAAATCAACGTCAAATAAATAGGCGCCTTTATTTTAATTCAAATAAATGTCCAAAACACAATAATAATATGGCCCAGGGTCTATCCATCATAACATCCCATATAAATGTCCAACATATGTCCAAACATCTAAATCACATCCAAATATAAAGTATGCAGTCCATAATAAAATCCAAATGATAATCCTGTTTAATGACTCACATCACTGTCTAACACTATAGAAAAATGGTCTTCAACAGCTCTCACGGCTTCTCAACAGCCTTGCCTTTCTTGTTATCGCGCTCGAGATCTAAGGCATTGCAAAACAAAGCAATGCCTCAGCAAGCTATTGCTTGTGTAGGTACATAGACAATTAATGTAATAAATGAAAGAAATAATGAACAACTCTGATGAAAAGTCTAACATTTATGAAAATAATGATATCATAATGCCATGTTCAAATAAATGCCAATTTATTCCATATGCTAAAATATGCCATTCACGGAGTTAAAACATGGCACGAATCAATAAAATGGAGCATACAACAAGAATAAGGGCACCCTAAGGTAATGGGTCCCACCACATCGCACTAACATCCCTGATCAGGAGTACACGTAGTCAACCTCTGAGTGTCGTCACACCCAGGCATACCTTCCATAACCATGCTCATCATACACGTACACATAATAAGCATATGGGCCATCTGCTGCAGTGGCAACCCTCCATGGGTATAAACCACCGTCGCTTTCCGTTGACACCATAACGGGAGACTTAGCGTCTATCCCCATGGAAAGGCTCAGACCAGTAGTGTGGACTATCCATGTTACCAAACCCCTACCGAATGCCATATATGGGCAGGTGTCTATCATATCACAAAATCATCACATCATAATCTCGGAAGGTGGGTGGCCGGCCCTATCCCTCCTAGCATGATGCCCACCAGACAAGAGCACCCGTCATCAAATATAAAACACGGAAATCATATGTATATAATAAAACTCAAGAGCACTTATAGCTTGCAATCCCCAAGACATGCCCCTCATCCTAGGGTTAGCCTCTAAAAGGACCAACTAATAAGCCTCTATTCTCATTTCCATATAAATCCATGCATTTTCTATATATATAATAAGAAATAAGTCTCTAATTAAGCATAACTAATTAACATCATGCTTGTAAAAGCATTTTAAATAAGTGTATTCAGTAAAAGATTTCATTTTGGAATAACCATCCTATACTCAATGTCGCATGAAATCCACGGTAATTAATAATTGCAATTTAAAACACAATCACACATGATGCTATGTTTAAAAATGATTTAAAAATCAAGAAAAAACATTAGTTGTCATCACCTACCTCTGTGTGAGACCACTAGCTTGCTAATAACTCCCTTTAACTAGTATATTCAAGTGCACCTATACATGTCACATCACTATTTTAATATTTTTCTAAAGAAAAAGTGGTCATTTCTAAGTTTTTAAGTTAAAATTAGGTCCGCATCGTCAATACGGTCACAACGGCTCTTTCGAATCGTGATTTGGACCTCTTTAGCTCCCAAAAATCAAGTTTTAGTAAAAACTACCCTCAAATGGGGCCTGTCGAACCACCATAAGGTGGTTTATACTGACGGCGCCCTTTTCTGCCTGTTTACATCGGCCTATACCGGTACCACGAAGATGCCTGACCACCCAGACGCCACACGGGACGCAAGCGTGCGTCTTCGGCACCGTGATGCACTCGCGCATGCGTCACGGTCGCCAGGACGCGCAGCGTCCCGGCCCCACAGCGCTCGCCAATCACAGTCTATCCACCCGCGCGCGTCGCCACGCACGCGTGCCATGCTGATGTCATCCGACGTCATCTCCCTGTGCGTCCTGGCGTCAGCGCCAGAGCACCGACGCCGTTGACGAAGCCAGAGAAGACGACCGGATTCTGGTCATCTCCGGCAGAGCTACAGAGCTCCGTTTTGCATGATTTTTGTGCCATTCTCTTTAGAATTCTCTCTAGAATCCATTTATGCCCTCCTTTTGCACTGATTTTTCCGAAAACCATGGTTTTTAAATGATTTTTCCCAAGTTCCTAAAATCATCCCTAGGTACTGGTTTTTGCGTGTTTTGGAGAAATCCACCGTTGGATCACTCCCAAATTTAAAGGGTTTGCTCTTGGGTCTCTTGTGCATTAGTTGGACGGTGGGATTTTTAAACAGACGAGGTTTGATCTGTAAAATCACACTCCAACAATAGCGTTCACACAAGTTCCTAAAAATCTGATTTTTTTTTCCTAATTTTTAAATGCTTTCCTAATTATTTTTCTAATTAATAAATAACAAAAAACATAGATTTGAGGCTTACCTTGCACCTGGATGGAGTTGCTCATGTTGCCGGGGTTCCACTCGCCGAAAAACTCAGAACTTGCAAAGCTAGGGTTCTGAGTTAAAAATCCCACAGGAACGCTCAAAGTGGAGCGTTTTGGCTCCTGAGGATGATCAGATATAGGTTTTAGAGTCCTAGGGGAAGAGAAACTCTTCCCCACATGTCTCTTTCCAAGTCTCTCCGGCGATTTCGCCGGACTGGTAGAGACGTGTGGAAGACAGGGGTGCTGTTATCAATTTGGACCCCTGTGTAACACGTTTCTGTCAAAAGACCAATTTGCCCTTACAACTTCGACGGCTCATAACTCCTTCATTTGAGCTCTGTTTTTTGTGTTCTTGGTGGCGTTGGATTCGTATCGACAAGAACTTTCTAATTCTTATGTTTTTAGGAAAAATTTATATCTATAAAAAAATTTATTTATTTATTTAATAATTTCCTATTTTATCCTAAAAATTAAGGATATTACATCCTTCCCTCCTTATAAAAATTTCGTCCTCGAAATTTAGCTACATACCTCTACGTAAATAACTCTGGATGGATCTTTTGCATCTCCTCCTCAGTCTCCCAGGTAGCCTCCTGTAGTGAATGATGCTGCCAAAGGACTTTGACCAAGGCAATGGTCTTATTCCTTAACTCCTTGACTCTTGGATCTAGGATGCGCACTGGTCTCTCCTCAAATGTCATGTCAGCCTGTAACTCTCCTGGGATCTGCTCCAATACGTGTGAGGGATTTGGCACGTATTTCCTCAGCATAGACACGTGAAAGACGTCATGCACATTTGCTAGCTGTGGTGGTAAGGCTAGCTGATATGCCACAGCTCCAACTCTGCGTAAGATCTCGAAAGGTTCAATATACCTGGGGCTAAGCTTCCCTTTATTTCCAAACATCAACACCCCTTTCATGGGAGAAACTTTCAAGAATACATGCTCACCCTCAGAGAACTCTAAGTCCTTTCGCCTCTTGTCTGCATAACTTTTCTGTCGACTGTGAGCTGTCAGTAACCTCTTACGAATGAGTTGGACTTTTTCTGCACATTCTTCCACTAACTCAGATTTCACAACGCGCCTTTCTCCTACATCACTCCAACATAAAGGTAACCGACAAGGTCTGCCATAAAGTGCCTCATATGGAGCCATGCCAATACTAGCATGATGACTATTATTATAAGCAAATTCCACCAAAGGTAAATGATCTTCCCAGCTACCCTTCCAATCCATAACACAAGCTCGTAGCATATCCTCAATAGTCTTGATGGTCCTCTCGCTCTGTCCGTCTGTCTGAGGATGGAATGCTGTGCTGAATTTCAGTCTCGACCCTAATGCCTCTTGCATGCTCTTCCAGTATTTTGAGGTAAATCGCGTATCTCGATCCTATATAATTGTCAAGGAAACGCCATGTAGACTGACGATCTCCTTAACATATAATTTCGCTAAGCTATCCACGGTCTGATTTTGTCTGATAGGAAGGAAATGAGAGACATGGTCTGGTTTTGGGTCTTCCGAGGACCGCTAGCGGCCACAACATGATATGGGTCATTGTGGACAGGTCTCGGAAGACCAGTCCATGGTAATATGGTCCCACTTCCACTCTGGAAGGTCCAGTGTCTGAAGTAGTCCTGATGGACGCTGATTCTCAGCCTTGACCTGCTGACAGGTCAAACATCGTGCAACGAACTCTCCAACATCCTTTTTCATACCATTCCACCAAAAATGCCTCTTAAGATCCTGATACATCTTTGTACCCCCAGGAGGACTGGTGTGCTTCTTGAAGTAACTCGCGCTTCAATTCGTCATCTGCTGGTACTACCAATCTTCCCTTAAATCTAACCCCTCCATCTGGTCCCCTCGAAAAATCTGTCTTATCTGTCAAATCCTGTGTTTCCTTGTCTTTGCCCTGTGCCTCTAAGATCCTGTCAAAGAACTTAGACCGAGTTGTCAAATTGGCAATCACCACACCCGCCTTCCTACTCAAGGCATTTGCAAGGACGTTATCCTTCCCAGGATGGTACTGTATGGTGAAGTCGAAGTCCTTGAGATACTCCATCCATCTGCGCTGCCTCATATTCAATTCACTCTGAGTAAAGAAGTACTTGAGGCTCTTATAATCAGTGAATACCTCAAATCTCTCACCATAAAGATAATGTCTCCAGGACTTCAACGCAAATACCACATCTGCTAATTCCAGGTCATGTGTTGGGTAATTTACCTCATGTGTCTTCAGCTGTCTAGATGCATAGGCAATTACCTTCCCATGTTGCATCAACACTGCTCCTAATCCCTTGCCAGAGGCGTCACAATAAACCACATAATCGCCTGTACCTGATAGTAAGGTCAATACTGGTGCAGTAGTAAGTCTCCTCTTGAGCTCTTGGAAGCTCTCCTCGCAAGCCTCAGTCCATACAAATTGAGTGTCTTTCCTAGTCAGGGTGGTCAATGGTAATGCAATCTTAGAGAATCCCTCTATGAAGCGACGATAATACCCTACCAAACTGAGAAAACTGCGTATCTCAGTCACTGTCTTGGGCCTCTCCCAGTGTAGTACTGCCTCTACCTTTGTTGAATCCACGGCCACTCTATCTTTAGATATGACGTGGCCTAAGAAATGCACCTGGTCTAGCCAAAAATCACACTTACTAAACTTAGCATACAACTGATGTCGACGAAGTGTGTCCAATACCGTGTGGAGATGCTCCCTATGTGTATCATGACTAGGCGAATAAATCAAGATGTCATCCACGAATACAATCACGAACTTATCCAAATAAACTCGAAAGACACGATTCATTAGATCCATGAACACTGCAGGTGCGTTCGTCAATCCAAATGGCATCACTAGGAACTCATAATGACCATAACGACTCCTAAAGGCAATCTTCAAGATATCCTCTTCTCTAACCCTCAGCTGATAATACCCTGACCTTAGATCTATCTTGGAGAACACTTGTGCCGATTGGAGCTAATCAAATAAATCATCTATGCGTGGCAAAGGGTATCGGTTCTTTATAGTAACACCATTCAACAACCGATAATCAATGCATAGTCTCAGTGATCCATCCTTTTTCTTCATGAAAAGGACTGGTGCTCCCCATGGTGATCCACTCGGCCTGATGAAGCCCTTATCCAGTAACTCTTGCAATTGTACCTGAAGTTCTCTCAACTCTGCTGGAGCCATCCTGTATGGAGCCAAGTCAATGGTGAAGTCAATCTCCCTACTTGGCGGCAATCCTGGTAATTCCTCAGGAAAGACATCAGCAAAATCACGAACAACATCAATCTCGTCAAGCCTTGGCTGCTCCTTTTCCTCAACAGTCACATATTCGAGGAATGCGTTACACCCTCATGCATAAAATCGTGCCGCCTTCATAGCAGAAATGATGCATGTACCTGCCTGATCTTTCCTTCCCTGAAACATTATTTCTGGTTGCCCAGGTATAAGAAAAGTGACTCGCTTCTTTCGGTAGTCTACCATAGCCCAATAGTTGGCTAACCAATCCATCCCAAGAATAACATCATATTCTACCATGTCTAGTAAGATGAAGTCTGTGTCCATTCTTACGCTTGATACCTCTACAGGTATATCTCTAAGATATTCTGTAGTCTCTACTGTCTCTCCCATAGGTGTCATAATATCTAATCCAAATGCTAGTTTGTGTACACATACATCAAGGCAAGATGCAAAAATACATGATATAAAAGAATGTGTAGACCCTGTATCAAAAAGAACTTTGGCATGTCTATCTGAGACTAGAAGAGTACCTTCTAGGACCTGGTGTGATGCCTGCGCCTGTCCTGATGTGATGGAAAATACTCGCCCTTGGCTACATGGCGCGTTAGCTGTCTCTACTCCCATCTCGGTCTGCCTCTCTCTCTGCCCCTTAGGGCAGTCCTTAATGAAATGGCCAACATCTCCGCAGTTGAAACACCTGTATGGCTATCTCTGGTAAGGTGTATAGGGCTGTCTATGTGGTTGGGGCTGCCTCTGCTGCTGTGGTCGGTCGAATCTATTACACCCTCGCCCAGGGTGCCAACCCTTGCACCTATCACATCTCTTCCTCTCAGCGTCTTTCTTAAATTTGGCCTGTGGTGGATGTTCTGATACCCCATGTGTCTGCATAGCACCAAACGGCCGCTTGCCCTTAAAGGGTTGGAACGCACTCCCTCTAGTCCTGAGAGAGTTCTTCTCATGCATGGACGCCATATCAGCAGCATCTCGCACCGAAGTGGGTCGCGAAGAAATCACTCAATCTCTCAGCCAAGGAGTCAACCCATCCACAAATCTGTCAGTTGCCTGTGTCTGAGGCTAGTGCGTGAGGTGCAAATCTCCTCAGTCGTGTAAATCGGTTCAGGTACTGCTGAACCATCATATCTCTCTGCTCCAGGGTGGCAAACTCCTTCTTCATGGATTGCAATGCATGAGGTGGAAAATACTGAGTGTCGAAAGCCTGTTTAAAGGCTTCCCATGTCATCGTCTTGGTCGGATCTGGCCGAGCGAGTGTGGAAGTCTGCCACCAAAAGCCGGCCTCACCTTTCAGTAGATAGGAGGCTACTCTAACTTGATCATCTGCTGAGATCTTCATAGTGTCGAATGTCCTCTCCACCTCAAATAACCATCACTTGGCCTCTTCCGTGTTACCATCGCCATAAAAGGGTTTCACCATCTTTTGAAACCTCTCTAGTAATTTGTCAGTCTTCTTAGAGTCACTCGTAGCATCGCCCTCCGTGGCTCTAGGTACTAGTGGTTCTTGCACTGGTTGTGAGGACTGAACTGACGAAACCACTGGCGCCACTTGAGGTGGTGGAATACGTCTAGGGTGTGCAGCGTCAACAGCTGTCCTAACCTACTGCTAAATAAGTGGTACGAGTCCTGACATCAATCGATTCAATAATTTGGCATCTCGGTCCCCTTGATTAGAGGACTCAGTGGGTGGAGCCACAGGTGTAGTAGGGGTAGACCTTGTCCTTCTTCGAGGAGCCATCTGTCAAAATTTTTAAATGTCACTAAGTGTAAGTTCCTCTCTCATAGTTTCTCTTTCTCTAACTATTATGGACTGTTACTCACATATAAATGGACATTTACAAGGATTATGATGGACTAGACTAGGCTCTGATACCAACTTTGTAACACCCCAGATTTTTAAGACACATTTTTTTTTTTATAAGAGCATTTGGGATCCCATGAGAAAAGATTTATTTAACATTTTACTAGACCTATCTTAAAAACTCCGGCTGTTAGTTTTCCTTTCTCAAAATGGCGTACATGTAATTTAAACATAAATAAATAATCCGCGTATAAATCAATGTCAAATAAATAGGCGCCTTTATTTTAATTCAAATAAATGTCCAAAACACAATAATAATATGGCCCAGGGTCTATCCATCATAACATCCCATATAAATGTCCAACATATGTCCAAACATCTAAATCACATCCAAATATAAAGTATGCAGTCCATAATAAAATCCAAATGATAATCCTGTTTAATGACTCACATCACTGTCTAACACTATAGAAAAATGGTCTTCAGCAGCTCTCATGGCTTCTCAACAGCCTTGCCTTTCCTGTTATCGCGCTGGAGATCTAAGGCATTGCAAAACAAAGCAATGCCTCAGCAAGCTATCGCTTGTATAGGTACATAGAAAATTAATGTAATAAATGAAAGAAATAATGAACAACTTTGATGAAAAGTCTAACATTTATGAAAATAATGATATCATAATGCCATGTTCAAATAAATGTCAATTTATTCTATGTGCTAAAATATGCCATTCACGGAGTTAAAACATGACATGAATCAATAAAATGGAGCATACAACAAGAATAAGGGCACCCTAAGGTAATGGGTCCCAACACATCGCACTAACATCCCTGATCAGGAGTACACGTAGTCAACCTCTGAGTGTCGTCACACCCAGGCATACCTTCCATAACCGTGCTCATCATACATGCACACATAATAAGAATATGGGCCATCATGCTGCAGTGGCAACCCTCCATGGGTATAAACCACCGTCGCTCTCCGTTGACACCATAACGGGAGACTTAGCGTCTATCCCCATGGAAAGGCTCAGACCAGTCGTGTGGACTATCCATGTTACCAAACCCCTACCGAATGCCATATATGGGCAGGTGTCTATCATATCACAAAATCATCACATCATAATCTCGGAAGGTGGGTGGCCGGCCCTATCCCTCCTAACATGACGCCCACCGGGCAAGAGCACCCGTCATCAAATATAAAACACGAAAATCATATGTATATGCTAAAACTCAAGAGCACTTATAGCTTGCAATCCCCAAGACACGCCCCTCATCCTAGGGTTAGCCTCTAAAAGGACCAGCTAATAAGCCTCTATTCTCATTTCCATGTAAATCCATGCATTTTCTATATATATAATAAGAAATAAGTCTCTAATTAAGCATAACTAATTAACATCATGCTTGTAAAAGCATTTTAAATAAGTGTATTCAGTAAAAGATTTCATTTTGGAATAACAATCCTGTACTCAATGTCGCATGAAATCCACGGTAATTAATAATTGCAATTTAAAACACAATCACACATGATGCTATGTTTAAAAATGGTTTAAAAATCAAGGAAAAACATTAGTTGTCGTCACCTACCTCTGTGTGAGACCACTAGCTTGCTAATAACTCCCTTTAACTAGTATATTCAAGTGCACCTATACATGTCACATCACTAAAGAAAAAGTGGTCATTTCTAAGTTTTTAAGTTAAAATTAGGTCCGCATCATCAATACGGTCACAACGGTTCTTTCGAATCGTGATTTGGACCTCTCTAGCTCCCAAAAATCAAGTTTTAGTGAAAACTACCCTCAAATGGGGCCTGTCGGACCACCATAAGGTGGTTTATACCGGTGACGCCCTTTTCTGCCTGTTTACACCGGCCTATACCGGCACCACGAAGACGCCCGACCACCCAGACGCCACACGGGATGCAAGCGTGCGTCTTCGGCACCGTGATGCACGCGTGCATGCGTCACGGTCACCAGGACGCGCAGCGTCCCGGCCCCACAGTGCCCGCCAATCACAGTCTATCCATGCGCGTGCGTTGCCACCCACGCGTGAGACGCCTACATCATCCAACGTCATCTCCCTGTGCGTCCTGGCGTCAGCGCCAGGGCATCGACGCCGTTGACGACGCCGGAGAAGACGACCGGATTCCGATCATCTCCAGTTGAGCTACAGAGCTCCGTTTTGCATGATTTTTGTGCCATTCTCTTTAGAATTCTCTCTAGAATCCATTTATGCCCTCCTTTTGTACTGATTTTTCCAAAAACCATGGTTTTTAAATGATTTTTCCCAAGTTCCTAAAATCATCCCTAGGTACTGGTTTTTGCGTTTTTTGGAGAAATCCACCGTTGGATCACTCCCAAATTTAAAGGGTTTGTTCTTGGGTCTCTTGTGCACTAGTTGGATGGTGTGATTTTCGAACGGATGTGGTTTGATCTATAAAATCAAGCTCCAACAGTAGCGTGCACACAGGTTCCTAAAAATCTGATTTTTTTTCCTAATTTTTAAATGCTTTCCTAATTATTTTTCTAATTAATAAATAACGAAAAACATAGATTTGAGGCTTACCTTGCACCTAGCCAGAGTTTCTCGTGTTGCCGGGGTTTCACTGGCTGAAAAACTCAGAACTTGCAAGACTAGGGTTCTGAGCTAAAAATCCCACAGGAACACTTAAAGTGGAGCGTTTTGGCTCCTGAGGATGATCAGATATAGGTTTTAGAGTCCTAGGGGAAGAGAAACTCTTCCCCACACATCTCTTTCCAAGTCTCTCTGGCGATTTCGCCGGACTGGTAGAGACGTGTGGAAGACAGGGGTGCCGTTATCAATTTGGACCCCTGCGTAACACGTTTCTATCAAAAGACCAATTTGCCCTTATAACTTTGACGGCTCATAACTCCCTCGTTTGAGCTCCGTTTTTCGCGTTCTTGGTGGCGTTGGATTCGTATCGACAAGCACTTTCTAATTCTTATGTTTTTAGGAAAAATTTCTATCTATAAATTTTTTATTTTTATATATTTAACAATTTTCTATTTTATCCTAAAAATTAAGGATATTACAGAATGCTTCTTAGAAATTCAAAATTGTATTAAGATCATTGAAATCCTTAGTTGCTTATAGCCTCAATAAAATCCATACAATGTCTTAATAATGATATTGACGTTTTGATCATGATGTACTTTTCTTACAAGTTCATGTTAGGATCAATCTATTATCATAGATCTATCATCCCCAATATTATCATCAAAATCTTTTTGATAACTTGGTTGAATTCATTTCCCTATCATATTCGTGTTATGTTTCTCTTATTCACATGATATGTCACTTGAATCCATCTTCTGATTTGCTCCATAATACTTAGGTAGTTATTATTCGATACCACTTCACTCTTCATGAGACTCCAATGATGGTATCCAAAATTGAGCTAAATCTTTCAGGATCCATTCCTTTGTGATCTAGTATGAGTCACAGTTATTTCTTAATATTATCTTGCATTCTCATCCCTCTTAGATTATCATCAACATCTTCTCAAAGTCTGTCTTTTACATTCCCTATCATACTCATATCAGATGATAGTGTACTCATATTCTGATATTCTTTATGATGGTAAGATAGCTACCTAGGTTCTTTGATTTTCTCACCTTTGATGAGATTACTTTATTGTAGGTCAAAACTATCTACTAACAAGTTCACTAACATCCTCATTCATCATCCTCATAATATGATCCATATATGAGTTTTTATATTTGCACCACACAACAATCCTTAATCCTTAAGTCATCTTAGACTGGATTTTGGCTAAGGATTGCACTATCCTCTACTTAATTATTCGTTAAACCAAGCTGTGTTTCACCTATTTATTTATGGTGAACTGCCTTGAGCATTTATATTGAAATCCTCAAATAGAAGTAGTCATCTCAACTTCTTTTATTTATGCTACTTATTCTTGATTTTCTCTATTGTCTATGACCCTTGGACATGCTGGACTGGCTGTGAAAGGATAAAACCTAGGCTCTGATATCAACTGTGATGACCCGGGTTTTCCCATGCATTTTTAAATGCAAGATCTAATTCCTAAGGTGGGATGCATCCCTATTTGAAAACCATTTTATAAAAACCATGCAATGCAGCGAAAAATCTTTTGTTTTAAACTCATTTTGAAAACTCCGAGTGTCATTTGCTTTCACAACAACCAAAGTAGTTTTGAAAAACTTTAGAAATCATAAATATTTTCCCCAGGTCTATCTAGTCACAGCTCATAGCCCAACTGTAAATAAATACAAACACATGTCCAAAGGGTAGAGTGTTTACTTACATGTATAATTGTCTCCTTTTGATTTACTTGCTCATAGCACTAACATAGGCGTCCTCTACTCGTGAATGGAGCTATCCTGAAAAATGTTAAGGATAGGGTGAGTATATACTATACTCAGTAGGAGTCTATCACTACTAGTTTTGCAATGCATGCTATGTTTAAAATCATATGCTCTTAAAAACATGTGCATGTTTAAACAATCATGTTCAATATCGATATTAAAAACCACTGTCGAACTGGATTACTGACAACTTAAAGAATAGCATCATCCCAGTCAAAAGTATCATATATCATAAACATAATGATATGCATAAGATGCTCAATTGAATCCAACTCATGGATATATGGTACGGTCGACCAACCTCATGTCATGCCATATGCAATGTAAGTAAATCCTCAAACCATAGGGTCCAACTATGCCCACGACCTCACCGCCGTGTGGTCCCCAGGTACCTAGGGACACAGGGTCATATGCCTCCACGGGACATATGACACTTCGACCCAGTGTCGTGACACCAGTGGTAGTCCCCTATACCACATGTAGTCGAAGCAGGGACATGCCCTTTTTGGGCGTGGTACCCATCCACCTGATAGTGGTAGAGGTTGGAGGCCAACCCAAACCTCTCGGTATAGCACCCACGAGCTTACCAGCCCAAATCATATATGATCAAATAAGAAAAAACCTCCTTTTCAAAACCTATCCTCTTTGGGTCCCTCACAATTGCTTGGCCCTCACAACTGCCTACCCAGCATCTTTTGGGCACTCCAGTGTCTTTTGGTAACCCTCAAGGACATGTAATTTTTCAAGAACTCAATGCTCACAAATCATGCAGTATGTGCAATTGTTTGCAAAACATGTCTATGCATAATGTATTTAATCATATGCATGTTGAATTCATTTATATGCTAAACAAGCCATAAAATAAGTCATGCTAAACAAGTCATATAATTCATACTTAAAACATGCATTCAAAACAATCATGGCTCTTTTTAAAAGTCTAGTAGCAATAGAGCACCTACCTCAAAGTCTCCTGGAGTCGCGTCCTTTATCACTGAACCCGTCCTTGGGTCTCATTTATAAACTCTTGGGTATAAATGGATATAAGGAGTCCTTATCAATTTCATTCTATTTAGACATTAGATCACTAGATCTGCCTTTTAGGGTACATGGTCCTTGCCTAATTCATTGTCAAGCTAGATCCTATCATGTGGATATACTATTCCTTGGTTAACTCTATAAATTTTCCTCTAATCCTATCCTTATAGTCTCATTAGGTTTGCATGTCCCAATTCCCAGGACACCCGTGCATCCTGGTTGAACCGCAACTGCCTCACATGCGTGCGCGCCTAAAGGCCGTGCCAGGGACCGCGTTTTGTACGCACACATGCATGCTCAAGCAATGCGCTATGAAGTGCATCCTAGATGGCATCGCACGGATGCACCTTTGGTGTAGCATGGTGCGTCTCAGCTCCCAAGGCACCCCGTGCATCCTGGTCGAGCCAGGACCTATGCCCTATGTTGCACACATACCCGAAGGCCACACTTGGGATAGTGTACGCATTGTCGTATGCTTGAAACCCATCCTAAGGACCCTGTCCCAGGTGTATGTGGAGCATGGAGTCCCTGGGACGCCTTGTTCGTGTAGGGCCGGCCCAAGCCGGCTTAGAGCATTTTTCGGCTAGGAAACCTGGCTGGAAAATGGCTGGGAAAAGACCAGATCTGGCCTAGGGGAAGCAAACGGAAAGAAAGAAGGGGGAAACGACTTACCTGGATAGCTTAGGAGCGCCTATTGCCGGTGGTGTGTTTCCCTTTGCCGAAAACATGCAGAGAGATGGGTTTGAGATGGGTTTCCAGTTTTTGTCGGAAACCCCAGTCCCAAAATCGCTAGAAAACATGTTTTTAGAGAGGGGGGAGATGGGGCTTTTTATAGCCCTGCTATGGCGGTGGAAGATTTCTCTGGAAACTAGTGTTTCTGGAGAAATCTAGAGGAAGAAGATGATGGGGTGCCGTTATCAAAACTGCCCCTGTGTTTTCTGCCTTTTTCGTTTTCTATTTAAATTACAGAACTGCCCCTGATCTTTAAACGGCCGTAACTTCTTCATACGAACTCCATTTTCGGTGTTCTTTGAGGTGTTGGATTCCATTTTTCGAGTAGAATCTAATGGTACTTTCCTTACAAATTCCTTCGTGTACTATTTTAAATAAAGTAAAACATTTAACATAGTTTATTTCTCCTAAAATGTCCAATTTCTGTTAAAATAGAGTAAATTGCTCGGGCATTACAGAAAGCTACCCAATTAACTTGCATGTAACCATGGAGTGGTACATATGAATCATTGGATAGGAGTGGATTTAATCAAGTACTTAGGACCCTAAGCATGGCATCTATTCCTAACATTACCTAAGCTATCTAACAATCTAATTGGGCTCTTTAAAAGTAAAGTGAACATGAATGTATAGTGCTGGAAATTAACACACACCATTCATGCAAAGAAATTCAAGGAATACGGTAATTGAAACATTCAATGAGAATAACATGTAAAACATGAAATTAATTACTTCTAATGCATTAAAAAATTCAAGAAAAAAGTTAATTTACTGTTTGACACAAACATGAATTCAAAATTCTAGCTAATCTCATTGAATCACATCTAAAAAGTCATCAACATAACATTCCATACATGGAATCCAAACTTGAAACTTAAATGCTATTACAATGAAAAGCCTATGCAAAACTAAGGCAATAATCAATGGAACTTAATCAACCAAAGCTAGAAAATCAAGAGGGTAGAAAGAGAATAAAGATACAATGAAAGTTAAAGAACAAAACTAGATTCAAGATGACCTGCCTTGGCTATCACTCCAAGGGAAAAATATACTTGAATCTTAGTTTAAAAGCAAGGAAAGCTAAAGGAATACAAGGCAAACTAACATGAAAAGAAAGAAATTCCTAGAAAGGTTAACCAATCTTCAAAGATGAATCAAAAGCTCACAAATCCTAGGTTGAACACTTGAGGAAGAAGCATGAACCTTGGAAGTTTATAGAAGAACCCAAAAACATCGTAAAACAACAAGAAAAAGGTGAAAAAATGGCTAAGTGGATGTCCTCCTCCCTCATGGAGGAGACATCTTTTCCTATGTGAGAAAAGCATTAGTTTTGATTTGGTTTTGGGCTGGTTTTATAAGATTTTTCCTATCTTTCCTAGCATAACCTAGTATTAAGGTGTGGTGAGAATTAAAGAGGGTTAAATTGAAGGGCTAGGATGGGAGAAAAGGATGGCAATCAAATAACAAAGTGGGTGGAGCAAGTGGGTTGTCATAAGGTGGGAGGTAGGTGGGAAACACCACCTTTTTAGGAAGGGGCATCTCCCCCCTTCCAAAAAATGTTGAGAGCCTATTTTTTAGGAGAGTGGGTGGGGATAGGTTAGGAAATAGATGGGATGTGTTAGGTGGAGAAATTTGGTTTGTTAGACAATTTCCTAAGAGGTGGAAGGAGTGAGAGTTTTGAAAATTCGTAGTGCATCTTAAGGGTGAGGTGAAAATTAAGGAAAAAGTGAGAAAAACTCTAAAAAATTGGTTGCTCTTAACCCATTGGTCCATGTGTCCTCTTATTTTAATAGATTTTTTCTTAATTATCTTTAAAATAACTCATGGATAACTCTATTGATTCTCCTCCAATCCTAGCCTTCCATTTAGCTTAGCTTGATGGCTTAGATGGCTCACTTTGAAGGCTCCATTGGCTAAGCTTCATGGCTGGCTTAGGAAGCTTTTTTGGCTTGTTTTCTTGCTTCAACCCTTAGCTTGAGTGTTTTGTATGATTTGGCTTGAATTCCTTAGATTTCCACCTTCTTTCATGTCATATATGGCTATGGTGGCTAAAGTGAATTCTATGCAAAGGTGGTGGGAATGCATGGCTTACTTCATGAGCCCACTTTGGCCATCTTTAGCACATTTAATCATATCCATTACTGGTCCACAAGATGATCTTCGCCTTTGGCTTATGTTGAAGTGATGATTTTGAGGCTTTGACTTGATCTTTAATTTCATTCGTATCGATTTCTGCCATTGGATCACCATCTTACTTCCTACAAAAAAGTAAAAATTGCTAATTAAATACTAAAAAAATAATTAATCACATACTTACCTTGGACTAGCTTCTAGACTTACAAAAATAACAAACTTTTGGGTTATCAGGTCAAAAATGCATCTGTTATGAATTTTGGTCTAAAAACTCTAATTTAACCCTATAAGTTGTAAACATGTATATTAATTGGGTAGTTTTTAAGAAAAATTAAATAACTATTAGGGGTTATAGACATGCATGACATATTTAGTTTTTTCTTCTTGGGGCTTTTTTTGTAGAGTTTCCTTACTGTGACAAGAACTGGATGTTTAGAATTTAGTAATTCTATTATTTGCACCTCTTAATGGGTATATGGCTAGTTTTGAATATTATTTATATGTCAAAGTATTTTATGAATGTTAATTCTTGAAAAGTATTTGCATACACCATATCGTCAAGACTATAGAGAGATATGACTTAAAGACCCTAAGGAAAATTAGTGGAGACCTATAACCCAGTAAGCCTTAGAGACTATTTTCTTTCAAGAGAATTATAAGTAATTTCACAATTTCTTCAACATGTATAATTTAGTGATCATGTTATCTTTGTTTTGGTTATCTATAAAGAATAAATAGGAGTAATAATTTCCTTTCTAGAAAGTTTATTGAATCTGGTAGGCTTTAGGAAACCAAGGGAATGATATAGGCCATTCTTTCTTAACCCCATTCACCTTAACCTAGAACAAGTCAGAAAAATAAATAACCATCACTCTTGTTCAGAATGACCAAAGTTAGTAGACAAGTTCAAAAGAAGACAAAAATTCAAAGAAGAGAAAACCACAAGAAGTCTTTCTTTTAAAGAACCAAAAGAAAAAGAAAGAAATTTGAAAAAAAAACAAATATAAAAAAAGAAGAGAAAAACTAAAAGATAAAAATACAAAGGAAATTCAATGCAACAAAGTAAAAAAACAGAATTGTCCAATAGTAAAAAAGAAGACCTCTACTCAATTTTGAACCTTTGAAATCCTTATACCCTTCTTTTTTGAACCATTTCCAGGCTTATGTTTCATCCTAGTTAAAGACCTATGGATATTAGGTGGAACATAGCCTTAAAGAGGGTATAAAAAGAAGGAATTAAGATAAACTACCACTACTATTCTTGGTGATAACATCCATCATAAAGATCACCTTCCTTTATCTCTTTAGCACTTAAAAATTTATGTGAACCATTAGCCTTGTTGGATTCGGTTACATAATTAGAGAAATATATTTAAACCCTTATTTAAGAGCTTCATTTCTGAGAGTATACTTGTGAGGATTTGAGGTCAAGACATATTTCCTATGAAATTTAAGCATATCCCATTAGAATTCATGACTTATGTGGTTGTAGACACACATGCATTTTGAGAGATAGCTGAATGAAATGTCTTTAGTATGTGGATAATTTATGGAATTGTTAGTTGTCTCTATTAAGTTGTGAAAATTTAATAGAGTTCTAATGAAGGAAGATTCTCTAAGATAAAATAAGGAACTCAACCTTAGAGAATTTTTCTCCTCACAAGGCATAACTTGTCCACTAGGGGTAACATAGGGGTTCAAGGGCTTGTTGCATGTGCTAAATGCAACCGTGAGTACTTAAGAAAGTGGCACCTATTATTTCATTTTGTAAAATAATTTTTTGTATATTTTACTTAGGACCTAGTTGGGTATGTGATAAGTGTTTAATTTCACATAAAAACCACCCAATTAGTCACCCATGTATTACAACTTATAGTGTTAAATAAGGGTTTTTGGCCAAAATTCATAACACATGCATTGTTTGATCAATGACTCAAAATTCTGATATTTTGTTGGTCCAAAGGCTAATCTGAAGTAAGTATGTTCTTAATAATAATTTTTAGGATTTGATTAGATTTTTAAAAATTTTGTAGGAAGTGAGATGGAGATCTAACAGTTGAGATCGATTGAGATCAACATTGAAGATCAAGATCAAAAGATTGAGTCAAAGCCTAAGAATCATCAATCCAACATGAGATTGAAGTCAAGATCAAGAAATGAAGGAATTTAGAAGTGCTAAAGGTGACCAAATTGGGTCCATGAAGTAAGCCATGCATTTCCACCACGTTTAAATGGGAGTCATTCAAGCCACTATTGCTATTAAAGCCATGAAAAAGGGTAATAAACCATACAAGCTACTCAAGCATTGAAGCCACTTAAGGAAACAAGGAATGAGCCATGAAGATAAGGATGAGTGAGACATGGAGTCACACAATTAGAGCATCAATTCAAGCAATTTTCTTATGTTAAGAGTGTGATTTTTTAAGGGATTTTGTGTGAGTAATGTAAAAGGTAAGATGATCATGCATTACGAGACCTACAAAGAGAGAAAAACCCACATTCCTAATCTATTTACTAACCCTAATCCACCCATCCTACTAGGTTTCCATGTTTTTGAGTGAAGGAGGGAGCAACCATCCAAAAGGAGGACACCCCCTCCCCTTTTCCTAATTGGTGATCAAGTGGTTTCTTAAATAGAAAACCTTAGATCTATTTCACTTCAATTAGCTTCAAAACACTAGATCTTTCTACATATTTCCTAAATCTTATTCCTTACCTAATTCCTTGACTTTTCATCAACCAAACATCACAAAATTGGAAGGTAAAGAGCTCATATTTCCTTCTAGCTAAAAGATGTCTATACCCTTGTCCAAATTAGGAACCAGCCATCATGTCTCTCTTATGTCATCTTTCCACCTCTCTTTCTTACATCATCTTACTAATTCATCTTGCACCTAACCTTCCTCATTCAATACCCTAACCCTAGGGCTAATTTTCTCATGTTTTTCACCCCTTCCTAAGTTAGGAAACCATTCATCTATATGTAGCCCCATGTTCAGTACCAATTTTCTAAGTAGAGGTGGGTGAGACACCTTGAAACATAGGTTCCATGTTGTTATTTTCTACTACACTTTGGGATTTCTTAGATTCTTTTCTTTCTTTAGTTTTCTAGTTATTGTATTAGTTATTTGCTTTGTAATTCAAGTTAGTTGTTTACTTGATTTGGTTTAGTTTTCATTGCTTTAGTTTCCATAGTTTTGCACCTTTCTTTGCATCTAATTTTCTCCTTTCTTCTTTACCTCAATTCCACATGTTTTATTTGTTATTTTCTCAAGGTTAAAGTTAATTCATCTCTGGTAGTGACAACCAAGAGAAGAGCTAGCTTAAATCCTTGATTTTCCCACTAGAATTCCATGTTTTCTACCTTCTTTTTTCCCTTAGTTTTGGGCAATTTTTCCTTAGTTCACCCACTTATCTTTCTTTTCTCTTAAATTTCTTTCTAGTTTTTCTTTGAATGTCATTATACTCTATATTGTGATCATTATATTGGATTTTTTTTATTTTTTTTTTAGATAGGAATTCGGGCTTTAGAAAAGTGTGCACTTTTCATATTTTATAGACAATTTTATGTGCACAATTTTGATCTAAATTGGATATGATTCAATAATTCTTTTCAGAATTCTTATTATGGAATGCTTATTTTATCGAAATACTTGAGATTAGGTGTTTTTTTTTCTTTTGTATAAGATTATGGTTTCAATATCTTTTTAATGCAAGATTTATTAACTGTTCTTAAGTACCAAAATCTAGAAATTGGTTTTCTCTTGACTTTGTGCTTTAATTCTAGCAATTAAAATATTTTATTTTCCTGAATCCTTCGGTACCCATTTATATTTTTATATTATTTATTAGATACAATAGTTATTTTTCATATTAACTCATCGTTGGCGTATTAAAGTTTACTATCTTTAGGGCTCCAGAATCATGTGCACAATCCAAAAACAATGCACATGGTTCTAAATCCCATTCCTTTTATATTCTTGGTTAACTTAGTTGTTAAATCTTGAGTGACAGTAATTAGTTGTTTTCAACTTTTTTTAGGATTATAAGGTTTCCTTTTTGAATTCTAGAAAGTTCTATTTTTGGTATGTTTCTTTATGAAAGTTTTAAGCTAATTTCACTAATTTTAATTTCCTAGTTTGATTTTTTCTAATTCTCTATAGTTTCATTATTTTCTTACTTCTTAATTAGTTAAGTTTTCAATTCCATTGACTTAGTTTAGCTTTAGTAAATTTCCTTTACTTTAATTCTAGATTAGGAAAGTTTTCATTTTTAGTAAATTTCATTAAGTTAGTTGTTTTTTGTAATTTATTTTAAATTAATATTGTTTTCTTATTTAAGTGACTGTTAGATGTAAGTTTCTATTTTCATTGTTAGTTTTAAATTGGCAAGTTTCCTTTTTATGTTTTAGTTTCTAGTTCTATACATGTTTCTAATTTGAGTACTTTAATCTCCTAATTCAATCCAAGCACTTCTTTTTTGGTTGAGACTAAATAATTTGAATAGATCCAATCCATTAAAAATATGTGAGATTCCTCATGGGATCAACCTTACTCACATGAGAATATTACAACTGATTTAGTGCTTACGAGTGAACTTTAAAATCAAAACAAATTTTAGGGTTTTGCGTCCATTTTTTACTTTTTTGCATATTTTTCCAATTCTTAGAAATTGACATATTCTTTGCTTTGTGCAAGGGGAATTTGGTGAAAGGACAGACAGTGATCATGTGGGCCAAAGCTTCATTGAATTAATTAGGATTTTCATGCTTTCTTAGATAATTTTTTATTTTTTGTTTTTGATAGGACTTGTAGTGAGACCAAATTGTAATTTTTATTTAAAAATGGGTTGTAATAATACATTTCAAGTGTGGACCTCACCCACACTTGAATGATCCAACTCATGTCTAGAACTCCACTGTATGTTTCTAACCCTCTCCTTATTTTTCTAGTGCAGTTACATTTAATGTGAATTGTGTTTTGGATGATAGTGTAATTCATATAATATATTTCATGCATATTAAATTGTTGCAAAATATTTAGATGTGGATCCTTTGCATATAGGTAGGAATTAGTTTACTCTCATTGTATTCCATTGTTTATTTACTGCTTTGTAGTGGATGGATCATATTGATAGTAAGGGCCCCATAGGCACCCTCAAAAGATAAGGACTGAATTTCATCACGAGATCCATGGCCCACCTAAGTAATTAAGTCAATCCTTGTATGCTCATGATCCCAACCCTTTAATTCTAATTTAAAATCAAGTAGGAGATACTTAGGGTTTCGAGCTTGTAGGACCTTTTTGAAGGAGTAGATCTATTGTCACTCTAGTGGCTTTTGAGCATTGTGGTTATAATGGGTATGCAAAATTCAAGTGATTTTCCCACACCTTTCATTGATGTTGAGGTCTAAATGCCTCCTTACATGAAAATTGTATTAACAACTCTTAGCATAACATAACTAGTAAGTAGTAGTGAAGCTTGGATAAAAGGAGGAGTTGTCTAGATTTAGGTCTAGAAGCTAGCACCCTTCAGATTATCAAAGAATAACAAAGCAGCTTGTTAGTGAACTATTGGGGATTGATCATGCATCATTTTGAGTTTGGAATCACATTTAGTTAGGTTGGATCATATAGTTAGGGTTTCCCTTAGTTTCAATTACAAAAAAAAAAAAAAAAAACTCATTCACTGTATGTAACAATTTGTTTTCATTGTATATAAAGTTGAGAGAAATGGACAAAATGCAGGGTAGAAAACCACCACTTTCATACTATTTCACTCCCTAACCCTTAAGTTATGAAGATATGTATGAGATAAAAATAGGGGATGCTCTGTCCAATGCATTAGTTAGTTTTGAGAATAGGTTAAAAATCTTTTATGTAAGCTATTGAGTCATCCCAAAATCCTTAGTAGGAGAATTACTATACCTACTTTAGTCCAATATATCCCACTACTTCATGGACATCAAGCTCCATAGGTAATGCATATTATCAAAAGCAAGTGAATGAACCCATTACAATCACAGATCCTGAAAATTATTATTATACTGAGACAGGCTATCATGGATGGGCTAGGCATTCCAAACAATCTTAGTCTTAGGAATATCAAGGAGAATCAGAATAGCTCCACCATGCTCAACCTTTTTCTAGTACCCTAAAGCCACAGCAATATGAGGCATACTAGTTAGAACAATCATTAGAAGAGACCCAAATTATAGAAATGACTCAATGATTTATTAAGCTAATGGAATTTTAGAAGGGTCAAACAAATATTGAATTCATAGAAAGGGTAGTGAAACTTGGACAAATTGAGGATGATGAGAAGCCCATTAATACCAATACCAGGATGAAACTATCATTTGATCCTTTTGAGATACAAAGTTTCCAACCATACTTGCAATCCTCTACAACATATCCACTCAAGGCATGTCTTGCTTATTTTTCTAATTTCAATGTAGATACATCCATTGATGAATTTAATGATTTACTAGATACTGCACAATCAATGAACACTTCTAAATGGAATTCCTGAGTAGGATCCCCTACATTTTTGGATATTAAAATAGAGCCATGCAGTAAAGAAAACATACTCAATTATGACATCCTGTCTTTATTTGACAAATCATAAGATAGCAATGTAGGCTCATCTGAAACCTTACCTGTGACTATAGAATAGGAAGAAGAGTCAATTAATGCTATGGTACAACATCAACCAACTCTAGGTACACATCAGAACATATCGAGTGTCTAACTCGAGGTGTTCCTTACCTCCAAAAGAACATGCACATCACTATTGGAGATCCAGAACTTGTTAAACCCTAATATTAGGAAAATAAAAAGGTGAAGGATGAATATTGTATATTATTTTATATGGGCATTGTTATTCCTCAATTTGCCAATTAGTGGGACCATTCATTTGAAGTTGGTCCTAAGAAATTAAGAATCATGGTGGCCTTACAAGTACTTCTATTATCACCACAATGTATCCTGAAGTGGAAAATGTGTATTGACTACCATGAAATTCTTGAATAGAGTGAGAAATTCTCTCACTTAATGACTAGTGTTAGTATTAGGAAAGCTTAGTTAAATTAGTTTAGGTTTAGGAGTAGCGTAGAGTAGATTAGTTAGTTTAGTTTTAGGATCATATTAGTTTTGCATTTGCATTATGTTGCATTCAATAGACCACATCAAAACATCACAACACTATTCCAAAAGTGCAGGTACATATCTTCTAACCCATTCCTCTTAGGTTTATTATTTTTAGTTGTTCCTCGCATGTAGTTCTAAATATTAAGGACAATGTTAATCTAAATCTAGGGGGTAGGTATTTCAAATTTTGATGTTTTCATTTAGGCTTTTAGAATCATTTTAGTAATGCCTAGTTGAAGAAATTAAACTCAGGGCTCATTAGGAAGCAACCCAGTGCTTTTAGAGTCTCATTTTTTCTACATTACCTAGTTAGCATGTAGGAGTTTTACGTTTTAAAACATTGAGGACAATGTTTAGTTTAGGTTGGGAGGTGTAGATGTACATGAGGGTTGGATTTTTCCAATCTTAGTATTTCTCCTACTTGAATTCTTAATAGAAATGCATATGGTCAATTCTGCATTTTATTCATGTTTTAAAGGGTTTAGGAAGTTAAATCTCAGAACACACTTACATACATAAATAATCTAGATAGAGATGTTTATGACATAGATATCCTTATGAAAATCAGTGGAGACCTATACCCAATGAGTGTTAAATACTATCAACTTACTGAGGGTTATATGTAATCCCATATTTTCTTCAATGAACATTAACTTTGAAAGATCCCAGTATCTTTGTTTTGGTCAATTGCCATGAACCAAAAAAGAGTACTAATTGTCTTTCCTAAACAATTATTGAATCTAATAGGCTGTAAGAAACCTAGGAAATGATTTAGGCCATCATTATTTCAAACTAGAGACATAAAGCCTACCTAGTATATTATACCACTAGTTAGTCCCTTTGAGCCTCTTGTTAAGCCTTTTCTTTTAAAACCTATAATATATATATAGACATATAATTTCAATTACTAAAGTAATGTATTTACAAAAAATAGGATAATTTTTTCATTTATTTAATTAGTTATTATGCAATTGTCTTACTCTTTAATGGAAAAATTGAAAGAGCGCGTCGAGGAATTATGTTAGGATAACAATTAAGAAGGCATTGTTCGGATAATCCGAAGATTGAGTAACAGATTTTCAAGATGAAAGGGAGATTAAAAATCACATTAAATAATTTTCTAAAAGATAATTATAATTAAAAATGGTAATAATATTAGGGATTAGCAAGTCACTTGTGAAAGGAAGGTCCTAGTCTAAACCCAACTCAAAGCACACAGGGAAATCCCAACTAATTAATTAGGAATAGACAATATATTGTATTACTGGTTAGGGTGCAATTGCAAAAATTTACCCTAAACACGATATAATTGAGAAAATTGAGTGAAATGGGAGTTTAATTGAGAAATAGAAAACTGGGCTGATCTAAGGAGAGATGGATATCTGGCCAGCCATGTGGAATCCCTTTTACAGGGCAGCTGGCTTCCCTTTAATTGTCACCTGTCCTTCCCGCAGGCATTCTTACCTAAGTATAAAATGAAATAAACTAAGGTGCTGGAACCAATTCCAGCCCATGCTCAACGACGAATGTGACCAGTAGGCTGAGCATGATGGAAGCTTGGGGGAAGAAGATATCTTGACATTGGAGGAGAGTGAGGACTGTAGTGAAACTGAGATTGGAAGAATTTAGAAAGAGAAAGGTGCTGGACGAGCTGGAGAAGGTGGAGAGTTCTATTTGAGTTGGGGCTCCACGCAGAGAGCAGGAAGCCTGCAACTTACGGAAACCAGCTAGAAATCTAGCTGTCCAAAGCTCAATTTCAGGCAGCGGTTTAGTTGTAGGAAGAATTACTAATGCGTGTGTAGTTTAGGCCAGTGAAATATGATTGTTTTTCTGTAAAAATGGGCAAATCTTGTTTTCTGCCATTACTGAAGCATGCGTGGAACTCCTGATAACATTTCACTTCAATTTGTTGCTTAAAATTTATTGATATTATAAATAGAGTACGTACTGCATATCAGTGGTTGTAGACTCAATTGCATGACTTGGAATGCATAGATTCTCTATAGAAATCATTAAGTTTTTCTTCTGCTTTTGTCGTGCTCCATTTTTGTATTTTGCATGTAGGAGGAAAATAGGGGATGATTCACACGCATGAACATTCCTATTTTCCACCTCATTATCGAAATTCCTTTCTGGGTTCTACCCTTTGATGTGTTAGCATGAGATTAGCATAGAAAATTTGGGTCCTTGTTTCAATTTTTAGTTTTTTTCTAGGTGCAAAAGCAATACTGGTTCATGCACATGGTAGCTGGAAAATGGTGCCCAAAAGCTAAGTTTAAAAACCTTAAAATAGCTCAAATAATACGAAACTAAATTAGGGGTCTTTTCTTTGTGATGATTGATCCTTGAAATGAAGTATAAAAGCGGCAATTTTTAAGTGCCTAATTTGGATCAATCAAAGATGCAAAAAATAACAAGGGCCACGTCCTCATTTTCCTGCGCACCGATGCAGGAAAATGGGTGCGCAGGAAAATGGCACATGATTCCTGTTGAGAAAACATGTTAATTTTGGGCTGATTTTGGAGGCTGATGCATGGTTAACTTTGAAATTAAAATTTGAGTCGAATTCCTATCTCAAAGAGGGAAGATTTACTGGTTTTTGAGGTGTAGATAGGGAAGAACCAGTACCACACTTCCTGCATGTTTGTACAGGAAAATGAGGCTGATTCCTCCACCTGCTGATCACCTGGATTATGAATATTAGTTTGCAAAGACTCCCACCTAAGTAAGAACAAAGGATTGGGTAGGAAACCTCAGTAAATTGGCATTTGTGTGAACAAATTTTTGGAGGAGACTGAGCATTATTTCCTTCATGTTTATGCAGGAAAATGGCGCCCTCTTTCCCCACTGAATCCTAGCTCAGTGGGTAAACAAAACAAGAAAGTATAGAGGAAAAAAAGGGGACACCAATTTTTCGAGCTTGGGAGTGGCTTTCCTTCGAATTGTTTGGGAAAATTTTGAATGAAAGAATCACATTGATACTGCGATTGAAAAATTTTAGTTCCACCATATATTGGCTTTCGTGAGTTCAAATGACTTAACTTTTGGGAATTTAGTAACACCAAGAGGACTTTCAGTGGATAAAAACCTCCTCTTACTGGACTTTGGGAATCCTATGGATAATTTGAAGCACAAACTAAGTAGTTACAAAAATGTTGACCATTAAAGGTACTTGTTCTAGAATCTAGGATGTTTAGACTGTGTATGAACTAGAAATGTGAACATGTAAGCTACCTTATGCTGGAAAATATGAACACACAAGCTCCACCATTGTGCTGGAAATTTAAGGATGCTTAAACCACTTGTATACTGAAATTTGTAAAGGCTTAACTAATGCCAGAACTTGAAAATGCTTAACCAATCACGTGCTAGTGTTTTGAAGGTTTAGACCATTAACTTAGATTCTTGTAACTTAAAACACCTATGCTTTAATCCCCTAAACTTAATCACCCATGGCTTAGTCACTTGAGCCTTGGTGAGGCTTAGTCACATATGACTTAGTCCCTTAAGCCTTTATTTTCTAAGACTTTGTTTCTTATGCCTTAATCTCACACACCTTAATCATCTATGCCTTAGTCTCATATGACTAGCTCTCCTATAACTTAGTTGTTTTAATCCTATGAACCTAGCCAAAAGGAGATGCACAACCTTATTACTTCTTAAGTGTTAGTAGTTGCATTCCTATGAAACTAACTAAAGCGAGGTGAACACTTAGTCAACCTAGAATCTAAAGTTTGGACTAACTAAGACTATCAACACTATAAATGAACTAGTTAGAGGAGAATTGTTAAACATTATGAGCTTTGTTACCAATAAGATAAAATACTAGTTAGGGTATAGCAATAACGTGGCATTAAGAGTACCTAGACCTAAATAAATCATAGTAAAGGTTACACCTAGACCCTTAAACTCCATAAAGGAGACAACATCAACTAAAGTTACACTATAAGTTAATAATGGGATTAACAAAGCATCTAACACTATTAGAATAGGGTCCCAATGCTGATCACACCATCATATCACAATTCAGATTTTTCTATGATTTGGACCAATGGATTTACGGATTTGGGCAAGGGCTAGGAGACATTTTTTTTGTTGATACTTGGCAAGTGCAACATGAGTGGTGGCGAGCCATGAGATATGGATTTTTATGAGTCATGAGTTATGGATTTTCATTGAGGTTTTTGGCAAGAACCCCCAGAGTGTTGTAAGTCCTAGATCACGCAGCAGGTGCACCATGTGAATGTGTTGTATGTCTTGGAGACCCTATGCTAAGAGGTGTAATTGACGACTGACCTCTGAGATGAGATTAATACCAGCCCTAAGATGGAGATGGTAGGTAGTAGGACTAGCATCTCATGGGGAAGTGGTCCAAGGGGTAGCTAGTTAGCCCCCATGAGGTCCGATGAGTCAAGACTGTGCAATATCCATGAGCTGATGTAAAGGGTTTAGATCTCAAGAATTGGGTGTGTTGGTCACTTCTCAAGAATTTAGGCCTTGTCCCTCGTGGTTGGACTGTATGCCTTTGTAATATGGAGCAATTAGTTTTCCACAGTGATGTGAGCATGGATTTTGCAATACTAACTAAGGGCTATGTTCCTTAGTTCAGCCTTAGTTGTTTCAAACACATTAGATTGACATATGATAAGTGTTTAATTTTGTACAAAAAGTACCCAATTAGTAGTCCATTTGTTATAAAATATAGTGCTATTTCTAGGGTTTTTCTAAAAATTTATAATACAAGCATTTCTAACGTAATAATTCAAAAGTTTGATATTTTGCTAGTTTAGAAGAAAATCTAGAATAAGTATGTAAATTGTCATAATTTACTAGGATTTAATTGAAGCTTTTACTCCTTTGTACGTAGCAAGATGATGATCCAATGGCTAAGATTGGATTAGAAGAGCATTGAGGATCAAAATTTAAAGATCTAGCCTAGGCTTAAATTTCAATATTCCAAAGCTAAATCAAGGTTCAAGATTATCCGAGAGCAATGAATAAAGAAATAGGAAGATCCAAAGATGGCCAAAATGGGCCCGTGCAAAAAGCCATGCGATTCCACCACCTTTGAAAGAGAATTGGAGCCATGTTATTTCATGGTCTGATAAAGAAACCTAACTAAGCCAAACCACAAATCCCTTGAAGCCTAGGGATTTAGTTGCTAAAGCCATTAAGCAATGAGCCATTGAAGTGAGCCATGCCACATGGAGTCACGTAGTTGGAGGAGATTTCAAGCAATTATCCTATGCTAAAAAGTGCAATTTTCAAGGGCAATTTGGAAAAGTTTGAATGAGATTTAATAGATGGCAGGATAGCATGCTAGGTGAAACAATTAAAGAAGAGCCTTCCCTTATCTTCTTCGTAACTTTCTCTCTTGATAAATGTTCAATTTTATTAAAAAATACTATATTAGTAGCCCATGTGTTATCAAATATAATGTCATTTCTAGGATTTTTTGAAATTCCATAGCATATTCATTTCTGACCCAATAATTCAAAAGTTTGCTATTTTGCAAATTAAGGACCTAATCCAGAGTAAGTATGTAAATTATTATTATTTTATTGAATTTAATTAGGGGTTTTCATCTTTTGCAAGTGTTGAGAAGTGATCCAAAAGCAAAGATTTATCAAGATGAGAATTGAAGATCAAGATCAAAAGATCAAACCAAAGCCTAAATGGCATCAATCCAAAGTGTGATCAACGTTCAAGACCATCTTAGGGCAAGACAAATAATATAATGGGAACCATCAAAGGTGATTAAAATGATCCATGTAAAAATCCATGCATTTTCATCACCTTTGCATGAGAATTGGAGCCATGCATGAGGTTTCCTAGTCTAACTAGGAAACCTAATGTGATGACCTGAGTTTTTGTAGCACATTTTGTAATACATTTTCAAAGGCAGGGCCCTTAGTAGTAAAAAGTTTTCTCAAAACAAAGCAGCAGAAATTCTTTTCTTTAGAATTTGTTTTGAAAAACCTAAGTCATCACTTCATACATAACATAAGTAGCATTTTTGCACAAGATAAAATTCCATTGAAGGAATATATTTTTATTAAATTTCAGAATCCATCCAGTGGTTCACAGTACAGCCAAATCCATTACAATACTTGTCCAAATTACATAATCCAAAACTCAAAGCTCGTTATACAATGAAACTCTCATTATAATATAATAATCTCAAATCAAACAAAATACATGTCTTCAAGGGGTATACTCTAATGATTATTCTCTTCAAGTCTTCTACGGTCTTGAGCTCCTAACTCTCCTTCTTTGTATCTAAGATATTGTAAAGATTGAAATATTTACAATATCTCAGCAAGCTATGCTTACTAGGGGATTTAAGAAGCATAATAATTGATAGTATAAATCTAATACTTCATAATCCTATTATCCATAAACATACTCATGTATCTAACTCTTTACTTTGTAATATATGTACATCCTTATACATACATACTATACATGGATAAATCTGTCAAATTTATGAAAGTAGTCAAATATCACTCCTAACGAGGATGATCAATTCTCTCCACTATGAGAAATCAGTATTCAGCTAGTCCTACACTAAGAATTTGCCATCTTGGGAAATACTGGTAACATACAATTACCGGGCATTTCATCATGTCAAAACATAAGGCATTTCACTATGCCTATCTCATATGCATCATAGTGCAAAATAATCAAAGGATTACCATACTGCAGTCTGATTTGTACTATGCGCTTGGATAACTGCCTTGTTCACCACTGATACCATGGTGGAAACTATTGTGTCACTGCCCATATGGGGAGACAGGACTTTCACAGTGGTGGCCTTCCCATAATTGCCCCACCTGACTTTTAGCCTTTTATAGGGCAAGGTATCATCAAATCATAAAATTTCTGAAAGCGGGTGGCCAAACCCTCATAACTCCCCAAGCATAGCATCCCCCAAGCTTATGCTTATTTAAAACAAACCCACAAGCCTCCATGCTTGTATGTAAAATAGGTTTTATACGTATTAGACAATCTATCTATTTACTTAGGGTTAGAATGTCTTCTAGTTTCATATTCACTTAAAGTCTAGTCCTCAATTCAAACTTAACCATTTCATATGTGTTTGGTTGGATCATAAGAGTTTCGGGGGATGTAATACAAGTATTAACATTACACTTATCAACATAAGGTCATGGGTTCAACATGTACACCCCATTTAAATGCATTCATCAAATCCTCTTACCTTCAAGTCATGATCCATCTCTTTAGATCTTCCATGATCCTGATTGATGTATGAAATATATACATCTATACATATTGTCAATATATATACAATCTGAATAATCCTATTGCTTAATAGATTTGATGGTTAGAAAGATCTTCTAATCTTTCAGATCTAAGTATTTTCTATTCTAAGTCTTTGTGTATCCATCTCTTTGATCTTGATCTTTTATAGATCCTTTGATCAACAATCTATTCTTGTTGATAAAGATCAAGGGCCTAGATCTTCCATCATCTAGTTCTTCTTTGATCTAAGTTTAGTTATTTGATCATCCATAAGGAGGATGATCCTGGTTCCTTTCCT
Source organism: Warburgia ugandensis (assembly GCA_035236585.1). Lineage (NCBI taxonomy): Eukaryota > Viridiplantae > Streptophyta > Magnoliopsida > Canellales > Canellaceae > Warburgia > Warburgia ugandensis. The sequence goes on along the minus strand of CP141139.1, from coordinate 54,678,153 downwards.
TGATCTTCTATCATCTAGTTCTTCTTTGATCTTAAATTAGCATGCTTGTAAGTTATAAAATACATAAAATTTTACTACTAATCTAATGGAATCATGCTTAAACTTCAAATGTAAACAAACATGGCCCTAAGATAATTAAATCTATTAAGAGTTTTAATTAATTTTAGGGCTTTTACTCCATTAAGGTCCAAAGATCATATCCCTTTGTTTTTGTCATATTCAATCCATGATCTCAATGGATTCCATCATAATATCCTTCATTGAATCCATTGTAAGGATTTGATCATACTTGATCTTATTGATCAAGTGGGTCCCTTTGTATTTTAGGGTTTTTCTACCATAAAGGGTAGATCCCTCAATTTATCTTAGATCTATCCAAATAAGTCATGGTTATCACTTTATTTCAACATTATATCATCAATAAATCAGATCCCCAAGATCTGATCATCTCAGATCTTGAAAATCATGAAAATTACAAGTTTAACTCTTAAATGTAGAAAGTTTCATGAAGAATTTTCTAAATGTTATGATTTCAGAAGAAAATAAAAGTTATAAGCTTTCCATAGCTTCTTTCCGATCTCAATTTGGAGTTTACATGACTCCACAATTGGACTGTGAAGTTCATAGTCGTTCTTAGGGTCCAGATTTGATTTGGGCATAACAGATTGGATGGCCCAGATTCGATCGGGTAGAGCGGCCAGTCGAGTAGAAGGACAGCGTGCTCTTGTCACCAGGACACTCGGGTGACACGATCCAATCGGGACCAGCACTTCCACACAGTCATCCCGTCAAGATGATGTCGCATGCATGCGAGTAGAAATGTTGCCGCATGGCGCGTTTCCATGCCACATTTCTCATGACATTCTGGGAACTCGATCCGATTGGGAGATTAGATAGTCGGTTTGGACCGTCCAATCATTTCCTTTACAAGTAAGGGCTCAAAACACTATAAAATTTCTTGAAACTTCTACGGACCCTTCTGGATCGATTGGATGGCTCAAAATTTTCATATGTGCCCCCATCACCTAGAATTGAAGGGTTTTGGTCCTTACTTTATTTTTACAAATTTTTACCCAAACCTAAATACAAAAAAATAAAAATTTCATAAAACAGCATTAAATAAGTCTAGGAAGTGGTTTCACCTACCTGATTGGAGAAACAACTTAAATTTGAAGCCCAGTTTGAGAAAAATACCCGTTGGTGATAATATAGCCTGATAGTCCCATGTTTTGTGATTTTCTATTGATTTCACTATTGGATCTTCAAATTGATTTGGGGTTTTGTAGATAAGGGAGTCTAGGATTGTTTGGATGGTGGGATTTGTGAGATTCAACTTGGAATAGAGTGCTTAATTAAATTTAAGTCTCTTGTTCCAATTAGAGAGAGAAGAGAGAGAGTGTGTGTGTAAGGAGGAAGAAATGAGAGAGAAGGGGGAAGAGTTTTGAGCTGAGATTTTCGGGGAGCCTAGGGAATTTCGTGATGAATTTTGTGAACATTTTTGGGAATTTTTTCCTGAGGTATTCATGAGAATTTTGGGTGTTTTTCATGATTATGTGTAATTATTATGTTTTATTCTTTTTATTATTCAATGTTCATTTGATTCCCACTACCACCTCCTTCTCCTTTAGCAGGTGGTAATGGTTGGACTCATAATTACATGTGCTCTGGCCATTGGATTCCTTTGTGGGTTCCTTGTGGGTCCCACACAGTGTGAAAAGACCATTTTGCCATTTATGGAGAAAAATAGGGTTTATTCCCACGAACTTGGAATTAAGCATACTTAGTGCCTTTAGTTCTAAGTACATCCCAAAATTTTCTATCTTGTGCCTTAGTTATGAGTAAAATTACCATTTTACCCTTTTGTTCATAAAAATGTAGAAAAATAAGAATTTTTCATCCGAATTCAAAATTTGTCGTGCTTATAGTCATTCTAAAGGGTTTGTTGAGTATGTTTTCAATTATACATGTCTTATACTTTGATTGTACTTCTATGTGAAGTGGATTTTTAATAACCCTAATATTTCAGCACAGATTTTTTGAAAACTCAAACTTTATTGATTTCTCAATTAATTTATAAAAATTGGGGCTATTACAATCTTCCCCCCTTACAATAATTTCGTCCTCGAAATTTGTAATACAATAACTTAATCAAACAGACTAGGGTGTGTCTTTCTCATTTCTACTTCTATTTCCCATATGGCTTCCTCAATAGAGTGATGTTGCCACAGAACTTTGATTAGCAGAATGGTTTTGGTCCTTAACTTCTGTTTCTTGTGATCCAAGATCCGTACTACCTTCTTTTCGAAGGTTAGGTTTGGTTTTAGCTCTTCTAACACCCTTTGACGTACATGAGTGTCGTCTTGTAGGTATTTCCCTATCATAGATATGTGAAAGACATTGTGTATTTCTGGGAGTTGGGGTGGTAAGGCTAATTTGTAAGCCACTGGACCAACTCTTTGTAGGATTTCAAATGGATCAATGAATCTAGGACTAAGTTTTCCTTTGCTTCCAAATCTCATTACTCCTTTGACTGGTGATATTTTCAAAAATACATGCTCCCCCACAGCAAATTCCATGTTTCTATGTCTTTTATCTGCATAACTCTTCTGCTGACTGTGTACTTTTAACAACCTCTTATGTATCAATCTAACCTTGTCTATACACTGTTCCATTAGTTCTACTTTATTAGCTTTCTTTCTCCAACTTCACTCTAACAGGTTGGTGATCGACATGGTTGTCCATACAATGCTTCATATGGTGTCCTACTAATACTTCCTTGAAAATTGTCGTTATACATGAATTCTACTAATGGAAGATGTTCATCTCAATTCCCTTTCCAATCTAATGCACATGCTCTTAACATATCTTCTAAAATTTGAATAGTTCTTTCTGATTGACTGTCTATTTGGGGGTGAAATGCTGTATTAAATTTAAGTGAGGTTTCGAAGGCTTGTTGTACACTCTTCCAACATCTTAAAGTAAATCTTCCATCCTTATTAGAGATGATGGATAGTGGAATCCCATGAAGACTTACTATTTCTTTTATGTATAACTTAGCTAGACTGTCAACTGATTGGTTCTGCCTAATTGGAAGGAAATGTACTGACTTTGTTAACCTATCCACAACCACCCAAATCATGTCATGACTTGCCCAGGTCCTTGGCAATCCTACTACAAATTCCATAGTGATGTTATCCCATTTCCATTTTGGAAGTTCAAATGTTTGTAACATTCTAACTGGTCTTTGGTGTTCAACTTTTACTTGTTGACAATTTAGAGATTTAGCCACAAATTCTCCTATTTCTCTTTTCATGCCTTCCCACCAAAAGTTTCTTTTCAAATCTTGATACATCTTTGTACCCCAAGGGTGTATGGAAAATTTTGACTGATGGGCTTCTTGTAACAATTCTTTTCTCAAATTTGTATTTAAAAGAACCCCCAATATCTCCTAAAAATGTATACCCCCATCTGTACCCTTACAAAATCCTTTCTTTTTACACAATTCCTGAGTAACTGTATCTTCTTCTTGGGCTTTAAGGACTCTTTCTACAAAAGCTAATTTAATGGTGATGTTTGTGAGTACAGCTCTTGGCTATCTACTTAATACATCAGCTATTAAGTTCGCTTTTCCAGGATGGTATTGGATGGCAAAATTATAGTCTTTGATATACTCCATTCATCTTCTTTGTCTCATGTTCAAATAAGCTTGAGTGAAGATGAATTTAAGACTTTTATGATTTATAAATACATTGAATTTTTCTCCATATAAATAATGTCTCCAAATTTTTAATGCAAAAACAATAGCTAACAATTCTAGGTCATGTATTGGGTAATTTATTTCATGTTTCTTCAATTGTCCCCATAATCCTTTGCTTGAAGCATCACAGTATATTTCATATCCCCTACTTTTAGATGACAAAGTCAATACTGGTGTTGTAGTTAACCTCTTCTTTAGCTCTTGGAAACTATTTTCACATTCGTCTATCCAAGTGAATTGTACCCCCTTTCTAATCAATGAAGTCAAAGGAAGAGCTATATAGGAAAATCCTTGAATGAATCTATGGTAGTATCCTGTTAGCCCAAGAAAACTAGGTATTTCTATTACTATTTTAGGTTTCTCCCAATTCATTACTGCTTCAACCTTGGTGGGGTCCACTTCTACTCCATTCTTAGAAATTACATGACCCAAGAAATTGACCTCCTCTAACCAGAATTCACACTTACTAAATTTACCAACTATTTTATGTATTCTGAGGGTATTTAGTACAATTCGTAAGTGTTCTTAATGTTCCTTGATACTGGTAGAGTAAATCAGTATATCATTAATAAATACAATCACAAATTTATCCAAAAATTCCTTGAAGATTCTATTCATCAGATCCATAAACACTGCTGGTGCATTGGTTAGCCCAAAAGACATGACTAGAAACTCATAATGCCCATACCGAGTACTGAATGCTAACTTGGGTATGTCTTCATCCTTAATACACAGTGGATGATATCTTGATCTAAGGTCAATTTTGGAAAAGACCTTAATAGATTGGAGTTGATCAAAGAAATCATCAATGCAAGGTAAGGGATACTTATTTTTCACTGTGACATTGTTCAATATTCTATAATCAATGCACAATCTCATAGACCCATTCTTCTTCTTCACAAATACTACTGGTGCTCCCCATGGTGAACTACTTGGTCTAACAAACCCCTTGTCTAACAATTCCTGTAACTGACATTCCAACTCTTTCAACTCTGCTGGGGCCATCCCATAAGGTGCTTTAGAAATTGGAGTTGTACTAGGAATTACTTCAATGGTAAACTCAATTTCTTTATGTGGGGGTAATCTTGGTAGTTCTTCTAGAAAAACATCTTGGAATTCCCTGACTACTTCAATTTCTGTTATCTTGGGCTGTTCAACATCTAAAGAAATTATTGTTGCTAGAAATGCTTGACACCCCTTGAGCATATGTTTGACTGCCTTCATAACTGAGATAATGGATTTGTTTAAGTCATTGTGTTTCTTGTACAGCACAAATACTTCCTCACCTGGTATGCTAAATGTGATTTTCTTCTTGTGATATTCCATAACTACCTAGCATTTTGCTAACCAATCCAAACCCAGTATGATGTCAGAGTCCACCATGTTCAATAAAATGAAGTCTATGTCCATTCTTTTGCCCAATACTTCTACAAGTACATTATGCAAGTATTATTGTAATTTAACTATTTTTCCAACTAGAGTTATTACATCTATATTAAATCCCAAGTTTTTCACTGACAGTTATATACTAGATGCAAATACATAAGATATAAAGGAATGCGTAGATCCAGAATCAAACAATACTTTGGCATAGTTGTCAGTTACAAGTAATGTACCTTCAATCACCGCATTAGATCGTCTAGCCTAGCCATCAGTGATGGCGAAGACACTTCCATGGTGTCGAGGGGCAATTTCTAGTTTTGCCTCCTTTACTATCAATGGTTTGGTACAGTAGGTGGTGATGTGTCCATACTGCCCACAATTATGGCACTTGATTGGAAACTGTTGTGGTTGTTATTGTCTAGGTCTAGGGCAAATATTGCCTTGGTGAAAATTTCTGCATCTTGGACATGGTTGTCTATTTTGCCTTGGCGCATTGTTCCTCTGATTTCTTTAGGGCTTAAAATTGTTCCAAGGTCTTTCATTCTTCTAGAAGGGCTTTGGGTTATTGTTTCCTCCTCTACTAAACTTGGTGGTTTGACTCTTCTTGTATTTGTCTTCAAACTTGGAAGCCATTTCCACACACTCCGCCAAGGTCGTGGGTTTGATACCAAGTACCTTTATTTTCAACCTTAGGTGCAGCCCTTTAATGAATCAATTTGCTATGTGCTTTTCAATGTTACATAGATGAGTTGCCAATCTCCTTAACTACGTGAACTTGTTATCATACTCCACCATTGACATGTTCCCTTATATTAGTTCCAGAAACTCTATCAACTTTCTTTCTTGTACATGAGAAGGGAAATATTTGTGGTTAAATACTTCCTTAAATTCCTCCCATGTTGTATCTTTAGAATTTGAGAAGGTGTTGTTAGATGATCTCCACCAAAATGCAGCATCTTGTTTTAATAGATAGGTGGCAAATTTCACCTTCAACTTTGGAGGAGTACGTAGTGCAATGAAAGTCCTTTCTACTTCATACATCCATTCCTCAGCCTTCTTAGCTTCACCCTTGCCATTATACACCATAGCTATCTTTTGAAATCTCTCCATCATTTTGTAAACTTTTTCTGGTGCTAATGGAGACTTTCTAACTTCTTCACTTGGTACAAGGGAAGATTGCCCTTGTACTAGTGTGGGAGTAGCTGGTATTGTTGTTGGTGTATTATGTCTCACTTCAGGCTAAGTCTTAGCCTACATACTTGGTATCTCTATAAGAGGTGATGAACTTTAGGTTTGTTGAAGGTGAGGAAGAAGGTTCCTCAATACCCTTGCTACCATCTCTTCCACATTGTTCATGGTTAATCTCCTTGTATTGTCTTTTGAAGTATTTTGGGTTGTTTGCCTTATGACTCTCTTTGGTGGCATTTGCTCATAAACTAAAATTTCTATTAGTATTCTATACAACTACTTTTATCTTAATTTATACTTGGATTATCATCTCTCCTTTGGACATATTTGTACTATACTGTGACTGGATGAATGGCTCTGATACCAACTGTGACGAGTTGGGTTTTTGTAACACATTTTGTAATACATTTTCAAAGGCAGGGCCCTCAGTAGTAATTTTTTTTTTAAAACAAAGCAACAAAAATTCTTTTCTTTAGAACTTGTTTTGAAAAGCCCAAGTGATCACTTCATACATAACATATGTAGAATTTTTGTATAAGATAAAATTCCATTGAAGGAATATATTTTTATTAAATTTCAGAATCCATTTAATGGTTTACAGTACAACCAAATCCATTACAATACTTGTCCAAATTACATAATCCAAAACTCTAAGCTCATCATACTATGAAACTCTCATTATAATACAATATTCTCAAATGAAATAAAATACATATCTTTAAGGTGTATACCCTGATGATTATTCTCTTTAAGTCTTCTACGATCTTGAGCTCCTAACTCTCCTTCTCTATATCTGAGATGTTGTAAACATTGAAACATATGCAATATCTCAGCAAGCTATGCTTGGTAAGGTATTCAAGAAGCATAATAATTGACAGTATAATTCTAATACTTCATAATCCCATTATCCATAAACATATTCATGTATCTATAGGAATTTTGGGTGTTTTTCATGATTATGTATAATTATGATGTTTTATTCTTTTTATCATTCAATGTTCATTTGATTCCCACTACCACCTCCTTCTCCACTATCAGGTGATAGTGGTTTGACTCATGATTATACGTGCTCTGGCCATTGGATTCCTTTGTGGGCCCCATGTAGTGTGAAAATACCATTTTGCCCTTTATGGAGAAAATATGGTTCATTCCCATGAACTCAGAATTGAGCGTACTTAGTGGCTTTTGATTCATATTTTTGAGTACATCCCAAATTTTTTTGTCTTAGGCCTTGATTATGAGTAAAATTACCATTTTACCCTTTTGTTCATAAAAATATAGAAGAATAAGAATTTTTCATCCAAATTCAAAATTTGTGGTGCTTATAGTCATTCTAAAGAGATCATTGAGTATGTTTTCAATTATACATGTCTTATACTTTGATTGTACTTCTATGAGAAGTGCATTTTCAATAACCCTAATATTCCAGCCCAAAATTTCTAAAAACTCAAATTTATTAATTTTCACAATGGAGTTAGCCATTCAACCCATTAATGAATGAGCCATCAAAGTGAACCATGCCACATGAAGTTACACTGTTGGAGGATCAGTTCAAGCAATTATGTCATACTAAATGTGTGATTTTCATTGGATAATTAGAAGGTTTTGAGAGATATTTGTGAAAGACAAGATGATCATGCATAGGTGGACCAATCAAGAGAGAAGATCCTACTTTTCAACTTTTATTTTCCATTCTTTCCACCCATTTAGGGTTTTCATGCTTTTGGCTTAAGGAGGGAGCTGCCTTTCGAATAAGGTGACACCTCCCTCTTGCTTAGTTGGCATCTTAAGTGGTTTCTTAATTAGGAAACCCCTAGATCTTCTTCAAATCAAAGTATATCAAAACCCTAGATCTTTTTCCCATCTTTCCTACCATTCTTATTTCTCTCCTATCTCTCTTTTCCATCAACTAATCACCACCTAATTAGGAGAGAAAATCCATGCCACCTTCTTAAGAAGGTGATGCTTTTTGCCCCTTCTAAAGATGGCAACCAGCTATTATGGCATCATTGATTACCTAATTCATCCACCTCATCTCTCCAACTAACTTTCCTCATTGAAACCCTAGATCTAGATCTACTTTTCTCTCTTAGATTAAGCTTCATTTGATTAGAAACCCAGCCATCTATAAATACTCCATGGATTCTAGAAAAGTGGAGTTTCATTCAAGGGAGATCTAAGACTGTTTTACTATTGTTCTTTAAGGTGTTATATGAAGTTTTTTCAAGCCTCCTTTCTTTATTTCTTGCACTTCAATTCCAGGTTACTTGGTTTCTTTAATTCCTTGCTTTGTTGCTTTATTTCTTTGCATTATTGATTTACTTTCAGCATATAAAACGAGCTTATCCTTCTTGATTCTTTCTTCACTCCTATTTGTCTTGATTAATTCATCAAGATCCAAGTTACTTTTTCATTGGTAGTGACAGCCAAGAGAAGTAGAAGCTTGAATCTCTTCTCTTTCCCTCTCATAGGTCCCTTGTCCCTTGCTTTGATCACCTTATTTTTCTCTTGTTTCTTTGCCTTATTCTTTGCTTCTTTTCTTCATATTTTTCTTTAATTTTCTCTCTTGAATTGATATGCATGATTTTGAGTTTAGATTTTGATCATTGGAGTGTGTTTAATTCTTACTTCAAATCAAGCTTTAGGCCTTAGAAAAGTTCTCAATTTCTAGCCTTGTTATCTATGTACATGTGCATCATTGTTGGATATAATTTTAAGTCAATGAATGAATTTGTTTCAAGAGCATGGTTCTTATTTGAATATAGTAGAGAAGTGCTTTTAATTTTTAGTGTTATATTCTATGAAAAGTGCTTGTGAAGTTTCTTTCAATACCTTACTTGAATTGAATTTCATATAGACCATGCTGCTAGAATTTTTCATCTTATATTTCATGTGCAGTATCTAGTAGTCCATACACCTTGTTTGCTTGAAATCTTAGGAACCCATATATCTTTTTAATTAGTTTACTGTGTGATTTGATTATTTTGCATGTTAGTTAGCTTTTAATTCATAATTTCTAGCCACCTCTCACTCATGAACCATGTGCACAACTCCATGAGTCATGTACATGGTAATTGGGTGACTTCCCTTTAAGTGGATTGTTGTTATTTTGTTTCATCTAGGTAGGATTACTAATTTAGTTATTTGTATCATAGTTTAGCTTATTGTTGTTCTTTTTCTATCCATTACACTAGAATTCTAGCAAACCTCAAGAGATAAAATCATCTATAAAAATCTAAGGCATTCCATGAATTTGGAATATAGAAGTCTTCCACGATTTTTCCCTTGAAAGCAAAGAAGCATCACACCTTGATTCTTGGTTATTCATCCACACCTCACACCATCTCTTCCTCAATTGTACTTAAAACACCTTCAATGCCTCCCTCTTTCCAGTCATCATCTTCCATGTGAAGCCTACTTTCACCTTAAAGTTTCAAGTTGTTTACTTCCTTGAGTTTCAAGTTATTTTAGGTTTGCTTTAATTCTTTGTTCCATCTTGCTTTACTTGGTTGTTTGTTCTAGAAGCATAATATTAGGCTTAGTTTCATTTTTTCTTTGTTTTGCCTTAGTTTTCTTAGATTCAAAGACTGCTAACTATTGTTGTGACAACCAAGAGAAAGCAACCACTAAATCAACTTTGTCTCATTGCTTATTATGCATTGAATCTCCTAGCTCTTCTTTGTTTATCTACTTACTCCTTTCCATCTTTCGCTTCCATACTTCATCTCTTTCTCTTTCTTTTTCTTCACTCTTCTTTGATGAACGTACATGTCATCTTGAGTGTGATTGTTGGAATGTTTTGGAGAGCTTGAAGACAAGTTTTAGATCAGATTTATGCTCTTGAAAAGTGACACATGAATCCTGCTTAGCATGTCTATGGGCACTTTAATTATAACTCTTGCCATTCAATGAAAAGTTCATGATTTATGCATTCCACTTTGTTTGATTTCAATACCTTGATGTTCTCCAATTTTTGATAAGTTTACTCTTTGAATTACACACATGTTTCCATACACAATCACTCAAACATCAAGAACTTCTTAAGTTAATTCTCCGTTCATAAGTCCACGTCTCATGCAGCCAACTCAGCTTGAATTCATGAACATATTACTTAGTCTATTCAGACTCTGTAGTTTATGATTTAATTTCTTTGATTACATATGCAACTTAAACATCCCTTACATCATCCATCTTCATGCTTGCAAGTTCCATGTGCACAACTATATGGATCATGCATATGATACTTGAGTAAATTTTTGGTTTAATTGTTAAAGTTTTAGTTTAAAGCTAGTTCAAGATTTCATTGCCTAGTTATCTTGAATATTAGATTGTTTATAAAGTTTAGAAGTTTTGCTTTTAGTTTTGTTTTTCTAGTTTCCTTAATTGTGCTTTTCAATTCCATGCATGTTTAGTTACATTCCTAGTTCAATCAAATCAATCTTCCTTTGCCTAAGATAAGCAACTTTAATAAAGATTCAATATATTTAAAATTTGTGAGATTTCTCATGGGATCAACCTCTCTCATGTGCAATTTACTACTTTGATTCTTGCACTTTCAAGTAATTTTAAAACATACACCATGTTTTTGGTGCCATTACTAGGGAATCATAATAGATTTGTGGTTGGATTTTTTTACATTATTTATCTCTAGGCATAGTCTTAGGTTGCATTAGATTAGGAATTTTGCATCATATATGTATATTTTGCTAATTTCCAAAAAATTAACATATTCTTTATTTTTATACAAGGGGAATTTGGCAAATATGGTGGTGATCCTGTGGCTAAAGCTTGATCAGATTAATTAGGATTTCCTTGTTTTCTTAGATTAAGCTTTTGAGTGAACATGTAGTGAGGCCCCATTGCAATTTGTATTTTGTTATTCAATTTTAAATGGGTTGTAATAATACAGGGCAAGTGTGGGGTGTGGTGGCCTACACTTGATCTTCTTCATAAACTCCACAATAAGCTTCTCTCACTCTCTTTTATTTTCTATGTGTAATTGCATTTAGTATAGCTTACATATTGGTTGGTAGCATAATTCATATAGTTTAGGGTCATTCATTATGCTTGTTGCATCTTATTTAGGGTTATTGCATTAAATTGCACCTATTTAACAAAGGTTAACTTGAGCTCGTAGGTCCCTTTTAGAAGGACAGATCTATTATGAGTCCAGTGGCTTCCGAGCATCATGTTTGCAGTGGGTATAAAAAATCCTAGTGATTTTCTCATGCCTTTGAACCCTCATGCCTTTCTTTTGTCGTTGTTGAGGCCTAAACACCTCCTTCCATGAGAATTGTATCAACCACTTTAGAGGAAAACCTTACTAGTAAGTAGTAGTCGAGCTTGGATAAAAGGACAAGCTATTTAGATCTAAGTTTAAAAGCTACAACCCTACAGATTAACAAAGATTATCAAAACAACTTGATAGTGAACCATTAAGATTGATTGTGCATCATATAGATTTAGGAATCACCTTTAGATTTTGGATGCATCATTTAGATAAATTTTTATTATAGTGCATGCAAGGTTGTCAATCTCAAAACATTGAGTTAGTACCATTAGATCCTGAGATTGTACGTACCCATAGGCAAAGGGTAAGAAATCAAATTCCTAATCCCATGGAAAATCCACTAACAATAGTTAAGCATAAGGCCATTAGAGATTTCTATGTGCCACTCCAACTAAATACTCCATCACGCATCACTTTACCACCCACCAATGCAGACCACTTTGAACTTTAACCTGGAGTCATTCAGTTACTCCCAACATTCTATGCTTAAGAGAGGACCCGTACCTGCATATCAAGGAATTCCTTTATATTTGTTCTACCTTCAAATTCCAAAATGTTCTAGATGATTCTATTAGGCTTAGGTTATTTCCCTTCTTATTGAAAGATAAGCCTAAATCTTGGTTGAATTCTGTAGAAGTTAGTTCTATTGCCACATAGGACCAGTTGTTCATGCCCTTTGTAGTGAGATTATCAATTTCTAGCAAAGTATGATGAACAATATTATGAATGTTGGGAAAGGTGGAAAAAATTGCTGTAAAAGTGTCCCCACTATGGATTTGAAAAATGGCAAAAAATTCAAAATTTTTATTAGGCATTAACACCTCAAAATAGACAAATGGTAAATGCAGCTAATGGTGGGGCCCTCATGTTGAAAAATGAAATAGAGGTTTGCTATTTTTTTAAAATTTAGGTACAATTCCTAGCAATGGGACTATTCTAATAAAAGAGACATAAATATATAGCCTTAAAAGAAAAGAGCATTGTATCAAATAGGAGTGACCTCAGATGTGTCATATAAGCTCAACTCCTTGGATGGAAGAATGGACAAGGTGGAAAATATATTCCAAACAATGACTAACAAACTAAATGCTATAATAGTTGCTAATACATCCACTAAACCTACACGAGTTTTGTGCTATTTGTTCTAGCCTAGCACATTTAATCTCAACTTGTCCATCTAATGAAGTTTACCTTGAATATCTTTCAAAACAAGTGCATGCTCTAAATGTATATCGTAACCCTAGCAACAATAATCCTTATTCTGAGACCTACAATCTAGGATGGGCTAAGTATCCAAATTTTTCATAGTATAAGAATAACAGCCAAGGGGGACTACCTGGGATTCCCCATCGTCAAACCTTTCCTCATGTTCCAATTCCACAGCAACAAATTCCTCAATAGTTTCTGCAACAAACAAGGAACCCATCCATGGAGGAAACCTTAAATCTATTCATGTAGAATTATTATAGTTCTAGAATGACACTAGAAAAACTCTACAAGCCAACTCAAAATCCATTGCAATGCTGGAATATCAAATGGGTCAGTAGTCTACCAACTTAAGTGGAAGGGAGAAGGGCAAATTTCCCTGTTAACCAATAACAAACACTACGGATTGGTTGAAAATGGGGTCCAGTTCACATACACAAAGACCTCACAAGTAAGCAAAGTCAATAACTACCCTTGGAGTGGTTGTTAGGTTCATAATAAAGTAGATTAGACTAAGAAAAACTTATAGGAGAATGAACCAACTAAAATATAGGAGAAAGAGAAAAGACAGACATTTTCAGCTCCATCAACCCTATAGTGGAGGCACCCTATGTGTTCAAAGCCCCATTCCCTTGGCTTATAAATAAGCCAAGAAATAAACCAATATCAATGAGATAATGGATGTACTAAAAAATGTGCAAATCAATATCTCATTACTCAATATATTGAATCTTTATTAAAAAATGTACTGAGCAAGAGAGCTCTTTGATTTAGCACTAGATCCCTCCTAAGTTTAGAGGTCTAAGTTGTCCTACCATTTCTTGTATTACTAGAAATCATGTCACTGATAGGGCACTGCTAGATTTAAGGGCTAGTATTAACTTGTTGCCATATTCTATCTATGAGCAACTTAGCTTGATGACCTTAAGCCAGCCAATACCACTTAGCAATTTATAGATAAATCCATGAAAATTCCACTTAGTATAGTTGAGTATGTTCTACTATAGTTGGACTAGTTTTAATTTCCTATAGATTTCATTATCCTAGATGCCCAACCTGCATTATAACCCAATAGTCAAATTCGAGTAATCATTGGATGTCCATTCTTGACCACATCCAATACCATCATCAACTATAGAAATGGTGTGAAGAAATTATCCTTTAGTAATATGAAAGTCAAGATCAATGTTTTTAGTGTTAATCATCAGCATCTTGACCTAGATGATTCCTGTGTAGTCAATTTAATTGAAGGTCTAATTCAAGATGCTAATTCACCATCATCCATACTAGATCCACTTAAGACATGTCTAGGACATTTTAATTATGACTTTGATATAGATAAATCCATTGAAGAGGTGACTAATCTCTTAGATGTTGCACTTATCATGGATACCTCTAAATGGGGCCCTCAAGTGGAACCCCTTTCTCCATCTGATTCCCTATGTCTTCAATAGAAAAACCACCCACCTTGGTACTAAAACCCTTACCTAAAAATTTAAAATATTCCTACTTAGTACTTAATGAATCCTTACCTACAACCATAGATTTAAATCTAAATAAAGAATAGGAAGGAAAGCTTCTTAATGTCCTTAGAGAACATAAGATAGCTTTAGGGTGGACCATAGTAGATATTAAATAGATTAGCCCTATTCTATATGCATAGAATCCATCTAGAGGAGAATGATAAACCATTTAGGAAAACATAGAGGAGACTAAACCCTAATATGAAAGAGGTAGTGAGAGACGTACTTAAACTCTTATATATTGGTGTCATCTACCATGTATTAAATAGCAGTTGGGTTAGCCTAGATCAGGTTTTTCCCAAGAAGTCCAGAGTCATGGTAATCCAAAATGAGGATAATGAGTTAGTCCCCACTTGCATGACCACTAGGTGGATAGTTTGTATAAATTACTTAGTCACTAGAAAAGACTACTTTCTTCTTCCCTTTTTTGACCAAATGCTAGAAAGGTCAGCCAATCATAGTTATTTGCTTTCAATAAGCAAATCCTCATAGCACCTAAGAACCAGGAGAAGACTACCTTCACTAGTCCTTTTGGGACTTTCATTAATTGTCATATGCCTTTTGGACTTTGTAATACTCCAGCTACTTTTTGAAGGTGTATGTTGAACATATTACCTAATATAGTGGATGTGATGACCCGAGTTTTCTCATACATTTTATAAAAACCATGCAATGCAGTGGAAAACCTTTTAGTTTTAAACTCATTTTGAAAACCACAAGTGTCATTTGCTTTCACAACAACCAAGGTAGTTTTTGAAAAGCTTTAGAAATCATAAGTGTTTTTCCCCATATCTATCCAGTCACAGCACACAGCCCAACTGTAATTAAATACAAATACATGTCCAAAGGGTTGAGAATTTACTTACATGTATAATTGTTTCCTTTTTTATTCACTTGCCCGTAGCACTAACATAGGTATCCTCTACTCGTGGATGGAATTATCCTGAAAAATGTTAAGGATAGGGTGAGTATATACTATACTTAATAGGAGTCTATCACTACTAGGTTTGCAATGCATGCTACGTTTAAAATCATGTGCTCATAAGAACATATGCATGTTCGAATAATCATGTTCAATATTGATATTAAAAACCACGGTCAAACCGGAATACTAATGACTTAAAGAAATATCATAATCCAAGTCGAAAGTATCATATATCATAAACATAATGATATGCATCATATGCTCAACTGAATCCAACTCATGGATATCTGGAATGGTATGGTTGACCAACCTCATATCATGCCATATGCAATGCAAATAAGTCCACGAAACTATAAGGTCCAACTATGCCCACGACCTCCTCGTCGTGTGGTCCCCCAGTACCTAAGGACACTCGGTCATAGCCTCAATGGGGCCTATGACACGTATTCGTCGTAAATCATGCAATTTATGCAATCAGTTGCAAAACGTGCATGCAATAAATAAAATCTGCACATGCTAGTATTGCATTCAAAGTCATAACCCTACCTAGAAGCCTGCCAGCCTAGAAGCCTTGTTAGCTCTCTCTGGCCCGCCCTCATCGGCCCGCCCTCATCAGCCCGCCCTCATCGGTCAAGGCTACACTTATCACGCAATCTATGAAAGTAGCACATGTCTTGGAAATACATGCACAATGTATTTTTCAAAACCTATCCTCTTTGGGTCCCTCACAACTGCCTGGCCCTCACAACTACCTACCCAGCATCTTTTGGTAACCCTCAAGGACATGCAATTTTGCAAGAACTCAATGCTCACAAATCATGCAATGTATGCAATTGTTTGCAAAACATATCTATGCTTAACGTATATGCAATTATTTACAAAACATGTCTATGCATAAAACATTTATCACATGTATGCTAAATTAAGTCATATACTTTAAAACATGTATTATCAAAACAATCATAGTTCTTTTAAAAGAATCTAATAATAATAGAGTACCTACCTGGCTAGGTCGCGCTAACCCCTTTGTCCTCGTACGCTCCTGAACATGGCTTGGGGAATCAAGATTAGTTTGGCCTATCTTTTATGGGTTTTAGAGTGGTTGGTCTTATTACTTAGGCAAGGTCCTAATTGGGCCTTGGTATCCTCAGTTTTCCAAAGGTCTAGCGACCACGCGCCACCATCCTATTCTAAGGGTCATGCTCACCTTTGATTGGGCCTTGATCAGGGATTTTATAGTTTGGGTGTGTCCGTGTCATCGACACAAACATAACGCTTTTTGCAGCGCCTCAATCGGAGCTCTAGATCTCAAGTTATAAGCTTTTTAGTATCAGGTGTACATAAGGACCTTAGGAGTGAAAAGGCGGAACACTAGCGCGCTGAGCGTTAGCGGGATGCACTCCAGTGGCCTTAAGAAATGAAAAATCCTAGAACACTAGCGGGCTGCACGTCAGTGACATGTGCCTCAGTGGACGCATCTGATTTTCCCGCTCGTCTATTCCTTTTGCGGGTGCGTCCATGGACGCGCCCATTTGGTTCTCTCAGACGAGGTCAACGCGTCACGTTCTGTTTGGAACATTTTTTTCATTAGGGGACCGGGTGTAATGACTCCAATTTTGTACTATTGAAATTCCAAGTTTAGCAATGAAAAGTTCAGTTTTAAAGAAAAAGGGCATTTTGGTCATTTCACTAGTCACCTTGACTAAACCCAGGACTTTGGTACTAAAAGTGGTTCTATTAGATGCGTCTCAGAAAAAGGAATCCAACGAGACTAAAATCACCCAAAACGGAGTTAAAATGAGCAAGATATGGCCCTTTGAAGTTCAGGGGTAAAACTGTAAATTTCACAAAAAACGACTTAACCTGAAAAACATAGGTGCCCGTTTTGATACGGGCACCCTGTTGTCTTCAAACTCCTAGAGGTTTCTGGAACGGCAGTGTTTCAAGAAGAAACCACCGCCATTCTGAAGGTTTCTCCACCGCCATTCAAAGGCGGTTAGAACCCCTCCAGAACCCTCTTTAAAAGCTCTATAAATAGAGCTCTTGGGTGCCTCTAATGGAAGCCCAAAACCTTGGAGAAAACCCATCACGGAGTAGTGACCAAGAGGGGAAAACGTGGACAAAAAACCACCCACGAAGCAGGCATGCTCAAAAACTCCCTAAACCCATCTCACCCATAGTCCTAGGCTTAATTCCCCTAAGTTTTTGCATGAAAAACCATGCAAAACGGAGCCTGGGAGAGCCACCAAGGACCCTGGGACGTCCCCAGGGCTGCACTGGTTCAACAGGGTCGAACCAGGGTGACCTATGGACGACCCAGGTCTTTAATAGGTGGGACAATCCAATAGGAACGTCCCACGTCGACGCAGGTCGACGTCCGTTTGGAAAACCAAACGGGCGCATCCGGGGACGCGCCCGCTAAAGGGACAGACGGGCGGAGTTGTTGCTCGCGTCTGCAGACGCACCCACTGAGGCACGCGCTACAGACGCGCAGCGTGCTAGTGCATGTCGAATTTTTGTTACTTAAGGAAGCAGGGTGCATGACGCGCAGCGCCCTAGCATTCCGACTTTTTGTTTTTAAATACTCTATGTACATACAATACTAAAATGCTTATAACTTGAGATCTAGAGCTCCGATTGAGGCGCCGCAAAAGGCATTGTGTCCGTATCGATGATGCAGAAACATCCAAACCATAAAATCCCTGATCAAGGCCCAATCAAAGTAGGGCATGACCCTTGGAATAGGATGGTGGCGCATGACCACTAGAACTTTGGAAAACTGAGGATACCAAGGCCCAAGTAGGACCTTAGGACACCCATAGGCATAGGGATGGACCCCTAATGCCTAAGCAATAAGACCCAACTGCTCTAAACCCATCAAAGATAGGTTAAACTAGCCTTGAGTCCCCAAACCATGTTCAGGAGCGTACGAGGACAAAGGGGATAACGCGACCTAGTCAGGTAGGTGCTCTATCACTATTAGATTCTTTTAAAAGAACTATTGTTATTTGAGAACATATGTTTTAGATATATGACTCGATTTGTATATGATTTGCATGAATTAATTCTGTATGCATATTAAATGCTTTATACATAGACATGTTTTGAAATGACTACATATACATTATGCACATATATGTGTTGCAAACAAGTGCATGCATTGCATGATTTAAGTACTTGCAAAGATTGCATGTCCTTGAGGGTTGCCAAAAGACACTGGAGTGCCGAGGGCCAGGCAGTTGTGAGGGACCCAAAAGAGGACAAGTTTTAACAAAAGGTTTTGACTTATCTTATGTGATTTGGGCAAGTAAGCCCATGGGTGCTATGCCGAGGGGTCTGGGTTGGCCACCCGGCCTCTACCACTAATAGGTGGATGGGTACCATGCCCAAAAAGAGGCAAGTCCCTACGTCGACTGCATGTGGTATAGGGGGCTACCACTGGTGTCACGGCACTAGGTCGACGTGTCATAGGCCCTGTGGAGGCTATGACCAAGTGTCCTCAGGTACCCGGGGACCACACGGCGAGGAGGTCATGGGCATAGTGGACCCTATGGTTTGATGAGTTATGTGCATTTCATATAGCATGACATGAGGTTGGTCGACCATACCATACTAGAGGTCCATGAGTTGGACTCCATGAAGCATCTATTGCATATCATGATGTCATCATATATATGATACTTTCAGTTATGGATTATGTGATCTTTTAAGTTATGAGAATTTCAGTTGATTATGGATTCTTATACTGATATTGAACTCGAGTATTCAAACATATGCATATTTTGAATTTCAGTTGATTATGGATTCTTATACTGATATTGAACTCGAGTATTCAAACATACGCATGTTTTGAATGAGCATATGATTTTGAAACATCTCATGCATTTATAAAACTAGTAGTGATAGGCTCCTACTGAGTATATTATATACTCACTCAATCCTCAACATTTTTTAGATACAAAGTAAATATTTAAGGGCAAGGGATGTTTGTACTAAGAGACACAGGCTAAATATAAGTAAGTAAACCCCTATCTTATCTTTCAATGTTACTTGATTGAAGTTATTCTCTAATAGCTGAGGCTATGACTAACACTTTCTTGGGAACAATATTGATTTAAAACTTTGCCATGGCTAAATTATTGGAGAATGTGTTTTCACACTCGGGGTTTTTATGAAAGATTGTTTTTCAAAAGAAAAAGATTTTCATGCATCTCATACTTATAAAACAAGAGATCTCGCCTTTTTATCAAAATTGCATCATATAAAAATCCTGGTCGTGACACCGGGGCATCCTCAGGACACCCTGGTTCGTTGAACCAGTGCAGCCCAGGGAACGTCCCTGCGTCCTTGGTGACTCTCCAGGGCTCTATTTTGTATGATTTTTCATGCAAAAACTTAGAGAAACTGAGCCTAGGACTACTGTGAAGATGAGTTTTGAGGGATCTTGGGCATACCTGACTCGTTGCTGGGTTTTTCTCCTCATTTCTCCTCTTGGTTGCTTCTTCCAAATGGGTTTTCCTCAAGCTTTTGGGCTGCCATTAGAGTCACCCAAGAGCTCTATTTATAGAGCTATAAGAGAGTTCTGGAGGGGGCTCTCACCGCCCTTGAATGGCGGTGGAGAAACCTTTAGAATGGCGGTGATTTCTCCTCCAATCACTCCCGTTCTAGAACCCTCTAGGAGGTTGAAGATGAAGGGTGCCTGTATCAAAACGGGACCCTATGCTTTGCAAGCTAAATCCGTTTTTTTGTAAAAATTACATTTTTGCCCCTGAACTTCAAAGGGCCATAACTTGCTCATTTTAACTCCATTTTGGGTGATTTTGGTCTTGTTGGATTCCTTTTTCTAAGACACACCTAATGGTACCATTTTCAGGACCAAATTTCTAGGTTCATTCAAGGTGACTAGTGAAATGACCAAAATACCCTTATTTCCAAAAAGTGAACTTTTCATTGCTAACTTGGGATTTTAATATTAAAAAATTAGAGTCATTACATTATTACCCCCTTAGGAATTCCATAAGTTATCACCTTCCTGGTATTTGTCTCTTAGATAACTTCTTGGTGAATGCATTCTCCTCCTTAGGAATCAAATCTAGGCTCATCCTCAATTTATCATTTCTATTGTTCTTCCTACAAGGCCTTACCTGTAAGGGCCACTTTCTTTGCGTACTCTTATGCATACTCCCATATGTGCCAGTTTAACAATACGGGTTTCTAGCGGTAATTCATCCATCTCAAAATCCTTAGATGCCTGTACTTTTCTCATCATGTATAAGATAGTCTCCTCATAGGATCATGCTTCTTCATTCATGTATATACTTCTTTCAAGATCATATTATCTTATTTCTCCTATTTTATTTCGAATATCATAGGATAATCCCTTTCATCTAGTGATCTCTTTCATCATCCACAAGCCCAAAAAGTTCTTTCTATTGTGTCTAACTTTGCTTCTTGTTTTTTATATTTGTCCTCAAGATACTTTAATAACTGACATGGTATCATGTGCTCTACAGCCAAACCTTTAATTAACTTTGAATGACTTGATTCCTCAACCAAAGTTACATTCAAAATAAAATCATGAAAGCCAATTGTAGCATCTTCCATTGAGGACCTTATTATATACTGAAAGTAAAATGTCTTAACTCTATATCCAGTTTCATACTCATTGAATTCATTAAACGCTTTTCTCTGTGAAGATTTTATCCGAGCTCATGGAAAATGTTAATGGTCGATTCATCATCATGGGTTAAATGTTCTCGTCCAGAGGCCTATCTCACTATTCACATCAATTTGTCATTAGGATTTTCAATAATGTTCCTATTTATGCAAAGCAAAAAGTCTCTTATTCATAACCGAGTACCCTTACTAGGTCATGGTTGAATCCTTTGTCATCATCCTCTTTGTCCTTTCTTTTCTAGATGGTTTTCTTTGTAACCTTTCAGTCAAAAGTTTTATACTCATTCTAGTAGGGTTAGTCCTTAGGAAATTCCTTCAATTGATTTTTCGTACTTGGTATATGTTCATAACAACTACTTGTCTAAAGGCAATGTAACATTAAATCTCACCTTATAGTGTGCTAGCCATCTCACCTTTTCTCCTTCCATCCCCTATGTCAATATATTGTTCAATCTTTTACCAAGGCTTTATCGTCAACCATGCAGTCTGTATTGTCAGGAGGTATCCTCATAAGTAGTGATTTTCTCAATTCCTCAATTTTTATTTTTCAAGTGCCTCCTTATTTTATCTTTCAAGTGCCTTCTCATACTTAGCTTATAATAGCAATAATTGTCCTTCAATAGCGATTATATCAAATTGTACTGAAGTTGTCAACTTAACAAGTTTAACAATACTCAGGTAAGCTTAAACATTTTCTTAGACATAGAAAGACTTTATTCGATTACCTATTGATCTCTTCCCAGATATATCTATGTCATAAGCTTAAGGGCCTCTAACATGATCAATACTTATTTGCCTTCTTTTTCAATCCAAGTCAGCAGTATTTTTCAGACTCAAGGTAATTTCTTTACCTTGTCATGGTAGCCATTAAGGTTTGAAAAAAATCCTTCACTTTAGTTTAGATCACTTCTTATTTTTGCTTCTGTCTCAGTTGTTACTGTATTTATTGTACTTGTAGCTCCTCCATGATGTGGCCTAATTAACTCCATGATATGGCCTAATCAACTGACCTCATACCCTCAAATGTCTTAGTTTAATAAGTACTTCTTTCAAGAAAACTCAAGTCTAAAGACTTATAACATCCTTCTGAGTATATAACTTCGATTACTAACTCATAGACACTAACATACTTGATTAATTAGGGTGGGATACCTTTATTTAGTCAACAGTACTCAATAATGGTCTTAAAATATTTGGTCTTCCAATTTATGATAGCAAGACCTTCATTTGATCCTTGATGGTACCCTTCTTGCTGAAGATAGATAGATAGACAAGTCACTGTCCTGGCCTGATTCCTTTTTCAATATAACTTTATTTACTCATGTAGTGGCGATGTGAGATATCACCAAATTTTCCTTTTTATTATATCCATTGGTGTTCCCCATAAGCTAATGGATCCGATAAGAATCTAATTGTAATAATTGATATCAAACTATTTGTAGAATTTTAATTTCTAGTTGGTCACCATTCCTTTTCAAAAATTTCTTGTCGCATAATCTCTTGAAATTCGATACTTTACTCAAAATCTTAAACCCCATATGCTTTCTCTCTTTTCTTCAACATCCTCATTTGGTCTACCTAGATCAATGTCTCCATATGCTTTGTTGCATATAATTGATACTTCATCATAAACTGAATGCTTCTCAGAAGTTCTAAACCGTCTTAAGATCATTGAAATCCTCAATTGCCTATAGCCTCAATAAAATTCATACAATGTCTGAATAATGGTATTGACATTTTGGTCATGCTATACTTTTCTTACAAGTTCATGTTAGGATCAATCTATTATCATAGATCTATCATCCCCAATATTATCATCAAAATCTTTTGGTAACACTGTCACATATAGTTCCCTATCATATTCGTGTTATGTTTCTCTTATTCACATAATCTGTCACTTGTATACCTCTTTTTATTTGCTCCATAATTCTTAGGTAATTATTATTCAATAGCACTTTACTCTCCTAAATAGTATCCAAAATTGAGCTAAGTCCTTCAAGATCCATACCTTTGTGACCTAGTCATAGTTATCCCCTAATATCATCTTGCATCCTCATCCTTCTTAGATTATCATCAAAATCCTCTCAAAGTCCATCTTTTATATCTCTTATCATACTCATATCATATCCTTGTGATAGTGTACTCATATTCTGATACTCTTTATGATGGTAAGATAGCCATCTAGGTTTTTCGATGTTCTCATCTTTGGTGAGATTAATCTATTACAGGTCAGAACTATCTACTAACAAGTTATCCAACATCTTCATTCATCATTCTCATCATAATCTAATTTATATATGAGTTTGTTATATTTGCACCACACAACAATCCTTAATTCTTAAGTCATCTTAGAGTAGATTTTGGATAAGGGTTGCACTATCCTTTGCCTAATTATTTGTTAAACCAAGCTGTGTTTCACCCATTTATTTATGGTGAACTGCCTTGAGCATTAATATTGAAATCCTCAAATAGAAGTAGTCATGTCTACTACTCCTTTTTATACTACTTATTCTTGATTTTCTCTATTGTCCATGACCCTTGGACATGCTGGACTGGCTGTGAAAACATAAAACCTGGGCTCTGATACCAACTGTGATGACCCAGGTTTTCTCATGCATTTTTAAATGCAATATCTAATTCCTAAGGTGGGATGCATCCCTATTTGAAAACCATTTTATAAAAACGATGCAATGCAGTGGAAAACCTTTTAGTTTTAAACTCATTTTGAAAACCCCGAGTGTCATTTGCTTTCACAACAACCAAGGTAGTTTTTGAAAAGCTTTAGAAATCATAAGTGTTTTTCCCCATATCTATCCAGTCACAACACACAGCCCAACTGTAATTAAATACAAATACATGTCCAAAGGGTTGAGAATTTACTTACATGTATAATTGTTTCCTTTTTTATTCACTTACCCATAGCACTAACATAGATGTCCTCTACTCGTGGATGGAATTATCCTAAAAAATGTTAAGGATAGGGTGAGTATATACTATACTCAGTAGGAGTTTATCACTACTAGGTTTGCAATGCATGCTATGTTTAAAATCATGTGCTCATAAAAACATATGCTTGTTCAAATAATCATGTTCAATATCGATATTAAAAACCACGGTCAAACCGGAATACTGATGACTTAAAGAAATATCATAATCCAAGTCAAAAGTATCATATATCATAAACATAATGATATGCATTAGATGCTCAACTGAATCCAACTCTTGGATATCTGGTATGGTATGGTCGACCAACCTCCTATCATGCCATATGCAATGCAAATAATTCCACGAAACCATAGGGTCCAACTATGCCCACAACCTCCTTGTCGTGTGGTCCCTGGGTACCTGAGGACACTCTGTCATAGCCTCAATGGGGCCTATGACACGTATTCGTCGTAAATCATGCAATTTATGCAATCGGTTGCAAAACGTGCATGCAATGCATAAAATCTGCTCATGCTAGTATTGCATTCAAAGTCATAACCCTGCTTAGAAGCCTGATAGCCTAGAAGCCTGCCAGCTTAGAAGCCTTGTTAGCTCTCTCTAGCCTGCCCTCATCGGTCAAGGCTACACTTATCACGCAATCTATGCATGTAGCACATGTCTTGGCAATACATGCACAATGTATTTTTCAAAACCTGTCCTCTTTGGGTCCCTCACAACTACCTAGCCCTCACAACTGCCTACCCAGAGTCTTTTGGTAACCCTCAAGGACATGCAATTTTGCAAGAACTCAATGCTCACAAATCATGCAATGGATGCAATTGTTTGCAAAACATATCTATGCATAATGTATATGCAATTATTTTCAAAACATGTCTATGCATAAAACATTTATCACATGTATGCTAAATTAAGTCATATACTTAAAACATGTATTCTCAAAATAATCATAGTTCTTTTAAAAGAATCTAGTAGCGATAGAGCACCTACCTAGCTAGGTCGTGCTAACCCCTTTGTCCTCGTATGCTCCTGAACATGGTTTGGGGAATCAAGGTTAGTTTGGCCTATATTTTATGGGTTTTAGAGTGGTTGGTCTTATTACTTAGGCATTAGGGGTCCATCTCCATGCCTATGGGTGTCCTAAGGTCCTAATTGGGCCTTGGTATCCTCAGTTTTCCAAAGGTCTAGCGGCCACGTGCCACCATCCTATTCTAAGGGTCATGCCCACCTTTGATTGGGCCTTGATCAGTGATTTTATAGTTTAGGTGTATCCACATCATCGACATGGACAGAATGCCTATTGCGGCTCCTCAATCAGAGCTCTAGATCTCAAGTTATAAGCTTTTTAGTATCAGGTGTACATAAGGACCTTAAGAGTGAAAAGGCAGAATGCTAGCGCGCTGCGCGTCAGCGACATGCGCTCCAGTGGCCTTAAGACATGGAAAATCCTGGAATGAGAGTGGGCTGCATGTCAGTGGCATGCGCCTCAGCGTGCGTGTCTGTAGACGTGCCAGATTTTCCTGCCCGTCTGTTCCTTTTGCGGGCATGTCCACGGACGCGCCTGTTTGGTTCTCTCAGACGCGGTCGACGTGTCACGTTCTGTTTGGAACGTTCTGTTCGTTGGGGGACCGGGGCGTCCTTAGGACACCTTGGTTCAACCCTGTCGAACCAGTGCGGCCCAGGGAACATCCCTGGGTCCTTGGTGACTCTTCAGGGCTCTATTTTGCATGATTTTTCATGCAAAAACTTAGGGAAACTGAGCATAGGACTACTGTGAAGACGAGTTTTGAGGGATCTTGGGCATACCTGGCTCGTTGTTGGGTTTTTCTCCTCGTTTCTTCTCTTGGTTGCTTCTTCAAAATGGGTTTTCCTTAAGCTTTTGGGCTGCCATTAGAGTAGCCCAAGAGCTCTATTTATAGAGCTATAACAGGGTTCTGGAGGGGGCTCTCACCGCCCTTGAATGGCGGTGGAGAAACCTCCAGAATGGCTGTGATTTCTCCTCCAATCACCACCGTTCTAGAATGTTCTAAGAGGTTGAAGATAAAGGGTGCCTGTATCAAAATGAGCCCTTGTGTTTTGCAGGCCAAATCCGTTTTTTTGTAAAAATTACATTTTTGCCCCTAAACTTCAAAGGGCCATAACTTGCTCATTTTAACTCCGTTTTAGGTGATTTTGGTCTTGTTGGATTTATTTTTCTGAGATGCACCTAATGGTACCATTTTTAGGACCAAATTTCTGGGTTCAATCAAGGTGACTAATGAAATGACCAAAATACCCTTATTTCCAAAAAGTGAACTTTTCATTACTAACTTGGGATTTTAATGTTACAAAATTGGATTCATTACAGTGGATGATTTCTTAAAAGTATTTATGGATGATTTTTTAGTGTTTGGTTCTTCATTTGATGAATGTGTGCACCATGTAAAACTTATCATTATTAGGTTTTAGGAAAAAACTTAGTGCTAAATTGGGAGAAATGTCATTTCATTGTACAAATTGGCATTGTTTCAAGCTATATCATATCACATAATGGTATAGAAGTAGACAAAGCCAAAGTGGATTTAATCTCTAACCTTCCTCCTTCAAGGATGATGAAGGAAATCCACTCATTTTTAGGCCATGCTGGTTTCTATAGATGGATTCATCAAGGACTTTAGTAAAATTGCGAAACCCCAATGTAATTTACTTATGAAGTAGGTAAACTTTGAACTTGATGAAAATTGTATGAAAGCATTTGAGGGCTTAAAGGTTGAATTAAATTTTGCACCTATAATTCAATTGCCAAATTGGAGTGCACTATTCAAAATACTGTGTGATGCTTTAGACTATGCCATTGGGCTATTTTGGGAAAGCATATTAATAAACTTCTGTATGTGATATATTATGCTCATAAGGCACTCAATGTTGCCCATCTCAATTATTCAACTACAGAATTTTTTTTGTTAAGTGTGGTATTTACACCAGATAAAATTTATATCTTAATTGCTAGGATCAAAGGTCATTGTCTACTTAGATCATGTAGCACTAAAACATCTTATTTCAAAGAATGATACTAAACCCAGGTTGATCTGATGGATACTACTATACTACAGTAGTTTGATTTGGAAATTTAGGATAAGAAAGGTTCTAAAAGTGTTGTACCAGACTACTTATCTTGAGTAGTTGTAGAGTCCACTAACAAGAATATGCCTAGGATATAAACATTTCTTAGTGAACAATTATTGTACATTTTCTAATTGCCTTAGTATGTAGATATTATTACTTATCTTGTCACTAGTAAAATACCTAATCATTGGATAAGACAAGATAGAAAATGATTCATTAATGAGGTCAACAAGTTACATAGGATGGTCTATACTTATTTAAATACTAACCTAATTAGGTCATAGGAGATGCATAGCTGATGATAAACATCATATAATCAATTCATTTTTTCATGACCATGCATGCAGGGGCTATTTTAGTTCCAAAATGATAGTTGCAAAGATTTTGTAGTGTGATTTTTACTGCTTACAGCATAGCATGTGTTAGCCGTAAACAGTTTGGAAGGCTGATGCATGGTTAACTTTGAAATTAAAATAAGAATTGAATTCCTATTCCAAAGAGGGAAGATTTACTAGTTTTTGAGGTGAAGATAGGCAAGAACTAGTACCACACTTCTTGCACATTTTTGAAGGAAAATGATATTGATTCCTCTACTTGTTGAACATCTAGATTGAATATAATAATTTGAAAAGACTCCCACCTAAGTAAGAACCAAGGAATGGGCAGGAAAGCTATGTAAATTGGCATTGTATGAATGAATTTTGGGAGGAGAGTGAGCACCATTTCCTACATATTTATGTAAGAAAATGGCACCCTCTTTCCCCTCTAAATCGTAGCTCAATGGGTAAACAAAACAAGAAAGGATAGAGGAACAGAAAAGGGGGACCAAATTTCAAAGCTTAGGGGAGTGGCTTTCCTTCGAATTGTTTGGGAAAATTTTGAATGAAAGGATCACATTGATACTATGAACAAACAATTTTAGCTCTACCATATCCTATAATTTGTGAATTCAAATAACTTAACTTATTGGAATTTAGTAATACAAAGAGAAATTTTATTCTTTAATATCTCCTCTTACTAGAATTTGGGAATCCTGGAGTCACTTGAAGCAGTAACTAACTTGTTACTAAAAATGTTGACCATTAAAGCTACTTATTCTAGAATATAGGACGTTTAGACTATGTTTGTGCTAGAAATGTGAACATGTAAGGTACCTTATGCTTGAAAATGTGAACACACAAGCTACAACACTATGCTGGAAATTTAAGGATGCTTAAACCACTTTTGTATTGAAATTTGTAAAGGCTTAACTATACGTATGCCAGAATTTGAAAATGCTTTACCAATCACATGTTAGCGTTGTGAAGGTTTAGACCATTAAGTTAGATTCTTACAATTTAAAACACCTGTGCTTTAATCCCTTGAGCTTTAATCACCTCTGGCTTAGTCACATATGATTTAGTGCCTTAAGCTTAATTTTCTAAGACTTAATTTCTTATGTCTTATTCTCACATGCCTTAGCCATCTATGCCTTAGCTCATATGACTAGATCTCCTATAAATTAGTTGATCTAATTCTTTGAACCTAGCCAGAGGTAGATGGACACCTTGTTACTACCTAAGTGTTAATAATTACATTCGTAAAAAAGTAAGTAAAGTGAGGGAACACTTATTCATACCAAGAATCTGAATTTTGGATTAATTAAGACTATCAACACTATAAATGGACTAGTTAGAAGAGAATTATTAAACATTATAAGCTTTTTGATCCATAAGACAAAATACTAGATACGGTATAGAAATAACATGGAATTAAGAGTACCTTAGACATTTAAAAACCATAGTAATGGTTACACCTCTCTAGGTTATGATAATGAAACATGTTTGAATTGTGCAAGACTAAGTTAATGAAATTGGGGCCATAAGATAAGGATATTTAGCTACTTAGAGACATAACTAAGGGAGACCCAAGTAAGGAAAAAGGAATATTACAAGAAAGGTATGACCTATATGAAGGTAAATAGTGTACTAACTAAAGAAGGATCATTTAAAATATTAAATATCATAACAGTAGAGGTGGAAATAATGATACAGGTTCCTATTATATGGACATCTAGCCCCTTAAGCTCCATAAAAGGGACAATATCAAATAAGGTTACATTATAGGTTAATAATGGGATTAACAAAGCATCTAACACTATCAAAACAGGGTACCAGTGCATAATACATCACAATATCAGGCTTTAGATTTTTTTTGTGATTTGAATTGGTGGATTTACATATTTGGCCAAGGCCACTAAGACATTGTTGTCATTGATACTTGGCAAACATTGCATGTGTGGTGGCGAGTTGTGAGATATGGATTGAGTAATAGATTTTCATCGAGACTTTTGATGGACACTTCTAGAATGTTGTAAGTCTAAGATTACTTGATAGGTGTACTATGCGAGTGTGTCATACATCGTGAAGACCCTATGCTAGGAGGTGCAATTGGCCATTGACTTATGAGATGAGATTGATACTAGTCCTATGATAAAAACGGCAAGTAGTAGGAGTCGCTTCTTGTGGGGAAGTGCTTTGAGTGGTAGCTGGGTAGCCCCCATGAGGTCTAGTGAGTCAAGGCGATGTGGTATCCAGGCGGTGATGTAAAGGTTACAGTAGTCACTGGTAGGTGATGGTAGAATATGTGTATGTGTGATGTTAGCATGCTGGGCATGCCGATCATTTCTTGAGAGTTCAAACCTTGTCCCTTGTGGTAGGACTATATGCCACTAATGCATCCCTAGTGGTAGGATTGTATGCCATTGTGATATAAAGCAATTAGTTTTCCAAGGCAAATGTTAGCATGTATTTTGCATGGTGGACAGATGGCTATGCTCCCTAGTTCAGCTTTAGTTGTCTCGAGCACAATAGATTGGCAGGCTTATCATATTCTTTTGGATACTACAGATGATTTGAGATCATTAGTTTTCTTTGTGGATATTTGCTTTATATGTCATGATTTTTCACTTCAACAACTATGTATATAGATATAGAGATACATACACCTATGCATATGCTATTTGTATGCCTTATTTTAGGCATGCCAACTCATATTAGCTCTTCTTCCTATTGCGACTGGCTGTTTTACTCACCCCCTACAACCAACATTTCATGTGACATACCAAGTAGCTCGAGCGCAAGAGATCCAAGGAAGTTGAAAGTATCTTGATCAATTTAGATGTGAGATAAGAATGCTTTTGGTGTAGTTATTTTGATAGAATCCATGTATAGGATTCCATTTTGGTACTGTATATAATTTATCTTCTATTGCCACATGGGATGACTGTAGACATGGATTGTTTTATTTATTTTAATGACATGTGTGACTTATTTGTGACAGTATGGGTGATCCTATGGCATGTATCTCTAACCATTTCTAGGTTAGAAGACTATTATTTTATGTATATGTAAAGGTTTTATGGTAACACCTGAAAAGAAGTTGATGAATTTCCAAATTTACTTAAATAATATCACTTTGATCCTGTCCTCTAAAACAAGGAAAATTTTGATACTTTCTAAACTTGATAATCAATAAATAGTTTCAAAAACTCGGGTTGTCACAAATCTAATCTACCATAAATTAGAAAAGTGTTTACAAAGAAGAAAGTCAAAAAGAAAAGAATTATAAGAAAAAGAAAAGAAAAATAGTGAAAAGAAGAGAGAGGACAAATAGAAAAGATATTCACTTCAATGCACTCAAAAGCAAAGTTGTCCAACATTTATTGAAGAACTCTACTCAGATTTGAAACCTTTGAATTTGTTTACCCTTTCTTTTAGAACTTCCCAAGACTAAGTTTCATCCCAACCAAAGTCTTATTAATCTTAAGTTGAAAGATAGCCTCAATGAGGGTATAAATATTAAGGAATTAATGTGAACTATTTCTTTTGGTCTTGGTGATGACATCCATTCTTAAGGATCACAATCCTTTGTCTCATTTGTATTTATATGTTTATGTGAATCATGAGTATCGTTGGATTTGGTCATGTAGTGAGAAAAAATAGTTTGACCTTTTTTTTTCTGAAAGCTTCATTTATGAGTATATACCAATGAGAATTTGAGGTCAAGACATTCTTCTAAGGGAACATAGGCATTTCTATTTACAAGTCTAGACTTATATAACATATGCATAAATTGCACTCTGAGATATAATAACTATAATAAATTGGCTTTGGAATGTGGGAACTTGTAGAATTTTTCATTCATCATTACAAGTTGTTAAAGCCAGTAGAGTACTAATGGATGAGAATTCTCTCAGAGAAACTAAGGAACTTTGTCTTATTGAATTTTGTGGGTATATTTATGTCAAAATCTTGCAAGGCCTAACTCATCCACCAGGGGTAACTTAGGGGTTTTGTTCCATATGCTGAATGCAATTGTAAGTACCTACAAAAATTGTAGCTTTTTTAATGATTTTTTATAGTTTTGCTAAGGACTAGCAAAATGCTAGTTGGGGCTGTGATAAGTAGTCATTTTTGTATAAAAAAGTACTCAATTAGCAATACATGTGTCATACATTATAGTGCTAATTCTAAAAAAATTTCAAAAGTTCATGACACATGCATTTCTAAACCAATAAACCAAAATTTTGATATTTTATAGGTTTAAAAGCTAATCTAGAGTAAGAATATGACATTATAACATTTTAGGTGTTAATTGGGATTTTTTTATCTTTTGAAGGTGTTAAAAGGATGATTCAGTAGTTCAGATTGCCTTAGACAATAACTGATGATCTTGATCAACCAAGAGAGATCAAGAACCATTTTCTATCAATTTAAAGTTCAAGTAAGGGTCATGTTGTCCCCCTAAACCCCAAGGCTACTGTTTAACATAATCAAACATAGTTATTGGGTTGAGCAAAGCCTTGTGGGTTTTCTTTTTCTATATCATAGTGAAAGTATGGATAGAGCGAAATGCTCATCTTGTGCAAGTCACCATTTAACAGATAGAATTTTTCTCTTTTAACTACTAAATTCTACCAAAATTTTGGTAGAGTCTCCCCTATTTTTCAGACTTATGAATTTAATGCATGCAATGCAATTTTCCTAATGGAAAATATAACAATTATAAAGCCCCTAAAGGAGACTCAATCTCCATACAATTCATCATATTACATCACTAAAACATCTACTTGCTAACTCGAAGTTTAAGTAAATCCCATACATGCACCATCAATATAAAATATATAGAATGCATAGGGCAAATCATCAAATAGTAGGACATAGCTCATATTCATCATCAACATACATATACAATACAAAATTGGACATCTTTAGTTAAGCATCATTCATTTCATTCAATAGCCTTCCCCTTATCACCTTGATTGGTACCTGAAAAATAATAAGGTGAGCTGCGAAGCTTAGCAAGGGAAAAAAACTAAAACCATGCATATCCTACCATTCTTGTTGAGCTTAGTTCAACTACACATTTATATTCTACTATGGAACATTCATTTCCATTTTAACCAGTCATCAACAAAGTATTTAGCATGTATTATCAGATATAACACATTGGTATTAGAACAAAAATATGATTTATTCCAAATTCAACAACTCCTCATTCATTTCCAACCATAGACATTCAAAGTATGTGAATAAACACATGCAATATCAATTCCCCATTCATGTCCAACCACAATAATCATAGCATGCAAATAAACCCCTGCAATATCAACTCCTCATTCATGTTCAACCATAGGACATTCAAAGTATACAAATAAACCCATGCAATATCATTTCCCCATTCATGTCCAACCATAGGACATTCATTTTGTATTTCAAGAGATGACTAACTAAGTTATGAATTTTTTTCCAAATTAGAAATGCAAAACCATGAGCATAGCATTCAACAAAACTCATAGGAAGGTCTTTCATTTGATGGTTTCCTCAATACTAGTAAACACGCATGACATCATCACCATGATCAAGTAATCATCTCCCTCAAGTTTTACCATCTTGGGTGGCCCACTATGAGTATCATACATAAGGTAACTAGACCCTCAAGTTTTACCATCTTAGGTGCCTCCACCATGATTCTAAAGAACTAGGTAGCCCTTTCCCTTATGGTTTACTATCTTGGGATGCTCTAATGTCAGGTTCCCTTAAGATTTACCATCTTGGGTGGCTCCATCAGTGTTGCCATCATCTAGGCAGCCCTTTCTCTCAAGGTTTACCATCTTGGAAGACTCAAGTTTGCCAGCCCATCCCTCAGGGTTTATCATCTTGGGCTACTCCACTGTGATCCCAAAAGACCAGGCAGCCTTTTCTCTCAAGGTTTGCCATCTTGGGAGGCTCAATACTTGATAGCTCATCCCTTTATATTTACCATCTTAGGTGGCTCCACCATGATTCCAATGAACCAGGCAACCATTTCTCTTAGGGTTTACCATCTTGAAAGGCGTTATTATAGCTTATAGGGTGTCCCTTAGGGCTTACTATCTTGGGATTGACCATTCTATCATAGTTTACATTATCATAACAATTAGGCATAGTTAGTCAGAGTATCTTGTGATGATTTAAATAAGTAATTACAGTTCATATCATCCATTCAACCAATATGATAGCCGATTTATTCTACGCATTTATAATCTTAATTTCAAGCAATAAATTAATTTAGAATTTAAAGACAAAAAAGGGTTTAGGGTCCTTACCTACATTCACAATATAATTCAAAATTCAATTGCCAATGTCGCTCAAATCGCACTCAAAACCTCCATTAAGAATAGACGTTTTAAGTAAATTTCAGAATTCCATGCAATTTACTATAATTACTTCTAGATCTGAATGTCATTGATCCAACCTCATATATCTAGATAGGTGATTAGTGCACCAATTTATCGCTATCTACTTAGATCAGCACCATTAGTCTTAAATTAATGGTCCAAATAGAGTGGTACCTGTAGAAGTTTTAATTTTCAACATTTAAGGTAAGTTATTCAACAATTCAATGATTTTAACCATAATCCATGGACTGATCACCTTTCCTAACATTCGATTATCAGTAATCAAGTTTTGGATAGTGAGATTGGATCTTCTATCAAATAGTCCATAATTGGTTTATTATTATTGTCACAATTCATTATTGATGGATAATTGAAATCATATTTTACATAGATCTACCTTCCAATTGTATTTTTAATGGTCAGATGTTGAGATCTCAGTTTTTCCCTATGCATTATCAAGTTTTTGATTCCTAATTGACGATCTGTCTTCACGGATCAAATGATCAGGTGTGATTTATCCAAATCATAAAAATTTTAATTTTTCACAGTTTTAGGGGTTTGCTAGAAAATGTTGCCATCACCGGCGATGCAGACAGTATAGCTTTTGTAAACTTTTCACTTTGGAATGCTTAAAATTGGTTGAATTTTTGTATTTTAATGTTTTCGCCTTTCAATTTCTACTAAAACTAATGTTTTTGGCTGAATTTTTCTATGGTTTTTAAAGTGACCATTTGTACTATTTTTCTTAATTTTCAAGCTCGTTACTTAACGGATTTTCATGAGACTAGAGGCATTTTACTCATAATCACTCATGGAACACAATGAATAGTTCTAATCATTGATCAGGTGCCATTATACTAACTATATTTTTCAAACTAAGCAGTTTTCTCATGGGTTCCACCTTTCCTGTCACTGTAAAATGGTGACAATATCAAAAAATGGTAGTTGGAAATTGCTGGAAGGGAAAAGGAGGAAGAAACCGAGAAAGGAAAAGAAGAAAGGAAGGAAAACATACCTATTGTTAATTGATCTGTTTTGGGTGGAAGGAGGTGTCAACGACGATGTAGTGGGGCCACGAGAGAGAAGATGAGGAGATGTCGTTGCTGGTCCTTGTCACTACCAGCATCAACTTTCCTATCACTAGAGAAAGATTGAAGAATCAAGGAGATAAACTATGGGGGAGAAAGAGATGTGCATGGGGAAAGTCATCAGGTGATGGCTTTTCTCTTGTTTTCTTGTCACCCACACGTAGAGAGGGGGGAAGACAACTAAGTCCACATGGTGAGTCTGTCTCCCATGCATCAACCGCTTCCCAAAACTATTTGGTTTGAAAGAGTTAGCACAGGGGGTACCAATATTAATTTCAACCTCCTCTTTTCATTCGTCAAAATTGTGGATTTTTGGGTCTTGGTCTTCATTTCATGCATTCTTAATGTCGATGGTAAGATCCCATCGAGTACAATCTAAAATTGACCTCTCATCACCAAACTTCAAAATTTTAATTTATTTTTAAATTTCTTTCATAATCACTGATTTATGATAAAATTTTCACTTTAAAACAAAATTTCTCAAAATTTTCCATGAATTTAAAGTGGAATTTTGAATCAATAAATTCCTAGTTGGAGAAATAATTCAACAAGGTTAGGGTTTGCAATTCACCTGAATTCAAGCACAATGGAGACCTTGACTCATGTAGGGCCCATTACTCAATCCAACCTTACTTGCCCTATTTTACCATTTTTTTAGAGAATCAATGAGTCAGTTACCTTTTACCCTAATCTTAGGACACATGTATGATAGGTCAAGGTCATTCTAGATCAAGTGGATGAGAATTCAAGGTGACTAGAAGCGGGCCTATGCAAAATCTTCCATGATGGCATGAGATTTCAAGCCATGCAATCCATTTGAGCCATTAAAGCCAAGGGCGTAAGCCATTGAAGCCACCAAGCTATTGAAGCCATCAAAGGAAGCTAATCAAGCCACTTAAGATAAGTCCACATGGGACGACATGATTAGAGGAGCTTTTAAGAAATTATTTGGTGAAAAAGAATCACAACTTTCAAGAGATAATTACTAAAGAATTAGATGGTGATTATCACATGAGAAGATATGCATGCAAAGTGGATCATAAGATAAGAGATTACATTCTATTTTTTCCTTCTCTCTCTCTCTCTCTCTCTCTCTCTCTCTCTCTCTCTCTCTCTCTCTCTCTCTCTCTCTCTCTCTCTCTCTCTCCATCATTACAAAATTGGAAGGGGAATCACACATCAAAAAAGGTACAATCTCCCACTTCTCACTTCTAAAACTCCTCCATGTCAACTTTCTAAAATCCTCCACTACCTCCTTACCACTTCATTTTTTCCTAAGTGTTCAAACTTCTATTTCCATTTCTAAGTCCCCCACAACCTCCTATAATTTCTTACTAGGATTTCATGTCCCACTCCCTATTGTTTCCAAAGCTTTTTCCAATTCCTAAAATCAATCTCCACTTCCTAATCTCCACGGTTATCCTATCTCCCACTCTTAGCTTTTCTTTCCTCCTACACAGAGAGCAAATATTATCACTTTTAAAAGGTGCACTTCATCTATAAAAGAATCAAAATATCCCATGAATAAAAGATAAGGGTGTTGACACCTCTTGCTCCTAAAAGAGTGGTGCCTCCACCTTGATTCTCTTTTTAGGATTTCACATCTCTAGCCTTCCACGCTTCCTCCACGCTTCAGCATGCCTCCTTTTTCATTGTTTGCATGTCTTTTTCAAGTTGGTTCCATTGCTAATTTTCTTTCCTTGTTGGCTTGCTTTTCCTTTTAGTTCCATGTGCATAGTTCTAGTTTTTTTCCTTGGTTAATTTGTTTTTAAGTTGTTCTAGTTTTCTTTGATCTAATGCTAGCTGTCTCTTGTAGTGACAACCAAGATATAGTAGCACTTAAATCATCATTGTTTCTTTTTAATTGCTTATCTTGTTCTAGCCCTTGCTTTGGATCTTTCATTGTCCATCTTTTGATTTCATTCCATATCTATTCCACTCTCTTTCTTTGGTTCTCTTTTGGGTTCACATGCATGCCATCTTTTGATGTTGAATCACATGAGATTGAAGTCAAGATTTTATATTTACATGCTACGAATATTATGCATCATGCTTTCCATGGTTCCAATGTTTAATGCACCTCCTTTTGTAAAGATTAAATTCATCATAATAATTTAGGTTATGCAATTTCCACAAGGGTTTCTAATGCTTTAAGTCCATTGACTCTTGTGTTTTATACTTATAGTTCATTCATATTTTTCTTGAAAGTGTCCAACATTTAACTTTGAGTGAATCTTGCATTTCATCTTTCCAATAACTATACACACCATGCCTCATGTTCATGTGCACAATCTTAAGATCCATGATCCATGCACACACTTTTATTTCCATATGCACTATCTTCTTCCATGTGCACTCTTATAGATGTTTTATTATTCATGTTCCATTTTTAGATTCCATTGTTTAAGTTACTTGCATCTTTAGTTTAATTTTAGTTAATTTCTAATTTTAGTTTTAGAAAGTTTCCTTGGTTTAAGTTTCTAATTTCATGCATGTATCCATTTCCAGGTGCTTTTAATACCTGGAATACAATCTTTATTGGGCTAGCATAAGTAATCTAATCAAGACCCAATTGAATATAATTTGTGAGATTCCTCGTGGCATAGACCTCACTCATGTACATCTTACTACTTTGATTTGTGCACTTGCAAGTATTATTAAAGCTACATCAATTATTTTGATGCATGAAAAACTAATGAAAATGCTAGGTTTGTAGATTTCTTAGTTGGTCAAAACTATGTTAAAAGATACATATCTAGTATGTTAAATTAGTAAAGTAGAAGCCCAATTGACTCATAAGAAAAAAACATGTAAAACAATACGTGAATCCTATTATTTTTAAAAATGCTATTTTCATTCATATGAAAACTTTCAAGAAAAAATGCCTCTTTCTAGGCTTCTATTTTACTAGAACTTTTCATGAAATTTATACTCAAAGAAAGGTTGGTGAGATAGAAGTATACTTTCTTATAAAACCAAGAATGCACCTTTGAAAGATTTTCTCAAAATAGTACACAAAAACTGCCAAAAGCAAGGTTGAATCCTAATCAATCACTCAAGCAAAAACAATAATTTATGAACAAATTTTTCAACACTAGATGGGCAATGTGATCAGTCATGTTGTCATGCACTAAGTTATAATAATACCCACGGAAAGTAAATCAAAACATTAACCAAAACTATCATAGTTTCAGTCTATAAAAATCACCCGCAATGAACATGTATACACTTCAAATTTCATCTCAAAATATATAACACTTGGACCATAAACATAGTGTCTCTACAAGTGGCTATTAACCATATAAAAGTACTCATCTAATGCATAATTATTATATTTTAAAACATCTTTCATATAGCAAAATCACAACCCAAAATAGTAAGTAAAAATAGGAATTAGACATTTAGTTTTTCAGGACTCAAAAACATCTAATGTTTAAGTATACATAACTCATGTATGTACAAAGAATTTTCCTTACATTAAATACTCAAATCATTAATTAATCATTAGGTAAAACCACAAATTATAGTAGAACAATCATGTAGAAAAATGGCCCAAAACATACGTTGTATGCATCCAATTTCTAGAAGACTAAATTACTAGTTGTATCAATGTTTGACAACAAGGTTTAGCTTATCAAAATTAATATAATCCATGCATCATAGTAGTAAAAAAAATCTTAAAATCTTGTGATTTAAGGTACATCCATAAAACATGCAAAACTTGATGAAAACTCCTTGGTTTCATGTTTAATCTTGACACTAATATTAAGCATGAAATCAGTAGTAAAATGGCATGATTTTCCATTGAAAACAAATGCAAGAGATTTTAGAAAAGATAGTAGTTCTAGAGACACCTAGCTATAGTCCAACATTTTAGGTGAAATTGTACACAAGTATACACAGCCATGAGATCATAGTACATAGAGGCAATTGCAGTTAAAGTACGAAGACAACAGTAAGTCATAGTTCTTGTAGAAGTTCTTTTGTCAAATTGCTGACAAAGATGTAATTGATTAACGTTTACCATTGTATTCAATTATGGTTGAATTTTAAATTGTTTAGGCTGTGGCTAGTGGGTCATGTCATCATTATGATTACACTAGTATCTTGGTTATATGTAAAGTTTTGAAAGTACACCCAGAGGTTGGAAGGTGTAGTACTTAGAAATTAGTAAGTAATAATAAATGCAAGGATATCTTGCTTATTTTAAAAATAAATAAGAAAAGTTATTTCCAAAGACCTGGGTTGTCACATCTATTTAGGATAAAGGATAATTATGCTTTATTGTAAATCTATTTAGCTTTCGATAGTTAATGCAAAGTCCCTTAAACCCATCTTTCTTCTTGGCAAAGAGGTTTGCTACTCCCTATGGAGAAACACTACACTTAATAAATCCTTTATTTAGAAGTTTCTACATCTAACTATTCAACTATTTTAGCTTTGTTAGAGCCATTCTATATGGTGCCTTGGAGATAGGAGTTGTTCCTAGTATCATCTCAATGGTGAAATCTATCTCCCTTTTTGGTGGTAATCCTGGTAGATCCTTAAGAAATATATTCTAAAAATCCTAAACTACTGCCACCTCTTCCATTTTGGGTTTTCAAACATCTACTACTTCCACTTTATCCAAAAGGGCTTGATATCTTGAAGGTTGGAAGTGTAGCACTTGGAAACTAGTAAGTAATATGATTTGCAAATGACTTATAAAAGAATTCAAGGATATCTTGCTTATTTTAAAAATAAATTAGAGAAGTTATTTCCAAAGACCTAGCTTGTCACATCTATTTAGGATAAAGGATAATCATTCTTTATTGTAAATCTATTTAGCTTCCGGTAGTCAATACAAAGTCCAATAGACCCACCTTTCTTCTTGGCAAAGAAGTCTACTACTCCCTATGGAGAAACACCAGACTTGATAAATCCTTTATTTAGAAGTTCTTGCAACTAACTCTTCGACTATTTCAACTCTGCTGGAGCCATTCTATATGGTGCTTTGGAGATAGGAGTTGTTCCTAGTATTATCTAAATGGTGAAATCTATCTCCCTTTTTTGGTGGTAATCCTGTTAGATCCTTAAGAAATACGTTTGAAAATTCCTAAACTACTGCAACCTTCTCCATTTTGGGGTTTTCAACCTCTACTACTTCCACTTTAGACAAAAAGGCTTGATATCCTTTAGTAATGTGTCTAGACACCTTCATAGAAGAAATAACAAATGCTCTTGCAAAGTCTCTTCTTCCTTAGAAAATTATCATCACCTTTCCTATTTTATCAAAGCAATCTTCTTCTTACGAGACCTTCTTCTTATGATAATCTACCAATATCTAATGTAATGCCAACCAATCCATCTCTAGAATTAGATAGACATCCATCATCTTTCCTCAACTATAATTGGTATGTCATGAAGGTATTTTTGGGTACATATGGCCTCACCCAATGGAGTAACTACCTCTAGATGAAAAACCTAAGTTTTGGAGTGGACTATTCACATGTGATACAAAATCACTTGATATAAATGAATGTGTAGAACCAGTATAATAAAGAACTTTAGTAGGTCTAATTTTACTAAGAAGTGTAGCTAGGTTCTCATACCAAATGTAATGCCTTAGGTTTTTGAAATGCATACTATTTAATTTAAACTCATTTTGAAAGTCAAGATCCCTATTTTGAAAATGTTGTTGCAAAATCAATTAAGTTTTTCTTAGAACATTTTAAAAGATACACAAGCATTATTCAATTCAAAACAAGGTTCACGTATGAATCATAACATCTCACTCAACTTAAAATATAAATTCCCAGAGTATTGTCATTCATAGTCCAACTAAAAATGAAAAGTTTACTAAAGTTAAAGGTCCATCACATCATGCTTTATTACATCAATAATCAATAACCCAAAACAAGAAAGTGACTCCCAACACAAGTTGGTGCCTCATTCTTTTGTTGATGTGCTTGCTTCCAGCACCCTTAAGCTTTGGCCCTAGCCTTTCTATGCTGATCTACAGGGTTTTAAATAGGTTGGGTATATGGACACATACTCAATAGATAACACTAAAACTACAAACTCAAAAATTGTGGCATAGTAGA
Source organism: Warburgia ugandensis (assembly GCA_035236585.1). Taxonomy (NCBI): domain Eukaryota; kingdom Viridiplantae; phylum Streptophyta; class Magnoliopsida; order Canellales; family Canellaceae; genus Warburgia; species Warburgia ugandensis. The sequence continues at coordinate 54,637,286 of CP141139.1, read as the reverse complement.
ACACAAGCATTTAAATGCTTTTAAAGTCATTTTTTTATGCAAGAAATCAAAAGACTAAGTTCTTATTAGTCTTTCATGCAATGCATCATAGCCTATTTGATCACACACATGTATCTTTACATCTATTTGCCTATAATGATTAAATATAACTTGTTTATTCAAGTAAAACCAAGATGCAATAGAAATCATTTAAAATAATGATATCAAACTAATCAATTCTAGCACACTCTTGTGCTAATAAGGATTTCTAACCCTTTTATTGGCCTTTTGCCAATATGGTCGTGAGTACTCATCCATAATCCAAGTTCCTGTATTGAACCATCAATTTTGCTCCCTTGGAGCATCAAAGCAAAACTCGTGGGATCAAAACTATGCACACGCATAGTCTTGTTAAAATGTGTGCTTTTTAGTATCTAAGAGGGACTCCAACTACATCATCACAGGGCCTATAGTCTTAATAGGGTGCTATGAGCCACTAGTGCAATCAAGAAAAAACTACCTTCTTTAGGCTAATTAGATACCTACCACCTCTTGTGGTTGCAGATCAGGTGGCCAACCTGTAAGAATTTCCTAGCATAGCTCTCACTAGGATTTCTAACTTGTCTCAAATCTCAAATTTGGGATATCATCATACCCACACACATTTTCCAAAACTTAGCAAAACTCATTCATGCACTTTTCAAAATATTAAAAAATAATAGCATGGCTCTTTTTTGAGCAACTTAAAGTGTAAAACATTCACTCATTCATAGCTTATTGTCAAGCTATGTAATTTGTCAACATATTATTTTGAAAACCACAGTTAAAACATTAAACCTCAAGCATGAATTTATGCTAAAACTAGATATGATATATTTTCAAATCATATTCTAAATTCTTTTCATTTTTTTAAGCATAAAAGCAGCTCAAAATTAAGTCATCATAGGTTCTTAAAAAACCACATTTTCAATAGTTTAACAACCTTGCTAAGAATCAGTTCTTCATGACTCGACCTTAGAGTCTCAAAAATATGATTCACTAATATTGTTTACAAGCCATATTAGTAGGTAACATGGTAAGGTTTCCAATGAAAGTAGTCAAAATAAACATTTAGAATCTTTTCAAAAATTGTAAGATAAAATCATTATTATCATGACAAAACTCTTATGAAAACTTTTATTTTTTTGCATTCTTAAGCTAATAAAAACCAAATTAAAATATGCATATCTCTCATGCTAAAATATTGAAATAGAAGCCCATGTTAAAACCATGAGAAAAATGTCTAAAATAGTAACTTGTTCCAATGTTTTAAACCATACTCATGCAACTCTTTCTTACAATGAAGAACATCATTCATATATGGTTCTCTTTTAGGCTTCTTTGCAATCAAAATTTCATAAAATAGATTCTCAAAACATTGCTCCCTATTATAATTGTAATTGCACTTAAGCAATAGTGCTTGAACATGCTAAACATTAAGTAGAATTTCACCTATAAAACCCATGCGATATAATGTTTTTATCAACCATGTTTCTCATGACAGAAAAGGAATTAAACTAGTCATACAATCATACTTTAACACATTGCTAATAGTGATGAAAAAGCATGTAACTTTACTTTGAAGAATAGTCACCAACCCATAGTAAAAAAAATGTCATTAACTATGAATAAATCAAAATGCTATAATTCATTCTCAAAAGTGTTAACTCTTGAATCTTAAAATAGTACTTCTTAATAGTACTTACTTCTAAATCTTACGCATAGATAATATGTTTTAAATGTCTCTAGAATAGCATGAATACATGCCAACATTTATAGCATAAAACAACATATTTGCAAGTTAAAATAAAATGTTTTCTACAAATGAATTTTCTTGTAGGAAGTTAACTAAATCACATATCCATTTTCATGTTCATAATCTCTAATGAAATATCACCCATAAACCTTCAATTTCTTTTGAAAAAATAGTGAAAACTTAGTAATTTTGGAGCTACCTACCTCATGGTTGAATTATGCATGAAAACTAATATTTTTCCTTGACCTTTCCCCCCTTACTCCTCTGTTTTTCTCCTCTGGTATGGATTGCTAGGCTAGATGTTTTCTCCTTTCTTGTCCTCTATTTGTTCTTCTTTTTCTCTTAGATGTTTTGCAACTAACTAGTTTTGATGGGAAGTCTCTCTCTCTTATATGGTTTCCTAATTGTTTCCTTGTTGCCCAAGGTTGTACATTCCTCCTATGACTTCACCTCATTCCTTCTCAAAATCCTAGCAAATCTAACTCTTGGCAATAAGACATCTTTTTCTAATTTGTTTATAATCAATTTTCCAACTCAAAACTATCCCAACCACTTTCATGTTACTATTTTCTAATTTCAGCCATTAGGTTGCTTGGCACCAAGTCTTGGCTCAAATGCATTGGCCCTTGGTATAAAACATCCTTAACCCTTCTGGCATTATGGCCCAACCCCAAATTACTTACCTAGATCATTAAATAAGAGATGTTCAATACCATTTGTGCCTTATGCTCTCCAACATTCCATTTTAAGTGAATTTAACCATAGGCCTCCATTCTATTTGAGACGCCATCTACACTTCTTAAGGTTCACTTTTTATTTATCAAATTCACATTTTAGAAATTGAAATTTTAATTTTGGAATTGTTAGGAGCATAAATGTGACGACATGGGTTTTTGTAACATATTTTGTAATACATTTTTCAAAGGCAAGGCGCCCTTAGTAGTAAAAAAATTTCGCAAAACAAAGTAGAGAAAATTCTTTTTCTTTAGAACTTGTTTTGTAAAACCCAAGTCATCACTTCATACATAACATAAATAGAATTTTGTACACAATAAAATTTCATTGAAGGAATATGCTTTTATTAAATTCCAGAATCCATCCAATGGTTCACAGTATAGCCAGGTATCAGTACAATACTTTTCCAAATTACACAATCCAAACTTCAACGCTCGCCATACAATAAAAACTCTCAATACAATACAATGCTCTCAAATAAAAATACATGTCTTCAAGGGATATAATCCAATTGATAATTCTTCCTTGTATTCTTAAGTCTTGAGCTCCTAATTCTCCTTCTATGTATCTGAGATATTGTAAACATTCAAACATTTACAATATCTTAGCAAGCTATGCTTAGTAGGAGATCCATGAAGCATAATAATTTGATAGTATAATCCTAATACTTCATAATCCCATTATTCATACTCATGGATCAATCTCTTTACTGTGTTGATCAATCATCCAGACTCTACTAGAAAATACTCCCTCATTTGGGCAGTATCATCACACTCAGCCATACTGAGTTGATAAAACATCCAAACTCTGTTGGGGAAATACTCCCTTATTTGGCCAGTATTGGCATCTCATTATGCCATGCATCATAATGCAAAATACTCAAAGGACTACTATGTTGTAGTCTAATCCATACCAGCGACCTCAAATAACTACTTTCATACTCCACAGATACCCAATGTGGAAAATCATCTATGTCATGTCTATGTGGGGAGATAGACCGTCATAGTGGTGGCATGGCCATAATTGCCCCACCCAACATTTTGCCTCTCTTTGGGCACGATATCATCATATATATCACATTTCGGAGAGAGAGCGGGTGGCCAAATCCTTGTAACCCTCCTAGCATTGCATCCCCAGGCATACACCTACTTAAAACAAAAACCACAAGCCTCCTTGCTTGTATATCAGGTATTCTTTTACTTATCAGATGTCTTATTTCTTTATAGCATCATCCTCGCATTTTGGTATTCTTATGCCAAGGATAGGATTTCACTTCAAACTTAGGAATTATCATTTACAATGAATGATACCCATGTTCATATAAGTTTAGGGATCACCATTCAATACGAATGATTCCCATGTATTGATTTTATACTTGTTAGACAATTTGTCTATTTATCGAGGGCTAGAATACCTTCTAGTTCCCTATTCACTTAGGGTTTTCCTCAATTCTAACTTAACTATTTCATATGTGTTTTGGTTGGATCATAAGGGTTTTTAAGGGGTTTAATACAAGTATTTACATTACACTTGTCAACATTTCTAAATATAAGATCATGTATTCAACATGTATTTCTCATGTAGATGCATTCATAAAATCCTCCTACCTTTAAGTAGTGATTCATCTCTTCAAATCTTCCATAATCTTGATTGACGTATGAAATTTGTAAATCTATACATACTGTCAATATTTATACAACTTGAATAATCCTATATTTTATTTATTTATCATCTTTATATTCTTTGTCTAATCTTGTCCTTTGATATAAAGGATCTAGATCTTATGTCCTACCATGATCTATCTTCCTCAGATAGTATTTATCCTATTAATCAATAAATCTGATGGTTAGAATAATCTTCCAATCTTTTAGATCTAAATATTTTCTATTTCTAAGTCTTTGTGTATTCCTTTCTTTGATCATGATCTTTCATAGATCCTTTGATCAACAATTTATACTTGATGATAAAGATTAAGGGCTTTGATATTCTATCATCTAGTTCTTCTTTGATCTAAGTTCAGTTGTTTCATCATCCATAAGAATGATGATCTTGGTTCTCTTCCTTGAATCATAATTGATCAAGGGTTTGGATTCTCTATCTAGATTTGTCTACAACATACATATATACATAGACACATAATAAAATATGACATTAGGATTCTTATTGTTCTTGATCATTCAAGATCCTATGGATCTTGTTTGATCATCCTTATCTTACTTATATTTTTTATTAGGATTAGATAATTTACTAACCTTTTATGGTCCTATTATTATTATTATTATTATTATTCAACCAGTTAATGTTTTACTAGTTGAAGATGGTTTATTTCATCCTCAGTCTAAACAACTCCTCTTATTTCTAATTGACTGAGGCTTACTAGTTGAATGGTTGAACACAAAGTGGTTACTTCAATCCTCATGTAAGGAGGCATTTAGACCTCACAAATGTCAATAGAAGGTAGGGGCAGCAAGGCTCTATTAGAGAACCCCCTTAACCACCATGTTCAACATTCACTAGAGTGACCTTAGCTTTGTGATGACCCAGTTTTTGTAACACATTTTTGTAATACATTTTGCAAAGGCAAGGGCCATAGTGGTAAAACTTTTTCATAAACAATGCGGTAGAAATTCTTTTCTTTTAACTTCATTTGTAACAAAATCCAAGTCTGACCTCAATATACATAATACACATAGACATTTTGTATAAAATACAATTTTATTGAATACCAGGAAACATCTAGTAGTTCACTTTTACACAGCCCCAATATTACAATTACAATCCTTTGTCCAAATACAATCCAAATTACAAAATACATAGCCGGATTACACAATCTTCAAGGAAAATACCATGATTAGTCTTGTAACTTCAAAGTCTTCAAGCTTTATGTCCTCAATGCTCCTTCCCTATATCTAAGATATTGTAAACATTCAAACATTTACAATATCTCAGCAAGCTATGCTTGGTAGGGGATACAAAAATATACTACTTCACTAATATAAGAATACATGCCTCAGTTATTATTCTATCATGTTTATCTAATCGTGGATCTTCTCAACATAGAGTATATACATCATTTATGTAGTATAGGGTAAACCCATTAAAATAGTAAAAATACTCAAAATTTGTTCCTTCCCCCAGTTATACTCCCAATTAGGAGATCAATATTCAGCCAAATCTCATATGGGAATTTTCTTTTTAGGAACTCATGTATTTCATCATACATGGCATCTCATCATCCCATGGCATTACACTATGCCTATCATATGTGCATCATAATGCAAAATAGTCTAGGACTACTATGCCGCAGTCTAAATCCATACAGCGTGCCTGGATAACTACATAATAAACCATTGATACTAATTGTGGAAATAACAAAATCCATGTTCGCATGGGCGAGGATCATGGCTGTCACAATGGCAGTCTTCTCATGATTGCCCCACCTGACCTTTAGTCTCTCTTTGGGTATGGCTTCCATCATATCATACATTTCATGAAGCGGGTGACCAAACCCTCATAACTTTCCTAGCATAGCATGCCTAGGCCTATGCCTATATAAAACAAAATCACAAGCCACCATGCTTGTATGTAAAATACATTGCACATATTAGATGATGTGTCTATTTAACTGAGGCTGGAATATTTTCTATGCCCTATTCTGGTTTCCTTAGTCCACACATCTCACTAATTTCTCATCGTTTGATTAGATCATTAGATTGGATCAGTTGGATGTATCATGGGGTTGGATCACTTGGTTGGATCCTTTGATTGGATCATTACTGTTCTAAGGTACAGGTATACTTATATCATGAAGGTCTTTAATTCTAGATAGAAGATCATGTATATATACACATGAATCTTTAATACATTTTTGTACCTCCACCTACCTCAAAGTGGTATCATGGTATTAATTCATATATCTCAAGTGGTATTCACTCCATATTGTCCATCATGGTCTTGATTCATACATCTATCAAACTATACGTATAAAGTTATTCCTTTATACAAGTATTCTTTCTACATGTATTTGGGTTATCCTATGAGGGATGTCCTAATTTGCCTTGAATCGTATATGATCAAGGTTTCAAACCTTCTAAGTTCACAATCTACACTATAAGTAAGATCATAGAAAAATACTATACTCTACATTATATTTCTTTTCTTTTTATTTATGATCCTTCAAGATCTCTCTTGGATCTTGTTTGATCTCCCTTATCTTATTTACAATTTTTATTATTATTAAGGTTAGATAATTTGCTAATCTTGTATGCTCTTATTATTATTATTATTTCTCAACCAGTTATTGTTTTGCTGGATTGAGGATAATTTATTAATCCCTAAATCTAGACAACTCCTCTTATTTCTAGTCAGCCAAGGTTTACCAAATACATGCCATTCCCAACGTGGTTAATTCAATCCTCATGTAAGGAGGTGTTTAGACCTTACAAACGTCAACAAAAGGTGGAGGGATAGTGAGGCTCATTAGAAACCCCCTTAACCACAATGAATAACATGAAATGGGACAGCCTTAGATCATCCTTCAATAAGGTCCTATGAGCTCATAACCCTAAGTTTATTTCTACCTAATTTTAATTAATTCCATGAATATTACTATGTCATTCATGGAGGTTTATTATGCTTCTAAGTTGGGCCAAGGAAATGGAAAATCCACTCCTTATATTGTCCTACTAACTATAGCCCTTACTATAATCATACTTCATGATGTTTATGTTTTTAGTGAAGTCCATCTATATGTCATCAATTACCTCTTTTAAGGTATTTTCCATAATTCTCTGATTAAAATAAATTACACCAATAATTCTAAGGAATTTAAAGACAATTATGCTATAATTGAAAGTATTGACCTAAATTTAAATATGCTATTTAAAAGAAATTAACTAATAATATTACAACATCTTATTCTAGGAAATTAAAGATAATTACACTAAAATTGGAAAATAGACATGGATCATAATTAAATCAAATTTATTGTAAAATACAATTAATTAAGCATGTGATCAAGTTATCCTTATGATCCAACCATCCAATTTGTCCATCTTTTAGATCTAGGGTTGATATTCCATTAAGAATGCAACCGTTGATCCTTTATGTTTCTATTGGATCCAACATCATAATAACATCATCCTAACCTTAGATCATTCAATTTATAAGTCCAATTGGCCTATTCATTCTTGATCCATCCAATCAAGGAGTTCCATTGAGATTTTCCATGATCATTTTCTCATTTAAGGATCTATAGCTTGATTTATTTCATATCAATCCAATCCAACTATCCCCATGCTTTTTTATCATCATTAGATCCTTAGTGGATCTAGATTTTCAAATCTAATCACCCTAGATCTACTTGATCAAGGGTGTAAGTAAAAGTATTTTTAATTAAGAAAAAGTTTTGATGCTTAAAATATTGTTTTTATGGGTTTAATATGTTCCCCTCATCAATATATATTTATAGCATCTTACAGATTGAAAATCAAACTTAAATTGAGTGAGTAATTGCATTTTTAAAGTTTCAACTATTTTCAACGGCTGATTTTAGTCTGTACTATTTTGATCAAATAAACCTATATAGAGGATTAGAAATCCTACTATGATCATCAATCTTTGGGTTTTGACACCTTCTGGATCCATCCATCAAATTATATTTTCATTTTAAGATCATCTTAGGCATGATCTAAGATTGTTGTAACGAATTTTAGCAATCATCTCACATAAATGCAATTAGAAACATAGATCCATGATTCTAATATATTCTACATAACATAAGGAATGCATCAGTATTTTCATATCTAAAATCATAGCTAAAATGAGCTCTTAATTGAAGAAACAAGCTCTTAGTTTAAAAATTGGATGGCCTAAATCTAATCTAAGCTTAGTGGGTGCAGGGACAACCAGTGGCCCACATATGTGACCACCTATTATAGGTGGTCTGGGAGAGGTGACTGGCTATGGGAGAGACAGTCCATATCTGGACCACCAGATCACCCATCGTCGGATCTCCTCTATCCTTGATATTCAACGACCAAGATTTCATCTCCTAGGGTTTTTAGGCCCCAAGAATCCATTCAACAGCATAAAAGTTTCATCTAAGCCACCCAAGATGGTGATCTCAACCCTGTTTCCAAATCCATCAAGTTGTTCTTGGTGGGTTAACGGCCGAGGACATCACCTGGATGCCAGAATTGAAAAAGGGGAAGAAGGGTGCATCTACCTGTGCCTGTCTAATGAGGAGAAGTTCATCAGAGAGAGATATAGCACTGTAAAATCAAGAAAATAGGAAAATAACCCTAAACGCCGAAAAATACATATAGTCCGTGAGTTTTCCGGTGTTGTTGCCAGAGAAGATTTAAGAACATGGGCCTTTTGTAGATCACCATGCACTAAAGAGATTCAATGGTTCCAAATTAGCTTTTAACAGCCAGATTGGCCAAAATAATAGGGATTAATTGCTAGAGACGATACCTAGTACCATGCCTGTCTTCGTTTTGAGTTTTCCAGTGATCCAAGAGGTGGATTATCATGAAAACTTAGGGCTTTTGTAGATCAGCCATGTCCAACCAGATCCAATGGTAGACATTTGATTCTAACAGGTGGAATTGGAAGGGTAATTGATTTAAGGTTTCCGAGGTGGAAACCCTGGTTCATCGGGGATGACGCATCCCAAGACACTTCTAATGTAGACCTGGGGTCATCTGCCTGAGTGCGTTTGGGGACACACCCACAGAGAAAGAGAGAGAAAGAGAAGAGAAATGGGGAAGATGGAGGGGAAGTTTGGACCTGGGATTTTAGGGGATTCTAGGGCACCTCATGGGGGATTTTTAGGAAAATTTAATGGTCTATTTATAGAGATTTTTGAATTTTCCATGATTACATGTAATTATTATTTTTTATTTTTATTTATTATTAAATTGTCGTTGGATTCCCACTACCACCTCCTTCTCCACTAGCAAGTGGTAGTGGTTTGACTCATGATTACATGTTTTCTGGCCATTAGATCCATTTGTCGGCCCCTTGTGGACCCATAGAGGTGTGAAAGGACCATTTTTCCCTTTTATAGAGAAAAATTGGTTTTATTCTCCCGAACTCAGAATTGAGCATATTTAGTAGCATTGAAATTGTATTTCTAAGCACATTCTAAAATTTTGTCTTAGGTCTTGGTTATGAGCAAAATTACCCTTTTATTCATAAAAATAGAGAAAAATAAGGATTTTTCATTCAGACTTAGAATATATCGTACTTATAGTTATTTTGATCAATTTTTTGAGTACATTACAAATATTCAAGTTTTAAGGCTTGATTTTATTTTTATAGAAATGAATTTTCTAGGAACTTAAAGTTCCAGTTCCACTTTTAAAATTTCAACTTTTAATTTTTAATAATTCAATTATATTCATAAAAGTTGGGGTTATCACAAGCTCAACCTTTCATAAGGTTCCTATGAGCATTTTAACCCTAGTACTCTTTCTAATTGATTTTAATTAAATCCATAAACATTTAAAATGTCATTCATGGGGTTTATTATTATTCTAGTTTGAGCTAAGGATTTGATAATCCTTATATTGTCCTACCAACTATAGCCCTTACTATCATTAAGTCCATGTCATTCATTCCATGTAAATGTCTTTCAACTTTAATTTTCATTTAATTACATTTTCAATATAATTTGCATAACATAAGCATTGAAGCATAAATATATAAACAAATAAGTAAATCTAATGATTAAATCTGCTAAGCAATAAAAGCCATTTACAATATCAATAATTCAAATGAAAATTTAACTTGACATAACTGTTGATTATGATCCAACAATCATATTTGATTTCTATTCATTTTTCATCCCATTTAGGTTTTAGATCTTTATCTTTCATTTCCTTTAGATCTAATACATTTTCTTAATGATCTAATCCTTCTTGATCCAATTGATTAAGAAGATCTTAAACCATTTTATCCAATTTAAGGGCATAGATCTTAATCTATCCCACATTATCATCATCAGACCCATCAATCCATATGATCTTAAATTTATATTATCTTCCAAATATATCCACACTTTCTAATCATCCTTGATCAAATTGGTACAGGAGATTACCATTCACTTTTATGGATTTTACTACTTTTAAGGGTCAAGATCCTAAGATCTGGAAAATAAATTACATCCAACCATTTTATTATTGTAATTATACATTTAGATCATCATATAAACTATTTTAAAAGGTCTAATCATGCTTCATTAATCTGATCATGAAGATCCATGCTCACTTTTATGATTTTTCTTCTTTTAAGGCTATATCTCTTAATTAAACATATATCAATTACTTCTAACCATTGATTCTATGTTTTAGAATCACAAGATCATCAGTGGATCAGAATTATAATGTTTGATTATTCCAAATTTCATTGATCATAGGAATTAGTAATACTTTTCTTTATTAACAAAATTTTACATGCATTAAAATATAAATTTTTTGAGTTCAGTACCTTATACAAGTAACAAGGAATCTATAGCAACTTTCATATCTAAAATCAGAGCTAAATTGAGCTCTTAATTGAAGAAACAAGATTTTAGTACAAATATTGGACAGCTCAGATCTAATCTGAGCGTACTGGGTGCTGGGACAACCAATGGCCCACACCTATTTCCTGGGATTGCTAGCACTAGGGATGGGTGACCGGTGATAGGCGACATGGTCCAGATCTGGACTGTCAGATCGCTCATCTCCTAATCTCCCTCATCTTACAAGATCTATTCCCAAGATTTCATCCCCTAGGTTTGTTGGGTCCCAGAAACTCATCCAAAGGCTCAAAAGTTGGATATCAGTAGTCTAAGGATGAGATTTCAACCCTCCATGCCGGATCTATCGTTTCTAATGGATCAACAGCCAGGGGAGATTAGAGATGGTTGGAAACCTAAAATGACATGCCGGAATGAAAGGGGAATGAAGGGGCAGCCTACCTATGCTGGTCCGGTGAAGTAATTTCACCAAAGAAGAGATTTATAGGTGAAAGAAAACCCGAAAGCTAGAAAATACATACAGTGGAGAAAATCGCCATTGCCATTGCCATTGCCATTGTCGGAGAAGGTGGGGGACCATGGGGGAAACACATACCACCCCATTCTAAAGATATTTAATGGTGCAAGATGACAGTTTAATGGGCAGATTGGTAGGAATAAGTTGAAAATTACACCATAGATGATACCCAGTACCATGTTTGTCTTCGTTTTGAGTTTCTCGGCAATCTAGGAGGTGGATCATCATGGAAACTTAGGGCTTTTGTAGATCAGCCCTATCCAACTAGATCCAACGGTGAAGATTGAAAAATAATGGCTAATTGAGCTAAGGTTTCCTAGGTGAAAGCCCTACTTCATTGGGGATGACATATCAATTGCTGCACCTGACATCTCCAATGAGCCTGCAGTGCCAGGTGCTTCTGTAGAAGCTCATACAGAGAGAAAAAAAAAAAAAAACAAGGGGAGAAAAAAGAAGGAAATGAGTGAGATGGGGGAGGATTCTGGAGCTAAGATTTCAAGGCATTGTAGGGGACCTCTTGAGGGACATTAGGAAAAATTTTGAGAATTTTTATGGGGTATTTATAGGTGTTTTTTGAAATTTTCATGATTACATGTAATTATCATGTTTCAATTCTTTTTATTATTAAATTGTCATTGGATTCCCACTACCACCTCCTTCTCCACTAGTAGCTGGTAGTGGTTTGACTCATGATGGTGGTCTTCCAGACCATTGGCCTACCTTGTGGACCCCACATAGTTGTGAAAAGATCGTTTTACCCTTTTAATTTCAAAAATGGAGAAAATTAGGGTTTATTCCTATGAACTTGAACTTGAGCATACTTAGTGTTGTTTCAATTGGTTTTCCAAGTACATTCTAATTTTTTATGTCTTAGGTGTCAGTTATGAGTAAAATTATCATTTTACCCTTTTATTTATAAAAATAGAGAAAATTAGGAATTTTTCATTTTAACTCAAAATTGAAGGTACTTAGTGTTATTTCAATAGGTTTTTTAGTACATTCATAATTTCTAAGTTTTAAATCATGTTTTAATCTCTATAATAAGAGAATTTCCAATAACCTAATATTCTAGCCTAGAAATTTAGAAAATTCAAATTAAATTGATTTTCTCAATCAGTTTACAAAAATTGGGGTTATTACAATAAATAGTTACAAAAGTTCAAGTTATTATAAGTGATACCTAGGATTTGAGATTTGAAATTTGCAAAGAACCTAGTGGAAGCTATGTTAGGAGGTTAGTACATGTTGGCTGCTTAGAGTCCAACCATAAGAGATGGTAGGTACCCAACACTCAAAAGGTGGCATTTTCTCATTTGGTAGTAGTATTCTATAATATTCAACTTAGGACATCCTTTTGAGATAGATGTAGGCTCCATGATGATATGGTTGGAAGTCCTAAATGTACAAAGGGAACAAGATCCAATCGGGCTATTCATGTGCATATTTGATCCCATGAGATTTTGTTTCTGATTTTATTAGGGAGTGAGATGATGGTTTTCTATATGAACCTAGATTATGGTTGATAGATTAGTAGTCATGTAATAACCCCAGTTTTTGTAAATTGATTGAGAAAATCAATTTAGTTAGAATTTTCAAAAATTCTAGGCTGGAATATTAGGTTATTGGAAATTCTATTTTTAAAGAAATTAAAACATGATTTAAAACTTAAAAATTATGAATGTACTCAAAAAATTGATTGAAACGACACTAAGTATGTTCAATTCCTAGTTAAAATAAAAAATCGCTAATTTTGTCCATTTTTATAAATAAAAGGGTAAAATGATAATTTTACCCATAACTGAGATCTAAAACATCAATATTTAGAATGTACTTATAAATATGATTCCAACGCTACTAAGTACTCTCAATTCCGAGTTCAGGAGAATAAAACACATTTTTCTCCATAAAAGGGCAAAATGGTTCTTTAACACCTTTGTTATAATAACCCCAATTTTTGTAATTGATTGAGAAAATCAATAAAGTTTGAGTTTCAGATATTTTGGTCTGAAATATTAGGGTTATTTAGAATATACTTTTTATAAAAGTATAATCAAATAATAAGACATGTAAAATTGAAATTAAACTTAGCAAACCCTTCAAAATGACTGTAAGCACGACAAATTCTGAATTCGGATGAAAAATCCTTAAGTTTCTTCATTTCTTGGATAAAAGGGTAAAATAGTAATTTTACCCAAAAATCAAAATCTCCCCATAAAAACAAAATATGACACATCAAAATTTAGAATGTACTGAGAAATACGAATCCAATGCCACTAAGTACACTCAAATCAGAGATCATGGGAATAAAACCCAAAATTTTATACATAAATGGCAAAACGGTCTTTTTACACCATGTGGGGCCCACATGGGGCCTACAAGGGACCCAAAAATGAATCTTATGAGCAGCCCACATGAAGTCATGGGTCAACAAACACCAGTTAGCCTTGGAGAAGAAAAATGGAGCATAGGGAAGAAAAAATGGAGCATTGGAGACTTTCATGCCATTTAATAATAAAAAATTAAATATTATAATCATGAAAGAAGACCAAAATGCCTATAAATACAACCCCAAAAATCCTCCAAAAAATGCTCATAAAATCCCCACGATATTTTCTTCACTATCCCTGAAAAATTAGACCTAGATCCCTCCCCCAAAACCCAAAATTTCCAAGAGATAGATCTCTTTTCAATTTCTTTTCTTTTTAGATTGGAACAAGAGACCTAAAATCAATTAGGCACTCTATTCCAGATCTAATATCATCAATTTCACCATCCAAAACTTCCCACCATACCTTAGCTACAAAACCCCCAAAGCAATTTCAAGATCCAATGGTTCAAACAACGACATTTTTGCAAGAAAGGTGGATCTTAGGCTTATCTTCATCAAAAGGGTATTTCTTTTAAATTAGACACATAAACAATGTTTCTTCTCCAATTAGGTAGGTGGGAATACTTTCTATACATGTTTACTTATGTTTAATGAAAATTTTATTTTATTGTAATTCATTTTGATGATAAAAAAAGTAAAAATAAAGTAATAACATCACCTTTAATTTAGGCCTGTAGAGGGCTTCGATGGAAAATCTGACCTTACCAATTATCCAGAAGGGTCCAAAACCCTTAGGGTACAATTTTTACTAAATTTCATGAAGGTTTGGTTCCTGAATTGAGAGAGGATTGATTGGACGGTCCAGAATGGACTGTCCAATCTCCTAATCTAACAGCACCCAAGACACACGCGTGATGCAGGGTTGGAAATGGCGCACGCGGAAATGTTCTCCACACGCCGCGCTTGGGATGTCGTCCCAAGCGGGATGACGGTGCGTTGGTCAAATTGAAGAGCGGACGCACCCGACAAGCATCCTGTTTACGGGCGCATGGACGACGAGCGTCCCGCTCATCCCGTTCGCGTTGGTGGAAGTCCCATACAGGCGCTTCCATTGTGCCTCTGTGGCAAACGTGCCTGATGAGTGGGAGTGTTCCGCCCGGCTTGGTTTTTTGCCCGAAACATCTGGGCCGTCCGTTCCTTGGGCCCATATCAAATCTAAGCCCTAGAAAGGACTGTGAACTTTTAGATCAAATTTCGGAGCCATCTGAACTCCAAATTAAGATCAGAAAGAAGCTATGGAAAGCTTGAAACCTATATTTTTTGATGAAATGATAAAATTGACATAATATTTTGTAAAATGTTCTGTATTAAAGAAACAAGTTTCCAATTATCTAGATCTAAGATGATCAAATCTTGAAAATATGTTTTACTAATGATATACTATTGAAATAAAGTGATATCTATGGTTTATTTGGACATATCTAAGATATATTAAGGGATCTACCCATTATGGTAGAAAAAACCCTAAAAATACAAAGGGACCCACTTGATCAATGAGATCAAGTGTGATTAGATCCTTGGGATGGATAAAATGAATGTTGATATAATGAAATCCAAGAAATCATGGATGGATTATGACAAAAATGGATCAATATAATCATTGGACCTTAATAAAGAAAATCCCCTAAATATAACTAATACCCTTAATCAAAGGAAAAGATCTAAGATCAAATGGTTGGAACATAAGTAAAGGTTTCTAAAAATGTTAATGTAATTAGTTTCATTTTATATAATAGCATTTTAAATATGATTATGTTATAAAGCATGATGGTATAACGTTTAGACTTTAGCATGATATGTGATTTCATTGTTATCATAAGGTGCTAGATTTAATTATCTTAGGGGCACTTTAGTATGATTTCATGCCATTCTAACTTAGGACCATGCTAGAATTTCATATAAGTTTATACTATAGTATGAGATTATACCTTAAGTTCATGTTAGTTTAAATTGAGTTATTAAGGTATATTAGTTGGAAATCATGTTAGAGTAAAATTAGTTGTAATACTAAATTCTCAAAATGAAGAGAATTGATCAGCTTAGTTGGGGATGATATTTGGCTACTTTTACAAATTTAACTGGTTTACCCATGAAGGGTATGTGTGTATATAGATATACATAACTTACAAAGTAAAGAGTATGTTTAAGGATAATGGGATTATGAAGTATTGGAATTACATTATCAATTTTATGTTTCTTGAATCCCCTACCAAGAATTGCTTACTGAGATATTATACTTGTTGCAATATCTTAGGTATAGGGAAGGAGAGTTAGGAGCCTAAGATGATAGAAGACTTAAAGAGAATAATCTTTAAGGTTTACCCTTGAAGACATGTATTTTTCTTTGTTGAGAGTTTTATTGTATGATGAGCTTGAGTTTTGGATTATGTAATTTGGACACGTACTGTAATAGATTTGGCAATACTGTGAACCACTGGATGGATCCTGGAATTTAATAAAAGTATATTCCTTCAATGGAATTTTATTTTGTACACAAATTTTACTTATGTTATGTATGAAGTGGTGACTTGGGTTTTCAAAACAAGTTCTAAAGAAAAGAATTTCCACTGCTTTGTTTTGCAAAAAAATTTTACACTCTTAAGGGCATTGCCTTTCAAAATACTTTACAAATCATATTACAAAAACCCGAGTCGTCACATTTGTGGGGCCCACAAATGAATCCAACGGGCAGAAAACATGCAATGAGTTGTCAAACCATTGCCATCTAATAGTGGAGAAGAAGGTGGTAGTGGAGGATCCAATGTTAATTTAATATTCATAAGAATTGAAATATAATTATTTCAAGTAATGATGAAAAATTCAAAAACAACCCCAAAATCTTCATTAAAATTACCATGAAATTATCTTCCTTCCTCTAAAAAACTAGATCTAGATTCATTCCCAAATTTTTAAAATTCCCAAAAATCTCTCTTCTTTCACATTTTCTCACCTCTCTCTAGATTGGAACAAGAGACTTAAATTTAATTAGGCACTCTGTTACCAATCCCACCATCCATATAGTTCTAGACTATCTTATCTATAAAACCCCCAAAGAAATTTCAAGATCCAACAGTGCAATCAATGGAAATCACAAAACAAGTGGTTATCGGGTGATCTTATCATCAATTGGATATTTCTTTAAAATTGGGCTTCAAAACCTAAGTTTTCTCTAACCAAGTAAGTGGAAACTCTTCCCATAATTATGTCATGTTAGTTTATGTAATTTTTATTTTTTCTGAAATTAGTTTTAGGTTAAAAACTATAAAAATCGAGTAAGGATAAGAACCCTTCATTTTTATATGATGGAGGGTCCAAAACCCCTAGGGTAGAATTTTCAGAAAATTTTTTCAAGTTTTGAGCCTTTGATTGAAGGATAATTGATTGGACGATCCAAAACAAACTATCCAATCTTCTTCTAAGATCCAATTCCCAAGACGCAGTGGGACTCCGCAAGGAAACACGCCCTACTGAAGCATTTTGCTCGCACGATCTGAGTGCAGCAATGTTTTGATAGATGACGCGCTAAGTGACGTAGTCCTGGGCGGCGTGTTCCTACCTGCATCCTGATGATGGGAGCATGGCCTGCTCCACACGACTGGGCCCACCGCCCCACAACCAATTCGACCATCATTCCGCTTGGTCCAGATCATATTTGGACCCTCGGAATGATTGTGAACTTCAAAGTTCAATTATGGAGTCATCTGACCTCTAAATCAAGATAGGAAAGAGGCTATGGAAAGCTTGTAATGTCTATTTTCTTCTAAAATCATAAAATGGATAAAAATCTTCAAGAAACTTTCTGTTTTGAAGAATTTAGCTTCCAAATTTCACTATCTTCAAGATCTGTAAGATTAGATATTGGGAATCTGATTTAATGATGAAATAATGTTGTAATAAAGTGAGATCTATGATTTATTTTGATAGATCTAAGATAATTTGAGGAATCTACCCTTCATGGTAGAAATATCCTAAAAATACAAAAGGACCCACTTGATCAATGAGATCAAGCATGATCAGACCCTTTGGATGGGTTTTATAAATGGGATTATGATGAAATCTAGTGAGATCATGGATTAATTATGACAAAAACAAGTGGTATCATCTTTGGTCCTTAATGAAGTAAAAGCCCTAAATGTAATTAAGACCCTGGATCTAAAGGAAAAGATCCAAGATCTAATAGTTCGATCATAAGTAAAAGTTTCTAATAATCTTAATTTAATTGGTTTACTTGTCTTTTATTAGATATAGAATTGTAAATGTGAGTTATGTTATAAATTAGGAAGCATGATAGTTTAATTCTTAAATTTTAGCATGCGATGCTCTAAATGTTATTAAATTGTTATAATATGTTGTAATTTAATTATATTAGGGCCATGCTAGTTTGAATTTGAGATTTTAGCATGATTCCATTATAATACTAGTAAAATTTCATGTATTCATAACTTAGGATCATGTTAGTTTAAGTATAGTTTTATTCCATTAGGTTAATTTACATTCATAGGAAGCATGTTAGTATAAATGGTTGTTAAATTTATATTGGATTTATGCTTTAAAGTTTATGATTTAGTTGTTGTTAAATTTTTTTAGTAGATTCATATGTTAAGTAGTTGTTGAGATATAATGAGAATAAATCACCAAAAATGTAAACTAATGGAGTATAGAGATTCATAGACAATTAAGATGAGTGAATGACTTTGACTTAATATTAGTAAGGGCTATAGTTAGTAGGACAATATAAGGATTATCAAATCCTTGCCTCAAACTAGGAGAATAATAAATCCCATGAATGACATTTTAAATATTCATGGATTTAATTAAAATCAATTACAAAGAGTACTTAGGGTTTAAATGCTCATAGGAACCTTATGAAAGGTTGAGCTAAGGTCACTCTAATGAATGCGGAACATGGTGGTTAAGTGGGTTCTCTGATAGAGCCTCACTCTTCACCTACCTTTCGTTGACATTTGTGAGGTCTAAACACCTGTAATAACCTCAATTTTTAATCCTAAATTAGTAATAAAATAAATATAAAAAATTTATGCATGGAATTTGGTTTTGAAACCATTAAAACTAAAAAGTACATGTCGATAGGAATTGACCGATATAAAGAAGGTTGAAAATGGAGTGTGGATGAGTGAGATATGATCATTTTAAGTTCAATGGTAAATTTGTAAATAGTCAGGGAGGAGGTTGCTTGAATAACGGCACCCCTTTCCATTCCCATCTAGCTCTAATAGAGGAAGGTGGTGATCTACCTTTCCTTCTGAGGAGATTGGATCTAAACCTATAAAAACTAGCTTTCTCTTCATTCCCTACGCAGAATAACTCTGGAATTGTGCCATCTCCACTCCATTCTCCTCTAAGCTTGGACCAAACTTCGCATGCACGTGAGTACCTTGATCTCCACTCTCTGGCTCTAATCAGGTAGGCTAAACCCTCTATCCTTTGTTTTCCAACTTTCCCCTCACAAATTCGGGTTGGATTTGGATTGGACGGCCGTTGGATGGCCTAGGAAGTCAAAATAGTGGAGCATGCCTAAACCCACATTAAGGACATCTCAGATGGTAGATCTAAGCTATTCAGTGTCATCCTCGATGGGCGGGTATGCCTAAGACACCGACCGAGATGCACAAGGTCTGACGGGGCATGTGGGAGCTGTCGCATGCACGTGTACATGGGAGCGCTCATGCGTGCTATCCCAGATGGCCAGAACCCTTGGAGCGTTCTGGCGTCAATGCGCTACGAGGATGCTAATGTAAACCCCCTCCGTGATTGCAAACTGGTGTAAAATTGGTTTACGTTAGTGTAAACTCCCTCCGCTGGTGTAAAATGGTGTAAAATTGGTTTACGCTAGTGTAAACCCCTTTTCACTGGTGCAAATCAGTGTAAAATTGATTTTTTGATCTGAAATGTTTTTTTGATATTTCGGAGGCTACAAAAGCCCAATCTTTGATCTGAAAGGTCTGTTGGAACCATCTCAATGATGCAAATATGATTTTAGCATTAAAATCTTGAACTAATCACGTTTAGTGGGGTCAAATTTATAAAATTGCACCTAATCACTTAGATCCGGCCGATCAAAGGGTGATCAAGCCCCAATACTTAGACAACTAGATAATATATGATACTAAGGGTCCTAAGGATTAGATTAGATATAATTACTCTAGTAATTGATCTAGACCATTGATTTAACCCAGATCTTTGAATTGATCTAAGGATGATTTGACCATTAGATCAAAGTGTAAACCTTAGATGTGAACAAAATTGAGTAGATGAACTTGAGATATGACTACTTAATAACCAATAATGTTGCAATTAGGACCAAATCATAAATAGAGATCTTAGAAAATGATCAAATGGTTAGATCACCATAGATTCCACTAAGATGAAATAAATAACACAAAATAGTACTGTGATATTGATAGGTACATCTGAGCATGCGAGCTAAGAGGATTACTTGATTGAATTGGGTTATCTCTCATTAAGGTAGGTGATGACATTTAATGTTATGTTTTGATTTCTAAAACCTTGCATTATCATAGCATCATGGTTGATTGTGATTGATTGACACTTGTTTATTTAGTTAGTGATTTTGTGAGATTCAAAGTTTTATGCTATGATTGATATGAGATTTTGATAGTATATTGAATGGGTTTTCATGATCAATTGTTTTATGATATTGATACTTCATATCTATTGAATGATTAGTAATTTATCCTTCTTTATTTCACCACTGAGATTGATGGGTTTTCATAAAAAAAATCGATGGTGGAGGCTTGGTGGCTAGTCCTTTGAGTGGCTAACCCCGGGATAAGAGTTGTGCCTTGGGGATTGTGAACCACAAGTGCTCTTAGTTTTACGAGATATGGCAAGTGCTCTCACCTAGTGGATGTCATGCTAGGAGGGAGTAGGGCCGGCCACCTACCCTCCGACATTGTGATGTGATAGACACTTGCCCATAGATGGCTTTTGGTAGGGGTTTGGTAACATGGATAGTCCACACTATCGGTTTGGGCCCTTCCATGGGTACGGATGTTAAGTCTCCCGTTATGGTGTCAACAAAGAGCAACAGTGGTTGAGACCTTGGAGGGGTTGCCACTGCTGCATGACAATCCATACTTTTGTTCTGTATACTTGCATGATGAGCATGAAGATGTTATTGTATGGTTGGGTGTGACAACACTCAAAGGGTTGATATGAGTACTCATGATTTGTTATACGATTGTATGGGACACTCATGGGACTCATGTACCTTGGGGTGCCCTAGTTGTTATTGCATGCTCATTTACATTGGATCATATATGTTTTATAACCCTGAGATCATCATGTTTTAAATCCATGAGATGCATGTTTTATTACATATAATGTTTTAAGACTATATTGGCATTGCTGATGATACTTATATTTTCATGGATAATTGACCCATACATTATATCAACATTGTTATTAGATTTTGTTTTTTCTTATTTTTACATTAAATGTCTATGTACCTACACAAGCAATAGCTTGCTGAGGCATTGCTTTGTTTTGCAATGCCTTAGATACTGAGTGCGATAGCAGGAAGGGCAAGGTTATGGAAGGACAGTGCTAGTAGTGGAGACCACTTGATTTGACTAATAGATAGCTCGATGTGAGTAATTAGATAGACTATTATTTTGACCCTATTTTATGGACTGTATACTTTCTTTAGATGGGTTTGATTATGACATTATATATATATATTATGGACTTGTCTTTAAGTATGGTGGATTATTATGATGGATAGACCCTGGCCATAGTATTATGTTTTTGGATATTATTGTTTTAAAAATAAAGGCGCCATTGATTTTAACATTGGATTTGATATTAGTATTGTCTTAAATTTCTTGTTGCGTACTTATATTTATCTTTTAATTGTGGTCATGATATTTTTGGAAAAAGGAGATAACACCCAGAGGTTTTGCAGTAAATGTTCTAATAAAAATAATTAATAGAATCTTATATTATTATTGTTATGAAAGAAAAATGTTATAAAAACTCGAGGTGTTACAACACCTCCTTATATGAGGATTGAAGTAATAACTTTGTGCTCAACCATTCAACTAGTAAGCCTTAGTCAATTTGAAATAAGAGGAGCTGTGTAGACTTAGGATGAAATAAGTTATCTTCAACTAGAAAAACATTAACTGGTTGAATAATAATAATAATAATAATAATAATAATAATAATAAGAGCATAAAAGGTTAGTAAATTATCTAACCATAATAAAAATTGTAAGTAAGATAAAGATGATCAAACATGATCCATGGGATCTTGAATGATCAAGAACAATAAAAGAAATAAATACTTCTTGATGATGATATATATTGCTTGCAATTTAGATCAAATAGAATAGAATATCTAAACCCTTGATCCAATATGATTCAAGGAAGAGAACCAAGATCATCCTCCTTAGGGATGATCAAACAACTAAACTTAGATCAAAGAAGAACTAGATGATAGAAGATCTAAGCCCATGATCTTTATCATCAAGTATAAATTTTTTATCAAAGGATTTGTGAAAGATCAAGATCAAAGAAAGAATACACAAATACTTAGAAATAGAAAATACTTAAATATGAAAGATTAGAAGATCATTCTAACCATCAGATCTATTGATCAATAGGATAAACATTATCTGAGGAAGATAGATTATGATATGACACAAGATTTAGATCCTTTATATCAAAGGACAAGATTAGACAAAGAATATAGATAGGATAAAAAATATAAGATTATTTAGATTGTATAAATATTGATAGTATGTATGGATTTACAGATTTCATACAACAGTTAGGATCATGGAAGATGTGAAGAGATGAGTCACTACTTGAAGGTAGGAGGATTTTATAAATGAATCTACATGAGATATACATGTTGAATACATGATCTTATGTCTAGAAATGTTAACAAGTGTAATATAAATACTTGTATAAAATCCCTTGAAAACCCTTATGATCCAACCAAAACACATATGAAATAAGTTAGAATTGAGGAAAACCCTAAGTGAATAGGGAACTAGAAGGTATTCCAGCCCTAAGTAAATAGACAAATTGTCTAGTATATATGAGAATTACTTTACATGCAAGCATAGAGGTTTGTGGTTTTGTTTTAAACAGGCATATGCCTCAGGATGCTATGCGAGGAGAATTAGTAGGGTTTGACTACCCGCTCTCCAAAACTTGTTATGATATGGATACCAAGCCTAAGTGAGGCTAAAAGTCGGGTGGGGTAATTATGGGAAGGCCACCACTGTGACAGCCATGGTCCCCTCTATACGAACATGGATATTGTGATTTCCACCGAGGATTGTTTAGGTGGATTATTGAACAGTTATCCAGGTGTGCTGGTACGGATTCTAACTGCATGCATCGTAGTCCTTCGAGTATTTTGCATTATGATGCATGGCATAGTGAGATGCCTTATGATATGGCATAATAATATGACGATACTGCCCAAATAAGGGAGTATTTTCCTAGCCAAGTTTGGATGTTTTATCAACTCAGTATGGTGAGTGTGACTATTGATGGTTGAGATATTAACTATTTTACACGATTTTGACTGTATATATATCTATACGATGTATACAGTATGTATGTATAAGGATGTACATATATGACAAGGTAAAGAGATTGATCCATGAGTATGTTTATGAATAATAGGATTATGAAGTATTAGGATTATATTGTCAAATTATTATGCTTTTTGAATCCCCTACCAAGCATAGCTTGTTGAGATATTGTAAGTATTTGAATGTTTACAATATCTCAAATATAGAGAAGGAGAATTAGGAGCTCAAGACTTGAGAATACTTGGAAGAATTATCAATTAGGATATATCCCTTTAAGACATGTATTTTTATTTAAGAGCATTGTATTGAGAGTTTTTACTGTATGGTGAGCTTTGAAATTTAAATTATGTAATTTGGACAAGTACTGTAATGATGCTTGGGATGTACTGTGAACCACTAGATAGATTTTGAAATTTAATAAAAGTATATTCCTTCAATGGAATTTTTATCTTATACAAAAATTTTACTTATGTTATGTATGAAGTGATACTTGGGTTTTTCAAAACAAGTTCTAAAGAAAAGAATTTTTGCTTCTTTATTTTGCAAATTTTTTTACTATTAAGGGTCTTGAATTTCAAAAATGTATTACAAAATGTGTTACAAAAATCCAGGTCGTCACAAGTCATGACCATATTGATATATTTGCTAGTGAGGGTTTGAAATCTCTATAGGTACGAGAGTGTACTAGATTGTTAGTTTGATGTCATTATTTTAAATAATTTAATGAATCATGATTTTATTGGAATTATGAAGTAAATATATTTATTCTTTATAGATAGAGAAATGCATAGATGCATGTGTATGCTAAGAATGCATTATTATGCATTGCATGAATGACTAATAAGGACTTAGTCATGTGATTTCTTGGATAGAAATATAATTTCAAAATCATCTAAGTTTAATCTAGTTGTTATGTCATAGTTTTTGAGTTTGTATTTTTAGTGTTATCTACTGAGTACATTCCCATATACTTAACCTACCCAAGACCTTGTAGACTTGCATCGAAATGTTGAGGATTAAGGAACTTTAGGAATAATAAACTTAGCAAAAAAATGAGGTGCCAATTTATTTTGGAAGTACATTTCTTATTAATGCCAGTGATTATTGACATAATAAAGCACTATATGCTATACTCTAGTTGAACAACTTTTAATTTATGATTGGGCTATGATTGCTAAGTTGTGGGAATGAATTTTTTAATTGAGTGGGGGATAGGACTGAACCATGAGTCTAGTTTTAAACTGGATAGCATTTGGGTATTTTTGAAAATAATTTTATGGAAAAATATTATTATTCATGATTGATTTTAGAAAATAATTTTCAAACCAAGGATCCCAACTTTTAAAATGAATTTAAAATACTAAAATTGTGTTCTAATAACACAGGGCATTATAATGGCAATAGGAGGAACTTCAACTATTGCAAATTGCAATTCATCATCTTTCAGTAGGTGCAAAACCACATAATCATCTGTGAAATTTAAACAACATTGCAACTGATAAGAGGTTCAGGGACATCTTCATTCCCCTAGCCTTTAAACTAGTCATTTTCTTGATCTAACACAAACCTAGAGCTTAGGATGATAAACCAATGCAATTGCCAGCAGGTAATAAGTTTTGGCCCAATAACATTCCAATATTCAAAATGATCGAGGCTCACTTGCCTATGTCTCGTCATTGCACAACAAAAAATGTACTTAAGCAAAATCCCATAGAGTTTATTCTCCCATAAAACATTCATCATCCTCACTATGATAGTTGAAATCATGTCTGACCTCCAAGTCATAAAAGTCAACAATTATGGTCTCCTATAGAGTCATCGCTATTGGGTATCCTATCTAAGGCATATCATGGTAGACCCAAATAACTTTAGTGTTATCCCCACATTTGAATTTCATAGGAAGAGAAGAGAATTCAAGGAACATAGGAGTAGCTCCAATAGGTAACAAAATGAGGAAGGGTAGACTTAGATGATATGGACATGTATAATAGAGATTGAAAATGGAACTAGTTAGAAGGAGTGAGTTGATCCAAGTCAAAGGCTTTAAATTGGCAAGGGGAAGGCACAAAAGGATGTGGACAGAAGTTGTGAGAAAAGACTTAAAAGCTTTTGGACTAAATGAGGACATGACAATTGTTAGAGGGCAATGGAGGAACAAAATTTGTGTGGCTAACCCTTAATCGGGATAAGGCTTTGATGATGATGATGAGGGAAAGAATATAGGGAAACTTGGCAGTGGCAATTTGAATTAGACCATCTTGTTGTTAATCTTTATCTTTGATTATTTGTACAATACAATAAGAAATTAGAGGTTTAGATACATTCCCATTATATTGGTCTTCTTGTTCATTAGCCTCCCAAGCTAAATTGTCATTCTTTCTAAGCATTACTTCATCATGAACATTGGTAGACCTGTAGTCAATACTTTGATAGGTATATGCAAAAACTATTGTTCCTCATTTCAATGCTCCGTGGAGTGTCTTGGTTGACAAGAACCTACGGTATGTAGTTGAAGCACTTAAGGATTTTAGTCAACTCAGGTTCCATGCCATGCCACTAATGTGCTTTAATTATTACTACATGTACATGATTATATTGAAGTGTAGAAGCTGCAATTATAGGTTGATCCCTTGAAGACTCTATGATTAACGACTTCAACTAAAACCCAAATTACTAGAATTTAACCCAGCCAACATTCAAGGAAAGTAAGAAATCCAAGCAATTAATCTAAATCAAAGAAAAGTAAATAAAACAAAGCAAGGAAATTTATTATGGAAATAAAACAATTTAACAAGTAAGGAACTAAACTAACTAAGGAAAGGGTAACAACTATTTTATTAATATAACTTTGATTACTAAGGAAAGTAAATACATCAATAAAAGAAAGAAAATAAGGAAACTTCCTTTTGAAGTTTCCACTATAAGAGTCCTTCATTGTGTCACTCAACAAGGCTCTTTACATGTCCTCTTCTTTTTTTGGGCTTAAACATATGCTATGCAAATTTTTTGTTCTATCACTCAACAAATAGCTATACCCTTCTATCCAACCCATGGTACACCAAAGCTAAAACCATGCTTTTCTCATCTACTTAACACAACATGCTACAAACCAAAGTAATTCTCAACCATGCTATTAAGAGTTGGAAGTAACCTTTTCTACCATAGAAAGACACAAGGCTTTCTTCCTTATCATTTTTAATCCTAAATCCTAGAAGAAAAGGAAAAGAAGGAAAGAAAGGAGGAGAATGCAAAGGAGAATGAGGAGTGTGCATGCAATAGGAAGAAGGGTGGTGTGCGAGTGAAAGAGAGGTAGAGTGCTCTAGTACATGTAATATTAAGAGGGTAGAATGGAGTGTGGAATGTAAGGGTGAAGCATGGAAGGTTTTAGTGGAAGGATGGATGTTAAATCATGCGGTGTCCATAAAATTACTTGTAAGTGCACAAATCAAAGTAGTATTGCACACAAGAGAGGTTGATCCCATGAGGAATTTCATGGATCAATAGATTGGATCTTATTTAAATCACTTAACATTGGCCAAAGAGAGAGAGAGAGAGAGAGAGAGAGAGAGAGAGAGAGAGAGAGAGAGAGAGAGAGAGAGAGAGAGAGAGAGAGAGAGAGAGAGAGAGAGTTGATGATCAAAGTAGAAATTTAAAGTAAATATGCATGAAAGTAGAAACTATGACTAAGGGAAACCTATTAAAAATAAAGCTAACAATGAAAATAGAAACTTATCTAACTAGCATGTATTCAACTATGGAAACTATAACAAAATTAGAATGGAACAATCTAAGCAACTTAAGGAAACTACTATAAATGACACTTTCCTAAACTAAAACTATCCTAAACTAGAATTAGAAATTTATGATTCAAACAACTAAATAACAACCAATAAAATAAGATTAAACAACTAAATAAAGCAAAATTTGAAGAGGAAAGAAACCTAGTACCATGCTCATGATCCATGGATTGTGCGCATGTTTCATAGGTTGAAAGATGGCTAGATTTGATGCTTTAAATGCAAACTAACATGAAACCTAGATGGGTTGCTAAGGATTGAAGCAATTAAGGTTTTTTGATGGCTAAAGACAAAGCACAGAGATTGAAGGGAGAAATTTCCAAATTTTGAGGAGTAAGAACTTCAACTTAATTCAAGCATATAAAGCAAATAAAATAATAAATTTTATGCAAGATAAAAACCCAGATCTAAATTACTTTGAATATGGAAATATTCAATAACAAGAATCCTCAAAGAATTTTATTAAATTAATGCTAAAGTATATCAAATTTCCATTCATAAAACAAGTGTACAAATCTAAAAATTATGCAGGAAACTAAGCCCTAAAACCTAATCTAAAAAACAACAAAAACTTAATATAAAGTCTCCAATATGAATTATTATGACATGTGAAGAAACCATAGAAAGGAATTCAAGAGAGAAAGTGGCTAGATGGATGAACTAACAAGAAAAAAAAATAATCCTAAAACTAAGTGGAATTGAAGGGGAAAAACATGAAATTCCTTATAGGGAAAGCAAGGTTGCAATCTATTTCTTCTCTTAGCTTTCACTACTAGAGAATAACTAACTTGAATCTTAAGTGAATGAGTAAGAAAAACTAATGAAAGTGAAGCAAAGAAAAGAGGAAATGCTAAGTGGAAAGATGAGCGTAGAACTAGAAAGCAAAACAATGGGAAACTAAGGCAATGAAACTAAAACAATGAAAGCAAACTACTACTCTAAATTGGATACAAAATAACTAGAAATCCAAAGGAAGAATAGTGCGAAAGAAAACCAAATTCTAGCCATAAAGATCACTAAGAAAAGAGTACAATGTTCCAAGGTTGTCTCACACAACCTCTACTTAGGTAATAAATGTGGAATCCATGAGTATTTATTGATGAATGTTTTTCACTTGGGTGAATGCTTATTCTAGGAAAGGGAGGTGGATCTAGATCTAGGAATTCAATTAGGAAAGTTTGGCAGAGAATGAGGGAGGAAAGTTCGGTGGAAGATGATGCAAGCAAGATGACATAAGAGGGTGACATGGCTAGTTTCCAACTTAAGGGACAGAGGCATCTTTTTCCCTTAATTAAGTGATTAATTTAGGTTTGAATGGAAAGAGAAAAATGAGAAGAAAAAATGTTAGGAAAAAAGATGAGGGAAACTTAGGGTTTTGATGTGCTTTGAATAGAGATAGATCTAAGGGTTTCCTATTTAGGAAACCACCTTAATAAGCATTCAAACAAGGGGGAGGCATCACCTTCTATGAAGGTGGCTCCATTTCTAGGGCAAAATCATGGAACCCTAAGATGGATGGGAAAATAGAATAGAAATGAGATTGGAAAGTGGGATTTTCTATCTTTATGGGTCCACCAATGCATGTTCATCTTACCTTATACAAATATCTCTCAAAATCACTCTTTTAAAATAGGAAAGTTGCTTGAATTGGTGCTCCAATATTGTGGCTCTATGTGGTATTCAACCATGGCTTGAGGGCTCACTTTGATGGCTCATTCCTTGGTAGTTTAAGTGGCTTCAATGCTTGAATTCAAGACTTGAGTAACTTGGCTTCCATAGATTTTCTAGTTGGACTAGGGAACCTCATGAATAACTCCAATTCTCTTGTAAATGATAGAAATCCATTGTTTGTGGTCATGGATCATTTGAGTCACTTTGATTTCTTCTAATTGCCCTCATTCTTGCCTTAAGATAATATTTAGGATGGGGACTACATCCCCGAGCCCCCGATAGGGGCTCATTGCCCCGTACACCCCTAGTGAGTTAACTATATATCTTAACTCGCAAAAAACTCTACCAAGTGTAGTGTAGGTTATTGATTCGTCTTCTCACTTCCTTAAAAGTAAGTAAAAACCCTAATCAAATCTTAGAAAATTATGATAATTCACATACTTACTCTGAATTTGCTTATAAACCTGCAAACTATCAAACATTTGAATTATTAGGTAAAAAATTCATGTGTTATAAATATCTGAAAAAACTCTAGGATAATGCCTATAATTTATAACACCTCAACTACTAATTGGGTACTTTTTTTTATAAAAAATTGAACACTAATCAGTATGCAAGACTAAAATTCAAGGATGGAAGGTGCATGCAATGGTAATTGAAGGAGGGTGTGGAATGATGGTAGAGTAGTAGGCATGCAAGGCATGCAAATGAGAAAAGCATGTAACCCTACGAAGGATGCATGCAATGGTATCTAAAAGGTGAGTGCTCATCTATGCAAGGATGGAATATGCTAGAGAGAGGGCCTATGTGTGTAAAAGAGGAAGAAGAAGGCGATGCATGCAACTCCTAAGGTGATGAATGTAGGGCATGAAAGAAAGAAAGAATTAGAAGGGGAGGAGAAGAAACAAAACGGAAGGATGGATGTGCCCCTTTCCTTTTCTCCAAATGATGTTGAATATATCTTGAGGGATCTTTAGTGAGATGATCTCTTTCCCATTCTTCTCCTAGGTTTAGTGTTCAAGGTTTAAGGAAAGGTAAGAGACTTTTTCTCCTTGTCCTTCACCCTCTGCATACATTTTTGGAGTGGAAGCAATAGGGATTGGATGGTTGAGATTATAAGGGGAAAATGAAGGTATGGATTGGTGAGGGTTTAAGCAAGGAAAAGAGATTAGAAGGTAGGAGACAAGGTGGGAGGTGTGGAAGGCATCTTGGGTGCATTGGAGTTTAGAATATCTAAGATGAATGTAAGCCATTGGTTGGTAATATATGGTGCAAATCTTTCCTTCTTTTTAAATTTTCAACAAAAGAAAGGTGCCTAGGGTTTGTGACTTTTCTTTGTTTCATTCTTAGCCCTTAGATCATCTTTATTCTAGCTCGAGTGGGTGAGATTTGATTAGACTGTTCTTGTGACGACCCGGGTTTTTGAAAAAATGATTTGTAAAGTATTTTGAAAGGCAGGGCCCTTAAGAGTGTAAAATTTTTTCGCAAAACAAAGCAGCGGAAATTCTTTTCTTTAGAACTTGTTTTGAAAACCCAAGTCACCACTTCATACATAACATAAGTACAATTTGTGTACAAAATAAAATTTCATTGAAGGAATATACTTTTATTAAACTTCAGGATCCATCCAGTGGTTCACAGTACAGCCAAATCTAGTACAATACTTATCCAAATTACATAATCCAAAACTCAAGCTCACCATACAATAAAACTCTCAACAAATAAAAATACATGTCTTCAAGGGTATACCTTGAAGATTATTCTCTTCAAGTCTTCTATAGTCTTCAGCTCCTAAGTCTCCTTTCCTGGATCTGAGATATTGCAACAAGTACAATATCTCAGCAAGCAATGCTTGGTAGGGGATTCAAGAAACATAACATTGAGAATGTAATTCCAATACTTCATAATCTCATTATCCTTAAACATACTCTTTACTTTGTAAGTTATGTATAACTATATACATACATACCCTTCATGGGTAAACTAGTTAAATTCGTGAAAATAGTCAAATATCACACCCAACTAAGCTGACCAATTCTCTTCATTTTGAGAATTTAGTATTACAGCTAATCTCATACTGGGAATTTCCCTTCTTGGGAAACATTGGTAATATACAATTACCTAGCATTTTATTATGCTATAACATAAGGCATTTCACTATGCCTATTCCCATATGCATCATAGTGCAAAATAATCAGAAAGGTTGCTATCTTAGCCTCGATCCGTACTAGCGCGCTCGGATAACCGCCTGTTCACCACTGATACCACGGTGGAAAATATTATGTCACTGGCCGTATGGGGGGCCAAGACTTTCACAGTGGTGGCCTTCCCATAATTGCCACCACCCGACTTTTAGCCTCTCATTGGGCAAGGTATCATCATATCATCAAATTTCAAGGAGCGGGTGGCCAAACCCTCATAACTCCTCTAGCAATAGCATCCCCTAGGCTCATGCCTATTAAAACAAACTCACAAGCCTCCAAGCTTGTATGTAAAATAGATTTCATATATATCAGACCATACGTCTGTTTACTTAGGGCTGAAATATTTTCTAGTTCCCTATTCACTTATAGTTTAGTCCTTAACCATCTTATAGGTGTTTGGTTGGATCATAAGGTTTTCAAGAGATTTACTCCAAGTATTATCATTACTCTTGTCAACATAAGATCATGAGTACAATCATGAATATCTCATGTAAATGCATTCATCAAATCCTCCTACCTTTAAGGATTGATCTCTTTTCCCCAATCTTCCATGATCTTGACCGATGTATGTAATCTGTTCATCCATACATATTGTCAATATATAAATTATGAACAATCCTATTGATCACTAGATCTGATGTTTAGAATGATCTTTAGATCATTCATATCTAAGTATTTTTCTATCTGTAAGTCTTTGTATGTTCATCTCCTTGATCTTGATCTTTCATAGATCCTTTGATTGACAATCTACTCATGTTGATAAAGATCAAGGTCCTAGATCTTCTATCATCTAGTTCTTCTTTGATCTAAGTTTAGTTCTTGGATCATCCCTATGGAGGATGATCTTTATTTTCTTCCTTGAATCACCTTTGATCAAGGGTTTGGATTATCTAATCTAATGAACTATAACAAGTATACTACTAAACATACATACTAAGTACAATATAGTGTTCTTATTCTTATTGTTCTTGATCATCCAAGATTTAATAGATCTTGTTTGATCATCCTTATCTTACTTACTGTTTTTATTAGGGTTAGGTAATTTACTAACCTTTTATGCTCTTATGATTATTATTCAACCAGTTAATGTGCATGGTGAAGGTAGCTTATTCAAGCCTAAATCTAGACTGCTCCTCTTATTTCCAATTGGCTAAGGCTTACTAGTTGAATGGGTGAACACAAAGTGATTACTTCAATCCTCATGTAAGGAGGCGTTTAGACCTCACAAACGTCAACAGAAGGTAGGGGAAGAGCGAGGCTCTATTAGATAACCCCCTTAACCACTATGTTCATCATTCACTAGAATGATCATAGCTCAACCTTTCATAAGGTTCCTATAAGCATGTTTACCCTAAGTACTCTTTCTAATGGATTTTAATTAAGTCCATGAATATTTATAATGTCATTCATGAGGTTTATTATTCTTTTCCTAATTTGGGCTAAGGATTTGATAATCCTTATATTGTCCTACTAACTATAGCCCTTACTAATTAAGTCCAAAGTACTTCATTCTTATTTGTGTCATGAAACTCTACTTTCTCATTAGAATACATTTTTGATGTTTTATGCTCTTTATCTCATAACAAGTAAATCTACTACTAACATTCAACCATAAATGAATTATAAATTTAAAGCATAAAACTACCTAATTTAACATTCAATGAAAATGAGGCAAGGTACTTAAATTAAATCTAGCACCTTACGATAAGAATGAACACATATCATACTAAACTCTAAATGTTATACTAGCATGCTTTATAACATAATAATATAAAATGAAACTAATTATATTTACATTTTTAGAAACCTTTACTTATGATCCAACCATTTGATCTTAGATCTTTTCCTTTGATTAAGGACTTTAGTTATATTTAGAGAATTTTCTCTATTTAAGGTCAAAAGATCACATTGATCTATTTTTATCATAATCCATCCATGATTTCCTTGGATTTCATCATATAAACATTTATTCTTTCCATCCCAAGGATTCGATCACACTTGATCTCATTGATCAAGTGGGTCCCTTTGTATTTTTTTTTTTTTTTTGGGTTTTTCTACCATAAAGGGTAGATCCCTTATTTTATCCAAGATCTGTCCAAATTAACCATAGATATTACTTTCTTACATTATTATATCATCGTTAAAATAAATTTCCAAGATCTGATCACCTCAGATCTTGAAGATCTTAGAAATTGGACACTTATTTCCAAAATACAGAAAAATACAGAAATAAATTTTAGAAATATTATGAATTCATTAGAAACTAGACATTACAAGCTTTCCATAGCTTCTTTCTGATCTCAATTTGGAGTTCATATGACTCCACAATCTTAAATTGAAGTTTTCAGCCATTCCTAGGGTCCAGATTTGATCTAGGCCCACCAGAATTAATCTCTCTCAATTGAGGGTCCAAAACTGCTCAGATCTTTCTAAAACTTCTACCCTAGGGATTTTGGACCATTCTGGATTGATTGGTGGAGTCAGATTTTTCATCTGAGCACTCCATCATCATGAATTAAGGCTTTTGTTGTTTACTTTATTTTTACCTTTTTATTACCAAAATTAATTACAGTAAAATAAAAATTACATAAAACAATACTAAAAATATATGAAAAGTATTTCCACTTACTTGATTGGAGAGAAAACCTCATTTATATGCCCAATTTTAAAAAAATACCTTGTTGATGAAGATATAGCCTAAAATCCACCTTTCTTGCAAATACCGTTGTTTGAACCGTTGGATCTTGAAATTTCTTTAGGGGTTTTGTAGAATAGATGTGTTGGGATGTTTTGGACTGTGGAATTGATCAAATTAGATCTAGAACAGAGTGCCTAATTGAATTTAGGTCTCTTGTTCTAATCTAAAAAGAAAAACAAGTTGGAAAGAGATCTAACTCTTGAAAATTTTGGAGTTTTGGAGAGGGATTCTAGATCTAATTTTTCAAGGACATTGAAGATAATTTCGTGGGGATTTTATGAGGATTTTTGGAAGATTTTTGGGGTTGTATTTATAGGCATTTTGGGTCTTTTTCCATGATTATAATATGTTATTTTTTAATATAAAATGGCATGAAAGTCTTCAATGCTCCCATGCCTAACTTTTCTTCCCCATGACTAGCTGATCTTTGTTGACCCATGTTTCACATGGGCTTCTGATCAAATTGGTTGTTGGGGACGTGGTGGTCCCCATGTGGGCCCCACATGGTGTAAAAAGTCCGTTTTGCCCTTTATGCATAAAACTTTGGGTTTTATTCCCATGATCTCGGATTTGAGTGTACTTAGTGGCGTTGGATTCGTATTTCTCAGTACATTCTAAATTTTGATGTTTCATATTTTGATTTTTGGAATATTTTGATTTTTGGGTAAAATTACTATTTTACCCCTTTTGTCCAAAAAATGAAAAACTTAAGGATTTCTCATCCGAATTCGAAATTTGTGGTGCTTACAATCATTTTGAAGGGTTTGCTAATTTTAATTTCAATTTTACATGTCTTATGATTTGATTATACTTTTATAAAAAGTATATTTTAAATAACCCTAATATTTCAGCTCGAAATATCTAAAACTCAAACTTTATTGATTTTTCTCAATCAATTTACAAAAATTGGGGTTATTACAGTTCTTATCCAAAAAAGATCTTCTTTACTCTCCAATGTTAGATTAGAATGCCTTAGAGTGGATGAACTACATTCAATTGAGATTTCCTTGTCCACTCCAAGTTGTCCTTTCTTTTCTCCAGCCCATCATAATTCTCTCTAGTCAATAGCATTTAAACAAGGTGGGACATATGCCCCCTTGAAAATATGTGGGCAGCTCACTGCAAAACCTCCACCAATGAGCTCTCAGTCTAGTCATATTGCGGTCTACATTCTCATTGGTCCACCCTTTTTTAAGTGAGTATGCATTTGTTGCTTAGAACATACATGAACAAGGAGAGATCTTCGCCATTAATTGTTTGAAAAGTAAGATGAATTTCAATTGTAATTTTCTCATTAATATTCTTTCTCTTCTTCTCCTTCTTTTTCTCCACCAATTCTTGCTTATTTCTTCTTTTAATTCATGTGGAACCATTTGTTGAGTAGGAGAGAGAGTGTAAGGAAGAAGCCTTATGTGGACCTCAATCTTCTAACTTGTTTTATTTTAGAAGGCTCTCCTTGAATGTTATTCCATTGTATGTGGATTGAGCTTTAGTTAGATGCTTCCCAAGGTTGTGGTTAGCTTTCATATTGCATGGAAAGTTCTATTACCCTACTTTTGTTACGAACACCTTATTTTGACTAGATAAGGCTTAGTCTTTCATTTAAGGTTTTTGATTGTCCTAACTTTGATAGTGAGACCCAATTTTCTTTTTAAGCTTCCTGGTCTTCATGTTTAGCATGCTTGGGCCTACGATGTTGCTTGGAAACTTACTCTTTTAAGGTTGTCTCGTTCATACCATGGACCTACAAAATGTAGAATTAACCCTAGTTAGTGATATTTATAGAATGTTCTGAGCTAAAACCTACTAAATATAGAGGTAAGTATATAATATTTCTATATATATCAAATACCCTAGACTAAGATTTTGTTAGTCCTCTAGCAATACTATAGAAAAAATGAAAAAATCTAAAATAAATCCTAACCACTTTCATAGGTGTTGTTGTCCACATTTAGCATATGTAGAAATCTTTTAGACCCCTAGTAGATGAGTTGTAGTCTCGAAAGGGTTCCTAGATGTGATATTCAAAAACATTTTAAAAACTCTTATGAAAGTCCTTTGTTTATCTAAGAGAATTTTCTTTCTATTCAGCATTCATTAAATTCATAACTTTATCATGTTAATACACATGACCAATAGCTCCAAATCCTACCCATATGTCATGGACATCCATTATTTCACAAGCTCAGAAGAGAGTGTGTGTCTGTTGCCAATATATGCATAATTGTTCTATAAGCAAATTATGATCGAAATTAGCTTCCAAAAGAATGTTTTGACTTCAAATTTCATAGGATATTCTTATCACCCAGAAAGAAGTCACTTAGAAAGGGATTAATCGCTCTTTAATATGTGAGTAGAATAACGTTCATCAAAGCCAAACCTCACATATTTGATAACAAAGAAAGATAATTTATAAACATCTTATATGGTCTCATGGAAAGGATATCAACTATTAAACAATGTGTTAACTCTACTATATTCCCTACTCACCTATAACCATATCCAAGATATGCTCCTCCTAAGATTAGGTTAGGATAGGTTTATCCAAAGAAGGGATGTAAGGACAAACAAAGATATTTTGAAACATATGTAAAGGACTTTTACAATGTGTTCTCAAATTCTTTTCTACCTATAAGAGTGAACATTCTCTTAGGATATCTTCTTTTTCAATTTTTCTCTTTTCCTTGACTTTTTATGTTCATCTCTTGAGTTGTAATACTTTTCTCATTATACTTTTTAGACCAACTCTACATATTTCCAAAACAACTGGGTAAAGGATATATTAGAGGATTTCAATAGGGTAATGGCTAATAGGTTCACAAAGAAAAGGCTTATTAAAAAGGCTCAAGGTGTTAACTAGTAGTGAAATAGGAAGGCTAAAGGTTGAGGGTTTACCGAGGATGACCACTATCATTTCCTAAGTTTCATATGGCTTGAATTGACCATAAACTTATGAGATAAATTGGTATAGTCTTTTATAGTGGATTCTCAATAGTTGACCAAGATGAAGATTAATGAGACCAACTAGGAATTTATGTCATTGAAAAAAATTAAAATTTATGTATAACCCTTTCAAAGAAAGATTGGCTTTAAACTCATATGGGTTAGTAGTCTCTACTTATTTTGCTCAAGATTTCTAAGTTAAATTTTCTATTCAACTTAAACTATATATATATGGCTGTTTTGTGTAATAACTATTTTGAGTTTCACTTTCCTTGGAAAGCTTAAGGAAAAGGACAAATTAGTAACTAGTTGTATACAAATCTATTAATAAGCTAAAGTTGAAAGGATATACTAAATATCTAAAAAATGTGAATTCTCATCATTATAAAGGAACTTTTCATAAATTTTTTCAATTTTTTTAAAATCTTCAGTTTTTAAATAAAATGACACTAGAAATTTACATGACCACATAAAAATTTAAAATACCCCACCCCAAGCATAAATTAAACATTTTCCTTAATGTTTAGAATTGCAAACCATGGACAAATGAAATAATAAACCTAAAATGAAAGGGTGAGAAAGATAGTACTT
Organism: Warburgia ugandensis; assembly: GCA_035236585.1. Taxonomy (NCBI): domain Eukaryota; kingdom Viridiplantae; phylum Streptophyta; class Magnoliopsida; order Canellales; family Canellaceae; genus Warburgia; species Warburgia ugandensis. Next base: position 54,599,851 of record CP141139.1, on the reverse strand, counting down.
GCGCTCTCAAGATAGTGCATTGATCTACTAATGTGGTTAATGAGAATGTTCACTCTTATAGATAGAAAATAAGTTTTAGGATACTTTGTAGAAGATTTTTATATATCGTTCAAAATACCTCTATTTATCCTTATACCCCTTCTTTTTATAAACTTGTCCTAAGCCCATGTTTCATCCTAAAAGAAGTCCTAACTTGATCTTAGGAGAAATATGGCTTGAATATGATTATATATGAGCATAAAATATGGTAGAGTGTAACACATTCTTTAATATTTGATATTCTTTACATGAGACCACAAGGCCACTAAACCCAAGGGTGAAAGACTTTGGATGTGTAAGCATCATGTCTAGATCTTCCTTCAAGGAAGAGCTAATGACAACTAAAATAAAGCAACCTTGTGTGAGAGAGAGGACTAGTTGTCCAATAAGGAAAGGCTCATAGGTTCTCATAGTTGTTATTGCAAAATACCACTTACTACATCGACTAAATTAGTAGTGACAAACCAGGAATCATTTCATATCAATATCAAAATTGGATTGATCTAATTGGAATGAAATATATGAGGATTTAGATTTGATGAGGATTATTCTAATCATATATTGAAGAGAGATTAATGCCTTTCTAAGTGACAAAACATATTGGATAGTAATTTAGGTTATAATTTACTTAAAGACTAACAGTTATGTATATATTGTTTATATTTACTCTCTTTTCATATATTGATGAATTAATTGGATATCTTTAGCATATGGGTAGGATTTTGAGCTATTGGTCATTTCCATTAGCATGTTAAAATTAGATATTTAATGAATATTGAATATAAAAAATTTCTCTCAAATAGAAAAAGGACTTTCATAAGAGTTCATAAAATGTTTATAAGTATCACTTCTAGAAACCCTTATGAGACTACAACTCATCCACAAGGGGTAGCCAAGGTTTAAATGCTTTTTACATATGCTAAATGTAGACAACAATACTTAAGAAAGTAGTTAGTTTTTTTTTTTTTTTTTGTAGTTTTGCTCGAGGACTAGCAAAATCTAAGTCTAAGGGTATTTGATATACATAGAAATATTTACATATATACCTCTATATTTAGCAAGTTATACCCTAGAACTTTTCTTAAATAAGACTAATTAGTGTTAATTCTACATTTTGTAGGTTTAGGGTACAAATGAGAAGAAAGGTATTTTGATAATTTTACCCTTAACAGAGAGTTTCATGTCCATTCTACATCATGAGCTCACACATACCAAATATGAAGTCCAAAAAGCTCATAATGAAAATTGAGTGTCATTATTAAAGTCAAAGTAGGCAGAAACCCTAAGTGGAAGACCAAGTCTTATCCAATCAAATTATGGTCTTCATATCAAAAACAAAGGGTGAAAGAACTTCGCATGAACGTGTGCAAGTTAGCCACCACCTTGGGAAGCTCCTAAGGGAATTTTAATTCACATATTTGGAATCACATAAAGGTGAGCTTTCTGAATTAAAACAAGTCAGAACACTGAGGCCTGCATAAGAATTCTTCCTTACACTCTCTCTCCTACTCAACCAATGGAAGGGACCATCAAAAGGAGTGTATAAAATTTCCATTCAAAGCAGTGAATTTCCATTTGGTTCCAATGAATTATAAGAAGAAATAAGTAAGGATTGGTGGAGAAAAAGAAGGAGAAGAAGGGAGAGACAATTTATAAAAGATCTATAGTTGAAAGTCATCTTACTTTTGAAGCCTTTAAAGGCCAAGATCTATCCTTGTTCATGCACATTCTAAGAAACAATTGGCTACTCACTGAAACAAGGATGGATCAATGAGAAGTTAGGCTGCAATGAAGATCATACTAAGAGCTTATTGATGGAGACTTTTTTAGTGGGCTGCCCACCTATTTTCAAGGAGAAATGCATCTATTTTCAAGAGGGGAGATGTCACAACTTGCTTGAATCTGATTGGACAGAGAGAATTATGGTGGGTTAAGAGAAAAAGAAGGATAAACCTATAGTAGATGAGCAAATTTTAGTGGAATCTAGTCCATCTAGTCTGAGGCATTCCAATCTAATGGTGGAGAGTAAAGAAGATCTTTTAGGATAAGAACACTCCAATGAAATCTCACTTACTCAAGCTAGGTTAAAGATGATCTAAGGACAAGGAATGAAGCAAAGAAAAGTCACAAACGCTAGCCATCTTGCCTTTATTGAAAAGTTAAACCAAAACCATAAGGAAAGATCTTGGCCATACATTGTCATCCAATGTCTTATATTCATCTCACATTTTCTAAACTCCAATCCTCGCGAGATGCCTTTGCCACCTCCCACTATCTTTTCCTTCTATTTCCACCTCATCTCCTAGATTTTCTCCTCTCCCTCACAAAGAGAAAGGGATCTCTTATCTTTTCCTAGACCTTGATAGCCAAATTTAAGAGAAACAAAGGGAGAGAGATCACCCTTATCAAGGCTTCACCAACACCACACATCCCATCCATTGGAGAAGAGGTAAGGAAGCTGATGCATCCCCATTTCCCCCATTTTCTTCCTCATTATTACATATTTCCTTTTTCCTTTCTCTTTGCATTACACTCACCATAACATCCATTTAGTATAGCATGCACAATCCTTAGGCATTCCCCTCTTAGATGTTCCACTTCCTTTCATCTTTTCTTATTTTCTTTCAAGCATTGTATTAACTCCATATGAGTTACATGCACCTTATATCTTCTCCTTTTCCCATCTCAACCTTGCATGCATCACCTTGAGTTGCGTACATTCTCCTTAACTATGCACCACCTCTGCATTTTTTCCATCACATGCAGCACTTAATTGCCCTAGCTCAAGCATGTTCCCTCATTGCATGTTTTACATGATATTCTACTTAAGTTAGAATGCACCCCCTTCATCCACCTTTCATTCCATGCCTCACCCTCCACCAGTCTCTATCACATGCACATTTCCTTCCTTCTCCACCTTATACACACCCTTCTCATCTCTCAATTTATCTTCTTTATTTTGCATGCATCATTCTTCTTTCATCTTTTTATTCTTTTCTCTTTGGGATTTGAGAATATAAGGATAGGATGAAAGCCTTGTGTCCTTCTATTACAATTAAGGATCCCTTCCATTTTCTAAATCATGGTTGAGGATTACATTGGGTTTGTGGCATGTTACATTAAGGAGATGAGAAATGTTTGGTTGTAAAGTGTAATGACTCCAATTTTGTAACATTGAAATCCCAAGTTAGCAATGAAAAGTTCACTTTTTGGAGATAAGGGTATTTTGGTCATTTCACTATTTACCCTGACTGAACCCAGAAATTTGGTCCTAAAAATGGTACCATTAGGTGTGTCTCAGAAAAAGGAATCCAACAAGACCAAAATCACCCAAAACAGAGTTAAAATGAGCAAGTTATGGCCCTTTGAAGTTTAGGGGCAAAAATATAATTTTTATTAAAAAACGGATTTAGCCTAAAAAACACAGTGGCCCGTTTTGATACGGGCACCCCCTTTTTTCAACCTCCTAGAGGGTTCTAGAACGGCTGTGTTTGGAGGAGAAATCACCGCCATTCTAGAGGTTTCTCCGCCGCCATTCAAGGGCGGTGAGAGCCCCCTCAAGAACCCTCTTATAGCTCTATAAATAGAGCTCTTGGGCGCCTCTAATGGCAGCCCAAAAGCTTGGGAAAAACCCATTTTGGAGAAGCAACCAAGAGGAGAAATGTGGAGAAAAACCTGGCAACAAACTAGGTATGCCCAAAACCCCTCAAAACTCGTCTTCCCCTTAGTCCTAAGCTAAGTTTTCCTAAGTTTTTGCATGAAAAATCATGCAAAATAGAGCCCTAGAGAGTCACAAAGGGCCCAGGGACGATCCCTGGGCCGCACTGGTTCGATAGGGTTGAACCAGGGCGTCTCGAGGAGGCCCCAGTCCCCCAACGAACGAAATGTGTCATCTGCATGCGAGAGAAACCAGCGGGCACGTTTGTGGACGCGCCTACAAATGAAAAAGGCGGGCGAAAGCTAGGGTGCATATGCAGACGTGCCCATTGAGGAGCCTGCTGCTGATGCGGGACGCGTTAGTGTCCTAGGCTTCCACCTTGCTTCGTTTGACCTTTTCTGTACACTCGGCACTAAAAAGCTTATAACATGAGATCTAGGGCTCTGATGGAGGCGCCGCAAAAGGTGTTATGTCCATGTTGACGACTCAGACACACCCAAACTATAAAATACCTGATCAAGGCCCAATCTAAGGTAGGCATGATCCTTAGACTATGATAGTGGCACGGGGCCACTAGATCCTTGAAAACTTGATGATACCAAGGCCCAATTAGGACCTTAGGATACCCATAGGCATGGGAATGAACCCTTAATGCCTAAGTAGTAAGACCAACCACTCTAAAACCTATAAAAGATAGGTCAAACTAACCTTGATTCCCCAAACCATGTTCAGGAGCATGCGAGGACAAGGGGATTAGCGCGACCTAGCCAGGTAGGTGCTCTACCACTACTAGACTTTTAGAAAGAGCCATGATTGTTTTGAATGCATGTTTTAAGTATAAGTTATATGATTTGTTTAGCATACTTAATCTTATAAACAAATTCAGCATACATATGACAAATACATTATGCATGGACATGTTTTGCAAACAATTGCATATATTGCATGATTTGTGAGCATTGAGTTCTTGAAAAATTGCATGTTCTTGAGGGTTACCAAAAGACGTTGGAGTGCCCAAAAGACGCTGGGTAGGCAGTTGTGAGGGACCCAAAGAGGACAGGTTTTGAAAAAGAGGTTTTCGCTTGTTTCGTCTTATATGATTTGGGCTAATAAGCTCGTGGGTGCTATGCTGAGAGGTCTGGGTTGGCCTCCAGCCTCTACCACTATTAGGTGGAATGGGTACCACGCCCAAAAAGGGCAATGTCCCTACGTCGACTGCATGTGGTACAGGGGGCTACCACTGGTGTCACGGCACTAGGTCAATGTGTCATATGCCCCATTGAGGCTATGACCGAGTGTCCTTAGGTACTCGGGGACCACATGGCGGCGAGGTCATGGGCATAGTTTGGGCCCTATGGTTTCGTGGATTTACTTGCATTGCATATGGCATGACATGAGGTTGGTCGACCATACCATACCATATATATCCATGAGATGGATTCAGTTGAGCATCTTATGCATATCATTATGTTATGATATATATGATACCTTCGATTTGGATTATGTGATCCTTTAAGTCGTTAGTATTCTAATTTGACAATGGTTTTTAATCCCGATATTCAACATGAGTGTTCAAACATGCACATGTTTTGAAAGACCATATGATTTTAAACATAGCATGTATTGTAAAACTAGTAGTGATGGACTCCTACTAAGTATAGTATATACTCACCCAATCCTCAACATTTTTCAGACACAAAGTAAACACTTAAGGACAAGGTACGCCTGTGACAGAAGACACCCAGACTAAGTGCAAGTAAGTAAAGCCCTACCTTATCTTTCAATGTTACTTGATTGTAGTTACTCTCTATAGCTGAGGTTGTGATTAACACTTTCTTGGGAATAATGTTGATTTAAAACTATGCCATAGCTAGATAATTTGAAAATGTGTTTTGACACTCAGGATTTTTATGAAAGATTGTTTTCCAAAACGAAAAAGATTTTCAGGCATTTCATATTTATAAAACAGGAGATCTTGCCTTTTTATCAATTGCATCATATAAAACCCGGGTCGTCACATGAAGAGCCTTGTTGGGTGACACAACGAAGGACTCTTATTGCAAACACTTTAAAAGTAAGTTTCTTTATTTGCTTTCCTATGTTGATGTATTTATTTCCCTTTATAATCCATTTCAATTAATGAAATAGTTGTTTCATTTTCTTATTTAGTTTCTTTCCTTACTTAGTTAATAGCTTTATTTCCTTAGTTCCTTTGATTTTTAGTTTATTTCTTTGCTTAAGTTAATTGCTTTAGATTTATTTCCTTTCCTTGCATGTTAACTAAGTTAGAGTAGAGTATTTTAGATTTTAATTAACTGCCCTTATTGAAAGAGTCCTCGTGGGACTGATTCGCATTTGCTTCTTCCATTGTCTAATAAAACCTTGCACTTGTAGTAATTATTAAGAATATGATAGACCACCATGAATTGAATTGGTCAGGGAAGAATGGAGTGTGCGTTATCCTAAGAATTTCCATCTAGGGAATATGGGATGCCAATATTGAATACTGAAAGACTATCCTCCTCCCGGACATCTCCCTAAATGCTATTGCTAAGCCCAATCTACATCTCCCCTAAATGATTATTCCTTTTTATCTTTAGGTAGATAGTGGGGCTTATGCCCTTAGTAATATCTTTTGTACACCCAGGAGTTTGTTGATGTTTGGCCATAACATCAATTGACTCTCCTTCTTGTTCTATATCAGACTCTGGGGTAACAAGTAAGGGTTTAGATGAACTGAAACTATCATCACATGTATTTTATAAGGAAGGTGGTAGGTTCACATTGAGTGTGTTTACAATCAATGGTTCAAATAGAATCTTAGGGGATGGAAAATGTCCTACTCATGCTTTCCACTTTGAAGTATCCATTAATGGTACAATATTAAGTAAACCATTCACTTTGTTAATGGAGCTATCTCATCAAAACCAAAATGAGCTAGATAGGCCTCGAGAGGATTAGTATTGGACAATGATAAGGATGGTGACTCTATATCATATTGACTTCAAAAGGAGCTTTAGAGACTAGTTGCCCTACATTGAAGACAATAAGCTTAATGTTCAAGTTTCCAAAGGACAACTTCATGGTACCATCTCTACAATTAATGATACCATTTGATGTGGGAAAGAATGGCTATTCCAAAATGACTAAAATTGAATACCAAGGTCTACTATAGGCTGTGTATATAAGACTAAAAAGCCTACTTAGAATAAAAACTTGTTAACCTAACCCCGTACATCCTCAACCACACCACAAGGAATTTTAATAGAACTATCTACCAATTATAGTGTGGTGCTAATCTTTTCATCTAGCCTAAACCTAATTCCTTATATATAGAATTAGGTAATAGGTTAACAAAACCCCAAATCAAGTAATGTCATATCAACTGTATCGTACCCAATCACACATGAAATAGTTGGTCATCTTGGATCTTCATACTTAGGTGGGGTTTTGTGTTACAAGATTGAGCTTGCTTGCTCAACAAGATATGTTTTGTTCTATACATGATATTTTCTTTTGCGTTTGCAAAGATTTTTCAAAACTTTGGCATAAGAATGTATATCTTTGATGGCATTTAGTAATGGTATATTTAAATTCACTTGTTTGAACACATCCATTAACTTATCAAAATTATTGTCCTTCTTAGCCATGTTGAGACATCGAAGAAATGGAGCCTTTGGAATGTAATCCGCTATAGAATTAGGTTCACAAGAAGTAGGAGGTAGTTGTTTCTTCTCTTTTCCCTTCCAATTCTTTGTAAGGCTTTGTTTTTCGTCAACTTGCTAAGTTCTCTCAGTCAAACCTACCTAATTATCTATTATTTTCCCACTCCTAATGGTAGCTATAGATTGGGTCTATTTGTGAAATGCCTTTTCATTAGAAGTTGTGCCAATCTTATATTGACCTTTAGGGTTGGGCATATGTCGAGTAGGAAATTGTTCTTTTTTCCTCTTAGAAAGTATACTAGCAATTTGAACCATTTGATACTCCAACTGTGCAATAGATTGTGAGAGGTTGGCATTGTTTCTTTAACATTATTGTGGTTATCCAATGAACTTTGCATAAACAAAGTGTCTCTTCCAGAGATTGTTTCCATTATTATTGAGGAAAAAGCTATTGCAGTAAAAATTAATGTGGAGTTGGGGCTCTAGAAAAGGTTGATTTGGGGGATCCCAGATGGTCCTCCTTGATTATTCTGAGACCACAAAAAAATTGGGATACCTTGCCCATGTAGGATTGTATGTCTCAAAATGAGGATTGTTATTGCTAGGATTTTTGAATGTATTTAATGCATTCACTTACCCCAAATTGTTTTTTTTATAGGGAATGTGGAGTAGAAGTGGCATGAAGGGTAGGGTGTGTTGTACGTGAACAAACCTGAGGTGGAGGTTGTAGAGTAGATCTCTAGTTAACACAACTTCCTCTAATTTACTAAGAAGACTTCCAAACTTGTCCATTCTATCTGTCAATATGTTTATTCTATTATAAAGGTTAGGAGTATCCCCCACCTCATACATATTACCTTTATTTTGAGGCTATGGAAATCTTTCTGTTTGAGTATTCCATTGCAAAAAAATCTTGGATAAATTTTCAAAGAAGTTCCATGCCTCCACATCACTCTTAAACATGAGTGCCCCACCATAGTGACATCAATTGTATATCAATTCTGCTAGGTTAGACCTTCGTAGAATATTGTATTTGTCACCCCTGTCAGGACCATGCTGCAGACACTTTACCAATATGTCCTTCCACCTTTCCCAACATTCAAAAAATGCCCGTACTCTTCCTATTGAAAATTTATGACTTCTCTATGGAGGGCATCGGTTTTATGGACAAAAAACTTATTTAGAAATTTTCTGAAAAATTGATCCCAAGTAGTGAAGGACCCAACTTTTGATGAATTCAACTATGTATGTACTTTATCCTTCAAATAGAAGGGGAATTGCCACAACCTAATTGAGTCATTTACAAAATTTTAGTATTTGAATGTAACACAGATGTTAAAGAATTCCTTGACATGGTGTTAGGCATCCTCTTAGTTGGACCACAAAAAGTTTGTAGAAGTTGGATGACTCATTGTTTTAACTCGAGATGCTCTAAATTAGTGGTAGGAAGCTCTATACACGATGGGGAGTTAAAATGTACTAGGGTTGAATAGTCTCTTAAAAGCTTAAACTCTTGTGATGACCTGGGTTTCCCCATGCATTTTTAAATGCAAGATCTAATTCCTAAGGCGGGATGCATCCCTATTTGAAAACTATTTTATAAAAACCATGCAATGCAGCAGAAAATCTTTAGTTTTAAACTCATTTTGAAAACCCTGAGTGTCATTTGCTTTCACAATAACCAAAGTAGTTTTTGAAAAACTTCAGAAATCATAAATGTTTTCCCAGGTCTATCCAATCACAGCTCACAGCCCAACTATAAATAAATACAAATACATATCCAAAGGGTAGAGTGTTTGCTTACATGTATAATTGTCTCCTTTTGATTTTTCTTGCTCGTAGCACTAACATTTCCTGAGGCGTCTTCTACTCGTGAATGGAGCTATCCTGAAAAATGTTAAGGATTGGGTGAGTATATACTATACTCAGTAGGAGTCTATCACTACTAGTTTTACAATGCATGCTACGTTTAAAATCATATGCTCTTTAAAACATGTGCACGTTTGAATAATCATGTTCAATATTGATATTAAAAACCATTGTCGAATTGGAATACTGACGACTTAAAGCATTGCATAATCCAAGTCGAAAGTATCATATATTTATCATAAACATAATGATATGCATAAGATGCTCAACTGAATCCAACTCATGGATATATGGTATGGTCCACCAACCTCATATCATGCCATATGCAATGTAAGTAAATCCTCAAATCATAGGGCCCACTATATCCATGACCTCGCTGCCGTGTGGTGCCCGGGTACCTAGGGACATAGGGTCATAGCCTCCACGAGGCATATGACACTTCGACCCAGTGCCGTGACTCCAATGGTAGTCGAAGTAGGGGCATGCCCTTTTTGGGCATGGTACCCATTCCACCTAATAGTGGTAGAGGCTGGGAGGCCACCTGAGACCTCTCGGCATAGCGCCCATGAGCTTACTAGCCCAAATCATATACGATCAAACAAGAAAAAACCTCTTTTTCAAAACCTGTCTTATTTGGGTCCCTCACAACTGCCTGGCCCTCACAACTGCCTACCCAGCATCTTTTGAGCACTCCAGCATCTTTTGGTAACCCTCAAGGACATGCAATTTTTCAAAACTCAATAGCCACAAATCATGCAATTATATGTAATTGTTTGCAAAACATATCTATGCATAATGTATTTGTCATAAGCATGCTGAATTTATTTATAAAATTAAGTCATGCTAAACAAGTCATATAACTTATACTTAAAACATACATTTAAAACAATCATGGGCTCTTTTCAAAATTCTAGTAGCGATAGAGCACCTACCTAGCTAGATCGCGCTAATCCCCTTGTCCTCATATGCTCCTAAACATGGTTTAGGGGAACAAGGTTAGCTTGGCCTACCTCTATAAGTTTTAGAATAGTTTATCACACTACTTAGGCATTAATGGTTCATTCCCATGCCTAAGGGTCTCCTAAGGTCCCTAATTGGGCCTTGGTATAGTCAGTTTTACAAAGGTTTAATGGCCCCACGCCACTATTATGGTTTAAGGGTCATGCCCTCCTTAGATAGGACATTGATCAGGTATTTTATGGTTTGAGTGTGTCCGCGTCGTCGATATGGACACAACGCCTTTCACGGCGTCTCAATCGGAGTCCTATAACTCGAGCTATAGGCTTTTTAATACTGAGTGTACATAGAGGGTTAAACGAGGTGGAGGCCCGGGATGCTAACGCATCTCGTGTCAGTAGCGTGTGCCCTAGTGGGCGCGTTTGCAGATGCACCTGGGCTTTCGCCTGACTTTTTCATTTGTAAGCGCGTCCGTGGACGCGCCCGTCGGGTTTTCTCAATGCATAGGACGTGTTTCGGTTTGACGGGGACTTAGGCATCCTAGGGACGCCTTGGTTCGACCCTGTCGAACCAGTGCACCCCAGGGACCATCCCTGGGTCCTTTGTGGCTCCCTAGAGCCCCGTTTTGCATGATTTTTCATGCAAAAACTTAGGAAAACTTAGCCTAAGACTAAGGGGGAGATGGGTTTGGAGGGGTTTTGGGCATACCTGGTTCTTGGCCGGGTTTTTCCCATGTTTTCTCCTCTTGTTTACTTCTCCACGATGGGTTTTTCCCAAGCTTTTAGGCTGCCATTAGAGGCGTCCAAGGGCTCTATTTATAGAGCTAGAAGAGGGTTCTGGAAGGGGTTCTTACTGCCATTGAATGGCGGTGGAGAAACCTCTAGAATGGCAGTGGTTTCTCCCCTAAACACTGCCGTTCTAGAACCCTCCAGGAGGTTGAAGAAGAGGGGTGCCCGTATCAAAATAGGCCCCTGCGTTTCTCAGGCTAAATCCGTTTTTAATGTAAATTACACTTTTGCCCTTGAACTTCAAAGGGCCATAACTTGCTCATTTTAACTCCGTTTTGAGTGATTTTGGTCTTGTTGGATTTCTTTTTCTAAGAGGCACCTAGGGTACTACTCTCAGGACCAAATTTCTGAGTCCAGTCAGGGTGAATAGTGAAATGACCAAAATACCCTTATCTCCAAAAAGTGAACTTTTCATTTCCTATAGAATGTCCAATTCATTTTTGTAAAATAGCGTAAATTGGTCGGGGCATTACAACTCTGTTGCTTCATTAGCCATATTTTTGTCAAGAGTTTCTAAATCTTCTTGATTCCTTGGACCTTGCCTTTTGGTCCACTCAATGTCTTGGTTTAAAGGTACTAGATTTAGATGGACAGATCGATGTCCTAACTTACATTGATGGTTGGCTTAGTGGACTCTGTATTATATAAAACAAAAACAAGGCCTTGTATACAATGAAAGAGTATTTTTTTCATTAGTTTAGGGAAATCTAAATGCAATAATACAACATATATGTTGTATGATTAAAATAAAAAGGAACACACATTAATCCTAACCCTATGGTAAACAAGCTAAAAGGTTAATTTTTCTTTATTTTCTTTGGTGGAGTAGCTTTGAGATGATGTCTAACTTAGGTAGCTCCTCCTCTCTTTTAGACTTGTCTACTACTTACCAATTGGGTCCTACCTCAATCAACCACTTCACACCCTCCTTAGTCAGCCGTGGGTGATCTGAGTCGTAGGATTTGTAGATAGAGCTAGTCATTTAAATACCAATATAGCTGATCAAGTAAGGGCCATTGGAGTGGCAATGATTTACCTCCTGCTAAGAGAGTCCTACGAGCTCATGGGGCTGCTATAGGTCTCTTCTATATTGATTTTAATTAAATTGTTGAGGCTAGTGTTATGCATAAGCTGATGGTTAACTTAGGTGGGCTAAGGAATTGTGTGGGTGACTGCCCTTATTAATTCATTTAAACAATCCCATGTAGTTTTCTTAGCATATAAAGCACCTTGAAGCATTTAAACATGCCCTATTATGAAAGAAAAGCAATAAATCTAATGCAAATCCTAGAATGCAACAAGTAAGGAAATGCTTTGTATATGCTTTATGCTACCATTCAAATGAAACTTAATTAATGCAAACCTAATCTATGAAATGGAAATAAGTTAGGGAAGCTCATAGTGGGCGCTAGAAATAGTTTTCTTATACAAGGATGGGTTCATTTACATGCCACCTCCTCTTAAAGGTTAGGATGGTCCACCCTTGATTTGTATTATTATAACCCTTTATTTTAAATTTAAATGAATCACTATATAAATTAAATTACAATATTGATATCACTATGATGCACTAAAATAATAAAAAAAATACAAACTATCCTTAGTCTTGCCCCAAGTCTTTATTCTTCTCCAAATTTCTATACAAGAAAAAGGATAGTATCAAATTGCTTTAGGAATAAGTAAGGTATACAAAAATAAAATCAACTATCCTATATACAAACCTAAGACTATGGCTAATGGTAAAGTAAAGAAAACTTAGATGTGCTTTAATTATTACCACAGGTGTACATTTCTATTAAAGTATAGAATTGGCAACTCTGGGTCAATCACACAAGGTCTCTATGATTAATGAGTTCAATTAAAACCTAAACTATGACACTTTAATCTAGCCAACATTGAAGGAAAGTAAGAAATCTAAGCTAATAAACTAAACATGGAAAGTAAATCAAAGCAAGGAAACTATCTAAAGAAATAAAACAAGTAAACAATTAGGGAGTTGATTAACAAAAGAGTGGAAAACTACCATTTCATTAATATAACTTTGATTACAATTCAAAGTAAATACATTGATAAAGGAAAGCAAATGAAGAAACTTATTTCTCAAGTGTCCACTATAGGAATCCTTCATCGCATCACCTAACAAGGTTCTTTACATGTCCTATTCTATTTTTGTGCTTGAACATTTGCCATACACCTTTCTTGTTGTGTCTCTCAACAAGTGACTTTGCACTTCTATCCAACCCATGGCATACTAAAGCTATAGACATGCTTTTCTCATCTCACTAACCCAACATGACACAACCCAAAGTAACCCTCAACTATGCCTTTAGGAGTTGCAAGGAACGTTGTTTTCCATTGAAGGGCACAAAAATTTCTTCTTTATCCTTTTTAATCCCAAATCTTGTAAAAAAAAAAAAAAAAAGAAGGAATGGAAAAAGCATAATGCATATGAATGCAAAGGACAATGAGAGGGGTAGTGCAATAGAAAGAAGGAAGAAGGGTGGTGTGTGAGTGAAAGAGAGGTAGATTGGTGTAGTACATGTAATCCTAAGTGGGTACAATGGAGCACAAACTACAAGGGTGAAAGGATGAAGTGTGGAAGGTTTTATTGGAAGGATGGATGCTAACACAGGCAAGGCTAAAATGCAAGGATGGAAAGTGCACACAATGGTGATTGGTGAAGGGTGTGGAATGGTGGTAGGGTAGTATGTGCTCAAAGCATGAAAATGAGAATGCATGTAGTCCAATGAAGGATGCATAGGATGGTGTAAGACATGCCAGATCTACAAGATGGGTGCTAGATTATGCATGGGTGGAACATGATAGAGAAAGGGTCTATGTGTGTAGAAGAGGAAGAAGAAGGAGATGCATTTAGCTCCTAAGATGATGAATTTAATGCATGAAAGGAAGAAAGAATCAGAAGGGGAAAAGAAAATGAAAAAGAAAGGAATTGGAGATGGATGAGCCCCTTAACTCTTCTCCAAAGGATGTGAACATGATCTTGAGGGACCTTAGGGTGGTCTCTCTCCTTCTATTTCTCCTAGGTTTATCTTTCACGGTATAGGAAAAGTTAAGAAATCCCTTTCTCCATGCCCTTCACTCCCTATATATAGATTTTTGGAGTGGAAGCCCTAAGGAATGGATGGTGGAGATCATAAGAATGGAAGGAGAGAGAGATGGTGAGAACTAAACTAAGGAAAAGAGATTAGAAAGAGGGGGGCACATGGAATCCATGGTGGAATGGATGGAGATAAGAAGGAAGGAGATAAGGTGGAAAGGAAAGAAGATATGGGAGGATACACTAGGGGAAAGAAGATAGAAGGGAGAGAAGAAAATCTATTTGATGAGGTGGAAATAGAATGGAAAAGATGGTGGGAGACATGGAAGGCATCTTGCGTATGTTGGTGTTCAAAAATCTATGATGAATGTAAGCCATGGAATAGTAATGTATGGTGAGATTTGATTGGACTGTTCTTATACTAAAAGATTTTCTTTAAGAGCTTCTTTACCGTGCACCATTAGAATAGAATGCCTTCGAGTGGATGGCCTAGATTTCATTATTTACTCTACTTTTTTCCTACTTTTTCTCCCAACCCACTATAATTCTATGTAGCTAATAGGATTTAAATAAGGTGGGATGTCTTTCCCATTGAAAATAGACATGTTTCTCCTTGAAAATATGTGGGCAGCCCACCAAAAAAATCTCCACCAATGAGCTCTCTATTTGGTGTTCACTGTAGTCTAGCTTCTCAATGGTCCATCCATGTTTAAGTGAGTTTCAATTTGTTGCATAGGATATACATAAATAAGGATAGATCTTGGCCTTTAATTGCTTGAAAATTAAGATGAACTTCAACCATAGATTTCCCATAAATTGTCTCTCTCTCTTCTTCTCCTTCTTTCTATTCACCAATCCTTACTTATTTCTTCTTATAATTTACATGGAAACAAGTGGGAATTCACCACCTTGCATGGAAATTTCATTCATTCTCCTAGGTGGTCTCTTCCTTTGGTTACATAGGAGTGAGAGTGTAAGGAAGAAGTCTTATGCAAGCCTTAGTCTTCTAATTTGTTTTCTTTCAAAAAGCTCTCCTTATATGTGAATTGAGCTTTCCTTAGAAGATTCCGAAGGTAGTGGCTAACTTTCACACATGCATGGAAAGTTATGTCACCCTACTTTTGGTATAAACACCCTATTTTGATTAGATAAGGCTCGATCTTCTACTTATGGCTTTCCATTGATTTGACTTTCATAATGACATCCAATTTTCATGTAAGCTTTCTAGACATCATATTTGGAACGTGTAGTCCCAAGATGTAGCTTGGATACTAAAATTTCTCTTTTAAGGATAAATTTATCAAAATACCCTTTTTTATCATTTGTATCCTAGACTTGTAAAATGTAGAATTAATCCTAATTAATATTATTTATGAAAATTTCTAGGCTAAAACCTACTAAATAGAAAGGTAGCATGTACTACTTTTATATATGTCAACTTCCACACTATCACACACGTGTCCTAAGATTAGGGTAAAAAGGTAGTTAGCTTGTTAATTTTCTTAAATTTTGTAAAAAAGGAAAAGCAAGGCTAGATAGAGCAAGTGGGCCCACATGAGTGTCTCCATCGGGCACGAATTTAGGTAAACTAAAAATTCTAAACCTTGTTGAATTGTGAATACTATTAAGAGTTTAATGACTTGAAACTCCACTTTTGATTCACAGCAAATTTCACGCAATTTTAATTTAAATTGAAATTTTTATTAAAAGTTTTCAAGAAATTTCAAAATAAAATTTTTAATTTTAAAACATTAAAATTAGACTACATGAGATTAATTTCTCAATTATTCTTAATGAGTGCTTTCCAATGACACTGAGAACTTGTCAAACAAAGACTAGTACCCAAAAATCCAACAAATGAACTAAAGGGGGTATAAATTGACAATAACACCCTCCCCTTTAACTGCTGTAAACTGGTGAGTCACGTGGAGTGGCTTGGCACACCGGAGTTCGATTCACCATGTGGAGCTCTACTTCCATGCATTAGAAAAGAAAATTAGGGAAAAGGCCATTGCTCGACGACTTTCCTCCATTTCTTCTTCTCCCCAACTGTGTTGACCCACCAGAAAGAAAGACCTAGCCAATCCTCTTCTCCAACTACCTATGAACGATACCAATGACCAGTAACTATGAAAATCTTGTCAAGTTTGATGAAAACTATGGAGAAAAGTTGCTAGATCAATGCTCCATCACCATACGAAGGCCGACGATAGGCAGGCCATCCACTTCCCTCCTCTCTCTTTCATTCTTTTCCTTGCCCCTCCTTTCCCTCCTAGCTCCTCCTGCAACCATTACTACTTTCACTGTCTTCATTTTTTGTTGACAAAAATGGTAAAGGAAACTATTGAAAAACACAGTCAATAGAATGACATCTGGTAATGATCGAAACTATTCATTTTGTTCGTCAAGTGATTATGATGATTTCACGATGATCCATCAAGTAATGACATTGAAATTGAGAAAAATAGTAGTTAGGGTATTTTTAAAATCCTTGATAAAATCTAGCAAAATATCAAAGATTCTAGTGGAATTTGTAGGGAAAAACTAGTTAAAACTCTAAATCACGAAATTCCAAACAAATTTGAGCAATTTAGTGAAGTTTCCATACTTGTACATCGTTGGCAACGACCTGAATTTAGTCATCTCTTCTAGTGACAACAAATATTTTTCTTGCGATCCTAAAAATGATTTTTTTTGGAATTTGAATAATTCATGCCTGACCTTTTCATCCATGAAAATAGATATTTGATCAGAGGCTATTTTATTAATGAAATTTTTATGGGAAAAATTCATAGTGCATAGGGAAAACCTAGATATTTGCATATGATTATTAAAAACATGATTAAAAGGTAGATCTATGTAATTACTGACTCTAATTATATATTAGTAATGAATTGTGAGATAAATGATAGACCAATTATGGACTAGTTAATTCAACATCCAATCTAACCATCCAAAACTTGATTGGTGACAATCAAATGTTAGGAAAGGTGATCAGGCCATGGATTATGGTTAAAATCATCATTGGTGAACAAATTACATAGAATTCTTAAATTTACTTAAAACTTGTATTATCAATCAAGGTTTTGAATATGGTTTGAATGGTATTGATAATTGATTTGTGATTTGTACTTCAAACTTAGTTAAGAACCCTAATCCCTTCTTTAACATCAATTTCTTGTTAATCTGTTCATTTATAATTGACACTATGTATGTGTAGAACATATAGATAATCATATTGATTGAATGGATACTATGAATTGCAATTACTTGTTGAAATTGTCATGTGATATTCTGATTAAACATGCTTAACTATTAGGATAATGTTAATTGCAATAAAATGTGCTAATCCCAAGATAGTAAACTTGGAGGGTTGCCTAGTAGACTATGATGACGCCTTCCATGATGGTAAACTTTGAGGAAAAGGGCTACCTGGTTGATTGCACTTAAGGTGAAGTTGCCTAAGATGGTAAAACTTGAGGAATGGATTGTCAATTATTGAGCCTCCAAAGATGGTAAACCTCAAGGGAAAGGACTGCTTGGTTCTTTGGGATCACGGTGGAGCTGCCTAAGATGGTAAACCTTGAAGGATGAGCTACCAGGTATTGAGCCTCCCAAGATATAAACCCTAAAGGAAAGGGCTACCTAATCTTTTGAGATAATGGTGAAGCTACTTAAGATGGTAAATCTTGAGGGATGAGGTGTCAAACATTGATTCTCCTAAGATGGTAAACCATAAGGGAAACAGCTGCTAGGTTGATTGGGACTATGGCAGAGCTACTCAAGATGGTATATCTTAAGGGATGAGCTATTAAACATTGATTCTCCTAAGATGGTAAACCATAAGGGAAAACACTGCTTGGTTGATTATAATTATTGCAGAACCACCCAAGATGGTAAATCATGAGGAACCTGACATTAGAGCCACCCATAATGGTACACCTTGAGGAAAAAGCTTGCTTGGCTCATTGGAATCATGGTGGAGCCACCCAAGATGATAAATCCTAAGGGCCTGGTTTCCTTAAGTATGATATTCATAATGGGCTTCCCAAGATAGTAAACCTTGAGGGAGATGACTAATTGATCGGTGTGATGATTTCATATTTATTTATTATTCATGAGAAAATAATCAAATGATTCATTCCTTTACAGTTTTATTTGAATGCTATGCTTATTGTCTTATAGTTTGAATTTGGAATGAACTGCAATTTTGGTTAGATGCCATTATGTTATGCCTAATATGAGATGGCGATGACTTTGTTAATTATTTATTGAAATGGAAATGAATGTTCCATGGTTGGACATGAATGGAGTTGAGTTAAGCTAAACAAGAATGGTAGGATATGATGGGTTTAGTTCCTTTTCCTTATTGTGCTTCACAACTCATGTTATTAATTTTTAGGTATTAGTCAAGCTGACAAAGGGAAGGAACTTATTCAAAATGAATGAAGCTTGAGTATCCAATGTTGTCATATTACTATATATGTATGTTGGTGATGAAAATGAGTTGTGCCATATTATCTAAATAGTAACTTTATGCATTTGTTTCTAAAATTTAGTATATTTTATCAATCGATTTGGTTAGAAATTCAAGTTAGGAAATAGGAATTGTAGGAAATTTACTAGGGTGAATTGTGTGGATACTAAGTCTCTTATGGTCATTTTAAAACTATTATACTATTTATATGGTGAATGCATCACATGCATTAAATGTATAAGTCAGAAAAACATAGACTCTACCAAAATTTTGATAGAATTAAGTATTTAAAATTTCATTGTCTAAACCATGTTGCATAAGACAAATTCATCTAGCTCTTTCAATACTTTCATTGCAATATTAGAAAAAAATTCCATATAAGATTCGCATGAGTCAATCATTATGTTTGATATGTTCAACTGCCCTGGGGTTCGGGGTTGCAATAGCTTGGTATTAGAGCTAAGTGGTCGGGTTCTTGGGAAGAGCTTATTTTATAATTGCCTTTGATAGAGGAAATGTACATTCTTGGTGTCTACTGAAAGACCTTTGTTGATTGTTGGATATTTTCAACTTGTTTGATACATGACTTACTCTTATTGTTTGATATTTATTGAAAGGCACAGTCATGGTTGAGACTAGAAATGATGGCTTGAGTTCTGGAGGATCAAAGTTATATGCAAATGATCTGGTCTAGGATGCTATAAGAAAAATGAACTACACAATGGACGAAGCCATTAATAGGGAATAAGAGTTCACCCCCCAATTGCCCTAGTTTCACGAACTCCTAGAGAGTGTTCAAGCAAGGAAATGCTTGTCCTACAAGAGTTTAAGAAGTTAGGACCACCCAAATTTGATGGGATGTCAGATCTCACTGAGGTAGAGGTTTGGTTAAAATAAATCCAAAGGATCTTCAAGGCACTAAAAATTGACAAATATTTGAAGGTAAGGGTGGTTACTTTTTAGTTCATAGGTGAGGTATCGACTGGTGGCAACTGGAAAAGGGTGTTAGAGCTGATGGAGGAGTGGACTTGGGAATCTTCAAGGAGGCTTACCTATGAAAATATTTTTCTAGTGCATGGAGAGATGGTAAGATAGTAGAATTGTTGAGGCTTACACAACATGACATGACTGTGGGATAGTATACTACTAGATTTGACTAGTTGTTATGTTATGATCCATTGATGATCTGCACTTCTAAGGATAAGGCTTACAGCTTCATTCAGGGCCTAAGGTCTTCTATTCGATAGAGCTTAGCACCCTTCAAATTGAAAGATTATGTAGAGGCCATAGATAGAGCTCAATTGATTGAGTATGATCAAGGTAAGGAAATGAATACACTAGAGTTCAAGAAGAAAAGTTTTGGGAAATCTCACTCACATAGTAGTAAGGACAAGAGAAGGAAGGATATCCTCCTCAGGCACAAAATGCTTAACATGTGGTCTACCTCTTGGAATGGCTAGTAGGACTTGTTTTGGTTGTGGCTAGGAAGGCCATTTCAATAGATTATCTTAGGCAAAGAACAACACAAAGCAATGTACAGAATAGCAACAGGCCACGTACTCAGGGGTGGTCACTAATACAGACAACAAATGTACCAGTCAAAGCCATATATCCTACTTTTGAGCATAGATCATAGGGTAGAGTTTATGTGTTGACGTAGTCAGACACCCAGCCTAACTACATCATATAAAAGGTACATTTTCACTATTTCATACTTAGATCAAAGTGTTGTTTGATTCTGATGTGACACATTCTTTTGTTTCATATTCAACTATTCGTGGCTTTAGCTTGGACACCAAACCACTAACTCAACGTTGCATGTTGAGTTGCCAATAGGAATGAGTATTACCTTGAACAAAGTTTGTCAAAGATGTGATATTGCCATGGTAGGTGATAGGGTGGTGTTTGATTTGTTGGTATTGAATGTACTCCTTATGATGTAATCATGGGGATGGATTTCTTGTCCAAGTATTATGCTATTATTGATTGTAGTCGAAAGAGGGTTACTTTTGTCTTATGGTTCAGCTTTAAAATTACTCATAAGTGCACAAATCACTATAGTATTTCCAAGAAAGCAAGGTCAATTTGATCCGATGAGGAATCTCATAGAGTTGTAATGGATGGGATTTTATTCAAAATGACTATCTTCAGCCAAAGGAGAGTTGTGATTAAACTAGGAAATTAAACAACATGAAATGAAAGCATGCATGGAATTCAAAACTGATGTTAAAAGAAACTTACTAAAAACTAAACTAAACAATGAAATTAGAAATAACATAACTAACATGTAAGCAACTAAAGGAAACTAATGCTAAATTAGCATGAATCAAAATAAGAATCTTAAAGTAAAGGAAACTACTAAAAATGACACTTTCCTGAACTAATACTTCCCTAAACTAGAATTAGAAACTTTCTAAAGTTAGAACTTTCTAAAACTAATTTAGAAAACTTTTTAACACTAAATTAACATGGAAAAATAAATTATCAATGAGATCTATCTAACTTTAACAAGAAATTTTAAACATGCATGTTAAAAAGACTTTCTAAATTTAGCACTTTCTAAATTGTAAAACTTCTTAAAGGTGAAACTTCCTAAAATTCAAAAAGAAAACTTTCTAAAGATACAATAAGATTCAAACAATCATTTAGCAACTTCGAAAAAAAGAACAAACAACTAAATTAACTAAGAATCTAAAAGGAATGGGATTTAGAACCATGCACATGATTTTTGGAATGTGCTCATCATTCTGGAGCCTTAAAAATGGTGAAATTTAATGCACCTACAATAAGTTACTATGAAAACTAAATATATGATTTAATAAACAACATGAAAATCTAAATGTAAACATAAGAATTTAGGAAAATAAGATATTTTGATGGCTAGAATTAAAGCACAAAGTTAAGGAAAAACCAACTTCTCAATTTAAGTAATTGAGAATAGTCAATAAATCTTGCAATAGAAAGCTATATAAACCACAACTTTTATGCAAGAAAACAATTTATATCTCAAGTACTTTGATCATCATCATCATCAAGACCTTATCCCAATTAGGGGTCGGTCACATGAATCCTATTCCTCCATTCCTCTATATTAAGTACCATGGCTTCATTTAGTCTCAAAGTTTTTAAATCTTTTCTCACCACTTCTATCCACATTCTTTTGGTCCTTCCCCTTGTCCTTTTAGAACCTTCTACTTGCATTACCTCACTCCTTCTAACTGGTATCATTTTTGGTCTCCTTTGGACATGCCCAGACCATCTAAGTTTGATCTCTCTCATCTCGTTAACTATTGGAGTTACCCCTAAGTTTCCTCCAATGTTTTCATTCCTTCCTTTTTTGTCTTGCCATTCATCCATCTCAACATTATCATTTTTGCAATGCTCATCCCAAGAACATGATGTTCCTTAACTATCCAACACATGGCTAGTCTTATGGCCATCTTATAAGATTTTCCTTTAAGTTTGAGTGGCACTTTCCGATCACATAAAATTCATGCCGTAGCCTCTTCTCAATCACTCTTTCAAAATGTTTCATAGTTTGGCTCATAAGTTTGATCCCTCAATAATTAGTACAGCTCAGGATGTCTCCTTTATTCTTATAAATTGGTATAATAGAACTTTTCCTCTATTCATCTGACATTTTCTTTGATTTTATAATCTCATTAAACAACTTGGTTAACCAAACTACTCTAGTATCTCCCATATGCTTCCAAACCTCTATTGGTATACCATCTGGCCCCATGGCCTTTCTTAATTTCATCTTTTTCAAGGCCTCTTTCACTTCAGGTATTCTAATCCTACGTTCATATCTATAATGTCTAATGTTATTTAGGTTTACAGTATTTTCATTTCTTATATTCTCAGAGCCATTGTCATTTAACAATTTTTGACTCTTCATAGTTTACTTTATTTTTAATCTTTGCCATGCTTTAAAACACACTAGTTTTTCTTTAATAACCTTTTACAATGTTTCACTCCACCACCATGTTTCCTTTACTAATTTCCTTTTACCTTTAGATACCCCTAAGACATCTTTTGCCACTCTCTTAATGGACTTAGCCATATTAGTCCACATGGTGTTTACTTCGACTTCATAGTTTCAGTTTCCTTCTACCATCAACTTATTTGTGAATGAGGTTATTTTCTCTATTTTTAAGTCCCACCACTTAGTTTTTGAATACCTATTAAGTTCATTCCCTTTCTTCCATCTTTTAATATAGATATTGATATAACCATTAAGCTATTTTTTTAGGTTAAATTCTCATTGGGAATCACCTTACAATCCTCACACATTGATCTTTAAGTATTCGTAAGTAGAAAAAAGTCTATTTGGCTTTTATGAAGTCAACTCTTAAAGGTTATTAAGTGTTCATCCCTCTTCTTAAAGAATGTATTTGCAATGGCCAAGTGATATGACAAAGAAAAATCGAGGATAGTTTCCCCATCTCATTTTGTTCTACTTTACCATACCCTCCATGTATCCTATCATATCTTTCCTTTTCTTTTCCTACATGGCCATTTAAGTCTATTCCTATAAATATCCCCTCAATAATGGGAATTCTTGCATGACTCCCACCATATCATCCCAAAATTATGTCTTGATTATATCTTCTAACCCTACTTGTGGTGCATATGTACTTATAACATTTATGATCTGCTCTCTTAGAACAAATTTTATTATTATAATTATATCATTGATTCTTTTAAAGTCTGTAGCTTTATCCTTTAATTCTTTATCCACTAATATACCCACACAATTTTTGTTTTTATCCTTTCATATATACCAGATTTTATTCCCATTGATTTCTCTAGTTTTAGCCCCTTTCCACTTCATTTCTTAGATACAAGTGATGTTGACTCTCCTACATTTCATTGTATCTACTAACTCTAAACTCTTACCTGTCAATATCCCTATATTCCATGTGGCTATATGAATCTTATGCTATTGAGGTATCTTATTTACCCATGCACTTCTTATCCTCCATGGAATGAACCCATGCTCACTTTTCATAGCACTTGGATTCTGATGTAGAATGTCACTTCTAGGGGAAATGCCCTAACAACCTTTCCTCATTTTTCATGGCACCTAGAATCTGATGTAGTACGTCACTTATAGGGAAATGCCCTAGCTTGACAAAATGGTAGTTTTCAATTCATGTCATGTTAGGGTTGCCATACTTTTAAGAAGCTGGAGATGATTTTGATTTCTTACTTACAAACTAATATACATATGCAAGTTGGAAATAAATAACCAAATCATCTTCAACTTCTTCCTTGCCGATTGGTAGCTGATGCAAGACCCTCCTCCCTTTTCATTTAGGCTAAACAAATCATAATAAGAATTCATAAAGAACTTTATTGCATCATATTCAATTTACATTAAATTTATGTGCATACAACTATTTCTAATTTTAGGAATTTATGCACCTTTCTAAACCTAAAATCCTATCTAAACAAGAACAAAATTCCACTCTAATACCCACACATTAAAGTATAACAACATGCAAGGAAAACTTAGAAAGGAATTTTAGAGAAAAGAAGGCTAAGTAGGTGAAATAAGGCAAGGAAATCAACCTACAACTAAGGTGAGAATAAGGTGACAAACTTAAATTTCAAGAGGGAAAATCAAGGTTCTAGATTCTTCTCATAGCTATCTCTATAGAGATTAGTTAACTTGAATCTTAAGGGAAAGAATGAAAACAAAGTGGAATTGAGGTAAATAAGAAAGGGAAAGCTAGATGGAAAGAAGGATGAAAAACTAGAAAGCAAAACAATGGAACTAAAGCAATGAAAAATAAATCAAGCAAAAAAAATTCTTGGCTAAATTGGGGTGAAAATAAATAATAAAATAACTAGAAATCTAGAGGAAGAAAAGCATCTAAAAAACTCTCAAAGTCCAACAGCAAATAACACAAGAAGGAAGTTATGTTTCAAGGTGTCTCTCTCACTTCTACTTGGAAAATTTGAATGGAACATGAGTTATATATAGATGAGTAGGTTTTCAACTTAGGAAGGGGTGAAACCAGGAGGAAAGTGGAGCTAGGATTTGGGTATTGTATGAGGAAGGTTTGGTAGAAGATGAATTAGAAAGATGATGTCATAAACACATAAGAGAGAGATAAGAAGCATGGGCTGCTTGGTTTCTAATTATGAAAAGCATTAGGTGCCTTTTTCGTAGAAGGAAAGTGGAGGAGAGCTTTCCCTTCTAATTTTGTGATGTTTGGTTGATGGCAAGTCATGGAATAGGGAATAGATAAGGTTTAGGAAAAATGAATAAATATTTAGGGTTTTGAAGTTATTTGAATTGAAGTAGATCTAGGATTTTCTATTTAGGAAACCCTTGATCACTAAATAGGAAAGTGGTGGGGGAGGGGCCTTCTTTTTCATAATAAGTTGCCTCCCTCCTTTAACTTGTAACCTTAGGAAAGAAAGTGGGAGATGGAGATGGAAACTAGGCTTTCTCTTTTGATGGGTCCACCAATGCATAATCATCTTACTTTTTGTGTAATTCTCTCAAACCTTCTAATTAAACATGAAAAATCCAAATTTAGAAAATGGATCATTGCTTGAATTATCCTCTAATTGTATGACTCCATGTGGCATTTGGCTTAATTGGCTTATGCTACTCACTTTGAGGGATCATTTGGCTTTGCTTCATTGCTCACACCCTTGGCTTTAATGGCTTGAAATCTTTAGTTTGTTATCTTCTCTCATGGCTTATATGGCTAAGATGACTTGAATGGCTCTCATGCAAAGGTAGTGGGAATGTATGGCATGCTTTACGGACCCATTTTAATCACCTTTGGCTCCTCCAATTGCATCTTTTGAACATTGATTAAGATTTGGAAGATGACAATTGGGCCTTTAGCTTGATCTCTTAATCTTAATCTTCAATTCTTGTCTTGATTAATCTTGACTATTGGATCATCTCTCCAAAACCTATAAAAGAAGAAAACTCCTAATTAAATCTTAAAAATATGATCGTTCATATACTCGCTCTACATTAGTGTCTCGACATGCAAAATATCATATTTTTAATTATTAGGTAAAAAATGCATGCGTTATAAAGTTCTAGCCAAAAATCCTAATTTAACACTATAAGTTATAACAAATGGGAAACTAATTGGGTACCTTTTATGAAAAATTGAACACTTATTATCTTTCATAGTGGACTTTATTTTTATTTCTTTGCCACAAAGGATTACAATTTCCCAGTCCATGTTGGTTACAAATGTTAAATTGACTATAGTGAGTAGATGGCGAGCATGGTAGGTTGTGATGATAGTGATGCTAGTATTGAATCTATTCCAGTAGTAAGGGAATTTGTAAATGTTTTCCCTGATGAATTACAGGGGTTACCACTAAGGAGGGAGTTCAACTTTTTCGTTGGGCTTTATCTTGTTGTTTCTTCACTCTTAGTTGCTTGCCTATTGAATTATAGGAGCTCAAGGTACATTTGGAGGAGTTGCAAGAGAAGGGTTTCATTTGCCTTAGTACTTCGCCATGGGAAGCACTAATATTGTTTGCAAGGAAGAAAAGTAGCACACTGAGGTTATGTATTGACTACCGACTTCTAAATAGGTTGACAATTAAGAACAAATACCAATTTCCAAGAATTGATGATCTATTTGATCAGCTGAGGGGATCTACGTGTTTTTTAGTATTGACTTGCAATCTAGATATCATCAGCTATGAATAAGGGACAAAGATATCCCTAAGATGACATTCAAGACTCAATATGACCATTTTGAATTTGTATTGATGCCTTTTGTGTTGAAAAATGCTCTAACAGGATTTATGAGTCTGATGAATCGAATCTTCCTCTCTTATTTGGATCAATTTGTTGTTGTGTTTGTAGATAATGTGTTGATATACTTAAGGTCCAAGCAGGATCATGAACAACATTTGTTTGTTGCATTGTAGGTGTTGAGGGAACACTAGCTATATGTGAAACTTAGCAAGTGTGAGTTTTGGGAAGCAAAGGTAAATTTCCCCGGCCACGTAATTTTTATTAATGGAATTTCATTCGACCTATCAAGGATTGAAGTAGTGCTAAGTTGGGAGAGATCAAGAAGCGTGACCTAGATCAGAAGTTTCCTTGGGTTGTCAAGTTATTATAGAAGGTATGTGAAGGACTTCTCAAGCATTGCAACATCCAAGACAAGGCTTATGAAGAAGGCTGTGGTATTTGAATGGGACAATTCATGTGAGTAGTCATTTTAGGAGCTAAAGAGATGATTAACCTTTGCACCTATGCTTATCATTCCTGAGCGAGGTGTGAGTTATGTTCTATATTGTGATGCCTTACACTTAGGATTGGAATGTGTCCTGTTGCAGAAAGGAAGCGTCTTGTTATATGGCTCTCTTCAATTGAAGCCAAATGAGAAGAAATACCCACTCGTGACTTAGAGTTGGCAGCGGTGGTGTTTTCATTGAAGCTCTAGAAGCATTATTTGTGTGGTAAAAGATTAATGTCTTCATTGATCACAAAAGTTTGAAGTATATCTTTACTCAAAAATATTTAAATCTAAGGAAAATTAATGGGTTGAATACTTAAAGAATGTTGATTTCATACTTTAGTACAACTCAAGAAAGGCAAATATTATTGTGGATGCACTGAGTAAAAATTCTAGGGGTTTGATGGTAGCACTCTAAGGTTTCAAATGGAAGGCTCATGAGTCATTGACTAAGCACGTTAACACATCTGAAAGTTGCATATTTTTATGCCAAATGTTGCTCAACCCTCTATACTATAAAATTTTTTGTAAGCTTAGATAGGTGATGATGAGCTAAAGAGTGTTAGAGCTCGACTAAAAGATGGTGAGAGTATCAAGCATTGGATCATGGACTCTTCTAGTGGGTTATGGTATTAGAGTAGACTTTTGGTACCACCAATTCATGAGTTTAGGAGAGAATTGTTGAGTGAGACACACTTGTCTAAATTTTTGATCTGTCTCAATAGCACAAAGATGTACCTTGGCCTTAGAAGACACTTTTGGTGGAAAGCTATGAAGAAGGACATTACTGAGTTTGTTGCTCAATGTTTGACATGTTAGTAGGTTAAAGCAAAACATCAGAAACTTGTAGGTTTACTATAGCCTTTACTAGTGGTAAAATGGAAGTGGGAGCATACTACCATAGATTTTGTGCTAGGTTTTTCATGTACTGGGCAAGGTTGGAACAACATATATGTGATTGTTAATAGATTGACCAAATCAGCACACTTCTTTTAGTGAAGATTATTGATTCACTCAAGACATTGAGTGGATTATACATACATGAGATTGTAAGGTTACATGGGATACCTATAGCTATTGTGTCAAATAGAGATTCAAGGTTCACTTCTTGGTTCTGAAAGGGCTCATAGGAAGCAATGGGTACAAGGTTAACTTTTAGCTTTGCATTTCATCCCCAAATAGATGAGTAGCCCTAGAGAGTGATTCAAGTACTCAAAGATATGTTAAGAGCTTATGCATTAGAATTTCAAGAGAAGTGGACTGACCATCTACCATTGGTGGAATTCTAGTACAACAATAGTTTTTTGTCCAATATTGAGATGGCACCATTTGAGGCATGGTACCATAGATTAGTTGTTGGGAAGAGGTTGGTGAGACATCATTTTTAGGCCCTAAGTTAGTCAGAGAGACTATAGAAAAGGTGAAGAGAATCAAACAATAGCTCTTGATAGCTCAGAGTAAAACTAAGAGCTATGCTAATTGAAGGAGGTGACAGTTGGAGTTTGAGGTAGGAGATTATGTGTTCTTAAAAGCTTGACCAAGACCAGGAGTGATACATTTTGGTAAGAGCAGGAAGCTATCTCCTTGATTTATTGTACCATTCAAGATTCTAGAATGGGTTAGTGAAGTTACTTATTGTTTGGCCTTGCCTCCTTAATTATCATAGATTCATGATGTTTTTTATGCATCGATGCTATAGAAGTATGAGCTAGACCCTTCTCATGTTCTTGACTAGACAAATATTGTTATCCAAGAGGATGTTTCATATGAGGAGAAGCCAATACAAGTAGTTGACCAAAGAGAACAGGTTTTGCATAGAAAAGTGGTAACACTTGTAAAAGTTATATGGTAACATCACGAGGTAGAAGAAGCCATGTGGGAGCTGGAGATGAAAATCTAGTGAAAATACCCAGAACTATTTGAGGAGTCAAGTATCCATTTAAATTTCAAGAAGCAAATATTTTAAGGGGTAAGTGTTATGCCACCTGTATCCTAAGATTCGGGTAAAAAGGTAATCAACTTGTTAATTTTCTCAAAATTTTGAAAATATGACAAATAAGTCTAGATTGAGTAGTGGGCCCCACATGAGTTTAGGCCTCTATCTGGCATGAATTTGGGTAAACTAAAAACTCTAAAGCGTCTTGAATTATGAATACTAATATGAGTTTAATGACTTGAAACTCCACTTTAGATTCATAGCAAATTTCATGCAATTTTAGTTTAAATTGAAATTTTCATTAAATTTTTTAAAGAAATTTAAAACATTGAAATTAGACTATAAGAGTTTAATTTTTTATTAGGCTTAGTAAGAGATTTTTAATGACACTAAGAATGTGTGAAATGGAGATTGGAAACCAAAAATATAAAGATTTTACAATTAAAGGGAAGGGGGTCCAAATTGATAATAGCACCCTCCCTTTTAACTGTGATAACTCAGTGAATGTGCAATGGCTCGACATGTGAGAGTTAGACTCACCATATGGAGCACCACTTCCACATGTCAAGGAAGGAAAAAAGGGGAAAGGGCACCTCCCGATGGCTTTTCCCCATTTCTCCTTCTCTCCCACATGCACTGGCTGACTGGAAAGAAATACCCAATTGATCCTTTGCTTTGATGACCTACTAACGGCACCATGTGACCTGCAATAGTTAAAATCTCATCAAGTTGGGTGAGAACTATGGAAAAAAGTTGTTGGATCAATGATCCATCACTAGATGACAACCAACAACAGGTAGGCCATCCACTCCCCTCCTCTCCCTTTTATTCTTTTCCTTCATCCTCCTTTCCCTCCTAGTGCCTCCTGCAGCCATTACTACTATTTTTGTCATTTTCTTTTAGTGATAGAAACAGTGAAGATGTGTAATTCCCAAAATTTTTGAAGATATTGGACAACACTTGTATGACCATGATCAATAAATTGTTTATTTTGAAAGTTAATATGTGGTTAGATGTTTAATATTAATAAAAATATAAAATAAAGGAATTTATGAGAAAAAATTAGTACCATTAGATTTTACACTCAAAATGGAATCCAAAGCCTCAAAGAATGCCGAAAATGGAGTTTATATGACCAAGTTATGGCCTTTTGAAGATAGAGGGGCATTTTTGTAAAACACAATTAAAACAAAAACGACCTGAAAACACAGGGGGCCATTTTACTAACGGCACCCCCAAGGTCATCCCCTACCTCCAGCCACTGCCATTCTCGACCCTTCCAGCACCGCCTCTATAAGGCAGCAACAATGGCGGCACCACCTTGGCAGGGCTATAAGAAGACCTCTTCCCTCCTCCTCAACCATCCCTTTCTCCTCCACCTTCTCCAACTGTTCAAGGGAGGATTCCAGCAGCTAGGGTTTCAGCGTGAAGAAACCCCACCTCTGACAATGGGCAATGCTCCAGCCTGCCCAGGTAAGCCCCTCACACCTCCTTAAGTTTTTCCCCCTTCATCCCTGCTCAAATCCACGCTGGATCTGGGTGTTTTCTAGCTAGAAACCCCAGAGGAAGCCCAGACTCAATGGATCTACTAACCCATCAAGCCAGACAACACCCAAGTCCCTCCTCCTCCTCCTCTTCCCTTCCCCTTTTCTTTTCCCTTCATTTTCCTCTCTTCCAGCCTAGATCCATGTCGGATCTGACGTTTTCCTGGCCATGCCAAAAATCATCGGAGAAGACCCCAGCTTCAATGGACGTACCGATTCACTTGTACCAGGCATCCCAGGGACGCTTGCGTAACACACACCCAGGATGCACCCCGTGGGGTAAACCTCGGGTGTGTGACCGCATACAGGTGCGGTCCCGGTTCGACCCCATAAAGATGCGTCCGTGTGACCCTATCAAGGATACTCGTCATAGAGCATTGCTTGGGCATGTGTGCGCATATGAATGCTGTCCATGGTGCAGCCTTCGAGCGCACAACATGCAGGTGCGGGTCCTAGTTCGACCAGGGTACACGCACGCGTACTGAGAATCACGATGCACAAGCCCCCGCATAGACAAAATTGGTTCGTCCGTGATTTTGGGACACTAAAAATGCAATTATAGAGGTTATAGGACTCCGATTAATGATTCAAAAAGAACCGTTGTGTTCGTATTAACGAAGTAAACCTAATGAGACTATAAAACTTAGGATCATAGAACTATTCAGTATAACTATAGCCTAAGAACTATAAAGATCTTCTAGATCTAGCCTAGAAGCGCTCTAAGGAAGGACCTATAGATCCAAAAAGGCAGATTTAGCCATTAATCTATAAGTCTAAGTAATGACCCATAAAGGTTGGAAAATAATACTTGAATCCTTGTTATCCATTAATATCTAGGGTTTCACAAGGAGATTCAGGTTCGCGTAGTGAAGAATGCGATTAAGAGACATCAAGGTAGGTAGTTTGATACTGCCATATTTTTAATGCTTTTTCAAATATCTTGATTAATAGGTAGTCTGATATTGCTATATTTTTATGCATTTCCAAATATACTTAATTTGTAGGTAGTCTGATACTACTAAGTTTTTAAGACGCATCTTAAACTCAAACTTGCTTTATTTTCGTGTTTAGCATGTTTTTTATATAATGTTCTTATACCAGCATGCGAAATTGTCTTCATGTTTTATGGCTTTGCATAAGATATTAGCATGAACTGATTTTATGCATTGCTCGCATGGTTGAAAAGATATGAATAAATTGCATGATTTCGATGAGTGAAATTGAGGATTTCCATGTCATATAAATCATCTTATAATACTAATACATGATGCATAACCTTGAGGGTTACCAAAAGATGCTGGAGTGCCCAAAAGACGCTGGTGACGCAGTGTGAGGGCTAGGCAGTGTGAGGGACCCAAAGAGGACATGATTTTTATATTTTTGGGCTATTGAGCCTAGTGGGCACTCTGCTAAGAGGTTGTTATGTACAGGGTTGCCCTCCCTGCCTCTACCACCAAAGGGTGAATGATATTACTGCCAAAAAGGCATTGTCCCTTCCTTGGCTGCTGTGGTAAATAGGGACGACCACTGGAGGTGTTCACGACACCCTTTCGGGGACATCCATAGTTGCCATAGAGGCTATGGTGGATTCCAACTGTATGTTGAGTATGAGCATAGTGGCCCTATGATTTCAATGTGATTGATATGCATATAGCATTGACATGGTCATATATGAGTACTCGTGGCCAGTTGGCATGACATGTACGTCGAGAGACTCATGTGCATGATACTAGCATCTGCTTGAATGACGACTATTTTAAGAGTTTCATGATTATTATATTGGACTCGTTGTTTTGATGCGTTTGCCTATATCTTCATATATGGATCTATTGATTTCTATTTTATAATTTTAGTCATATTTGGATGACATGATTTGCATACGGATTCCATGATTGAAACGGCATCAATAAGTTTATGTTTTATGCATAACTATGCATGCTTACACAAAAGGAATAACTGATGTTTTATATTAAAAGCTCTTGGAATCATGCATGTTGCTTACCGAGTTTTCAAAATAGTTGTATCAAATCACCTACTGAGTATGAGAAATACTCACCCAACTAATTTTTTAGATTAACTCCACACAAGGGTAGAAGAAGCATCAAGAAAAGTTAGTACTATGATCAAGCAAATGAAGAAGGGACAAGCATGAATGTAAGTAAACACCCTACCTTTTGGACATGTATTTATACTTACTAAAATTGGGCTGTGAGTAGTGAGCTGTGACTAAATAGGCCTGGGAAGACATTTATGATTACAGTAATTTTCAAAACTACTTTGTTTGTTGTGAAAGAAAATGGCACACGAGGTTTTCAAAATGATTTTTTGATAAAAGATTTTCCACTGCATTGCACCATTTCCTAAAATGTTTTCAAATAGGGATGCATCCTGTCTTAGGAATTAGAGGTTGCATTTAAAAATGCATGGAAAAATCCAAGTCGTAATAAGATGACTATTGAAAAACATAGTCAATATAATGGTGTCTAATCAATGATGAAAACTGTTAATTTTATTTCTCAAGTGATTATGAGTAAAACCCTTTGGTTTTAGGAGGATCTGTTAAGTAATGGCTCCAAAACTAAAAAATAAATAGTTAGAGTAATTTTGGTAACCTTGATAAAATCTGGCCAAAAAACTAAGATTCTAGTAGAATTTGTAGAGAAAAACTAGATAGAACACTAACTCATGAAATTCCAAAAAAATATGTGTAATTTAGTGAAGTTTTCATACTATGTGCATCACCGGCAACGACTGAAATTTGATCATTTTCTCTGACAATGCCGACTTTTTTTGACAAAACCCTAAAAATGGAAATTTTTTGGGATTTGAATAACTCATGCCTAATCTTTTCATCCGTCACAACAGATCTTTGATCAAAGACTATTTGATCAATGAAATTTTCACTAGAAGAATTGGTAGTGTGTAAGAAAAACCTTGATCTTCATATTTGATTACTAAAAACATGATTGGAAGGTAAATCCATGTAATTTATGACTCGAATCATATATCATTAATGAATCACCACAAAATGACGGACCAATTATGAATTAGTTAATGCAAGGTCCGATCTGACCATGCAAATCTTAATTGGTGATGATCAAATGTTAGGAAAGGTGTTTGAACCATTCATTATGGTTAAAATCATCATATTACTCAACAAATTACCATTACTATTGTGAATTGAAACCTTCAGAGGTACGCATATTAGTATAGACTATCGATTAGAGGTCAATGGGGATGACTTAAGTAGATAGCGACCAATTGGTATCCTGATCATCATTTAAATATTTGAGGCTAGATCAATGACATTATGAGTAGAGATCTTGAAGTAATTATAATAAATTGCATAAAATTTTGAAATTTTCTTAGAACTTGTACTGTCAATGTAGGTTTGGAATATGATTTGAATTATAATGATAATTGATTTGTAAGTTGTACTTAGAACTCAAGTAAGAACCCTAAACCCTTTTTAACCTTAAATTCATGTTGGTCATATTCACTTCATAATTAACAATATGGATATATAGAACTTATAGATTGTCATATTAATTGAATGGATAATATGAATTGCAATTATTTGTTGAAATCGTCATATGATATTCTAATTAATCATGCTTAACTATTATGATGATATTAATTATGATAAAATTTGTCAATCCCAAGATAGTAAGCCCTGAGGCCTACCTGGTAGACTATCATGACAACTTCTAAGATGACAAATCCTAAGGAAAAAGGCTACGTGGTTGATTGTAGCTAAGGTGAAGCTTCTCAAAATGATAAACCCTGAGGGAAAGGGTTACCTAGTTATTTGAGATCACAGTGGAGCTTCCTAAGATAGTAAACCCTAAGTGACAAGGTGTCAAGTATTGATCCTCCCAAGATAGTGAACCTGAGGGAAAGGGTTGCCTATTCTTTTGAGATCATGGTGGAGCTACCCAAAATGCTAAATCCTGCAGGATGAGCTATCAATCATTAATTCTCTCAAGATGGTAAACCCTAATGGAAAGGTGATAAGTGTCTAATTTTTTATTGAATTACCCAATTAGTTACCCATGTTTTATAACTTACAGGAGTAAATTAGGGTTTTAAACCAAAATTCGTAACACAAGCATTTTTCACCTTATGAAGGAAGAATTTGACATTTTGTAGGTCCAGAGACTAATCTGAGTAAGTATGTGATTAGTTATATTTTTCTATGATTTGATTATAGTTTTGTTTGCTTTTTAGGTAGGGGGATAATGATTCGATTGCCAAGATTGATCGAGATGAATATTGAAGATTAAGATCAAATGATGGAGTCAAAGCTTGAGAGTTATCAATCTAACAATAGATCAAGGTTAAGGATGAGCAATGGATGTGATCAAAGGAGCTAAGGGTGGCCAAAGTTAGCTCATGAAGTAAGCCATGCATTTTCACCACCTTTGCATGGGAGTCATTCAAGCTACCTTAGCCATTAAAGTCAGGAAAAATGGTGATAAACAATACAAGCTACTCAAGCCTTGAAGCCAATCATTGAAGCATCAATTCAAGCAAATTTCTTATGTTAAGAGTGTGATTTTTAAGAGATTTTGTGAGAATAATGTAAAAGCTAAGATGATCATGCATTAAGGGACCCATAAAGGGAGAAAAACTCACTTTCCTAATCCATTTCATAAACCTAATTCACCCATCTTACTAGGGTTCCATGTTTTTAAGTGAATGAGGGAGCAACCATTCAAGAGGAGGGCAACCCCCCTTTACTAATTGGTGCTCAAGTGGTTTCCTAAATAGGAAACCTTAGATCTACATCAATGCAAAAGAATTTAAAACCTTAGATCTTTCTACATGGAAGGGAAAGAGCTCCACTTTCTTTCTAGGAAAAATATGAGTATATCATTTTCAAAATTAGAAACCAGCCAGCCTATGCTTCTTATCTCTCCCTTATGTCATGTTTATGACATCATCTTGCTAATTCATCTTCCACCTAACCTTTCTCATTCAATACACTAACCCTAGGGCCACTTTCCTCATGTTTTCACCCCTTCCTAAGTTAGGAAACCACTCATCTATATATAGTCCCATGTTCTATAAGAATTTTCCAAGTAGAGGTGGGTGAGAAACCTTGACATATAGCTTTCTTTAGTATTATTTGCTGCTAGATTTAAGGAGTTATATAGGTGTTTATTCCTTTGGTTTTCTAGTTATTGTCTTGGTTATTTTCTCGCCAATTCAGGTTACTAATTTTCTTTCTTTGGTTTTCTTTTTGTTGTTTTGCTTTCTAGTTTGGCACCTTCCTTTCCATCATGATTCTCCTTCTTTCTTTACCCAAATTTCACTTGTTTTTCTTTGTTATTAAATAAAGATTCAAATTATTTATTCTATGGTAGTAACATCTAAGAGAATAGCTAGATTATATCCTTGATTCCCAACTTGAATTCTATGTTTTCTACATTCAATTTTTTCTTAGTTTTGGGCAGTTTTCCATAGTTAGTTCACCCACATAGCTGTATTTTCTCTTTAACTACTTTATGGGTTTTCTTTGCATGTCATTACACTTATATTGTGTGCATTATATTGAAATTTTGTTATTGTTGAGATAGGATTTCTGGCTTTAGAAAAGTACATAATTTTCATATTTTCTACACAGTTTTATGCTTATAATTGTGATGTTAATTGGATGTGATTCAATAATGTTAATTGGGAATTCTTGTTATGGAATAAATCCTAATTCCCACCTTGAAATTCTTTCAAGGGGTTTTTTAGTCTCCTTCCTCATTTGTTTATTTCGTTAATGGATTTTTACTTGATTCCATATAAACCCTAAAGGTTTCTTCAAGTGATTGTTTCCTTTCTTGTGGAGGAAATAACTTGTATGACATTGAGGTACTGGGAAAAGATTTATTAGATTGGAACCATAATGGTTGTCCCTGATATGGTTGATATTCCTAAGACCATGGTTGTTTATGATGCCTAGCCCATTCATTTAAGTCCTAATAGTCTATCTTGGGATGATAATGATTGCTAGCACTACTACAGTGAGGGGTTTATAAGATGGTTATAAACAGTTATAAAAGACAGTTAAAAAACCATCTTATAAAAGGATGTGTAAAATGAAAACAAATATAAGATGGGTTTTGAATAACCATCTTATATAGTTTAACTTTCATAAGATAGTTTTAGAAAACCCGTCTTATAAATATGTAAAATATAGGATGGTTTATCAAAAACTGTCTTATAAAACTAAATAATATAAGACTATTTTTTAAATATGTTTTATATATCATTAGAATCAATACAATGTAGGATAGGTAATATAGGACAATTTTTCAATAACCGTCTTAAAGAAAGCATGCACAAACTTAAATAAAAGAGGGAACATGTGCATCCAAGTAGTGTAATTGTAAATTATATTTTAGTGATAAAATTTTTTTATGTTTAATAACATCCTATATCTACAAATTAAAAGTCAAAAGATATTCAGTCCATTCCATTTTGATGTCATCTATATCTAATTAGAAGTAACTCTTGCTACCCAAATCAACCTGCAAGGCAACAAATATTAAATCAATTGAGACATTAATGTTTGATTCATTTAAGAGATGTAGAAAATTGTAAGAATACTGATTAGTTAATTAATTGAACCTTTCTCAATTGTGAGAACATAAATCTTTCACAAATGAGAGTTCTCATATATCTGAGAATATAATACTCACACTCTTAGTTAGATTGCTGTCTAGGACACTAAGCAATAAAGTCAATAGATCATAAGGTTCAAATATTATGTATAATTATAGGTCTAGGTTAAAGAAGTAGTAAACCTTACCTTGACCCCTTTCCAAGTCACTTTTTGCTGGATGGTTAATATTTTCCATCTCAGCCCATTTATACCATGCCCTGCACATATATAATTAAAAGCATTATATATGAATGAAGAGGATATTTATTAGTTATCCAACTATTATGATAAATGAAATAAAAGTCAAACTTACTTATTGATGACTTTTATCAGGGGGCCTCAAATGTGCACTCCATAAGAATAAAAAGCCATTGCAATTCCTCCATGCACATTCAAAGCTAATAGCATCCAATGGGACCTATAAACTTAATCAATCAATTGAATTTTGAAAAACTTAACTTATATACATATTCATGCTCA
This sequence comes from Warburgia ugandensis, assembly GCA_035236585.1. Taxonomy (NCBI): domain Eukaryota; kingdom Viridiplantae; phylum Streptophyta; class Magnoliopsida; order Canellales; family Canellaceae; genus Warburgia; species Warburgia ugandensis. The sequence continues at coordinate 54,562,488 of CP141139.1, read as the reverse complement.
TGTGGAATGGTACCAACACATGTAATAACTTGCCCAATATTATATGGAATTAGTAGGGCTTGCCCCTTGTCACAACCCAAGAGCCCAAGTATGATATCTTCTATTTATTTCTTCTTGAGAAAATGCTCCTTTTGTCTAGAGACAATAGCAGGGTCAATGAATTTGCAAACATCCTTGACCTTTAATCTTTGCAATTTATCATGCAAAGACCTGCATAAACTTAATTTCAAATACTTATCATGTCCTGCTAATAAGTAATGTCAATTTGATGCTTAATAGAGTAATTACAAGACATACCCAACATAAATGATGATGTGCACGTATTCCCCCTGAGCCATATTACATAATGGCTAAGAGGCCCTCCTTCATGATTGAAACCTCAACTACATCGTGGACAAGCACACCAGCTCCTATCCTTACAGGGCTAATTTTGTTATCTTCATTGATCAGTTTGTAGTCCTCTCAGGAAGGCGTGTTGGGTTGAACCTGCACCTTATCCCTCAATGGTGCCTTGTGCTTCTTCTCGTTAACATTACAATGCAAATAGTATTTAAAAATTTAGCTTGAGCTTTAAAGTTATCATTAAACATGATGCTGTGATACCATATACATACCTTGTAAATCATTGTTTTGATATACTTCTCGATATCTAATCAGATCCCAAATAGTATGAATATCATCTACTTCTATAGGAAATGGTAGGAGGGCATTTGATTGGAGGGCAGTAGTAATGCACACATGCTTAGTATGAGGATGCATCAACCAATTATCTAGCATTATAGAAAAAACCTCGTACAGTGTAGCCACAACAATGTAGTTCTCAACTGTATATAACTATAGCATGCACTTACCCACTTGCAAATTAGAAATCACCTATACATAAGAATAAGTGAAGATTACTAAGACATGGAACAAAAAAAAGGTAAGCATGTCAATAAATAAGTCCTTGATTGGGACATCTCCTTCAAATTGTTGCTCCATATCTCTTCTTCAGATGGAGGACTACAAATATTGTAAAATGGGGGTCCAGGGCCAACACCTTGACTTAGACATTTGGAACCCTAAGGGTCCTTATAGAAATTGTTCCCTACGTTTGTGTATAGCTTATTCAAAATATTCTCCTTTCATGTTCTTTATTGGAAAATTTCTTTATTTATGGATAAATTTAGAAGGAACCACACCCCAGCTTAGATGCATGTAAAATTATGTTAATAAAGAAAAGTGTTACTAATTCTTATGATTAGTAAAATATGGAATGACCAAACTATATAATTATGATCCATTGATGATCTTGTGACTTTGAGGCATGGAACCAATGGTTATAAGTGACTAATGTATGATTAATTAAGAGATCTAGCATTAAAAAGTAGTAAAATCTATAATAATGAATGGAAATCTCCTTGATCAAGTTGATCAAAGATGATTGGACTATATGGATGTGTTTCAATAAAGATATGAATTTAATATTATATGGAATTATGGATTGGATGATGAGGATTTAGGATAGATCAAGATCTATGCCCTTAAATTGGATAAAAGGATTTTAAGATCTTCTTGATCAAGTGGATCAAGAAAGATGAGATCATTTGATGAGATGCATCAATAATCTAATAATGAAATCACATCAAGAAGATATATTAGATCTAATGGAAAATGAAAAGATCAAGATCTACACCCTAAAAGAGATGAAAGATGAATAAAGACCATTGGATCATGATGAATAGTTAAGGCATGTTAGATTTTCATTTGAATTATTATATGTTATTATAATTGTCATTTATTGCTTAGTATATTTAATTGTAGATTTATTTATGCTTTAATGTTTATGTTATGAAAATTACCTTGAAAATGTAATTAAATGAAATTAGAGTTGAAAGGACATTTACATGAAATAAATGACATGGACTTAATGATAGTAAGGGCTATAGTTAGTAGGGCAATATAAGAAATATCATTTCCTTGGCCCAAATTAGGAGAATAATAAAACTCCATGAATGACATTTAAATGTTCATGTATTTAATTAAAATCAATTAGAAAGAGTACATGGTGTAAATATGATCATAAGAACCTTATGAAAGGTTGAGCTAAGGTCACACTATTGGATGATGAACATGATGGTTAAAGAGGTTCTCTAATAGAGCCTCGCTCTTCCCCCACCTTTCGTTGATGTTTATGAGGTCTAAATGCCTCCTTACATAAGGATTTAAGTAACCACTTTGGGTTCAACCATTCAGCTAGTAAGCCTTAGCCAATTTGACATAAGATGAGCTATTTAGACTTAGGATAAAATAAGCTATCCTTAACTAGTAAAACATTAACTGGTTGAGCAATAATAATAAGAGCATAAAAGATTAGTAAATCATCTAATCCTAATAAAAATTGTAAATAAGATAAGGAAGATCAAACAAGATCCAAGAGAGATCTTGAAAGATCACAAACAAAAAGAAAATAAATATAATGTAGATTTTAGTGTTTTCTATGATTTTACTTATAGTGTAGATTATGAACTTAGAAGATTTGAAAGCTTGATCATATATGATTCAAGGAAAGCAAGGGCATCCCTCATAGGATAACCCCATAGAATATTTGTTTAGAAGAATAACTTTATATGTATGGTTGATAGATGTATAAATAAAGAACATGATGGACAATGTGGAGTTGAGATGCATGAATCAAGACCTTGATACCACTTTGAGGTAGGTGGATGTACAAGAATGTATTAAGGATTCATGTGTATACATACATGTTATTTTGTTTGGAATTATAGACCTTCATGAAATAACTATGCTTAGTACCTTAGCATAGTCATGATCTAATCACATAATCCAACTAAGTGAACCAACCCCATGATCCAATTCAACTATCTAATTACCTAATTAAATGAGGTGAAAGTAATGAGATGTGTAGATTAAGGAAACCCTAAGAATAGGGCATAGAAAATATTCCAGCCTTAGTTAAATAGACATGTCGTCTGATATGTACAATATATTTTACATACAAGCATGGTGGCTTGTGGTTTTGTTTTACATAGCCCTAGGACTGGGGATGCAATGCTAGGGAAGTTATGAGGGTTTGACCACCTACTTCCTAAAACTTATATAATAGATACCATACCCAAAGAGAGGCTAAATGTCGGGTGGGGCAATTATGAAAGGCTTCGACTGTGGCAGCCATGGTCCTCCCCATGTGGACATGGATTTGGTTATTTCCACAGTTGGTATCAGTAAATGATTATATAGTTATTTGGGCACTGTATGGATTGAGACTGTGGCATAGTAGTCCTTGAGCATTTTGCATTATGATGCACATATGATAGGCATAGTGTAATGCCATGGCACAATGAGATGCCACTACTTGACTTCCTGGAAAGAAAATCCTTGTATGAGAATTGGATGAATATTGATCCCCTAAGTGGGAGCCAGGGGAAGGAACAAGTTTTGAACAATTTTCACTACCTTAAAAGATTTATCATATACCACTTAAATAACATATATACATATACGCTATGTTGAGATAATTCATGAGTAGATAACAATGATGGAATAATGATTGAGGTATGTATTCTTATATTAGTGAAGTAGTATGTTTTTCTATCCCCTACCAAGCATAGCCTGTTGAGATATTGTAAATGTTTGAATATTTATAATATCTCAGAAACAGAGAAGGAGAATTAGGAGCTCAAGATGGTAGAAGACTTGAAGAGAATAATCAAGTAGGGTACGTCCCTTTGAAGATATGTAATTTTTATTTGAGAGCATTGTATTTAATTGAGAGTTTTTAATGTAAGGTGAGGTTTGAAATTTGGATTATGTAATTTGGACAATGGTTTGTAATTATAACACAGGGGCTGTGTAAGAGTAAACTAGTGGATGATTCCTGGTATTTCATAAAATTTTATTTTATACAAAATGTCTATATGCATTATGTATCTTGAGGTGAGACTTGGGTTTTGCTATAAATCAATTTAAAAGAAAAGAATTTTCACTGCATTGTTTGCAAAAAAAGTTTACCATTAAGGGCCTTGACTTTGAAAAATGTTTTACAAAATATGTTACAAAAACCTGGGTCGTCAAATTAAGGTTTTTCTAAAATTTCATAACACATTCATTTCTAACCTAGTTATTCAAAAATGTGATATTTTATAGGTTTAGAGGCTAATTTGGAGTAAATATATGAATGATCATATTTTTATAGGCTTTTATTAGGGTTTTTCACCTTTTATAGGTTATGGAGAGATGATTCAAAGGCCAAGAATGATAGCGATGGGAATTGATAATCAACATTGAAACATTGAGTTAAGATCTAAATTTCAACATTTCAAAGTAGATCAAGGTCCAAAATCATATCAAGGCAAGATGATGGATCAACGAAAGCAATTGGAAGAGCTAAAAGTGATTAAAATGGGCCCATAAAGCAAGCCATGCAATACTGCTACCTTCGCATGGGAGCCATTCAAGCCACCTTAGCCATGTATGCCATGAGAGCAAGTGACATGCTAAGGAATTCAAGCCAAGCCAAATGAGCTCTCAAAGTGAGCCACATAATCCAATTACCACATGGAGTCATATAATTGGTGGAGAATTCAAGCAATGATCCACTTTCTAAGTTTGGATTTTCAAGGTTTAATTAGAAGGTTGGAGAGAATTATGTAAAAAGTAAGATGATTATGCATAGGTGGACCCATCAAGAGAGATATCCTACTTTCCAACTCCATCTCCCACTCTTTTTTCACTCTTTTTCCTTGAGTTACAAGTCAAAGGAGAGAGGCACCTCATTATGAAAAAGATGCCTCCCCACTTTCCTATTTGGTGATCAAGGGTTTCCTGAATAGGAAACCCTAGATCTATTTCAATCCAAGCAACTTTAAAACCTTAGATTCTTTTCACGTCTTTCCCAAACCCCATTCCTTACCACTTCCATGACTTTCCATCAACCAAACATCTTCAAATTTGAAAGGAAAGAGCTCCACTATCCTTCCATGAAAAATATGCCCCTCTTGTTCCAAATTTAAAACTAGCTATCATGTCTCTTTTATGTCATCTTTCCACCTCTTTTTCTTACATCATCTTACTAATTTATCTTTAAAATAACCCTCCTCATTCAATCTTCATCCAATACCCTAACCATAGGGCCACTTTCCTCATATTTTCACTGCTTTCTAAGTTTGGAATCCACTCATTTATATATATCCTCATGTTCCACACGAATTTTTCAAGTAGAGGTTGGGTGAGACAACCTTGAATGGAGAACTTTAGCTTAGATTTTGGACTTTATTTGATGTTTTTCTTCCTTCAGTTTTCCAATTAATCTCTTGGTTATTTTCTCTCCAATTCCATGTTGGTAATTTACTTTCATAGCTTAATTTAATAGTTGTTTTCTGTTGTTTTTACTTTTTTGAATTCCATGCCTAGTTCCACCCCTGTTCCCATTCTTTCTTACTTCCAAATCTTGAGTTTTCTTTGCTAATTCCTTCAAGATCTAAGTTAATTCCCTCTGCTAGTGACATCTAAGAGAGGAGATAGATTAGAGCCTTAGTTTTCATCTTAGTTCTACATGTTTTTGTATTTATTATGCACCTTAGTTTGGGCAGTTTTTCCTTAGCTAGTTCACCCACTTAACCCTTGTTTCTTTCAATTTCATTCATGGGTTTTCATTGCATGTCATTATACTTCAGTTTGGGGTTTTATATTGAAGTTTTGTTGTTGTTTAGATTCACTTTTGTAAGCAAGAATAGTGCAAATTTTACATATGGTGTAGATAGCTTCATGTGTCTACTTTCTTCTGTAATTTGAACATGATTCAATGAAGTTCTATGGGAATTATTATTATATATAATTATTTCATAAAATTCATTGAGACCTTCATCTTTTCCTTACTTAAAAATTGTTGTTTCAATAGCTTTTTAATTTGAGATTTGTTGAGTGTTCTTATGTGCCAAAATTTGGAAACTGTTTTTTTCTTTAACTTTGTGCTTTAGTTCCAGCCATCAAAACATTGTTTTTGCTTGAATCATTAGGTACACATTGAGATTTTCTTATTTTTTATTATTATATTACATAGTTAGTTTGTGTTTAAGTTTACTACTAAAGCATGAATATTAGTCATCTTTTGGGCCATCTAATCATTTACCCTATCCATGGACCAAGCACATGGTAGTAGACCACTTGCCTATTTGTTTTTGGATAAGTTAGTTGTTGATCTTGTTTTAGAAGTTTTTAATTACTTGTTTGCATATTTTTTTAGGTTTAGAAAGCTTCCTTTTTTCATTCTAGAAAGTTTCCTCTTTAGTAAGTTTAAGGTTAGGTAAGTTTAATTTGGAAAAGTTTCTACTTTAGTAATTTCCTTAAGTTTCATTGTGTACTTTGAATCTTTATAATTGCTGCAGTTTCTATTAGTTAATTGCATATTAGTTAGGTAAGTTTCCATTTTCATTATTTAGTTTTCATTTAGGCAAGTTTCCATTTTAGTTTTAGTTTCTAAATTTGTGCATGTTTCTAATTTGTGCATTTTAATCTCCCGTTCCAATCCAAACCATCCCGTTTTGACTAAAGCTAAATAAATTGAATAAGATCCAATCCATTGCAAACATTTGAGATTCCTTGTGGTATCGACCTAGCTGGCATGAAGATACTACATTGATTCACGTTCTTGCAAGTAATTTTAAAGCTATACCATGTTTTTGGCACCATTACTGGGGAACCACAATGGATTTGTGCTTGGATTCTTATTTGGATTGCTTATCTTTAGTTGTAGTCTTTAGTTGCAATAGATTAGGATTTTTTCATTACATATTCATGTCTTTCTAATTCTTCAAAAATTGACATATCATTCTTGTTTTTGTGCAAGGAGAATTTGGCAACGGAGCTACAGTGAACCTGTGGGCTAAAGCTTCATCAATTTTGATTACTTTCTTAAATTAGGCTTTCTTTTGTGTGAACTTATAGTGAGGCCTGATTGTAACTTGCAATTTCTTTATTTCAATTTTAAATGGGTCTCATTAAAATAGGGCAGGTGTGTGGTATGGAGGCCAACGCTTGATCTTCATAAAAAAAAAAAACCCCACTATAAGTATCCCTCACTTGGAGTTGCTTTTCTAGTTAGGTTTCATTTATTATAATTTGGATTTGGTTGGTTGAATAATTCATATAGTTTTAGGATCATTCATCTTAATTGATGCATCTATAATTAAGGTTGTTGCATTAGAGAACACCCATCTAACCTTTGGTTGGATCGCATATAGGTTGCATTAGTTTGCTTTCTAGTAGTGCATTACATGTTTATTGCTTTATCATAGATGGAACAATGTTAATAAGGGACCCATAGGAACCCTCATAAGATAAGGACCTAATTTCATCGTTAGATCATTGGCGCACCTAGAAAATCAAATCAATTCTTTATGTGCTTGTAATCCCAGTAGTTAATCTTAATTCAAAATCAAATGGCAAATGACCTAAGGTTTTGAGCTCATAGGACCCCCTTTGAAAGAGGTGATATATCGTCACTGCAATGGCTCGTGAAATTTGTGGTTATAGTGGGTATCCAAACTAAGTAATTTTCCCAAGCCTTTTATTGATAGATGCTACAGTCTAAATGCCTCCTTGCGTGAAAATTGTATTAATCACCTTGGGCAACACCTGACTAGTAGTCAAATTTGAATCTAATTAGAAGCTATCTAGCTTTAGATTAAAATATACAACATCACAATTTGACAAAGATCTTCAAGAAAAACTCATTAGCATTAGGAATTTTTTTTACTGCATATCACACAAAGTTAGGAGTCACATTTAGGTATGAGATTGAAAGTACACAAAGACAAGGGGTAAGAAATCAAGTTCATAACCCCATGGCTGAACCACACGTAGTAGTGGAGCCAAAGAATGCTGAAATAGAGTCTGGATGAAGAAGTTATAGGCCTTCGAAGTCAGGGGCAATATGGTAATTAAAAGATTAAAAAAAACACAACTTAACGAAAGGGGGCCAAATTGATATTGGCACCCCCCCTCAGATTGGAAACCAGACAAAATGTTAGGTCTGGTTCTCTCTCTCTCTCTAACCACCCCTAACGAAGTGGCTGGAGCCAACTCACTGGCAATGGAGAAACCCCTCACTCTAGTCTCCTTCCCCATGGTCAGTGAGCTAAGAAACCTAAAAACCTAGGTTGTCTTCTCCATTGTCTCCAATGAGCCCAGATTAGGCCTACCATTACCCATGGCCGACATGCCTAGATCTACCTAAAAAACCCCTTCTCTGGCATCTTTCCAGCCACCTGTGGCCAAAAACCCAATCCCCCTCATGTCTGGTGGTAGATCCCCATTTTTTAGGCATCCTTGTCGAATTTATCAACACTGGTGTGCTCACACACCACACACTGACGATCATAGCATTGTCTTCCTAGGTAGATCCATTCACCAGTGAAACCCTTTCCTTCTGGATTTCTGTTGACCAAGAAGAAACCCATATCGGGTTTCTCTGCCAAAACCCCAATCAGATTCTTGGGGCATGGCCTAGCCATGAATAGTCAATGTGCTTAGACCCCAACTACTTGCATTTTTCCCCTTTTCCCTCTTGTCTTCTACAAGGCATAGCATAGCCAGGCCTCTAGGCTGGCTGGCTGGCGTACCCAGATCGTCCCCTCACATCTTCCTCCTCTAGTTGGCACTACACATGGTGTGCTAGCTGCCTCCTATCTCCTATCTCCCATCTCTCTTGCTCTACTGGTGATGCCCAATAGGCCTCACACTGATAAATCCACTTTCCCTTTTCTCTAGGGAACAATGCACATAGAGGTGAAAATGACTTAGATCAGTGATCTAAGCTATTCATTGTGTTCCTCTTGATGTCATGGACAAAACCCCTCAAGCGATTGATGATCAGAGTTGATTTGACAGAGATCCTGACATAACTATATGACCATGATCGGGTAGATCCATGGCCATCCAATAGTGATCTCAAGTTCTTAATGATCTATTGAACTGGAAGAATTCATAGAAGGCATAATTTATACTTAAAACCTTCATTGTGTTTGATTCAGCATTATCAATCCATTGATTTGTTTTCAAATGAAAAATCGGCAACAGTTTAATGGCCTATTATTGCACGCACTTAGTATGTGACCTCATGGCCTACACCATCTGTACTTTGAGCTTTACTGTGGTGTGCCTTTGTACAAAATTCACACTGATAACACTACCTTCCCATCCAATGGATTAACTTTTAAGTGGATGTGTGGTGTAAGTAAAATGTGGAATGCTTCACATTCAAATGTCAAGTTCCACTCAAATAACCAGGAAGTAATCCTAGTAGTATTTCCTTTAATTAGCTTCTTTTATGAAATGATTTCATGCTGGAACTTAATATTAGCTCTTTTGAACTATTTAGCTTAGGCTTCAGTAATAAAGTTGGCAGGTATGACCACCATTTGCATGGATTTAGTATTGACACTATTGTCACTAAAAATCCGATTGGAAGTTTCAGTAAAAGATAAGTGACAAAAAGCATAAATTACAAAATGATAAAGTACGCACCTACTGGATCAGCAAGAGTGCTTGTAATGGATTGAAGACTTGAGATTGCCATACAATTGCCCAATCTTATTGATCCTATCCACACTTCCTGGTACAACAATTAATGATGTCATTGACCATATAGAATAGAAAATTTTTCAAGGTATCAGGTCGTGCTTTGACTTTGATTTTGCGTAAAACACCAAGGTACACCCAGCAAGACCAACAAGGGTACACTTAGACACGTTTGGTCTCACGTGAACTACCTGGGCAATTATCCTTGGAGTCCACTTTAATAGTATCTTTAAAATCATTAAAAGATAGATGAGGATCAAAATGAGACCACTTTTGGCCATTAGATCATACTTAAGCATAAATATATGTGTATGTGTATGTATTAAGAAAATAAATTTTATGCCTTATATAGATTGAAGTGTATGGGGTCGATGGTGAAGAAGAGGGCGACTAATGGAAAATGGATGAACTCACTACACAAGGTAGGTGGAGAATTAAGAAACCATGTCTTAATAGTAAGATGCATGTTTTTAAAACATGATCTTCGTCTTATGATAGATATTATGTCATTTAAATTGTGCATTGCATATGATATATGATGATGAAAAATGTTCACTAGTGAATGATGAGAAATTGTGATTTTCAATGCTACATGAATGACATGCTTATAATTGAAGCCTACTGAATGATATTAATGGATACACACAATCTGTTCTTAAAAATATCATAGTTGTTATTGTGATAAAAGACATTTATGGTACATGGGTACCATTACATCATATGCGATGTATGAGTTTAGGATTTTATGTTACATCGTTAGTGGGCGATCACCTAATAAGTGAGGATGTTATGATTATGATGAGACATTCACATATATATATATATATTATGGACAAGCAAGACACCTGTATATTAGTATTTAACATACAAGCATGGTGTCTTTGTGATTTTGTTTTCCACGGCCCTAGGACTAGGGATGCTATGCTAGGGAAGTTATATGGGTTTGGCCACCCGCTTTTTGAAATTTATATGATGGATACTAAGCCCAATGAGAGGCTAAACGTCGAGTGGGGCAATCATGGGAAGGCCGCCACTATGACAGCCATGGTCACCCCCATGTGCACATATGATAGGCATAACATAATTCCATGGCATGATGAGATGCCTTATGTAATGGCATGATGAGATGCCTTTTATGATGTTACCAGTAGCAGCTGGAGTTTTATGAACCCTATATGGTAAGGGGTATATGTATGAGACCCAGTATAGTTTGGGAATGGAAGTTATAAAATCTATGGACTATGTTCATATCTTTGTATGACTTTTAAATTTCAATATATATGATATAGTTCTATATGTATATATTTGGAGGTCGTAGTTTTATAAAATTTTTCATATGGGGAGTGAATGGGTAGATATATTATGCAAAGTATGATTCATAGAATTGGAGTATGGTATCATATGGAAAATGATAATGATAAATATTTAAAATGCCAATGGATTATATATATCATGTAAAGTGTAATCTCTAAAGTGGGATTATTATATTCATATGATGAAGAAGAATTATCACTAGCTATTTTATCAATGACTTGTAGACAATTGAATTATTAATAAAATTATTGAATTATGAACCATGTTATAAACTTCATCCCATATAAGCATCATGATGAAATTGAATATTTTAACTGATGTAAAATTCTTAATTCATATGTAATTAACATGTTTGCTTAACTCTCTCCTACTAAGCATAGCTTGCTAAGATATTGTAAATGTTTATATTTATAATATTTCAGATATAGACAGATAGGAGAAGACATACACAAGCAACACGATTTCAACAACCCTACTTTTGAGCTCAGGTATATATTTTGTTAAAGTTTTTGTATTGTGTAGCTAGTTATTTGGATTATGCTGCTTGGACATTTAATATAATGATTATAGGGGTTGTGTATGTGAACCTCTGGATGGGTCTTGTTGTTTCATAAAATGCATGTATATCTTCTATAAAAAAACTATATTATGTATAGTATGGGCGTTGAGGTCACATCTGGGTTTTTGGAAAAATGAATTTGAAAGAAAACTATATTCTGCTATTTTTTAATTTTAAAATTAGAGGCATGCCACCTTTTGAAAATAAATGCAAAAAATTTTCTTGGAAAACCTGGGGTGTCACACTAATAGGGAGATAAAACAGATTTTAGAAAAGCCAGTCAATCCAAATAGGAAAGATTAGTTGTTGAGACTTAGTGACACTTTATGAACCTACATAAAAATGATCACTAGGAGTGAAGGGAGAAGAGGCAAAGGATTTAGTCGAAACTGATTGAGGCTAGTCTCGACCTAATAAAGTACCATTAAACATCGTACTACATTTAAGAACCTATAGGCATGTCAAACATTCGATTAATTTATGAAAAAGCTTGTCACCTCCTTGTAGAACCTGAGCATAAAGCCTATTTGGCAATCAAAAATCTAAATTTTGACTTAGACTCTATTGGAACCCATAGGAAGCTCTAATTCAATGAGTTGCAAGAGATTAGGAAAGATGCATATCGGCTAAGAGATACAAAGACCGAATGAAATGTGCGCATGATAGACACATCTTAAGGAAGTCTTTTACACTTGAACAAAAGGTCCTTTTATATAATTCTAGATTGCATCTCTTCCATGAAAACTTAGATCTTGATGGACTAGAACCTACACAGTATGAATTGCATATCCTCATGTACCCATCGAGACAAAGAAGGATGGTGAGATATTCAAAGTCAATGGACAAATGTTGAAACCTTGCCTAGAGTTAATAAACCCTAAGGTGGAAGAAACATTACTTGAGGAACCAATTAATGAGGATCCACCTTAGCATGTTCTATGACATTTGCATCCATCACATAAGCTGCATTCATCATATTAACATGCCATAACACATCTACCTGAAGACATTAAACATGGTGCTCACTGGGACACAATCTAGGGTTTAGAGTCTCATTGTTCTATGTAACTCATTTATCATTTAGATGTCCTATATTTCATAACAATGGGGACAATATTTAAATCGGGTTGGGGGTAGAGATATACATGAGATTTCTAAGTTTTTCTTTTTTAATTAAAAATATATATATTCAATTTTTTTTTAGTTTTCAAAATTTGTGAAGGCCAAAATTCCTTTATTGGGATGAGAATTAGATTCCCTAAAGTTCAATTTCTCAATTACTTTAATTACTTAATAGGAATGCATATGGTTAATTTTACCTCTTATTCATTTCCTAAAATTAGATCTAGATATACACATATCAGCAGTATATAAGTCCAGATTAATAGATGGTTATGACTTAGAAACCATGAGAAAATTAGTGGTGACCTATGCACCCTGTGAGTATTGGAGACTATCAATCTTTTGAGGGTTATACATAATTTACTATTTTCTTCAACATACATTACTTTGAAAGATCCTAGTATCTTTGTTTTGGCCAAAGTACCAAGAACCAACTACAACTATTAACTTTGTTTCCTAAATATTTAATGAATCTTATAGGTTTTAAGAAAACTAGGAAATAGTATAGGCCATCCTTACTTTAGCTCAAAGATATAAAGCCTACCCAGATATTACACCACTAGTTATGCCTTTGAACCTCTTGGTAAGACTTTTCTTTCAAAAGCACATCTACCTTAACCCAAAGAAACCCTAGTAAGAATATCCATAAGCTACTTTTCAAAATGAATAAAGATGGTAGGAAAAGTAGAAAAAAGGACAAAATTTAAAGAAATGAAAAATATCAAACTGTTTACATAGAAAGAAAAAGCCTTTCTTCAAAGAAGAAAAAAGAAAAGTGTTCCATCATAGAAATACAAAGAAAATAAAGAAATAGAGTATTATCAGAACTAGAAAAGAAAAAATTATGAAGAAAGCTAAGAAAAGAAAATAAAGAAGAGACATTCACTTCAATATAGACAACGTCAAAAAAAGAAAATTGTCCTATATCAATTGAAGACCTATACTCAGATTTGAACGTTGAATCCTTTATACCCTTCTTTTCAAACCCTTACCTAAGCCTACGTTTTTCCCTATCTGAAGACCTATTGATCTTAAGTTGAACATAGCCTTATTAAGTAGATATATAGGAAGAGATCAAGGTGAACTACCACAAATGGTCTTGGTAATAGCATATATTCTACGGGATAACATTCTTTGTCTCATCAATGCTTACAATATATGAGAGCCATTAGTCTTGTTGGAACTAGTCACATAAAGAGAGAAATTTGTTTAAACTCTTTTCTAAGAGCTTTATTTTTGAGAGTATACCACTAAGAATTTAAGGTCAAGACATCTGTCCAATGGAGCAATAAGCATAGACATTTAGAGGTCTTGACTTATGTAGATGTATACACATTGCATTCCAAGATGAAATTCGTATGAAATAACTTTGGTATGTCGATAATTTGTGGACTTTCTCATTCATATTTATTAAGTTGTTAAAGCTAGTATTGTGGATATATTTACTACAAATCCTCACAAGGCTTAACTCATCTACTAGAGGTAACCTAGGGTTTTAAGGGCTTGTTGCATGTGCCAAATGCAATCATGGGTACTTATGAAAATGGAAACCATTTTCCATTTTCATGATCTTTTGCATGTTTTACTAGCAACTAGCAAAATGCAAGTTGGGGGTTTAAATTTTGTATAAAAATTACCAAATTAGTATTTCATATGTTATAAAATATAGTGTTGTTTCTAAGGTTTTTTTCAAAATTTCATAGCATATGCATTTCTAACTTAATTATTCAAAAATGTGATATTTTGTAGGTTTCCTAAATCAGAGAAAGTATATGAATGATCATATTTTTATAGGATTTAATTAGGGTTATTCACCTTTTGTAGGTTTTGGAAAAATAATTCAAAGGCCAAGAATGATCGAGATAAGAATTGAAGATCATGATCAAAAGATCAAGACAAGGCCTAAGTTTCAACATTTCAAAGTAAATCAAGGTCCAATATCATATCAAAACAAGATGATGGGTCAATGGAAGCAATTGAAAGAGTTAAATGTGACTAAATGGGCTCATAAAGCAAGCCATACATTTCCACTACCTCTGCATGGGAGCCATTCAAGCCACCATAGCCAAATAAGTCATGAGAGAAGGTGACAAGCTAAGGAATTCAAGCCAAGCCAAATGAGACCTCAAAGTGAGCCACGTAATCCAATTGCCACATGGACTCATAAAATTGGAGGAGAATTCAAGCAATGATCCACTTTCTAATTTGGATTTTCAAGGTTTAATTAGAAGGTTTGCATGATATATGTAAAACGTAAGATGATTATGCATTGATGGACCCATCAAGAGAGAAACCCTACTTTCCAGCTCCATCTCCCACTCTTTTTCTTAGGGTTACAAGTCAAAGGAGGGTGGCATCCCATTATGAAAAGATGCAAACCCCCCCTCCTCCTTCCTATTTAGTGATCAAGGGTTTCCTAAATAGAAAACCTTAGATCTACTTCAATCCAAACAACTTTAAAACCCTAGATTTTTACATAATTTTTCTAAAACCCATTCCTTACCACTTCCATGACTTTCCATCAACCAAATATTATAAGGGAAAGAGCTCCACTATCCTTCTATGGAAAAGATGACCCCTGCTCAAATTACAAACCAGCCATGATGTCTCTCTTATGTCATCTTTCCACCTCTTTTTCTTATATCATCTTGCTAATTCATCTTTAATGTAACATTCCTATTTCAATACCCTGCCCTAGGGCCACTTTTCAAATATTTTTACCCTTTCCTAAGTTAGCAAACCACTCACTTAGATATAGCCTTATGTTCAATAAGAATTTTTCAAGTACAGATTGGATGAGACAACCTTGAAAGGAGAACTTTAGCTTAGATCTTGGATTTTCTCTATTGTTTTTAATCATTTGGTTTCATAATTATTCTCTTGGTTATTTTCTCTCCAATTCTAGGAAAGTAATTTACTTCATAGCTTGATTTCCTGGTGTTTTTACTTGTTTGAGTTCCATGCCTAATTCCATCATTGTTCCGCTTCTTTCTTTGATCATTCCTTCAAGATCTAAGTTAACTTCCCTCTGGAAGTTACATCCAAGGGAGGGGATAGCTTAAAACCATGGTTTCTACTTTCTTCTACACATTTCTCTTTGTTTTGCATCTTAGTTTGTGCAGTTTTTCCTTAGTTAGTTCACCCAATTAACCCTTGTTTCTCTAAAAATCCTTCATGGGTTTTACTTACATGTCATTCTACTTAAGCTAGTGAGCTTTAGATTGAAGTTTTGTTGTTGTTTAGATTCACTTTTGCAAACAAAAATAGTGCACATTTTATATATGTTTTGGACAGCTTTATGCATCTATTTTTTTGTGTAATTTTGATATGATTCAAAAATGTTCTCTAGAAATTCTTGTTATGGATTAATTATTTCATCAATGTACTTGAGATATGGGTTATTTTTTAGCACAAAATTTGTTGAATGTTCCTGATTACTGAAATCTAAAAACTATTTTTTCCTTAGCTTTATGCTCTAAGTCTAGCCATCTAAACATTATTTTTTCTTGAATACTTAGGTACCCACTTAGTTTTTCATTATTATTATATTTTGTACTTATTTTGCATGTTAGTTTACTATTAAAGCATGAAAATTAGTCATCTTTTGAGCCATAAAATCATGTGCACAGTCCATGGACCATGTGCATGGTACTAGACCACTTGCATTTTTTCAATGGATAAGTTAGTAGTTTGATCTTGTTTTAGAAGTTGTTAATTAGTTGTTTGCATATTTTTTTGGATTTAAAAAGTTTCCTTTTGCATTCAAGTTTAAGGTTAGATAAGTTTTAATTTAGTAAAGTTTCTACATTAGTAGTTTTCTTAAATTTAATTGCTTAGTTTGAATCTTTCTAAATTACTATAGTTTCCTTTAGTTAATTGCATATTAGTTAGGTAAGTTTCCATTTCCATTCTCTAGTTTTAGTATAAGCAAGTTTTCTTTTAGTTTTAGTTTCTAATTCTATGCATGTTTTTAATTTGAGCATTTTAATCTCCTACTCCAATCCAAACCATTCTCTTTTAGTTGAAGCTAAATAAATTGAATAAGATCAAATCCATTGCCAATCTATGAGATTCATTACAGTATCAACCTTGCTTGCATGAAAATACTACATTGATTATGTGCTTGTGAGTAATTTTAAAGCTACACTAGTAAATCATGCAAGAAGAAGATCACAATTTAAAGCATCTAATAACTAGATCAAGGTAGAAATTCAAGTTTGCCATGCCATTGGTTCAACATAAAGGAAACTAGAAATATGAAGATTTAAGAGTGAAAATCTGTGCATTTTTCAACTTGGCTAATCCAAGCCTTTATTAGAATTTCATCGTGCAATAATCCCCTACCTAAGATTGGAGTTTGCACTATTAGATTCACGAGTTCTTCATTGGGTTGAAGGTTCATTGCTTCCTCGCGTGGAGATTCACTCAGCGAAGATGCTCCATGATCCAGCTCCTCTGACCATTATTTCATCTCAAAGCCTCTTCCTCAAATCACTCACTTCATTGCCAAGAATTTCCCTTTGTTTCAGCACTCTCCTCCTCTCAACTTTTCCCTTCTTCTTCCTTGTTTTCCTCTATCTTCTACTAGTTCCAGTCACTTCACTAATGGCTGGAAGAAATTTCCCTGCCTAAATTATTTTACATTTTTTACTTAGGTTTTATTTTTTTGCACATGGGGTTTAATGGACTTGTGAGGAGTAAGCTGCCTTTGGCTTGTGCCCTCAAGTGGATGATCAAGATTATATCCCATAGGACTTAATACACTTGAATGTGGTTTCAATTAAAACCTTTTATTTGACTTGTTTGTGTTTAATTGTATCCTATTCATGGTCCATTTTGCATTTGTACTATATATAGTTATGTTACATTTTCTAGGTAATTAGTTGGAATTTTACGAAGGACTTTAGGTGGTTTTTAGGCTAAGACCTTCACCTATTTCTGACCTATCTAATTCCTCACTCTAACACCAATTGATATTTTAATTTCCATTTTTCTTTTAAAAGATTACTTAATGCTAACTTAATGTAATTTTCAAATTTCTCTTTTTTTCCTTAGAAATTTTGTCTCTAAAATTTTGAATTAACCTAGCAATCAACCCATAATGGTTATCCTAACTAATTTCTCAATGTACTCATTCCATGCTTCTCCATTACCCTTAAAACATACACTTAATAATATAAAAAAAATTACCCTCTTTTTTGCAAATGTATGGATTTATTTATCATAATTGTATAATTTCATGTATTACAATACTGCTATGGCATTAGGTTATTAGGAAAGTTTTCAACAAGATTGAACCTTGATTGTTCTCTTTGATATGTCTAATATTCTTGGTAGGGTTGATCACGTTTGGACCATGATGGTTCTTCCTGATATGTTTGATATTTCAAAGACCATGCTTGTTCATGATGCCTAGCCCATCCATTATAATCTTGATAGTCTATGTCGAGACAATAATTGTTAAGTTCATGGAATGTACTAGTTGAATTCACTTGCACTTGATAATATCCACTGTAGGTGGAGCTTGATGGCCATGGAGTAAGGGGCTATGAAGGTTCATATTAGGTATAATCATTATTGTACTATGGTTGTTGATATGACTCAATATCTTGCATATAAGCATTAATCCTATTCAGTAGACTATCAATCTGATCCATCTTAGCTTCAAATTCATCCCTCTTACTAAATTGACTATCAAATGCATTGAATAGATTAGGAGTATATCATGTCTCTATTTCATACATATCCCCATAATGTATGGATTATGAGCTAAATAGTACGTAAGTGGTGGTTTTCCACCCCCTATTTCGTAAGCCATTGGACTACTTTATATACAATGAAATAGATCATTGTATACAATGAATGATTAATTTTTTATGTGAAACTAAGGGAAACCTTAACCATATGATGCAACCTAACTAATTGCAACTCCTAATTCTAAATGATGCACAATCAATCCCTAGTGTTTCGCTAGCAATCTGTTTTGATAATTTTTCTTAATGTGTAGAGTGGTAGCATTTATAGCTAAATCTTGACAACTCCTCCTTTAATCCAATCTTGAATATTCCTTACCGTTAGGTCCTGCCCAAGGTGATTAATACAATTCTTATGGAAGTCGGCATTTTGACCTCAACAACCAGCAATGAAAATAGAGGGAAAATCACTTGAATTTTGGTTACCCACTATAACCACAATGTTCAAGAGCTAATGGAGTGTCAATAGATCTCCTCTTTCAAAAATGATACTACGAGCTAGAAAACCTAAGTCACTTGCTCCATGATTTAAAATTAAGCTCTAAGGCCTGGGATTCTGAACTTACAAGCAATTAATTTGATTATCTAGGTGGGCCAAGGATCTAGTGATGAAATCCCGTCATTATCTTATGATTTCCTATGGTGCCCTTACTATCAATGTGTTCCATCTATCATAAAGTAATTGAACATGCAATGTAATTATAAGGAAAAGAAACTAATGCCTACCTATATGATATGCTCTATATCTAAATGAATGTACACAAGACCTATAAAATGCAACACAATGACTTATAATGTACTTCATACAGTTTTTTGAAAGGTCCAAAAAAATCATGTTCTATGATACACAATCAAAATGCAAAATTTACTCTAAATGTAAATGTGCTAATAAATTAAAATAGAGTGAGAGTAACTTACAATGAGGCTTTTGTTAAGTTCAAGTGCGGGCCACCATAACCCACACATGGCCTATATTATTAAGACCCATTTAAAATAAAGAATTGAAATTAAGATTACAATGGGGCCTCACTACAAGTCGTCTCAAAAATAGAAAAGCCCAATATAGGAAAGCAAGGAAACCCTAATTATTCCTATGAAGTTTTGGCCCATAGGCTTTCCATGTCTCTTTTTGATTAATTTCCATCACATAAAACAAAGAAAGATGGGTCAATCTTTGAGAAATTAGCAAAATATGCAAGGATGATGTCAAAATCTAATCTAATGTACAGTATACCTATGACTAGAGATGAACAATTTAAACTAAGGTCCAACCAAAAATCCATTGTGATTCCTTATAAGGAATCAACATAGTAATTGTACGTGACTAAGGTCAATCCCACAAGGTGAGATTGAATCTTGCTTAAAACGCCTATCCTAGCCAAAGTGAGATTGAATTTGATTTAAACTAGGAATGTAAATAACATGTAAATAGAAACATGCATAGAATTAGAAACTACCACTAAGAAAACCTCCTAAAAATAACACTTTCTAAAAATAAAACTTAGGAACTAACTAAACTAATCTAATATTCATCTAACTTATGCAACAATGACCTAAACTAGTCAATAAAATCATGCAAAATTAACCCAAAAGTGTGCACATGAATATGTGGAAAGTGCACATGAAACACGACAACTTATTGAATTGAAATTCATATGAGAATGGTGCACATATTACATAAACATAGAAAGAAAAGTGTGCCCTCTTCAAAAATATAAAATTATCCCAAATTCCAATCCATCATTCACTATTCAATTAATAAGTAGTATGCATATTGATCCAAGAGACCAAAGGAAAAAAGAGTGAAAAGATTAGACAGAAAGTCATAGATGAGTAAGGAAATGAAAGCAATAGAGGAAGTAAAGGATTTTAAGGAACTAAGAGCTTGATCCAAAGGTTACTATCTCTTAGTTGTCACTACAAGAGATTAGTGGCCCTTATATATAATGATCTTAAGTACAAAATTAAGTGCAAAATAAAGGGAAATCAAGGAAAAAATGCATGGAACAAAGAACCAAAGCTAAGAAACAATCGATGAAAGGAAGCATGAAAACCAACCTGAATTTAAAAGACTATGTAGAAGGCATGGAAGAACTTTACTAGAGTTGTGGAAGGCCAGATATAGGTGTGAAAAACCAGCCTCCAAGGAGGCAGACATAATTCTTCTTATGGGGGATACGAAGATACCCTAGATGCTTTTATAATAAGTTCTCATTCTAAAAGAAAAAATGTTGATTAAGATAAGAAGTGAAAGCAAAAAATTTTAACTAGGACTCTAGGATAGGAGAGTAGTAGGATAATAAGTTGAATGGTAAAGGAGATTAGAAGGTGGGAAGGATGGAATTAGAAGGGGGGAGGTGCCTCTTTTTTAGGAAAGTGGCTTGGAACTCCCCTCCTCAAGGATGTTTCACATGGAATGGTAAGAAAAGGAGAGAAGAAAGAGGGGACAAGGAGGAAAAGAGAGAAAAAGATGAGGAAAGTGACTTAGTTTCTCTCTTGATTGGTCCACCTATGCATGTCTTACCAAAATCCTTCTAATTATCCTTTGAAATCCAATTTTAGCATGTGTGTAATTTCTTGAAATCTTCATCCAATAGTGTAATTCTACTTGTCATTTGCTAAGTTGGCTTGATGGTTTATGTGTCTTGGCATGAGTGGTTAAATCCCTTAGCTTCAAGGCTTGAATGGCTTGCACGGATAACTTAGGTTTCCTTGTTAAACCAAGAAACCTTATTTATGGCTCCAATTCTCATGCAAAGGTGGTGGAAATGCATTGCTTTTTGCATGGCTCATTTTAATCACGTTTGATGCTTCCAATTGCTTTCTACCTCTATATTTAGTAGATTTTAGACCCAAAAATCACTTAGTCATTGCTAATTAGGGTTATTTTACAATTTTGCAAGTCCAGAGTACAAATCAAAATTTGTATAAAATTAACAAATATACACTAAAAGAGTAAATTTAGAAATTAAGCTACACCATGGGTCCACTTGCTAAAAATGAAGTCCTGGAGGTTCAAAATGATCATTGGGTGTTAATATCAAAGTTTGAGTACTTAGAAACCTCATGCACAACTTGTACACGAATAAAGGTCAAAATGTGGCAAACTCCCCATGCATGAATGCTTGAAAGCATTCAATCACTTTACAATGGGATCATATGTAATAAAAGGCTTCTAAAAAAATAAAAGAAGATTGGGACTCGCATGAAGACTTTTTGCTTACTTTCTCTCTCCTACTCAACCAAGTGAAGGAGATCACCAAATGACTAAACATCTTATCCATACAAAGGTAGCAAAGTCCATGATGTCCCAAGTGAAAGACATGAAGAAAATATCAACGTAATCAAGGCCATTCATTCATTCTAGGGTACTTCAATCCAATGGCAGAGAGAAAATGAAGCATTAAGGAAGATCTATATCTCCTAATTGTATCTCATCCATTCAAGATAGGATAAACATGATCTAAGGGTCAAGAAAGTAAAGGAAATTCACAAATCCTATCCACCTTTCTCATGTTCAAAAGTCAACTCAAAAGCCTAAGGAAAAGAAGATCTCAACCACTTGTCTTAATCTTATGGTCCACATGCATCTCTCACACCACACACACACCCATCGAGAATCGCACCCCTCCATGGACTTTCTAATTTTGAACTCTCCTAGATTCCATTCACTTCCTTTCCTTTCTTCCTCTTTCCCTTCCACTTCCTTTCCCATTCTTTCTCTCACCTCCAACCTTCTAAACTTAACCAAATTCCACCTAACATCCTATATTCTCTCCTAATTTTTCTCTCTTTCTTCCCTTCTAAGTAATCCTCTTTCCTATCCACAAAATCTACTTTTCTAAACATCTTATCCTTTCCCTTCCTCACTTTCCCATTCCATCTCTCTCCAAAACATCCAACACCTTCCCATAATGAAATTGATGTTCCCCCTTTATTCCTTACATCTTACTCTCCTATCATCTCTTCCATCTCAACCATTCACTCTCATTCTAACTTTATGGGCCTAGTCATTAATTCCTTAGGGCTTTCAATATGAAAATCTTATAATTATAGGATAATGAGATGGCTAGGGCTCTCTTACCATTCCCTTGACTTGAAACCTAAACTTAGGAGAAGCAAAGGAAGATAGATCACATTTGCTAAAGCTCCCAAAAGATCAAGCACAATCCTTTGGTAAAGTGGCAAGGAAGCTTAATCATCGCCCATCCCTTCTTCTTTCTTTCTTCTTTCTTCTTTCTTCTATCTTCCTCATTCCCCCTTCCTTTTTTGCCATTCTTCATGAACCACCCATCTCGTTTAGTACACGCCTTCCACCATAACCATACACACATCTCTTCCATCCTATGCACTAGTCTTATCCACTTTACTTGACCATAGCTCTCCATCCACTTCATCACCTTTCTTCCATTCTTAACCTATACATACTCACATCCTCCCACTTAAGATCACACTCTTACTCCCTATCTTTATTCTCTTTCACATCTAGCATACTCTGCTTCTATTTTCCATCCTTTCTTTTCACTTTTGGGATTTGTGACCAAAAGGATACAAAGAAACCTTGTGCCACTTTCCATGGAACCGAAGGGTACTTTCAATCCTAAAGCATGGTTGAGAGTTACTTTGGTTTTATAGCATGGTTAGGTTAAGGAGACGAGAAAAGGTTGGTTATAGATTAGTTTACTTTGGATTCAAGAGAGTGTATAGATTCTTGTTGAGTGACACAAAAAGTAAGCCATAAAGCAAAATTCAATGCTGTAAAAGAAGAAGAGGATGTATAAAGAGACTTGTTGAGTGACACAGAAAGGACTCCTATAGCGACTAGTGTTGCTTTAGAATTACTCGCAAGCACATGAATCAAAGTTCTAATTGCATGGGAGAGGGGTTGATCTCATGGGGAATCTCACAAATTTAGATATTAATTGGATTTTATTTATATTACTTAGCCTATCCAAAGAGAGATGGGTTTTAATTAAACTAGAAATTTAAACAACATGGAAAGGGAAACATGTACAAAATTAAAAACCTGAACTAAAAGAAACTTTCCTAAAATAATGATATTCAATAGAATTAGAAACTTTCCTAACTAACATGCATTCAATGCAAAACTAAAATTAGAAACTATCTACAACAAAAATAACATGCAACTAAACTTAAACAACAACTACATAAACCCTAAACATGAAGTAAACTAATCTACAAAACATGCAAAGCCAAGGAACATTCAACAACATGGTGCGCATGATAACTAGAATGCAAAGTACATGGAAAGTAAGAACAAAACATAGTATGACAACCAAGAATCCAAGACTTTTAATCACCAAGAACAAGCAAAGAAAAGTTCATGAAATATAACTCTCTAATTCCTAACTAGCAAAAGATTCAAGGAGAAAGAAGGGTGAAAGAGATGAAAAAAACAAGAGAAGGTAAGGAATTCAAGCATTTCAATGAAAAACTACCTTGATCCAAGGACTTCAATCTCTTACTTTTCACTACAAGAGATTTGAGGGCCTTGAATATAAGGATCTAAAGAACAAAACTAAAGGCAAAGAAAAAAGAAATAACAAGGAATTTAATTGAAGGGCAAACAAAGAATGAAGGATGTGCTGAACTTGGACTTGATCTATATGAAAGAGGAGAGCTTTGAAGTGCTTATAATAGCAGAGAAACCATGCATGAATACCACATGGAGGTTTTTCCCAAAAAGGGGTGTGGAACTCCTTAGAAGTTCATGCATGGAATTTCTTATAACATATAGATTTCAACATCCTAAAGAGACCTAATGGGTGAAGGGAATTTAGGATAGATATTTGGAAAGTAGTTAGTTGGGTGAGGTAGGTAATCTAAGGAGCTGGATGGTAGTTAGGAATTAGAAAGTGGAGAGGAGTGAATGTTTGGAACCCTAAGTCAACTAAGAGGGGTGAGGTGCAACTTTTTGTGGGTTTGAGGTGAATCTCCCTCTCTTTCTAAATAATTCATGTGGGGTGGTGGAAAGAGACAAGAAGGAGGGAGAAAGAGAGAAAAAAATGAGGAAAGTGACTTATTTTCTTTCTTGACTGATTCACATGTGCATGTCTTACAAAAATCCTTCTAATTATCTCTTGAAATCCAATTTTAGAATGTGGATAGTTGCTTGAAATCTCCATCCAATAGTGTAAGTTCATGTGACATTGGCTAAGTTGGCTTAATGGCTCACTTCAATAACTCCTTCGGTTTGGCTTAAGTGGCTAACTCCATTGGCTTCAAGGCTTGGCTAACTTGGGTTTCCTTGTTAAACTAGGAAACCTCATTCATGGCTTCAATTCTCATGCAAAGATAATGGAATTGCACGAATTTTTACACAGGTCCATTTTAGTCACCTTTGATGCTTCCAATTGATTCCTTGAACTTCATATGCTTGCCCTAAGATGGTCTTTAACCTTGATTATGCTTTGAAATGTTAAAATTTAGGTTTTTTGCCTTCTTTTGATCTTAATCTTCAAATCTTATCTTATTTGATCTCGACAATTTTTTCAACACATGCAAAAGATTAAAACCCCTAATTAAATCCTAGAAAATTATGACAAGTCACATACTTCCCTTGGATTAGCCTCTGAACCTGTAAAATATCAAACTTTTGAAGTATTAAGTCAGAAATGCATTTGTTATGAATTTTGGCAAAAACCTAAACTTTTATTCTCTAATTTATCACACATGGAATAATACTTTTTTATACAAAATTGAACACTCATCAGCAACCACTATAAGAAGCATCTTATTAACTTTGTTTTTCCTTTATTCTTGTCTTTACTTTTCTTTGTAACCAAAGTTAGATTAATGAAAAAGTTATTTTTCTTTCCATAGTTAATTTAGTTCTTTACTTGCTTAGTTGTTTCCTTAGATAGTTTCCTTACTTTGCTTCAATTTAGGTTAATTGATTAGTTAGTTGCTTTAGTTTAGACTACTTTCCTTTCTTTGAAGTTTGCTATGTTATAGTAATTTAGGTTGTAATTAACTCTTTTTATCAAAAGCACCCTTGTGGGATTGACCCATATTTACTAATTCTCTACTCTAATAGAGATGTCCACTTGTGATAATTATTAAAACACATCATATGGTAAGTAGAAGTCAGGTAATAATAGGTGACATCTTGAATTTTACCTTAATAAATATGCTGAATTTCATGATTATATCAATGAATGTAAGTTGTTTGTGTGGTAATGTTAAGTACAAGAATACTTTAGTCTAGAGCTATAAAAAAACAAGGTTGTATTGATATTCGTTTGGGAAACTTTTGATAAAAATGAATACTTATTTGGATGGGTTGAGCATGATCACAATCATAGAAAATTGCGGCTAGGATGAGTTATCTTAAGGACATGAGAAGCAATGAGAGAGTGAGGGTGATGTGATGATCATATGATAAGAAATGAAGGGTCCAAGATGGTCTATCTTAAATTGGATATGAGAAACTAGGAAACCTAGAGAGAATGGAACATATTAGTTCCTTAAATGGATGGAGGAGATCCTAAGTGAAGTGAGGTATGGATGGATGGGATAAGATTGCTTGAGAGGATGTGAAATTACTAGTGTAGTTAGGTGATGGGTTTCATATGAGATAGAGGACTAGGATTGAATCAAAGAGGAACACCTAGCAACCAAGGAAGAGAAGGAATGATCGATTAGGAAACCATGATTGATATATATATATATATATATATTGCATGAAGTATCGTATACATAGCAGGTTTTACCCTCACAAATAACTTAAACATCACTAATTAGGGTTAATTCTATAGTTTGCAGGTCCAAGTTACATATGAAAAAAGGGCATTTTGATAATTTTAACCCTAAAGAAGACAAAGACTCTTTTCCAAGTTACTTCATAGGCCCACACATGCCAGATACACTATTACACAGGAAGCTTTTAAAGTCAATTAAAATCGATAATAGAAGTCGCTTACCAACCCAACTTGAAAAGTCTTCAATTTTAGAAGTTGTTTACTTAGATACTTCTAAAATTGAAGACTTTAGAAGTCATTTATAATTAAACAACTTCTATGGTTTATGAATTTAGTTTACCTTTAGGAGTTGTTTATTTTTAAATGACTTGTAATGTCTTTGTTTTCAAAAGTCATTTATTTTTAAACAACTTTTGAAGTCTTTGATTTTAGAAGTCATTTACTTTTAAAGGACTTCTAAACTCTACATCTTTAGAAGTCATTTAAAAATAAACTTCTAAAGTTTTTTTTTTTTTCCTAGATCAACCACTTGTATACATTGAAAACTTGATACTCAAACAATGTTTATAAACATTAAAAACCTATTAACATACAACATTCATCCACTTCTTTCTTATAGTCGAGTAATGCTTAAGGTCCAATAAGACATTCTAATTAGCAATATCACTCAACAACATCAAAAAGTACACCAGGAATATAGGATATTAGAAATGAATGAAAGACACAAATTGATAGTAAGTATAGAATAACAAAAATGAAAAATGAAGCTGATCATAATGGAAAGGACAGTCGTAGTTAAAAGAAGACAACTATTGAATTTAGCTGATTGGAGGAGCCATATAGAACAACTAATTTAGGTGAGTTAGGTGATATAGTTGGGAAAAACCTGTGCATAGATCAGCACTTTTGTGAAGTGCATTACCAATTTCCATTTACAACTAGTTAGAATAGTGTGGCTATATAGACGGTCTAGCATTTTGAAGAAGGGCTCTTGTTTGCTACTACTAGAAAGGAGGAATCACTAACACACCATTACTATAACTAGGACATCCAAACAATTGAAGAAACCAAGAGTTACAAACAAGATGGCACCAATTTCTCCAAAGATTCATAACCTACAGTATATGAAACATCATAAAAATTCATATCCTATGTTCTTTACTTGCAACACTTCCTGAAGGTGGGAAACAAATATGGATAGAGTTGAATTTTGACTTAAGGTCTAGTAATGTTTTATGAGTTACAAAGCATGAAATTAATCAACTAGTTTAAGGAAAACATGCTTTAACACATACTTTCTTAATCATGCAATTGTTTAAAGAATGTAGTGGGAATCAAGAGGATGAACTTTAACAACTAATAACAAACTAAACAAGATCAACTTAATTACTTTTTTCTACTTGAATGAATGCCATAACTTGGAACCTATTCACTCACCAAATAAATCAAAGTTATGTGTTCCAACCATGTAACACCCCGGATTTTTAAGACAATTTTTTTTTTTAATGGCAATTTAAATAAGAACATTTGGGATCCCATGAGAAAAGATTTATTTAACATTTTACTAAACCTATCTTAAAACTCCGGGTGTTAATTTTTCCTTTCTCAAAATGACGTATACGTAATTTAAACATAAATAAATGATCCGCGTATAAATCAACGTCAAATAAATAGGCGCCTTTATTTTAAATCAAATAAACATCCAAAAGACAATAATATGGCCAGGGGTCTATCCATCATAACATCCCACATAAATGTCCAAAGATCTAAATCACATCCCATTATAAAATATGTACCCATAATAAAAATCCAAATGATAATCTGTTTAATGACTCACATCACTTCTAATACTATAGAAAAATGGTCTTCGAGCTCTCACGGCTTCTCAACGGCCAAATTGCCTTTCATTTATCGCTCGAGATCTAAGGCATATCAAAACAAAGCAATGCCTCAAAGAAGCTATCGCTTGTGTAGGTACATAGACAATTAATGTAATAATTGAAAGAAATAATGAACAACATTTATGAAAAGTATAACATTTATGGAAATAGTGATATCATAATGCCATGTTCAAATAAATGCCAATTTATTCCATATGCTAAAACATGAAATTCACGCTTTGAGTTAAAACATGACATGAATCAATAAATGGAGCATACAACAAGAATAAGGGCACCCTAAGGTAATGGGTCCCACCATCGCACGAACATCACGATCGAGAGTACACATAGTCAACCTCTGAGTGTCCTCACACCCAGCCATACCATCTATAACAATGCTCATCATACATGCTCACATAACAAGTATATGGGCCATCATCTTTGCAAAGGCAACCCTCCATGGGTATCAACCACTTGCCGCTCCCCGTCGACACCATAACGGGAGACTTAACGACTGTCCCCATGGAAAGGCTCAGACCGGTAGTGTGGACTATCCATGTTACCAAACCCCTACCGAATGCCATCTATGGGCAGGTGTCTATCATATCACAAACTCATCACATCATAATCTCGGAAGGTGGGTGGCCGGCCTATCCCTCCCAAGCATAGCGCCCACCGAGAGCGAGAGCACCCGTCATCAAATATAAAACACGGAAATCATATGTATATGCTAAAACTCAAGAGCACTTATAGCTTGCAATCCCCAAGACATGCCCCTCATCCACAGGGTTAGCCTATCAAAGGACCAGACTAATAAGCCTCTATTCTCATTTCCATGTAAATCCATGCATTTTCTATATATATAATAAGAAATAAGTCTCTAAGTAAGCATAACAAATTAACATCATGCTTGTAAAAGCATTTGAAATAAGTTTATTCAGTAAAAGATTTCAATTTGGAATAACCATCCTGTACGCAATGTCGCATGAAATTCATGGTAAATAAAAATCGCAATTTAAAACACAATCACACATGATGCTATGTTTAAACATGGTTTAAAATCAAGTCAAAACATTAGTTGTCGTCACCTACCTCAGAGTGTGAGATCACTAGCTTGCTAATAACTCCCTTTAATTGGTATATTCAAGTGCACCTGTACATGTCACATCACTATTTAAAAATTTTTCTAAATAAAAAGTGGTCATTTCTAAGTTTTTAAGTTAAAACTAGGTCCGCGTCGTCAATACGGTCACAACGCCTCTTCCTCGATCGTGATTTGGACCTCTCTGGGCTCCCAAAAATCAAGTTTTAATGAAAACTACGCAAAGGCCTGCCGACCACCATAAGGTGGTTTAAACCGGCGGCACCCTTTTCACGCCGGTTTATACCGACGCGTGCTACGGCAAGCACGAAGACGCACGGCGTCGCAGAGCCGCACGGGGACGCGCCGCGTCCCCGGTCCCACCGCGACAGCCAACGGCAGGGCGCCCGCACGCGCGTGTCGCCGCGCACGCGTACGCCACGTCATCCGACGTGCTCGTCCTGCTGTGCGTCCCCGTCATGGCGATGCTGCGCCAAGGCGCCGACGCCGTTGACAACGCCGGAGAAGACGACCGGATTCCTGGCCGGCCTCGGCGGAGCCTGAGCTCCGTTTTGCGCGATTTTTGCGCCATTTTCTTCATAATTCTCTCTAGAATCCATTTATGCCCTCCTTTTGCACTAATTTGCTCAAAAACCATGGTTTTTAAATGATTTTTTCCAAGTTCCTAAAAACTTTCCTAGGTACTGGTTTTTGAGTTTTACGGGCAATTCCACCGTTGGATCACTCCCAAATTTAAAGGGTTTGCTCTTGGGTGTCTTGTGCACTAGTTGGACGGTGCGATTTCCAAACGGACAACGTTTGGTCTATGAAATCACGCTCCAACAAGTGCACAAAACCCCCAAAAATCCAATTTTTTTCCTAATTTTTAAATGGTTTTCTAATTAATTTTCTAATTAATAAATACATAAAAACATAGGTTTTGAGGCTTACCTTGCACCTGGCCGGAGTTGCTCGTGTTGCCGGGGCTCCACTCGCCGGAAAATTCAAGTTTTTACGAGGCTAGGGTTTTGCGTAAATACTCAGAGAAAACGCTCAAAGTGGAGCGTTTTGGCAACCTGGGGAGGGTAGATATAGGCCTAGAGTCCCAGGGGAAGAGAACCTCTTCCATTCACGCCTCTTTCCACGTCTCTCCGGCGATTTTTCCGGCACTGGTAGAGACGTGTGGAAGACGGGGGTGCCAGTATCAATTTGGGCCCCTGTGTTACACGTTTCTGTCAAAAGACCATTTTGCCCTTACAACTTTGACGGCTCATAACTCCCTCGTTTGAGCTCCGTTTCTCGCGTTCTTGGTGGCGTTGGATTCGTATCGACGAGCACTTTCTAATTATTATGTTTTCAGGAAATAATTTCACCCATAAATTTTTATTTTAATTTATTTAATAATTTCCTATTTTTATCTTAAAAATTAAGGATATTACAAACCATGACTTACATGCATAGTTCCAACATGTTTTGATAAGTGCATTTCAAATCAGTAGATATGGAATTTTAAACTACGCATCCACAAATAAACAAGCAATTCAACAAGGTTTTCTTGCTTCAACCCTAAAGCCTCTCTTAACCATGCGTTCCATCCTTGGATTGGATGCATAGTTTTAGAAGTCTTTTAATTAAATTGTTAGAAATTTCAGAACTAAACATTCATGTTTTATGAGTTCATATATTGAAGATTTATGTAGGTATAAATACACTCACTTATTTGAGAATATTCTGTATATTGCATTCAAATAACTACATCCAAATAATGAAGATCTATTTTACTACTTTTCTGCATCTTTTCTATAGATGAATACCGAGCAACGAAAGAGAAAAGCTACAAATTTCCTCAAAGCCACAATGAAAATCAAACAAGGATGCCCACTATACTGCTATCTATTTATTCTATCTTGAAAACATCCATACTCATCATTGACCATCCACATCTATCTTGAAAATAATTTACACAAGAAACTACAACATATGCATTGTCTATAACATCTGCAGTCACTTCATTTGTAAATCCATACACATTCACACTTACTTTCACTCTCTAAGTAACCCCCTCATTCTTCGTCTCATAAAAGTTATATACTTCAACCGCCACATATTCACTCCATCCTCAAACTCCAAATTTACTTCATCCATACTCATTTTTTCCCACACTCCAAATTTCCACTCATTCATTGCTTAAAATACAAATATATATATATATATATATATTGCAAAGAAAATGATAAATTCCAAAGGAGCACACACAAGTCAATGGATAAAAATACTTTAATATGTATTTCAAGTTCATGTAGTTACTCCAACAACTAATTAAAAGTCATTCCATAGTTAGCCCATTGAGATCTTATTTCATTAAAAATTACCCTGGAGTAAGTCTTCTTGGATGCCCACTCCAAAAGCACAGCAGCTTGGCATACAACATATTTAATTAAGCTAAAAAAATTTATCTAGATCTATAAAAATTGTAGAAACACACAAGAGTATGGAAAAAAAAAAAAATTTACCTGTAACAACTCCAAATTCAATAAATACTATTCTGGGCATTATTATGTGAAATTAGAATTTTAGAATGATATAGGAATTTTGATTAAGGGAAAATAAATTTTTCTATAGAAATGGAATTTGGAGTGGAAACATGAATGTTTGAAAGGTACTCAAAAAATTTAGTCCAACGATATCAAAAACACTAAAATTGGATTATGGATGAATTTTACCCCAAAATATTACTATTCCATGATTGGGTTATGAGTTTTCAAGGGGTATATTAGATAATACTTAAAAAATGGAATCCAACAACCCAAAGAACACTAAAAACAAAGTCCAAATGAGGAAGTTATGGGACTTCGAAGTCAGGGCTATTTTGGTAATTAAAAGTAAAAAACCAAGAAAATGAAATTGAAATTATAAAATCTAGATTCTACTCATCGATACAAATGCAACGATACTAAGTTCGTTGAAATCTGAGAATGGACAAATAAATGGTAATTTTCTTACAAAAGGGTATTTTAGTATTTTTGCTAAGTGGGCCCCACTTGCAGGAGATGGAATGTGATTGTCAATGGAGTTGAAAAACGTCATTAGTAGGGTGTACCATCTACATTGACTGTTATTATGGTGTTCAGAATAGTTGAGAAATCATTATTAAGCTTTAAAATAAATAAAACTAAACTAAACTAAAATAACAAAAGGGGAGGGGGGTGCATTTGATAATGGCATCCCCACTTAAGTGAAAACGTAGGGAACAGACCCCAAAACTTGATGAATAGAAGGAAAGAAAGAAAAGAAGAAGGAAGAAGGAAGAGGAAGGAGAAGAAGAAGAAGAAGGAGAAGGAGAAGGAGAAGGAGAAGAGAGAAGAGAAAGAGAGAAATGGAGGTGGAAGGCCGACCTGCACACTGGACAAGTGCATGCCTGCCTGAGAAGAAGAAGAAGAAGAAAAGGGGATTTTTGTGGGGTTCTCATCACCACAAAAGGAAGGCCACGTTGGGAAAAATGGTGACTCAGATGGTTAATCCAGCCACCCATTTCACACTAAAATAGGGGTGATCAAAAGCCCTTTGATCTCGTCGCAATAGGAGGAGAAAAAGGGGGGATTTTTAGCTGGCTAGATATTTCAAACCATCATCAGAGACGATAGGAGCTTGGATCCTTGATCCAAGCTGGTCATCTTCTAGGCTGGTCTAAAAGAACCAAAACCCCATGGTTTTGGAGGGATTTAGGACAATTTAGGCCGTCAATTAAAGAGGGAATTACTGTGTGACTAGATCAAGGAGGTTTCACCTGAAATCAATGTCAATCTAGCTCATCCAAGGGTGGAGCAAGCACAGAAACACACTATGAAGGTAAGATATGTGAAGCCCTGTTTCCAATTTGATGTATTTTGTTAAATTTGTTTGATTTTGCACTAGATCTAGATGTATAGACTATCCAACCATCCATTTCTTAATATAGGTTTATGAATAGGTAGATACACAATTGACAAACCCTAAAATCAATTCAGATTGTCGATCTAGACTATAAAACGAATCAGATGATCACAACCGTCTGATCAAGTTATGTTCACACAATAATTTTGCAGTGTCTTATCCATGATCAGACACCACAGATGAATCCTACGACCCTGAATTAGCTAGGATGCAGCTAGAATGGTATAATTTGGATGAAAACTGTGACGACCCAGGTTTTCTCATGCATTTTTTAAATGCAATATCTAATTCCTAAGGCGGGATGCATCCCTATTTGAAAACCATTTTATAAAAACTATGCCATGCAACGGAGAACTTTTTAGTTTTAAACTCATTTTTGAAAACCCCGAGTGTCATTTGCTTTCACAACAACTAAGGTAGTCTTTGAAAAACTTCAGAAATCATAAATGTTTTTCCCTAGGTCTATCCAGTCACAACACACAGCCCAACTGTAAATAAATACATATACATGTCCAAAGGGTAGAGAGTTTACTCACATGTATAGTTGTCTCTTTTTGTTGATTCACTTGCTCGTAACACTAACATAGATGTCCTCTACTCATGGATGGAATCATCCTGAAAAATGTTAAGGATAGGGTAAGCATATACTATACTCAGTAGGAGTCTATCACTACTAGTTTTGCAATGCATGAGATGTTTGACAATCATATGCTCTTTCAAAACATGTGCAAGTCTGAATACTCAAGTTCAATATCGATATTAAAATCCATTGTCAAACTGAAATACTAACGACTTAAAGGATCACATAATCCAAAATCAAAAGTATCATATACATATACATCATAACATTATGATATGCATAAGATGCTTCATTGAATCCAACTCATGGATATCTATCATGGTATGGTCGACCAACCTCATATCATGCCATATGCAATGCAAATAAGTCCATAAACCATAGGGTCCAACTATGCCCACGACCTCCTCGCTGTGTGGTCCCCAGGTACCTGAGGACACTCGGTCATAGCCTCCACGGGGCCTATGACACGTCGACCAAGTGCTGTGACACCAATGGTAGCCCCCTATACCACATGCAGTCGACGTAGGGACTTTCCTCTTTTTGGGCGTAGTACCCATCCACCTAATAGTGGTAGAGGCCGGGTGGCCAACCCAGACCCCTCAGCATAGCACCCACGGGCTTACTAGCCCAAATCACATAAGATCAAATAAGCCAAAACCTCTTTTCAAAACCTGTCCTCTTTGGGTCTCTCACAACTGCCTGGCCCTCGCCACTCCAGCGTCTTTTGGCAACCCTCAAGGACATGCAATCTTTGCAAGTACTTAAATCATGCAATGTATGCACTTGTTTGCAAAACATATATGTGCATAATGTATATGCAATCATTTACAAAACATGTCTATGTACAAAGCATTTATCATATGCATGCTGAATTAAGTCATATACTTAAATCATGTATTTGCAAAACAATCATAGTTCTTTTAAAAGAATCTAGTAGCAATAGAGCACCTACCTCAAAGTCTCTTGGAGTCGCATCCTTTAGCACTCAACCCGTCCCTGGGTCTCATTTATAAACTCCTGGGTATAAATGGATACAAGGAGTCCTAATTAATTTCAGTCTATTTAGACATTAGACCGCTAGTCCTGCCTATTGGGTCCCTGGTTTTTGCCTAATTCATTGTTAGGCTAGATCCTATGGTATGGATCTACTTTCCAATAGTTAAATTCTATAATTTATCCTCTAATCTAACTTTAAAGTCTCAATAGGTCCGCGTGCCCCGGTTCCCAGGACACCCGTGTATCCTGGTTGAACCGCAACCACTTTAAGTGCGTGCGCGCCCTAAGGCCGTGCCAGGGACTGCGTTTTGCAAGCGTATATGCATGCTCAAGTGACACACTATGACGTGCATCATCACATGGATGCCCCTTGTAGCATGGCGCGTCTCAGTTCTCAGGTCACCCCGTGCATCCTGATCAAGCTAAGACCCGTGCCCCATGTTGCACACGTACCTGAAGGCCGTACCTAGGACAGTGTTCGCACGTGCACAAGCATGCCTAAGCAACATGCTATGACGTGCATCATCGCATGGATGCACCTTGTAGTGTGGCGCGTCTCAGCTCCTAGGGCACCCCGTGCACCCTGGTCAAGCCAGGACCCGTGCCTCATGTAGCGTGCGCACCTGAAGGCTGCACCTGGGACAATGTACGCACTGTCGTACACTTGGAACCCATCCCAGGGACCAGTCCCAGGTGCACATGGTGCTTAGCATCCTTGGGACACCTGGCTCGTGCAGGGTTTGTCTGAGCCTTTTTGGGATGTTTTTCGGCCAGGAAATCCTGCTGGAAATCGTTTGAGAACGCTAGATCCGGCCTGGATCATAAGGTTTTCAAGAGATTTAATACAAGTACTAACATTACTCTTGTCAACATAAGATCATGAGTACAATCATGTATATCTCATGTAAATGCATGCATCAAATCCTCCTACCTTTAAGGAGTGATCTCTTTTCCCAAATCTTCTATGATCCTGACTGATGTATATGATCTGTACATCCATACGTATTGTTAATATATAAATTATGAACAATCTTATTGATCACTAGATCTGATGTTTAGAATGATCTTTAGATCATTCATATCTAAGTATTTTTCTATCTCTAAGTCTTTGTGTGTCCATCTCCTTGATCTTGATCTTTCATAGATCCATTGATTTACAATCTACACATGTTGATAAAGATCAGGGTCATAGATCTTCTATCATCTAGTTCTTCTTTGATCTAAGTTCAGTTATTGGATCATCCCTAAGGAGGATGATCTTGGTTTTCTTCCTTGAATCATCTTTGATCAAGGGTTTGGATTATCTAATCTAATGAATTATAACAAGCATACTAATAAACATGCATACTAAGTGCAATATAGTATTCTTATTCTTATTGTTCTTGATCATCCAAGATCTAATGGACCTTGTTTGATCATCCTTATCTTACTTACTGCTTTTATTAGGGTTAGGTAATTTACTAACCTTTTATACTCTTATTATTATTATTCAACTAGTTAATGTGCTGGTTGAAGGTAACTTATTTAAGCCTAAATCTAGACTGCTCCTCTTATTTCCAATTGGCTAAGGCTTACTAGCTGAATGGATGAACACAAAGTGGTTACTTCAATACTCATGTAAGGAGGCGTTTATACCTCACAAACATCAATGGAAGGTAGGGGAAGAGTGAGGCTCTATTAGATAACCCCCTTAACCAATATGTTCATCATTCACTAGAATGACCATAGCTCAACCTTTCATAAGGTTCTTATAAGCATGTTTACCCTAAATACTCTTTCTAATGGATTTTAATTAAGTCCATGAATATTTATATTGTCATTCATGATGTTTATTATTCTTCTCCTAGTTTGGGCCAAGGATTTGATAATCCTTATATTGTCCTACTAACTATAGCCCTTACTAATTAAGTCCAAAGTACTCCATTCTTATTTGTGTCATGAAACTTTACTTTCTCATTAGATTACATTTTTTATGTTTTATGCTCTTTATCTCATAACAAGTAGATCTACTAATAACATTTAACCGAAAATGAATTATAAATTCAAAGCATAAAACTACATAATTGAACACTTAATGATAATGAGGCAAGGTACTTAAAATTACTCTAACATGATTTCCATCTAATATACCTTAATAACTCAATTTAAACTAACGTGGACTTAAGGTATAATCTCATACTATAGTATAAAATTATATGAAATTCTAGCATTTTCCTAAGTTAGAGTGGCATGAAATCATACTAAAGTGCCCCTAAGATAATTAAATCTAGCACCTTATGATAACAATGAAATCACATATCATTCTAAAGTCTAAATATTATACTAGCATGATTTATAACATAATCATATTTAAAATACTTCATATAAAATGAAACTAATTACATTAACATTTTTAGAAACTTTTACTTATGATCCAACCATTAGATCTTAGATCTTTTCCTTTGATTAAGGGTATTAGTTATATTTAGGGGATTTTCTTTATTAAGGTCCAAAGATCATATTGATCTATTTTTGTCATAATCCATCCATAATTTCTTGGATTTCATTATATCAAAATTCATTTTATCCATCCCAAGGATCTGATCACACTTGATCTCATTGATCAAGTGGGTCCCTTTGTATTTTTAGGATTTTTCTACCATAATGGGTAGATCCCTTAATATATCTCATATATGTCCAAATAAACCATAAATATCACTTTATTTCAATAGTATATCATTAGTAAAACATATTTTCAAGATCTGATCATCTTAGATCTTGAAGATCTAGGTAATTGAAAACTTGTTTCTTTAATAAAGAAAGTTTTATTATATAACTTCTAGATTTTATCATTTCATCAGAAAATAGAGGTTTCAAGCTTTCCATAGCTTCTTTTTTATCTCAATTTGGAGTTCAGAAGACTCTAGAATGTGCTCTGGAAGTTCACAGTCCTTCTTGGGGCCTGGATTTGATCTGAGCCCAAGGAACGGATTGCCCAGATTAGGCGAGCGTACCGCGCTCGGTTTGTTAGATGCGTCTGTTGTGATGAAATATAGAAGCATCCTCACGGGGCATCCATGGACTCATGCGGGACATTGTCCATCTGATTGGGAGATTAGACAGTCTATTTGGACCGTCCAATCAATCCCTTCTCAATTGAGGGACCAAAACCTTCTCAGATCATTGTGAAAATTCTACCCTAGGGGTTTGGGACCCTTCTGGATCTATTGGTGTAGTCAGAATTTTCATCTAAGCACTCTGTAATCCTAAATTAAGGGTTCTGTTATTACTTTATTTTTACCTTTTTTATCATCAAAATAAATTACAGTAAACTAAAAATTACATAAACCAGTATTAAAAATCTATATAAAGTATTCTCACCTACTTGATTGGAGAAAAAACCTTGGTTATATGCCCAATTTAAAAAGAATACCTTGTTGATGAAGATATGGCCTAAGATCCACCTTTCTTGCAAATTCCCATTGTTTGAACCGTTAGATTTTGAAATTTCTTTGGGGGTTTTGTAGAATAGATATGGTGGAAAGTTTTGGATGGTGAAATTGATGAAATTGGATCTGGAACAAAGTACCTAATTGATTTTAGGTCTCTTGTTCCAATCTAAAAAGTAAAAAGAAATTGAAAAGAGAGATATCTCTTGGAAATTTTGGATTTTTGGGGAGGGATCTAGGTCTAATTTTTTAGAGAGAGTGAAGAAAATTTTGTGAAAATTTTATGAGCATTTTTGGACGGTTTTTGGGGTTGTATTTATAGGCATTTTGGTCTTTTTTTCATGATTATAATATTTAATTTTTTATTATTAAATGGCATGAAAGTCTCCCATGCTCCATTTTTCTTCCCCAAGACCAGTTGATGTTTGTTAACCCATGACTTCATGTGGGCTATTCATAAGATTCATTTTTGGGTCCCTTGTAAGCCCCACATGGTGTAAAATGACCGTTTTGCCATTTATGTATAAAATTTTGGGTTTTATTCCCATGATCTCAGATTTGAGTGTACTTAGTAGCATTGGATTCGTATTTCTCAATATATTCTAAATTTTGATGTCTCATATTTTGATTTTTGGGGGATTTTTATTTTTAGGTAAAATTACTATTTTACCCTTTTGTCCAAGAAATGAAGAAACTTAAGGATTTTTCATCCGAATTCAGAATTTGTCGTGCTTACAATCATTTGGAAGGGTTTGCTAAGTTTAATTTCAATTGTACATGTCTTATTATTTGATTATACTTGTATAACAAGTATATTCTAAATAACCCTAATATTTCAGCCCAAAATATCTGAAACTCAAATTTTATTGATTTTCTCAATCAATTACAAAAATTGGGGTTATTACAAATAGTAGGCAGGCATTAGCATTCAATGCCATGGTAATGGAATTCTGCTTAGTACCTTATGGCATAATAATTCTGTGCCAAGCACAAATATGCACTAGATAGGTGGTTCTACAAATTTGTTTCATACACCTTTCTTCCCCTTGCGCTCTTCATCGGCACATTTTTACATGCATGATCAAGTACAATAAATTGAACGTTACATGTAATTAAAAGAAAGAAGCATCATTTCTACACATACCTCAAACTTGGCAGAGTTGCAGTTCTATACAAATTCATTCCAAGCCTCCTGGTCAATGATGTCGGATTAAATGGAAGGCACTGTGTATA
Source organism: Warburgia ugandensis (assembly GCA_035236585.1). NCBI lineage: Eukaryota > Viridiplantae > Streptophyta > Magnoliopsida > Canellales > Canellaceae > Warburgia > Warburgia ugandensis. The sequence goes on along the minus strand of CP141139.1, from coordinate 54,523,309 downwards.
GCCTTAAAGGATCGTTGACATTTGGAACTATGTACTTGCGAATAAGGTAGTTCTTCCATTTTCTCCATTACTCACTAGCGCCTTGTAAAACAAGTGTCTTCTTGTCATCCGACACGTCAAAGGTAGACTACAAATGGAAGACATCAAATTACTATATTTGAAAAATAAGGAAAGTTATAATGTAAATAATACATGTACTTAATGTTTACATACCTTCACTATTTCCCATATTGAATCTTTGGTTGAGGATGCCACAAGTCTCCAATCCTCAAATATGATATGAACCATGCTTCTTACTGTAGAGCAAATGAGACTACTATAAGTAGGGGTACTCTCACCAATTTCTTGTCCTCTACTATATTATTAGACAGTTTCTTTAATTCCCTTCAATTTTCTCTTGATAACCTTTTCCATTGTTGTTCACCATCTACCCTTTCTTTTTGGAGTAGTATTGATCATGTGAGCCTCTTGTTCATGCTCTTAATTGAAGCCCTATTCTTCAGTTTGATGTTCTCATAGTTCCATCGTTACTACAAAGAAACATTCAATGATATTAGAACAATACTTTTAAATGACCTTTCAATAATGACATGCTAATTAAAACCCTCATCTAAGTAAACCATGGATAATCACCATCAACAACATGAATAAATATTTGCCTTGGAATAAAGATAATACTACAGTCTTTCAAATTACTAGATAAGGCATGATAAAAATGCATATTTAAATAAGCACTAAACAATCAACATGATGGATTTAGGTTTAACTATATTATGTATCTTCAACAAATAAATAGATATAATTACAAGTATGTTGGAAATGATTCATAGAGCAATGATTTATGCATAATCAATTACCATTCATTCATAGACTTATACCCATTTTCCATTCCTCATGACATACATATAGTCATGAGTAGATTTAAAAGAAAGAGCATGAATCTAAATATTACATGTTCCCCACACTTTCATCTACAATCATAAATGAAAACAATTTGAAATTGGTTAATAAAATCATACAATTCAAGTAACCATCATACAAATCACAAAAATACTTATTGGCTGGTTCACATACATACATTAGAGTACTTTGATTCATGCCATTGATTACTTGTGGCTAAGTTATTAGAAAGCTTCCATGCCTTAATCAGTAAAACAAAATCTTACCAGATCAATGTTTTCATGCTAGATTGTGATTACCCCATACCATGTGGGCCCCACTTTCTCGGTTTTGGTCAAACATTAGCATGACCCAGCTTGACCATGTCTACCTTAATAGTAAGTTATTGGTGTAGCTTTAAAATTTCTTGTAAGTGCATGAATCAAAGTAATATTGCATAAGATAGTGGATGATCCCGTGAGGAATCTCATGGATTATCAATAGATTGGATATTATTTAAATTACTTAAATTCAGCTAAAGAGAAAGAGTTGATGATTAAAATAGGAATATAAAACAAGAAGCAAACATGCATAAAATTAAAACTTACACCTAAAGGAAACTTGCTAAAAACAAAGCTAAACAATGAAAATGGTAACTTACTTAACTAATATACATTCAACTAAAGGAAACTATGGCAAGATTGGGATGAACCAATTAAGCAACTTAGCTTAAGGAAGCTACTAATAGGGAAGCTTTCCTAATCTAACACTTTCCTATACAAGAAACTTTCTAAGAATGAAACTTTCTGAGACTTAGAAAGGAAACTTTTTAAACCTAACCTAAGATGTAAACAACTAATTAACAACTACCAAAGCATGATTTAGCAACTAAACTAACCAAGAATTAAAGAGGAATGCAACATAGTACAATGTGCATGATCCATGAATTGTGTGCATGGTTCATAGGTTGAAAATTTTCCTTAATTGATGATTAAAAAGTAATATATCATGTAAGCTAACCAATGAACTTAATAAACAACCAAAAAATCTACATGGTTTACTAAGGATTCAAGAAATTAAGATATTTAGATGGCAAGAAAAAAAGCATAAAGATTAAGGATAAATTTTTTTTAGATTTCAAGACTTAAGAACATCAACTTAAATCAAGCATATAAAGCAACAAAAACATAGCCACATGTAACCATCATACCAATCACCATGGTTTTCTCCCTCTTATTTTCTTTGACATGCATGTAGATCAGGTCTCATCAGCTCCAACCCTCTTCTCTTCTTTCTCCTCTTCCCTCTTCTCCTCTCTTATTCTTCTCTCTCTTCTCCGTAGTGGGTGCAGTGTGTAGATTGGCTCCCACCCTCTCCTTCCCTCTTCTTTGGCATGGGTGGTTCTCCAGCGTGGAGATTGCCTCCAGCCCTCTTCTCTCCTTTCTCCTCTCCTTCTCTCTTCTCTAGAGTGGGTGTGGCATGCAGATGAGCTCCTACCCTCTCCTTCTCTCTCCTTCAGCATGGGTGCGGCATGCAAAGGAGCTACCACCCGCTCCTTCTCTCTTCTTCGGTGTGGGTACGGTGTGTAGATGAGCTCCCACCCTCTCCTTGTCTCTTCTTCAACGTGGGTCTAGCGTGCAGATCAACTGCCACCCACTCCTTTCTCCTCTCCTTCTCTCTTCTCTTCTCTTCTCTTTTTTCTCCTTTCTCTTCTCTTTTCTCTCCTTTCTCTTCTTCTCCCACATTTTCTCCCTCTCGTCGAGTTGCTCTGTCGGGTTTTGAGAAGAAACAGAAATATGTGTACAGGCACAAGTGCAAAGATCAAAAGTTTATACTTTTAAAGTCGCTTACTTATAAACGACTTTAAAAGTATTGATTTCTCAAGTCATTTAGTTATAAATGACTTTAAAAATGTACAATTTTTAAAATTTTAATTTAATATATATGTATATGCACCTCTTTTGTTAATTAGTACGTACTCCATAATATCTAACAATAAGTAACGCAAGCAATTAATGAAACAAAATTTTAATGATAGTGAGTTCAGGAATCAAGGGTTAGTTTAATAAAGGGTTTACGGTTCAAGTGTTCAGGAAACAACATAGGGTTAATTTGGCTAAGGGCTTAGAGTTCAAGGTACTTACGTATGTAAGTGTTTAGAGTTCAGGGACTTAAGAGTACTTAGTAAACAAGTTTTAAGGTTAGGAGTTAAGGGCTTAGGGGTAAGTTTCACTGTTAGAGTTTAAGGGTTTAGGGTTAAGATCAATATTAGGGGCTCAGGTTAATTAGGGTAGGGTTCATGCATGGATGATCTACACTTAATTAATTAATTTTAAATGAATATATAAATATATATGTGTATTTGATTGACACTTCCAAAGTTTACTTGCACCACCCAAAATTGTAGGAACAGTACTCCATTTTTAAGAACAAAAAATATGTAATATAACCAAAAAATAGTACAAGAAATGTACTAAAAAATGAACATAAAACAAAATAAAGATGATAAATTAATTATATTAAAATGTGGGGGAGTTATCTTAATTCCCATTCCTGACCTCTGTGTGTTAGAGTTGTTCTTATAATATATATGTATTCAGTTTACACTAAGTGTGTCGCAAAGTACTATATAGAAACACTCATAAATAAATAAAAATATGTGATAAACAAAGAAATACCAAAATTGTACAAATAAAGCATAGCAAGCAAAATAAGATGAATAATTTATTATGAGCTTAGCTATAATTTTAAAGTCATTTATTTTTTAAACAACTTTAAAAGTACATACTTTAAAAGTTGTTTATTTATAAAAGACTTTAAAATTACATACCTTTAAAGTTGTTTATAAATAACAACTTTTAAAGTACATACCTTTGAAGTCAACATTTTAAAATGTTTTTTGTTTAAATTATGTATACACCTTTTATATATACTTATAATATCTAACAATTATTACACAATGCAATGATTTTATTTTTATTTTTATAGTCATCATTGCATTCATGCATTCTTTTTGCATGCATATATATATATAGCTAACTTATATATCAATCCATGTGTATATTATTGCTCATGATAAAAGACCTAATTAAAAAGTATAAATATTGACTTATATAGATGTTGCAACTAACTAATATACATATTATTCCATAAACCCCAATATATATATATATATATATATATTTTTTTTTTGTTTTCAAACCCAAGCACCTTCCTCACCATTGTCATGCACATAATCCTCATTCTCACCAAGTATTTCTTAGATTGATGGGATTGTTTTGGTAACAAAATGGTAATTTATTTCAATGTCTCCCAGATCATCTTCATCATATAAATTCCTCGAATAGGATGATAAAATAGTTGACCATCTCTTATCACGTTCATTTTATACGTAAAATACTTGTTTTTACTTGAGATGCCAAAATAAATTGATCATTTTTCTAGCCAATCCTGTTTAGGTCAACCAATGTCAATCCAAGGGCATTAATTTTGTTGCTATCTTTGTTTTGTTCCACCCAATCACACTTAAACACAACCATAGTTCCGAAAGTATAATCCAAGGCCCAAATCTCTCTTATAACCTAGTAATAAATTTCATCTGCAATTATTGGTTTGTTATCCTTTGAACTGGAAAAGAATGTAACATTGGCAACTAAGTTAACTCCACTATTTTGTTGCACTCTTGTGTTATCACGGTCTTTGCGTAAAAGTGATAACCATTGATGGCATATCTAGCATATTTTATTACTTCTGGTCATGGTCCCATCACTGTCCATCATAAGGTTTCTGATATACTATTGCCAGCTACTTCTCGCTGATCTTGAATCTGTGTATATTAATATATTATGTAAGATTAAGTAAGATTAATATATACATACATACATACATATATATATATATATACATAACATAGTTATTTAATATACATTAAGTGAGAATTTACCATCTTACACAACCAATTATTGAAAGTGTGACAATGCTCAAATTGTAGCCACTTTAGTTTCTTTGCATAACTTGGATTCTTTGCCTCGTTCACATCCATGTGTTCACTATGTACACATATGTACACAAACAAATTAATAGAGTATTAATCATAGAAAATGTAATTAACCATCAACAATTAAATTTTACATATGCATGCAAATATAATTAACTTACTCAATGTATGGTTGGACTTCATCAACATTTCATAACACATAAAGATGTGCTTGGTCTAGTTCTTTATAGTCAATGATTGATACACAACCACTAGATAGAGGTTTGCCAACCTTGGGATCATATGCAACTAATTGTTTCTTTCTTGATATTCCAATGGCATCCACTTCTGCTAAGTACTCTATGCAAAACTCCACTACTTCCTCTGCAATGTAACATTTGGCTACACACCCCTTTGGCTAGTTGTGATCACGTACATACCCTTTTAAAATTTTTATGTACATCTCAAATGGATACATCCATCACAAGTAAACTGGCCCACAAAGTCTGACCTCATCAATGAGGTGCACTATTATGTGTACCATGATGTCAAAGAAGGATGGTGGAAAGATTATCTCAAGCTCACATAAAGTTATCACTAGATGACCTTGAATTTCTTATAATTTTGAAACATCCACCACCTTCTTGCACAAAGCATTAAAGAAGTAGCAAAATTTTGTAATAGCTCCCCTAACTTTGTCTGGTAACACCGAACATATTGCCACTAGCAGTAGTTGTTGCATCAATGCATGGCAATCGTGTGACTTCATCCTCAATAATTTTAGCTCTTCCATGGAAACAATGTTTTTAAAGTTTGAAGAGTATTCGTCTGGGACTTTGAGCTGGAATAAGGTTTTACACATTACTCTCCTCTCCTCTCTATCAAGAGTAAAATTTGCCTTAGGCATGTATGTTCCTCGACTGTCCCTATCCTCTGGGTGCAACCTCCTCTTCAAACCCATGTTCATAAGATCCATGCGAGTTGCAAGTCCATCTTTTGTTTTTACTAGGATATTAATCAACATATCAGTCAAGCTTTCACACAGATTCATCTCAATGTGCATGACATCAAGCACATGGCCTATATGCAGTGATTTCCAGTATGGCAAATGAAAGAATATTGATTTCTTCTTCCAACTACTTCTATAATTACTTTCACCTGCATGTTTACTTGATTTCTTCTTTCCCCACAAGAAATTGATGTTTTCAACCTGCTTCAATACTTGTCATCCTATTAACATCTTTGGAGGTGTCTTAGTCTTTACACACCCATTAAATTCTCCCTTCTTAAAATGATATGGATGGTCTTTGTGCAACCATCTTCTGTGCCCAAGGAATGCCATTTTCCTACCATGTTTAAGTTGTATAGCACATGTTTGATCATTGCAGATAGCACAAACATTGTATCCTTCACAGTGCATCTAGACAAATTACCGTATGTAGGGAAATCACTTACTATCCACAACAATATAGCCTTTAGGGTGAATGACACTTTCCTATATGCATCGTATGCTTCAACGCCTACATCCCATAATGTCTCAAGATCATTGATCAAGGGAGACAAGTACACATCAATGTCATTTCTTAGCTTCTCTGGACCCAATATCAACATAGTTAGCATCATGTACTTCCTTTTCATGCATGGAGATGGTGGAAGGTTGTAACAAACTAATATAATGGGCCAACAACTATACTTGCTGCTCATCGAACCATGAGGATTAATCCCATCTACAAATAATGCTAGACGTAGGTTTTTAGGTTCTTCACCAAAATTAGGCTACATGAAATCTACGAGTTTCTATGCTAAGCTATCTACTGGATGGCATGAAAAGCTATTAGCTACTCTGTCATTAGCACACCAACTTCTTTGTTGTTTCTATCATATGAAACATTTTTTTGAACCTTGGAATAGGGGGAAGTACCATAGAACCTTTGTAGGAATGCCTGTAAATGTCTCAGTTGAATTCTTCTTTAACTTCCATCTTGACTATCCACAAGTTGGGCATGTAGTTTTATCCTTGTGTTCCTTCTTATACAAGATGCAATCATTGGGACACACATGTATCTTCTCATACTTCAATCCTAGTGCAACCATGGTTTTCTTTGCCTCCCATGTGAACCTCGCCAATTTATTATCCTTCAGTAGCATCTTACCCACTACTTTCATGACTTCTATAAAACCTTGATCTCAAAAACCAAATCGTGATTTCACGTTGTAAAGTTCTACCACTGCAGACAGCCTTGTATAATCTTTACACTCAGGGTATAATGGCTCATCGACTTCCTCTAATGTAGCATGAAATTCTTCAGGATCATTGTGGAAGTCATCATATGCATCTTAAAACATTGGTACAGCTATACTACTATCTCCAACACTTCCTATGGTATCTTGATCATACATTCTAGGCCGTGTCGAGGGATGCAAAAGTTCTTCTCCATGTCAGATCTATGGGTGACAGCTTTCAGTGATTCCATTAAAGCACAAGTATTCTCTCAACACCTCCACAATTACTTTTTTCAAGTTTCTACATTTTGAGCATGGACAATGAATGCGATTACGATCAACACCTGCTCTAAGAGCAAAGTTTATGAAGTTTTCTCTACCCTCATATTCTTTCAATGTTCTTGTTGTAGACATCCAAGCATATTTGTCCATTATCACACAAAATCAAACCAAATTTGCGTGAAAACTTGTAAGACATGAAAAGATTAGGTTAGGCATTTTATCAAATATTAGATATACATGAATTAGAAACATCCAAAATAACTATATATATATATATTTCATGCATGAAAACTTTCAATTAACAATAAAATAAAATAATATTATGACATACACATTCACGAATGAAATCAACTTTCAAAAGAATTTCTAACCAATAGCCTTGTAAACTTTATTCAAATATGCATAATACATATAACACAAACAAAGAGATACTAACCAACACTGAAAAATTAATATTGACCAGGAATTTGTGAATGTAATTTCAATTCACGAGTAGGATTTGGTTCAAAGTAGAGAAACAAAAGTCTGGTTAACTTTATGGCATAGATAATAAACATAGAGTGATAAGGCACATAGGAAGTCGATGAAATAATTCTTAAAACAAATGTTCAATTGAAGTCGTTTGATGAAAAATGACTTTAAAAGTCTATGATTTTAAAGTTGTTTGAATATAAACAACTTTAAATGTTCATAATTTATTTTTATTTACCAATTTTGCATTCCATAATAATATAAATAGACACTGAAACTAATTTTACAAACACAATCACATATAATACATATAAACAAACATGTCAATAAGGAAATCAAATTATTTTTTGATTACATCCAATGTTACATTTATATCAAATGTTACATACTAGTTATTATATCTTAATAAGCCAAGATCAAATAGCAAATCTAATCTTTCATCAAAACTTGGCCTAGTATTTAGTTGACACCACTCCTTTTCTTCAAATAGGCCAAAATTTAATGGTAAAACCACCACTCTTCATCAAACCCTATTTTTGGGTGAGAAGCACAAATCCATATTATTCTCCCTTTCTTCAATAGTAGGCTTGTGAGAGAAGTAGTTTTCATTTTTAATGAAATCATACGATTTTGGAGAAATCAGGATGATTGAATAGATTCTTTAACACCATGATATGTAGAGAGAAAACCCACATGATCTACGAAATAAAAACATAGAAAAGTTAGTAACAAGAAAAGAAATATTCATGTGATTTAAAAGAAGTTGTGGTTTACTTACAGTTTTTTCCATCACACCAATAGTCAAAATATAAAAATGGAAAGTATAAAGGGAAAAAAGAGAGATGCATAAGGACCAAAGATGAATCCGTCATGCCAAAACATTGAGAAGAAGAGGAGATGGGAAAAAATGTTACTTCAATGGCTATTTATAGATGATCGAAGACTTTAGAAGTTGTTTAGTTATAAATGACTTTAAAACTTTATCACTTTTTAATTCATTTATTTATAAATTAATTTAAAAGTACATTCCCACTAAATAAAAAAAATCATTCCAAATTTGTCTAATACTTTTCAAGTCGCTTAATTAAATGACTTAAAAAAGACATGAAGTTTTTAAGTCATTTATATCTAAATGACTTCTAAAGTTTATCACTTTTTAAGTAGTTTATTTTTAAGCTACTTCAAAAGTTATTTTCGCAAAAATTTATAACTCGTGCTAGTTTTTTAAAGTCACTTACCCGTAAATGACTTCTTACGTCTATCTAATTAAAGTCGTTTATTTTCAAGCGGCTTGTAAAATATTTACAAAGTCGACAATAAAATAAGAGACTTCTTTATGCCAACTTTAAAACCCTCATATTTAGTAGTGATATGAAGTCCAAGAGTTCAGATTGAAAATTAGATGTCGTTACAAAGTTAGAGCAGTTGGAAACCCTAAGTGGAATATCAACCTTATGCATACTAAAAAGGGTGTTCATAATGTGACAGAACTTTCCATGCATGATGTAAGCAATCAACAAACTTAGGAACCTTATAAAGAAAGCTCAAATCATATACATTGGACTCACATACAATGAGAGCTTTCTAAAATAAAACAAGTTAGAAGATCGGGGTCTGCATGATACACATTCCTTTGCACTCTCTCTCCCACTTAACTGTAAGAGGGGACCACTCAATGGAATAGAAAACTTTTCAATGTAATTAAGTCAATTTTGACTTGGTTCCATGTATTTTACATGCAAAATAAATAAGAAAGGTGGAGAAAATAAAGGATAAGAAGAAAGAGACAATTTACAAGAAATGTACTATTGAAAATCATCTTACTTTTCAACCACTTAAAGGACAAGATCTATCCTTGTTAAAGCATATCCTAAGTACCCAATGAATATTAACCCAAGCAAGGATAGCCCAATGAGAAGATAGATTGCAATGAAGACTACACTAAAAGCCCATCGGTGGAGACTTTTAGGTTGACTGCCCACCTATTTTCAAGAAAAAATGTCATTTACAAGGGGGAGAAGTCCCACCTTGCTTGAAGCCTATTGAATGGACAAAATTATGGTGGGATGGGAGAAAAATAAGGAAATGCCTAGAGTGGATAAGGAAATCTTAAAGTAATCTAGGTTATCCACTCTAAGGTAGTTTGATCCAATAGTGAAGAGAAAAAGATCCTTTATAGAAGATCTTTCTAAATAAAAGGAGTTCCAACTGAATCTCATCCACTCAAGCTAGCTTAATGATGATCCAATGGATAGGAATGAAGCAGAGCAAAGGTTCAAACCCTAGCCACCATTCCCTTGTTGAAAAGTTAAACCAAAACTCTCAGGATGTAAAGATCTCAACTACCCATTCTCATCCAATGGTCCACCTTCGTCTCAGCTTTTTTGTACTTCTCACATATACTCAATAGTTCCATATCTCTCCCCATGTACCTTTCTATTTGCATCTCTTTACCAAGATTTTCTCCTTTCCCTTCTATCCTCTTTCCCTCCTAGCCTATCCCCATTCACTTCTATCCTCTTTCCCACTTGACCCATCTCCTTTCCCACTCTGCCTTATCTCCTTTTATCCTCATCTTCCTCTTCCTCTTATGGATTCCATGCAGCTGCTTCTAATCTCTCTTCCTTCATTCCATTATCCTTAAATCCTCACCATCTATTCCTCCCTTCTCCTTATGATCCACACCCTCCATTCCCTAGGCTTCCACTAAAAAAAAAATCTATAAATTCAAGAGTAAGAAAAGGAAGTTCCATCACTTACTTCCCTACACCTTAGAGTTACATTCTTGGAGAAATAAAGGAAGGCAGGGCCCTTAGTAGTAAAGATTTTTCACAAAATAAAGTAGTAGAAATTCTTTTCTTTAGAACTTGTTTTGAAAAACCCAAGTCATCACTTCATACATAACATAAGTAGAATTTTTGTACAAGATAAAATTCCATTGAAGGAATATACTTTTATTAAATTAAAGAATTCGTCCAGTGGTTCACAGTACAACCCAGGAATCATTACCATACTTGTCCACATCACATAATCCAAATTTCAAAGCTCACCATACAATAAAACTCTTATTACAATACAATGCTTTCAAATAAAAATACATGTCTTCAAAGGATATGCCTAATTGATAATTCTTCCAAGTCTTCTCAATTCTTAAGCTCCTAATTCTCCTTCTCTGTAACTAAGATATTGTAAACATTCAAACATCTACAATGTCTCAGCAAGCTATGCTTGGTAGGGGATTTAAGAAATATAATAATTTGACAGTATAATTCTAATACTTCATAATCCCATTATTCATAAACATACTCATGGATCAATCTCTTTACTTTGTCATATATGTACATCCTTATACATACATACTGTATACATAGTATAGATATATATAAATGGTCAAAACCATGAAAAATAGTTAATATCTCAAACATCAATAGTCACAATCAACCATACTGAGTTGATAAAACATCCAAACTCTGCTGGGAAAATACTCCCTTATTTGGGCAGTATCGGCACCTCATTATGCCAAGGCATCTCACTATGCCATGCATCATAATACAAAATACTCAAAGGACTACTATGCATGTAGTCAGAATCTGTACCATGCCCCCAAATAACTGCCCAATAATCCACCTATACCATCCTTGGTGGAAATCACAATATCCATGTCCATATGGGGAGGACCATGGTTGTCACAGTGGCGGCTTTCCCATAATTGCCCCACTTGACTTTTAGCCTCACATAGGCTTGGTATCCATATCATAACATGTTTCCTAGAGCAAGTGGCCAAACCCTACTAAGTCTCCTAGCATAGCATCTCTAGGCATATGCCTGTTTAAAACAAAACCACACGCCTCCATGCTTGTATGTAAAGTAATTCTCATACATACTTGACAATTTGTCTATTTACTTAGGACTGGAATACCTTCTAGTTCCCTATTCACTTAGGGTTTTCCTCAATTCTAACTTAACCATTTCATATGTGTTTTGGTTGGATCATAAGGTTTTTCAAGGGATTTTATCATCATCATCATCATCAAGACCTTATCCCAATTAGGGGTTGGCCATATAAATCTTATTCCTCCATTCAACTCTATTAAATACCATGGCTTCATTAGTCCCAAAGTTTTTAAATCTTTCCTCACCACTTCTATCCACTTTCTTTTAGGCCTTCCCCTTGCCCTTTTAGAACCTTCTACTTGTATTGACTCACTCCTTCTAACCAGTGGTATTGTTGGTCTCCTATAAACATGTCCAAACCATCTAAGTCTAATCTCCCTCATCTTGTTACCTATTGGTGCTACCCTAAATTTCATCTGATATTTTCATTTCTAATTCTATCCTTTCTTGTCTTACCACTCATCCATCTCAACATTATCATTTCTGTGACACTCATCCATCTCAACAATCTCTCCACTCTCATGGATCAATGATCTTAAGTATCGAAAGTGGTCTTTCACAGGGACTTCTTGGTTATCAAACTTGACTGGTGTTCCACTCCTACTCTCCTTGCTAAAATTACATTCCATATATTCTGTCTTAGTTCGACTAATTTTAAATCCTTCAGATTCTAATGCTTCTCTCCATAACTCTAGCTTTATGTTTACACCCTCCCTTGTCTCATCAAGTAGGACTATATCATCCGCAAATAGCATGCACCAGGGAATCTCCTAGTGTAGATGTTTTGTTAATTCACCCATAACTAATTTGAAGAGGTATGGACTCAATGTCGATCCTTGGTGCAGTCCTACAGTGATACGAAAATCACCAGTCACACCACTAGTGGTCCTAACATTTGTTACTACTCCCTCATACATATATTTAATTATGTCTATATACCCCTGAGAAACCCCTTTACTACCCAACACCCTCCATATTAACCCTCTAAGGACTCTATCATAAGCTTTCTCTAAGTCGATAAAGACCATGTGTAGGTCTTTCCTCCTCTCCCTATATTTCTCTACTAATTGTCTTAGTAAGAAAATAGCTTCCATGGTAGACCTCCCAGGCATAAGACCAAACTAATTCTACGATACATTTCTTTCATGTCGTAGCCTCTTCTCAATCACTCTTTCAAAAAGTTTCATGGTGTGGTTCATAAGTTTGATCCCTCTAAGATTAGTGCAGCTCTGAATGTCTCCTTTATTCTTATAGATTAGTACAATAGAGCTTTTCCTCTACTCATCAGGTATTTTCTTAGATTTTATAATCTTGTTAAACAACTTGGTCAACCAAACTACCCCAATATCTCCCATATGCTTCCAAACCTCTATTGGTACACCATCAAGCCCCATGGGCTTTCCTGATTTCATCTTGTTCAAGGCCTCTTTTACTTCAAGTATTCTAATTCTATGTTCATATCTATAATATTCAATGCTATTTAGATTTATATTATTTTGAATCCTTATATTCTTAGATCCAGTGTCATTTAACAATTTTTGAAAGTATGTTACCCACCTTTATTTGATCTCATCATCTTTGGCTAATACCTTTTGATCATCACTTTTAATACACCTAACATGATCTAAGTCCTTACCCTTCGGTTCTCTTACTTTTGCAAGTTTAAACACATCTTTCTTACCTTCTCTTATTTCTAGTCTTTCATAGAGCTCATCATATGCTTTAAGCTTAGCCTCACTTACTATTCTCTTAGCAACGTTTTTAGCATTTTTATATTGTTCATAGTTTTCATTATTTCTAATCTTCTACCATGCTTTAAAACGCATCTGTTTTTCTTTACATTACACTTGTTAACATTTCTATACATAAGATCATGTATTCAACACGTATATCTCATGTAGATGCATTTATAAAATCCTCCTACCTTCAAGTAGTATCCATCTCTTTAGATCTTCCATGATCTTGACTAAAGTGTGAAATCTATAAATCCATACATACTATAAATATTTAAACAATCTGAAAAATCCTATATTTTTTTATCCTATCTATATTGTTTGTTTAATATTGTCCTTTGATATAAAGGATCTAGATCTTTTATCCTATCATGATCTATTTTCCTCAAATAGTGTCAATCCTATTGATCAATAGATCTGATGGTTAGAATGATCTTCTAATCTTTCAAATCTAAGTATATTCTATTTCTAAGTGTGAAGCACTGGGTCGATGAGGGCCGGCCAAGAGAAGGCTAGTAGGCTTCTAAGCTAGGGTGAAGGACAGGGAGTTAGTCCCACATCACCTGAGGAGAGGAAACTGGGCTGTTTATAAGAGTTCAAGAAACTCTAATGGTTATAACATGTTTTCCCTGGGAAACTGGGGAAGAACAAACCCGAGAGGGGTGTACGGGCCCCTCAAAGCAGACAATATTGTGACTATTGGAACCCTGGGCTATTACAAATGGTATCAGAGCCAATTCCCCTCGTGGTGTGGTGGCTAGCCGCATGCGGACACCTAGTTGTGGTTATCATGCAGGGACGCATGTTCCCTAAGGGGGGAAAGATGTGAAGCTCTAGGCCGATGAGGATGGGCCAAGAGAAGGCTTGGGTGAAGGACAGGGAGTTAGTATCACATCACCTAGGGAGAGAAAACTAGACTATTTATAAGAGTTTGGGGAACTCTAACCATCACAACGCATTTTCCCTAGGAAACTAGGGAAGAACAAACCCATGAGGGATGTATGGGTGCCTCAAAGCGGACAATATTTTGACTATTGGAACCCCAAGGTGTTATACTAAGTCTTTGTGTATTCCTTTCTTTGATCTTGATCTATCACAGATCCTTTGATCAATAATTTATACTTGATGATAAAGATCAAGGGCTTAGATCTTCTATCATCTAGTTTTTCTTTGATTTAAGTTTAGTTGTTTGATCACCCCTAAGAAGGAGGATCTTGGTTCTCTTCCTTAAATCATATTTGATCAAGGGTTCAGATCTTCTATTCTATTTGATCTAAATTGCAAGAAATATATATCATCATCAAGAAGTATTTATTTCTTTTATTGTTCTTGATCATTCAAGATCCTATGGATCTTGTTTGATCATCCTTATCTTACTTACAATTTTTATTAGGATTAGATAATTTACTAACCTTTTATGCTCTTATTACTATTATTCAACTAGTTAATTTTTTATTAGTTAAAGATAGCTTATTTTATCCTAAGTCTAGATAGCTCCTCTTATTTTTAATTGACTAAGGCATATTAGCTGAATGGCTAAACACAAAGTGGTTACTTCATTCCTCATGTAAGGAGGCTTTTAGACCTCACAAACATCAATGGAAGGTAAGGGAAGAGCGAGGCTCTATTAGAGAACCCCTTTAACCACCATGTTCAGCATTCACTAGAGTGACCTTTGCTCAACCTTTCATAAGGTTCATATGAGCATTTTAACACTGAGTACTCTTTCTAATTGATTTTAATTAAATCCATGAACATTTAAAATGTCATTCATGTGGTTTATTATTCCACTATTTGGTCTAAGGATTTGATAATCCTTAGATTTTCCTACTAATTATAGCCCTTACTAATATTAAGTCAAAGTCATTCACTCATCTTAATTGTCCATGAATCTCTATATTCCATTAGTTTACATTTTTGGTGATTTATGCTCATTATATCTCAATAACTACTTAACATTTGAATCTACTAATAAAATTTGACAATAATTAAATAATAAAATTTAAATCATAAATCCAATATAAATTTAACAACCATTTATACTAATATGCTTCCTATGAATGTAACTTAACCTAATGGAATAAAACTATACTTAAACTAGCATGATCCTAAGTTATAAAATACATGAAATTTTACTAGTAATCTAATGGAATTATGCTCAAATCTCAAATTCAAACTAACATGGCCCTAAGATAATTAAATTACCAACATATTGTAACAATCTAATAACATTTACAGCATAGCATGCTAAAATTTAAGAATTACACTATCATGCTTCCTAATTTATATCATAAATCACATTTACAATTCTATCTCAAATAAAAGATAAGTAAACTAATTAAATTAATATTATTAGAAACTTTTACTTATGATCCAACCATTAGATCTTAGATCTTTTCCTTTAGATCAAGGGTTTTAATTACATTTGGGGCTTTTACTTCATTAAGGTCCAAAGATCATACCGCTTGTTTTTGTCACAATTAATCCATGACTCACTGGATTTCAACATAATCTCATTCATACAACACATCCAAAGGGTCTGATCATGCTTGATCTCATTGATCAAGTGGGTCCCTTTGTATTTTTATGTACCATAAAGGGTAGATTCTTCAATTTATCTTATATATGTTATAATAAATCATAGATCTCACTTTATTTGAATATTATTTCATCATTAAATCAGATCCCCAAGATTTGATCATCTCGGATCTTGAAGATCATGAAATTTGGAAGCTTATTTCCTCAAAACAAAAAGTTTCTTGAAGAGTTTTATCAATTTTAAGATTTTAGAAGAAAATAGACATTACAAGCTTTCCATAGCTTCTTTCTTATCTTGATTTGGAGTACAGATGACTCAGCAATTGAAGAATGAAGTTCACAGTCATTCCAAGGGTCCATATTTGATCTGAGCCTAGCGAAAAAACGGTCAGGCGGCGGGTCTAGTCAGGTGGAGCGGGCCGCCCTACCATCACTGGGACGCAAGTTGGAACGCACCACCTAGGACCACATCACTCAGCGCATCGTTCTATTAGAACGTTGCCCCACATGGATTGCATGCACGAAAAGGCGTGCCTTTGCTCGTCCTGGGAACTAGATCTTATAAGAAGATCAGACAGTCTATTTTGGATCGTCCAATTAATTCTCCTTCAATCAAAGCCTCAAAGCTTGATGAAATTTCATAAAAAATCTACACTATGTGTTTTGGACCCTTTGGGATCAATTGAATGGCTCAGATTTTCCATCTGAGCCCTCCATCATACAGAAATGAAAGGTTCTTGTCCTTACTTAATTTTTATAATTTTTAACCTAAAACTAATTTTAGAAAAATAAAAAATTATATAAAATAACATGAAATAAGTATGGAAAGAGTATCCCCCAACCTGATTGGAGAAAAATTAGGTTTTGAAGCCCAATTTTAAAGAAATATCCCATTGATGATAAGATTGCCCGATAACTGCTCGTTTTGTGATTTCCCATTGATTGCACCATTGGACCTTGAAATTTCTTTGGGGTTTTTGTAGATAAGATATTCTAAGATAGTATGGATGGTGTGATTGGCGAGATTTGATTTGGAATAGAGTGCCTAATTGAATTTAGGTCTCTTGTTCCAATCTAGAGAGAGGAGAGAGGAGAGAGAAAGTGAAAGTGAAAGAACAGAGATTTTTGGAAATTTTGGAAATTTGGTAATGAATCTAGATCTATTTTTTTAGGAAATGCAAGATAATTTTGTGTTAATTTTTATGAACATTTTTGGAGGATTTTTGGGGATGTATTTATAAATGGTTTGAATTTTTCATCATTACTTGTAATAATTATGTTTCAATTCTTTTGAATATTAAATTAACATTGGATCCTCCACTACTACCTCCTTCACCCCTATCATCTGATAGTGGTTTGACTACTCATTACTTTTTTTTTGGCCATTGGATTCATTTGTGGGCCCCATAGAGGTGTTGAAGGACCATTTTGCCCTTTTATGGAGAAAAATGCATTTTATTCTCTCGAACTCAGAATTGAGCATACTTAGTGGCATTGGAATTGTATTTCAGAGTACATTCTAAATATTGATGTCCTAGATCTCTGTTATGGGTAAAATTACCATTTTACCTTTTTATTCATAAAAATTGAGAAAATTAGAGATTTTTCGTTTTAACTTGGAAATGAACATACTTAGTGTCATTTCGATCAATTTTTTGAGTACATTCATAATTTATAAGTTTTAAATTATATTTTAATCTTTATAATAAGAGAATTTACAATAACCTAATATTTCAGCCTAGAGTTTTAAATTGTCTCAATCAATTTACAAAAATTGGGGTTATTAAAAGATCACCCTCACCAAAGCTCCCATAGAAACACATGTCCAATCCATGTAGAAATGGTATGTGTCTTGACTATAATTCCATTTTTCGTCTTAGTTCATTCTCTCTTTCTTATCTTTTGTCTTTCCATGCACACTTAGTTTTGCACACACCATCCTAAGGCTACATGCATGCTCTCTTCAAGCATCCACAATCCTTGCACACATGCACCTTTCGTGCCTTCTTTTACTTCTATTTTTGCATAATCATCTCACTCGCATGCACTTTCCAAGTTACCTTCCAAGCTTAGGATTGCACTCATTCTTCTAATCATTAGCTTGAACACATCCTTGATCATCCATTATAGGTTTCCATGCATAGTTTTTCCCTTGCATGCCCTAGGATTGCACACATTCTTCTTTTGTTCTCTTTCTCTTTCATACATTTTCATGGACCATAGCATACTTCAACCTAGGGTTTCATGCACTTCTCCACTACCAAAGTACCTTTCCTCGCCTAGGAACTCCATGGATCTTCCATTCTAGCTTAACCTTCCTTACATGCAACTTCCTATTTCTTTTTGTTTTATAGCCATAACATTCACCACCTTAGCACCCCCCCTACATAGCTTAGAATTGCATGCACACACTTCCATTTCACTCGCACCTTGTGTCCTTCACTTCTTCTATCGATCCCATGCACAATCTCTTTTCTTATTTGATTTGCATGCACACTCTGTGCCTTACTCTTCCATGCATTCTTCTCTTTTCTTCTTTCTTTTCTTATTGGGATTTTGGAATAAAAAGAAAAGGAACCCTTGTGCCTTTCTATGGCAACAAGGATTCATTCCATTCCTAAAGTAATGGTTGAGAAAAACCAAATTCCTCCATGAAGCCATCCAAATTCCTAGCTAAAGGCATCATGCTAATGAGTAGGACACCTGTCAAAGGTACATACCCAGTTCTTTCCTCATCTCCTAATTTTAGAATTGGTGAGTCCTAAGCCAAGGGCCATTTTCATGTTTTCCTTCTAGTTCATCTTAAGGTTGGAAGCCTCTTCTGTGGCTAACTCTTCCTTAAGATGAATGACCTCTAAAATTCTCTTTGCTTCTTTCCTTAAAAGCCACCCTATATTGTAGACTATCTAGCTAAGAAGAAGAAACATTTTTTATTTGTATAATTTCACTCCATCTTCTTATTTTCTTCTTATAATGGTGGTGATCTTTTAGGGAGATTGTTAGGCATCTCTTTTCTATAGCTTCCATAGCACTTCATTCCTAAGAATCATTGGAAAGGGATTTGACTTTTGGGTGGTGGCATGATGGGTTATAGATGAGAATAGCTTGGTGCTAATCTAGTGTAATATGAGTTGAAGAGATGTATACAAGCTCCTGTTGAAGAAGTTTTCTTTACATTTTTGTCTTTACTTGCTCATGTATTTCTTTTCTTGTTCATGTAAACTAGTGGTTTTTTCTTACTAGTTTACTTCTTCTAATTTGCTTGTCTATTTTTTATGCTAAGAATCTTTACTTTCCTTTGATTGGCAAGGTAAAAGTTAAAATAACTTTAGTCTTACTTAAATTTTCTAAAATTGTCCTTGCGGGATTAACTTGTATTTGTTGGTCTATACTCCAATAGACCTCTGCACTTGCTATAATTATTGAAGCACATCAAGTTTTTGGCACCATTGTTGAGGATTTGCAATAGAGTTTAATTAGAATCTAGGTTAACTCACTTTAGGATTAATCTTAGTTTTTAGGGCTGCATATAATTACTTTGCATGTTTCTTATTCTTGAAGAATTTGATACTTTCCTTTTTTGTCTAGTAATTTAGTGAAGGACATGGATTTGGAGGAATTCTTAGGACAATTTCCTAATTCTTTTATTTGAGTGAATAGTAATGAGTGATAGGTACATAATTATTACATAGAATATGTCTATATGGGGTAGGCTTTAGCACTTGTTTATTATAAAAATGACTAATTATGATTATTTTCACAATTTATTGTAATTTGGCATCCCAAACCCCAAAGGATGGATAATCCAGAGTCCTAGCATCAGTGTAGGCCCACCTACCAAGTTTAGTGAAGTTCAAAAGTTCAAAATGTAGAACAGGTGTTAGTATAACTTTTAGCATAGTCAGAAACCCTAAAAGCATCACCAACTTAATCCATGGAAAAAAGGTTGTAAATATCAAAAGATAAGGTGGAAGAACTTCAATGCATGTATGCATGTATTCCACCACCTTTGGAGAGCTTCCAAGTGAAGCTCAAGAGCCACACACATCATAGGAAGTAAGCATGTGAAGTACTCTCAAGCCGAGGTCTACAAGGGACTTAAAACTGTAACATTCTCTATCATCACTTCAAATATGTGGACCTCCACATTACATCCATGATTTTCACATGGAATAAGAGACTTGATTTTTTTGCATGAGAAATCCATGCAAAAATAATGATGAAATAAGGAGTGAGGAGAGAAACAAAAAATGGGAAGTCTATAGTTAGTTTTCATCCAAAAATTTCAAGAAAGAGTGGCTAAGACTAACACATATCCAAGACCATCCTAAAGTAGCCAATGAAAATCCATTTGAGTTAGAATTGACCAATCAGAAGTAGCCATGCAAGAGAGAGAAGACTAAGCCGTGATTGGTGGAGAAAATTTTAGTGGGCTGCCGACCATTTTTCAAGGACAAAACGTGTCCCACTTAGATGACAACATCTTTGGCACTTAACTATGACTGGATAGGGATGAAAATAGTGGAATGAGGAGCAAATAAAGGAGTGAAATTGTTTTCAATAAGAAAATGTCAATGGAGTCCTAGTCGTCCACCGTAAGACATTCTGATAGGTAAGTTCCACCTATCCACCCTCTCCTACATGAAACACAAAGCACGAAAGAGGAGACTCCCTTGGGGAGAGGCTAGTGAATGAAATCAAAAGAGGTGGAAGAGAGGGACTGACACATTGATACTTTTGGAAGAAAAGGTATAGATGGAGAGGTTCTTGCTTGGATTCATGCAGGAGGTAAGTTCCTATACTCTTTTATTTTCTAAAGTGTAAAGAGAAGAGGAGGCAACTGCTTGTGTTTTGTCTTCATCAAATAGTTGTGCAAGTGCATCATTGGAGGAACTTTACATATTAGGTAAGGGCTGGACATTATACGTTGGATAGAGAAAGAGAGCTTCTTTATTTCTTTTGTCATTTATAAGAAACTCCCTTGTATCTTTCTTATGTTTGTGTGTAGTGCATGTAATGTATTTCACATGAAAGGAGGGATATTTGAGGTTGTGTGCGAATCTTTATACAGGAATAGCTACTTGATCTTGTCTTCATCGAGCAACTGCCTACACTATCAAAATAGGTTTTATAACATGGAAAAATAGACAATTTAAACACAACATTCTTATTAAAAATAATAAAAGATATTTTCTGAAAACTATCTTATGAAATATGACATTATAAGAAGATTTTCACAAAATCGTCTTATTATGATGTTACATTTTACAAGACAGTTTTCCAAAAACTATCTTGTAATGTCAAGTTTTATAAGATGGTTTCCAAAAACCATCATTTATATCTTGTTTTTAAAATAGCATGAAGTTCAACCTATAATTTTATACTCTCGGCTGCTTCGAAAAAAAACTCTAAGATTGAGTTGGATTTATGTATGTTTTGTCCTTAACTTATATTTTCCTGGTTGATATTAGTTTAGGTATGTATTATTTCTTGTTTTTTTTCATATGATTAATTTATTTAATGATTATGGGTATAAATTCCTTTGCAAAAGTTTTCTCTTCCTATTTGTGGATCATTCATGTATATGGATCAGTCATGTTTTTGGGTCACTCTTTCTTGTCGCAAGGCTGGAGTTGAAAATTCAATTTCTCTAATATATACGTTTTTTCCAATACTACATAAATATTATGTGGACTCTAAGTGTTAAGTTAACTGTTTAACCCAATGTTATTAATCTTTTCATGTTTAGATAGTCTTTGCATGCATCTAAACTTTAACATTTTGGAAAAATGGACAAATATTATTAGATTTTATGCAGAAAGATCATCAAAGAATATGAAAATGGATGAGAAAATTTCATAGAGATTGCACTTAGGGCAGGTGGTGATTGTAATCAAATATGATATCCATGCTCAAGATATGGAAACCAAAAAAAGGTTGCCGTAGCTAAGTTGAGAAAACATATGTGCTTCAAAGGAAGTGATGAAAGCTATTACCCCTAGATGGCATGGAGAGGGAATTCCTCATAGGTCCTCAGTAAGGTGGGATGTGTATATGATCATGAAGCCATTGTAGGAAGTGTTGCATATAATAGTACAACAACATAGATGTTTCAAGATGATTACGATGACTTCTAAAATGATTTTGAATAATTCTAGACTACAATGGAGGATGCCAATCATACATGGTATGTAGGGTGTACATATTCTACCAAATTGTATGTACTGGTAGAACTTTACAACATGAGATTGACATTTGATTTTTTAGATGAAAGGTTTTATAGAATTGCTGAAAGTGATTCATAAAGTACTGTTGAAGGAGAACAAACTAACTAGGTTGACATGGGAGGCAAAGAAAACCTTGGTTGCACTAAGATTGAAGCATGAAAAGATACAGACCTAGTCCAATGATTACATCTTACACAAGAAGGAGCACAAAGACAAAACTGCATGCCCAACTTCTAGACATTCAAGATAGAAGCTCAAGAAGAATTCAATTGATCAGCAACTGAAAGATGTTCTTGCAAAGGTCCTATGCTATTTCCCTCATATTCTATGTTTCTAAAGAAAGTTTCATATAAAAGAATCTACTAGGAAACTAGTATGGGATGCCAATGAGAGATTAGGTGATAACTATTTATGCCATTTGGTAAATAGCCTAGCATGGAATCTAGTATACTTCATGTGGCCCAATTTTGGAGAAGAAGCCAGAAACCTATGACTTGCAATATCTATAAATAGGATTAATCCTTATGGTTTTATTAGTAGCTATAGTTGTTGGCCTATTATAACAGTTTGTTATAACCTTTCATTGTTGTTGTGCATGAAGAGGAAGTTCATGATGTTAACTATGTTCATATTAGGTCACAAGCAACCTAAAAATGATGTTAACAAGTAGTTAGTTCCATTGATCCACAATCTTAGGACATTGTAGAAAGTAAAGGTTGAAGCTTATGATGCATACAAGAAAGATACATTGACCCTTAAAGTTGTACAACTATGGACAATAAACAACTTTCTTACATACAATAATTTGGTAGGATGCACAATGAAGGGATATGATAAGTGTTCAATTTTGTATAAAAAGCACTCAATTAATAGCTCATGTGCTATAAAATATACTGTTATTTCAATGGTTTTACTAGAATTTTATAACACATGCACTTCTAACCTAATAATTCAATAGTTTGATATTATGTAAGTTCATATACTAATCTAGATTAAGTATGTGAATGATCATAATTTTTTAGAATTTAATTAAGTATTTTTTTACTTTTGTATGAAGTGAGAAGATGATCCAATGGCCTATGCTATGCATCCCAATGTTTTTTGTGAGTCATGCATTTATGACCACTATTGCATGGGAGCCATCCAAGTCACTGAGCCATATAAGCTATGAGAGAAGGTGACAAGCTAAGGAATTCAAGCCAATACATATAAGCTGTTAAAGCCATGAAAATGGGTGATAAGCCATATGAGCTACTCAAGCCTTGAAGCCAACCAAGGAATCCACTTAAGCCACCAAAGAATGAGCCATCAAGCCAAGGAGGAATTCCATGTGATTGAAACATCAATTCAAACAACTTCACTATGTTAAAAGCGTAATTCTTATGGGATTTTAAGATAGAATTGTAAAAGGTAAGATGATCATGCCTTAAGAGACCCATCAAGGGAGAAAAATCCACTTTCCTAACCCATTTCCTAACATTAATCCACCATTTATCCTAGGTTTTCACATTTTGAACTCAAGGAGGGAGCCACCTTCATAGAAGAGAATCCCCCACCCCAACCTTGTTTATTTGACAAAATTCAAATGGTTTCTTAAGTAGGTGTAAACCTATTCAAAGCACATAAAACCTTAGGTTTTTCTCTATCCTTTCTTATATTTTTTCTTCTTTTTTCCCTCTTTCCAATTTAGGAAACCAACTAAGCTTCTCTCTCTTACATTGTCTTGCTTACCTCACTTCCCACCTAACTTTCCTCCCTTATTCTCCATCTCAGCCCTAGAACTAAATCTCCTTCCCTTTCGTAGATTGTCCTTTCATCAAATTGGAAGCCAAATTATCTATAAATACCTGATGGAGTTCAACATTTTTTCAAGTAGAGGTGGGTGAGACACTTAAAACATTACCTTCCTTTGGTGATCTTTGCTATGGGATTTGGGCATTCCTTTGGTGTTGCTATTCCTTTGGATTTATTGTTATTCCCTTTGTTATTTTCTCTCCAATTCTAGGTTAGTGATTTAATTTCCTTGTTTTGATTTCATTGTATGTTGCGTGTATTGTTTGCTCTTTATTTCCATACATCTTGTTCCATTCCTTTTACTCTCTCTTCTTCACTCCATTCCACTAGTTTTTATTTTTCATTCAATCAAGATCTAAGTTAATTCTTCTCTAGTAGTGACAACCAATAGAGGAGATAGTTTAGAGCCTTGATATCCCCTTAGGAATTCCAACTTTTCTACCTTGTTTTTCAAACTAGCTTTAGGTCCAATTTTCTTGTTTTAGTTCATCATGTTAGCCATTGTTTCTCATGAGTTCCTTTTTGGGTTTCCTTTGCATGTTAGCTCACTTTATGATCACTATTCTTGATGGCATGAATACAATAGAGATCATTAAGGTTTCTTTCTCCTAATTGTTTCTAGAATCAATCCACTTTATATCTTAATTGTCATTTGGCATAGAAATCGCTGGCTCAGTAGTTTTATGTGCTTGCTTGGAATTGAGTTTCTTAAGTACTTAGGTTCTAGAATTTTTACATTCAATCTTTGTGCTTTGTTTCCAGCTATCAAACTACTTCATTTTCTTGAATCCTTAGAAACCCATTTAGATTTTTAGGTTGTTTGCTATGTTCATTAATTATCTTGCATGTTTGTTTGCATTAAAAACATCAATGCTAACCGTTTTTTGACACAATAACCATGTGCACAATCCATGGATCATGTACATGGTACTAGATCATGTTCCTTTTTTATTTGTGGTTATTTTTGTGGTTTAATCTTGTTTTAGAAGTCGTTATTTGCTTGTTTAGGTTTAGAATTTTTTTTTATTTTATTTTAAAAAGTCTCATTTTTAGAAAGTTTCTTGTTTATGAAAGTGTTAATTTGGAAAGTATCTATTTTAGTAGCTTCCATAAGTTAGTTACTTAGTTTATTTCATGCTAATTTTTCATTAGTTTGTTTTATTAAATGCATTTTAGTTAGGTTAATTTTTAATTTCATTGCTTAGTTTTAGATTTGCTAAGTTTCCTTTAATTTTAGTTGTTAATTTCATGCATTTTTCTCTTTTATGCATCTTAGTTTTCTAATTCAATCAAAACAATCACTCTCTTTTGCTTAAGTGATTTAAATAAGATCCATCCAATATACAAATTTGTGTGATTCCTCATGGGTTCGACATATCTCTCATGCAATACTACTTCGATTCGTGAGTTGGCTAGTAATTTTAAAGCTAAACTAGGATACAATGTTTATCCTATTTGTTGTGACTAAATGTATGCAATATGAATTCAACATGGCGGGAAGATGGCATTCCAAGGCCATAAAAGATGGTTGCATAGGAACCATTCATATCATTTTAAGAAGGGATAATTTAACAATAGTGTGAAGACTATGACACCTACAAAGAGGTTGACTAGATGACAAGTATTAATATAGGTTGAGAACCTTATTGTCTCATGGGGGAAGAATAAGGTAACTAAGCATACATATGACAACAAATTTAAAAGTTGTTTGAAGAAGAAGTCAATATTCTTTGAACTTATATACTGAAAATCCATGCACGTGCAACATGGGCTTGATGTCACGCACTTTGAGAAGAATGCCTATGCAAGCTTGACTAGTACCTTGCTTGACATGTTAGGAAAAATAATGGATGTACTTGCACTCAAATGGATCTTATGATTGGGTTTGAAGTGAAGGTTGAATCCACAAGATAGAGGCATGATAGGAACATACTTGTCTAAAAACAATTATACACTTGGTAGAGAGGAAAAAAGAATAATGTGTAAAACCCTATTAGAGATCAAAGTCCCAAATAGATACTTTTCAAAGATTTAGAAATATTGTATCCATGGAAGAGTAGAAACTCTTAGAGGTGAAGTCACACGATTGCCATGCATTGATGCAACAACACCTGTCCATAACAAAACATTCAGAGCTGCCAAATAAAGTTAGAGGATCTATTACTAAATTCTGCTACAGCACTAATTCTTTGTCCAAGAAGGTGGTGGATACTTCTAAATTATAAGAAATTCAAGAGCATCTACTAACAATCTTATGCAAGCTTGAGTCAATATTTCTACTATCCTTCTTCTATATCATGGTTAACTTAATTATGCACCCCATTGATGGGATTAGGCTTTGTGGACCTATTTATTTGTGATGGATGTACCCATTTGAGAGGTACATGAAGGTGTTAAAAGGATATGTATGAAATCACAATCAATCAGAGGAGTGTGTTCCTGAATGTTATATTGTAGAATAAGTGGTGGAGTTTTGCAGCAAGTATTTATTAGGAGTGGGTGTTACTGAAATTTTGAGAAAGAAAGAATTAAGTTGATTAAATGGTCTAAAAGTAGGTGAACCTCTCCCCAGTGGTTGTGTATCAATCATTGGTCATAAGAAATAGGACCAAGCACAATATAAGTGTTCAATTATGTATGAAAAGTACCCAATTAGTATGTTATATGTCATAAAATATAGAGTTATTTTTAAGGTTTTTCCAGAATTTCATAACACATTTATTTCTAACCTAATAATTCAAAATTTTGATATTTGGTAGGTTTAGAAACTAATCCAAAGTAAATATGTGAATTATCATAGGATTTAATTTGGATTTTTTCTTTTATAGGTGTTGAAATGAAGATCCAATAGCCCAGATTAATCTAGATGAGAATTGAAGATCAAGATCAAAAGATTGAGTCATGGCCTAAATTTCAACATTTCAAAGTACATCAAGGTCGAAGATCATATCAAGGAAATATGATGGATCAATGGAAGCAATTGGAAGAGCTAAAGGTGACTAATATGGTCCCACAAACAAAGCCATGCATTTCCACTACCATTGCATAGGAGTCATTCAAGCCACCTTAGCCATATAAGCCATGAGAGAAGGTGACAACCTAGGAAATTGAAGCCAAGCAATTCAAGCCATTAAATCCAAGGGTGGGCACCATGAAGCCAAGCCAAATGAGCCCCTAAAGTGAGCCACACAAGCCAATTAAGCCAAATTTCACATGAAATCATACAATTGGGGAGAATTAAAGCAATGATCCACTTTCTTAATTGGGAATTTTAGAAGATTTGAAGGAATTATGCAAAAGGTAAGATGATTATGCATTGATGGATCCATCAAGAGAGAAACCCTACTTTCCAATTCCATCACACCTTTTTCCATTCAAATTGACCTAGGATTACAAGTTAAAGGAGGGAGGCACTTCCATGAAAAAGTCAATCCCCACCCCATCCCAATTGGAGATCAAATGGGAAACTTTAAATCTACTTCAATTCAATTAACTTCAAAACCCTTGATCTTTCCACATCTTTTCTAAACATTATTTCCTACATATTAACTTTCCATCAAACAAACATCACAAAATTAGAGAGAGAAAAAAAATTCAACTTTCCATCCAAGGAAAAATATGCCTAACCCCTTGTTCAAAATTAGAAACCAGACCTCTTATCTCTCTTATATCTTCTTCCCACCTCTAGTTCTTATATCATTTGGCTTACATCATCTCCACTTAACCTTCCTCATTTGATATCCTAACCCTAGGGATACTTTCTTCATGTTTTCACTCCTTCCTAAGTTAGGAATCCACTCATCTATATATAACCTCATGTTCCATATGAATTTTCCAAGTAGAGGTTGAGTGACATAACCTTGCATTCTAGCTTTTCTATGGTGATTAAGTGGTCGCTAGAATTTGGAACTTCATTGGTGCTTTTCTTCTCTTAGTTTTCTAGTTATTCTCTTAGTTGATTTCTCTCCAATTCAGGTTAGTAAGTTCTTTATTTCCATTAGTTTCCTTGCTTTAGTTTAGTTCTTATTTTGCTCTCTTTTTCACCCATTTTTTCCATCTCTTGTGCTCTCTCCTCTTCACTCCATTCCATTAGTTTTTATTTGTTATTCAATCAATATTCAAGTTAATTATTCTCTAGTAATGACAATCATGAGAAAAGCTAACTTAAATTATTGATTTCTCCTCTTGAAATTCATGTCTTGTTCATGATTTTTCCCTTAGTTTTAGGATCTTTTCCCTTAGCTAGTTCACCTATTTAGTCTTATTGCTCTCAAATTCATTCATGGGTTTTCTTTGCATGTCATTACAATTTAAAGTGTGAGCATTATAATTGGAATTTTTTTGCTGTTTAAATAAGATTTCAAGCTTTAGAAAAGTGTGCAAATTCCAAAAATTATAGACATTTTTATGCCCATAAATTTGATGTAAATTGGTCATGATTCAATAAATTTATTTGGGAATTGTTGTCACAAATTTTTTATTTCATTAAGTTAATGAAGATCTAGGTTGTTTACTTGCATGAAAGTTATGGTTCCAATAGCTTTCTAATGCAAGATTTATTAACTATTCTTAAGTACTAAAATCTAGAAATTGGTTTTTCCTTAACTTTGTGCTTAATTCTAGCCAACAAAACATCTTATTTTCCTGAATCCTCAAGTACCCATTTAGATTTCCTAATGCTTATTATATCCCATCGTTAGTTTGCATAGTAACTCTTTGTAAGTGCATAAAATTTCACTACCTTTAGCGCTCTACAATCATGCGCATAGTCCAAAAATCATGCACATAGTTCAAAATCCCTTTCGTTTTAGATTCTTGGTTATTTTAATTGTTCGATCTTATTTTAGAATTTGTTAATTAGTTATTTGTATTTTATTTTTTTGGTTTAGAAATTTTCCTTGTTTCATTTAGAAAGTTTCCTTTTTACTAAGTTTATGGTTAGGTAAGATTTAATTTTGGGAAGTTTCTAACTTGTAGTTTCCTTAAGTGTCATTGTTTAATTATAACCTTTCTAAATTACTATAGTTTCCTTTAGTTAATTCCATATTAGTTACCTAAGTTTCTATTCTAATTATTTATTTTTACTTTAGAAAAGTTTCTTTTACTTCTAGTTTCTAATTTTGTGCATGTTTCTAATTCCATATTACTTTAGATTCCTAGCTTAATCACAAGTCTCCTTCTTTGGTTAAAGTTAGACAATTTGAATAAAATCCAATCCATTACAAAGCTATGTGATTCCTCATGGGATCAACCTGGCTTGTGTGAATTTACTACATTGATTCATGCTCTTGCAAGTAATTTTAAGGTGACACTAGCACACCTGTATGTCTTGTAAAACATTGATGTCAATGAAGTTTAGCCATACATTGACTAAGTAAATAACACTCTCTCTCTGTCTCTCTCTGAGATTTATTTTACATTTTCCTATATATGTTGAAAGGTAATGTATTAATTACATACATTTTATATGTAATTTTCATCTCCTCATTATAGTGAGCATATGCACTTCCCGAAAGGGAGGTATCAAAGAGATGTAAAGATATAGAATAGGCTGCAAGATGAGCATTGTTGCTCCTTTACTACTTTGCTTCATCAAAATGTAATTAATTACAATCAATTAATGCTTCATTTTCTTAATTTATTTGTAATTGAATATGCATACATATATTAATCATCTTACTTAAGTAATATTATACACAAGTTTTAGATTAGTGAGATGTTCTAGGTATTTATGAATCCTTGGGCTAGATGGCAATGAGACTTCAACCAAAAGTAATAAAATATGCCGATATGCCTTCAATGGTTATCATTTTTACACTAAAGACCATAATAACTCAAGAGCAGGACAAGCTAGTGATGCTAGCTTAGTTTTTAACTCTACTTTCTTTCTTGTTCAAAGGACAACAAACCAATTGTAGAGAGTGATACTTATTACAAGGTTATATATGAGATATGGATACTAGATAATTCTTATAGAATTGTGGTTGTGTTTAAGTAGGATTATGTGGAACACTAACAAAGATAACATCAGAACCAATGCTCTCAGATTGACATTGGTTGACCACAATAAAATTGGTTATCAAAATGATCAGTTTATTTTGGCATCTTAAGCAAAACAAGTATTTTATGTACAAGATGGACATGATATGAGATGGTCAACTATTTTATTAGCCTCCCCAAGGGACTTTTATGAAGAAGATGACATAAGTGATATGGAAATTGATTACCATTGTATCACTGCAACAATGCTGTCAATTGATCTGATTGGGGAGAATGAGATGGATTATGTTGGTGAGGATGGTTCTTAGGTTGGATCAAATCAAATTTGACAAGACAATGTAAAATGCATGGAACATCTAATGTTTGTAATTGATGGAGTTATGAGATGAATTAGGTTATACATCTTGTGCCATGCTAATTAATTGATTTGTCCTCATGGCTTGGAAGATTTTATATCATGGCCATAAAAAAAAGGGATGGAGGCCCCCTCTACTCTTCACAAGTTACTAAGATTTTCAAGATCTAGAGAACATGGGAAAAATATTATAAATGTCACTACAGAGAACATACGATAGGTTTTGACAAAGTGTCCTATAATTTAATACATATAAGACAATTTTTATAGAAACCTTCATATGTATAGGTAAATATATAAGATGGCTTAGTAGAAACTGTCTTATGTTATTCAAATATTAATGGAGGAAGAGAGAGGGTGCGAGTGAGGTCTAGAGGTTACATAAGATGGTTTTTTAAAAACCATCCTATATTAGAAGAAGGACAAAGGAAATTTTTTTTAGAACTATCTGTCTAGGGGTTACATAAGATGGTTTTTTAAAAACCATCCTATATTAGAAGAAGGACAAAGGAAATTTTTTTTAGAACTATCTTATATATAGTCAACAATATAGGATAGTTTTTTAAAAACCAACCTTTATGAACTATAAAGCAACACCCCACTCCATCCCACCAAACAGATCAATCTTTCCCTCTGTTACCCAATGGGATCTCCCCCCCTCCCTTGACCTTACAAATGGATCTTTCCCTCTGTCGCCTGATGCAAACCCCCCACCCTCATAGAACAAATAAAACACTATATTACCTAACAAAAACCCTCTTCCCACCTACAGATCAAAACCCTCTATTAGCTAATGTAAGGAGAGATAGAAGAAAAGAAGGAGGAAGATGGGAAGAAGAAGGAGAAGGAGAAGGAGAAGAGGAAATAGAGAGAGAGAGAGAGAGAGAGAGAGAGAGAGAGAGAGAGAGAGAGAGAGAGAGAGAGAGAGAGAGAGAGGAGAAGAGAGCACGGCCCCACATTGCTCAACAATCAAATTGGATTGAATAGAAGAAAAGAAGGTACCATATGATGCCTGCATTGCTCTCTTCTCATATTAAAAAGTTTGTTGTCTTAGCCATAAACTACATTTCCTCAAAGTAAAAAGATGACGAGCTTACTAATTTGTCTCTACTTTTTCTAGATCCTAGGTCTTTCTATAGTCGCAAGTCCTCAATGACATCATTGTTGAGATGGATCCATTGGCTGCCCAAATAGATAAGATTCTTCTTAGAATAATATTTGCCAACTTCAAAACCTTTCTAAAGGAAAATGAATATAGTTTTACATAGAAGCATATGCTTATTTCAAGTTGATAAGACTTCTACGATCTAGGTTTCCCAAAGTGGTGTAGTTTTAAATTACTTGCAAGTATATAAATTAATTGTAGTAGATGTGTGCATGTGAGGTCAATCCCACTATGAATCTCATGGTTTTGTAATTTCATTTGATCTAGCTTAAATCATTCATCCTATCCAAAAGAGATAGATTTTAACCTTTTCTAAAAATTAAAACAACTTGGAAAAGGAATCATGCATGAAATAGAAATTTTTTAAATGTAAAACTTTCTAAAAATAAACAAAGAACTTACCAAAACTACTCTACGTCCAATTAACCCTAGACAATGATCAAATAAACCTAAACATGTCTAAACTAGACAATAAAACATGCAAAAAGAAGGAAACAATATCAAAATAGTGTGCAATAAGGGTAAGTAGTTTCGCGCATGCAATTAGGATGGAACTCAAGCTAACATGAAATGCATGAAACAAAGAAGTGTGCACATGGGAGATGGAAAGCAATGGTGCACGTGAAGCATGGCTTTGTGTGCATGACTCAATGGTGGAAAGAATGTATGAATTAGAACTAGAATGGAATGCATGACCTATGACAATTGCATATGGAGATTAAGAAGGTATTATGTATGAACTAAGCATGACAAGCATAGGAACTTTGATTGAAGAATGGGCATGAAAACTTAAATGAAAGATGCATGGAAGGCAAGGAAAGAACAAGGCACATAGAACTAGAAACAAGAGGCTAGAGAAGACAACAAAGGAAGGGACAACGGCAATGGAAGTAACCTAGAATGAATTGTAAAAATAGATACGTAAAACCGCTTACAATTCTTAAGGCAACTAAGGTGGCATTTTCATTTGTAAAGGTCTGGGAGTCACACCCCTTTAAATGCACCATTTTCCAAAGAAGGATGCAATCAATGGGATTTGTGGTCCCAGCCTTCTTCTGGTATCAAGAGAGATATTACTTTTGAGTTAATGAAATAAAATTTAGGTATAGTTAGATAGAACTGAACTGGCACATATACTTACTTCTTATTCTTCTAACTGTGCGTAACCAATCTTGGAGAGGTAGTGTTGCATATGATTGGTCACATGCACCATTTGTCCTTTGATATGCTTTACCTACACGGCAAAAGAACATCTAATGAAGCACAATGGACTTGAAAATTAGAGAAATCAAGCTTCTTACTACCTTGTAATTACCTCAAAATTTGAAGATAGGCTAGTTTGTACAAATTCATTCCAGGCATCTTAGTCAATGATGTTGGCATACAACTCAAGGACTGTGTAGAGTGTAGACAGATAATTAGTGTTCAGAAGTATGCACTTCCTTGTTTGATCACTCTTCCATTTTCTCCATTGTTCACCAGCCCCATGTAGAGCATTCTTTTTATACTCATTGGAGATATCGAAAGCAGACTATAGTGTAAAAACAAACATTAGTCTATCTGAACTAAAACAAGATAAGGCACATAGTATGTTATATGTAGCAAGCATTTACAAACCTTCACCATATCCCATATTGCATCCTTTATTGATGGTGACACATATCTCCAATCAATAATTAAGACTGGCACCACGCTTTTAACAGTGCAGCAAATGAAACTAGTGTAAGAATGTGCACTGCCACCTATTACCTACCCTTTACTATTGAACTGTACCATCTCTCTTATTCCCTTAGACTTTCTCTTGATAATATGCTCCATTTTTGTTGGCCCTCTACCTTTTTCTTAATGGGCTTACTTGTGCTGGATTGTTCTTCATGATGCACACTCTCTTCATGTTCTATTTTGTCTACACAAGTGAAAACAATACATTTAGAATATAATAACATATATATATATATATTGGTTTAGAAAAAACCACAATCTAAGTGCATAGATGATAAATTTTAAGCATTATAAGCATTAAAGAAGCCAAAAATTAAGAACATATGTAAAAAAAGTAAAAGAAAATATGCATGGTAATGTTACATTTCAAAAGCATATCACAACAAGCATGCTTTAGGCAACAATTTGCATGCCTTTTTAAATGAAACTTCAAAATCTAAAACATGGGTCCTTTGAGAGTCAATGCAATCTATTTAGGATGGTCAATTTCAAGCATTTACAAGCAATAATCAAGTTGAAAATGAGGAACATATATAGTAAAAAACGCATGGTAATGTTACCATTCAAATGCATATTACGGAAGGCATACTTTAAGCAACAATTTTTATGCCTTTCTGAATGAAACTTCAAAATCTAAAATATGGGTCTTCTTAAACTCAATGTATTCTATCTAGAAGATCAATTTCAAGCATTTATAAGTATTAAAGAAGATGAAAATTAGGAACATATACAATAAAAATGCATGGTAATGTTACCATTCAAATGCGTATTACAACAAGCATACTTCAAGCAACAAAGGGACAATGAACAATATTAGGAATGTTGGGAAAGGTGGAATGAACTACACCAGAAAATGCCCTCATCATGGATTTGAGAAATGGTAGCAGGTTCTATACTTCTATGAGGCATTGATGCCTCAAAATAGACAAGTGATAGATGCAATGAGTGGAGGGACCCTCATGGTAAAGGATGAGTGTGACGCTTGGGAGTTCTTTCAGACATTGGGCCATAATTCTCATCAATGATATTATTTAAATAGGAGAGAGAGAACTAACCAACCTCTAAAGAAAGGGGGTCTCTACGAGATAAGAGTGCATATTGATCTGTCCCATAAAATCAATTCTATACTAGCAAGATTGGACAAATTTGATAGTAGAGCAGACAAACTTAAAACTATATTTCAATTTTCATGGCTATTACTTTATCCCACAAACCTCTACAATTGGTATGCATATATTGTTCTAGTCCAGCACCTCATGGGATCGACCTCACTAAGTGTGCTATATTGCAAATGATTCATGTGCTTGTGAATTTATTTAAAACAACAACACATCACATGATACAAACACTTTAATTTGTCCCCCCATATACAATTAGATTCCACCCACGCACCCTCCTCAATAACCTCACACACATAATCCATCTCACTCTCATCTATTAGATTGTTTGATAGCATTGTGTAGTGATTGAAGGGTAATCAATTATCGTGCCACCTAGATTGTCTTTATCATAGAAGTCCCTTGGGAAGGTTGATAAAATAGTTGACCATCTCATATCATGTCCATCTTGTACATAAAATACCTATTTTTCTTGGTATGCCAGATATACTCGTCATTTTGGTAGTCGATCTTATTGATGTCAACCAATGTCAAGCCGAGGGCATTGGTTCTTATTCTATCTTTGTTGTGTTCCACCCAATTGCACTTAAAGACAACCATAGTTCTACATGTATAATCTAGCTCCCATATCTTACGTATAACCCTGTAATAAGTATTGTTAGCTATAATTGGGTTGTTGTCCTTTGAATTGGAAAAGAAAGTGGCTTTAGCAACTAGCTAACATGACTACCTTGTTGTGCTCTTAACTTATCACATTGTTTTGTGTGAAAGTGATAACCATTGATAGCATATCTAGTTCTAGCATATTTATTAGTTCTAGATGAGGTCCTATTACCATCCAAACCAAGCATTGAGAAATATTATGACCTGAAACATCTCGCTGATCTAAAACCTCTATGTAATAATATATTATTAAAATGATTAATTAATGTATGCATGCATATACTATATATTATACAAATTAATTAATTAATTCATCATAGAGCACTATTCAATGTAATTAAATACCTTCTAATGAAGCCAAGTCATAAAGGAACAATAATGCTCCTGAACTTCTTATAATTTAGAAGTATCCACCACCTTCTTGCTGAAAGCATTAAAGAAGTAGGAGAAATTAGTAATAGATACTCTATTACTACAGGCAGAAGTTGTTGCATCAATGCATGATAATCATAGGAATTCATCCTCAATCATTTCAGCTCTTTCATGGAGACAGTGTTTCTAAAGCTTGAAGAGTACCCATCTAGAACTTTGATATCTAATAGGGTTTTATACACTATTCTTCTCTCCTCTCTAATAAGCATATAATTTTCTTTAGGCAAGTATGTTCCTCGGGTGTCCATATTTTGTGGATGCAATCTTCTCTTCAAACCCATTGTCATGAGATCCATTTGAGCAGTAAGTCCATCCTTTGTTTTCCTACAATGTCAAGCTAGGTACTAGTGAAGCTTTCACAGATATGATTCTCAATGTGCATGACAACAAGGACATGCCATATATGTAGGGATTTACAATATACAAGTTCAAAGAATAGTGACTTCTTCTTCCAACAGCTTTTAGAGCTGTTTTCATTTGTATGAGAAGTTGCCTTCTTCTTCTTCTTCTTCCCTCACGATACATTAAGATTCTCAACTTATTGCAGTACTTGTCATCCAATCAACCACTTTGAGGCATCCTAGTCTCCACACTACCATCAAATTCCCCTTTTTTTAAATGGTATGGATGATTTCTATGCAACCATGTTTTGTGGCCTAGGAATGCCATCTTCCTACAATGTTGAAGTCATGTCACAAGTTTGGTCACTACAAATATGACAGGCATTGTATTCCTTCACTGTGCATCCAGCCAAATTACCATATGTAAGAAAGTCGCTTATTGTCGATAGTAATACAGCCTTAAGGGTGAATGTCTCTTTCTTGTATGCATCATAAGCTTCAACCCCTACTTCCCACAATGTCCTAAGGTCATCAATCAACAAAGCCAATTCACGTTAGTGTGATGACCCAGGTCTTCCCATGTATTTCTAAATGCAATATCTAATTCCTAAGGCGGGATGCATCCCTATTTGAAAACTATTTTATAAAAACCATGCAATGCAGCGGAAGACCTTTAGTTTTAAACTCATTTTTGAAAACCCCGAGTGTCATTTAACTTCACAACAACCAAAGTAGTTTTTGAAAAGCTTCAAAAATCATAAGTGTTTTTTCCCAGATCTATCCAGTCGAACACACAGTCCAACTGTAATTAAATGCAAATACATGTCCAAGGGGTAGAGAGTTTACTTACATGTATAATTGTCTCCTATCTGATTCTCTTGCTTGTAGCACTAATATCTCCTGAGACGTCTTCTATTTGTGAGTGGAACTATCCTGAAAAATGTTAAGGATAGGGTGAGTATATACTATACTCAGTAGGAGTCTATCACTACTAGTTTTACAATGCATGAGATGTTTAAAATCATATGCTCTTTCAAAACATGTGCAGGTCTGAATACTCAAGTTAAATATCAATATTAAAATCCATTGTCAAACTGAAATACTAACGACTTAAAGGATCACATAAACCAAAATCGAAAGTATCATATACATATATATCATAACATTATGATATGTATAAGATGCTTCATTGAATCCAACTCATGGATATCTAGTATGGTATGGTCGACCAAGCTCATATCATGCCATATGCAATGCAAATAAGTCCATAAACCATAGGGTTCAACTATGCCCACGACCTCCTCACCGTGTGGTCCTTGGGTACCTGAGGACACTGGGTCATACCCTCCACAAGGCCTATGACACGTCGACCCAGTGCCGTGACACCAGTGGTAGCCCCCTATACCACATGCAGTCGACATAGGGATGTTGCCCCTTTTTGGGCATGGTACCCATTCACCTAATAGTGGTAGAGGTTGGAGGCCAACCCAAACCTCTCGACAAAGTGCCCACGAGCTTATCAGCCCAAATCATAATCAGATCAAACAAGTGAAAACCTCTTCTTTTTTTTCCAAAACCTGTCCTCTTCGGGTCCCTCACAACTGCCTGGCCCTCGACACTCCAGCGTCTTTTGGTAACCCTCAAGGACATGCAATTTTGCAAGAACTTAATGCTCACAAATCATGCAATGTATACAATAGTTTGCAAAACATATATATGCATAATGTATATGCAATTATTTACAAAACATGTCTATGCATAAAGCATTTATCACATGCATGCTGAATTAAGTCATGCTAAATAAGTCATATACTTAAAACATGTATTCGCAAAACAATCATAGTTCTTTTAAAAGAATCTAAAAGCGATAGAGCACCTACCTAGCTAGGTCGCGCTAACCCCTTTGTCCCCGTACGCTCCTAAACATCGTTTGGAGAATCAAGGTTAGCTTGGCCTATCTTTTATGGGTTTTAGAGTGGTTGGTCTTATTACTTAGGCATAAGGGTCCATCCCTATGCCTATGGGTGTCCTAAGGTCCTAATTGGGCCTTGGTATCATCAGTTTTCCAAAGGTCTAGCGGTCATGCGCCACCATCCTATTCTAAGGATCATTCTCCCCTTTGATTGGGTCTTGATAAGGGATTTTATAGTTTGGGTGTGTCCGTATCCTCGGCACAGACACAACACCTTTTGCAGCACCTCAATCGGAGCTCTAGATCTCAAGTTATAAGCTTTTTAGTGTCACATGTACATAAGGACCTTAAGAGTGAAAAGGCGGAATGCTAGCGCGCTATGCATCAGCGGCATGCGCCTCAGCTTCCTTAAGAAACGAAAAATCCTGTATTGCTATCCTGCTGAACGTCTATAGATGTGCCGGGTTTCCCGCCCGTCTTTCCCTTTTGTGGACGCGCCCGTTTGGTTTTTTCGAACGTGGTCGACGCATTACGTTCCCATTGGAATGTTTCATTCATTGGGGAACCGGGGCGTCCTCAGGACACCCTAGTTCGACCATGTCGAACCAGTGCGGCCCAGGAAATGTCCCTGCGTCCTTGGTGACTCTCCGGGGCTCTATTTTGCATGATTTTTCATGCAAAAACTTAGGGAAAATGATCCTAAGACTATTGTAAAGACGGGTTTTGAGGGATCTTGGGCATACCTGGCTCATTGCTGGGTTTTTCTCCTTGTTTCCCCTCTTGGTTGCTTCTCTAAAACGGGTTTTCTTCAAGCTATTGGGCTGCCATTAGAGGCTCCCAAGAGCTTTATTTATAGAGCTATAAGAGGGTTCTGAAGGGGGTTCTCACCGCCCTTGAATGGCAGTGGAGAAACCTCCAGAACGGCGGTGATTACTCCTCCAATCACCACCGTTCTAGAACCCTCTATGGGGTTGAAGATGAAGGGTGCCCGTATCAAAACGGGCCCCTGTGTTTTGCAGGCTAAATCCATTTTTTGTAAAGATTACATTTTTGCCCGTGAACTTCAAAGGGCCATAACTTGCTCATTTTAACTCCGTTTTGGGCGATTTTGGTCTTGTTGGATTCCTTTTTCTGAGACGCACCTAATGGTACCATTTTTAGGACCAAATTTTTGGGTTCAGTCAAGGTGAATAATGAAATGACCAAAATGCCCTTATCTTCAAAAACTGAACTTTTCATTGCTAACTTGGGATTTTAATATTACAAAATTAGAGTCATTACATTATTACCCCCTTAAAATAATTTTGTCCTTGAAATTCCATAAACTATCATCTTCCTGGTATTTGTCTCTTAGACAACTTCTTGGTGAATGTATTGTCCCCCTTCGGATTCAAATCTAGGCTCATCCTCAATTTATCATTCCTATTGTTCCTCCCACAAGGCCTCACCTATAAGGGCCACTTTCGCTGCGTACGTTGATGCATACTCTCATACGTGCCAGTTTAACAATATCGATTTCTAGCGATACTTCATCTATCTCAAAATCCTTAGATTCCTATACTTATCTTATCATGTATAGGATAGTCTCCTCGTAAGATCATGCTTCTTTATTCATGTATAAATCACTCTATACTTCTTTGAGATCATATTATCTTATTTCTCCTATTTGGAATATCATAGGATAATCCTTTTCATCTAGTGATCTCTTTCATTATCCACAAGTCCAAAAAGTTACCTTCTTTCTATTGTGTCTAACTTTGCTTCTTACCTTTTGTATTTGTATCCAAGATACTTCAATAACTGTCATGGTATCATGTGCTCTACAGCCAATTCCTCGATTATCTTTGAATTTCAACTGTCTTGCCGTTTTTCCATATGTGACTTTATTCCTCGACCAAAGTTACATTCAAATAAATTCATCAAAGCCAATTAGTAGCATCTTCCATTGAGGACCTTATCATATACTGAAAGTAAAATGTCCTAACTCTATATCTAGTTTCATAATTATTGAATTCACTAAACGCTTTCCTCTGTGAGGATCTTATCCAAACTCATGTCAAATGTTAATGGTCAATTCATCATCATGAGTCATATGTTCTCGTCTAGAAGCATATCTCACTATTCTCATCAATTTGTCATTAGGATTGTCAATAATGTTCCTATTTATGCAAAGCAAAAAGTCTCTTATTCATCACCGAGTACCCTTACTAGGTCATGGTTGAATCCTTTGTCATCATCCTCTTTGTTATTTCTTTGCTTCATGGTTTTCTTTGTAACCTTTCAGTCCAACAGTTCTATACTCAATCTAGTAGGGTTAGTCCTTAGGAAATTCCTTAAATTGATTTTTCATACTTGGTATATGCTCATAACAACTAACTATTTGTCTAAAGGCCACACAACATCGAATCTTACCTTATAATGTGCTGGCCACCTTAACTTTCTCCTTCCATCCCTATGTTAATATATCATGCAATCTTTTATCAAGGCTTTATTGTCAATCATGCGGTCTGTATTTGTTAGGAGGTATCCTTATAGTGATTTTCTCAATTCCTCAAATTTTATTTTTCAAGTGCCTCCTTATTTTACCTTTCAAGTGCCTTCTCATACTTAGCTTATAATAGCAGTTCTCGTTTAATAACTACTTCATCAAGTTATGCTGAAGCTATTAAATCATCAAATTTGAAAAACACTCAGGTAAGCATGGAACATTTTTGTAGACATATAGAAAGACTTTATTTGATTACCTATTGATCTCTGTCCAGATATATCCTTGTCATAAGCTCAAGGGCCTCTAAAGTAATCAATACTTATTTGCCTTCTTTTTCAATCCAAGTCAGCAGTATTTTTCGGACTCAAAGTAATTTCTTTACCTTGTCATGGTAGCCATTAAGGTTAAAAAAAATGTTTCCCATTTGTTTAGATCACTTCTTGTTTTTGCTCCTATCTCAGATGCAACTGTTCTCATCAACTGACCTCATACCCTCAATTAACTTATTTTAACAAGTATTTCTTTCCAGGAAAACTCAAGTCTAAAGACTTATAACATCCTTCTGAGTGTATAACTTTGACTACTAACTCATAGATATTAACATAATTGATTTATTAGGGTGGGATACCTTTATTTAGTCAGCAGTACTATAAAGGTAATGACTAAATAATGGTCTTAAGATTTTTGACCTTCCAAATTTATGATAATAAGACCTCAATTTGATCCTTGATGGTACCCTTGTTGCTGAAGAAAGACAAATGGACAAGTCACTATCACGGCTTAATTCCTTTATTTACTCATGTAGCAGCAAGGTAAGATATCACCAAAATTTTCTTTTTATGGACTATATCCATTGGTGTTCCTCATAAGTTAATGGATCTGATAAGAATCTAATTATAATAATTGATATCAAACCATTTGTAGAATTTACTTTCTAGTTGGTCTTCATTCTTCTTCAAAACTTTCTTGTCGCATAATCTCCTGAAATTCGATACTCTACTCAAAGTCTTAAACTTCATATGCTTTTTCTCTTTTATACTCTTTTATAATAAGATCCCTAAGTCACCTAGTATTATTCCTTTGCATTTGTTTGATCTTCTTTCTTATAGGATTCAAGATGATAGAATTGTATGTATCTTCATAGAGTCATGATCTTCTTCTTTTGATTATTCAATATTCATCGAATACTTATAATTACATCTCTATCTCTTTCTCTCTTTTCTTCAAAATCCTCATTTGGTCTATCTAGATCAATGTCTCTATATGCTTTGTTGCATATAATTGATACTTCATCTATTCCTTTACGTAACAAATATGATAAACTGAATGTTTCTCAGAAATTCTAAACTATCTTAAGATCATTGAAATCCTCAATTGCTTATAGCCTCAATAAAATTCATACAATGTCTTAATAATGGCATTGACATTTTGGTCATGCTATACTTTTCTTACAAGTTCATGTTAGGATTAATCTATTATCACAAATCTATCATCCCCAATATTGTCGTCAAAAATCTTTTGATAACTCAGTTGAATTCAATTCCCTATAATATGTTACTTGTATACATCTTCGGATTTGTTCCATAATACTCAAGTAGTTATTAGTCGATAGCTCTTCACTCTTCATAAAACTCCAATTAAGGTATCAAAATTGAGTTCAGTCCTTCAGGATCCATACCTTTGTGACCTAGTTCGAGTCACAGTCATCTCCTAATATCTTGCATTCTCATCCCTCTTAGATTATCATCAAAATTCTTCTCAAAGTCTGTCATTTACATCTCCTATCATACTCATATCATATCCCTTGTGATAGTGTACTCATGTTCTAATATTCTTTATGATGGTAAGATAGCCATCTTGGTTCTTCGATGTTCTCATCTTTGGTGAGATTGATCTATTACAGGTCAAAACCATCTACTAACAAGTTCACTAGTACCTTCCTTCAGCATCATCATAATATGATCCATATATGAGTTTCCATATTTGCACCATACAACAATCCTTAATCCTTAAGTCGTCTTTAGACTAGATTTTGGATAAGGGTTGCACTATCCTCTACCTAATTATTTGTTAAACCAAGCTCTGTTTCACCTATTTATTTAAGGTGAAATGCCTTGAGCATTAATATGGTAATCCTCAAATAGAAGTAGTCATCTCTCCTACTCCTATTTATACTACTTCTTCTTGATTTTCTCTATTGTCTATGACCCTTGGACATGCTGGACTAGCTGTGAAAGGATAAAACCTGGGCTTTGATACCAACTATGATGACCCGAGTTTTCCCATGCATTTTTAAATGCAATATCTAATTCCTAAGGCGGGATGCATCCCTATTTGAAAACCATTTATAAAAAGCATGCAATGCAGCGGAAGACCTTTAGTTTTAAACTCATTTTTGAAAACCCCGAGTGTCATTTAACTTCACAACAACCAAAGTAGTTTTTGAAAAGCTTCAAAAATCATAAGTGTTTTTTCCCAGATCTATCCAGTCGAACACACAGTCCAATTGTAATTAAATGCAAATACATGTCCAAGGGGTAGAGAGTTTACTTACATGTATAATTGTCTCCTATCTGATTCTCTTGCTTGTAGCACTAATATCTCCTGAGACGTCTTCTATTTGTGAGTGGAACTATCCTGAAAAATGTTAAGGATAGGGTGAGTATATACTATACTCAGTAGGAGTCTATCACTACTAGTTTTACAATGCATGAGATGTTTAAAATCATATGCTCTTTCAAAACATGTGTAGGTCTGAATACTCAAGTTAAATATCAATATTAAAATCCATTGTCAAACTAAAATACTAACGACTTAAAGGATCACATAATCCAAAATCGAAAGTATCATATACATATATGTCATAACATTATGATATGCATAAGATGCTTCATTGAATCCAACTCATGGATATCTAGTATGGTATGGTCGACCAAGCTCATATCATGCCATATGCAATGCAAATAAGTCCATAAACCATAGGGTCCAACTATGCCCATGACCTCCTCATTGTGTGGTCCCTGGGTACCTGAGGACACTCGGTCATAGCCTCTACGGGGCCTATGACACGTCGACCCAGTGCCGTGACACCAGTGGTAGCCCCCTGTACCACATGCAGTCGACGTAGGAACGTTGCCCCTTTTTGGGCGTGGTACCCATCTACCTAATAGTGGTAGAGGCTGGAGGCCAACCCAAACCTCTCGGCATAGCGCCCACGAGCTTGTCAGCCCAAATCATAATCAGATCAAACAAGCGAAAACCTCTTCTTTTTTTTCCAAAACCTGTCCTCTTCGGGTCCCTCACAACTGCCTGGCCCTCGGCACTCCAGCATCTTTTGGTTACCCTCAAGGACATACAATTTTTGCAGGAACTTAATGCTCACAAATCATGCAATGTATGCAATAGTTTTCAAAACATATCTGTGCATAATGTATATGCAATTATTTACAAAACATGTCTATGCATAAAGCATTTATCACATGCATGCTGAATTAAGTCATGCTAAAAAATTCATATACTTACAACATGTATTCGCAAAACAATCATAGTTCTTTTAAAAGAATCTAGAAGCGATAGAGCACCTACCTGGCTAGGTCGTGCTAACCCCTTTATCCTCGTATGCTCCTAAACACTGTTTGGGGAATCAAGGTTAGTTTGACCTTTTTTTTTATGGGTTTTAGAGTGGTTGTCCTTATTACTTAGGCATTAAGGGTCCATCCCTATGCCTATGGGTGTCCTAAGGTCCTAATTGGGCCTTGGTATCATCAGTTTTCCAAAGGTCTAGCGGTCACGCGCCACCATCCTATTCTATGGGTCATGCCCCCCTTTGATTGGATCTTGATCAAGGATTTTATAGTTTGGGTGTGTCCGCGTTGTC
The DNA here is from genome assembly GCA_035236585.1 of Warburgia ugandensis. NCBI lineage: Eukaryota > Viridiplantae > Streptophyta > Magnoliopsida > Canellales > Canellaceae > Warburgia > Warburgia ugandensis. The sequence goes on along the minus strand of CP141139.1, from coordinate 54,479,219 downwards.
GACACGGACAAAACACCTTTTGCAGCGCCTCAATCGGAGCTCTAGATCTCAAGTTATAAGCTTTTTAGTGTCACACGTACATAAGGACCTTAAGAGTGAAAAGGCGGAATGCTAGTGCGCTGCGCGTCTGCAGACGTGCCGGGTTTCCTGCCTATCTTTCCCTTTTGTGGGCGTGTCCACGGACGCGCCTGTTTGGTTTTTTCGAACGCGGTCGACGCGTTACGTTCCGGCTAGAACGTTTCATTCGTTGAGGAACCGGGGCGTCCTCAGGACACCCTGGTTTGACCCTGTCGAACCAGTGTGGCCCAGGGAACGTCCTTGGGTCCTTGATGACTCTCCATGGCTCTATTTTGCTTGATTTTTCATGCAAAAACTTAGGAAAAATGATCCTACGACTACTATAAAGATGGGTTTTGAGGGATCTTGGGCATACCTGTCTCGTTACTGGGTTTTTCTTCTCGTTTCCCCTCTTGATTGCTTCTCCAAAACAGGTTTTCTTCAAGCTTTTAGGCTATCATTAGAGGCACCCAAGAGCTCTATTTATAGAGCTATAAGAGGGTTCTGGAGGGGGCCCTCACCGCCCTTGAATGGCGGTGGAGAAACCTCCAAAATGGCGGTGATTTCTCCTCCAATCACCGCCGTTCTAGAACCCTCTAGGGGGTTGAAGATGAAGGGTGCCCATATCAAAATAGGCCCCTGTGTTTTGCAGGCTAAATCAGTTTTTTGTAAAAATTACATTTTTGCCCTTGAACTTCAAAGGGCCATAACTTGCTCATTTTAACTCCGTTTTAGGTGATTTTGGTCTTGTTGGATTTGGTTTTCCGAGACGCAGCTAATAGTACCATTTTCAAGACCAAATTTCTAGGTTCAGTCAAGGTGAATAGTGAAATGACCAAAATGCCCTTATCTTCAAAAACTAAACTTTTCATTGCTAACTTGGGATTTTAATATTACAAAATTGGAGTCATTATAGTTAGTGTCATTCCTAGGATTCTTAGGACCCGATATTAACATAGTTAACATCATAAACTTCCTCTTAATGCACAACAATGATGAAAGGTTGTAACAAACTACTATTATAGGCCAACAACTATACCTACTGCTCATAGAACCATGAGGATTAATCCCATCTACAAATATTGCATGTCTTAGGTTCTTGGGTTGTTGTCCAAAATTGGGCCACATGAAGTCTATAAGCTTCCACGTAGGGCTATCTGCTAGATGGCATAAATAGTTATCACCCACTTTTTTCTCAGCATGACATACTAGTTTCTTCATTCATTGTTTCTTTAATATGAAACATTCTTTAGAATCTTGGAATAGGGGAAAAATACCATAGGACCTTTGCAGGGATATCATTCACTTGCCAATCACTTGAATTCTTCCTCATCTTCCATCTTGAATGCCCACAAATTGGGCATATAATTTTGTCTTTGTGCTTCTTTTGGTACAACATGAAGTCATTGGGATTGGCATGTTAGCTTTTCATAATTTAAGCCTAGTGCAGCAAAGGTTTTCTTTACCTCCCATGTCGACCTAACTAATTTGTTCTCCTTGGGCAGCATTTTACCATTGACTTTCGGTAGTTCTATAAACCATGATCTGAAATACTAAATCTTCACTTCACATTGTAAAGTTCTACTACTACAGACAACTTGGTATAATCTATACACCCAACGTACAATGGCTCATCAGCTTCCTCCAATGTAGTCTGAAATTGTACTAGGTCATCTTGGAAGTCATTGTATACATCTCAAAACATAGGTGTAGATGTCCTACTATCTTCACCACTTATTAGAGTGGCTTCATTTTTATATACACATTCAACCCATGTCACATCCAAGGACGACAACTTTCATCAACTCCATTGAAGCACAAATGTTCTCTCAACTCATCGACAATAACCTTTTTTAGGTTTCCACATCTCGAGCGTGGACATTAAATTCAATTACAATCATCACCTGCCCTAAGTGCAAACTCAATGAACTCTTTTATTCCTCCTCATATTCCCTTGATGATCTTTCCACACACATTCAAGCATATTTTTCCATTTTGTTCAAAAGGACAAAGACTTTCTAGTCATGAAAAGATTATAATAAGAATATGGGTTAAGCATTTAACTAGATACTTGGTATGTAAACAACATGTACATAGTTAACATTATATATATATATATATAACTTTAATATATATAGAGGAGTCAACATTCAAGTCTAGGATTGGAAAAAGTAAGAATGAAGCAAAAACATGACTAATCCATACACATAAATGTTCACACTGATCCACATATATATATATATATATATATATGAATATATCACACAAATACAAGAACAAAAAATAAAAGGAATTTTATAGCCACAAACATCAAATAAAGTAAACATATGATAAAGTACAAGAATGAATACTACCCAACTAATATCCACTGAGAAAATACAAGTTTGGGACAAAGTGAATGTAAATCCAACCCAATGTTTGAGTTTTTTTCGAAGAAGTCGAGAGTCAATTGATCTTCAACTTATAAGACATGAAAATATAAGATGGTTTAAACACCATCTTATATTGTTAATAATATAAGACAATTTCAACATAACTGTCTTATATAAATTTTATATAACACAGTTCTGGAATATTGTCTTATATTATTAACATAATAAAAAATGGTTCTAGAAAACCATCTTATATTCTCTTAAAAAAATAGGATAGTTCTTGAAAAATGTCTTATATTATGTTAATAATATACGATGGTTTTCTAAAACTGTCTTATATAAATTTTTTTAAGACTATTATGTTGAAACCATCTTATATTATTATAATATATAAGATAGTTTATCATAATCACCTCGTATAAAGCTCAAATTTTAGCAGTGATGATAACAGCAAAGAGATGATTTGTTCTCTAATTTGCAAAGTGAGAGAAACATATGGAATTTCAAGCACATTAGTTTATAGTGTACCTACTTATGTTTTAGACTTAGACGTAATGCAAACATTGGCAAGACATATGAAACATTGGTCTCTAAATTCGAGTCTCAGCATCCCATAGAAATAATTAAAAGCTCTACTTTACAAGACATAGTAAAAATAATGAAAAGAACAAAGATATGACATCAATGAACATACAACTTAATTTAAATGATTAGAAGATGATTTCTTGCTATAATAATCTTATCAAAAGAAGTCAACTACGTCGCCAACAAGCTATAGTCATATAAATGGTTCCCTTTAAGATAGGAGTTTCTTTCTAAACTGTTTTTACATAACCATGAGAAAAGTTTTCCTATTACAAAATATGTGTTACCTTGTACTATTGAATTTGATCTAACCATTAACTGCTTGTCCAAGGGCCATTTAACTATTATAGTTTCTAGTTTACTTGGTATAAGAAGTGAATCTATCACTCATTTGGTAATAGAAACTCACAAAGGAAGCCCCTGACCACTCCAGCTCCACCATAGTTTCTATTGTCTTCAAAATCAATCAGGTTCTATCCCTTGGCTATAGGATCCCTAGTTAAGGCCACTTTTTTTAATTGTTATTTATCTGTTTATGATAGATGTACTTTAAATTTGTTTGGCTTTAAGAGTTACTGGGATAGGGTTACATAATCTTGAATTCCATGGTATATGATTCCTGCATTGTTCAATAGATTTTTTGTTACCTCAGTTCTTTAATCACAATCTAATACACTAATAACCTTGTGATTGCTAGTAAAACTAATGGAAATGATATGTTAACTTAGTTCTTAACTCAGATCTCTAGTTTGTTTTTTTATAAACTAAAGTCAGTTAATTGTTCACCAGTTCTCTAAAAACAAGCACTTGAGCTAATCATCTCCTCTGAAATTTATGTATCTACCTCTAATCTTTTCTCTGAAAATATTGTGAAATAAAATTTAGTTGTTATTTTCTTTAGTTGGAATTTCATGAGTCTTATTTTAGTCAATCCTATTTGGTTCTTCTGAAAATATAAAATTGTTGTTTCTTTTTCTAAAATTTTAAGAGCTTGTTAGTGATTTCTTTGAATCATCGTTATTTCCAACTAATCTAAATGCATTATTTCACTTGTCCAGGAAACATGAAACATGAAGAAAATAAATAACATGAAGAACCATCCAGCCCAGCTACACCTATTAAGAGAAAGTCTTGAAGGCTACAAAAATGGAGCATATCATTGACAAAAAGTCAAAAGGAATAAAATAGATGGTACAGTTCAAGAGTAGAGGGCAAGCCTTAAGTGGTAGTGCACATTCTTATACTAGTTTCATCTACTACATTGGTAGAAGCATCAAGCTAGTCTCAATGATTGATTGGAGACATGTGTCACAATCAATCAAAGATGCAATATGGGGGGTGGTGGTGGTATGTAAATATTTGCCACATATAACGTACATGCGCTTTATCTTCTTTTTTTTATATATAGACTCACATGCTTGTTTTTACTTTGTAGTCTACCAATGACGTTACTGATGAGTGTAAGAAGAATACTCTATAAGGGGCTGATGAACAATGGAGGAAACTTTCAAGAAGGTATATACTTCCAAATATGATGATCCGTCGAGGCTCAACATTGTCCTTGTAATGTACTCTAGCATCACTAATTAGGATACATGGAATCAATTTCCACAAACCTGCCTATCTTCGAATTTTGAGATAATTACAACTAGCACAAAGTGTGATTCCTCTAATTATAAAAGTCAATTGTGCTTAATTACGTTCCTTTGATGTGTAGGCAAATCATATGAAAGGATGAAGAGTGTGTGACACTAATCATATGCAGCAACACCTCTTCATGTTTGGTTATGAAAGTTAGAAGAACAAGAAGTAGATGTGATAGTTCATTTATGTCTAAATATACTAGACTTTTATTTCATTAACTCTAATTCAGTGTCTCTCTTGATAATAAAAGAAGGTTAGGACCTTGGATCCCATTGATCATGTCCTTCTCTACAAAATGGCACATTTACATGGACATAACTCCTAGACCTTCACTAACCAAAACACTATATTAGTTGCTTCATGAAACATAAGTAGTTTTGCATGTCTACCTTCATATCTCTTGAATTATATTATATATGTCAAATTGATCATGTTCTGAAAACTACATGTAAAGGAAGAGTTGACTTAAGAATGTGCAACTACAAGGACTCTAAGTAGTACTACTACAAAGCAGACATCTTGTGTAGGGCTATGGGCAACAAGGACATGCACCCTAGCCAAGTAAGGGCCTAAGGATGCAGTATCATTCCTTCCAAATTCTTCCCTAAATCAACTAATCCTCCAATAGAGGACTTGAAAGAATTGAAGGAGAAAACCATCGAGGAGTTATATAACAAGGTGAAGAATTATTAATATAAGGACTTTTAAAGTTTCAAAAGTCCATGTCAAGATATTGCCTCTCGACCCCCATCTCACAATAGCTATAATGCTCCATTTGAAAAGAGGTAGAAGAGCAACTCTTTGAAGGAGATATCCTGATCAATGAGGTATGTACTAGCATGTTTATTTTTTCAATGTTCAATTATCTAGTAACCTTCATTCATTCTTATATATATGTTGTTTCTGACTTCTAGTGTGGCGACCAGGGTTTTTACAACACATTTCGTAATACATTTTGTAAAGATAGGGCCCTTAGAGTAAAAAAATTTAGCAAACCAAAGCAGCAGAAATTCTTTCCTTTATAATTTGTTTTGTAAAACCTAAGTCACCACCTCATACATAACATAAGTAGAATTTTGTATAAGATAAAATTCCATTGAAGGAATATTCTTTTATTAAACTTCAGGATCCATCCAGTGGTTCATAGTACACAACCCATTGTATCCTTATAATACTTGTCCAAATATACAAAGTTCAAAATTCAATATATGTTCTAATATAATGTTTCAAGGGATATACGCTGATTACTTATTCTTCAATTGTTCTTCAACTCTTGAGCTCCTAAGTCTCCTTCTCTGTATCTAAGATATTGTAAACATTCGAACATTTACAATATCTCAGCAAGCTATGCTTGGTAAGGAATAAGAATGTAAGTTATTGACAGTATAATCTCAATATTCAAGTATCCCATAATTCATTCTATCATAAACACATTCATTAATAACTATTAGTTATAAGGACATCTCATTTCCTTGTCATTTGTGTTCACCTTTATGCATACATATTGTACAAGGACAAATCCGTTAAAAATGTAAAAATAATCAAGAATCATTTCTATACAAAGCTAATCAACTCCTTTTATTATAAGAGATTTGTATCTCAGCCAGTTACTATAAAGGGAATTTCCCTTCTTGGGAAAAATATTGGTAATATACAATTACCTAACATTTCATCATGCCATCCCTGAAGGCATTTCACTATGCCAATTTCATATACATCATAATGCAAAATAATCAAGGACTACTGTGCTTGCAATCTGATCCGTACAAGCGCCGGGATAACTGTTCAATAATCCACTTATACCATTCTCAGTGGAAATTACAATATCCATGTCTATATGGGAGGACCATGGCTGTCACAGTGGTGGCTTGCCCATAAATGCCCCACCCGACTTTTAGCCTTTCTTAGGCTTGATATTCAATATCATCAAGTTTCAGAGAATGGGTGGCCAAACCCTCTTAACTCTCCTAGCATAGCATCCCCAGGCCTATGCCTGTTTAAAATAAAACCACAAGCCTCTAAGCTTGTATGTAAAATAATACTTATACATATCAGACTATTTGTCTGATTATCTAGGATAGGAATATTTTCTACTTTCCTATTCACTTAGGGTTGTTCTCAATTCTCAACTTGACCATTTAATACTTATTTTCCTCATCATTTGGTTGGATCATATTTTAATTTGAGGTATTTACCTTAATATATTGGTATCATATATGTCAATACTTCAAAACATAAGATCATGTATTAGACATGTATCTTCATGTAAAGGCATTCTTAATAATCCACCTACCTCAATAAGGTATTCTTACTCCTTGAAATCTGTCATAGTCTCGATCAACATATATCTATCAAATCATATGTATAATGTCATTTTTCTAATGAAGGGTACATACTACATGGTCTTTTGATCATCCTTATGTAGGATGATCTGAATCTTTCTTCCTTGAATATCATATATCCATGGGTTTAATATCATCTATACAAATACTATCTATATCATACATAACAATCTAATTTACATTGATGTTTCTTTTTCCTTATTGTTTTTGATCATACAAGATCACATCTTGTTTGATCATCCTTATCTCACTTACTATTTTTATTAGGGTTAGATAATTTGCTATCTTTTTATGTTCTTATTATTATTCAACCAGTTAGTGTCTTACTTGGTTGAAGATAATTTATTTCTTCCTATCACTAGACAACTCCTCCTTATTTCAGGATGACCAGTACTTACCAATTAAATTCTGCTCAAAAAGTGGTTAATACAACCCTCATGTAAGGAGGCGTTTAGACCTCTCTTACGTCAATGGGAGGTGAGGGAAAAGCACTTAACTCTTGTATACCCCCTATAACCACAATGTTCAGAGTCCACTGGAGTGTTACTAGCTCAACCATTGACAAGGTTCTATGAGCTCTTTACCTTAAGTCCCTTCTCTAATTAATTTTAATTAATTTCCATGGATATGCACAATGTCATCTATGGATGTTCATTATTTTCCTAGTTTGGGCCAAGAAAATGATAAATCATTCCTTATATTGTCCTACTAACTATAGCCCTTATTAAGTCAAAATCATTCATTCATCTTAGTTGTCCATGAATTTCTATATTTCATTAGTTTACATTTTTGGTGATTTATGCTCCTTATATTTAAACAATTACTTAACAATTGAATAAAATTTGACAATAAGTAAATCATCAACTTGAAAGTATAAATCAAATATAATTTTAACAACTATATACTAACATTCTTCCTATGAATGTAACTTAAGCTAGTGAAATAAAACTAACATGATCTTAAGTTATGAAACACATCTTCTATCATAATGAAATCATGTTTAAATCCTAATTTACACTAACATGATCCTAAGATATTCAAATCTACTAATGAATTATTCATTTAGGGCATATCGTACTAAAATTTAAAGATTACACTATCATGCTTTCTAACTTAGAACATAAATCACATTTACACTTCTATATCCAATAAAAGACAATTAAAACTTAAAACATAAATCACATTTACACTTCTATATCCAATAAAAGACAATTAAACTAATTTTATTAAGATTATTATAAACCTTTAAATATGATCCAACCATTAGAGCTTAGGTGTTTTCCTTTAGATTAAGGGTTTTAATTACCTTTAAGGCTTTTAATCCATTAAGATCCAAAAATCATATCCACTTGATTTTGTCACATTTCATCCATGATCTAACTAGATTCCATCCTAATATCATCCATTTAATCCATCCCAAGGATCTGATCATACTTGATCTCATTGATCAAGTGGGTCCCTTTGTATTTTTTTATTTTTATTTTAGGATTTTTCTACCATAAAGGGCAGATCCCCTAATTTATCCAAGATCTATCCAAATTAACCATAGATATTACTTTATTACATTATTATATCATCATTAAAATAAATTTTCAAGATCTGATCACCTCAGATCTTGAAGATCTTAGAAATTGGACACTTATTTCCAAAATACAGAAAAATATAGAAATAATTTTTAGAAATATTATGGCTTCATTAGAAACTAGACATTACAATCTTTCCATAGCTTCTTTCTGATCTCAATTTGGAGTTCATATGACTCCACAATCTTAAATTGAAGTTTACAGCTGTTCCTATGGTCTAGATTTGATCTGGGCCCAACAGAATTAATCTCTCTCACTTGAGGGTCCAAACCTTGTTAGATTTTTTTGAAAATTGTACCTTTGGGGTTTTTGACCCTTCTGGATCGATTGGAAAGCTCAGAATTTCCATCTGATCTTTTTATCACCATAAATTGAAGGGTTTGGTATTTACTTTATTTTTATCATTTTTCATTCAAGTTAAATTACAGAAAAATAAAAATTATACTAAAACATAATAAATATGTATGGGAAGTAGTTACACCTACCTGATTGGAGAAAAACAATATAATTGATGCCCAATTTGAGAGAATTACTAGTTGATGATAATATAGCCCGATTATCCACCTTTTTGTGATTTTCTGTTGTTGGAACCGTTGGATCTTGAAATTGATTTGGGGATTTTGTATATACTGTAGTATAGGATGTTATGGATGGTGAATTGTAGTGGGTTCTTTATTTTGTGTTTATGTTTTTTATGCTTTTGTTAGTTATTCAATGTAGTTTAGTTTTATTTATGCTTTACGTTAAATTAGATTCGTATTACTCTAAGTTTACATACTCAATGATTACTTGAATGAAAGGATGCCAAGCATAATAAGAAAGAGGGTGACTATAGAAGAATCTTTGATAATCAGTTCCCTAAGGAGATAAGGTATAATTTGAATAAATGTAGTGGAAGCCATTTCTTATGTCTATGCCATAGCGCAAGCCATTTCTTCCCCCACCAAAGGGAGCAATCGTTAGAAGAGATCCTTTGTTTTTTTATTTCAAGTGAATTGTAGTGAGGATGTGCCATAATTTTTATTTAAATATAACTTATTCAAATTAAAAGGGGTTGTAATAATACAATTCAAGTGTGGACCCATCCTTGTACGAGAAGACTTCATCCAAGACCCCACTGTAAGCTTTTATAATCTCCATAAATATCCAAGATTAGGACTTGCATATAATTTAATTTTCATTATTCATTTGATAGTGTAATTCATATAGTGTATATCCATTATATTACTTGTTGCATTATACTAAAGACTTTGAATTAGTTATCACCTATTTGACAGCGATTGCCTAATCTTGGCTATAACCTAAGGACATAAACTATCAGGGTTAGAGTGTCTCCTTTATTGAGGCCTGACCCCTTGTTAGATAGCATATAAGTAGTTTCATTAGTTTACTGCTTTTTACTACATAATTAGGGCATATTTAATTACTTTAAGGTGCAATATGTTGATCGATTTGTTGTGCGAATGTGCTTAAATGATTAGTAGGAACAACCACCCCTATAAGATCAAGGGTGGATTTGATCACCATCCCTTGGCCAACTAGGATAAATATCAACTTACGCATAGCCCTGGCATCAACCAATTAATTAAAATCAATCTAGAAGAGACCTTAATAGCTTATGAGCTCATAAGACCCTCTTGGAATGAGGTTAATTGTATTAGTATTTAAATGACTAGCTCTGCCAATATATTCAATGACTTAGATCACCTGTGGATGACTAAGGAGGATGTGAAGTGGTTGATTATAATTAGGATCTAACTAGTAAGCAGTAGGACATGTGTGAAAGAGAGGAGGAGCTACAACAATTAGTAATAACCTAAAAATACTCCCCCCAAGAAAATAAAGAAAGTCAAACCTTTCAGTTTGTTTGTGTTAGGGTTAGGATTAATTGGTGTAGCTTTAATATTACTTGCAATCTCATGAATGAAAGTAGTATTGCACATGAGAAAGGTAGATCCCATGAGGAATCTCACAAATTTGTTTGTTGGATGGATCTTATTTGAAGTTCTTAACTTTAGCCAAAGAAAGAGATTGAATTGGATTTGAATTTAAACCAAGAAAGTCAATGACAAAAGAAAGGAAATATGCATGAATCTAGAAACTATAATTAAAATAAATAAAAAAAACGTTCTAAAATTAAAACTAAGCAAGGGAGTTAGAAATTCACCTAACTAACATGCATTCAATTAAAGGAAACTAATGCAAAACTAGAATGAATTAATCTAGGAAACTTACTAAAATTGAAACCTTCCTAATTTACCACTTTCCTAAACCTCAAAATTTCTAAAATTGAAACTTTCTAAAACTAAACTAAGCCTTAATCAAAGGAGGAATCACCTAAGTCCCATGGGCATGATCCATGGGATAGGGTGCATGGTTCATGGGTTATAGGATGGCCTAATTTAATGAATCAAAAGCAAATTTACATGTAGTCTAATCAAGGAACTTAACAAACAGAGTAAAAGGATAAATGCATTCTAAAGAAATCAAACAATTATGATTAATAAGATGTTGGAAACTAAGCATGAAGATTGAATGGAAAAATTTTAGGTTCCAAGCACTTAAGAAACTCAAATCAAACCAAGCATTGAAAGTAATTGAAATAGAACTTTTTATTCAAGATAACACTCCAGATCTAAAGTACTTTAATACTAGAAACAAGCATGAACAAAAATCCTCAAATATCTTTATTGAATTGAAGGCAAAATACACTTATAATAGCACATATGATACATAGAGGTAAATCTGAAAATTATGCACTCTTCATGAACTAAAACTTGATTCAAATCAAATCTACAACACATTCCAATGCTCTCAAATTAAACTAAGATGACATGTAAGTGAAACTCGATAGAGAATTCAAGAGAATCATGGCTGGAATGATGGGGCTAGTAAAGGCAAAAGACCTAGAACTAGTTCCAATTTCAAGTAAAAATTGTGGAATTCAAAGATGAAAATCAATGATTCAAGCTTTTCACAAGCATACTTCTTCCCACCCTCTCTCTCAGCTTTATTATTTTATTTGTCCATGGTATTTAATTCTAAAATTTGAAGAAAATGTTTAATTTAAGATTGAGGATGGAGTATTTCAAAGTTTGTTGTGTTCATTGTTAGTTTTCAAGTCTTTCTGTTAAACTTTAAGTCAAAAGTTAATTTAAAAATAAATTGAAAAAATGTTTAGATTTTTCTTTAGGTTTTGTGGTAAGTTACTTTACAATGATGAGAATTAGATTTTCTAAAAATTTGGTCTTATATTTGGAATTTAGCTTATTAGTAGACTTGCATATAATTAGTTCATTTTATTACTCTTTTTCTAAAGTTGTCCATGAAAATTGAACTCAGAACACTTACTAGACATTATCCATATATACATAGTTTAAGTTAAAGAGTAAGCATAACTTAAAAATCCTAGAGAAAATTATTAGAGACTTATAACCCATGAGAGACTAGAGCCATTCTTTATTTTTCAAGGTTATACATAAATTTCAAAATTTTCTTTAACATGCACTAATTCGTGGATGTTCTCATTATTCTTAGTTTTTGTCAACTATTAAGACATAATATTAAATACTATACCATATATCTCTTATGTTTATGGAATCTTTGAGTCATATGAAACCTAGGGAGATGATAGAGGCTATTTTTATTAATCTAGAACCTTCATCCTACCTTAAGTTATTTTTTGTTAATGAACCATTTGAGCCTTTATATTGTAAATTTTTTTTTTTATCCAATTAACCATTACCCATATTAACCCTATATTATGTCCATTACCCATTGTGTTTTGATAATATGTAGAGATGTTTGGAGAAATATATAGATGAATTAGTGTGAACACTATAGTTAAGGTGATGAAGATCAAAATGATTTAAGTGAAGTAAATTTTAGAAGGAGTCTATATTCCAAGTAAGTGAAAAAGAGAAAAATAATAAGAAAGCTAATGAAACGGAAAATGTTCACTCATGTGTGGAAAGAAGATTGTGATTGCTTTAGTAGAATACCTTTGCATATTTTTTAGAACAATTTTATTTACCTCTATGCCACTTTCTTTGATAACTCTATCCTAAGCCTTATGTTTCGTCCTAGTAAAAATATTGTTTGATCTTAGGAGAAGTATGGATAAGTAGGGATTTTGGTAAAATGTAATATCCTCAATTCTTAGTATCCTTTCCATGAGACAATTTATTCTAATTTCATATTCTTTCTTATGAAATATCATCATCATCATCATCATCAAGACCTTATCCCAATTAGGGGTCGGCCACATGAATCTTATTCCTCCATTCCACTCTATTAAATACCATGGCTTCATTTAGTCCCAAAGTTTTTAAATCTTTCCTCACCACTTCTATCCACGTTCTTTTGGGCCTTCCCCTTGCCCTTTTAGAACCTTCAACTTGTATTGCCTCACTCCTTCTAACTGGTGCCGTTGTTGGCCTCCTTTGAACATGTCCAAACCATCTAAGTCTAATCTCCCTCATCTTGTTACCTATTGGTGCTATCCCTAAATTTCTTCTAATATTTTCATTTCTAATTCTATCCTTTCTTGTCTTACCACTCATCCATCTCAACATCCTCATTTCTGCAACACTCAGCCTATAAGTATGATGTTCCTTAACTGCCCAACACTCTGATCCATAGAGCATGGCCGGCCTTATAGCCATCCTATAGAATTTTCCCTTTAGTTTGAGTGGCACCCGCCGATCACATAAAACCCCCGATGCACATCTCCATTTGTTCCAACCCGCTTGGATTCTCTGGGTAACCTCCCTCTCAATCTCTCCACTCTCCTGGATCAATGATCCTAAGTATCGAAAGTGGTCTCTCATGGGGACCTCTTGGTTATCAATCTTGACTGGTGCTCCACTCCTACTCTCCTTGCTAAAATTACATTCCATATATTCTATCTTAGTTCAGCTAATTTTAAATCCTTTCGATTCTAATGCTTCTCTCCATAGCTCTAGCTTTATGTTGACACCCTCCCTTGTCTCATCAAGTAGGAGTATATCGTCTGCAAATAGCATGCACCAGGGAATCTCCTCATGCAGATGTTTTGTTAACTCATCCATAACTAATGTGAAAAGGTATGGACTCAATGCCGATCCTTGGTGCAATCCGACAGTGACAGGAAAATCACTAGTCACACCACTAGTGGTCTTAACATTTGTTACTGCTCCCTCATACATATCTTTAATTATGTCTATATACCCCTGAGAAACCCCTTTAACACCTAACACCCTCCATATTAACTCTCTAGGGACTCTATCATAAGCCTTCTCTAAGTCAATAAAGACCATGTGTAGGTCTTTTCTCCTCTCCCTATATTTCTTTACTAATTGTCTTAGTAAGAAAATAGCTTCCATGGTAGACCTCCCAGGCATGAAGCCAAACTGATTCTCCGATACACTTGTTTCATGTCGTAGCCTCTTCTCAATGACTCTTTCAAAAAGTTTCATGGTGTGGCTCATAAGTTTGATCCCTTGATAATTAGTACAGCTCTGAATGTCTCCTTTATTCTTATAGATTGGTACAATAGAGCTTTTCCTCCACTCATCAGGCATTTTCTTTGATTTTATAATCTTGTTAAACAACTTGGTCAACCAAACTACCCCAATATCTCCCATATGCTTCCAAACCTCTATTGGTATACTATCAGGCCCCATGGCCTTTCCTGATTTCATCTTTCTCAAGGCCTCTTTTACTTCAAGCATTCTAATCCTGCGTTCATATCTATAATATCTAGTGTTATTTAGATTTATAGTATTTTCAATTCCTATATTCTCAGGGCCATTGTCATTTAACAATTTTTGGAAGTAAATTTCCCACCTTTGTTTGATCTCAACGTCTTTGACTAATACCCTTTGATCATCGCTTCTAATGCACCTAACATGCTCTAAGTCCTTACTCTTCTGTTCTCTTACCTTTGCAAGTTTAAACACATCTTTCTCACCTTCTCTTGTTCCTAGTCTATTATAGAGCTCATCATATGCTTTAAGTTTAGCCTCACTTACTATTCTCTTAGCAACGTTTTTAGCATTCTTATATTGTTCATAGTTTTCATTATTTCTAATCTTCTGCCATGCTTTAAAATGCATTCGTTTTTCTTTAATAGCTTTTTGCACTGTTTCATTCCACCACCATGTTTCTTTTGCTAATAGCCTTTTACCTTTAGATACTCCTAAGACATCTTTTGCCACTTTCTTAATGGACTCAGCCATATTAGTCCACATGGTGTTTACATTTGCTTCATAATTCCAATTTCCTTCTACCATCAACTTATTTTTGAATGAGGTTATTTTCTCTCCTTTTAAGTTCCACCACTTAGTTTTTAGATGTGTATTAAGTTCAGTTCTTTTACTCCATCTTTTGATATGAATATCCATAACCATTAACCTATGTTGTGAGGTTAAACTCTCACCGGGTATCACCTTACAATCCTTACATATAGATCGTTCATTATTTCTAAGTAGAAAAAAGTCTATTTGGCTTTTATGAAGTCCACTTTTAAAGGTTATTAAGTGTTCATCCCTCTTCTTAAAGAGTGTATTTGCAATGGATAGGTTATATGACAAAGCAAAATCGAGGATATTCTCCCCCATCTCGTTTCGTTCACCTATACCATACCCTCCGTGTATTCTATCATATCCTTCCTTATCTTTTCCTACATGGCCATTTAAGTCTGCTCCTATAAATATTCCCTCAGTATTGGGAATTTCTTGCATAACTCCCTCCATATCTTCCCAAAACTGTCTCTTAATTATATCTTATAGCCCTACTTGTGGTGCATATGCACTTATAATATTTATAATCTGCTCTCCTATAATCATTTTTATTATTATAATTCTATCACTGATTCTTTTAACGTCCACAACTTTATCCTTTAATTCCTTATCCACTATTATTCCCACTCCATTTCTATTATTTTCCTTTCCTACGTACCATAATTTATACCCATCTATTTCTCTAGCTTTGGCCCCTTTCTACTTGGTTTCTTGGATACAAGCGATGTTGACTCTCCTATGTTTTATCGTGTCTACTAACTCCAAACTCTTACCTGTCAATGTCCCTATATTCCATGTAGCGATGCGAATCTTATGATTTGGAGATTCCCTATTTACTATCGCCTTTCTCGACCTCCATGGTATGAACCCATGTCCACTTTTCACTGCACCTGGGTTCTGATGCAGCGCGTCGCTTCCGAGGGGACGCTCTAGCAACCCTTGCCCATTTTTCACTACACCTGGGATCCGATGTAGCGCGTCGCTTATGGGGAACGCCCTAGCAATCCTTGCCTATTTTTCACCGCATCTGGGATCCGATGCAGCGCGTCGCTTATGGGGAACGCCCTAGCTTGAGCGAATTTCAGATTTCGATTCATGTCATGTTGGGGTTGCCATAGTTCTAAAAGCTGAAGATGATTTTCATTAAAATCATTACAATCATTAAAATCATCTTCAGCTTCACCCTTGCCGGCTGGCTACCTGATGCAAGGGTGGCCATATTTTAAGAAGCTGAAGATGATTTTCATTTCTCCCTCACAAACTAATATACAAATGCATATTTATTTGTAAGAAAGAAATAATAGAATCATCTTCAACTTCCCCCTTGCCGACTGGCTACCTGATACAAGGGTTGCCATCTTTTAAGAAGCTGGAGATGATTCTCATTTCTTCCTCACAAACTAATATACAAATGCATATTAATTTGTAAGAAAGAAATAATAGAATCATCTTCAACTTCCACCTTGCCGGCTGGCACCTGATGCAAGACCCTCCTCCTTTTTTATCCGGGCTTGGGATGTCACTACCAAAAGATAAGGTGGTCAGCTTCTCATGCATGCATCTATGCAAACCAAAACCATGTGGAGCTTCTAATAGAAGATAAAATATTATACAAGGAGTCACACATTTATGATATTTTTCTAAGGAAAACAACATAGAAGCAAGGCCCACATTCATATTGGTCTTACTTTCTCACTCATTCACCTCAACCAAAGGAGGATGTGATACACTTTTAAAATAATATTTTTACATGAGACAATAATAGGTGGAAATACGTGGGTTTAGAGAAAGAATTAATGAAAAATCTATAGCTCTCTTTGTGACGACCTGGGTTTTTCAATGCCATTTTTGGTAAAAATGCAGCGAGATTGATCTCTAGTTTTAAAACAATTTATGCAGAAGAATGCAGGAAAATTTTCTTCTTTTTTAAAGAACATTGTATAAAGAGCCCGAGTGTCAAAATGAACACTCAATGCATAGTGCCATGGCAATTTATAAATCAAATCAAAACATGTAATCACTCCCAGGATTGTTAGTCATAGCCACAGCTACAATAAATACTTACAATCAAGATTATAGTAGTTACCAAAGGAAATTACTAATTAAAGCGTACCTTTGCCTACTTGACTTTGGTTCTAACGCCTCCTGTTGTTTCTTCTATTTGTCTTTTATTTGATCTGAAAAGTAATGGATTGAGTTGAGTATTTATCATACTCAGTAGGTCTACCCTTTTTGAAAACATAGCAATGCATCATACGGAGTTCAAAGTGGTTGCATGAAAGGCATGATAAATTTATAATAGGTGCACAAATGTATGCATAAAGTGTAAGTAATGACATCTATTGAAATTCTTTATCAATCATGAGTTAGTATGCAATACTAATAGTCTGTTTGAGTTTAGAAAGTCAAAATCAATAGATTCACCATATCCCGGTTATGAGATCTACACCATATGTCAAATCCATGCGTAGTATATAATGATTAGAAAATACTTAAAGTAGTCTATGATAGCATCACGAAGTAACATGCACTGGTCTCAAGTCATCTGGTCACGAGTACTCGTTTACGACCAATTTAAATGCTATATGCATATCCATACTACTGAAATCATAGGGTCACCATGCTTGCGACCAGAACCACTTTGGATCGCGTGTCTCTGGTATCTAGAGACCAGTCCACCATAGCCTCCACAGCACCTATGGATATGTCCCCGAAAGGGTGCCGTGAACACCTCTAGTGGTCGTCCCTGTTGACCACAGCAGTCAGGGAAGGGACAATACCATTTTTGGCAGCAATACCATCCACCTTTTTGGTGGTAGAGGCCGGGAGGCCAAACCCGTACCCCTCAGCATAGTGCCCACTGGGCTTAATAGCCCAAAACCATACATAGTCCAAAACTCAAATCAACATAAACCATGCAATTTATGGCTTTGTTTTCAAAGTATGCAAGCATTGCGTAAAATGCCATGAATCCGTAACGTGTATAAAAACATTATTTCTCAACATCATTCTTCAGTTAATGTAAGATTTTTCAAATACATAAATCATGCAAGTAGGTCCCGCATAGTTGTATAAGAACAGCATAGTTTAAAACACATGCTTAATATAGTATTAAAACAAGTAACTTAATGAACGTTTAGGATGTATTTTGAAAACAGAGTAGGATCAGACTACCTACCTCGTGCGTTGTTACGTCGCTCGTGCCTGTCTTCACCTCGAGTCCGAGAATATCTTAGTAAGGTCCTGAGTGATGTTCAAACATAAGATCTATGCGTTAATCTATGCTATTTTATTGTATAGGCTCCAAATTTGGATTTTAAAAGGTCGCGCCTTAACGAACGACCCAAATGTAGCGCCTAGGGTCTTGCGCGCCATAGTTCTAGAATGCGCACTCTATAGTAGATGCGTGCGTCTTGGTCGCACTGCAACCAAGTTGGGTCATGTGCACACGTCCGAATGGTGTGCCAGGGTGTGCACTGTTGCACGGATGCGTCTTAGGCATAGCTATGGAGTGTTTTGGCTCCTAGGACATCCCATGAGTCCTGATCGAGCCAAGAAAACTATTTGCACGTGACACGTACGCGAGGACAGCCCCCAGGGAGCTGGGCATGGGTGTGAGTCAAGCCGGGCATCCTGGACTGTGCCGTGCACCCTGGGACATTCGTGCGCCCCTGGGAGGCACTCTCTCTCTCTCTCTCTATCTCTCTCTTAAAGGGTTTTCACCCGTCTGGTTTGGTTCACGGAAAGCTGGTGATGTCCGGCCAAAAAAGCACCCAGATCCGGCGTGGATCTGGGCTGGGAAGGAAAAGGGATTGAGGGCCAGTTTGGGTAGCTTGGAACGGCGCCCTGGTTAGTGGTTTCGGCTCCCGCTGGAACCATGGTTGGCGGGTTGAGGTTTCTGGAACGAACCCTGCTTACCAAGACGTTCTCTGGCCGCGAGACGCCCAGATCTAGCCCAAAACCTTGGGGAAAAGAGTGAGGGAAGAGAGGAGAATGACGTGGGGAAGAGAGACGTACCTGGGGAGCCATCGATGCGACGCAACGAGGCCTTGAACTCGCCTCCAAACCCCTAGTGCAAGATCTGGTTTTGGGAGAAATTGGAAAGGATAAGCGCGATTTGGGCAGAATGGGTGGAGGGTATTTATAGAGGGAAGAAGGCGGTGCTGCCAATGGCGGTGCCGCCATTGGCAGTGGTGGAAATCTCTGGAAACTAGGGGGTTTTGGAGAAATCGAGAGAGGGATGGAGGAGGAGGAATCTGCTGTTTTTGACTTTTTCATTTTAAGGTACATTTTACCAAAATGTCCTCAATCTTCTAACGCCTATAACTTCGTCATACGAGCTCCGTTTTCGTCGTTCTTTGAGGCGTTGGATTCCATTTTGCGTGTAGTATCTAGTGGTACTAATTTTATTCACAAATTCCTAAGTTTCCTATGTGAATTTTGATCAAACATTCAACCATCTAATAAGACCCTTAAACATGTAATAAACATATATTTATTCCAAAATAGTCAAGTTACAAGATCATTAGTACATCCCACTATGTTTGTTCTTTATAGAAAATGTCTCCAAAATGTTGGATCATTACACTCTTTCATCCAAACTTTTGAAAAAAACAATGGCCAAGATCTACCCTCAATTAGGGCAATCCTGAAGGCATCCAATGAGAAGTATTTTCCATTTGAGAATCAAGGGAATGCTAAGGTGGAACAATGAGAATGAAGCATACAAGAAAGACAAAATTGATTGCTATTGGAGAAGAAACTTTTGATAGGCTGGACACCATTTTTATGTAGTTTCAACATGATTACAAGAGAATCCAAAAATGGGTTTTCAAGGAGAAAATAAAGGTGGTTGAAATGGAACATGGGATGTTATTGGTGAAGAGAAAAATGATGGGCTAAGAAGAGCATTCATAAGGGATTTCAATGTGAAGAATGGAAAGTGATCTTTACCATTCAATCTAAGGTTGTGCATGATTCATAGGATGGAATGTAGCATCTTGAATTTTACCGTAATAGATATGTTGAATTTCCTAGTCATATCAATGAATGTAAGTTGTTTATGTAGTAATGTTAATTATCGGATAGCGGTGTAGATTTAATATTACTAGCAAGTGCACAAATCAAAGTAGTAAGATGTAAAAGGGTAATGTCAATCCCACTAGTAATCTCATAAATTGTATTCAATTGGATCTTGCTTAAAGTACTTATCGTAGCCATAGAAAGATTGTGTTTGATACATTCTTGGTATTAAAGCATATGGAAATATAAACATGCATGAAATTAGAAACTTAAACTAAGAAAACTTTCTAAAACTAAATTAGAAATTAACTAAAATTAAACTAAAGATGCAACTAATTTAGAAAATGAAATCCAAACAAGGAACATGAATAATAAAAATATCCATGAGAATGTGCATGGCAGAAGACAGTTCATATGGAAATAAAAGTGTGTGCATGGATCATGGATCTTAAAAGTGTGCACATGAACATGAGGCATGGTGCATATGGTTATTAGAAAGATGAAATGCAAGATTCACTCAATGTTAGATGTTGGACACATCCAAGAAAAATACACAATAAGCATAAAACACATGATACAATGGCCTTAAAGCATTACAAGCCATTTGGAAATTGCGCATGACCCAAATTATTATATTAAATTGACTCTTTATAAAAAGAAGTGCATTAAACATTGGAATCATGGAAAAAAATATGTACAATATCCATGGCATTTAAATATAAAATATTGAATTCAATCTCATGAGAACCAATCTCCAAAGATGGCATCAATCCTACGAAGAGTGGTTTATAAGATGGTTAAAAACAGCCATAGTGGATGGCTAAAAAATCACCTTATATCAGTCGTCTTATATAAATTGAAAACTAATATAATACGGTTTTTAAACCATCTTATATTAAATGTCTTATAAGACGGTTTTCACAAACCATCTTATAAAATTGAATTTATATAAGATGGTTTTTCAAAACCATCTTATAAAGATGAGAAATATATGAAGATTTTTGAAAAACTATCTTATAAATATTGTAATATAGGACTGTATTTGAAAAATCATCTTCTAAAGCTACGTAAGCTATGTAATATAGGATGGTTTTTCAAAAACCATCTTATAAGGATGTGTAATAGTGAATGGTGTTTAAAAAACCATCTTACAAAGCCATGTAAAATATGGAAAATAAGATGATTTTTCAAAAACCATCTTAGAAAGCTATGTAATATGGGATCATTTGTCAAAAACTATCTTGTAAAGGTATGCAATATATGACAATTTTTTTAAAACCATCTTATAAAGTTGTCTACACTAAGTAACAAAGGATGGCTTTTAAAAAACCATCTTATGAGGCTATGTAATATAGGATGATTTTTTAAAAATCATCTTATAAAACTTTAATATCACAAGATGGTTTTGAAAAACCCTCATATAGAGTTGTAATAAAAAATTGTCTTGTATTTTGATAGTTTTATAAGATGATTTTTCAAAAACCATCCTATATTGCATATACTTCTTGCACAATTTGTGTATTCTTTTGTTAGTTTTGATTTACATTTTTTCCTATAGTTTATGTAGTTAAAAACACATTCAACACTTCATTTCTGTAGGCTACAATTATTCTACAAAATACATTCATACACATTCAACACTTGCCAACATTCCACATTGAACTTCTCCATACACACTTCTCATTGAAATAAAGAAAGCACACTTAGACTTCAATAATAAAAAAAGGAAGACGTCCATATAAATGAAGTTTTATTTTGTATTTTAATGATAAAAATGTTGATGTCCAATAACATTATTGATCTACAAATTAAAAGTCAAAAGATATGTAGTCCATTCTATTCTAATGTTAGCTCGATCTAATTGGGAGTAAGTCTTGCTACCCAAATCAGCCTACAAGAAAACAAATATTAAATCAATTGAGACATTGTTGAATTCATTTAAGAGATGTAGAAAACTGTAAGAATGATGATCAGTCAATTAATTATCTTACCTTTCTCAATTGGGAGATCATAAATCTTTCACAAATGAAGGTTCTCATATATCTGAGAATGTAATACTCACACTGCCAATCAGATTGTTGTCTAGGGCACTCCACATTAAAGTTAATAGAAAAGATTTAATTATCATGTGTAATTATAAATTTAGGTTATAAATCATACTAAATAACTAATAACCCTTACCTTGACTTTTTTCCAAATAAGTTTTGCTAGGTAGTTAATATTTTCCATCTCAAGCCATCTATACCCTGCACTACACATATATAATTAAAAAGCATTAGATATGAATAAAGAGAATAGTTATCAATTATCCAACTATTATAATAAATAAAATAAAAAGCATGCTTACTTGTTGATGATTTCCATCAACGAGACTCAAATGTGGGCTCCACAAGAATCAAACGACATTGCATGCCCACCATGCACATCCAAAGTTAGTAGCATCCAATTGTGACCTATTTACAAAACTTAACTTATATAGATTCTTTACGATTAAACTGTTCCATCTCTGTTATTCCCTTTGACATTCTTTTAATGATATGCACCATTTTTGTTGGCCTTTTGTCCTATCTCTTACTAGGCGTACCTATGCTAATTGTTCTTCACGATGCTCACTTTCTTCATATTCCATGTTTCCTACACAAGTGAAAACAATATATTTAGAAAACTAAAACATATAGATAGGGTTAGAATAAACCACCATCTAAGTGTATAGTTGGTGTACATAAATAGAATAGATATTAAAACAATTAAGTCTTAGGAAAGTAGCACTAGAATCAGACATCAACTCTTGACTAATAGTGCCAAAGAAGGTCCTCAAATTAGTACTAAAAATTATCCCAAGAATAGCATAAGTAGTAGTCATATAATTAAGATGATTTTGGATCTTGATACATGCCATAATTAAGACTACTCTTTAGATTCTCATGGATACATTTATAGCAATAACTATTGGTTCAAAATATGTAACAACTCAAATTTTACAAACAATTTTTTTTAATAGTTAAAGTGCATTTCAAAAATCCAAGTGTCATCATTCCTAATAAAAGTTGACAGAGGCTCTTCTATTTTTTTTACTTATATATGGAATTCATGCAATGTGATTTACCTAATAAACTATTTATTTAAATAATAGAATATATTCAGACTCCGTCCCATCATACCCTCATAATTTATCATAGTGGAAACAAAGTAAAAATGATATAAAACTCTTTTTAACATAAATTATAATATAATCAATTCTTTAGATTAATAAAAAAAATTCAAATCTTTAACCTAAATAAAATATTCTTACTGCTCCTTTGAACAACAGGTAGCAAATTTTAAGCTAATAATTGGATGCCTTTCTGACTAAAAATTGAAAACCTAAGATTTTGGTCTTCATACTCTCAATGTCCTCTATCTAGTGTAATCAATTTGAAAGATTTTCATTAATTAACAAAGTGAGAAATCATGCACAAAGTTATCTAGAACTTAAGAAAAATACTATTACTATTCACAAGAACAATGACAAGTAGCAAATTTCAAGCTAGTAATTGGATGCTTTTTTTAATGAAAATTGAAAATCTAAGACTTGGGTCTTCTTATTCTCAATGTCCTCTATCTTGCACTATCAATTGCAAAGATTTTCATTGATTAATGAAGTGAAAAATCATGCATAAAGTTATCTAGAACTTTAGCAAAATATTGTTAGTGTTCACAAGAACAGTGATAAGTAGTACACTACAAGCAGTAGTTGGATACTTTTTTCAATGAAAATTGAAAATATAAGACTTTGGCCTTCTTATTCTCAATGTCCTCTATCTAGCATGATCAATTTGAAAGATTTCCATTGATTAACAAACATGCACAAAGTTATCTAGAACTTTCGCAAAATACTATTACTGTTCATGTGAACAATGACAAGTAGCAGACTTCAAGCTAGTAGTTGAATGCCTTTTTTAATGAAAAATAAAAATATAATATTTAGGACCTCTTGTTCTCAATGTCCTCTATCTAGCATGATCAATTTAAAACATTTTTATTGATTAATGAACAAAAAATCATGCACAAAGTTACTTAGAACTTAAGCAAAATATTGTTACTATTCACATAAACAACGACATGGGTATTCTTATTCTCAACATCCTCTATCTAGCACAATAAATTTGAAATATTTCCATTGATCAACAAAGCAAAAAATCATGCACAAAGTAATCTAGAACTTTGCAAAATATTATTACTATTCACATGAATAATGATAAATAGTTGAGTTCAAGCTAAAGTTTGGATACCTTTATGAATGAAAAATGAAAATCTAAGAGGGTTCTTCTTATTATCAATGTCCTCTATCTACCATGATCAATTTGAAAGACTTCCATTGACTAAAAAAGTAGGAAATCATGCATAAAAGTTATCTAAAAGGTAAGCAATATACTATTAGTATTCACACAAACAACTATAAGTAGTAGATCTTGAAAACCAGTAGCATCAACATAAGAAAACCAAGAGAGTGAGAGAGAGCCAACCTAGAGGGAGAAAAACAATGGGGGCATGTGTGCATTCTCATTCTTTCCCTTCACCTTCTCCTTCTTCTTCTTCTTCTTCTTCTTCTTCTTCTTCTTCTTCTTCTTCTTCTTCTTCTTCTTCTTCTTCTTCTTCTTCTTCTTCTTCCTACCTCTCTCTCCCTCCTTACATGGGGAAGCAAGGTTGAGTGTGCACACTCGCTCTCTCTCTCTCTCTCTCTCTCTCTCTCTCTCTCTCTCTCTCTCTCTCTCTCTCTCTCTCTCTCTCTCTCTCCCCTTTTCTTCTTATCCTCCTCATTATTAGAATATAAGATGGTTTTAAAAAAATCATCCTATATTTCTCAAATATAAGATGGATTTAGAAAACCATCCTATATTCTTATAATATAAGATAATTTTTAAAAAACCATTCAATATTATTAAATATCAGATGATTTTCAGAAAAACATCTTCTATTTTAGGGTAAATAAGGATGATTTTCTAAAACTGTTTTATATTATATGACTGTCTTTCCCACCAATATCTCCATCTTAATTTTATTTTAATAATATAAGATGGTTTATGAATAACTGTCTTATATGTATTAAAATAGTTTTCCTATTCTCAGGATATTGAAAATATTAGTAAGATCTGAAATGCAAAGCTTATCCCCATCCCTTATTTCCTTGATGTATAAACAATGCTTGGGATGACACATGATGTGTAACATAATTGATTTGTTCATTTCATACATTGGATGTTACAAACATTTTAATTTGTCCCCTCATATACAATCTGATCCAACCCAAGCACCCTCCTTGCCAGCATCACACACATAATCCATCTCATTTGCCCTGATTAGATTGATTGATGTCATTATTGTAGTGATTGAATGGTAATCAATTACGATGTCACCTAGGTCATCTTCATCATAGAAGTCCCTTGGGAAGGCTAATAAAATAGTTTATTATCCCATATCATGTCCACCTTGTCTAAAAAATACATGTTTTGTTTGACTTACCAAAATAAACTAGCCATTTTGATAGTCAATCTTATTAAGGTCAACCAATGTCAAACCAAGGGCATTGGTCTTGATGCTTTCTTCATTGCATTCCACTTCAAGTATAATCCAGCTTCCATATCTTGCGTATAATCCTGCTACAATTGGATTGTTGTCCTTTGAATTGGAAAAGAAAGTAACTTTAGCAACTAAGCTAGCACCTCGACCTTGTTGTGCTCTTAACTTATCAAGGTCTTTTGTGTGAAAGAAATAACCATTGATGGCATATCCAACATACTTTATTACTTCTGGTCAAGGTCTTATTGCCATCAAGCAGAAAGATTCGAAAATACTATGACCAAGAACATCTCGCTGATCTAAAACTTGTATATAATATTACTTATTTGAGATTATTAATGTATACGTGCATATGCTATTACAAATCAATTAAGTGAATGACGCATTATTTCACTATGATTAAATACCTTTTGACGAAGCCAAGTTGTGATGGAAAGATAATGTTTATCTTGTAGCCACTTCATTATCTTTGTACCTATTAGATACCTCTCTTTTAAGAAGTCCATGTGCTTACTACACTGAAGAGATGAAAATTATATATAACATGCCTACATTAATAATACACTATGTACCCATCAACATATATGTGTATATATATATAGATGTGTGTGTGTGAAAGGAACCAAAGAGAGAGCATTAGTTACTTACTTAATATATGGCTGAACTTCATCAACATTATTGTTTTGCAAGACATAAAGGTGTGCCTAGTCCTATTCCTTATGATCAATAGTCGATACATGACCACTAGAGAAAGGTTCACCTTTTGTTGGACCATTTAATCCACCTGATTATTTCTTTCTCAAAATTCTAGTAGCATCCACTCCTGATATATACTCAGTGTAAAACTCCACTATTTTTTTGCAATGTAACATTCATCGATACTCCCCACTAACCAACTATAATTTTGTACATTCCTTGTTAACACCTTCATGTACCTTTCAAACAAGTACATCCATCATAAATAAATAGGTCCACATAGCCTAACCTCACCAATGAGGTGCACTGTTAAGTATACCATGATATCAAGGAAGGATGGTGGGAAGATTGTCTAAAGCTCACATAATGTTGTAACTAAATGCTCATTGATTTCTTGTAATTTCAAAGCATCCACCACCTTCTTACACAAAGAATTGAAGAAGTAGAAGAATTTAGTAATAGATCCTCTAACTTTATCAAGTAAAACTAAATGTATTACTATAGGCAAGAGTTGTTGCATCAATCCATGGCAATCATGAGACTTCATCCCTAATAGTTTCAACTCTTCCATGGAGACAATATTTCTAATGCTTGAAGAGTACCCACCTAAGACTTTGAATATCTGACATGGTTTGACACATTATTCTTCTCTCCTCTCTGCAAGGTATATAATTTTCTTTAGGCAAGTAAGTTCCTCAGTTGCCCCTATATTGTGGATGCAACCATCCCTTCAAACCCATTGTCATGAGATCCATTTGAGCTACAAGTCCATCCTTTGTTTTTCCGGCCATGTTGAGTAAGGTATCCACCAAGCTTTCATAGACATTCTTCTCAATGTGCATGACATCAATCACATGCTGTATGGGTAGGATTTTAAGAATACAAATTCAAAGAATATTGACTTCTTCTTCCAACAGCTTTTAGATTTTCTTTCACATACATGCAAAATTGCTTCCTTCCTCTTCCCCCATGATACATTAAGGTTCTCAACTTTTCAATACTTGTCATCTAGCCAAACTCTTTGGAGGTGTCCTAGCCTCCACACTACTATTAAATTGCCCCTTTTTAAAATGGTATGCATGGTTTCTATGCAACCCTCTTTTGTGGCTTAGGAATGCCATCTTTCTACTATGTTAAAGCCATATGGAACTCATTTGGTCACTACAAATAGGACAAGCATTGTATCCTTTTAATGTGTATCCCACCAAATTACAGTATGCAAGAAAGTCTCTTATTGTCTATAGTAGTGCAACCTTTAAGAGTGAATGTCATTTTCTTGTATGCATCATAAGCTTCAACACCCACATTCCATAATGTACTAAGATCATAGATTAAAAAAGCAAAGTACACGTTCAAGTTGCTTGGGACCTAATATTAACATAATTAACATTATGAACATCCTCTTCATGCACAAAAAAGACAAAAGGTTGTAAGAAACTAATATAATAGACCAACAACTATACCTTTTAATCATAGAACCATGAGGATTAATCCCATATGCAAATATTGCAAGTCATAGGTTTCTGGGTTCTTCTCCAAATTTGGGCCACATGAAATCTATAAGCTTCCAAGGTGGGCTATCTGCTGGATGGCATATATAGTTATCACCTACTCTCTCCTTGGCATGCCATACTAGTTTCTTCATTGTTTCTCTTATGCGAAACATTCTTTGGAACCTTGAAATAGAGGGGAAATACCATAGGACCTTTGCAATTACATTTTTCACTTGAATTCTTCTCTAGCATCCTTCTTAAATGTCCACAAGTTAGACATAAAGTTTTGTCTATGTGCTCCTTTTTGTATAATATGCAACCATTAGGACAAGCATGCATCTTCTCATACTTCAACCTTAGTGCGCCTAAGATTTTCTTTGCCTCTAATGTTGACATAACTAATTTGTTCTCCACAAGTAGAATTTTACCAATGACTTTGAACAACTCTGTAAAACCTTGATCTAAAAAACCAAATCTTGATTTCAAGTTGTAAAGCTTACCACTGCAGACAACTTGGTATAATCTATATACCTAATGTACAATGGCTCATTGGTTTTCTCCAATGTAGTCTAGAATTGTTTAGGGTCATCTTGGAAGTCATCATATGCATGTTAAAACATCAGTGTAGCTATACTAATGTCTACAACACTTCCCACAGTGGCTTCTTTATCATATACGCATTCAGCCCTCTTAGATAAGGCTAATGAGTAATTCCCTCTCCATGCCACGTCCAGGGGTGATAGCTTTTGCCAACTCCAATAAAGCACAAATGTTCTCTCAACCCACCTACAGTAACTTGTTTTAAGTTTCCACATCTTCAGCATGGACATCACATTCGATTACAATCACCACTTACCCTAAGTGCATACTCCATGAACTTTTCTATTCCCTCCTTATACTCTTATGATCTTTCCATAGTCATCCAAGCATATTTGTCCATTTTGTCCAAAATTTGATGATAAGATGCATGTGAAGACTTTCTAGACATTAAAAGATTAATAACATTGGGTCAAGCATTTAACCAAATACTTAGTGTGATAGAAAATGTTCATACAAATAGTAAAAACATATGTAATATTAGAGAACTCACCTTTTCTTGAGACATGTAACTAATCCATACACATAAATGATCCACAAGAAGAAAATGCTTTAGAAAGGGAATTTAATACCCATAAACATCATAAGTTAAATATATGACAAAAATAAGAATGAACACATACCAAAACTAATATCAACCTAGAAAATGCAAGTTTGGGACAAAGTTTATGTAAATCCAACTCAATGTTCATGTTTTTCATCAAAGTAACTGAGAGTAAAAAATTAAAGCTTGAACTTCATGATGTGTCAAAAAGAGGATTTAAAGGATAGTTCTTCAAAACCGTCCTATAAAATATGACATTATAAGATGACTTTTGAAAATCATCTCATATTGTCACATACAATATAAGATGTTTTCAAAAACTATCTTATAAAAATATATTATAAGATGATTTTCGAAAATTATCTTATATTGTCAAAATTGTCTTATATTATCATATAAAATATAAGACAATTTTAATAAAATTGTATTTTTATATTATAATATATAAGATGGTTTTGAGAAACCATCTTTTATCATTTTTAATAAGATGGTTGAATTTAAACTCTCTTATTTTTTCCATCTATAAAACCCAAATTTTAGTAGTGCATGCATGTGAACCCAAAATAAAACTAAAGAAAGAGAGTGAAATAGAGATGAAACAAAATAAAAAGATGGGAAGGTAAGATCCAAAGCGAAGACTAGAACATGATAAACAATTAAAACGAAACAATGACGATTCAAGGGCTACTATCTCTTAGATGTCACTGCAAGAATAGTTAGCTTTGGATCCAAGAAAACTAGAACAACTTAGAAACAAATCAACCAAAGAAAAGAACTAGAGCTATGTTCATGGAACTAGAAGGCAAAGCAAGGCAACAAGGAAACAAAAATAACAATGGAACCAACCTGGAAAAAACTTGCAAACAAAGGCAAAGGAGACGTGCTGAAGCTTGAAGGAGGCGTGGAAGGCTAGAGACATGAAACCCTATGAAGAGAGCAAGATGGAGGCACCATTCTTTAGGAAAAAAATGTGTCTCTAACCTTTATGTTTGATGCATGGGATACCTATGTCTTTTATAGATGATTGCACCTTCTAAGAGTGATAAGATTCTGTCCTAAGGAAAGGGAAAAGAAAAGATAAGGAATGGAGATGGGAATCAATGAAATTTAGGATTTGGAGCTATTTTTAGAAAGTGCAAAGCCGTGGAAAACAAGGGAGAAAAAAATTGTAAAAATGGGTCGTATAGAATGGGATGTGGAAGCTTAGGAAAGGGAGATTGGATGTGGAGGATCATGGCTAGGATGGGAAACTTAGAATGAGAGATGAAGATGGGAGCTAGAAAAGAATTAGAAGCATGAGATAACACCTTATTTCATGTGTAATTTGTAAAGAGAGAGAGAGAGAGAGAGAGAGAGAGAGAGAGAGAGAGAGAGAGAGAGAGAGAGAGAGAGAGAGAGAGAGAGAGAGAGAGAGAGAGAGAGAGAGAGAGAGAGAGAGAGAGGTGGGGGGAAATGGAATTTAATTTCCTCTCCTATTGGTCCATTTTGCATGCACATCTTCCCATGTGATAATTTTCATCTAATTCCTTGCTAATTATCTATTGAAAATCATGATTTAAGCATAAGGAATGTTGCATTTTTCTCCTCCAATTATGTGGTTCCATGTAGGCTGACTTAAAATGGCTTCTTTGACTTCCCTTGATAGCTTTAATGGCTTGGTGTCTTCTTGTCTTACTCTATTATATTCATGGATCACTTGGCTTGGCTTCTCCTAGATTTTCCTTGATGGCTTATATTGCTCAGGTCATTTGCATTGCTTGAATTCTCATTTAAAGGTGGTGGATTTTGCATGGATTTTACATGGGCCCATTCTAATAAACTTAACTTCTTCCAATCATTTTTGAAGCTCATCTGCTTGCTTTGGAATGATCTTGACCCTTACTTGAACTTGAAAATGATGGAAAATGGGTCCTGGTCTCTTTAGGTTGATCTATATCATCTATTATCATTTGATGCAATTTCAGCTATTAGATTACTTTTTCAATACTTGGAAAAGATAAAAAAATCATAATTAATACTTAGAAAATTATGATCAATCACCTAGTAACTCTAGATTAGCTCATAAACCTACAAAATATTAAATTTTTTAATCATTAGTTTAGAAATGCATGTGTCATGAATTTTGAAAACTTTCTAAAATAATGTCCTACATACACATGAGCTACTAATTGAGTACTTTTTATGTAGAATTGACTACTTATCATACCCCCTAACCAGTATTTTGTTAGGGTGGAGCAAAACATGTAAAAAATTATGAAAATTCAAATGATAACCATTTTCGTACGTACTTGTGATTGCCTTTAGCATATGCAACAAGCCCTTGCACCCCTAAGTTACCCTTAGTGGATGAATCATTTGCAATATAGTATGCTAATGAGATTGATCCCATGAGGAGTTGAACTAATGTGAAGCTAGTGGTCCCTAGTTTAAACTATCTAACCTAGCCAAATTCAAGTAATTTATTACCTAATTTAAAAATGGAAATTAACACACGAAAGTAGAAACTAAGCAAAAATATGAAACATGCGAAATGAAAATCTTTCCTAAAACCTGCTCTTTCTAAACTTAAATATTTTCTAAATTAAAAACTTCTAATTTTATGAATTTCCTAATTAACAACTTTACTAAAGTGAAACTTTCCTAAAATGTAATTTAGCAACTTTCCTAAACATGAAATTAACAACTAATCTAATGGAAACATGCTTTAACAAACTACTTTCCTAATCATGCAAAACTAAGAAAGGTAAGCAACGAAATCAACTATTTTAACAAGTATGACAAATTTGATTACTTTCCAACTAACTGAGAGTCAAAATAAGGGAATCTAGTATCAAACTAATTTAATCTAATTTACAACTAAAAAAGAGAAATAAAGGAAAAGTTACCACTAACAAACAATGAAAGGAAAAGGTACCTAATCATCATGCACTTAACCATGGAATGGTATGCATGATTCATTGGATAGGAGTGGATTTAATCAAATACTTTGGAAACCTAGTATGCAATCTATTTCTAACATTAACTAAGATATCTAACAATCTAATTGGACTCTTGAAAAGTAAAGTGAACAAGATTATATTGTGCTGGAAGTTAACATACGCCATTCATGCAAAGAAATTTCAACAGTATGGTAATTGAAACATTCAATGAGTAGAACATGTAAAACATGAAATTAATCACTTCTAATGTATTCAAACATTCAAGAACAAAGTTAATTTACTACTGGACACAAACATGAATTGAAATTTCCAAATAATCTCATTGAATCACATCCAAAAATTCCTTAACATAACACTCCATACATGTAGTCCAAATCTGAAACTTAAATGTCATTATAATGATGTTCACTAAAACTTAATCGCTCCTAAATTATAAGCCAAACTCTTCTCAATTGTTCCACAATTCACTCATCAACAATTCAATGGAACTTAAGCAACCAAAGCTGGAAAATCAAGATGACTGAAAGAGAATAAAGATGTAATGAAAGATAAAGAACGAAACTAAATTCAAGATTGCTTCCCTTGGCTGTTAGTCCAAGGGAAAACCTGCCTTGAATCTTAGTTTAAAACCAAGGAAAGCTAAAGGAAAAACAAGGAAAACTAACATGACAATGAAGAAATTCCAGCAAAGGATAACCAACCTTCAAAGATGAATCAAAACCCCATAAATCCTAGGTTGAACACTTGAGGAAGAAACATAAACCTTGGAAGCTTGTAGCAGCACCCAAAGACATCACAAAACAACAAGCAAAAGGAGACAATTGGGCTAGAAGGAGGTCAATGTCCTCCTCCCTAAATGGAGGAGGTGTCTTTTCCTTTGGTGAAAGTGAAGTTTTGCTTGGATTTTAGGCTGGTTTTATAAGATTTGTCCTATCCTTCCTAGGGTAACCTAATCCTAAGGTATGGTGGAGATTAAAGGGGGTCAAATTGAATGACTATGATGGGGGAAAGGATTAGACAACAAATAGGAAAGTGGGGAAGTAGGTGGCTGTCTTAAGAATGGGGTCAGGTGGGAGATGCTACTTTTTTAATAAGGGGTGTCTCCCTCCTTCCAAAACCATTAAAGCTTCCATTTTTTAGGAAAGTCGGTGGGGACAGGTCAGGAAGGAGGTGGGATAAGTTAGGTGGAGAAATTTGGTTGGTTAAGAGGTTTCTTAAGAGGTGGAAGGAGATGGAGTTTTGGAAATTCGTAGTGCATCTTAAGGGCAAGGTGGAAATTAAGGAAAAAGTGAGAAAAACTCTAAAATTTGGTTGCTCTTATCCCATTGGTCCATATGACAACTTATTCTAATAGATTTTTCCTTAATTATCTTAAAAATAACTCATGGATAAATCTCTTGAATCCCCTCCAATCCTAGCCTTCCATTTAGTTTAGCTTGATGCACTATAAGACAAGGGCCTTTTTAAAGTCAATTAAAAAGGACAATCTAAGTCGCTTACTAAGCGACTTCTACCGAGCTAACTTGGAAAGTCAATAAATTTTTAAGTCATTTAGGTAAATGACTTTAAAAGTAAATTAGTTCTGAAGTCACTTAATGTAATAACCCCAATTTTTGTAATTGATTGAGAAAATCAATAAAGTTTGAGTTTCAGATATTTTGGGCTGAAATATTAGGGTTATTTAGAATATACTTTTTATAAAAGTATAATCAAATCATAAGACATGTAAAATTAAAATTAAACTTAGCAAACCCTTCAAAATGACTGTAAGCACGACAAATTTTAAATTCGGATAAGAAATCCTTAAGTTTCTTCATTCCTTAGACAAAAGGGGTAAAATAGTAATTTTACCCAAAAATCAAAATATGAGACATCAAAATTTAGAATGTACTAAGAAATACGAATCCAATGCCATTAAGTACACTCAAATCCGAGATCATGAGAATAAAACCCAAATTTTTATACATAAATGGCAAAACGGTCTTTTTACACCATGTGGGGCCCACATGGGGCCCACAAGGGTCCCAAAAACCAATCTTATCAGCAACCCACGTGATGTCATGGGTCAACAAACATCAGCTAGTCTTGGGAAAGAAAAATGGGGCATAGGGAAGAAAAAATGGAGTATGGGAGACTTTCATGCCATTTAATAATAAAAAATAAAATATAATAATAATAATAATAAAAGACCCAAAATGCCTATAAATACAACCCCAAAAATCCTCCAAAAATATTCATAAAATCCCCACAAAATTTTCTTCACTCTCCCTAAAAAATTAGACCTAGATCCCTCCCCAAAAACCCAAAATTTCTAAGAGACATCTCTCTTTTCAATTTGTTTTTCTTTTTAGATTGGAACAAGAGACCTAAAATCAATTAAGCACTCTGTTCTAGAACTAATTTGATCAATTTCACCATCCAAAACTTCCCAACATATCTATTCTACAAAATCCCCAAAGAAATTTCAAGATCCAACGGTTCAAACAACAGAAATTTCCAAGAAAGGTGGATCTTAGGCCATATCTCCAATCAGGTAGGTGGAAATACTTTCCATAGATGTTTAATAGTGTTTTATGTAATTTTTAGCTTTACTGTAATTTATTTTGGTAATAAAAAGGTAAAAATAAAGTAAACACTAGAACCCTTAATTCTAGATGATAGAGTGCTCAGATGAAAATTCTGAACGTACCAATCGATCCAAAAGGGTCCAAAACCCTTAGGGTAGAATTTTCACAAAGATCAGAGATGTTTTAGGCCTTCAATTGAGAGAGGATTGATTGGACGGTCTAGAATGGACTATCCGATCTCCGGATCTAACAGCACCCAAGACGCACACGTGACACACTGTCGGAAACGGTGCGTGCGCTATGCATGGGGCGTCGTTCCAAGCGATACGATGGCGCGTCCGCCAAATCCACGAGCAGACGCGCCAGGCAACAACCAAGTTTACTAGCGCGCGGACGCGCCTCAAGGACACTTCCTCCATTCATCCCAGCAGATGCACCGAACGAACTGACAGCATCCGCCCCGTTTGGTTTTCTGCCCAAAAGATCTAGGGCGTCCATTCCTTGGGCCCAAATCAAATCTAAGCCCTAGGAAAGACTGTGAACTTCCAGATCCAATTCTGAAGTCATCTGAACTCCAAATTGAGATCGGAAAGAAGCTATGGAAAGATTGAAACCTCTATTTTCTGATGAAATGATAAAATAGATATAAAATTTAGTAAAAACTTTCTGTATTAAAGAAACAAGTTTCCAATTACCTAGATCTTCAAGATCTGAGATTATCAAATCTTGAAAATATGTTTTAATAATGATATATTATTGAAATAAAGTGAGATATATGGTTTAATTGGATATATATGAGATATATTAAGGGATCTACCCATTATGGGAGAAAAACCCTAAAAATACAAAGGGACCCACTTGATCAATGAGATCAAGTGTGATCAGATCCTTAGGATGGAAAGAATAAATGTTGATATGATAAAATCCAAGAAAATCATGGATGGATTATGAAAAAAATAGATCAATATGATCTTTTGACCTTAATAAAGAAAATTCCCTAAATATAACTAATACCCTTAATCAAAGCGAAAAATCTAAGATCAAATGGTTGGATCATAAGTAAAGGTTTCTAAAAATGTTAATGTAATTAGTTTCATTTTATATAATATCATTTTAAATATGATTATGTTATAAAGCATGCTAGTATAACATTTAGACTTTAGCATGATATATGATTTCATTGTTATCATAAGGTGCTAGATTTAATTATTTTTAGTACCTTGCCTCATTATCATTAAATGTTAAATTATGTAGTTTTATGCTTTGAATTTATAATTCATTTATGGTTAAATGTTATTAGTAGATCTACTTGTTATGAGATAAAGATCATAAAACACCAAAAATGTAATCTAATGAGAAAGTAGAATTTCATGACACAAAAAGAATGGAGTACTTTGGACTTAATTAGTAAGGGCTATAGTTAGTAGGACAATATAAGGATTATCAAATCCTTGGCCCAAATTAGGAAAAGAATAATAAACCCCATGAATGACATTATAAATATTCATGAACTTAATTAAAATCCATTAGAAAGAGTACTTAGAGTAAACATGCTTATAGGAACCTTATGAAAGGTTGAGCTATGGTCATTCTAGTGAATGATGAACATAGTGGTTAAGGGGGTTATCTAATAGAGCCTCACTCTTCCCCTACCTTCCGTCGACGTTTGTGAGGTCTAAACACCTCCTTACATGAGGATTGAAGTAACCACTTTGTGTTCACCCATTCAGCTAGTAAGCCTTCGCCAATTGGAAATAAGAGGAGCAGTCTAGAGTTAGGCTTGAATAAGTTACCTTCAACCAGCACACTAACTGATTGAATAATAATAATAATAATAATAATAAGAGCATAAAAGGTTAATAAATTACCTAACCTTAATAAAAATGGTAAGTAAGATAAGGATAATCAAACAAGATCCATTAGATCTTGGATGATCAACAACAATAAGAATAAGAATACTATATTGTACTTAGTATGCATGTTTATTAGTATACTTGTTATAGTTCATTAGATTAGATAATCCAAACCCTTGATCAAAGATGATTCAAGGAAGAAAACCAAGATCATCCTCCATAGGGATGATCTAATAACTGAACTTAGATCAAAGAAGAACTAGATGATAGAAGATCTAGGACCTTGATCTTTATCAACATGTGTAAATTGTCAATCAAGGGATCTATGAAAGATCAAGATCAAGATCAAGGAGATGGACATACAAAGACTTAGAAATAGAAAAATACTTAGATATGAATGATCTACAGATCATTCTAAACATCAGATCTAGTGATCAATAGGATTGTTCATAATTTTTATATTGACAATACGTATGGATGTACAGATCATATACATCAGTCAGGATCATGGAAGATTTGGGGAAAAGAGATCACTCCTTAATGGTAGGAGGATTTGATGAATGCATACATGATTGTACTCATGATCTTATGTTGACAAGAGTAATGATAATACTTGTATTAAATCTCTTGAAAACCTTATGATCCAACCAAACACATATAAGATGGTTAAGGACTAAATTGTAAGTGAATAGGGAACTCGGAAATATTTCAGCCCTAAGTAAATAGACATATGGTCTGATATATATGAAATCTATTTTTACATACAAGCTTGGAGGCTTGTGAGTTTCTTTTAATAGGCATAAGCCTAGGGGAATGCTATTGCTAGAGGAGTCATGAGGGTTTGGCCACCTGCTCCTTGAAATTTGATGAT
Source organism: Warburgia ugandensis (assembly GCA_035236585.1). Taxonomy (NCBI): domain Eukaryota; kingdom Viridiplantae; phylum Streptophyta; class Magnoliopsida; order Canellales; family Canellaceae; genus Warburgia; species Warburgia ugandensis. The sequence continues at coordinate 54,442,214 of CP141139.1, read as the reverse complement.
GTGATGATATCTTGCCTTAAGAGAGGCTAAAAGTCGGGTGGTGGAAATTATGGGAAGGCCACCACTATGAAAGTCTTGCCCCCCCATACGGGCAGTGACATAATATTTTCCACCGTGGTATCAATGGTGAACAAGGCAGTCATCCGAGCGCACTAGTACAGATCAAACTGCAACATAGAAACCTTTCTAATTATTTTGCACTATGATGCATATGAGACTAGGCATAGTGAAATGCCTTATGTTATAGCATAATAAAATGCTAAGTAATTGTATATTACCAATATTTCCCAAGAAGGGAAATTCCCAGTATAAGATTAGCTATAATACTCAATTCTCAAAATGAAGAGAATTGATCAGCTTAGTTGGGAATGATATTTGACTACTTTCACAAATTTAACTGGTTCGCCCATGAAGGGTATGTATGTATATAGATATACATAACTTACAAAGTAAAGAGTATGTTTAAGGATAATGAGATTATGAAGTATTGGAATTACATTGTCAATGTTATGTTTCTTGAATCCCCTACCAAGCATTGTTTGCTGAGATATTGTAATTGTTGCAATATCTCAGATACAGGGAAGGAGAGTTAGGAGCTGAAGACTATATAAGACTTGAAGATAATAATCTTCAAGGTATACCCTTGAAGACATGTATTTTTCTTTGTTGAGAGTTCTATTGTATAATCTTCAAGGTATACCCTTAAACAACTTCAAAAGATTATAACTTTGAAGTCGTTTATCACTAAATGACTTCAAAATTATTATTTTTTAAATTTATATCCAAGCTCCAACACCTGCATACATTTGAATAACAAAAATTCCATGTACCCTTGATACTCAAAAAATCTTTATATATATTAAAAGCCTATTCCGCTACAAAATTCATCCACTTCTTGATACAATACCATATGTATGCATTGGATAACAAACATCATATACACCTAACACTTTAATCTCCACAAACATGAAAAACCAACAACCACTACAATGTATCTACATCTTAATTTCTTAATACATCACCACCTATGTATGCATTGAATAACAAACATTATATATACATAATACTCAAACAATCTTTATCAATATGAAAAATCAAACATCATATACACTTAATACTTCAATCTCCATGCACATTTGAAACCAACATCCACTAACATGCATTGATATCTTTCTTAATACACTACCAACTATGTATACATTGAATAACAAACATTCTATACATCTGATACAAACAATCTTTATAAACATGAAAAACCAAACATCCAATACAACATGCATCCACATCTTTCTTGATACCTTGAATCATTCTTACAATATAACACCTAATACATCCATAATGGGCACAAAACATCCAAACTCGTCATTATCCATCCACTTCTATCTTGAAAATAATTTATAAAAGAAACTACAATACATCCATTCTCTATAACATCCACATTCACTTCATTTGTAAATCCTAACACATTCGCATTTACTTTCACACTCTAACTAACCCGCTCATTCTTCATCTCATAAAAGTTATATAATTTAATGAACATATTAAAAACCAATCACCACATATTCACTTCATGTACAAGCTCCAAATTTACTTCATCCATACTCATTTATTCCCACACTCCAAATTTTCACTCATTCATCACTTAAAATACATACATACATACATATACATATACACATATATATATATATATGTATATGTATATATTTCAAAGAAAATAATAAAATCTAAAGGAACACACACATGTGAATGAAAAAAAAATACTTTATTATGTATTTGAGGTTCATGTAGTTACTCTAAGTGATCTAATTGAAACTCATTACATACTCAACCCATTTAGTTCGTATTCCATTATAATTTACTCTGGAGTAATTCTTCTTGTTTGCCCACTCCAAAAGCCAGTAGCCTGAAATACAACACATTTAATTAAGCTCAAACTTTTTAGCTAGATCCATAAAAGTTGTAGAAAAATAAAAGATTATGAAAAGTAAAAAGTGTTCAACCTTTCTTAAATGAGAGACAAGAGCTCTATTAGATATAATGGTCCTCATGTATCTTAGAACATAATACCCACACTCTCAGTCAGACTAGTGTTCATGGTACTGTGCAATAAGGACAACAATAAAGAACCTATAGATATCATTTGTAATAATGCAAGTTTAATTGGTGGTAAATTAGAGCAATTAACTATTTCATATACCTTGACATTCTTCCAATTGAGTTTTGGTGGTTGTACAGTCTTAGTGATATTAGCTTATTGAACTAAAACCTACAAATTTAAATTTCAAATGCATTATAAATGAATAACAAATTACATATCTATACATAACACATGAAAAAAATAAATGCTTACTTATTTATAATTTCTGTGAGGGTGGGACGGGTGTGCAATCGACAAGAATCAAAAAATAAAGTATGCTCATCATGCACATCCAAAATGAGTAGCATCCAATGAGACCTACATAGACAGTCATATGCAGTGTAATGGAAGTTGACAATTCCAAAGTATAGAATAAGTTGGCAAGAAAACAAGAAAATTAAAACTTGCTATTGTAGGGAATCATTAAGCCCTGTCCCTAATAGGAGCAAAAGAAGCCTAGTAAAATGTCTTGAATGTGCCTCTCCATCGACCAATGCTCTGCTGCTCCAGAAATAAAGCCAAGGTCATGGAATTGGTTTGAACAGCATTGATTGTCATATCGTCATTGATGAGACCATAGATTAACCTTAGGACCAAGGCATGTTAGGTGGGACTACCACACGCTCCTTAGACGACTGCTATAAAAGATGTAAAAAAATTTAGCTAAATAGTATTAATCAATGAAGAAGACCTAATTTATGATGAAAAAACCAAAGATATATACAAGTACCTATTCCATTGGTGCAGCAGCAATAGGTGACATTGGAATGGAGGCCGATCTAGGTGCCCCATATTTTTGTTGATTAATCATAAATAGTTATTAAACAATTAAGTGAGGTCTCTAGCTAAAAAATATTCATGAGGAAGGTAGTATGATAAGATACATACCATGGACTCTTATGGGAATGACTAGTGCCTTTGGCCAAGCGATGTGATATGCAACTACCTGCCTAACGGTTATAATATTTTTCATTTCTAATGTGAATGGTAAGTAGACATTATCATTCAAAGCCATGGTAATGGACACCCACTTAGTATGTGGTGACATACTAATTTTGTGTAAAACATTTTATTCATGCTCATAACATGAACCAACTGCCATGATGTTTTGATAGGAATCCAAGGCCAATAAACATTGACCCACTTGCAAATCAAATATGCAATAGAGAGGTTGGGATAGAGAATTATTACAGAAGGTCAATGAAAATTTCCAATTTTGTTTATATATATACCTCTTGGGTAGGAATTTCCTTTTTGAGGGGAGCCCAATGTCCCTCATTATCTTTTTCAATTGAGGAATTGCAGCTCGCATTTGGTGAAGGTACAAGAGCGCTACGAGAATTATGAGCAAGGGATGGAGTAATAGTCATCAAACCTCCCACATGCAATTGACTAAATATATCAGTCTTTATTTTCTCAACAAGCTCATTGTAGGCCTCTTCATCATCATTAACTTTATATAGACATCCTTTACCAAAGAATTTAGAAGGAAAAACACCTCGACTCATGCTACTAACTTGACTAGGGTGGTCCTTCTTATTCCTTAGTAGTTCTTTCTTGGGTAAGAATGTCTTGCAAAATTTAAGTAGAAAGACATGATCATGTCATCTAATTAATTATATAAAATTTATAGATAGGTGGAACCACTTACTATGCAAGAAGCAATTTGTGTAGTACTTTCATCTAAGAACTTGTTGCTAGTATGGCCCACCAAATGCACAATCTTTCAGAGGATGGAGAGATTAATGGGTTCTATAGTCCCAGCTTTCTTTTTACTATCAAGAAAAGGCACTATAGTTAGAGAGCAACATGTATATAACTATAGTAGTAGATGCTCACTTCATGCTCTTCTAACCAAGCATAGCCCAACCTAGATAGGTGGTACTGCATATTTGTTTCATGCACCATTCTTCCCCTTGCACTCTTTGCCTGCACATGTATACATGCTTCATCAGGGGCAATAATCAAATGTTACATGTAATTAACTGAAAGAAGCATCTTTTTTGCACATACCTCAAACTCAACAGAGGTGCAATTCTATTCAAATGCATTCCAAACCTCCTAGTCAATGACATTGGAAGAAATGGAAGGCACTGTATATAGCCTTGATGGATAATTGACATTTAGAGCTATTAATTGTGAACAAGGTAGTTATTTTATTTTCTCCATTGCTCACCAACCCGTTGTAAAGCACACATCTTCTTGTCATCCAACACGTCAAAGGCAATTTGCAAATTATACACATAAAATTACTATAATTGAAAATTAAGGTAAGCACATGTCTCCAATCCTCAAATGTGATAGAAACCATGCTTCTTATTGTGGAGCAGAGGAAACTACTATGAGCAGGTGTACTCTCACCAATCTCTTGCCCTCTGCAATTAGATTGGATAGTTTCTTTAATTCCCTTTGACTTTCTCTTGATAACATTTTCCATTGTTGTTCACCCTCTTCCCTACCTTTTTGCAATAGTGCTCATGTTGACCTCATATTCATTCTCTTCAATGTGGCCATAATCTTCAATTTGATGTTCTTCTAGTTCCAACATTACTACAAAGAAGAACACAATGAAACCAACCAAACCGACATGACATATGCAAACAAACCAAAAGCAAATCAGATAAGAAATGCATGAAAATAGAAACTTTCTAAAGAATAGATATTTCTACAATTAAAATTTCCTAAAACTAAACCTAGAAACTAATTTGTATGATTAACAGGTAAAGCCATGTTAACTTGCATGATTCTAAGTAAATCGAGATATAAGTAAAGCAATGTTAACTTTCATGATTCTAGTAATCACATAGCACATCTATATACACATTCATTTGCACTTATATAAATATGATTGAAACAATCTAGCTTTATGTAAGCAACTACGACTACCATTTGACAATCAAGAGATATATCTTAAAGAATTTACTAGCAAGCTTGCATGTATATCTTGTTGCCACATTTTTATGCATTTTTCTAAAAACTTTTATATGTCATTCTTATCAAATGATCAAACGTTATAAATCATGTGTCATTTCTATAACAAATGTAAGTATTATATAATATAATGAGAGTCTTACTCCTACCAAAAATCTGACAAGACACATGCAATTTAACGCATGCATGCGAAACACCTAACTCATAATGCAAATAAATTTTTATTGTTTTCAAAACAAATACATACAGCTTATCACATCCCAGAATCTCCTGTCAGAACCACCTCACAATAGATTCCACTAAATAAAAATGAGTCCACTACATCAAAGTAAATATACATACGCCTTCTCTAATAACTCATAAATTAAATTCTAAGATGTGAGACTCACTCTTCAAATACTGAAAATCCCAATCTTTGACAATTACCGCTCCACAATTGCTTTCATGTCCTTGGTTCAACCTGTTTGTCATTCTATTCTAGTTCTTCAAATCTATTAAATTGTCTCAGCAAACTTGCACTTGTGTAGGTGGAAAAAGGTTGTTATTTTAGCATGCATTTCATGATTTACATTGGTAAATTAGTCACATATGCATTTCTTGCACTTGTGTACACATGTATCCATCTCACCTACTTTTCTTTATGGGTATGATGATTTCAAATGCATTCATGATTGAGTACATGGTCATGCATAACTACTAATGAGGCTCGATTTAATCCAATTCATTTATAAACCAGTCCTTGAAAACACCATCAGTCTAAAAGAATTGACATATATACATTGATACGTATATATGCATCAAAATCCATTAGTGAAAATCATCGTATAAGGACATAAATGTAGAGAGGAACTATGTTTACACAATTTTATTAAAGTATGCATAATCTCATAAATGATTAAATTTAACAATAACTTCAAGTCTAGCATAATTATAATAATGTTTAGAAACATCCAAACATATAAAAGTATGTATAATTAGCAACACTGTTCGAACAAGAACAATCTTTTACTTCTTTCCATTTTTACTTGAAAGGCTACTTCCACACACTGTAAGTGCAGAACATTTTTAAAGAGTGCCAAAACAATGACTTGACAAAGATAAAACCATAATGCATAACTAGGTTTTTGTAGCAAAGCAAATAATTAACAAAAATGCAAATTCATTTTCTGATGGCTACTTGGGTTGTGGCAAATAAATGCTTCTTGGGATATTCTTTTGAAGATGTCAAACGTAGTTGGTCAGCTTAATTTTCTCAACATGATTTACCATAGAACCAAACCAAGCATTTCGTGGAATCCACCTCAAAAACAACTCCATTGGCTCAAGTTGGGACAAACCTAGCTCAACCACATAGGTGAGTTGACATGTAATGGTAAAGGTCAAATGCTTCCAAACCTTTTAGGTCCCACCAATGGTTCGAGTGAATCCACATTACCAAAATTACTATTGAGTAGAACTGCTATTATGATGTTAGATAAGTTTCCCAACTTCCCTAATCTGTGGAAAGGGTTTTAGAAGTTGTTGTTAAATGAATATTCGAACATGGACTTAGTCAGGAAAGGAATTTTAGTTAATACTCTTCATGAATGACAAAGGGTAATGTTTACTATGTCATCATTCTATAATTATTTCCCCTTCATTTATACTGTTCTAGCTATTTGGCTATGGTGTCACTTTGAGATGAGGCCTTCACCATCTAGGTAATCAGTAAAGCTCCACTACTTCACAAGAAAAGAATAACAAAAAGTGCTACCAAGTAACATGTACTTGTAAGAAAGCATGACTAGATACCCTATATGTTGTCCTACCAAGATTGGTCTACTAGTATTTAAACTAGAAATAGTTTGTTTTCTCTTTCCGAGTGGTGAGCAGACTCTGACAATACCTTGTTTTCAACTAAATGATAAAATAGAACTTGTATTGAGGATGAAAGAATTAGAAAATGTAGGCCTACCTTGAGAGAGAGAGGGGAATGAGTGAGGAGATAGTTGAGGTGGGTTCTGATGTCTCACATTTGATCCTGGATTGATGATCGAAACTCAATAAAGGACTCTGGAGTTCTGATCAATCTCTAACTAATGGTGAAATCCAAAATTGTCCTCAGATTTGCCTAAAATAACTAGGTCTACATGTATTACCCAAAATAGTAGACAAATCCAAGATGGGTAAGTGAAAAACTTACATCCATCTCAGAAAATGGGCTTTGGTCCTTCTGAGCAAGCTATGGAAGATGATCGGCTTAGATCAATGATCTAAGCTATCATCATCTTTGGCGACAACCTACAAACTCCAACCAAAAATCCAATGAAATTTCTTCCAATCATTGTGGAACCAAATGGCTTTTCATTATGCCCTTAAGCTGAGTAGGATGAATGCCTTAGACTAGAAATCTCAATAGCCCTCATCACCAAGGAGTTCCCTTTTTCCTCATGACACATAAATCCTCAAAACTGTTCTTCTCCATCGGGGTTTGGATTTTCTAGTGTGTAAACTCCAACTCTTGCTCCCTCTTCTTCTCTCCTCTCTTCTTCTTACCCTTCTCCTCTTTCTTCTTCTTCTCCTCTCTCTCTCCGTTGAGTTTGGGAAATCAAACATGACGTCTATTTTGTTTTTACTTAAGTTGGGGGGGGGGGGGGGGTGGAGGGGTGGAGGAGAGTGCTAGTATCAATTCTAACCTAAGATCGTAGATCGTACTAGGATCCAATTGTTCAAGTTTCCATGAAATTTCTAAGGATTTTATAATTGGAATGCACATTATACTCAAATTGAAATACATAGTAAATTGGGGAAGATAGATAATGATCATAATTGCATTCATGTTAATCCATGTCTAATAGATCATTAAGAGTATCAGATCATTGTTGGATGGTCATGGATCCGCCTTATCATGGCCGTACAATATTCTTACGTCAGGATCTCTATAGCATCAACCCCGATTGTCAAATCATTTGAGAGGCTTTGTCGGTGACATCAAGAGGAACACTATAAATGGCTTGGATCACCAATCCAAGTCATTTTCACCTTGATACGCACTGTTCCCTATGACTGTTCGCCTTGATATGCCTTTCGCTTATGTTGAAGTGATGATTTTGAGGCTTTGACTCAAACTTGTGATCTTGATCTTCAAATTTATCAGGATCAATCTAGGCCATTGGATCACCACTGCTTCAAGTTCACATCTCTTAGTAGGAAATTGCATCCCACAATGAGTCTAAAGACATAACTAGGCTGCTAATGGTTATTCATAAGATTTCTTAAGGGTTGAACTTCTTAATTCTAAATGACTATATGTATTTGATTGACACAAAGCTTCCAAAGTTTTCTTGCACCACAAAATATTGTAGAAACACTCCTATAAAACTAAAGAAATGTAATCCCTATCCATTTCATGAGGTGGGAGATACGTGTGTGTGTGTGTGTGTGTGTGTGAGAGAGAGAGAGAGAGAGAGAGAGAGAGAGAGAGAGAGAGAGAGAGAGCGTAGTTCTTAAATTAAAGTTTACTAAACACCGATTTCCCATAATTCAAAATTTTTGTAAATTGTTATTAAAAATCTAAGATGATACATAATGATTAGTGTAAATTTGGGTAGATCCTTATTAGGGGTAAATTTTGATGTACATAAAGAAGTCATTTAGTGTAAACAATGAAAAAAATGATGTATATAGGTAAAAATTAAGAGGGGGGAGTGCCTCAAATGCACTTCCCTCCCCCTCCTCTTTATTCCCGTAACTGAGCCACCAGCAACAAACTTCTAGCGATAGGCATTCCTAGCAACCGGACGAATGTGGCAAGCTCTCAACGTCTGACTAGCCAGACCAAGGTAGGCTCCCCCCACTCGTTCCTGTATACTTCTTTCCAAGTTTATCATCCGGTAAAAATTAGGCATTACTATTGCCCTGAGAAAAAGTCAATGTAATAGTGTCAGATGAGGATCTGAACCATTAATATTGAGCGCAATTGTAAGGAATGGACCCATGAAATTTCATGGCGAGGGACGCTGAAAAACCCCAAAAATAGTGTGATGGGATTTTACAAAAACGCAATAAAAATCATGAAAAAATGTAGATTTAGGAGGGATTTGTGAAAATGAATGGTGAAAATGAAATGTAAGCGAAAAACTAGACACATAGGTGTAAAAATTGCGAAAAATGGAGCACCTGGGGTCACCGACGACGGTGAACCAGTTCGGTCATCGTTCTTGACACAGCTTCGATGTATGTCACGGCTACGGGTGATGAGGGGTGCACCACATAGGAGATGTGTGGCGCAACACACACGCACCACGCGGGAAGAGAAATGAAAGGAAGAGGGAGCGCCACGCGCAGGGCACGTGGTACGACTCGAGCATGCCACGCGATGCGGTAGGAACATGCCACGCGTACCAATTCTAGACGTGTGCCACGCAGGCGGACGGCATGCGCTGCACGTGCATCAGGCCTTCTTGTTTTTGAGGTTTTTTGACCCTTTATTCATAAAAAAGTGATTTTAGGAGCTACAAAGGTCCAAATCACGATCCGAAAGAGGCGTTGTAATCGTCTCAACAAGGCGGACCTAGATTTAAGATAAAAATCAAATTTAGAGCAGCTTTTTAATAGCCAAACTACTAAGCACTATTCAATGATGTAGATTAAGCTAATTAATGGATGATCAGGCTTTAGATTTTGGTTGTATATGTTAAACATGAAATGATTATGAGGTTAGAAGAATGGGCCCTATTGAATTATTAAGAAACAATGATTTGGATGATTGATTTGAGCAATCCCTTGAGAGGTGTTGATCAAAGAATGATCAAACCGTCAGATCGACACGCGATTACAAAGATAACTGTGGCTTACTAAACAAAATAGAAAATTTAGGGATCATGGAGGAAATGAGAGGCCTAACAATTAATAATGATTTATGGTGTGACAGGTACATCAGGGCATACACCTTGATATCGTTTATGCATTTGTTTGGGATATTGCGATACCGAGGTAGGTGATTTCATTCACAATTTTTCCATGATTCTCAAATGATGACTTGGCAATTTGAGTTTTTGAAGCATATGATTTATGCCTTACCATATGCATGAGATTAATTTCAACATGTAGTTTCTCATGTGCGTGTTATCTTTCGATTGGTTATTGCATGTACTATTTCTGATATATTTCATGATATTCCCTTGATTATTGGTATTTTTGACATGTGGGAGTCGCTGTGTCTTGATGTTTGAGACTATTGCTCCTGTGGTAGGATGCATTTCTTCACCCCATGAGTGCCTAAGTGCCCGTGAGGGTGAAAGGGTGAAGTGGGCGTGCAACGCGACTTTTTGTGAGTGCTTAAGTGCCGTGAGGGTGCAAGGGTGAAAGCAAAAGTGGAACACGTCGTTTCTGTGAGTGCCTAAGTGGCTGTGAGGGTGCAAGGGTGAAAGGGTGAAAGCGGCTGGTACAGAGAGCTAACGCCACATTGTCGTGAGTGTACTTGAGACACTCATAGGGCTTGATTGTCTATGATGTTTGATAATTTTGACATGCATTCATGTGTTTCTAGATTTTCTTGGATTGTGCATGTCCTGATATCATGATTGATGATATCTTATTTATTTCATGGACTTCGTATGTCCTTCATCATGTAATTTAAGGCATTATATTATGTTTGACCATCTTACGATCTTTATGCCTTGTGCCATGTGATTTGTTTTATTGTGTTTACTTTGGATGTATATGACCTACACAAGCATGGCTTGCTGAGGCATTTCTTTGTTTTGCAATGCCTTAGAATCAGAGCACGACAGTCAAAAAGGGAAGTAGGCAGACTAGAGTGGAACTAGGCGAGGGCTTGAGGACTAGATACTATCAGATTCAGAGACAAAGTAGTGTACATTTGTTGTATTGGTAATGGATATTTGGAATTCTACTTAGTCATTGTATATATTAATAGATTAGACCCATATCACTGTATAGTGTTCATATGCTTATACATGGATGACGTGGTGATCTTGGACAGACCCTGGAGCTTTGGAACTGTCACTATCATGTATCTTTACAGTTGCAAAAATTTCACCGTGGTTTTAAATTGTGAGCATGCTCAAAAGGTTTACTTTTGGTTCTGTTTATTTAGTATAGTTTTTGAGGTGAAATGACCCTCGCGGTTTTCTTCATTGGTATTTTTCTTGACGCTGTGAAAAGTTTTTAAATTATGAGTTGTTTTGGGATCCCATCTATTTTCTATTAATAAAATATTATTATTTTTGTATACATATGGAAAAGGATTTGGAAAAACCCGGGGTGTTACATAATGTCAACTTTTAATGTCGTTTAGTTCTAAACGACTTTAAAACTCTATATTTTTTAAGTCATTTATTTGTAAATGACTTTAAAAATTATTTTTTATTCAATATATGCATACCTTTTATGTTAGTACTTTACAATATTTAACAATTAATACACAATGAAACCAATTTTTATGATAGTAAACATTGATTCATGCATTCTTTTCAAATAGCTCACTTATTAATCCATATAGCTCATGACAAAAAAGCTGATTATAAATATGGAATTATATATATATATATTACAACTAATTAATACATTATTTCACATACCCCCAACTATATATTGTTTTCAAACCCAAGCACCCTCCTCACCATTGTCACGCACATAATCCTCATTGTCACCAAGTACTACTTCAATTGATGGGATTGTTTTGGTAATAAAAGGATAATTTATTTCGGTATCTCCTAAGTCATCTCCATCATAAAAAATCCTCAAATAGGATAATAAAATAGTTGACCATCTCATATAATGTTCATCTTGCATGTAAATATTTGTTTTGCTTAAGATGCCAACATAAATTGATCATTTTTATAGTCGATCCTATTGAGGTCAACCAATGTCAATCCAAGGACATCAGTTTTGATACTGTATTTATGGTGTTCCACCCAATTGCACTTAAGCACAACCATAGTTCTTAAAGTATAAGCCAAGGCCCAAATCTCACTTATAACCTTGTAATAAATATCATCCACCACTATTGGCCTATTATTCTTTGAACTGGAAAAGAATGTAGCATTAGTAACTAAGCCAACTTCACTATTCTGTTGCACTCTTAAGTTATCACTATCTTTTGCATAAAAGCAATAACCATTAATGGCATATTTTATTACTTCTAGTCATGGTCACCATCTAGCCCAATGTTTCTAATATGCTATTGCCTATTACTTCTCACTGACCTAGAATCTGTGTATATTGATATTAACTAATTAGGTAAGATTATATATATACATATATACAAAATGTAGTTTTTTAATTAATATTAAGTGAAAATTCTTTCATTTTACCTTCTTACATAGCCAGTTATGTTTATTTTTATGTGAATTGTGAAACTATGTTTATGGTACATGTAATGCTCGAGCAATTCACGCTATTTTTTACAAAATTGGACATTTTATGGGAAATAAACTTTGTTAAATGTTTTAATTTATTTAAAATATTAAATGAAGGAATTTGTAATAAAATGATACCATTAGATTCTACTCAAAAAATGGAATCCAACGCCTCAAAGAACGTTGAAAACGGAGTTCGTATGAAGAAGTTACGGCCGTTTAAAGATTAGGAGCATTCCTGTAATTTAAATTAAAAACGAAAAAGACAGAAAATGCAGGGGGCCGTTTTGATAATGGCACCCTTCTTGTTCTTCCTCTAGACTTCTCCAGAAACCCTGTTTCCAGAGGTTTCTGCCAACCCCAATGGTGGCACCACCATAGCAAGGCTATAAAAAGCCCTATCTCCCCCCGCTTCAAATCACGACTTTTTTGACTAGTTTGGGACCAGGGCTTCTAGCAAAAATTGGAAACCCGTCTCTAGCTTTCCCTGTACATTCTGACCAGGCCCGAATCAGGCCGACCATTTCCATCTCTCCACCTCCCTTCTTGTTCCTCTAGCCTCATCGGAAGTTGGGGTTTTCCCCCTTCTTCATGGGTTCCGGCGACAAAGGGTTTTCAGACGGAAAGAGGGAACTGCACCAACCAAAGAAGGGTGTCCCTGGCTACCCAGGTAAGCCCCTCTTTCCCTTTCTCTTCGTTTGGCTTCCCCCAGGCTAGATCCATGCCGGATCTGGTCTTCTCCCAGCCGGTTTTTCTAGCCGGAGAATGACGAAGCCAGTTCCAGTCGGCTCTGTACAAACAAGGCATCCTAGGGACGCCATGCTTCACGTGCTCCTGGGACAAGGTCCCTGGGACGGGTTCGAGGTGTAGACAGTGCGTACACTATCCTTGGTGCGGCCTTCAGGTGTGGCGCAATGTGGGGCATGGGTCCTGGCTCAACCAAGATGCACGGGGTGCCCTGGGGGCTGAGACGTGCCATGCTACACCAAAGGTACGTCCGTGTGATGCCATCCAAGATGCGTGTCATAGCGCGTCACTTGAGCATGCATGTGTGCGTGCAAAATGCGGTCCCTTGCACGACCTTTGGGCGCGCACTCAAGCAAGGCGGTCGCGGTTCAACCAAGATGCATGGGTATCCTGGAACTGGGACATGCAGACCTAATGAGACTATAAAGTTAGGATCAGAGGACAATTTACAGAGTTAACCATTGAATGGTAGATCCACATCATAGGATCTAGCCTAATAATGAATTAGGCAAGGACCCATGGACCCTAAAAGGGAAAATCTAGTGATCTAATTTCTAAATAGATCAAAATTGATAAGGACTCCTTGTATCCATTCATATCCAGGAGTTTATAAATGAGACCCAGGGTCAGGTTGAGTCATGAAGAACGCAACTCCAGGAGACTTCGAGGTAGGTGCTCTATTGCTATTAGACTTTTTGAAAGAACCCATGATTGTCTTAAGAATGCATGTTTTAAGTTTAAGTTATATGACTTATTTAGCATGACTTAATTTTATACATAAATTCAGCATGCATATGACAAATACATTATGCATAGACATGTTTTGCAAACAATTGTATATATTGTATGATTTGTGAGCATTGAGTTTTTGAAAGATTGCATGTCCTTGAGGGTTACCAAAAGACACTGGAGTGCCCAAAAAATGCTGGGCAGGCAGTTGTGAGGGACCTAAAGAGGACAGGTTTTGAAAAAGAGGTTTTTGCTTGTTTGATCGTATATGATTTGGGCTAGTAAGCTCGTGGGCGCTATGCCGAGAGGTCTGGGGTGGCCTCCCAGCCTCTACCACTATTAGGTGGAATGGGTACCATGCCCAAAAAGGGCATGTCCCTGCTTTGACTGCATGTGGTACAAGGGGCTACCACTAGTGTCACGGCACTGGGTCGATGTGTCATATGCCCCGTGGAGGCTACGACCCTATGTCCCTAAGTACCCTGGGACCACACAGCGGCGACGTTGTGGGCATAGTGGGCCCTATGGTTTGAGGATTTACTTGCATTATGCATATGGCATGACAAGAGGTTGGTCGACCATACCATATATCCATGAGTTGGATTCAATTGAACATCTTATGCATATCATTATGTTTAAGATATATATATGTGTGTGATACTTTCGACATGGATTATGCGGTTCTTTAAGTCATCAGTATTCCAATTCGACAATGGTTTATAATATCGATATTGAACATGATTGTTTGAACATGCACATGTTTTAATGAGCATGTGATTTTTAAACATAGCATGCATTATAAAACTAGTAGTGATAGACTCCTACTGAGTATAGTATATACTCACCCAATCCTTAACATTTTTCAGGATAGCTCCATTCACGAGTAGAAGACCCCTCAGGAAATGTTAGTGCTACGAGCAAGAAAAATCAAAAGGAGACAATTATACATGTAAGTAAACACTCTACCCTTTGGATATGTATTTGTATTTATTTACAGTTGGGCTTGAGCTGTGACTGGATAGACTTGGGAAAACATTTATGATTTCTAAAGTTTTTTCAAAAACTACTTTGGTTATTGTGAAAGCAAATGACACTCGGGGTTTTTTAAATGAGTTTAAAACAAAAGATTTTCTGATGCATTGCATTGTTTTCATAAAATGGTTTTCAAATAGGGATGCATCCTGCCTTAGGAATTAGATATTGCATTTAATAATGCATGGGAAAGCCCGGGTCGTCACAGTTGGTATCAGAGCCCAGGTTTTATCCTTTCACAACCAGTTCAGCATGTCCAAGGGTCCTAGACAATAGAGAAAATCAAGAAGAAGTAGTATAAATAGAAGTAGTAGAGATGACTACTTCTATTTGAGGATTACAATATTAATGCACAAGGCAGGTCACCATAAATAAATAGGTGAAACACAACTTGGTTTAACAAATAATTATGCAGAGGATAGTGCAACCCTGATCCAAAATCTAGTCTAAGACGACTTAAGAATTAAGGATTGTTGTGTGGTGAAAATATGAAAACTCATATATGGATCATATTATGATGATGATGAAGGAAGATGTTAGTGAACTTGTTAGTAGATAGTTCTAACTTGTAATAGAGTAATCTCTCCAAAGGTGAGAAAATCAAAGAACCTAGATGGCTATCTTACCCTTCTAAAGAATATTAGAATATGAATATGATAGGGGATGTAAAACATGGACTTTGAGTAGATTTTGATGATAATCTAATAGGGATGAGCATACAAGATGATACTAGGAGATAACTGTGACTCGTACTATATCACAAAGGTATGGATCCTGAAGGACTTAGCTCAATTTTGGATACCTTAATTGGAGTCTTATGAAGAGTGAAGTGCTATCGAATAATAACTACCTAAGTATTATGGAGCAAATCAGAAGATGTATACAAGTGACATATTATGTGATTAAGAGAAACATAACACGAATATGATAGGGAAATGAATTCGACCGAGTTATCAAAAGATTTTGATGATAATACTAGGGATGATAATAGATTGATCCTAACATGAACTTGTAAGAGAAGTATGGCATGACCAAAATGTCAATGCCATTATTAAGAAATTGTATGAATTTTATTGAGGCTATAGGCAATTAAGGATTTGGATGATATTAGAAAACTTCAACATTTCCTAGAAGTATTAAGTTTCTCTTGACTGCCGCGTAGATCAAATATATGCAACGACTCAAATGAAAGCATTGATCTAGGTAGACAAAATGAGGATTTTGAAGAAAAGAGAGAAAGAGATAGAGATGTAACTATAAGTATTCGATTAATATTGAATATTCAAAAGAAGAAGATCATGACTTTACGGAGATACATACAATTCTTTCATCTTGAATCCTATAGGGAGCTAAACCAAACGAATGTGAAGGAATAATACTAGTTGAGTTGGTAATCTTATTGTACAAGAGTATAAAAGATAGAAAGCATATGGGGTTTAAGACTTTGAGTAGAATATCAAATTTCAGGAGATTATGCGACAAGAAATTTCCGAAGAGGAATGGTGACCAAGTAGAAATTAAATTCTACAATAGTTTGATGCCTATATCAATTATTGCAATAAGAATCTTATCGGATCCATTAGCTTATGAGGAACACCACTGGATATAGTCCAT
Organism: Warburgia ugandensis; assembly: GCA_035236585.1. Classification (NCBI taxonomy): domain Eukaryota; kingdom Viridiplantae; phylum Streptophyta; class Magnoliopsida; order Canellales; family Canellaceae; genus Warburgia; species Warburgia ugandensis. The sequence continues at coordinate 54,425,657 of CP141139.1, read as the reverse complement.
AAAAAGGAAAATTTGGTGATATCCTACCTTGCCACTACATGAGTAAATAAAGTATATTGAAAAAGGAATTAAGCTGGGATAGTGACTTGTCCATTTGTCTTTCTTCAGCAAGTAGGGTATCATCAAGGATCGAATTGAGGTCTTACTATCATAGATTTGGAGGAGCAAATATCTTAAGACCAGTATTTAGTCATTACCTTTAGAGTACTGTTGACTAAATAAAGGTATCCCACCATATTTTATCAAATATGTTAGTATCCATTAGACAGTAGTCGAAGTTAAACTCAGAGGAATATTATAAGTATTTAGACATAAGTTGTCCCTGAAAGAAGTACTTGTTAGACTAAGTCATTTGAGGGTATGAGGTCAGTTAATTAGGCCACCTCATGAAGGAGCTACGACTACAATAAGGACAGTAGCAACTGAGATAAGAGCTAACATAAGAAGCGATCTAAACCAATGTGAAAGATTTTCCAAGCCTTAATAGCTACCATGACAAACCAGAGAAATCACTGTGGGTCTGAAAGATGCTGCTGACTTGGATTGAAAAAAAGCAGATGAGCACTAATCGCTTCATAGAGACCGTTGAGCTTATAACCTATACATCTTGACAAAGATCAACAGGTAATCAAATAAAGTCTTTCTATATGTCTACGAAAATGTTCCATGCTTACCTGAGTGTTTTTCAAATTTGATGATTTAACAGCTTCAGCATAACTTGATGTAGTAGCTATTGAACGAGAACTGCTATTATAAGCTAAGTATGAGGAGGCACTTGAAGGATAAAATTTGAGGAATTGAGAAAACCACTACTTATGATGATGATACCCCCTGACAATTAAGACAGAATGGTTGACGATAAAGCATTAATAAAAGATTGAACAACATATTGATATAGGGAATGGAAGGAGAAAGTTGACGTGGCCAGCACATTATAAGGTGAGATTTGATGTTACATTGCCTTTAGAAAAAAAGATAGTTGCTACGTGAATATACCAAGTACGAAAAATCAATTGAAGGAATTTTCTAGGGACTAACCCTATTGGATTGAGTATAGAACTTTTGGACTGAAAGGTTACAAAGAAAACCATCAAGCAAAGAAAGGACAAAGAGGATGATGACAAAGGATTCAACCATGACCCAGTAAGGGTACTCGGTTATGAATAAGAGACTTTTTGCTTTGCATAAATGGGAACATTATTGAAAATCCTAATGACAAATTGATGTGAATAGTGAGATAGGCCTCTGGACGAGAACATTTGACCCATGAATTAACATTTGACATGAGAAAAGCGTTTAATGAATTCAATAATTATAAAACTGGATATAGAGATAGGACATTTTACTTTCAGTATATGATAAGGTCCTCGATGGAAGATGCTACTAATTGGCTTTCTTGATTTTATTTTGAATGTAACTTTGGTCGAGGAATCAAGTCACATATGGAAAATGACAGACAGTTGAAATTCGAAGTTAATCAAGGGTTTGGCTGTAGAGCACATGATACCATGTCAGTTACTGAAGTATCTTGGGGACAAATATAAAAGAAAAGAAGCAAAGTTAGACACAATAGAAAGAAGGTAAGTTTTTTAAACTCTTACTAATGACATATATCCAACCATTAGAAGGAGATGTGGATGATGAAGAGATCACTAGATGAAAGACAAGAAGAAAAAGGGATTATCCTATGATATTCAAAATGAAATAGGAGAAATAAGATCATATGATCTCAAAGAAGTATGGAGTAACTTATACATGAATAAAGAAGCATGATCCTACGAGGAGACTATCCTATACATGATGAGAAAAGTATAAGCATCTAAGGATTTCGAGATAGATGAATTACAGCTAGAAACCGGTATTGTTAAACTGGCACGTATGAGAGTATGCATCAGAGTACACAGCGAAAGCAGCCCTTATAGGTAAGGCCTTGTAGAAGGAACAATAAAAATGATAAATTGAGGATGAGCCTAGATTTGATTCCTACGGGGAGAATGCATTCACCAAGAAGTTATCTAAGAGACAAAATACCTTGAAGGTGATAATTTATGGAATTTCGAGGACGAAATTCTTTTAAGGGGGTAATAATGTAATGCCCAATTTATGCTATTTTTAACAAAAATTGGACATTCTATGGGAAATAAACTGTGTTGAATGTTTTACTTTATTTAAAATAGTAAATGAAGGAATTTGTAAGAAAACTTGGTACCATTAGATTCTACTCGAAAAATGGAATCTAACGCCTCAAAGAACACCGGAAAGGAGTTCGTATGAAGAAGTTACGGCCGTTTAAAGATTAGGGGCATTTCTGTAATTTAAATTAAAAAAAAAAAACAGAAAATGCAGGGGGCCGTTTTGATAATAGCACCCCGTCTTCTTCTTCCTCTAGAATTCTCCAGAAACCTTGTTTCTAGAGCTTTCTGCCACCACCAATGGCAGCACTGCCATAGCAAGGCTATAAAAAGCCCTATCTCCCCCCTCTTCAAATCACGATTTTTTCAGCTATTTTGGGACTAGGGTTTTTAGCAAAAACCAGAAACCTGTCTCTAGCTTTCCCTGCACATTCCAGCCAAGCCTGAATCATGTCAGCCATTTCCATCTCTCCACCTCCCCTCTTGTTCCTCTGGCCTCATTGGAAGTTGGGGTTTTCCCCCTTCTTCATGGGTTCAGGCAACAAAGGGTTTTCAGATGAAAAGAGGGAGTTGCACCACCTGAAGAAGGGCGTCCCCGGCTACCCAGGTAAGCCCCTCTTTCCCTTTCTCTCTATTTTGCTTCCCTTAGGACAAATCCATGATGGATCTGGACTTTTCCCAGCCTATTTTTCCAGCCGGAGAACGACGAAGCCGGTTCTAGCCGGATCTGTACGAACAAGGCCTCCCAGGGACGCCATGCTTCACATGCGCCTAGGATAGGGTCCCTGGGACGGGTTCTAGGCATACGATAGTGCGTACATTGTCCCTGGTGCGGCCTTCGGGTGCACACGTGACGTGGGGCACGGGTCTTGGCTCAACCAGGATGCACAAGGTGCCCTAGGGGCTAAGACACACCATGCTACACAAAAGGTGCTTCCGTGCAATGCCATCCAGGATGCGCGTCATAGTGTGTAGCTTAAGCATGCATGTGCGCATACAAAACGCAGTCCCCGGCACGGCCTTTGGGCGTACATGCACATGAGGCGATCATGGTTCAACCAGGATGCACGGGTATCTTGGGAACTGGGACACGCTGACCTAATGAGACTATAAAGTTAGGGTCAGAGGACAATTTACAGAGTTAACCATTGAATGGTAGATCCACATCATAGGATCTAGCCTGACAATGAATTAGGCAAGGACCCATGGACCCTGAAAGGGCAAATCTAGCGATCTAATTTCTAAATAGATCAAAATTGATAAGGACTCCTTGTATCCATTCATATCTAGGAGTTTATAAATGAGACCCAGGGTCAGGTTGAGTGATGAAGAACGCGACTCCAGGAGACTTCGAGGTAGGTGCTCTATCGCTATTAGACTTTTTGAAAGAACCCATGATTGTCTTAAGAATGCATGTTTTAAGTTTAAGTTATATGACTTGTTTAGCATGACTTAATTTTATAAATAAATTCAGCATGCATATGACAAATACATTATGCATAGACATGTTTTGCAAACAATTGCATATATTGTATGATTTGTGAGCATTGAGTTTTTAAAAGATTGCATGTCCTTGAGGGTTACCAAAAGACACTGGAGTGCCCAAAAGATGCTAGGCAGGCAGTGGTGAGGGACCCAAAGAGGACAGGTTTTGAAAAAGAGGTTTTTGCTTGTTTAATCGTATATGATTTGGGCTAGTAAGCTCGTGGGTGCTATGCCGAGAGATCTGGGTTGGCCTCCTAGCCTCTACCACTATTAGGTGGAATGGGTACCACGCCCAAAAAGGGCATGTCCTTGCTTCGACTGCATGTGGTACAAGGGGCTACCACTGGTGTCACGGCACTGGGTCGAAGTGTCATATGCCCCATGGAGGCTATGATCCTGTGTCCCTAGGCACCCAGGGACCACACGACGGCGAGGTCGTGGGCATAATGGGCCCTATGGTTTGAGGATTTACTTGCATTATGCATATGGCATGACAAGAGGTTGGTCGACCATACCATATATCCAAGAGTTGGATTCAATTGAACATCTTATGCATATCATTATGTTTATGATATATATGTGTGTGTGATACTTTCGACTTGGATTATGCGATTCTTTAAGTCGTCAGTATTCCAATTCGACAATGGTTTATAATATCGATATTGAACATGATTGTTCGAACATGCACATGTTTTAAAGAGCATATAATTTTAAACATAGCATGCATTATAAAACTAGTAGTGATAGACTCCTACTGAGTGTAGTATATACTCACCCAATCCTGAACATTTTTCAGGATAGCTCCATTCACGAGTAGAAGATGCCTCAAGAAGTGTTAGTGCTACGAGCAAGAAAAATCAAAAGGAGACAATTATACATGTAAGTAAACACTCTACCCTTTGGACATGTATTTGTATTTATTTACAGTTGGGCTGTGAGTTGTGTCTGGATAGACCTAGGAAAACATTTATGATTTCTAAAGTTTTTTCAAAAACTACTTTGGTTGTTGTGAAAGCAAATGACACTCGAGGTTTTCAAAATGAGTTTAAAACAAAAGATTTTCTGCTGTATTGCATTATTTTCATTAAATGGTTTTCAAATAGGGATGCATCCTACCTTAGGAATTAGATATTGCATTTAAAAATGCATGGGAAAACCCGGGTCGTCACAGTACATGGGTACCATGTCAGTATTGATGATGTATGAATCTAGGTTTATAGGATACATCCTTGGTAGGTTATCACCAAATAAGTGAAGATGTTATTCTTGTTACGAAATATATGAAGAGGTGAATTGCCTGCTATTATGTTTATTTTACATCCCGGCATAGAGGCCTGAGATTTTTGTTTTAAACAGGCGTAGGCCTGGGGATGCTATGATAGGAGAGGTATGAGGGTTTTGCCACCTGCTCTTTGAAATTTATTATGTTATGGATACCAAGCACTATGTGTTGCTAAAAGTCGAGTGGGGTAATTATGGGAAGGCTACCACTATGACAGCCATGGTCCTCCCCTATGGACATGGATATTGTGATTTCCACCAAGGATGTATAGGTGGATTATTGAGCAGTTATCTGAGCGAGCTGTACAGATTCTGACTGCATGCATAGTAGTCCTTATATTTGATGCACTATGGTGCTTATATGATGGCATTATGAGATGCCTTATATGATATGACATGATGATATGCCTTATATTATTTCCCCAGTGGTGGCTGAGGGGCATGAGGATTATACTGATATACCAGCAGAGGGTGGATGATTATGAACCCCACATGATGAGGGGTATGATTCTGAAACCCAGTATAGCCTGAGAGTGTAGATTAGGAGACTTATTGATTATATTCATAATTTTGTATGTCTTTTAACAATTTTCATATATGTGTACGTCTGCTATATGTATATGATTGAGGGTGTAGTTTCATACAAGTTTCATATAGGTATATGAACAGGTAGAACTGTTATGCAGAGTATGGTTCATGGAATTAGATTAGTTTATTTAGATAACAAATAATAATTAAAGATGTTTGATAAATCAATGGATTACTTATAATTATGAAACATGTTAATAATTGATTCATCAATGGATTGTTAATGATTATGAAACATGTAGATATTTGGTTTATAAATGGATTTTTAAAATGTGAAACATGCAATAAATCCCATTCAATATAATTGCTATGAAAATGAATATTCTAATTACTATGGAATAATTAATGTATCTTAAGATTTAGCATGCCTCTTAAACTCCCCTACCAAACATAGCTTGCTGAGATATTGTAAATGTTTTATGTTTACAATATCTTAGATACAGATAGATAGAAGAAGATGTACGCAAGAAGAGGAATCCAGCAACTATACTATAATGCTCGAGCAATTTACACTATTTTTAACGAAAATTGAACATTCGATAGGAAATAAACTGAGTTAAATGTTTCACTTTATTTAAAATAGTAAACAAAAGAATTTGTGAGGAAACTTAGTACCATTATTTATACTCGAAAAATGGAATCCAATGCCTCAAAAATCACCCAAAACGAAGTTCGTATGAAGAAGTTACAGCCATTTAAATATAGGGGTATTTCTGGAAATTAAACAGAAAAACGAAAAAGGACGAAAAACGCAGGGGGCCGTTTTGACAACAAAACCCCCTATTGTCTTCAACCTCTAGACCCCTCCAGAAACCCTCGATCCCACTTTTTCTAGAGGATTCTGCCACCGCCAAGGGCAGCACCGCCATAAGCAGGGCTATAAAAACCTCATCTCCCCCTCTCCAAAAACACAAGTTTTTCGGCGTTTTTCCATCTGTTTGAGACTAGGGTTTTCGGCAAAATTGGAAACCCATCTCTCTACATTTTTTAGCAATGGCTAGGCCCAAGTCAGGCCGGCCATCCCGTTCCCATTTCCCCCTCTTCTCTTTTCCAATCTGGGCAATAGGGTTTCCACCTTGTTCGAGTTTTTCAGCAAGCTATCACACCCACTGGGAAAAAGGACGTCCCCAAACGACCCAGGTAAGCCGATTTTCCCTATTTCTCTTCATTTTCCTCCCCTAGGTCAGATCCATGCTAGATCTGGTCTCCTTCCAGCCGGTCTTCCCAGCCAAAAAACAACCAGCTGGGTTCCTGGCTGGAAAACATTCCACAACAGCTTGGACCAGACCTGCACGAACCAGGTGTCCCAGGGACGCCATGCTGCATGTGCACCTAGGACTGGGTCCCTGGGACAGGTTCCAAGTGTACGATAGTGCGTAGATTGTCCCAAGTGCGGCCTTCAGATGCGCGCACGACATGGGGCACGGGTCTTGGCTCGACCAGGGTGCACAGGGTGCCCTGGGAGCTAAGACGCGCCATGCTACAAGGTGCGTCCGTGCGATGATGCACATCATAGTGCATCACTTGAGCAGGCATGAGCTCGTGCAAAACGCAGTCCTAGGCATGGCCTTTGAGCACGCGGGCACGTAAGGCGGTCGCAGTTCAACCAGGATACACGGGTGTCCTAGGAACTGGGGCACGCGGACCTACTGAGACTTTAAAGTTTGGATTAGAGGATAAATTACAGAGTCTAACTATTGGAAAGTAGATCCACACCATAGGATCTAACCTGACAGAATTAGGCAAGGACCATGGACCCAAAGGCAGAGCTAATGATCTAATGTCTAAATGGATTGAAATTAATAAGGACTCCTTGTATCTATTCATACCCAGGAGTTCATAAAAGAGACCCAGGGATAGGTTGAGTGATAAAGGATGCGACTTTAGGAGACTTTGAGGTAGGTGCTCTATCGCTACTAGACTTTTTAAAAGAGCCATGATTGTTTTATGCTTGTTTTAAGTATAAGTTATATAACTTGTTTAGCATGACTTAATTTAGCATACATATGATAAATGCTTTATGTATAGATATGTTTTGCAAGTAATTGCATATACATTATGCATAGATATGTTTTGCAAACAAATGCATATATTGCATGATTTGTGAGCATTGAGTTTTTGAAAGATTTCATGTCCTTGAGGGTTACCAAAAGACGCTGGAGTGCCCAAAAGACACTGGGTAGGTAGTTGTGAGGGTCAGGCAGTTATGAGGGACCCAAAGAGGACAGGTTTTGAAAAAGAGGTTTTCGCTTGTTTGATCTGATATGATTTGGGCTGATGAGCTCGTGGGCACTATGCCGAGAGGTATGGGTTGGCCTCCAGCCTCTACCACTATTAGGTGGATGGGTACCACGCCCAAAAAGGGCAACGTCCCTGCTTTGACTGCATGTCGTACAGACCATTGGTGTCACGGCACTGGGTCGAAGTGTCATATGTCTTGTGGAGGCATATGACCCTGTGTCCTCAGGTACTTGGGGACCACACGACGGCGAGGTCGTGGGCATAGTTGGACCTTATGGTTTGAGGATTTATTTGCATTGCATATGGCATGACATGAGGATTGGTTGACCATACCAGATATCCATGAGTTGGATCCAGTGGAGCATCTTATGCATATCATTATGTTTATGATATATGATACTTTCAACTTGGATTATACTATTCTTGAAGTCGTCAGTATTCCGACTTGACAGTGGTTTTTAGTATCGACATTGACCATAGCATGCATTGCAAAACTAGTAGTGATAGACTCCTACTAAGTATAGTATATACTCACCCTATCCTTAATATTTTTCAGGATAGTTCCACTCACAAATAGAAGACGCCTCAGGAGATATTAGTGCTACGAGCAAGTGAATTAAAAAGGAGATAATTATACATGTAAGTAAACTCTCAACCCTTTGGACATGTATTTATTTACAGTTGGGCTGTGTGTTGTGACTGGATAGACCTCGGGAAAAATTTATGATTTCTGAAGTTTTTCAAAAACTACTTTGAGTATTGTGAAAGCAAATGACACTCGGGGTTTTCAAAATGAGATTAAAACAAAAGATTTTTCCGCTGCATTGCATTGTTTTTTCCAAAATAGGGATCCCGCCTTAGGAATTTAGATTTTTCATTTAAAAATGCATGAGAAAACCCGGGTCGTCACATATACTTTTGTGCTTAAGTATACATTTTATTAAAGCTTTTATATTGTGTAGTTAGTCATTTGAATTATGATATTGGACATTTAATATAATGTTATAGGGGTTGTATAAGTGAACCACTTGATAGGTCCTGTTTTAAGAAATGAATCTCTATCTTTTAAAAAACTATATATATATATATGTATGTATGTATGTATGTATGTATGTATGTATGTATGTATGTATGTATGTATGTATGTATGTATGTATGTATGTATGTATGTATGTATGTATGTATAGTGTGAGCATAAAGGTGACATTCGGGTTTTTGGAAAAATGAATTTCAAAGAAAAATCTTCCATTATTTTTGTATTTTAAAATTTAGAGGCACGACATCTTTTGAAATAGACGCGAAAAATTTTCATGGAAAACCCAACGTGTCACAGTTGGTATTAGAGCGGTTCATCTAGTCACTTGCAGCCCTTGATGTCCAATAAAAAGATTAGAATTCAAGTATAGGTCAGGATATAGTGAGTTGATGTTGTATTATGATGGTATTAGTTAAGTATTAGAGAGAATAAGTTAGTATAATTAGATTATAAAGGAACAGTATACCATGAGGAGATGTCCTTAGTATGACAACCAAGAATATGATTTGAGAAATTAGTGATTCCACTATTGAGAATAGTGAATAAGGGAATCAAGTAGTAGAAATAGTTAAGTTAGTATTATGGAACATCCTTTTTATCTATAAGGTACCCAAATACCATAACTTATAGCAGTGTAAAATGCTCCTACCCAAGCTTAAATAGAAGTTATGCCTAGTGTCAATGTTCGAGGATGGAATACCCAACATAGGTATGTATTGTTCATGTATACCAAGTGTAAGAGTAGAAAGTTTGAAAATAGGCAAAAGATAGGCTTGAAAAGCTAATATAGAATGTATTGAATGTGGTCTTGGTTTGTATAGAAAAGTGTGAAATATAGATGACTAAAAAATAGCAAATTAAAGAGGAGAAATAGGAATAATTAAGGAATGATAGGTTCAAGAGGAGAAAACTTAGAAGAATTGCAAACTTCCATTGAAATGGAAGCTAGAACTACCATATACTTTGAAACTAGAAATGGTATGTTAGAAATAACAAAGCAAATGTATCTGTAGAGACAATACTGCTTGAAAAGAATATAAGGAAATAATGAGTACTTTCTTTCTCATGTAGAAGTAATGAGATAAAAAAAAGAAATTATTGGTTTACAATAAGAAATGTCATTAGGATAGAATATAAGAATCAGTTTCATATAAACAAATAATGGATTGATGTTTAAAAGAATTATATCCTAATCTAAAATTTTAAGTTATTGGTAAGAAACTTACTACAATAGTAGAGTATGAGATGACTTCTAAAATTGAGACAAAAAAAAAAATTTAAGACAAAGCTAATTATGAAGCTTATAAAATATATATGTATTATCTGAGATCTTTTTAAGAAACAAGTGATTCACATTAATTCCACAATGAAATAAGGAACAGTATATTCTTTTGTTATGTATAATCATGTGAAATATGTTATGGCCAACTCCTAAGTAGGATAAGGTCTTGATGATGCTTATGATGAGGTATAATTATGCTAAAGATGAATGCATTGGTGAAAAGTTGAAAAAGGGAGTTGAGATGATAACTCTAGTTGATGTATAAGTCACTAACACAAGGACTTAGTCAAAGAAATGTTTATTAAGGCTTATCGAAAGAATGATAAGTATATCCTCATGTGATACGATAGACTTGGGTATGATACCAAGATTGAATTGAGATGCAAATTATGAGACAATGTTGATTATCATAAAGATAAAATGTTGTTGTGATAAAATAGTCTTCTTATGTATAAGACAAGACATGGTAAAATCTTACATTATGTAACAACCCCAATTTTTGTAAATTGATTGAGAAAATCAATTTAGTTTGCATTTTTAAAAATTCTAAGCTAGAATATTAGGGTTATTAAAAATGCACTTCTCATAGAGTACAATCAAAGTATAAGACATGAATAATTGAAAAATGCTTAACAAACCCTTCAGAATGATTGTAAGCATGATAAACTCTGAATTCGGATGAAAAATTCTTAATTTCTTCATTTTTGTGAATAAAAGGGTAAAATGGTAATTTTACCCATAGCTAAAAAGTAAGACCTCAATATTCATGATGTACTCAAAAATACAAATCTAACACCACTAAGTACGCTCAATTCTGAGTTCAGGAGAATAAAATAGATTTTTCTCCATAAAAAGGGAAGATGGTCCTTTCACACTCCTGTGGGGCCCACAAGGGGCCCACAAACGAATCCAATGGCCAGAAAACATGTAATGAGTTGTCAAACCACTACCAACTGCTAGTGGATAAGAAGGTGGTAGTGGAGGATCCAATGTTAATTAAATATTTAAAAGAATTGAAACATAATAATTACACATAATTATGAAAAACACCCAAAATGCCTATAAATACACCCCTAAAAATCCTCAAAAAATATTCATAAAATTTTCCACGAAATTATCTTGGTTCCCTTATAAAAACATATATATATATATATATATCCCTTTCCAAAATTCCAAAATTCCCTTTTCTTTTACTTTCTCTCTCCTCTCTCAAGATTGGAACAAGAGACCTAAATTCAATTAGGCACTCTGTTCCAGATCAAATCTTACAAATCCAATATCCCAAATTGTCCTAGACTACCTCATCTACAAAAATCCTAAATCAATTTCAAGATCCAATGGTGAAATCAATAGAAAATCACAAAAAAAAAGGAATTATCATGCTATATTATCATCAACGGGTATTTTTCTCTTTTTGGGCATCAAATCTAAGTTGTTTCTCCAATCAAGTAGGTGAAACTACTTCCTAAACTTATTTATTATTGTTTTATAAAAATTTTATTTTTCTGTAATTAGGTTTGGGTTAAAAATTGTAAAAATAAAGTAAGGATCGTATCCTTCAATTCTGGATGATGGAGGACTCAGATGGAAAATCTGATCTGTCCAATAGATCCAAAATGGTTCAAAAAACCTAGCTAGAAATTTCATAGCATTTAGGTCCCCCAATTGGAGACGGATTGATTAGACGGTCCAAACGGACTGTCCGATCTCCCGATCAGATCAGGTTTCTGAAAAGCAGTGCAAAACACAGTGTGGAAACGCACCATTTGACGGTGTTTCCGAACCCGCAACGCACATGTGACGTTGTCCTGGCGGGACCATCGCTCGAAAGCACCAGACCTGGGCATAGCGCATCACGCAGACATCCCGACTACCGCCCAACTATTTCGTTCAACCTGGTCCTTTCCACCCATACGAATCTAGGCCATCCATTCTAATGGGCCCAAATCAAATTGAACCCTATAATGACTGTGAACTTCAAATTTCAATTAAGGAGTCGTCTAACTCCAAATTGAGATCTGAAAGTAGATATGGAAATATTATTTCATCTATTTTCTTCTGAAATCATAAAATATAGAAAATTCCTTATGAAACTTTATGTATTTATGAAGTAAGTATCCAACTTTCAAGATTTGAGATGATCAGATCTTAGGGATCTATTTTAATGATGATATAATATTGAAATTAAGTAATATCCACTATTTATTTTTACAGATCTAGCATAAAATGAGAGATCTACCCTTTATGGTATAAAAACCCTAAAAATGCAAAGGGACCCATTTGATCAATAAGATCAAGTGTGATCAGACATTTGGGATGGATCGAATGAGGGATAATATGATGTAATCCATGGATATCATGGATTTATTATGACAAAAACAAAGGAATGTGATCTTTGGACTTTAATGAAGTAAAAACCCTAAATGTAATTAAAACCCTTGATTAAAAGGAAAAAATCCAAGATCTAATGGTTAGATCATAAATAAAGGTTTCTAATAATTTTAATCTAATTAACTGCATGTCTTTTATTTGATAATAGTATTGTAAATGTTATTCATATTATAAAGCATGATAGTTCTTAGATTTTAGCATGCTATGTGATTATATTGTTATATTAGGTTGATAGAGTTAATTGTATTAGGGCCATGTTAGTTTACATTTGAAGTTTAAGCATGATTCCATTAGATTAGTAGTAAAATTTAATATAATTTACAACTTAGGGGCATGCTAGTTTAAGTATAGTTTCATTTCATTAAGCTAAGTTATATGGGAAGCATGTCAGTGTAAAATGTTATGTAGTTTTATGCTTTAAATTTCATTTATGGTTAAATTTTATTAGTAGATTTAATTGTTAAAGTAGTTATGAGATAAAGAGCATAAAACATCAAAAATAGAATCTAATGAGAAAGTAGAGTTTCTTGGATAATTGAGATGAATTATTTGACTTGGACTTAATTAGTAAGGGTTATAGTTAGTAGGACAATATGCAGATTATCAAATCATTGGCCCAAACTAGGAGAATAATAAACCCCATGAATGACATTGTAAATATTCATGGACATAATTAAAATCAATTAGAAAGAGTACTTAGGGTTAGCATGCTAATAAGAACCTTATGAAAGGTTGAGCTAAGGTTACTCTAGTGAATGTTGAACATAGTGGTTAAGGGGGTTGTCTAATAGAGCCTCGCTCTTCCCCTACCTTCCGTTGATATTTGTGAGATCTAAAGGCCTCCTTACATGAGGATTGAAGTAACCACTTTGTGTTCACCCATTCAACTAGTAAGCCTTAGCCAATTGGAAATAAGAGGAATAGTCTAGACTTAGGCTGAAATAAGTTATCTTCAACTAGTAAAACATTAATTAGTTGAATAATAATAATAAGAGCATAAATGGTTAGTAAATTATCTAATACTAATAAAAATTGTAAGTAAGATAAGGATGATCAAATAAGATCCATAAGATCTTGAATGATCAAGAACAATAAGAATAATAACATTGTATTATACTTAGTACACATGTTTATTAGTATGTATGCTATAGATCAAATCTAGATCATTAGATTAGATCATCCAAACCCTTGATCAAATATGATTCAAGGAAAAAGAACCAGGATCATCCTGCTTAGGGATGATCAAATAAATGAACTTAGATCAAAGAAGAACTAGATGATAGAAGATCTAGTCCCTTGATCTTTATCAACAAGTATAGATTGTTGATCAAAGGATCTATGAAAGATCAAGATCAAAGAGATGGATATACAAAGGCTTAGAATAGAAAATACTTACATCTAAATGATTAGAAGATCATTCTAACCATCAGATCTATTGATTAATAGCATAAACACTATCTGAGAAAGATAGATCATGATAGGACACAAGGTATAGATCCTTTATATCAAAGGACAAGATTAGACAAAGAACATAGATAGGATTAAAAATATAGGATTATTCAGACTGTATATATATTGATGGTATGTATGAATTTACAGATGTCATACATCAGTCAGGATCATGGAAAATTTGAAGAGATGGATCACTACCTGAAGGTTGAAGGATTTTATGAATGCATCTACATGAGAAGTACATGTTGTATACATGATCATTTTTCTGAAAATGTTGACAAGTATAATGTAAATACTTGTATTAAACCCATTGAAAACCCTTATGATCCAACCAAAACACATGCGAAATGATTATGTTAGAAATGAGGAAAACCCTAAGTGAATAGGAAACTAGAAAGTATTCCAACCCTAAGTAAACAGATAGACTGTCTGATACGTATGAGAATTATTTTACATACAAGCATGGAGGCTTGTAGGTTTGTTTTAAACATGCATAGGCCTGGGGATGCTATGCTAGGAGAGTTAGTAGGGTTTGGCCACCCACTCTCCAAAACTTGTTATTATATGGATACTAAGCCTAAATGAGGCTAAAAGTTGGGTGGGGCAATTATGGGAAGGCCTCCACTGTGACAGCCATGGTCCTCCCCACACGGACATGGATATTGCGATTTCCACCAAGGATGGTATAGGTGGATTATTGAGCAGTTATCTGGGCGCGTTGGTATAGATTATGACTGCATGCATAGTAGTCCTTTGAGTATTTTTGCATTATAAAGCATGGCATAGTGATATGCCTTATGATATGGCATGATGAGATGCTGGGTAATTGTGGATTACCGATGAGTATTTCTAGTAGAGTTTGGTGATTTATCAACTCAGCATAAGCTGGATATGATTATGTTTTGAGATATTAACTATTTTTCACAGTTTTGACCATATGTATATATCTATACACAGTATACCATATGTATGTGTAAGGATGTACATATATGAAAAAGTAAAGAGATTGCTCCATGAGTATGAATAATGGGATTATGAAGTATTAGGATTATACTGTCAAAGTTTCATGTTTCTTGAAATCCCCTACCAAGCATAGCTTGCTGAGATATGGTAAATGTTTCAATGTTTACAATATCTTAGATACAGAGAAGGAGAATTAGGAGCTCAAGACTTAATAAGACTTGAAAGAATAATCAATCAAGGTATACCCCTTAAAGACATGTATTTTATTTGAGAGTAATGTATTGTATTAAGAGTTTTTCATGTATGGTGAGGTTTGAAGTTTGGATTATGTAATTTGGACAAGTATTGTACTAATACCGGGCTATATTGTGAACCATTGGATGGATTTTGGAATTTAATAAAAGTATAGTCCTTCAATGGAATTTTATCTTGTACAAAAAATTTACTTATGTTATGTATGAAGTGATGACTTGGGCTTTCAAACAAGTTTTAAATAAAAGATTTTCTACAGCTTTGTTTTGCAAAAAAATTTTACTACTAAGGGCCCTTGCCTTTGAAAAGTGTATTACAAATATGTCTTTCAAAAACCCAAGTCATCACACATTATATTAGTTGTAAAGTGAATGAATGATGACATGTATTTTGACAATGATGATTGTTATGGATGATGAACGATATATGAATTGAGAAGAAAGATGGAGTGAAAGGTTAATAAATAAAATAAACTAAAATTAATAAAATCATTGTACAGGAGAAATCCTATGCATTCTCAAATTCTAGCTCTTTCTTATTTCCCTCCATTTTACACTTCTCTTCATAATTCTCATTGCATTATCCTCTTTTCCCAGACTTATAGCCTTCTCTCATTTCATCTCCATATCTCTTTGACCATACTCTATCTTTTTCCCTATTTCCTTATCTTTATTTGCCTTGCCCTATTTCCTATTCAATTTTCACAAGAAGTGTGCATGATGAAAAATTAAAATTCTCATGCAAGAAATAACTGAGCTTCCTTTCCCTATTTTCTCTTTAGTTCCCTTACTCTTTGATTTTCATGTGTGTGTTCAATAAAGTAAAAACTATTTAGTTATAAGTAAGTGTGCATGTTCAAGATTTAAAAACCCCTACACTTTGCATTCTCAAATGTATGCTCCTTAAAATAGAAACAACTCAGTTACAAGTGTGCATAATGAAGATTTAAGATTTCCCTATACTTTGCATTCTCATGTGCGTGTTATCTAAATGTAGAAACTACCTAATCACAAGTGTGTGTGTGTGTGTGTGTGTGTGTGCGTGTGTGTGTGTGTGTGTGTGATAAAGAATCAAATTATACCTTGCATTGTCATGTGTGTACTGCCTAAAAGTAAAAGCTACCTAATCACAAGTGTGTATGATAAAGATTCAAATTATACTTTGCATTCTCATGTGTGTGCTGCCTAAATGTAAAATCTACCTAATCACAAGTAAATGTGCTTGATAAAGGATTAAAATATATTACAATAAACCACCATTTAAATAAGAAATTAATGTTTCTAATTAACATCACTAGGTTGTTGAATAGTGATGATTTTGGTAATAAAAACATATCCCAATACAGGAAGAATGATCTATGGGATATATAAAAGATAGTAATCTTGATTATGAGAAACAGATACTACCTATGAAGGGTAGTATACTTTAAGAAAACAAGTGAATTGTATTTGTACCTTATTTTGTGTAATTATAGTAATTGGATTTTTTATTTGTAGTTGGGATTGTAAATTTTCATATTTCTATTACAATGCAATTTATGATGGATTTTGATAGAAGATTGTGGGCAATATGAAAATTTTCCATTATATATGGTTGTGAAGATGATGATTGTGATTAAACATTTATCAAGTGATGATTTTATAATGGGTTGGTACAATACTATTGAAGAACTTGGATATTATTCATGAAGTTGTGGAAATGGGTAAGTAATTCTCACAACATTAGGATTTGTTATATTATGAGTAATGTGGAGAATGTAACGAGACAAAGTCTTTGAGATATATATTATTTGTGAATGAATGGTTAATTCTGTATAGTGAATGATGGAATGTGGTGAGACTGAGTCTCAGAAATGTATTGTGTACTTATAAATGGCTTATCAAGTGTATCGCATCGCATATGTTAAATGCGTAAGTCCAAAAAACAAAGGAGACTCTGTCAAAATTTCATTAGAAATATCATACTTGGAAATTTGAAGATAGGCAGTTTCATAAGGTTAGAATTGGTTAAGCATATGTAGAAGGGATTGTCTTTAAGTGAGAAATATATATTCAATGTTTGAAGTTAGTATAAAGAATTATATGGATGAGAAAATAGAAAGTTTGAGTTGCAGATAAAGGATATATGTTCTCAAGATCATTACAATCAAAGAAACTATGAAGGTAGAAATAAAAAGAAAAATTTAGTCATAAATGTATTGCTATTTAAGATGGTAGAAAGAGAGGGAATGGTGGATAGAAGTTAATATCCCTATTCCAATCAATGAGTAATTATTGTGGAAGGTTATGAAAAACATATGCTGGATGTTAAGAAAATAGATATTTGAAATCAATTAGATTGAAACATGATCTCACTAATGTGGTGATAAGAGTATAACTTATGAATCGAGATTTTGATAGATTACCTAATAACAACCAAATATCAGAGTACGCAGCGAAAGTGGTATGATATTTACTTTAAGTTAAAGACTAGTTACATTTTAAGAATATTATTACATGGAAGGAATTATAAGAAATTAAGTTTATGATGAGATGAGAATACTCCTATAATGGTTTAAAAACATAGCATGAAAGGAATTTTGAGGATGAAATTTGATTAAGGGGGGAAGATTGTAACAAACTCAAATTTTGTAAATACTATTCTGGGCATTATTATGTGAATTTGGAAATTTTGACCCAGAGAAAAGAAATTTTTATATAGAAATGGAATTTAGAGTGGAAACATGAATATTTGGAATGTACTTGAAAAATCAAGTCCAACGACATAAAGAACACTAAAATCGGAGTTTGGATGAATTTTACCCCAAAATTTTACTATTCCATGATCATGTTATGAGTTTTTAAGAAGTATATATTTTAATAGGATAATAATTTGGAACTAAAACTAAAACCATTAGATATTAATCAAAAAATGGAATCCAACGAGCCAAAGAACGCTAAAAATAGAGTCCGTATGAAGAAGTTATGGGACTTCGAAGTCAACGGCAATATAGTAATTAAAAGATTTCAACGGAGGGGGCCAAATTGATATTGGCACCCTCCCACCACACACACATTGGAAACCCAATGTAATGCTAGGTCTAGTTCTTTCCAAAACCTGACACCAACACCAACAACCCCAAACCCTAGCTCCCTTTCCTTCTGGTTTTTTGGCAACCAAGAAGAAAATCTAAATCGGGTTTCTCGATCAAGCCAAGTTTCCCTGCTCCCTCTCTCTCATCTTTTCCCCTCTCCCTGACTAGTCATTGGTGATTCCATTGTGTCTAATGCACCCATCACATCAAAAACACATGAAACCCCAAAAATGTGATGAAGTAGATGTATGATGCCTGAGAAAATGGAGAAAACCGGTGTCCACCTTGTTCCTTTGCTTGGATCTTCACGGGACGAGGGAGAAACCCTCCATGCCTACATCTTCCTCTCCCTCGCATGATCTCCCACCATCACCAATTGTTCCCTCCATTCAAACACCCCTGCTTTTCCTTGGAACCCTCTTTTGACTAGCGGAAGAAAAACCAGAAGAACCCTGCCTCTTCTTTTCTAATGCATCTAATTTGGGCATGAAGAATCAATTTGGCCGGAACCCTCCTTCCATCTCGTATATTTCCACTCTCCCACTTGTCTTCCTCCTCTGGCCGATGCTGCATCTGGTGTGCCAGCTGCCTCCTCTCTCTCTCTCTCTCTCTCTCTCTCTCTCTCTCTACTGATGATGCCCATTAGGGCTCACACAGGTAAACCCACTTTCCCTTTTCTTCATCTTTGTTCCCACCTTCCATTGTCGTCACCAGTTATAGAACCCGAGAAGTGGTGAATAGTCCTAGGGAACAATGCGTGCAGAGGTGAAAATGACTCAGATCAGTGATCTTAGTCATTCATCATGTTCCTCTTGACGTCATGGACAAAACCCTTAAGCGATTTGATGATCGGAGTTGATATGAAGGAAGATCCTGACACAACAATATTGTACGGCCATGATCGGGCAAATCCATGGCCATCCCATAGTGATCTGATGTTCTTAATGATCAGTTAGACAGGACCTAGTTTAACCCTTGGCCTTCAAACCTGAATTTTGAGCAATCCAGGAGGAGTTTTGAAAAATTGAGAGTACCCTTGCAATCCTTAGGATGCGAGGAACAAAACCCACCTTCCCAACTTTTTATCTGGAAAGATCTAACCATTGAAATTTCCAGACCTTTCATCGAAGGTCAGATCATTTGATCTGCAATGATCTCACTTTGTTTTTCAAATCCAAATAGTCTATCATAACCATTAAGAAGTGTAGATCAAGAATCTAATGAGAGATTTAGGATTAAAAGCTTGATTAGAGAAGATTTCACTGATCTTGATCGATGGTCGAGATCGATCTAGGATCCAGGTATGGAAATTGATCAAGTTCTATGATCGTGATCAATGTAGCTTATTCAATTAGATTGTTTAGTTAGAAGTTACTAATTGATTGTTTGATTTGGAGAGTCCAGGTGAAAATGAAGATTTTATCAGCGTAAAAGGATGACAATCAATGCTAACGGAATTGAAGAACGCGTCACACAAGGTAAGTGGAAATTTAAGATAGCATGTCTAAATAATAAGATCATGATCTTATTTCTAATTATAAATGTAATGAAACAAAATGGTATGATTGATATTTGACGTGCTTTAAATTGTAATTATAAAAATACTATTAATTAAAATAATTCATGTTATAATTGATGCTTATGACTTGTACATCATGTATGTGAATTGTAAAATTATGTTTATGGTACATGGGTACCATATCAATATCAATGATGTATGAGTCTAGGTTTATAGGATACATCCTTGGTGGGTTATCACCAAATAAGTGAGGATGTTATTCTTATTACAAAATATATGAACAGGTAAATTGCCTGCTATTATGATTAATTTACATCTGGGCATGGAGGCCTGAGAGTTTTGTTTTAGATAGGAGTAGGCCTGGGGATGTTATGCTAAGAGAGTAATGAGGGGTTTTCCACCCGCTCTCTGAAATTTATTATGTTATGGATACCAAGCACTGTGTTGCTAAAAGTTGGGTTGGGAAATTATGGGAAGGCTGCCACTGTGACAACCATGGTCCTCCCATACGGACATGGATATTGTGATTTCCACCGAGGATGGTATAAGTGGATTCTTAAGTAGTTATCTGGGCGCTATACAGATTCTTACTGTATGCATAGTAGTCCTTATATTTGATGCACTATGGTGCTTATATGATGACATTATGAGATGCCTTATATGAAACAGCATGATGATATGCCTTATATTATTTTTCCAGTAATGGTTGGGGGATTGTCGGGCCAGTATGGTGAGGGGCATGA
Organism: Warburgia ugandensis; assembly: GCA_035236585.1. Classification (NCBI taxonomy): domain Eukaryota; kingdom Viridiplantae; phylum Streptophyta; class Magnoliopsida; order Canellales; family Canellaceae; genus Warburgia; species Warburgia ugandensis. The sequence goes on along the minus strand of CP141139.1, from coordinate 54,405,219 downwards.
GGATTATACTAATATACTAGCAGAGGCTAGATGATTATGAACCCCACATGATGAGAGGTATGATTCTGAAACCCAGTATAGTCTGGGAGTGTAGATTAGGAGACTTATTGATTATATTCATAATTTTGTATTTCTTTTAACAATTTCCATATATGTGTACGTATGCTATATGTATATGATTGAGGGTGTAGTTTCATATAAGTTTCATATGCGTATATGAACGGGTAGAATTGTTATGTAGAGTATGGTTTATGGAATTGGATTAGTTTATTTAGATAACAAATAATAATTAAAGATGTTTGATAAATAAATGGATTACTTATAATTATGAAACATGTAGATATCAATAATTATGAAACATGTTAATAATTGATTCATCAATGGATTATTAATGAAGATATTTGGTTTGTAAATGAATATTTGAAATCTAAAACATACAGTAAATCCCATTCAATAAAATTGCTATGAAAATGAATATTCTAATTACTATGGAATAATTAATGTATCTTAAGATTTAGCATGCTTTTTAAACTCCCTTACCGAGTATAGCTTGCTGAGATATTGCAAATGTTTATGTTTACAATATCTCATATACAGATAGTTAGGAGAAGATGTACACAAGAAGAGGAATCCAGTAACCATACTTCTGTGCTCAAGTATACATTTTATTAAAGCTTTTGTATTGTGTAGTTAGTCATTTAAATTGTGATATTGGACATTTAATATAATGTTATAAGGGCTATATAAGTAAACCATTGGATAGGTCCTCTTTTAATAAATGAATTTCTATCTTCTAGAAAACTATATATATGTATAGTGTGAGCATAAAGGTGACATCTAGGTTTTTGGAAAAATGAATTTCAAAGAAAAATCTTCAGCTGTTTTTGTATTTTAAAATTTAGAGGCGTGCCATCTTTTGAAATAAATGCAAAAAAATTTCATGAAAAACCCGAGGCGTCACACACTCAATAGAGGTTCACCAACTATCTTTCTTGGGATTCCAATGGCATCCACTCCTACCAAGTACTCTATGCAAAACTCCACTATTTCCTCTACAATATAACATTCAACTATGCACCCCTCTAGCTAGTTATGATTACGTACATATCCTTTTAAAATTTTCATGTACCTCTCAAATGGATACATCGATTGCAAGTAAACTAACCCACAAAATCTGACCTCATCAATGAGGTGCACCGTTAAATGTACCATGATGTCAAAGAAGGATGGTAGGAAGATTGCCTCAAGCTCACATAAAGTTGTCACTTGATGACTTTGAATTTCTTATAATTTTGAAACATCAACCATCTCTTGCACAAAGCATTAAAGAAGTAGCAGAATTTTGTAATAGCTCCCCTAACTTTATTAGGTAACATAGAATGTATTACTACGGGCAGTAACTGTTGCATCAATGCATGGCAATCATGGGACTTCATCCCCAACAATTTTAGCTCTTCCATGGAAACAATGTTTTTGAAGTTTGAAGAGTAGCCATCTAGGACTTTGAGCTCAAACAAGGTTTTACACATTATTCTCCTCTCCTATCCTCTCTATCGAGAGTATAATTTGCCTAAGGTAGGTATGTTCCTCGACTACCCCTATCCTTAGGGTGCAACCTCCTCTTCAAACCCATGTTCATAAGATCCATTCAAGCTACAAGTCTATCCTTTGTTTTTCCTAGGATATTAAGCAAGGTACCGGTCAAGCTTTCACACACATTCTTCTTAATGTGCATGACATCAACCACATGGCATATATGTAGTGATTTCCATTACGATAGATGAAAAAATATTGATTTCTTCTTCCAACAACTTCTACAATTACTTTCATTGCATGTTTACTTGATTTCTTCATATTTATTCCCCACAAGACATTAATGTTTTCAACCTACTACAATACCTGACATCCTATCAACATCTTTGGCTGTGTCCTTGTCTCTACACTCTTGTTAAATTCTCCCTTCTTAAAACGATATGGATGGTCTCTATGCAACCATCTTCTATGCTCAAGGAATGTCATTTTCCTACCATGTTTAAGTTGTATAGCACATATTTGATCACTACAGATAGCATAAGCATTGTATACCTTCACAGTGTATCCTCATAGTGTATCCAAACAAATTACCGTGTGCAAGGAAGTCACTTATTATCCACAATAGTATAGCGTTTATGGTGAATTACTCTTTCTTATATGCGTTGTATGCTTCAACCCCTACATCCCATAATGTCTCAAGATCATCGATCAAGGGAGACAAATACATGTCAATGTCATTCCCTGGTTGCTTGGGACCCGATACAACATAGTTAGTATCATGAACTTCCTCTTCATGCATAGAGATGGTGGAAGGTTGTAGCAAACTAATATAACAAGCCAAAAACTATGCTTACTACTCATAGAGACATGAGGATTAATCCCATTTGCAAATAATGCTAGTCATAGGTTTTTAGGTTCTTCACCAAAATTAGGCCACATGAAGTCTACGAGTTTCCATGTTGGGCAATCTGCTGGATGGTGTGAAAAGCTATCAGCACTTCGTCATTGGCATGCCACATTAATTTCTTTATTGTTTCTATTATACAAAACATTCTTTTGAACCTTGGAATAGGAGGAAAGTACCATAGAACCTTTACAAGAACACCTATAACTATCTTAGTTGAATTCTTCTTTAACTTCCATCTTGGCTGTCCACAAGTTGAGCATATAGTTTTATCATTGTACTCCTTCCTATACAAAATGCAGTCATTAGGACACACATGTATCTTCTCATACTTCAACCCTAGTGCAGCCATGGTTTTCTGTCTCCCATGTGGACCTCACCAATTTATTATCCTTCAGTAGCGTCTTACCCACTATTTTTAAGACTTCTATAAAACCTCGATCTAAAAATCCAAATCTTGATTTCATGTTGTAAAGTTCTACCACAGCTGATAGCTTGCTATAATCTTTACACTCAAGGTACAATGACTCATCGGCTTCCTCTAATGTAGTATAAAATTATTTAGGATCATCTTAGAAGTTATCATATGCATCTCAAAATATTGGTATAGCTATACTACTATCTCCAACACTTCCTACAGTGTCTTTGATCATATCTTCTAAGACTTGTTGAGGGCCTATGCAGAAGTTCTTCTCCATGCCAAATCCAAGAGTAGTAGCTTTCATTGATTCCATTGAAGCATAAATGTTCTCTCAACACCCTTATAGTACTTTTTTCAAGTTTCCACATTTTGAGTATGGACAACACATGTGATTACGATCAACACCTACCTTAAGTGCAAACTCTATGAAATTTTCTATACCCACCTCATATTCTTTTGATGTTCTTGTCGCAGTCATCCAAGCATATTTTTCCATTATCACAAGAAATCAAAGCAAATTTGCGTAGAGACTAGTAAGACATAAAAAGATTAGGTAAGGCATTTTACCAAATAAATATACATGAATTAGAAGTATTTAAAATAACTATATTTCATGGAAATTTTCAATTAACAATGAAGAAAAAGCAAAATATGACAGACACATTCATGAATGAAATGATTCAAAAATTTTCTAACCCACAACCTTCTAAAAATTCTTCAAATATATGTGCATAATATACATATATGAGCCAAACAAAGAGATACTAACCAACACTCAAAAATTGATATTGCCCTTGAATTTGTGAATGTAGTGACAATTCACAGGTAGGATTTGGTTCAAAGTAGGGAACAAGAATCTGGTTTAGATTTTGTGCACAGATAATAAACACAGAGCAAGAAGCATGGTGGAAGTCAATGAAATAATTCTTAAAACAGATGTAATTTTGACAACTTTATTTTTAACAACTTTATAATCACTCTTAAGAATTATAAAGGAAACAACTTTCTTTTTTTTTTTAACAACTTTATAATCACTCTTAATCCTTAAAATTTGTTCTTTCAACTCATTCCAATAATTTGATGTTCTTTTCCTCAACTACTATAGATGATATTTCCTCATTCAATCTCATGTAAGGTTGAAAATCTCCAAAATATCTTAAAATTTCTAACCACTTATTTTTCCAAAATTTGGATTCATACCTCATTCAGAATCATCTTTAAACTTAAATTTAGCAACCAATATTTGTTTATAGGTCTTCATTTCTCATATTTATTTCACCATTCCTCCAAAATATATTTCTCCTCACTATATTTCTTGAATCTTTCAATATCACCAAACCTATCATATAAGTGGAATCAATATCTCTATTTATATATAGCTCTTTATTTGCCATGATCAATAAGATGTACTCCTCTTTATGATAATCAATAACCATATTTTCCCAAATCATCATATCAATATTTCTCTTTTATTTTCCATGATCATTTCACCATCCATGCCAACTGTGCTTCTCTAAATTCATCATATTAATATCCCTATTCATTTATAGCTCTTCACTTTCCATTCTATCACCAATGCAATTTATAGTCCATAATTATTTCCATATTTCAATTCTATCATATAGTTGAATCAATATTCCTCTAAATTTTATCTCCTTATTTATTTTTATTTAAACACTTCTCATTCACAAAATTTGAAAATATTTACCTATCTCCTTAAATTCTTTTCAAATAAGATCATCTTTATTTTGATGATTAAATCCTTTAACTAATTTTCATAACACTACATCTATGTAGTAATTGTAACTCTTACATTTATATTTATTATTTATTATCATTATTATTAATTTTAAGTTTTGTAATAATTCTAAGGTTTTATCTTTAATATCTGTTTCTCATAACTTTCTATTTCACATTTTGTATAAAGGTTGGAGTTTATCCTTCTTTTTTCTTTCCATCCTATTTTTCCAACTTATCATCTCCTTCTCTTAATCTCCATTATTTCTCCTAATAATAGCTATATTAATGTATTTTATTTCTACAAGTATCTTTACTTAAGATTTCAGGTTATTCTTGAATATCATACATTACATCTTCCTCTATTCTAAAGTTTTACTTACTTGTTTCCAAACTTACTATTCCCTATATTGATATCATTAACATAGTAAGTAGTATTCCTAATTATTTCACTAAGTACTATCTACTTATACTCCATTAGTACCTCATTAGTTAATTACATTAACTCCTCACCTAATGAGTTAATAATCATAACTCTTCCTATACTCATTCTCAACTAATGAGTTAATCACATAACTAATTCCCTACTCATTCTCATCAAATACTATCTTATTTCTTATTCACATCCTTTAATTGGATTGTCATCTTCATATTGGACATAAGGGTTCTATACTGTGATTGGATGAATGGCTCTGATACTAATTGTGATGACCCATATTTTTGTAATACATTTTTCAAAGGCAGGGCCCTTAGTAGTAAAACAAAAATTTCAAAACAAAGCTACAAAAATTCTTTTCTTTTTAAACTTGTTTTGAAAAACCTAAGTCATCACTTCATACATAACATAAGTAGAATTTTGTACAAGATAAAATTCTATTTAAGGAATATATTTTTATTAAATTCCAAAATCTATCCAGTGGTTCACAATAGAGCCCGGTATTAGTACAATACTTGTCCAAATTACATAATCCAAATTTCAAACCTCACCATATATTAAAAACTCTTAATACAATACAATGCTCTCAAATAAAAATACATGTCTTCAAGGGATATACCCTGATTGATTATTCTTCCAAGTCTTCTTAAGTCTTGAGCTCCTAATTCTCCTTCCTTATATCTAAGATATTGTAAACATTGAAACATTTACATTATCTTACCAAACTATGCTTGGTAAGGGATTTCAAGAAGCATAAAACTTTGATAGTATAATCCTAATCCTTCATAATCTCATTATTCATACTCATGGAGCAATCTCTTTACTTTGTCATATATGTACATCCTTACACATACATACAGTACACTATGTATAGATATATACATATGGTCAAAACCGTGAAAAATAGTTAATGTCTCAAAACATAATCATATCCAGCTTATGCTAAGTTGATAAATCATCCAGACTCTGCTGGAAATACTTCCTCATTTGGGTAGTATCGGTAATCCATGATTACCTAGCGTCTCATCATGCCATATTATAAGGCATTTCACTATGCCATGCATCATAATACAAAAATACTCAAAGGACTACTATGCATGCAATCAGAATCTGTACCAACATGCCCGGATAACTACTTAATAATCTACCTATACCATCCTCAATGGAAATCACAATTTCCATGTCTGTATGGGGAGGACCATGGCTGTCACAGTGGCGGCCTTTCCATAATTGCCCCACCTGACTTTTAGCCTCATTTAGGCTTAGTATCCATATAATAACTAGTTTTAGAGAGCAGGTGGCCAAACCCTACTAACTCTCCTAGCATAGCATCCCTAGGCCTATTCCTATTTAAAACAAAACCACAAGCCTCCATGCTTATATGTTAAGTAATTCTCATATGTATCAGACAATCTATCTATTTACTTAGGGCTAGAATACTTTCTAGTTTCCTATTCACTTAGGGTTTTTCCTCAATTCTAACTTAACCATTTCATATGTGTTTTGGTTGGATCATAAGGGTTTTCCATGGGTTTAATACAAGTATTTACATTATACTTGTCAACATTTCTAGACATAAGATCATGTATACAACATGTACTTCTCATGTAGATGCATTCATAAAATCCTCATACCTTCAAGTAGTAATTCATCTCTTCAAATCTTCCATGATCCTAATTGATATATGAAATCTGTAAATCTATACATACTATCAATATTTGTATAATTGTGGATAATCTCCTATCTATATTCTTTATCTAATCTTGTCCTTTGATATAAGAGATATAGATCTATCTTGTGTTCCTATCATCCATATAATCTATCTTCCTCAGATAGTATTTTATCCTATTGATCAATAGATCTGACAGTTAGAATGATCTTCTAACCTTTCAAATCTAATTATTTTCTATCTCTAACTCTTTGTGTATCCATCACTTTGATCTTGATCTTTCATAGATCCTTTGATCAACAATCTATTCTTGTTGATAAAGATCAAGGACCTAGATCTTCTATCATCTAGTTCTTCTTTGATCTAAGTTTAGTTATTTGATCATCCCTAAGGAGGATGATCCTGGTTCTTTTCCTTGAATTATATTTGATCAAGGGTTTGGATTATCTAATCTAATGATTTAGATTTGATCTATAGCAAACATATTAATAAACATACAAACTAAGTACAATACAATGTTATTATTCTTATTGTTCTTGATCATTCAAGATCATATGGATCTTGTTTGATCATCCTTATCTTACTTACAATTTTTATTAGGATTAGATAATTTACTAACCATTTATGCTCTTATTATTATTATTCAGCAAGTTAATGTTTTACTGGTTGGAGATAACTTATTTCAACCTAAGTCTAGATTGCTCTTCTTAGTTCTAGTTGGCTAAGGCTTACTAGCTGAATGGGTGAACACAAAGTGGTTACTTCAATCCTCATGTAAGGAGGTGTTTAGACCTCACAAACGTCAATGGAAGGTAGGGGAAGAGCAAGGATTTATTAGAAAGCCCCCTTAACCACCATGTTCAACATTCACTAGAATGACCTTAGCTCAACCTTTCATAAGGTTCCTATAACATGTTAACCCTAATTACTCTTTCTAATTGATTTTAATTAAGTCCATGAACATTTAAAATGTCATTCATGGGGTTTATTATTCTCCTAATTTGGGCCAAGGATTTGATAATCCATATATTGTCCTACTAACTATAGCCCTTACTAATATTAAGTCCAAGTCATCCACTCATCTTAATTGTCCATGAATCTCTATTTCATTAGATTTCATTTTTGGTGATTTATGAATATTGAGACATAACCACAAATTAAACAATTATATCTACTAACTTAAAGACAATTAAGATGCTTATATTATACTTTGATAACTCAAATAATCATACAATTTAAATCATAAGAAAATTGTACATCTATATCATTCTAAGGGCATTCATACTATAATATACTAACATGGATCCTAAGTTATAGAATGCATAAAAATTTACTACTAATCTAATGGAATCATGCTTAAACTTCAAATTTAAACTAACATGGCCCTAAGATAATTAAATCTATCAACCTAATATGACAATCTAATAACACATAGAACATAGCATGCTAAAATTTAAGAACTATCATGCTTTATAACATGAATCATATTTACAATGCTATTATCAAATAAAAGACAATGAAACTAATTAGATTAAGATTATTATAAACCTTTACTTATGATCTAACCATTAGATCTTAGATATTTTTCTTTTAATCAATGTTTTAATTAATTTTAGGGTTTTTACTCCATTAAGGTCCAAGATCATATTCCTTTATTTCTGGTCATGTTCAATCTATGATTTCAATGGACTACATCATAATATCATTCACTCAATCCATCCCAAGGGTTTGTTCATACTTAATCTTATTGATCAAGTGGGTCTCTTTGTATCTTTAGGATTTTTCTACCATAAAGGGTAGATCCCTCAATTTATCTTAGATCTGTCCAAATCAATCATGGATATCACTTGATTTCAACATTATATCATCAGTAAATTAGATCTCCAAGATATGATCATCTCATATCTTGAAGATCATGAAAATTAGAAGCTTAATTCTTAAATACAAAAAGTTTCATGAAGAATTTTCTAAATGTTATGATTTCAAAAGAAAATAGAAGTTATAATATTTCCATAGCTTCTTTTTTATTTCAATTTGGAGTTCAGATGGCTCCACAATTACAATGTGAAGTTCACAGTCATTCCTATGGTCCATATTTGAACTGAGCCCAATAGAACAGATGGCCTAGATTCGATCGGGCAGAGCAGGTCGAGCGCCTGTCACCGGGACACACGCGTAACGTGCTCCCCTGGTGACTAGTGCTATCGCGTGGTCATCCCATCAGGGTGCGGTGCTGGATGTGTAGAAACGCTCTCGTAGGGCACATTTCTATGTAGCGTTTTACCATGCATGCCAGGTTTCGACTTGATTTAGGAGATCAGATAGTCCTTTTAGACTATCCAATCAATTCCTTTACAATTAAGGGCTCAAAACTCAATGAAAATTCATGAAATTTTTACCCTAGGGTTTTGGGACCCTTCTGGATCTATTGGGTGGCTCAGATTTTTCATTTGAGCCCTCTAGAATCTAGAATTGAAGGGTTTTGGTCCTTTATTTTTATAAATTTTAACCTAAACCTAATTATAGAAAAATAAAAATTACATAAAACAACAGTAAATAAGTATAAGAAGTGGTTGCACCTACCTAATTGGTGAGAAAACTTAGATTTGAAGCCCAATTTGAAATAAATAGTTGTTGATGATGATATAGACTAATAGTCCTTTGTTTTATGATTTTTAAGTGATTGTACTATTGGATCTTGAAATTGATTTGAGGGTTTTGTAGATAAGGGAGCCTAAGATTGTATGGATGGAGGGATTTATGAGATTCAACTTGGAACAGAGTGCCTAATTGAATTTAGGTATCTTGTTCTAATTAGAGAGAGGAGAGAGAAAGTGCAAGGGAGATTTTTGGGAGTTTTGGAAATTTGGGAAGGAATCTAGATCTAGTTTTTCAAAGTAAGCAAGATGATTTTGTGAGAATTTTAGGAAACATTTCTGGAGATTTTTTTGGGGGGGGAGGGCGTATTTATAGGTGTTTTTGAATTTTTCATAATTACTTGTAATTCTTTTAATTATTAAATTAACATTGGATCCTCCACTACCACCTCCTTCTCCACTAGCTAATGGTAGTGGTTTGACCACTCATTACATGTTTGACTATTCATTACATGTTTTCTGGCCATTGGATTTATTTGTGGGCCCCTTGTGGGCCCCATGAGGGTGTGAAAGGACCATTTTGACCTTTCATGAAGAAAAATCTATTTTATTCTCCCAAACTCGGAATTGAACTTACTTAATGGCGTTGGATTCATATTTCTGAGTACATTCTAAATATTTATGTCTTATATCTTAGTTATGGGTAAAATTATCATTTTACCCTTTTTGTTAATAAAAATAAAGAAAATTAGGGATTTTTCATTTTAACTTGGAATTGAACATACATAATGTCATTTCGATTGGTTTTAAAGTACATTCATAATTTCTAAGTTTAAAACCATGTTTTAATCTCTATAAAAAGATAATTTCCAATAACCTAAAAATCCAGCCCAAAATTTTTGAAAATTCAAACTAAATTGATTTTCTCAATCAATTTACAAAAATTGGGGTTGTTACAGCTTTGTGTCAAATGACTTTAAAAGCCCATCCCTTGTAATATTAAACATAGTGCTCAATCTCTTATCATACTTTTAAAGTCGCTTAGAATAAACGACTTTACAAAAATGTCACTTTTAAAGTCATTTTATAGTAAACAACTTTAAAATTCAATAACTTTTAAAGTCATTTTTTATCAAATGACTTTAAAAGTCCATTCCTGCTAAATATAATATTCCCGCTAAATTTTTTGTGATACTTTTGAAGTTGCTTACTTAAAACGACTTCAAAATTTATTAATTTTTAAAGTCGTTTTCTACTAAATGACTTAAAATGTGCATAACTTTTGAAATCATTTAATTTGAAATGACTTTAAAAGTGCTTCCTATGAATAATTCCCTCTTTGTGCTAGTTTTTTAAAGTCACTTACAGATAAATGACTTCTTAAGTCCATATCTTTAAAGTCGTTTATTTTGAAGAGACTTGTAAAATATTTATGAAGTTAGCAGTCAAATAAGCAACTTCTTTATGCCGACTTTAAAACCCTCGTGTGTGGTAGTGAAGAGTATATGTTAATCATTATGTGACTCTATGATATTTGAATTTGACATATATGTATCTACATTATTTGGGCTAGTGAGCTTATGGGCACTAGGCTAAGAGGTTGTACGTGTTTGGTCTCTAGTTCTTTAACCACCAAAGGTGATAGGTATCCATGCCAAAAGAGGCACCAATATTTCTCGACTACTGTCGTAGGAAAACAACCACTGAAGGTGTTCATAGCACCCTTTTCGAGACATCCGTAGTTACTGTTGAGACTATGATGGCTAATCATTAAATACCAGAGTCACATGATTTAGAGAGCTGGTCATGAGCATAGTGGTCCCTATGATTTTTGTTTTTGCATCTCTATGTATAGTGCCTTGTGATGGTGTTTAGATGAATACTCGTTACCAATTGGCTGATGTATTCACCAAGATGCCTACATGCATAATAATTGTCATAAGATTGGGATTTCTAGCATCTAATTTGATTGATTACTACTTTAAGAATTTAGTAATCTTTTAAGTTATTGATTGCTTACTTGAATTTAGAAAGTGTAAATAATTTATACATGAATGCTTGTATTGAGTTTACATAAGATGGTCACATGGTTTTATCACCTAATAAACCCTTCTTTAGATTATGTGTGTTGTATGTCATGTTTTCAATTTTTGTAGCATTGGATTAGCTATTGGGTATGATATATACTCAGCCGAATATTTTTATCACAGACCAACTTGGGAAGGACAAAAAGAAGTATCAGGAGGTTTTCGTGCCCCAATCAAGTTGGAAAAAGCAAGGGTAAAGTGTTGATGCAGTTGTCCCAGAACTGGTAATTATCATTTTTTTTTAATGTAAATTGACTTTAAGTGAATATTTTTGTAACTTGGGCTATGATTAACAATCTTGAGAGTAGAATATATCCATTTTTAGACATCTTTCAAATTATCATATGCATATTTCATTAAATAAGTATGTTGAGTTTTTATCTATGTGTTTAAATGAATAATGACACTATGGATCTTTATAAATGCAGTTTATAGAAAAAGAAATTTTCTCTACCATTATTTTGCAAACTATTTTTAAATAGAGATCGATCTCACAAGTGTTGAAAGAAATAGAAAATGTATTATAAAACCCAGGTCATCACTGTTTCAGTGTTTCCCTCACTAGAGAGATGGATGATGGCTGGCTTAGGTGTTTTTATAATTATTGTTGTACTAAATGACAACTTGAAGAGGATTTTTCTATGTCGGTTGGTCATAATCATTGTTGCATCATTTTACTGACCAAATCCCAACAGAAAACTAGAAATCTAACATGTAACAAGATTGTTGAGGAGGGTTTTGATATTATCTCCACTAAAAAACACAATGATGGTCTCCAATGAAGGATCTGACTCCGACCAATCTATTTTCATTGTCTATCAGAATTTTCAACCCTTCTAGTAACTCCTCCCATCCCTGGTCACCAAATAGAGATGATTTGTGGAGTGAGAATTTATCAAGCATTCCTTGTCCAAAGTTTTTGGAGATGATCAAGATATAGAGAAAGAGATAAGTTGTGTCCCTTAAACAGCTAATTTTTATTCATTGTTATTATTTTATTAAAATATTACTTTAATATCATAATTATGTTTATTGTCATCATTCTATCAACAATATCATGATTTAGCATCATGATTCCTCATGATGAAGTTGGACCAAATTTTCATTTAAATTCTCAATTGGAACCAATTTGTTTGGTTGATGGGCAAAATTACTAAAATACCCTTAGAGATGTTTTTTATAAATTTTGAACCCCTATTCACAATATTTGAATTTTTTTCATCTAAATTTCAATTTCAGTATTCCTAGTGTGTTTGGAAAGCTCCTACCGAGCCTATTTCAATTATTGAGGTTTTAATTGTCAATTTTATATTTTTAAAATTTCATTTTCTTGAAACCCAAAATGTATAATCTCAAATTCACATTTCATTCAATTAGAATTTAACAAAAATCACATGAAATAGAATTCAAAATTAGGGTTATTACAGGAAAAGTACAGTTATAGCCTTGAGAAGGGGAGCTAGTGTTATTGCTAGCACTTCTATCAACATCCTTAGATGATGCAACCTTGGCAAGGAAAATAGAGCTACGACCTTGAAAAGGGTTGCTTGGGGCCTTGGTTTTAGCTTTCACTTGTATGCCACGTACACTATTCATATTGATGAATATATTTCCATAAGGGAGCCACCGACATTCTTCATTCCAATTTTAAATGCCATTGAGTAAATCTATGAGGAAAACAAGCATGAATTTAATTTCAAGATTAATACGAGATATGTCCCACAGGGAATGCTAGACAGATTTGTATGAGCTAAAATGCTCATTCCATATATTTGTAAAAAAGCAAAGCATGAGAAAAATATTACAAAAAATTTTCCATTGATAAGTTTTTATTAATTAAAAAAAAGTGAGTACATATCTCTAACCCTTTAGGTTGTTAACTACAAATTAATAGTAAAAGACAAAACCTTTGATTATCCATCACATTCATTAATTACATGCCATATGCCTAAGGTTAGAATGGGCCACATGTAGATATTATAGGAGCCATAAAGTAATAAGAAGGAACTATAAGAAAGATATAACTAACCATAAAGTGGTCCAAGTGACAATATGACAAAAGGTTATAAGGCTACATAGTACAACTAGCACTTACCTTAACCAAAAATGGCTTAGGGACCATGACAAATGCCTTTATGTATGTATGTATGTATGTATGTATGTATGTATGTATGTATGTATGTATGTATGTATGTATGTATGTATGTATGTATGTATGTATGTAGCAAGGCATACGGGTTAAATCCTAAGCTAGGTTATACAGATAGTACATCAGTAGGAATCATGGCTTAGTGTTTAGTCAAATGGTCAACTTAGACTTAGGTGGTCTAAGCCTAACTAGTCAATCCCTTTGGCAATAGCATCATGACTAAGGCTAAGAGGGTAGCCACATGTGTCACTAGAAGTTGACAAGGATTAGGCTGGTCCAAGACAAGGTCCCAATTAGCATAGACAAATTAGTCATAGCTTCATTTATAAAGAAGAAAATATGAGAAAAACTAAGTCATTATTTCAAAACTAAGGAGCATATACAAAATAATTGTACTAAAATCTCTAAGAAGCAAAAACGAGGCCACACCTAGGAGAACAAGAGAGAAAACTAGAGAGCTTCTCACTTTATGGATAGGGAAAGAGATAACTAGACTTCTTGAGAGGGTATTTTTCAATTTGGGGTCTGAATTGCTTCTACATAACTGGAATGGATAATTGGAATGGAGGGGAGAACTCTACTCATAGTTTTGGATACTTTGATAGTTATTTTGAGCAATTAATAAGGCTAGGACACCTAATTAGTAACCACTTTAGTTGCAAGGACCAAAGTGACCCTGTAATTGACTAGTGCAGTTGATTGTCTGTTGTCCAAGCTCATGAAATTGAACGATATCGGTCATGGGAAATTTAGTAACCTTGTCTACTGCAATTATGTAATTGTCACTAAGGGTGTGAGGGCACTGAACGCTCTCATTGCATGAATCTTCGATCTTTACTGAAACAAAACTATCCAATGCCATATGGAGAGGAGATAGACGAGCCCCAGTCTTGGAAGCAGAAAAGATCGTCAGGTGTCACTTGTCATTCAAGATCGTCTAATGTTGCATGAAGAGGAAAGAGACCTACACTCTTCGAAGCAAACGTGACCGTCGGGCGTCACTTTCTAGTCTAAGATTATTTAATGCCACGTGAAGTGAGGGTGAACTTGTCCAGTGTCATATTAGTCTTGCACCACCTCGAAGGAAATGGAGAGCGACCAATGCCATTTTCAAATTGTTCCTCTCTTAATATTGTTTAATGCCAGTCGGAGTGTCAAGTAGCACATTATTCGTAGTTTTTTTTTTTGTTGCATCCAGTTCCACATTTTGGGTTAGACTTAGCCAATTGGTGCCACCTTGAGGCTTGAAGATCGTTTAAACACTAGGCCCATTTTTTTTTCCTTGGACACTCACAATACTACACAAAATGAAGGCTTTGCTATCATCAACATTAAAATAGTTTTGGTAACACAATTTCCATTCTACACAAATGAATATATCTAGCACATGTTTATAAATGGAAATCATAAATATAACTGATTTCTAGTAATTAACTCTATTTGCTAGAAAATGACAAATTTTCTATGTCTATGATTTTGCACCTATTAAAGAAAATTAAATTGACAAAAGGAGCCTTGGCACAATGGTTGAGTAGTTGTCATGTGAAATGAATGTCACAGGTTCAAGGTGTGAAAATAGCCTCTTGTAAAATGCAATGTAAGGTTGTATATGGCAGACCCTTTGGAGTCCACCCCTTCATTGGAACCTGAATATGCGGGAGCTTCATTCACTATGCTATCCTTTAGAGAAAATTAAATTGAATAATTATATATGTGTGTGTATGTGTGTATATGCAATACACATATGTATGCATCTTGTAGTTAAATACACAAAATATTATGCTTTTGGAATTATTTTCTATCACCACGAAAACATTTGCATGAGAAATTTGTATTAATTTTTTAATGAATGTGTGTTGGTTGAGGTACCAACACTTTGGCTGGGTGTAATATAAGTACTTGAACCATTTCTGAGTTTTGTAAGATAAATAGTGAATAGTTTCATGGGCACGAAGAAATAGGGTTTGTTATAATAAATTAGGTTAAGAATCTACAAAAAGACTTTTGGATTCTCCATCCCATGCTTTGTAGCATATATGGGTGGGTAATGGTTTTGTATCACCAAACAAACAGTTGCAACGATCATTGCCATTGGTGTAGATGGCCAAGGTGTTCAATGGATAGTAGACTGTTTATTAATTGCTTAGCATCATCCAGGTGGGGCAGTTCTACCACAACTACGTACTGACAGGATTGACTCGACTAACACATCAGCCCACTTAATTAGTTACCAATCCATTTGATAAAAGTTTTGCTGATGATCTACGGCTCAATTGATCAATTTGCCAGAGTTAGGACTGCACAAATCCATCAGTTAATATATATTAGTCAAAAGTAGTTGGTTGGTTCTTGGTTCCTTAATCACTAGAGTAACAAATAATCTATTTGTCAATAATTGAGATCACCCAATTGGGTGAATTTTTTTACGGTATTAATGGGATAGGTTGGCCTGACGTATTTACCTGACTCAACTCTCTTCAAGTGGGATATAGAGCCATATCCTTAATCTGATCAGGCAAATCTTGATCATAATCTGAGGTTCGATTAATTAATTCGACTGCGTGTAGCATGTCTACCTCCTAATCTATCATGAGCTCATCAAGCGTAGCTATAACTGGCTTGATCTAATGACCTTGACCGTCAGTCAGGCGGTAAGCAAAGTGAATAGAGATTGTTTTTTGTTTTTTTTCCTCTTCTAATCTCCCTTTTTGACGACCTCAAATTGACACAACAATGTCCCTCCACTACAGTCCCAAAGTCTAATCTATAACGCTATCCTACCTACGTTTAAAGGAGGGCTGTTGAATCCGTTTCTTCTCAAGATATATTTTTACAACTAGAATTCTAATGTCTTCATTGTTTTATTTATTTATTTATTTATTAAATGTGGTTCGTTTTGATTCATTAAGATTTCATATATGATAAGGACTTTCCATTTATCTTAAAGATATAAAAACTCTCTTGATTTTTATTTGATGTAGGCATTATTTTGGTGTATGTAATTGTTTCCACCATTTTTAGGGTAAAATTTATTTTCGTTTGTCGTTGGCTGAACTTTGTGCTCTATGTTGGATCTGTTGATGTTGCCTATTCTCCTTTGAAGTTTTGTTGATCTATCCATTTCCTAATTTCTACAAGTGTTTGATTAGAAGAGCAAAGGAAAAGAAATGAAAAAAAAATACTAAACTACATTTCTCTTAGCAATCATCGCAGGTGTTTGGTCACTATTTGAAATATTCGCATTCTTCAGTCGGTTATTTGGTGTTATGTCTTCGCCCTTTATTATTATCTAGTTTATTATTTATGATTTGTTATGTTACAACGCTTGGTCAAAGAAATCAGATGAGGGTTTTATCAAAATAAGCCATTTGTCCAAAGATGATAACTTAAGAATTGCAAATGGCCACGATTCCTTATTTATTCTTTTTTTATCTTCTTTTCCCTTTTTATTTTTCTTAAATTTCCTTCTCCTAGTTTTATCTAAGCCTAAGACCGATTGTCATTTTATTGGTAATATACAAGGTAGAAATGCATAGAAGGGGAACCTTGGTACGATGATAGAGTTTTTGCCTCGTATTCAAGATGTAGAAATAATCTCTTACAAAAAATTCAAGATAAGATAGTGTCTTATAGATTCTTTGTGGTCCACCCTTTATCTGGACTTGCATATGGAGACTTTGTGCACCAAGCTGCTCATTTTTTTTATACAAAGTAACAATGCATAACTAGTTCAACTATATCTCCACTGAAGGAAAATAGACCTAAAATATCTCTTCTAAGAAGTCCTTTTGAAAGATCAAAAGTAGAAGGGTCCTCTATCTAATGTAATATGCAACAAGAAGGATGCAATACTTGGTGACCTTTGTGGCATCTCAACTATAGCAAGTGGTAGGTGAACCTTACAATTGACAGATCATACTCCGAACCAAAGAATTCAAAACCAATATAATAAACCCCCAGTGATCTCAACCCCTGACTTTTGCCTCTGGACCAGATCGTTGTCCATTTCTTCCCAATCAGAGGCAAGCGCACCTAGCCAATAGACATCGGCATTCCCAATTGTTATCTGCGCGCGTAGATGATGATCCAGCTGGCTTGTAGAAAGACAGTTCGACCGTAGTTACGCAACTAGTACATATACAGGGTAATAGGTCATTGGATGATCCATCCATTTATATTCTACATCATGTCTTAGATGAGCAATTGCCCAGAAAGCGCATCAGTAGTATAATCCCAGCCATCCGTTTTCACCGTCCATTTTATAACTAAAAGCAGCGTAGGCTAGGATCATCTACCAGAGGCAATTCTTGGGCACGGCCTATCTAAGAGAGCTTCTAGAGTGTAAACGGGTCAGATCTCTTAAAAAATAGCTATCAGTAACCCTGTACCTGATTATTAGACTAGATGCCAGAAATAATAAATGCATGCACATACCCATTGCCATGAAAGTAAGAAGGTTACTATAGTCATTGTACAATGAAACAGATCTAGTCTCGCTTACCGTGTGGCTGGATCGTCAACTTGACGAAACCAATAAGCCTAATTTTGCAGAAACGATCCGAAGTAAGAAAGAGAAACCCAGCCTTTGTGCCGTCATTCACTGAAATTAGAAGGGTATTTTCGTCCCTCACTTTGTACATCGATTAGAGAAAAAGAAAGGGCAAGAGCAAGGAAGAAAGAGAGAAAGCAATCTGGTCGGTTTGTGGGCCGAATTAGAGAGAGAGAGAGAGAGAGCGACTCTCTCAGAGAAATCGAGAAAGAGAGAGAAGGTTGAGGAGCAAACCAGATTTCAAAGCACCGATTCCTCTTCTATTTCTCCCATCTCAAATATCAATCTTAATTTTTCAGGGAGAAAGGAGAAGAAGAAGAACTAGCCTTTAGACCCACTTATTCTTCCCTGTCAATCTCGTCTAGAGAGTGAGAGAGAGGCGATGCGGAAAGGAAGGGCAACCGGAAACACGCCACCGGCAACAGCAACAACACCCCAGGCGGCACCCATTTCCATCAAAGGAAACCGTTTCCGAGGCGTAAGAAAACGCCCCTGGGGAAGATTTGCCGCAGAAATCAGAGACCCTTGGAAGAAAACGCGTGTTTGGCTCGGCACCTTCGACTCTGCAGAAGACGCGGCACGCGCTTACGACACTGCTGCACGGGCACTCCGCGGTACCAAGGCAAAAACCAATTTCCCATCTGTCCCTTTCCTTTCTCCCCCACAAACCCATTATCAAAATCTCACTGTTCATGAACACCCCCAACCCCATCAACGGCCCACATCCAGCAGCCTTTCCTCCACCGTTGAATCCTTCAGTGGCCCAAAACTGTCAACCCCAACAAATACCACGGTCGTTTCCCGGCAACCTCGCATGAAAAACCCAGTGCCATTATTACCAGATGACTGCCATAGCGACTGTGATTCGTCTTCTTCGGTTGTTGATGATGGTGATATTGCTTCTTCTTCGGTTCAGAGACAGCTGCCATTCGATCTCAACTTCCCTCCACCGACCGACGGTACAGACGATGATTTCCAGATCACGGCTCTGTGCCTCTAATGATGATTTGGCTCATGGGTTGTTCTTCTTTCTTTGTTTTATTCGAAAAGGAGATGAGATTAGAACGATTATGATTGCTGGAAGTTGAGGAAATTTGGTTTTTCCTTAGTTTTTTTTTTTCTCCCCTGATGTTAGATTATATGTGGGTTAGTGCTTGTATGCGATCTGGATTTTCTTCAACTTGATGGGATTCGAACTGGGTCTGTCTTGTTGAAGTTAGATCGGGTGTGATCATCATATTTAATCAGATCTGGGTTTTCCCCTAGATCAGCCGTTCCTTCTCTCTGTACACACAAAAAAAAAAAAAAATCTAAATCAAATGGCCGGGAAGAGTAATTGACAATCTTAAATTACTTGCTTTTCCCTTTCTAGGTTTCTCTTATGTGTCACTGTTTTCTTCTTTTGTTCTTGAGTTTCTTCATGGATTTGGAATGTAGGATGCAAGGAAGAGATTAGATTTCCGTGTTAGATCTGTGTTTTGCTTGGTTTGTTTACACGATTACTGTTGTTTGGCTTTTGGCATCCTTGAATAAGAGTTGTGATCGGATCTGAAAACCTCACCCCGACTTCTTCCCTGCCCAACTTCAACTTTTTTCGTCTGTAGTCTTGTTACGGAATATCCATCCTATCCCTATAAAAATTCGAGAGGTGCTTAGGAAAAAATGAGATAAAAGCATCTATGACTCGTCATGTAAGATGAGTGCATGCACATGGGGCTAAGAGGTGAGATGATGATACATCCACCTGGTGCCTATTTTTCTCTTGTTTTCTTTTAGCCATTATTGAGATGTTTTTCTCTCTTATATTTTTAGCCATTGCTGAGATGTTTTTCTTCCCTAATCCTCTCAACCATCCATGCATTTTTGAGGCATCATCGTGGTGGGTTCTTTTTTGTCCATGGAATGCCTAGTTTGTGGTATCTAGGGCCTCTGCCTTGATTAGCTTTTGGTTTTCCTCTCTTCTAATAATGGAAACAGTTCACTGTGGTTGTTAAATTGCGACATTGGAGGTACCATAATAAGTGTTTTTTTGGCCCTTATTTGGTTAACTAGATTTTATGGGTATAATCAATGTTTGAAGGGGTGCAAGAGTTATGGTCATGTGACCTTGAGGCCGTAGGTTCATAGAAATAGTCTTTGGCAAAAAAAGGCTGTGAATTATTAGCTCATGGTTCGCTCCTTCTTCAAACTCTGCATATGCAGGAGCTTTGTGCATGTATGTGGGGTTAGGAAATGGGCAAAGCATAAATAATTTATAGTATGCAGCCTTTGAATTTTTAATGGATTTTACTGTAACTATAGTTCAATAAAGGTCTCTTTTGGGCTATTTAATTCTGGCCTCTTTGCTAACTTATCCAAACTTGTTTTCTCTTGGAGGGGGAGAGTTTTCATATGGAGTGAATATGGCTTTGCTATGAGTGGCTTTCCATCCTACACCAAAGACTTCAAGCCATTGATAAGTGTGGGTATGTTCTATGCGGCATCTACTTTGACTATTTTGACTATGTTTTTTCAATGGTGTGATTACTCCCTCGAAGATAGGGTTTGGAGTTGTCACCAATGTCTTTTGCTTAGGCTGATATGTGAGGATGGGCACATGAGATTCTTAAGTTAGTGATTCAAGGGTTTTATTAGTTGTCAAACATAGTGATTAAGTTAATAGCTGATTAGCAGACTCCGCGTCTACTAGTCTATGGTTGCATATTCCTGATATAATTTTTATCTAATTAATTGTTTAAGAGACCTAGTCTCCCATTCAAGTGATTTATAAGAAATATAAACAACAGTAGAGATAGTGGTTCAGTTTTGTTAAGTTCATCATCATCATCATCATTAAGACCTTATACTAATTATGAGTCGGCCATATGAATCTTATTCCTTCATTTCACTCTATTAAATACCATAACTTCATTTAATCCTAAAGTTTTTAAATCTTTTCTCACCACTTTTATCCACATTCTTTTGGGCCTTTCCCTTGCCCTTTTAGAACCATCTACTTGTATTGCCTCACTCCTTCTAGCCAGTGCCGTTGTTGATCTCCTTTGAACATGTCCAAACCATCTAAGTCTAATCTCCTTTATCTTGTTACCTATTAGTGTTACCCCTAAATTTTCTCTAATATTTTCATTTTTAATTCTATCATTTCTTATCTTACTACTCATCCATCTCAACATTCTCATTTCTGCGATGCTCATCCTATAAGTATGATGTTCCTTAATTGCCCAACACTGATCCATAGAGCATGGACAGCCTGATGGCCATTCTATAACAAATTTCTTTTAATTTCAGGAGTACTCGCCAATCAAACAAAGCTCTAGATGCACATCTTCATTTGTTCTAACTTGCTTGGATTCTCTGGGTAATCTCCCTCTCAATATCTCCACTTTCATGAATTTTTGATCATAAGTACCGAAAGTGGTCTTTTATGCGGACTTCTTAGTTATCAATCTGAACTGGTGTTTCACTCCTACTCTCCTTGCTAAAATTACATTTCATATATTCTGTCTTAGTTCGGCTAATTTTAAATCCTTCAGATTCTAATGCTTCTCTCCATAACTCTACCTTTATGTTTACACCCTTCCTTGTCTCGTCAAGTAAGACTACATCATCTACAAATAACATGCACTAGGGAATCTTCTTGTACAGATGTTTTGTTAACTCATCCATAACTAATGTGAAAAGGTATGGGCTCAATGCCGATCCTTGGTGCAATCCTACAATGATAGGAAAATCACCAGTCATGCCACTAGTAGTCTTAACATTTGTTACTGCTCTCTCATACATATCTTTAATTATGTCTATATACCCCTGAGAAACCCCTTTATCACCCAACAACCTCCATATTAACTCTCTGGGGACTTTATCATAAGCTTTCTCTAAGTCGATGAAGACCATGTGGAGGTCTTTCCTCCTCTCCCTATATTTCTCTACTAATTGTCTTAGTAAGAAAATAGCTTCCATGGTAGACCTCATAGGCATGAATCAAACTGATTCTCTGATACACTTGTTTCATATCGTACCCTCTTCTCAATCACTCTTTCAAAAAGTATCATAGTGTGGCTCATAAGTTTGATCTCTCAATAATTAGTGCAACTCTCTATGTCTCATTTATTCTTATAAATTGGTACAATAGAGCTTTTCCTCCACTCATCAGGCATTTTCTTTGATTTTATAATCTTGTTAAACAACTTGGTCAACCAAACTACCAAAATATCTCCCATATGCTTCTAAACCTCTATTGGTATCCCATCGGGCCCCATGGCCTTTCCTAATTTCATCTTTTTCAAGGCCTCTTTTACTTCAAGTACTCTAATCCTACGTTTATATCTATAATATCCAGTGTTATTTAGATTTATAGTATTTTCAATCCCTATATTCTCATAGCCATTGTCATTTAACAAATTGTGAAAGTATGTTTTCCACCTTTGTTTGATCTCAGCATCTTTGACTAATACCCTTTGATCATTGCTTCTTATGCACCTAACATAATCTAAGTCCTTACCCTTATCTTCTCTTACTTTGCAAGTTTAAATACATCTTTCTCACCTTCTCTTGTTCCTAGTCTATTATAGAGCTCATCATATGCTTTAAGTTTAGCCTCACTTACTATTCTCTTAGCAACCTTTTTATCATTCTTATATTGTTCATAGTTTTCATTATTTCTAGTCCTCTGCCATGCTTTAAAAAGCATCCATTTTTCTTTAATAAAATTTTGCACTGTTTCACTTTACCACCATGTTTCCTTTAATAATTGCCTTTTACTTTTAGATACTCCTAAGATATCTTTTGCCCCTTTCTTAATGGACTCAGCAATATTAATCCACATGATATTTACTTCCGTTTCATAGTTCCAAATTCCTTCTACCATCAACTTATTTGTGAATGAGGTTATTTTCTCTTCTTTTAAGTTCCACCACTTAATTTTTGGATACCTATTAAGTTCATTTCCTTTCTTCCATCTTTTGATATAGATATCTATAACCATTAACTTATGTTGTGAGGTTAAACTCTCCCCGAGTATTGCCTTACAATCCTTACATATAGATCGTTCATTATTCTTAAGTAGAAAAAAGTCTATTTGGCTTTTATAAAGTCCACTTATAAAGGTTATTAAGTATTCATCCCTCTTCTTAAAGAGTGTATTTGCAATGGACAGGTTATATGATAAAGCAAAATCAAGGATATTCTCCCCCATCTCATTTCATTCACTTATACCATACCCTTTGTGTATTCTATCATATCCTTCCTTATCTTTTCCTACATGGCCATTTAAGTCTGCTCCTATAAATATCCCCTTAGTGTTGGGAATTTCTTACATGACTCCCTCTATATCTTCCTAAAACTGTCTCTTGATTATATCTTGTAACCCAACTTGTGGTGCGTACGCACTTATAACATTTATAATTTGCTCTCCCAGAGCAAGTTTTATTATTATAATTCTATCACTGATTCTTTTAACATCCACAACTTTATCCTTTAATTCCTTATCCACTATTATTCCTACGCTATTTCGATTATTTTCCTTTACTACATACCATAATTTATACCCATCTATTTCTCTAGCTTGAGCCCCTTTCCACTTGGTTTCTTGGATAGAAGCAATGTTAACTCTCCTACGTTTCATCGCATCTACTAACTCTTAACTCTTACTTGTCAATGTCCTTATATTCCATGTGGCGATACAAATCTTATGTTCTGGAGATATCCTATTTACTATCACCTTTCTCGACCTCCATGGCATGAACCCATGTCCACTTTTCACTGCACGTAGGTTCTAATGCAGTGCGTTGCTTCCGAGGGAACACTTTATGTGACACCCCAGGTTTTTCATGAAATTTTTTTGCAATTATTTCAAAAGATGGCGCCCCTCAAAATTTTAAAATACAAAAACAGCAGAAGATTTTTCTTTGAAATTCATTTTTCCAAAAACCCAAATGTCACCCTCATGCTCACACTATACATATATATCTAGTTTTCTAGAAGATAGAAATTTATTTTTGAAAATAGGACCCATCCAGTGGGTCACTTGTATAACCCCTATAACATTATATCAAATGTCCAATATCACAATTCAAATGACTAACTACACAATACAAAAGCTTTAAATAAAATGTATACCTGTGCGCAGAAGTATAGTTGCTGGATTCCTTTTGTTGTGTACATCTTCTCCTGTCTTTCTGTATCTGAGATATTGTAAACATAAAACATTTACAATATCTCAACAAGCTATGCTTGGTAGGATAGTTTAAGAAGCATGCTAAATCTTAAGATACATTAATTATTCAATAGTAATTAGAATATTCATTTCCATGGCAATTAGGTTAAATTTAATTTACAATCTGTTTCATATCTCAATAACCCATTTGTAAGCCAAATATTTACATGTTTTCATTATTATTAATAATTCCATTGATAAATTAGATATCTTTACTTATTATTTATCATCAGATAAATACTTCAATTCTATGAACCATACTCTGCATACAATTCTACCCATTCATTAACCCATATGAAAACATATATGAAACTACTCCCTCAATCATATTAATATAACAATAATACACATATATGAAGATTGTTAAAGGACATACAAAATTATGAATATAATCAACGTCACCTAATTTGCATTCCCAGACTATACCGGTTTTCAGAATCATACCCCTCATCATGTGGGTTTCATAATTATCCAGCCTCTGCTAGTATATCAACATAATCCTCATGCCCCTCACTATACAGGGTCCACAATCCTCTAACCATTGCTGGGAAAACGATGTAAGGCATATAATCATGCTGTATCATATAAAGCATCTCATAATGCCATCATATATGCATGTCCCATGGGCAGAATGCACAACGAATACAATATTTTCCTCTTTGGGTCCCTCACAAGTGCCTAACCAGCGTCTCTTGGTAACTCTCAAGGATATGCACCATAGTGCACCAAATATAAGGACTACTATGCATACAGTCAGAATTCGTACAGCGCGCCTAGATAACTGCTCAATAATTCACCTATAGCATCCTTGATGGAAATCACAATATCCATGTCCGCATGGGGAGGACCATGGATGTCACAGTGGCGGCCTTCCCACGATTGCCCCACCCGACTTTTTACAACACATAGTGCATGGTATCCATAACATAATAAATTTTGGAGAGTGGGCGGCCAAACCCTCATAACTCTCCCAGCATAGCATCCTGAGGCCTATGCTTGTCTAAAACAAAACTCTCAGGGCTCCATGCCCAGATGTAAAATAATCATAATAGCAGGTAATTCACCTGTTCATATATTTCATAACAAGAATAACATCCTCACTTATTTGGTGATAACCCACCAAGGATGTATCTTATAACCTAAACTTATACATCATCAATATTGACATGGTACCTATGTACCATAAACATCATTTCACAATTCACATACATGATGTACAAGGCATAAGCATCAATTATAACATGCAATTCTTTTAATTAACATTATTTCAATTTAAAGCATATCGAATATCAATCATATAGTAAAAAATAAGATCATGTTAGAACATGCGTCTTATAATTTAGACATGCTGTTTTAAATTTCCACCTACCTCATGTGACGCATTCACCAGATTCCACCAGCTTTAATTGCACTCTTCTTCACGATCGATCCCGTACGCTTCAACTCATTGTATGCCTTCCTAACAAGCATTGATGTGAGGACCTCATTTAGGTAAGCTGAAATCCTAGCAACACTAAGATGTGACCTACTAAATATCATTCAAAGTTTTTCACCCAGATACACAATGCCAATAGACGTGCACGAAATGACCAAGGCTGAAATAAGTAAAAGAATAGGACTGATCATCCACACCTGAGTTGCCATTGCAGCTAACTGGAGGGTATTTGGCATAATACTATTCAAAAGAGCCCACAGAGTATCTACGATTTTAGAAGCCTTAGCTGTGATTCTATGCCAATGTCTCTAGCCAACACTCCTCCACTTCCTTCAAAGAAGCCTAACTCTTTTTACAACACCCTTCCAAACACATCCACCCTGCACAACACTCTAGTGCATCACCGTCTGCCCCGTGTGATCCATTGCATTCACATCTCCCCCAACACCCGAGTTCCAAGAACCTAATTCAGAAGCAATCAACCAACAAATCATGTAACAATTACCAATCCACTTTGAATCATTCAATGAAAACATCAAATGCAATCCATTCAAAACCAGAATATAGTAATTTGCTCCAATTTGCTTCACTAAATCCCCCATGGTCGCCACAAATCTCTAATCCGTCAAAGCCACTCTCAACAAGGAGCGAAAATAAGATTATGCAGATGTGTTGGATCTACAAGAATTGATTATGACAATGGATGGCATTTACTCTACCACTCAACCAAAAAGCACAAGAGAAGAAAAAGAGGAAAATCGAATGAGAAAGAGGAGGAGGAGGAGAGACCGAGAGAGAAGGGGGCAGAGACTACTGGACTAGCACTTTAGTCAGGCAACATTGGCTACAAGAGGGTGAGATAGAGGGGTATAGAAGAAGAGGGGTTTTCAGGTCGTAGGTGGCCAGTGGCCCTAGATCGATAGCCATTAGGGTTGCCAAGAACGACAAACTAGTTTCCATGGGTGGCTGACCAGAGGAGTGAGGGATAGAGAGACGATGACCCGTGTTGGGGAAAAGAGCACGCTGCAGGTGAAAGGCAACCTAGACGACCGGAGATGGTAGGGTTTCAAGGCCGGAAGAACAGATCATGGGATCTGTTCTTTCTCTTGCCAGTGGTAGATTCGAGTAAGGGGAAGCTCTCCATGCTGATGGAAGATCCGACCAGGGCAGTCCTAGGTTTTGCCCTGAAGAGAGAGAGAGAGAGAGAGAGAGAGAGAGAGAGAGAGAGAGAGAGAGAGGGGGGGGTGCCAATATCAATTTGGCACCCTCCCGTTAAGTTGTATTCTTTGGTTTTTTTTCTTTTCTTTTAATTACCATATTGCCCTTGATTTCAAAGGCCCATAACTTCTTCATACGGGCTCTATTTTGAGTGTTCTTTAGCTTGTTAGATTCCATTTTTTGAGCACTATCTAATGGTTTTATTAGTTCCAAATTATACTTCTATAAAAGGATATAAAATTTTGGGGTTGTTACACTTTAGCAGCCCTTGCTCATTTTTCGCTACACCTGGGATTCGATGTAGCTTGTCTCTTCTAGGTGAATGCCCTAGCAACCCTTGCCTATTTTCCACTGCACCCAGGATCCGATGCAACTCATCACTTATGGGGAATGCTCTAGCATGAGAGAATGTCAGTTTTTTATTTATGTCATTTTTGGGTTGCCATAGTTTTAAAAAGCTGAACATGATTTTTATTTCTTCCTTGCAAACTAATAAATAAATGCATATTCATTTGTAAGCAGAAAAGAAATAACAAAATAATATTTAGCTTCACCCTTGTCGTCTGGCTACCTAACGCAAGGTTTGCCATATTTTAAGAAGCTAGAGATGATTTTCATTTCTTCCTCACAAACTAATATACAAATGCATATTCAGTTTTGTTAAGCTGTGAATCCTTAACTAGATTTCCTAGAAAATGGAAAAATACTATAATGAAAAGTGATGCAATGAAGGGAAATAGTATTAGATGAGGGTTTGATGTCAATATGGATACATTGCAAGAATGTAAATATAGAGAAACATTAGGTGGTTTGCTAGTCCAACGAGCTAGTTAGTTGTGGGTCCTTAACCAAGCTATCCTAAAGAAAAAAAAAAAAAAAAATTCAATATTGTAAACATAATGAGATGAAGGGCAGTGGTGTCAAATGATGCCCCTAAGTAAATAATTACACATTGCTAGAATGTAAATAGAGAAATAGAAACAGTGATGGCTTAGTGGTCTGGCAGGGTATTTAGTCGTAGGTCCCTAAATGCAATAATATAAAATTGATGTAATAAGTGCCAGTAGTGTCAAAACTATACCTTGAGATAAAAATGCAAAAGTTAAGGCATTGTTAGTGGTCCACAATCCTTAGAGATTTAAGTTTAATATTAGTTACTAAAACAGAGGAAACTTGAAAATCATACACATGTAGCTCACAAAAGTGATCTTACTAATTTAATGCCATATATATATATATATATATATAGAGGGAGAGAGAGAGAGAGAGAGAGAGAGAGAGAGAGAGAGAGAGAGAGAGAGAGAGAGAGAGAGAGAGAGAGAGAGAGAGAGAGAGAGAGAGAGAGAGAGAGAGAGAAACCTAGACATGGGGTAGGACATACCCTTCTAAGCCCATTTACATTTATAAAAGAAAAATGTCAAAAACAACATACATATTGACTTAGCAAAAGTTGGCACCATTGGCTCATCACAAGGTTCTATTGCATAGCGAGCTCATAGGAACAGCGTTTCTACGGTGCCTTTGACCTTTAGGCTCACATATTAGCTTACATGGCACACTCATATAATTTTTTTTAGAAAACAATATGAAAGTTTTCAATAAATGTCAAGAATCCCGTTATTATAAGATGAACATCTGCTGCCAGCTTCATTGCATCAAAAGTACATGATTAACAAAAAATAAAAATTTTACATTCACTTTTGAACTCTACTAGCCTTGATCTATCATCTGAGAAAATTTGGTATCAAGTGTGTATTGGTCAAAAATATGGAGAGAGAAAGTTTATGGGCCCACTTGGCTAGACTCTTTCCCTCCTTTCCTAAAGTTATTAAGGCGTTTCCTTACTCATATGTGCCTTCTCTCCATTAATATAGAACTCTTTTCTTACAAAAGCCCCCAAAACTAAGGGGATCTTCACCCATTGATAAGAGAAATGATATGGCATGTGACATAGTTAATGACATGGCAAGACCTTGGTCAATGTTGATGTAAGGGGAGACTTCTCAACTCATGCTACAACCCATCTTGTGGTTTCTTAGAGCTTCTTTTAGTGAGGGCGGCAATGCAGTTTGCTTGGCATTTGCATGGTGATGGTGTGGCACCATAGTTGGAGGGTTAAATCAACCTTCTCTTTTATCCTTTTGCTGAAGTGCCAACTTGAAGCTTATTATCCATTATTTTTTAAAGGATATAGAGGCTTTTTGCATTCATCATGCTAATGGTTTGACTTTCATCAAGCCTACGGTTCATGTCTTAAAGAATAATTTGCCTCACAGCTTAGACATGACACCTACTAATATAGCTTGGCTTGGCTTGGTTCTTGTCTTGGCTTATTTTGCTTTAACTTGCCTAGGAGAGAGGAAAAAAAATCTTGGTGGAGCTAGACTTCTAACTGTATTGCAGTTTTTGGGCAGACACTCCTACTGTTTTCTAGGAGTTCTAAGTTGTATTTGTGTGCTTACTTCATTTGTAGTTGAGATTAGGTCCGTTCAGCTGTATCTATTAATGAACAATTGCCCTATATACATAGTGGTTGTTAGAGCCACTAATAATTCATTTTTAAGATTTAGCATGAGATTGGTTGAGAGATTTTCTTAGCCTTTTGTAAGGGAAAATGTATCTTTGAGCACCAAAAAGTAGGGGTGTCTAAGGTGTTTTCCCCCGAGTTTCCATGCATTGTCCCTTATATTAGTGGCATTCACACATCAAATGCAAGTTACCATGGAAGAAAATGAGTAATATGGGACATTTGAAGGATATAATCGAACATATCTAGCTTGTGGTATTGATTCCAAAAGAATGAAGTTTTAAGTACAAGCACCATGCTTCGTTATCCTCCTTTTACCTTTTGAAAGCCTATTTGATGAGCAAGAAAGTATTTTCCATGGAAATGCATTTCTCAGCAAATTGATTTTCATTTTTGGTACAATTATACAAAGCACTTAGTTGCCTGGTATGAGAACTTGAAATGAGAATGACTTCTAAGTTTATACAAAGCACTTAGTTGCCTGGTATGAGAACTTGAAATGAGAATGACTTCTAAGTTCTAGCTAGATTTGGTGTTGTATATCGAAGCTAACAAGGGAAATCAAGTTCAGTTAGAAATGGATTTTAGTTTTCACCAATTTCTTGCTAATCCAATGTAATGGCCCACATTTTTTAGAAATAAAAGTATTATTTTCTCACAATATGAAATAATATAAATCATTTGTTTCATAAATGTGTGTGGAATGTGTTATATTAAGCTAAGAAGCTTTTAGTTAACTAGCTAGTTAATACACTTTATGTTATAAGTACATTAATTAATGTTAAGGACATAATAATATATTAATTTGGTGAACATTGACAAACAATTCTTGGTATAGATAAATGGTTTATAAGTCAACTTTGTTAGAAGAAGGCTAGACTTCAAGTCACACAACCTACAACTTTTTGGAGCAAACACAACTAAGTGGGTATTAAAATAAAATTTTGAAATCTCATATAGCCTAAGCATGTTTGGCTATTAGAGATGCATAGGTAGTAAAGGCAAAAAAAAAGAAGGAAAAAAAAAATGTTGTGAACATAGCCCCTTAGATGATGAACTAAGGGCTAGAAATTCAAGGATTTCAAGGGTTGAAACAACAATTAAGATGTTGTCCAAGGGATGATTGCCACATGGAAATGGAGCATTTGTTAGAAAACTTCAAAGGGCTAAAAATAGATAAGAAAAATTAAGAGAAGAAAACTTTACCAAGTGTAGTAAAAATGTGTCATAAAAACATCTTATAAAAGGAGAATACATGATGACTCAAGGGCTAGAAAGGAAAAGTGTGTAGTAAATTGTAGTTGCACATCAACTTTTGGATTGATTTTTTTAGAGGTTTTGGAGTTGATTAAAGCCACTGATCTTGGAGAATTCAAGTTGAAGAAAGTGTGTGATACGTGAGGGAATTGAGGATACTAAGCTAGACTCTCATATTTATTAAATAAATTATCTTGACAAAAACCACATGGATCATTAATTCTGGATTTAGTCAGGCTTCTATTAAAAGTTGATCCTAATATGTGCTGTTTATTGCTCTTGTAAAATAACAGTACTTGATCTTGTTTCAACTATTATAATCTACTATTTTGTTGAGAAAATTAGAAGTAACACATGAGCACACACATGGTTCTAGGAATTGACTATACGGATGTTATGGTAAAGAGTGTAAAAGATTAGTTATTTAATTTGCCCATATATGTATAATGGGCATGATTAGAAACTTATTATTTCAAAAGAATGAAATTTTAGAGTACTATGATATGATTTATGTAAATAAAGTGTCAAAAGAATAGTGCATATGTTATTCAATCGAATCTTGTTTTAAAAATGATACATGTATATAACTGTTTGACCTACTAAAATTTAGTCTAGAAACCCTTGTACCCATAGTCTTTTTTCTTGCGCCTACTTTTAAAACAATCAAAAGCTTCAACTTAATGTGTGGCTGAATGGTATGGCTTTAAAATTACTTGCAAGGGCACAAATTAATGCATTAATTTGCATGTGAGAGAGGTCAATTCCACAAGGAATCTCATGGTTTTGTATGTTGATTGAATCTTATTTAAATTATCTAACCTAGCTAAAAGAGATAGATTTTATCCTAATTTAAGAATTGAAATAATAAGGAAACAAAAACATGCATGAAGTTAGAAACTTTCTAAAGATAAAACTTGATTTAGAACTTTATAAAACTAACCTAGCATGCAACTAACTTATCAATGAAGGACAACATCTAAACATGGACTAACGACACAAATAATAGCATGACATTAAAACTTAAGAGAAGTGTGCATGATGCATGTATGGTGTGCATGGTAATAATAGAGAAAGAATGCATGGAACCAAGTAAACTAAGTGCATGAATGGGACATAAGAGATGCACATGGAATCATAGATGAAAGATGTGTGTGAAAATAACTAAATTAAAATGCATGGACCAATGAAAATTGTATCTCAACAATTGAGGGCATAAATGGAAAAATGTGCATGACTCTAAGAGAAAAGAATGCACGAAATAATCTAAAATGGAATGCATGAATCCTAGGACTATTGTGCATGGAGATTAGAGAGATGTTTGTGCATAAAAACTAAATAAGAACATAGGATTTAGTGGAATAATTTCATTGGAATTAAACATGTAAATTGTGCATTAACCAAACAACTTTATTGAATTGAATTCCTTACAAAAAGGATGGGCATAAAAATTGAAATAATGGAAAGTACATTGTTCATAATTCATGATAAGAAAATACAAGGCATCAACTTCAATCTTCATATAATCCAACATCCCAAGATGCATGCAAGTGATCGCAAAGGATTTAAGGAATGAAACAAGAGGCAAACAATCAAGGAAAGCAAAACAATTAAAGCTAGAAAAAACAAGGAATCAAAGTAAAGAAAAAATGAAGGAAACCAATCAAAGAACTAACCTGGACTTTGGAGTGTCAAAATTAGAGGAACCAAAAGCAAGTATGAGGCATGGAAACTTGGAAGAGAGTGGCTACTACAAAGAGGAATGCATTGAATACTTGCTGTTGAAGGAAGGTGGGAGGTTCCAGGCTCCTCCCCTGTAATGTCCCGAGCAATTTACGCTATCTTTGCATCCATTTAACAAAAATGAATTGGACATTCTATAGGAAATGAACTGTGTTAAATGTTTTACTTTATTTAAAATAATAAATGAAGGAAGAAAACTTCGTACCATTAGATTCTACTTGAAAAATGGAATCCAACGCCTTAAAGAATGCCGAAAACGGAGTTCGTATGAAGAAGTTACGGCCGTTTAAAGATTAGGGGCAATTCTGTAAAATGCACTTAAAGACGAAAAAGGACGAAAATCACAGGGGACGGTTTTGATAACAGCACCCCTCATCTTCTTCCTTCTCCAGCCCTCTCTCCTAATTTTTCCAAACGCTTCTACCACTGCCTCTGAAGGGCGGCAACAAATGGCGGCACCGCCATTGGCCGCACCGCCTTTCACCCTCTATAAAGAGCCTTATTCCCTCCTCTTTCGGTCATTTCAAGCTAGGGTTCCGACAATGTTTTCATCAAAAACCCCTCCCCAGGCTTCCCTGCAATTTCTGGCACCGGGCCAGGTCATCCCTTCGGGTCGACCCTCCTTCTTGCTTTTTTTCTCCCCCCTTCTTCATCTCATTGCACCAGGACAGTGGGTTTTCTCCCATCTTCGAGTTTTCTCTCGACCTGGGTTTTTAGACGGAAAAGAGGGAGCTGCACCACCAAGATGAGGGCATCTCCAGCTACCCAGGTAAGCCCCCATCTCCCTCTCTATCTCCCCTTCGTCGTTTCCTCAGATTCAGACCTGATCTGGAGGTTTTCCAGCCAGAAAACACTGGCCCTTTGTGGACGGAACCAGACTGGTGGGAACCCATCCAAGGCAACGTGTCCCAGAGGCATAATGCACGACGGGTGCCTGAGGCACTATCCCTGGCGAGCCTTCGGGCGCGCGATGTGGGGTACGAGTCTTGGCTTGACCAGGATGCACGAGGTGCCTTGGGATCTGAGATGCACTGTGTTGTGCCAAAGATGCCATCCAGGACGTGCATCATAGCTTGTCGCTTGGGCATGCATGTGGCATGTGAACGTAGTCCCTGGTGCGGCCTTCAGGCGTGCATGACATACGGGTGCAAGTCCTAGTCTACCAGGGCACGCGCGCGTCCCTGGAATTGTGGGCGTAGGGCTTGCATAGACAAAAGTTGGCTTTTTAGTGACGTTGTAACACTAAAAATTCAAAATTTCATGTTTAAATGATATACAAGATCCATAAGGTACTCTAGGACCCATAAAGGTACTCTAGGACTCGTTTGCTAGAGGGACACGAGCTAAGTGACGACAATCGAGGTAGGTGGTTTGATGCTGCTATGTTTTTCCAAATATACTTAATTTGTTGGTAATCTGATACTGTTACGTTTTAAATACAACCCAAACTCTAAGTGATTTACTTGTCTTTAAACCTATCATTGCATTTAGTATGCTTTTATGATGTTCTTATACAAGCATGTTTTGAGAAGTGTAGCCTTGGCCAATGAGGGCAGGCTGATGAGGGCGGGCCAAAGAGAGCTGACAGGCTTTTAGGCTGGCAGGCTTCTAGGCTGGGTTATGACTTTGCATGCCATGCTCGCATACTTTGAAAACAAATGCATAAATTGCATGATTTATGTTGATTTGAGATTTGGATTATGTATGTTTGTGGGCTATTGAGCCTAGTGGGCACTATGCTAAGGGGTACGGGTTTGGCCTCCCAGCCTCTACCACCAAAAAGGTGGATGGTATCGCTGCCAAAAATGGCATTGTCCCTTCCTTGACTGCTGTGGTAAACAGGGACGACCACTGGAGGTGTTTACGGCACCCTTTCAGGGACATATCCATAGTCGCTGTGGAGGCTATGGTAGACTGGTATCTAGATACTAGAGACACATGATTCAGAGGGGTTCTGGTTGTGAGTATAGTGACCCTATGATTTCGGTGTGATTGATATGCATATAGCATTGAGATGGTCATATATGAGTACTTGTGACCAGTTGGCGTGACACGTACACCGAAAGACTCATGTGCATGATACTAGCATATGTTTGAATGATGACTATTTTAATATTTTCATGAGTATTCTATGTGACTCACTGGTTTGATGCATTTTCCGAAATCTTCGTATATGGACTTATTGATTTCTATTTTTGTCGTATTCATATGACGTGATTTGTATACGGATTCCATGATTGAAATCCCATCAATAAGCTTATGTTTTATGCATAACTATGCATGCTTACGCAAAATAAATCATTGATGTTTTACATAAAAAGCTCTTCGAACCATGCATGAAGCATACAGTGTTTTCAAAATAGTAGTATCAGATGACCTACTGAGTATGAGAAATACTCACCCTAATATATTATTTTTCCAGATTAGCTTTACACAGAATTTGAAGAAGCATCAGGAACATGTTAGTGCAATGATCAAGTGATTGATGAGAAGACAAGCATGAATGTAAGTAAACACTTTACCTTTTGGACATATATCTGTATTTATTTATAGTTGGGCTGTGAGCTGTGACTGGATAGACCTGAAAAGACATTTATGATTTTTGAAATTTTCAAAAATTACTTTGGTTGTTGTGGAAGCAAATGACACTCGGGGTTTTCAAAATGAGTTTAAAAGAAAAGATTTTCCGCTGCATTGCATCATTTTTATAAAATGGTTTCAAATAGGGATGCATCCCACCCTAGGAATTAGATATTGCATTTAAAAATGCATGGGAAAACCCGCGGTCATCACATCCCCTGTCCAAGTTGTTTTTCCACATGAAAACCCTACAATATTTATATTGTTTGCTCCTTCTAAAATTTGTGATGATGTCCTCCTAAGGCAAGGAACTTAAGATATGATTTGAAGGCTAGGATTTCCCTTGAACTTAGGAAGTGTTTTAAGATTGAAGAGTGCAAATCGTGGAGCTCTTTAGAGGTAAAAATCATGAAACATCTTAGGAGTTTGATGTTGAATTCATGGGAAGAATTAGATAGGTTTAGAAACTAGGTTACTTAGAGAAATGCTTTGGATAGGATAGGACAAAGAAAGAGAGATAGGAATGAAAAATATGAAGTGAAGTTAGCATGTGGTAGGTCTCATGATTACTAAGGTGGGAGGCGTCACCTTTTTAGGAGGTATGCATCTCCCCCTTATGGAAATTGTGGAAGCCCTAAGAAATGTAATCAGGATAGATCTTGGAAAACCTTGGATGATTAAAGGAAGGTGAGATCATGGAGAGAGAAGTGGAAAGTAGAAGGCAGAAGTGGGAAAGTAAGAAGCATAAAGAAGGTGGAATACTCCACTTTTCTTTAGGAAGGATGCATCTTCCTCCTTAATTCTTTCATGTGGAATGCTTAGGTGATAAATGGAGTGAAATAGAAATATGGAAGCAAGAGAAAGATGGGATTAGAATTTTCTCCTATTGTTCCACCTTGCATGCTATCTTTCCATATTTAATATCCTCTAATTCCTTTCTAATTATCCTCTTGAAAATCACATTGTTAAAATAGGATAATTGCTTGAATTTCTCCTTCAATTGTGTGACTCCATGTAGCATGGTTCTCATGGTTCACTTTAATGGCTCATTGCTTGATGACTTGAATGACTAAAACCTTTGGCTTTAGAGCCTAAGTGGTTTAGCTTACTTAGATTTCCTTATTAGAGTAGGAAACCTCATTCATTGGTCCAATTCTCATGCAAAGTGGTGAAGTTGCATGGCTTGTGCATGGGTCCATTTTAAACACCTTTGATCTTTTCAATTGCTTATTTTCTTGTCCTAGGATGATCTTGAACTTGAGCTTTGGAATGTTGAGATTTAGGCCTTGTCTTGATCTTTTGATCTTGATTTTCAATTCTTATCTCGATCAATGTTAGTTGTTGGATCAACTTCTCAATACCTACAAAAGATAAAAAATCCTAATTAAAAATAAAAATTATGATGATTCACATACTTACTTTGAATTAGCTTTTCAACATGCAAAATATCAAACTTTTGAATTATTAGGTCAGAAATGCAAGCGTTATGAAATTTCAGAAAAACCTAGAATAATGCCTATAATTTATAACACATGGAAACTTATTGGATACTTCAAAAGAAATTGAACACTTATAGGAAATCCATGTTTAGAAATCATATTAATTTTAAGTGGAAAAATTAGAGTGAAGAGAGATACAATTTATGGAAAATCTATGGTTGAAAATCATCTTAATTTCAAGTACTTAAAGGCCAAGATCTATCCTTATTGAAGTGTATTCTAAGAAACCAATGGAAATTTAATCAAACAAGGGTAAAATAATGAGATTACATGGTGCAATGAAAACTACATTGAAGCCTTATTGGTGGAGATTTTTTTTGTGGGCTGCCCACCAATTTTCCAAGAAGAAAAATGTGTAAATTATAGGGAGAGATGTCCCACTCTCTTTGCATACTATTGGATGGAGAAAATTATAGTAGGCTAGGAGAAAAAGAAGGAAAAACCTAGAGTGGACAAGGAAATCCCGAAGAAATCTAGGCAAATCCAATCTAAGGTATACAAACCAATGGAGGAGAGAAAAATAGCCCTAAAGAAGATCTTTTTGGATAAAAGTCCAACAAAATCCCATCCTCTCAAGTTAGGGTAAAGATGATGCAAGAGCCATGAATGAAGCAGAGAAAAGTAACAAACCCTAACCACCACCCACTCCATGAGAATTTAAGGAAAAATCCTGAGGAAGGAAAGATATGCATTATCCATTTCCATCCAATGATCCACCTTTGTTTCAAACTTTTTGAATTTCCATTACATCGATATTGAATCCGATGTCTCCTCTCCCATATCTTTCCATTTTTCACTTCTTTTCCTTTATTTTCTCCCTTTCCTTTCTATATTTTCCAATCCTAGCATATCCCCTTCCCTTCCACCCTTATCTCATTCTTTCACCGTCTCCATATCTCATCTCATTCCTCATTTGGATTCCTCATTCCCCACCCTCTTTCTAATCCTTGCTTCCTTACTTCAACTCTTCTTAAATCCTCACCATCTATCACTCCCTTCTCCTAATGATCTACACCTTCCATTACCTAGGGCTTCCACTCCAAAAACTTATAGATAGAAGAGAAGGAGAAGGAATTTCTATCTCTTATCTTTCCTTAGACCTTTGATAATTATCCATTTTTGTAACAAAATCACCCAATTAGTAGTCCATGTGTCATAAAATATAGGGTATTATCTTACAAATTCATAACACAAGCATTTTTGACCTAATGATTCAAAAGTTTGATATTTTGTAGGTTCAGAAGCTAATCCAAAATATGTGAATTATCATAATTTCTAAGATTTAATTAGGGTTTTTACTCTTTTATAGGTATTGAGATGACCATCCAACGACCAAGATTGATTAAGATTAGAATTGAAGATCAAGATCAAAAGAGAGAGCTAGGACTTAAAATTCATCATTTCAAAGATTTATTAAGATTCAAGATCATCTTAGGGCAAGCAAAGAAGCAATTGGAAGAGTCAAAGGTGACTAGAAAGAGCTCATGCACAAACCATGCAATTCCACCACCTTTGCATGAAAATTGGAGCCATGTAAGCCATTTTAGCCACACTAGCCTTGAAGCTAAGGGAAGAAGCCACTCAAGCCACCAAGCAAGGAGTCATCAAAGTGAGCCATGAAACCATCTTAGCCAAACGACATGGAGCCACATGATTGGAGGAAGATTTTTAAGCAATTATCCATGCTTAAAAAGTGATTTTTCAATGGAAAATTAAAAGGATTTGATGGAAATTAGTACATGGTAAGGTATGCATGCATAGGTGGACCAATCAAGAGAGAAAACATTTATATTTTCCTTATCTTTCCCCTCTCTTTCCCCCCTCTTTTCTCTCTCTTTCCTACCTTTGCGTGATACACTTTATAAGGGAAAGAGTTCCACACCACCTTCCTTACACCTCCCCTCATTTCTAGTTCCTTGGAGTTTCCACCTCATCCCACTTTCTAATCTCCTTTGCCACTCAACCACCTCACCTTCCTATCCTAGTGTCCTAGTTCAAATTCATTTCTTTTCCCTCCTCTTAGGATAGAATTTTATCAAATTAGAAGGACAATCTCCTATATAAAGGCACTTAGGGCTTCCGCGTTGAGATATGGAAGGGTGAAGATGTCTTTTTCCCCATGAAAGTGGGGCAACATTCTTGGTTATTCTCCTAGGGTTTCAACGCACTTACCTTGGCTGCTCCATCACTTGTGTTCTATGCCTTCTTCAAGCTTCCTTTTCCTTTGATTTTCAAGCTTTTCTAGGTTAGTTTCATTGTTTCTTTCCTTTCTTTTTTGCCTTCACTTTCATGCATAAGTTTTAGTTTGATTTCCATTTAAGTTTTTCATCCAAGTTGCTTAAGTTATCTTGCTTAATTTTTGTTGATCCAAGGTTTCTTCTCTCTTATAGTGATAACCAAAAGAAACATAACCTTGAATCATCCTTGTTTCCCTTTCATTACTTAGCTTGTTCTGGCTTTTGCTTTGGATCTTTCTTTGCCCATCTTTTGAATTTGTGCTTACCCATCTTTCATTCTCTCTTTGATCCTCTTTTGGAGTTCACACGTATGCTATCTTGGATAATGATTGTTGGACTACATTAAAGGAAAGTGAAGACAAGTATTTTTTTGTTTTCCGATCTTTGAATGGTGTGCACCTTGCTTATTATGTTTCTAAGTTTAGATGAATGATACACACTATTTTGTAATGATGTTCATTCAATAAAAAAAGTTGTTTTAGGCTAAATCTTCTTTGGTTCATGTGTCTTAGTTCCATGTGTACCATACTTATGCTAGCTCATGCACAAAGTTATTTTTAAGATCCATGCACACTTTCTTTTGAATGTGCTACGCCTAACTTTCTTTGAATTTAGTGTTCCATGCTTGATGCTTCATGTGCACCGTCCATGTCCATGTGCAATCTTTGATTCAATTTTGTTGATTAGGATTAGATCATGTTAGGTTTAGATTTCAATGCTTAATTGCTTTGCATCTTAGATTAGTGTAGAAAGTTTGTAAGTTTAGGTTTCAGGAAGTTTTACTTTTAGCAAGTTTCTAAGTTTAGAAAGTTTTATTTTTAGAAACTTTCCATTAGTTAAAGCTCCCTACATTAATTCATTCTTGTTTTGCATTAGTTTTTTTCATTGAATGCATGTTAATTAGGAATGTTTCTAATACCATTGAGGATCTTTGTTTTTAGAAAGTTACCTTTAGTTCATGTTTCTAATTCCAAGCATGTTTCCTTTTCCAAGTCATTTAAATCCCTAGTGTAAATCAAATTCAACCTTTCTTTGCCTAGGATAAGTGGTTTAAATAAAATCCAGTCAATATACAAAATTGTGAGGTTCCTCATGGGATCAACCTCTCTCACATGCAAATTTCTACATTGATTTGTGCACTTATGAGTAATTTTAAAACCTACATTGAGTTTTTGGTGCCATTGTTGGTGAATCATAATAGATTTGTGGTTGCATTTTGGTCTAGATTGATTATCTCTAGTCATAGTTTTAGGTTACATTAGATTAGGGTTTTTGCATTATTCTTGCATATTTTGCTAATTCCTCACAAATTAACATATTTCTTTGATTTTATGAGAGGGGAATTTGGAAAATGGAGCAACAGC
This sequence comes from Warburgia ugandensis, assembly GCA_035236585.1. Lineage (NCBI taxonomy): Eukaryota > Viridiplantae > Streptophyta > Magnoliopsida > Canellales > Canellaceae > Warburgia > Warburgia ugandensis. The sequence continues at coordinate 54,365,066 of CP141139.1, read as the reverse complement.
GATCCTGTGGGCCAAAGCTTCATCCTATTAGTTAGGATTTTATTGCTTTTCTAAATTAAGGATTTTTTTTTCCTGATATGATTTGTAGGAAGGCCCCATTGTACTCTTGATTTCAATTCAAATGGATTGTGCTAATATAGGCCAAGTTTGGTCTATGGTGGCCCACATGTGATCTTCATTAGAAACCCACTATAAGTTTTTCTCACTCTCTTTTATTTTTTCTAGTCTAGTTACATTTAATCTAATTTTCATTATCGATGGTAGTGTAATTCTAGTTTAGCTCATTCATTGTAAATTATTGCATCTTATTCAGGGTTGTTGCATTATATTACATCTATTTAACAAAGGTTAGCTTGAGCTCATCTTGAAGGCCCAAATGAATGAGGATAAAAGTAGTGAGAAAAGATCTAAAATCTAGGACTAAATGAAGCCATGATACTCAAGGAAGGGGAATGGAGGAACAAGATCCATGTGGCTGACCCGTAATTGGGACAAGATCTTGATGATGATGATGATGATGATGATGATGATGATGAGCCTAATCTCAACTATAACTAAGGCATATGCTATGTAGTTGTAATGTCTTGTCTATTAATGTGCAAACCCTTTGTTAGATAACATATGGGTAGGCATTAGTTTCCTTTCCTTGTAATTGCATTTCACATTTAATTGCATTAGTTTTCTTTCCTTGTAGTTGCATTTCTTTGTTGATAGTAAGGGCCTGACAAAATCCCTCATAAGATAACGACTAGATTTCATCACCAAATTCATGGCCTACCTTGGTAATCAAATCAATTCCTTGTATGTTAGCTATCCTAGCCTTGAATCTTAATTTAAAAATCAAGTAGTAAGAGATAGGGCTTTGAGCTCATAGGACCCTTTTAGAAGGAGGAGATTTGTTGTCACTCCAATGGCTTCTGAGGATCATGGTTATAATGGATATTCAAAATCCAAGTGATTTTTCCATGCCTTTCGTTAATGTTTGTTGAGGTCTAAATGCCACCTTACATAAGAATTGTGTTACCCACTTTAGAGTAGAGCTAACTGATAAGCAGTAGTCAAGCCTCGATAAAAGAAGCTATCTAAATCTAGTTATGAAAGCTACAATCCTATACATTATCAAAGGTTATTAAATCAACTCGTTAGCAAACCATTTAGGGATTGATTGTACATCATTTAGAGTTAGGAGTAGTATATAGTTAGCTTCCATCATTTAGATAAGATTTCATCTTAGTGCATGTAAGGTCGTCAATCTTAGTACAATAGAATTAGTACCATTTGATCCTGAGATTGAACATATCCCATAGGCAAGGGGTAAGAAATCAAATTCCTAAACCCATGATAGGTGCATCAACTGTAGTTGACTATGAGGCTATTAAAGATTTCTATATGCCACTCCAGTTAAATATTCCACCATGCATCACCTTACCACCCACCAATGCAAACCACTTTGAGCTTAAACTTGGAGTTATTTAGTTACCTCCAACATATTATGGTTGAGAGAGAGAGAGAGTATCTATACCTACATATGAAGGAATTCTTAGATGTTTACACTACATTCAAGTTTCAAAATGTTTTGGATGATTCTATTAGTCTTAGGTTGTTTCCTTCTCATTGAAAGATAAGGCCAAATCATAGCTAAATTCTTTAGAAATTGGTTCCATTGCCACATGGGACCAGTTATCTAAATTTCTTCCCTGTCCATAAGATTAAGCCCTTCATAGGGAGATTATTAATTTCTAGCAAAGAGAAGATGAACAACATTATGAATGCTGGGAAAGGTGAATTGAATTGTTGCAAGTGTCCCCATCATGGATTTGAAAAATGGCAGCAAGTTCAGTATTTCTATGAGGTACTTACTCTTCAAAAATAGACAATTGGTGGACGTAGCTAGTGGAGGGGTCCCTATGTTGAAAAATGAGACAAAGGCTTAGGAATTTTTTGTGACCTTAGCTAAAAATTTCCAGCAATGGGATTATTTTTATAGAAGAAAAAGAAATACCCAACCTCAAAAGAAAGGAGGCCTTTATGAAATAAGAGTGACCACATATATGTCATATAAGCTTGACTCCTTAGCATGACATATGGAAAAAGTTGAAAATATGTTCCAAAAAATTGATGCAAGGGGTTTGTGCAATTTGTTCTAGCTTTCACACTTAACCACAACTTCTCCATCTAATCAAGTGTACACTGAATATCATTTAGAACAAGTGAAAACTATGAATGCATATCACAACCCTAGCAATAATCCATACTTTGAGACTTATAATCGAGGATGGGTTAGGCATCTTAATTTGTCATGGTCTGAGAATATTTACCAGGGAGGTACATTTATGAATCCCCTGGACAAAACTTTTCTAGAACTTTAGTTTCCTTGTAGCCACCTGGTTTTTAATTTCCTCAACAACCAAAGAAATCATCGATAGAGAAAAATATTTAGTTACTCCTAAAATAAAATGACTACACTAATAAGACCCTATGCCAATTATAGAATGAGAATCGTCAGTTAGCTAGTGTCAATTTTCAAGCTATTGCCAAATTAGAAAAATAAATGAGCTAATTGCCTATTGCATTGAATTATAGAGGAAAGAAACAATTTCTAGTGGAGGTACCTTAAGTGCGTAAAGCCCCATTTCCTCAACTTGTAAACAAGGCTGAGAAAGGAACTAATCTCCAAGAGATAATGGATGTGTTTAAGCATGTGCAAATCAGTATCCCATTAATAAATGTTATAAAAGACATTCCTGCTTATGATAACTTTCTTAAAGATCTCCATAGACAAAAGTGCAAGATTAATGTACAAAAGAAAGCCTTTCTCATAGAACAGCTAAGCTCTTTGATCCAATACTAGACACTTCTAAATTTAGAGACGTGGTTGTCTTATCATTTCTTATGTTATTGGAGATCATATCATTGATAGGGCATTACTAGATTTACAAGCTAATGTAAATTTGTTGTCATATTCTATTTGATATATGTCTAATTTTGAATAAAAACAACCTAATTACTTACCCAAGTGTTATTAGGGTAAAGTATGAATTTTGACCAAAATTTGTAACACATGCATTTTTGACCTAATGAATAAAATTTTCATATTTTGTAGGTTCAAAGGCTAATTTGCGGTAATTCAATGATTAATTATATCTTTTAATATTTAATTAGAGTTTTAACTTTTTACAAAAAGCAAGATGGAGATCCAACAATCGAGATCGATCAGGATGAAAATGGAAGATCATGATCAAAAGATCAAGTCTAAGCCTAAAAATGATCAATCCCAAAAAAGATCAAGGATAAAGATCATATTGACAAGCAATGGATGCAATTAAAAGAGCCAAAGTGCTGGAAGTGGGCCCATGTACAAGGCATGCAAAGTGCACCACCTTTGTATGGGTTTCACTTAAGCCACTTAGCCAAACTTAAGCCATGACCAAGGTGACAAGCTAAGGAGCCATGCCAACCACCAAAGCCAAGGAATTGAGCCATCAAGCTAAGCTAAGAAAGCCATCTAAGCCAGCCATGAAGCCCACAAAGTTAGCCATCTAAGAAACATGAGCTAAGCCAAAATAGAAGCCATGATTGGAGGAGAATCCAAAGAATTATCCATGGGATTTATGGGAATATTTTAAGATAATTGAGAAAAATTCCACTAGGATAAGGTAGTATATGGATCAATAGGAAGAGAGCCCTTCATTTTTCATATTTTTTATGTTTTTCCCACTTGTTTCTCACTTTATAGCTCACCACTAAGATGTACCATACACTTTCCATTCAAGAGTCCCACCTTTCTAAGACTTCTCCACCTTCCTAAACTCCCATCTGAACCACCTAACCAATTCCCACTTCCTAGGAAACCACCTAGCCAATCACTTTTCCCCACCTCACCTCTCTTTCCTAACTTTTCCTATCCCTCTCTTTCCTCCCCTCTTCCTCTTTCTTTCTTACCTCATCTCATCCACCCAACTTGCCATTTTCATAGTGTTTAAAAAATTTTCACAAGGGGGAGATACCCCCTCCTAAAAAAATGACTCTCCCCACCTTTATGCTTACAAAATTGTCCCACTCAAAGATATTCCTTAAGAAAACCCTAGGTAGTCTCATACTTCAATCCTCTTCCTATCTCATCCTTACCCTTGCTTTGCCCTAGAAAATATAGGACAAAAAGTATAAAAGGCCCAAAATTAAGGATTGAGGGGATCCCTTTGGAAGAAAAAGGGTGTCTCCTCCACCTTGGAGGTGACGTCCTTTTCCTTCAACTCTCTTCTTACATCCTTTCCATGAAGAACTATCTAGTTGAATCAGCCATCCTTTCCAACACTTCCACACTTCCTATTTTTTTGCATTTGTGTGCAATCCATATCAGGTTAGTCTATTGTCCTTGTTTGTTTCCTTGTAGATTTACTTTCATATTGTTTTATTTCACTTTTGTCCTTCTTTGATTTCCTAGAGTAATTATCCCTTGTTTTAGTACCTTAGATCCCTGAATCTAAGTGGTACACTTCTCTAGCAGTGACAACCAAGAGAGTATAGTTCTTAGATCAAGGCCTTGCCCATACTTTTACTTAAATTATTTTCCATATCTTGCTCTTTTTACCTTTCTTTCCACCCTTTGCTTTCCTTGCATCACTATTGGTCATCACAGGTAAGCTTATGATTGAATGTTGGAATGTTGAAGTTCTTTATTTTTATTGTAATTGAGGATGGAAGGGTGTGCCCACTTCATGGAGAGTGCACATCACACTTGTAATTACTTTGCTTCAATCAATGAAATCCTATGTTCAATATTAATTGCTCCATGTTTATGGCTATTTTATTGGTTTTAAAATTTATTATTCATGGCTGTTTAAGTGTTCTTATTAAGTATAGATTCCATGTGTTAAAATCTTAAATTCATAGCTTTTGGATATCCAATGGTCTACACTCAAAAACCATGCATACAAACCCATGGTTCATGCACATGGTTTTGAACTATTTCTCCTTGAACTTTTAGCTTGTTTTGTTCAGCCATTTATGGATTTCATATTAGCCTAGGTTGCATCTTAGTTTAGATATTCTTTCATGTTCAATTCAAACATTGTAGTTTACTTTATTTTGCATGGTTAAATCATGCACATCAACATGCATCCACACATTTTAGTTGCATGTTTAGTTTAGGGTATATTATGGTTGGTTGATAATTGTTAATTCTATTGCATGTTAGAATAGTTTCATGAAGTTCTAATTTTAGTTTTAGAAGGTTTCTACTTTTATTTTGGTACATCTTAGTGTAGTAAGTTTTGAAATTTATGTTTGTTTACTTTTAGAATTTTTTTATATTCCATATTTTTCATTTATGTTAGGTTTCGATGGTTAATCACTCCTTAGTTTAGGCTAAAATCTCACTACCTTTGGCTAGGATTAAGTAATTTAATAAGGACCATTAATATTACATCTGTTCAATTTCTCATGGGATCGACCTCCTCGCGTGAATTACTACAACTAATTCATGCGCTTGCAAATTTTAACATAAAATCACAAGTTTTTGCCCCTGTAAGTGTTTAATTGTGGTAAAAATACCCCTAATTTAGCATTCAATTAAATCATCCAACCAATCAAACTTGCAAATTTTAGCTTGATTTTGATTTTAGATACAACTAATCATCTAAACATTAATTTGTAAAATTTAATGGTCAGATGATCATTAGAGCTAATTAGAGGTATAATATATAATGTACAGTTTAGATGACTCTAATTTGGTCTTTTATTTTGCAAATTAACCAGAAGAAGCTAAGATGGCTCAAATCAAAAGTGAACGGCACAGATCACCAATCAAAGATTAATGGTGCGGATGGAATGATTTCTTAAAGGAACTTTGTTTTAAAGGAAAACACGGAGAGGGAAACTTCACTTATTTCTAAGGTGGAGAAGTTTCCAAAGTATGGAGATGAACCAAATTTGGAAGGAAAGGGGTTTTAAAAAAAGAAGTGGCCATCTTATATTCACTCTCCTCTTATATTCCCCAACGTCTCTCTTCTTCCTCTCTCTTCAACACCCCTCCTTAGCTAGATCTTAGGAGGCAATCACCCCCTTTCCCCTTTCTCCTTTTCTCTCTTCCTCTTCACTTGCACTTCCCTCTCTTTTCCACCTTTCCTCTTTCTCCCTTATCTTAATTTCATTCTCTTCTCCTCCCCTCTATCTGTCACGGCCCGACACTGCAAGACCATCACCCATTTGTTAGCTCCTCTTCTTCCCTTTACTCTTCTCTCCTTCTCCCACTTACCCCGTCTCTCGTCTCCCTGCTCTTCCACTCTCTTTTAGCTCTCTCTCATTCCTCTACCCTACCTCAGTCACTCGCACCAGCCAATCTCCCTCTCTTTACTCCATTGGACCAGCTAGCACCCACTCTAATCACACCACTTCTCTCTCTCTCTCTCTCTCTCTCTCTCTCTCTCTCTCTCTCTCTCTCTCTCTCTCTCTCTCTCTCTCTCTCTCTCTCATCCTCTCTTCTACTAGCCCATCACCTCTATTTATCATGGCTAGACTGCCCTCCTTTGTCTATCACGGGCCCTTCTTCTCTACCATCGACAAGCACTTGTCGGATTCTCCTCCCTCTCCCTCTCCCTCTCCCTCTCATTCTCCTATCTCCCCATCTCTCTTGTCTCTTTTTAGTTTACCTCCCTCTTTGTTTTCCTAGCACCCTTCTTTGTCTCAACTCTGCTTGAATTCGACACCCATAACTGCGTAGTGCTTGATTGCACCCCCTCTCCATCACCGGCAATCTCCTACTCCACTGCTTTGCTTTGGTGTACATCACCAATCAGCCCCGACTTCTCTATCCATAATCTCCTCTTCCTCCTCCCTCTTCTCCTTCATCTCCATCTTCCTTCTTCTCTATTGGGTTTTCGTTTCTGTTTTTTTTTTTTTTTTTTTATATTTATTTATGTTTCAAACATTTTTCTATTAATTTTGTTTTTACACATACCACTTTTTTTTAAATTCCTGATCTGTCCCCATTTTGATTCTCTCTTTGTCCATGTTCCCATTCCAATTTTATTTTGTCTGTGATTTGCTTATCTAGGAACTACACAATCCAAGCCAAATTAATTAAGGCTTAGCCTAATCAATGGGTTAGCCTTAATCAACAAGATTTCTCTATTTCTCCTCTGTTTCAGATCATATTTTCAATTAATTTGTAGATTTCATTCTTAGGAAATTCCTTAACTTATTCAATATCTCTAATCTTTAATATGAAATCTAGAACTTGATCTAAGTCATCCAAATTCTAAAATCTTTATTTAGTCCAGATCTTTAAGATTTTGAGGAATCTACCTCATCTAACCATTAGATCCCTAATCAAAACTATCAATGAGACATTGATTAAGGATGATCAATTCCAAGATGACTAGATTTGAAGAAGTTGACAGTGATTAAGCTAGGGAAGTATATTTTTCTTGTTATTTAGTTTAATTTTCTTTCTTCTTAAACTGAAAAATTCTATAATTTTTTGTATTTGAATATATCTAAACTTTGATTTCATTTACAGTAATTTTTGTTTTTCTAAAATTTTTGTCAATTAAATTTTACTTAAACTCCCACCTTTTAAGTCAAAGCAAAGTGGGATTGACCCATACTTGTGTAAGCTATACTACAATAGCCCATGCACTTGTGGTAAAATAAATCAACAAGTTTTTGGCACTATTGTTAGGGACCTGCAATGTAGTTTTCATAAAATTTCAAAAAATAAATTTTTTTAGCAATTGCATTGTTGTAGTATTTTAGGCATTTTTAGGTATATTTTTCAATTTTCTTAGTGCATAATCACCTTGTTTCCTGAATTTGGTACTTATTGCTAATTTTCTTTTTCAAGAAATTGGAAAGTGGAGGAAATTGGCAAGCGTATCTTCATCAAATATATAGAATTTCCTTGCTTTTATAGAATAGGATTTTCCTTTTCTTTTGAGTGAATCTTATAATGAGGATCATTATAACTTGCAATTTTTAATTCCAATTTTAAAAGGGTTGTATAAAACAGGACAAGTGTAGGATAAGGTGGCCTACACTTAATCTTCATAAGAAACCCCACTGTATGTTTCCCTCACTCCTTTTATTTCATAAATTAGGCTTTTCATTTAAAATAATTTTGCATTGTTTGGTAGTATAATTGCATATGGAAAGTATACTTGATAATTGTTGCACTTTTAGGGTTTTGCATTAGTTTATTATATTTAATTGCATTCTTAGGGCACGTTTATTGCTTTAAGGTGATTTATATGTTGATCAAATTGCCATGGAGTGTGAAAATTAATTAGTAGGGACACCCAACCCCATAAGATCAATGGTATATTTCATCACCACTTCTAGGCCTACCTAGAATAATCAGTACAAGCGCGCAACCCTACCTTTCAAATTAATTTAAAATCAATTAGAATTGACTTAGGACTCTCTTAATAGGACGTGATCTATTGTCACTAGAGTGACTTTTGAGCACTGTGGTTATAGTAGGTGTCTTAAAATCCAAGTGATTTTTCCACGCCTTCTACTGACAATTGTTGAGGTCCAACCACCTTAGTATAGAACCTAATTGGTTAGCAATAGTCAATTCTACAAGAGAGGAGGAGCACTAGATTAGGCCAATCTAAAAGCATTGTCCTCACACAAATTCAAGAAAATTAAAATATTATTGCTTATTAGCCTAAAGGATTATTTGATTGTGCCCTTTGTTTGGCATCATTCTAGAAGTAGGTTTCATCATTTAGGTTAGTTTTTCCAATCCCCCTAAAAAAACACACAATTAAAAAAAGAAAAAATAGAAAAAAGAAAAAAGAAAAAGACATGGTTAGTTGTATTTAATGAATAAATTAAACACTGATCAAAAGAGTAATTTACACCCTAGCATTAATAGAGAAGATATTTCCCCTTAGGAAAACAAGCCCCTCTTTAATGATGACGAACCACATTTCATCTTGTATAACAATGATGTTTTCTTATGGACGAGCAATCCTCTCTTTGATGTTGATGATCCTCTACCTCTATTTAATGATAATATACATCCATGGAGGACTCATTCCCAACCACATGGAAATAGGAGAAGGGACTAACTTAGAACACATGAGGATAATTGGCATAATCAAAATCCTCATGGGAAAAAACTAAGAGACTATTTACAACCTAATTATACTAGCACACATTCATGTATACTTTTACCTCTAAATGCTAGTATGATTGAATTAAAGGTGGGAGTAATTCAATTACTTCCTAAATTTTATGATTTGGATAATAAGAATCCTTACCTACATTTAAAAGAATTCGATGAAATGTGTATGACTCAACATACACAAAACATCAAATTAGATATGGTAAGACTCAAACTATTTTCTTTTTCCTTAAAGGAAAAAGCTAAGATGTGGTTTCATTAACTGCCAGCAGTTTCCATACAAACATGGAAAGAAATAAATAGGAAGTTCTTGAATAAGTTCTTTCATATACATAAGACAAATGCTCTCCACTAAAATATAATGAATTTTGCCTAGACGGATAACTAAACTTTCTATCAATGTTGGGAAAGATTTAAGGAATTATTGTTAACTTGTCCACATCATGGATATGAACTCTGGCATATCATTAGCTTCTTTATGAAGGACTTAAATTTGATATGCATCAATTTGTTGAAATGATGTGCAATGGCAATGTCTTAAACAAACAACTTGAAGAGTTGCAAGAGTATTTGGAATGGTTGGTAGAGAGTGCACAAACCTAGGCTGATTCTGAAAAAGTAGGTTACCCAAATAAGGCCAAGTCCACCACCACATTCTCTAGAGGAGAAATATATGCTACGACTGAAAAAGATAATATGAAGATAGCATCCTAGATAGAACAATTGAGGCCATGAAAATGGAAAAATTCTCCTATAAGAAAGTCGAGCAAATGTGTAATATTTGTGGAAGTAATACACACTCCACTCAAGAATGTCCCATCACTCCTACATTCTAGGACACGATTTATGAATAGAAACATTCTTATGAGTAGACTTCTTCCCTATCTTCAGAGACATATAATTCCAACTGGAGTAATCATTCTACTGTCAAAATAAATATATTGCTAATGTCTCACACAAGGCCTAAATACTAACCCTATCACTAAGAACAAGGACCACTTGCTCCTGAACCTTACCTTCCTCCACATAAGAGGCAAGTGAAGGATAACTTCTATCATGTCATGCAACACCAGAAGAAGAAAATTTCTCAAATTAAAGCCCAATTAAAAGAGGACACAAAATCCATGACTAAATTGAAGGACATGATGTCGCAAATGCTGCAGACCATTAATCAAGGGCAATGTCCTATTTCACCAAATGAAAATCCTAATGATATGGATGTGGTGGTGAGATTAATTCTTTACTTACAAGCACGGAACAAACAAAGGTAGTTACCATTATTCATAGTGGTAACATAATTGAGAAATCTAGTCCTAAAAAGGTTGAGATAGTACCAAAACCTATTAGAAAAAGAGATGAATTGGTTGATAAGGAAAATGTCCCATGCATTAAGCAATGTTTTATCCTTGTTCTATTTCCAAAAAGGCTGCATGAAGCTTCTACAATTGTCTCTAGTTATGAGAAGTAGCTTGAACATAAATTTATCTTGCCCAATGATAAAATAAAAAATTTTAAATTGTAAGATATATTCATTCACCATTCCTTTTCAGAGGCCTATCTAGCTCATTTTGCATGGGACTCGAGGAAGTTTCGAACTCAATAAAAAGAAATTTCCTCTAAAAAATTTTCATCTATAACTATTATGTACCTTATTTTTTTCTTTCTTTTCTTTTTCAAATTTTTTTCCACATCTCCCAATTTTTTACATTCCTAAATGCATTATCACCATCCTACTTTTTAAACATTGAGGATAATGTTTCTTTTAGGTTAGGGGCTATAGAATTCTAGTAAATTCTAGTTTTCGTTAGTTTTTTCTCTTAATTAAAAAATAAAAAATTGCTAGAGAGAGTGAGTGAGTGAAGTTTTGAAAATTTTTTTGGTCAATTCCTACACTATGATGAGAATTGGATTTTTTGATGTATAATCTAATTAACTTAGCTTATTAATGAAATTGAACATGATTAATTCATCATTTTACTCATTTTCTAAAGTATTCCATGAAAGATCACATATGTACATACAGTTGCATATAAATAATCTAGATTGATAAGTAGCTATAACTTAGAGATCTTGAAGAAATTTAGTAGAGAACTATTGCCTAAATAAGTTTTAGAGCCATTCATCTTTCTGAGAGGTTATAAATGTTCCTGATTTTCTTTAACGTGCTTAAAGAAAATTGATCCCATTAATTCTTAAATTTGGCCAATTACCTGAATTATTAGAATATTACCTTTAAAATTCTAAAAGTTCATTGAATCTTATAGATTATAGGAAACCTAGAAAATGATTTAGGCCATCCTTGATATTAACCTAGAGACATAAAGCCTACCAAAAAAGTATTTTTTTTACTAGTTAGCCAACTTAAGCCTTTTATATAAACCTTTTCTTTTCTCACCTAAATATCCTTCTCCTATATTAACTGAGTATAGTATATCCATTATCCATTTTCTGTTGAAAAATAAGTTAGAGATTAATGAAGAAATACTTCTTAGTTGCTATGAAGTTAGAAAATTTAATATCAACAAAAGAAATATTCTTCAAAGTAATTCAAAGGTACTAAAAAAAATTAGAGAGAGAAGAAGAGAAGAAGAAAAGGTTTGAAGAATGCAAAGAAAAGTGGAAAAAGAAATATTCACTTCAACAAAGTAAAGAAAAATTGCCATCTTTAAAAGAAGACCTCTACTTATTTTTGAAGAAACTTTTAATACCTTTTCTTTGGTTCCCTATCCTAATCCTACGTTTCATTCCAATTAAAGACCTATTGATTCTAAAAAAAATATAGTCTCAATAAAGAAAGAAATAGATAGGATTTAAAGAGTGGTATTTCTAAATATTCAAAGATAATGACATCTTATCTATTCCAAAGGGATCAACAATTAGATTCCTTAGTAACTCCCATTCTTCATGAGTATATGTGAGATACATTTGCTCTTATTAACTTTGCTCACATATTTAAAAGAGAGATATGATTTGAACCCTTTATTTGAGAGATTTTATTTTTGAGTGTATGTCTATTAGAGAGGATTGAGGCCAAAATATATTTCAGATGGAGTTCAAAAGTTAAAATTTTACTTAAAGATAAAGATTATTCTATATGTAGACTGTACACTCACACACTCACTTTGAGACATGAGCTTAGTTGAAATATCTTTAGCATATGAATAGGATTTTGAAATCTTTAATTATTTTTATTAATATGCTAAAGTTAAGAGATTTATTGAAGCTAATTCTTTGAGGAAAAAGTGCAGTTGACTAGAAAATAATTTTTGAAATTTTGTGATTTGTTTTTTTGCATGTTTTTCTCGGAATTAGTAAAATGCTGGTTAGGGAGTGTGTTAAGTGTTCAATTTTAGTGAAAATGCCCCTAATTTAGAAATCAATTAGATCATCTAACCAATCAGATTTTTAATTTTTAACTTGATTTTGATTTTAGATTCAATTAATTATTTAACCAATAATTTGTAAAATTTAATGGTTAGATGATCATAAGAGCTAATCAAAGTTATAATGTATGGTTTAGATGACTCTAATTTGGTCTTTTATTTTGCAGATTAATTGGAAGAAGATAGGATGGCTCAAATCAAAAGTGAAGGGTGCAGATCACCCATCAAAGGTTAATGGTACAGGTGGAATGATTTCTTAAAAGAAACTTTGTTTTAAAGATGAGCATGGAGAAGGAAAGCTGCACATGTTTCTAAGGTGGAGCAGTTTCCAAAGTATGGGGATGAACCAAATTTGGATGGAAAGGGGTTTTAGAAAAGGAAGCAACCATCGTCTCTCTCTCCTGGGCTAGAAGAGGAAGCCATTTCCTCTTTTCCATCTACCCACTCTCCTCTTATATTCCCCAATATTCCTCTTCTCCCTCTCTTTTCAACACCTCTCCTTGGCTAGATCGTAGGAGGCAATCATAGCCTTTTCCCTTTCTCCTTTTCTCGCTCCCTTTCACTTCCCTCTCTTTCCCACCTTTCCTTTTTCTCCCTTATCTTTCTTCATGCTCTTCTTCTCCTCTATATCTGTCATAGCCCAACATTGCCAAGCCATCACCCATCTCCATCAGTCCCTCTTCTTCCCTCTCCTCTCCTCTCCTTCTCCCACTTCCCCACTTCCTTGCCTCTCTAGTCTCCTTATTCACCCATCACCAGGTGGTGCTAAATAGCCCCCCCTTTCCATCATTGTAAATCACTTACTCCACAGCTCTGCTCGGCATACATCACCTGTTGGCCTCAACTTCTCTGTCTGCAGTCTCCTCTTCCTCCCCCCTTCTCCTCCTCATCTTTTCCTCCATCTCTGACCTCCCTCTTCTCCGTCGAGTTTCCCTTTTTTTTTATTATCTTTTTTATGTTTTAAACATTTTTCTATTAATTTTGCTTTTACCCATGCCACTTTTTTAAATTCCTGATCTATCCCCATTTTAATTCCCTTTGTGTCCCCGTTCCCATTCTAGTTTTATTTAATCTGTCATCTACTTATCCAAGAATCGTACAATCCATGCTAGATTAATTAATGCTTAACCTAATCAACGGGTTAGCCTTAATCAACAAGATTTATCTGTGTCTCCCCTGTTTCAGATCATATTTTCAATTAATTTTTATATTTCCTTCTTAGGACATCCCTTGGATTATTCAATGTCTCTAATCTTTATTCTAAAATTTAGAACTTGATCTAAATCATGCAAATCCTAAAATCTTTATTTATTCTAGATCTTTAAGATTTTGAGGAATTTGCCTAATCCAACCATTGGATCCCGATGCAAAACTATTAGTGAGAGATTGATGAAGGCTGATTGACTCAAAGATGACCAGATTTGAAGAAATTGATTGTGATTGAGATAGGGAAGTAGATTTTTCTTATTATTTAGTTTAATTTTCTTTCTTCTTAAATTAGAAATTCTGTAATTTTTAGCATTTGAGTAGATCTATACTTTGCTTCAATTTTTAGTAATTATTATTATTTATTTTTAATTTTTGTTAATTAAATTTTATTTAAACTCCCACTTTTTAAGTCAAGTCTCCATGGAATTGACCCGTGCTTGCATCAACTATACTACAATAGCCTATGCACTTGTGGTAAAACAAATCAAAAGGCACCATTGTAGGGGAGTTGCAATGTTTTGTGTAGTGGACCATACCTTAGATTATTTACCTATAATTTAGGTTTAGGGTGCATTAGTTTATAGTTTTTTGCTTTATTTTTATATTTATTTTCTATTTTTCTCATATTGACCATTATTATTTGATTTTTGTGAGAGAAAAATTGGAAAAGAAGTGATAGAAATCCCTTGTGCCTAGCTTTATTAATATATATTAGGTTTCATTGATTTCCTAGATTAGGATTTGAATGCAATTGTCATGAGCCCATTGTAATTTAATTTAAATTTAAATTTATTTTTAAATGTGTTGCAATAATATAGGGAAAGTGTGGGATATGGTGGCCTACACTTAATCATCACCATACCTCTCATTGTGAGCAATCTTCACCCATATTTTAATTTTTAGTATAAAGTGCAGTTATTTTAGAATTGCATTTGTGATGGTAGTATAACTCATATAGATTAATGTAATGCATGGATAAATGTTTCATAATATTTAGGATTGTTGCATTATTTCAAGCAACTATTTAATAAGGTTTAGCTTGAGCTTGGCTAGAACCAAAGCATAGGCTACATGGCTATAGAGTCCAATTTGTTAAGGTGCTAGACCCTTTGTTAAGTAGCATATAGGTAGGCATTAGTTTTCTTTTGTTTTGCACTCCATATTTACTGCTTTATGGTGGATGGAACTTAATGTTAGTAAGAGGCCCGTAGGAACCCTCATAAGATAAGGATTGAATTTCATGACCAGGTCCTTGGGCTACTTAGGAATGGATCAACATCCTTGTATGTCATGATCCCAACCGTTGAACATTAATTTAAAATCAAGTAGAAAGAGACTTAAGGTATTGAGCTCTTAGGACCATTTTAGAAGGACATAATCTATCGTAACCTTAGTGGCTCCTGAGCACTATGGTTATAGTGGGTGTCTTAAAATATGTTGATGTTGGTTGAGTTTTAAATGCCTTATGACACGAGAATTGTATCAACGACTTCAGAACAGAACCCAACTGGTAAGCAGTAGTCAAATCTAGATAAAAGGAGTTGTCTAGATCTAGGTTTAAGAAGCTACCGCCCTATGCAATGATAAAAGGTAAATCAATTCAGCTTATTAGCAACATACTTGGATTGGTTGGTATCATTTAGCTTAAGACTAGCAATTAGGTTGCATTATATAGTTAGGGTTTCCTATAAGAGTGAGAGAGAGAGAGAGAGAGAGAGAGAGAGAGAGAGAGAGAGAGAGAGAGAGAGAGAGAGAGAGAGAGAGAGAGAGAGAGAGAGAGAGAGAGAGAGAGAGAGAGAGAGAGAGAACTCTTTCATTGTATATAAAGTTGAGTACAATGGCCTATCATGAAGATGATAAAAAACCATTATTGCTACTATTTTACTCGTAAGCCATTATCTCATTAGGAAAGGTATGAGACCAAGGTAAGATATACTCCTGACTTGTCCATTAAAATTAATAATTAATTTGATAAGATAATTGGTAGGTGGGATAAGATAATAGTTAGGATGGATAGAATGGATATTCAAATGAATAGGTTCCTTAAGCAAAATGCTAAGGCATATTAATAATCCCAATATGATAATTCTTGTACTAAGTTATATCAACAACCTTAGCACAATAACTGTAATATAAAGTCATATCACCACCCTTAGTACAATAATGGCTATACTTATTCTGACCAAAAATATCCCTCTTCATCATGGCCATCTAGCTCCAACTATAACGAATACTATTAGGAGCTAGTGGATGCACCTATTGCATATATATTCCCTAGCAATTATTATTTTGAGAAAAGTTACCAAGAATAATGGATGGGTTAGGCATCATGAACAGCTATGGTCTCAGGATTACATGTATCAAGAAGAACCATCATAGTCCCACCCTGAACCAATTGGGAATAATGAAAGGCCATTTATTACTAACAATAGGATATGCTTATCTTATGATCCTTTTGAGGTGCAGAGTTTTCAAACATCCCTACCTTGATAGTGATGATAGGATGGAAAATTCTTACGAATCTCCTGAGTTGCAAATTTTTTCACCATCCTTGACCATTGCTACCTGTACTAGGATGGACATATCTTATGATCATTATGGGCCACAAATTCAACAACCATCCTTACAATCCTCCACCAGTCCAAATCCACTCAAGTCATGTCTCACTCATTTTTATGAATTTGATGAAGACACATCCATTTACATACTGCACCATTAATGGACACTGGTCAATGGAAAACAAGAGTAGAACCCTATATAAAGCCTAAAATTCCAATTGAGCTTTACAATGTAAAACACATACCTGATTGGAACCTACAAACCTTATTTTCACATTTACAAGATAATCATGTAGGCCAATTTGAAACCTTACCTATGCCCATAGAACAGGAAGAGGAAGAGTCGATTGACGTACTCACTCTACCTCAACCTACTCTAGGGTACACAATAGAAGATAATTAGGGTTTAATCCAAACCATGTCCCTACCTCTAGTAATACAAGAACCACCTTTTATGAATGTGCATAATTAGCTTATACCCCAATTTTAGGATAATATTAGGGAAATTGATGAAAAAAATAAATTGAGTATAATGGTCAATGTTACCCCTCTATTTGGTCAAGAAGAGGACATTTGTCTCCATATGGTCCAACAAATGCATGGTAGTACACAAAGTCATCATTTACCACCACCTCAAACTACAAGGTGGAGGAATTATATTGACTATAGTGAAATATTGAAGATGGGAGATCATCAATGTGATCCCACTAAGTTTAAAATCGTGGTGGTCTACTGCGTTATAATGATATCACTACCTAAAATTTCAAGGTGGAGAATTTATTTAGACTACCTTGAGATTCTAAAGTGGTGTGAAAAATCTTGTTAACTCTTTGTTAGGGTTAGGATTAGAAGAATTAGTTGAACTAGTTAGGTCTAGTTTTAGAAAGTTAACTTAGTTATAGGCCTTGTTTGGCTAAAGACATTAAAATTAGAGCTTACTGGGAAGCAACCCAAAATTTTGTAGAAAGTAGCATTAGTCTACATTACCCGTCAATCATTTAGGTGACTTATATTTCAAAACATTGAGGAGAAAGTTTAGTTCAAGTTGGGGGTGTAGATATACATGAGATTTCTAACTTTTCTTATATTTTTGAATTTTTTTTATAAGTTCCTTTGCAAAGATGAGAATTTAAAACTTTTGAATATTCAGTTATCTTTTGAACTTTAGCTTATTAATAGAGTTGCATACAATAAATTTACTATCTTATCCTTTTTCTAAAAGGTTCCATGAAAAATTAAACTAGAAACATTCATCATCATCATCATCATCATCATCAAGACCTTATCCCAATTAGGGGTCGGCCACATTAATCTCATTCCTCCATTCCACTCTATTAAATGCCATGGCTTCATTTAGTCCCAAAATTTTAAAATCTTTCCTCACCACTTTTATCCACATTATTTTAGGGCTTCCCCTCGCCCAAAATAGATACATATAACTTTAGTTGAAGAGAAAAATATAACTTAGAGATTCTGAAGAAGATCTATGGAGACTTATAACCCAAGTGGGTTTTGAGCAAATCTTTCTTCTTCTTTTTTAGGGTTATACATAAATTCCAGTTTTTTTTAGTGTATATTAGTTCTTAGTTAGTCTCATTTTTATTTGTCTTGGTCAACTATTGAGAAATAAAAAAAGACTACCATATATCCATTAAATTTATTATAATTTTTAAGTCATATGTAACCTAGGAAATGCTAGAGGCCATCCTTGTTAAACCCAAAGCCTTTAACCTTTCATGTATTAGTTTTTGCTAGTTAGACCATTGAGCTTTTAAAATAAACCTTTTCTTTGTTAGCTAAACAACCTTTACCTATATTGAAACCCTATAATATATCCATTACCCATTTGTTTTGAAAATATGTAGAGAAGATTGAAGAATATCTTGGAAAAAGTATGAACTATATAATTCAAGAGATGAACATTAAAAAGGTGAAAAAGAAGAAAATTTTCAAAAAGGCTACATGCAAAGCCAAGTGAAAAAGAAAAGAAGAAGAATATGCACTCGTGTGAAGAAAATTGGAAAAGTTGTGAATACATTAATAGAAGACCTTTACTTATTTTTCAAACAACCTTTGTGTACCACTATACCCATTCTATTGATAACCCTTACCTAAACCTTCATTTCACCCTAATAAAAGTCCTAACTTGATCTTAGGAGAAGTATGGCTTAGATATGGTTATTAATGAGGAGAGAATTTGGTAGAGTGTAACATTCTTAGCAGTTGATATCCTTACATGAAACCATACCATTATCGTTCTTTCTAAGTTATTGTTCTTTTATATGGAATACATGAGACTTTTGGATTTGACAAACAATATTCTACTC
This sequence comes from Warburgia ugandensis, assembly GCA_035236585.1. Lineage (NCBI taxonomy): Eukaryota > Viridiplantae > Streptophyta > Magnoliopsida > Canellales > Canellaceae > Warburgia > Warburgia ugandensis. Next base: position 54,346,459 of record CP141139.1, on the reverse strand, counting down.
ACATATTAATGAGAGATTAAAACCTTTCTAAGTGACTTCTTTCTGAGTGTCAAGTATATCTTATGAGAATTGAAGTCAAAGCATACATTTAGATGGCAATTTAGGTTATATTTAACTTTAAAACTATAATTATATATTAGTTATAGCACACACTCACCTTTAGAAGTTTAATAAAATAATGGGATATTTTAGCATAAGGGTAGGATTTCGAATCTTTTTGCTCATCTTTATTAACAAGCTAAAGTTAGGTATTTGATATAAGCTGAATAAAAGAAAAAAATTTCTCAAATGAATAAGGAACTTCCATAAAATTTTTGAAAACATTATGGATGTATTCACTACAAACCCTCACGAGGCCTAACTCGTCCAATAGGCATGACCTAGGGGTTTAGGGGCTTGTCACATGTGCTCAATGCAATCACAGGTACCTATGAAAGTGGCACTTTGTATCAATTTTTAAAAAATATTTTTTGCCATGTTTTGCTTGGGATTAATAAAATACTGGTTGAGCTGTGACATAAGTGTCTAATTTTGTATAAAAACCACACAATTAGTTACCCATATGTTATATATAGGGGTAAAATAGGGCTTTTGACCAAAATTTATAACACAGGCATTTTTGACCTAATGACTCAAAATTTTGATATTTTGTAGGTCTAGAAGCTAATCCAAGGTAAGTATGTGATTAATCAAATCTTTTAAGATTTAATTAGAGTTTTTAACTTTTTTAGAAAGCGAGATGGCCATCGGGTAGCCACTATCAATTGGGATAAAAATGGAAGATCAAGATCAAAAGATCGAGCCCAAGCTTAAAAATTATCAATCTAACATGAGATCAAGGATAAGAGCATCTTTAGGCCAAGCAATGGATGCAATTAAAAGAGCCAAAGGTGCTTGAAGTGGACCCATGCACAAGTCATGCAAAGTCCACCACCTTTGTGTAGGTTTCACTTAAGCCACTTAACCATACTCAGGCCATGAACAAGGTAACAATCTATGAAGCCAAACCAACCACCAAAGCCAAGGAATTGAGCCATCAAGTTAAGCCAAGAAAGTCATCTAAGCAAGCCATGAAGCCAAGATAATGAAGCTCTCAAAGTTAACCATCTAAGCCACATGATCTAAGCCAAATGGAAGGCCATGATTTAAGGAGAATCTAAAGAATTATCCTTGGGATTTATGGAGATATTTAAAGATAATTGAGGAAAATTCTACTAGGATAAGGTAGCATGTGGACCAATAGGAAGAGACCCCTTTATTTTTCATGTAATTCCATGTTTTTCCTACTTTTTTCTTGCTTTCTATCTCACCACTAAGATGCACCACGAATTTCACTTTTCATTCAAGAGTCCTACCTTTCTAAGCTTTTTCACCTTTGTAAACTCTCAAGAGATCCATCAAGAGAGAAAAATCCACTTTCCTAACCCATTTCCCATTTCCCATGCTTAATGCACTATTTATCCTAGGTTTTCTTCTTTATTTTTTCTTCATTTTTCCCCACTCCTCCCATCAACGAGTCATCATTCTATTAGGAGGGTGGAGAGCCACTTTTCTTCCATGGAATATAATGCCTCCCCCTCTGTTTTTAAAATTAATAATGAACCAGCCAATCACTTCCTCTCTCTCTCTCTCTCTCTCTCTCTCTCTCTCTCTCTCTCTCTCTCTCTCTCTCTCTCTCTCTCTCTCTCTCTCTCTCTCTCTCTCTCTCTCTCTCTCTCTCTCTCTCTTATGTCATCATTATGCCATCATTCCTACCTAAATTTCCTCATCTAAAACTATTCCTAGCCTTCCTCATTCAATATACTAACCCTAGAGTCACTTTCCTCATGGATTTACCCTTTCCCACTCATCTATATATAGGGCATGGTTCATATGAAGTTTCCAAGTGGAGGTGGGTGAGACACCTTGAAACATAGCTTCCTTGGGTACTTTGTTGCTGTTGGAATTTGGGGCTTCTTTGATGATTTTATTCCCTTTATTTTCTATTTATTGTATTGATTAATTGCTCTCCAATTCAAGTTAGTAGTTTCTTTATTTTGATTTAGTTTCATTGCTCTAAGGTTCCCTTGTTTTGTTCCTTAGATTACATGTAACTTCCTAGCCTTCAATACCCCCTCCTCTTGCTTCAAATATTTATTTTTTTAATTTTTAATAAACCAATATTTAAGTTAGTTATTCTCTAGTAGTGACATCCAAGAGAATTACCAGCTTAGAACTTGGAAATCCCTTCTTGAATGCCACATTTTGTTTCCTTGTTCACCACTTTAGTTTAGGTCTATTTTCTCTTAGCTACTTCACCCTTTTAGCCTTCTTTTATCTCAAATTTCTTTCTATGATTTATTTTTATATCATTAAAATATAGATTTGGAGCTTTAAATTGATGTTTTGTTGCAGTTTAGATATAGTTTTCTAAGCTTCAATAGTGCATAATTTTCAGAATTTGTAGACAATTTTATGCACGTAATTTTGGTGTAATTGGAAAGTGAATCAATAAATTTCTTTTGGGAATTCTTATTATGTAATGCTTATTTCATCAAATAACTTTATATATGGGTTGTTTTCTTGCATAAAATTTGTGGTTTCAATTGCTTCCTTATTTTTGATTTTTTTGATGTTCTTAAATAGTTGAAATCTGGAATTTTCCTTGCCTTAACTTTGTGCTTTGTTTCCATCTATCTAAACTTATTATTTTCTTAAATCATTAGGAACCCATTTATATTTTCATTTTTTTTTTTATTATATCCATTAATTATATTGTATGATATTTCACTTTAGATTCATCAATTCTAGTCACTTTTACACCCTAGAACTATGCATACAATCCATGGATCGCATGGTAGTATGTCAGTTTCCTTTTTGGTCTTTGCTTAGCTTAGTTGCAAGTTATTATTTCGATAGTATTTAATTCACTTTTTGCATCTTAGCTTAAGTTTATAAAATTTTATTTTTTAATTTCAGAAATTTTCATTTTTATGATGTTTTAGTCTAGGAAAGTATCAGATTAGGTAGTTTCATTTGTAGTAGTTGCCTTAATTTAAGTTTATTAATTTGATTAATTCTAATTTAGTATTAGTTTCTTGAATTTTAGTTACTTAAGTTTCTATTCTAATTTCTTAGCTTTAATTTTAAAAAGTTTCTTTTAATTCTAGTTTCTAATTCCGTGCATGTTTCCTTCTTAGTTTGTTCTAATTTCCTAGTTTAATCACAACTCTTTCTCATTGGCCAAATTTAATTGATCTAAATAAGATCTAATCTATTTCAAATTTGTGAGATTCCTCATGGGATCAACCTCGCTTATGTGAAAATACTACATTGATTCTTGCACTTACGAGTAATGTTAAAGCTACACCGTGTTTTTGGCATCGTTGCTGGGGAATCGCAATGAATTTATGGTTAGATTTATATTTGGATTATTTATCTTTAGTCATAGTTTTAGGTTGCAGTAGATTAGGATCTTTGCACTGCATTTGAATATTTTTCTAATTCCTCATAATTTGACAAATCTTTCTTGCTTTTGTGCAAGGGGAAATTGGCAAGTGGAGCTTCATCAATTAAATAGGATTTCCTAGTTTTGTTAGATTAGGTTTTGAATGAACTTGTAGCAAGGCCCCATTGTAACTTGCAATTTCCTTATTTCAATTTTAGATAAGTTGTATTAATACAGGGCAAGTGATGGGTATGGAGGCCGATACTCGATCTTCATCAAAAACCTCACTATAAGCTTTCTTGGTATAGCTGCATTCAGTATAACTTTGCACTTGGTTGGTAGAATAATTCATGTAGTTTTAGGATCATTCATCTTAATTGTTGCAAATTTAATTAGGATTGTTGCATTAGAAAGCACCTATCTAGCCTTTGGCTAGATAGCATATAGGTCGCATTAGTTTGCTTTCTTGTATTGGATTGCACGTTTGTTGCTTTATGGTTGATGGAAATTAATGATAGTAAGGACCCTACAAGAGCCCTCATAAGATAAGGGCTGGATTTCATCACTTGATCCTCGGCCCAATCATTAATCTTAATTTAAAATCAAATAACAAGGGACCTAGGGTTTTGAGCTCATAGGACCCTTTTTGATAAAGAAAATAAATTGTCACTCTACTGGCTCTTGAACTTTGTTGTTATCATGGGTATCCAAAATCCAAGTGATTTTCCCACACCTTTTGTTAATGGTTGTTGAGGTCTAAACACCTCGTTTGATGAGAGTTGTACTAACCACCTTAGGTAGGACCTAACTAGTAAGCAATAGTTAAGTTTGGATTAAAGGAGAAGCTAAATAGCTTTAGGTTAAAAGCTATAGCCTCTTAGATTGACAAAGATTATCAAATCAAGCTCACTAGCATTAGGAATTATATATGCATCATTTAGAGTTAGGAGTGTGACAACTTGGGTTTTTGTAACACGTTTTGTAGTATATTTTGAAAGGTAAGGCCCTTAATAGTGTAATTTTTTTTTTTTTTTGCAAAAAAAGTAGCGGAAATTCTTTTCTTTAGAACTTGTTTTAGAAAACCCAAGTCATTACTTCATACATAACATAAGTAGAATTTTGTATAAGATGAAATTCCATTGAAGGAATAGACTTTCATTAAATTTGAGAATCCATCCAGTGGTTCACAGTACAGCCAAGTCCATTACAATACTTGTCCAAATTACATAATCCAAACTCATAGCTCACCATACAATGAAACTCTCATTACAATACAACACCCTCAAACATAATTAAATACATGTCTTCAAGGGTATACCTTGAAGATTATCCCCTTCAAGTCTTCTATCGTCAGGAGCTCCTAACTCTCCTTCCCTGCATCTGAGATATTGCAACATTTACAATATCTCAACAAGCAATGCTTAGTAGGGGATTCAAGAAGCATAATAATTGACAATGTAATTCCAATACTTCATAATCCCATCATCCCTAAACATATTCATGTCTCTACTCTTTACTTTGTAAGTTATGTATATCCATATACATACATACTATACATGGGTAAATTAGTTAAATTTATGAAAGTAGTCAAATATCATTCCTAACTAAGCTGATCAATTCTCTCCATTATGAGAATTTAGTATTTCAGCTAATCTTACACTAGGAATTTTCCTTCTTGGCAAATATTGGTAATATACAATTACCTAGCATTTCATTATGCTAAAACCTAAGGCATTTCACTATGCCTATTCTCATATGCATCATAGTGCAAAATAATTAAAAGGGCTACCACGCTACAGTCTGATCTGTACTGGCATGCTCGAATAACTGCATTATTCACCACTGATACCACGGTGGAAAATATTATGTCACTGCCCATATGGGGGGATAGGACTTTCACAGTGGTGGCCTTCCCATAATTGTCCCACTCGACTTTTAACATCTCATAGGGCAAGGTATGATCAAATCATCAAATTTCAAGGAGCGGGTGGCCAAACCCTTATAACTCCTCTAGCATAGCATTCTCTAAGCATATGCTTATTAAAACAAACTCACAAGCCTCTAAGCTTGCAGGTAAAATAGATTTCATACATATCAGACCATCTGTATGTTTACTTAGGGCTGAAATATCTTCTAGTTCCCTCTTCACTTATAGTCTAGTCCTTAACCATCTTATATGTGTTTGGTTGGATCATAAGGTTTTCAGGGGATTTAATACAAGTATTAACAAATACTCTCGTCAACATAAGGTCATGGGTTCAATCATGTTCATCCCATGTAAATGCATTCATCAAATCCTCTTACCTTCAAGGAGTGATCCCTTTTTCCAAATCTTCCATGATCTTGACTGATGTATGTAATCTGTACATCCATACATGTTGTTAATATATATAAATTATGAACAATCCTATTAATCACTAGATCTGATGTTTAGAATGACCTTTAGATAATTCATATCTAAGTAATTTTCTATCTCTAAGTTTTTGTATGTCCATCTCCTTGATCTTGATCTTTCATATATCCATTGATTGACCATCTACAAATGTTGATAAAGATCCAGGTCTTAGATCTTCTATCATCTAGTTCTTCTTTGATCTAAGTTCAGCTATTGGATCATCCCTAAGGAGGATGATCTTGGTTTTCTTCCTTGAATCATCTTTGGTCAAGGGTTTGGATTATCTAATCTAATGAACTGGATTTGATCTATAACATGCATACTAATAAACATGTATACTAGCTATAATACAATATTCTTATTCTTATTGTTCTTGATCATCCAAGATCTAATGGATCTTGTTTGATCGTCCTTATCTTACTTACAATTTTTATTAGGGTTAGGTAATTTACTAACCTTTTATGCTCTTAATATTATTATTTAACTAGTTAATGTTTTGTTGGTTGAAGGTAACTTATTTAAGCCTAAGTCTAGACTACTCTTATTTCCAATGGTCTAAGGCTTACTAGTCGAATGGGTGAACACAAAGTGGTTACTTCAATCCTCATGTAAGGAGGCGTTTAGACCTCACAAATGTCAATGGAAGGTAGGGGAAGAGCGAGGCTCTATTAGATAACCCCCTTAACCACTATGTTCAACATTCACCAGAGTGACTATAGCTCAACCTTTCATAAGGTTCCTATAAGTATATTGATCCTAAGTACTCTTTCTAATAGATTTTAATTAAGCCCATGAACATTTACAATGTCATTCATGGGGTTTATTATTATCCTAGTTTGGGCTAAAGATTTGATAATCCTTATATTGTCCTACTAACTATAGCCCTTACTAATGTTAAGTCAAAGTCATTCCTTCCTCTTATGTGTTCATGAAACTCTAATTTCCAATTAGATTACATTTTGGTGACTTATGCTCATTATATCTCAACAACTACTTAACATTTGAATCTACTAATAAAATTTAACAACAATTAAATCATAAACTTTAAATCATGACTCTGATATAAATTTAACAAACATTTATACTAACATGCTCCCTATGAATGTAACTTAACCTAATGGAATAAAACTATACTTAAACTAGCATGATCCTAAGTTATGAAATATATGAAAATTTACTAGTAATCTAATGGAATCATGCTAGAATATCAAATTCAACCTAACTTGGCCCTAAGATAATTAAATTTCTAGCCTATTATAACAATCTAATAACATTTAGAGCATAGCATGTAAAATTTAAAAAATACACTATCATGCTTCCTAATTTATAACATAAATCACATTTACAATTATTTTATGAAATAAAAGACATGTAAATTAATTAGATTAAGATCATTAGAAATTTTTACTTATGATCCAACCATTAGACCTTAGATCTTTTCCTTTTGATTAAGAATTTTAGTTATATTTAGGGGGTTTTCTTTATTAAGGTCCAAAGATCATATTGATTTATTATTTTTTCATAATCCATCCATGATATCCTTGGATTTAATCATATTAACATCCATTCCATCCATCCCTAGGATCTGATCACACTTGATCTTATTAATCAAGTGGGTCCCTTTGTAATTTTTAGGGTTTTTCCACCATAGTGGGTAAATCCCTTAATATCTCTTAGATCTGTCCAAATAAACCATTTATATAACTTAATTTCAATATTATATCATTATTAAAACATATTTAGAAGATCTGATCATCTCAAATCTTGAAGATCTTGGCAATTGGAAAGTTGTTTTCTAAATACAGAAAGTTTTATTACATATTTTCTCTATTTTATCATTTCATATGGTTGTAAGCTTTTCATAGCCTCTTTCTGATCTCAATTTGGAGTTCATATGACTCCAGAATTAGATTTGAAAGTTCATAGTCCATTCTTAGGGCCTAGATTTGATCTGAGCCCATCAGAATAGACGACCCAGATTAGTCGAGTGGAAATGACCTGGAGGGAACGCTTGGTTCGTCGCACACGTCCGTCGCGGACGAGAGACGGACGCTCCTGCCCGGGACGTCCACGGGCGAGCGCGGGATGACATTGCACGGGCTGTGTGGGTGTGGGGGGTGACGGCTTGCGTTCAGCATCTCACACTCCGTCCATAGGATTGGGTCCGATTGGGAGATCGGACAGTCCGTTTGGACTGTCCAATCAATCCCTTCTCAATTGAGAGCACAAAACTTCATAAAATTTAGTGAAAATTTTACCGTAGGGGTTTTGGACCCTTTTAGATTGATTGGTAAGGTCAGATTTTCCATCTGGGCCCTCAATCGTCCTGAATTGAAGGTTCTATTATTTACTTTATTTTTATCATTTTTCACCCAATTAAAATTACAGTAAAGTATAAATTTCATCAAACAATAATAGCAATGTGCAGGAAGTAGTTTCACCTACCTAATTGGAGAAAAATGTAGGTTATATGGTCCAATTTAAAAGAATACTCGTTTTGATGATAATATAGCCAAAGATCCACCTTTCTTGCTATTCTCATTGTTTGAACCGTTGGATCTCGAAATTTCTTTGGGGGTTTTGTAGCTAAGTATGGTAGGAAGTTTTTGACGGTGGGATTTGTGATATTGGATCTAGAACAGTGTGCTTGATTGAATTCAGGTCTCTTGTTCCAATCTAGAGGGAGAAAAAGAAAATGAAAAGAGGGAGATTTCTTAAAAGTTTTGGGTTTTTGAGGATGGATCTAGGTCTAAATTTGCAGGAAAAGTGAACAAAATTTTGTGGGAATTTTTTGAACACTTTTGGAGGATTTTGGGGTTGTATTTATAGGCATTTTGGGTCTTCTTTCACAATGATGTATAATGATGGTTAATTTATTATTATTAATTTAGCATTGGATTCTCCCATTCTCCACTTTCTTCTCCAAGACCAACTGGTATGGTTTGACTCATGATTTCACGTGGGCTGACCATAGGATTCGTTTTTGGGTCCCTTGTGGGCCCCACATGGTGTAAAAAGACCAGTTTACCCTTTATATATAAAAAAAAATTAGGGCTTCTTCCCATGATTTTGGAATTGAGCGTACTTATTCATTGGATTCATATTTCTCAGCACATTCTAAATTTTGATTTATCGGATTTTGATTTTTGGGTAAAATTATTATTTTACCCTTTTGTCCAAAAATGAAGAAAATTAAGGATTTTTCATTTGAATTCAGAATTTGTCGTGCTTACAGTCATTATGAAGGGTTTGCTAAGTTTAATTTCAATTGTACATGTTTTATTCCTTGATTATACTTTTATAAGAAGTATATTCTAAATAACCCTAATATTTCAGCCCGAAATTTCTGAAACTCAAACTTTATTGATTTTGTCAATCAATTACAAAAATTGGGGTTATTACAAGGAGTCACATTTAGTTAGGTTGCATCATATAATTAGGGCTTCTCATTAGTGTTTTTTTAAAAGTACTCAGTAGTTGTATACAACAATTTGTTTCATTATATGTAAAGTTGAGTGCACTGGCTGACCAAATAAGAGATGGAAAACCATGACTTTTATACTATTTCACTGCTAAGCCATTACTCGATATGTCTGAAATAAAGATAAGGTATACTCCTGATCTACCGAATGCAATAGATAGTTGGTTGGATAGTATGGAAAGTCTAATGAATAGGTTAATTGCTTCTTAGCAAGATACTAAGTTTTATCTGCCATATCAACAACCTTAGTATGAGAATTCCTATACCTATTCTGGCCACACATATCCCACTATTTAATGGCCATCAAGCCACACCTATAATGAATATTATCAGGAGCCAATGGATGCACACACTGCATTCCCTAAATATACCTAACATTATTATAATGATACAAACTATTAAAACTTTAATGGATGGGATAGGCATCATAAACAACCATGGCCTCGAGAATATTAACCATATCGGGGGCAACCATCATGGTTTCAACTTGATCAATTCTTTCCTAGTACCTCTATGTGATATGAGTTGTTTCCACCACAATAGAGGAAATAATCACTTGAAGAAATCTTTAAGGTGGGAATTACCATCTACTCATGATAAGCCTCAAAGTATTCAATTATCCTTGCCCATTGTTACCGATATTAGGATGGACATATCTTACGATAATTCTGAGCTATAGTGTAATGCCTCGAGTTTTCAAACACTAAATACATATATATTATAAATATAATATAGATATGAGCCCTTTCTCAAATATCAATAAATTAAAGTCATTTCAAAAATATTAAAATCTAAGTAACAACACATTTTTTTTGAAACCTCGAGGCATTAAACAATCCATAAGAAAACGTGATAAACATGAATATGATGAAAAAAATATCAACGCATAACATAATACATGTCATATCTTACAACATGAATGTCACATAAGAAATCAAGAGTAATAGTACTAGAAATACTAATATCGTCAAGAAACAGGGGCTGTTCATCATGACTCAACATACATCATGAGACCAAGTCTACAAGTCCAAAATATGTGTAAAGAAAAATTGATGTATATACAGTCCATATACAAGTCCAAAATGATGTCAAATACTCTATGTACATTAGTATGATCATCTCAAAATGCTATGGTGGTCCCTGTTCCTTTCAGTGATCCTTAACTTATTTACCCTTCTTGGGGTCCCACTTTATATCTGAGGCATTGCAAAAAAAAAAAAAAAAGCCTTAGCAAGCTATCACTTGCGTATGTACATAGACATTTAATATTCAACAAAAAATACTAGTAGTATGATAGATAAAGTGGCATGAAAAATGAATATCCAAGTCTCATAAATAATAACAACAAGCACATATAATCCATCTCAAAACTAGAATCCAATACAGCATATATGACCTAATATAAATCATAAGAATCCCATGAATGAAAACAACATGACATGTATAACATGGTGTAAATCATAGCTCATAAATTTGTAAGTGTCAAGTGCAAGAAAATCTTTCACATCAAAACATAGGGCATTTCATGAATTAGAGGGCATCCAAAACACATGGATCCTATAAATGTGCCTCACACTAACACATCGGTCATGAGTACTCATACCAATCCACCACTCTTCATCACATCGTGGGTGCATCAAGATATAACAATCCAAGTGTGCTCATAATGCTACATGGAAAACATCGATTAAATATATGGATTGTCATGCTGTAGTGGTAACCAACTCCAGGGTCTACCAACTGCTACTCCTCGTGGACACCAAAATGGAAGACTAGTATCCCTCATGTATGGGGGCCGATCGGATGCGTAGTGTGGACTACCAATCATACCATTCACTATGAGGTTTGCCCATCTTCAGGGTGGGTGCCTATCATCTCATAAAGTTAATGCTTGGGTGGCCAACCCTACTCCATCATGGCATACTATTCACTAAGAAAAACCACCCATCATAAATATGTAAGAATGCAAAATTCACCTAACATACCAAAACAAGCGATAATAAGTCATGTTTGATGCACAAAATACAGAAGTGCTTGTGAATCGTAATCCCAAAGCACTGCCCTCAACATAGGGCCAGTATCTTAAGGACTAGCCACCAAGCCTCCTCAATAAATCCATGGATACACAATTCTAGTAAAACAAATAAATCAAAGCATCATGATATCCAAATAACACGAGTCCATGGAAAACATATAAATCTAAATGTTCATTCATAAGTATAAACTATATATATGCTGAATAACAGTCTAAAAATAATAAAGCTAATAACCATGTATCAAATCATCAACAAACATGAAATCACCTAATGGACATCCATAGTTTTATACAAAATATATCCATATTAAATGTCATCACCTACCTCAGTGAGAACCAACTCTCTTAGGCATGCCACCTCTCAATTAGCACGATCTGATGTACCCATTCAAATCACACAACATAATCCATAACTTCTTTCTCTACATTCTTCATTTCTACTCAAATCATTCTAGATCCTCCTTGATATGAGTGATATAATGTTCATTCATCACTAGTTAAAGTTTGATTTCCCTTAATCTTTTGTCTGATCTTTGATCTTGGCAGTAGGTTGTAAATTGATGGTCCAAATCATTCAATTTTCCACAACCCATAGTGGTCAATGGCTTATTATTAGTCTTACTTAATTCCATAGTTCCTGAGAGAATCCAAATATTGGATCATTCTAAACATACTCTTAGGTATTTCATATACCTCGATCAATCATATTTATAGTGTTTTCTAAGGTCTACATGTGTGCTAATAGTTAATTTGTTGATCAAATAGTCAAATCATCCTCTGAACAGTCAGATTTGTGGTTCTTACCTCATTCATTGGTTTGGATCATAACTCAGGTCAAATTGTGTGATCTAACCATTAAATCCCTTAATTCACTTGCTAGATCATCTAATTGATCAATTTTCAGTGCCTGACCATCCTCTGATTTGGCCAATCCATGTCATCCAATGATATTGGCCTTTAATTAAGTCAAAATTTGGTCAGATCTAAGTTTTCATCACAAATTTATGTCAGCATTATTGAGATGAATCCAGCAAATATCTCGGATAAAAAATTAGGTTTATATAGCCTCTAGAATTGGAAATTTTAAGTTTTAAATCAATTTTAATGGTCCAGATCAAAATCTGGATTAAAAATAGTATAAAATATCATCATCGAGATGCATTGCATCCATGACACTTGTTTGGGATGTGTTTAGGTGCGTCATGGTCACTGTCCCTATGTTTAGGTGTGTCATGGTCACCGAGATGAATGCGAGTGTGTCATTGTCACCAGGAAAAATGTGTGTCTCGTTTCACACACAAATGATGTGTGTGATTACGCCTAGCACTCTTGTTCTAGTTCTCCTCCACCTGGATGAGTCTTGGGTGCAACATCCATTAAGGACAATTAACTTGGACCACTCATTCTTTTCCTTTAGATCAAAAAACCTAAATTGTCTATATTTTGACTGTTTTCACTGTTCTAAGGGTTTTGAGGGTCTAGGAATCCAATGGATGGCTCAGATCATCCACCTTGGTGATCCTTGAGGTGGGTTTTTTCAACCATGTCAGTTTTCTCCGATTGAACTTTGCCGATTGAAAAAATTAGTTTGGTTAGCGTGAAGGAAAAAAATAGAGAGAAAAGAGGGGGGGGGGCCTACTTAGATGTAGCCGATGGAGTCTTGTCTTGTTATGTCATCAAAAAACCAAGAAGAAAAGGAAAAACAGTTGGTTTGGGCAAAGGGGAGATAAAGAGAGGGGGAAGTCAGTGAAATATAGCAAAATGGGGGAGGGAGAGAAGCGAAAATGTAGAAAAACTTTTGAGGGTGGCAACAGCATGACTACATTGTCTGTGGCTTACCATATATGCAATGTGATACGGTGTGCCATTATCAAAATGGCCCCTGCATTTTATGACCTCTCTGATTTAAAATCGAATAAATGGGCCCTACTTAGAAAATTATTAAAATGCCCCTCAACTTCAATAAGTGATAACTTTTTCATTCATACTCTATTTTAGGCATTCTTGGTGTCATTGGATTCCGTTTTTTAAGTACCATCCAATTATCCATGTCTTAACTCTCAAATTAGCCTCTATAAATATTAATTTTTTAGAAAATCAAATTCTTATTTTCATAAAATTCATGAATAAAATTCTATAATTATCTGAGAAAATTTATAGAATATTACATCCTTTCCTCACAAAATTTTTGGCCTCAAAATTTTAGTACAACTGTACAAACAACTCTGGATGGGTCAGCCTCAACTTCTTCTTTATCTCTCACATGGTCTCCTATTTAGAGTGATGATGGTAGAGGACCTTAACTAGTGGAATAGTCTAGGTTCTTAATTCTTGGGCCTTCCAGTCCAAAATCCACCACCTTGCTCTCTTCTCAAACATCAAATCAGGTCTCAACTCTCCAAGTATTTGCTTGAGCATGTGGGAAGTATTTGGCACATACTTCTACAACACCGATACATGGAAGATATCATAAGCATCTACAAGCTACAATAGCAAAGGTAACTGATAGGCAACAACTCCAACTCTCCTCAAAATCTCAAAAGGACCAATGAAGTTGGGCTAAGCTTCCCTTTATTATTGAACCTCATCACACCTTTAATAGGGAAGACATTCAAGAAAAAATATTCTCAATGGTAAACTCCACATCCTTCTACCTCATGTTAGCTTAGCTCTTCTGATAATTGTGGGCCACAAAAAGTCCCTCCCGCAAAATGAAAAATCGTCATAGAGTTCCACATCCTTCTACCTCATGTTTAGGTGCGTCATGGTCACTCTCCCACATCACTACAACATAGGGGTGATCAATAAAGTTTACCATATAGTTCCTCATATGGGGCAATGTAATGACTCCAATTTTATAATATTAAAATCCCAAGTTAGCAATGAAAAGTTTAGTTTTTGAAGATAAGGGCATTTTGGTCATTTCACTATTCACCTTGATTGAACCTAGAAATATGATCCTTAAAATGGTACGATTAGGTGCGTCTCGGAAAAAGGAATCCAACAAGATCAAAATCACCCAAAACGGAGTTAAAATAAGTTATGGCCCTTTGAAGTTCAGGGGCAAAAATATAATTTTTATTAAAAAACGGATTTAGCCTGCAAAACACAAGGGCCCGTTTTGATACGGGCACCCTTCATCTTCAACCTCCTAGAGGGTTCTAGAACGGCGGTGATTGGAGGAGAAATCACCACCATTCTAGAGGTTTCTCCACCATTCAAGGGCGGTGAGAGCCCCCTCCAGAACCCTCTTATTGCTCTATAAATAGAGCTCTTGGGCGCCTCTAATGGCAGCCCAAAAGCTTGAAGAAAACCCATTTTGGAGAAGCAACCAAGAGGGAAAACGAGGAGAAAGACCCAGCAACGAGCCAGGTATGCCCAAGATCCCTCAAAACCCATCTTCACAGTAGTCCTAGGATCATTTTTCCTAAGTTTCTGCATGAAAAATCATGCAAAATAGAGCCCTAGAGAGTCACCAAGAACCCAGGGATGTTCCCTGGGCGGCATTGGTTTGACAGGGTCGAACCAGGGTGTCTTGAGGATGCCCCGGTCCCCCGAACAAGTGAAACACTCCTTATTGCACAAACACGTCGACCGCGACGAAGAGAACCAAACGGGCGCGTCCATGGACGCGCCCGCAAAATGGAAAACCGGGTGGAAAGTTTAGCGCGTCTGCAGACATGCCTGTTGAAGCGCATGCCACAGATGCATAGTGCCCTAGCAATTCAAAATTTTCCACTCCTTAAGAAAAGGCGGGCACATGCCGCTGACCCGCAGCATGCTAGCATTCAGCCTTTTCACTCTTAAGGCCCTTATGTACGTGTGACACTAAAACGCTTGTAACTTGAGATCTAAAGCTCCGATTGAGGTGCTGCAAAAGGTGTTGTGTCCATGTCGACGACACGGACACACCCAAACTATAAAATCCCTGATCAAGGCCCAATAAAAGGTGGGCATGAACCTTAGAATAGGATGATGGCGCGTGGCCGTTAGACCTTTGGAAAACTGAGGATACCAATGCCCAATTAGGACCTTAGGACACCCATAGGCATAGGGATGGACCCCTAATGCCTAAGTAATAAGACCAACCACTCTAAAACCCATAAAAGATAGGCTAAACTAACCTTGATTCCCCAAACCATGATTAGGAGTGTACGAGGACAAAGGAGTTAGCGCGACCTAGCCAGGTAGGTGCTCTATCACTACTAGACTTTTTAAAAGAGCCATGATTGTTTTGAGAATGCATGTTTTAAGTATAAGTATATGACTTGTTTAGCATGACTTAATTCAGTGTACATATGATAAATGCTTTATGCATAGATATGTTTTGCAAATAATTCCATATACATTATGCATAGATATGTTTTGCAAATAAATGCATATATTGCATGATTTGTGAGCATTGAGTTTTTGAAAGATTGCATGTCCTTGAGGGTTACCAAAAGACACTGGAGTGCCCAAAAGACGTTGGGTAGGCAGTTGTGAGGGCCAGGTAGTTGTGAGGGACCCATTAAGGACAGGTTTTGAAAAAGAGGTTTTCGTTGGTTTGATCTGATATGATTTGGGCTGATAAGCTTGTGGGCACTATGCCAAGAGGTTTGGGTTGGCCTCCAGCCTCTACCACTATTAGGTGGATGGGTACCACGCCAAAAAAAACGACAACATCCTTGCTTCGACTGCATGTGGTACAGGGGGCTACCACTGGTGTCACAGCACTGGGTCGAAGTGTCATATTTCCCATGGAGGCATATGACCCTGTGTCCTCACGTACCCGTGGACCACATGGCGGCGAGTCGTGGGCATAGTTGGACCCTATGGTTTCGTGGACTTATTTGCATTGCATATGGCATGATATGAGGTTGGTCGACCATACCATACCAGATATCCATGAGTTGGATTCAGTTGAGCATCTGATGCATATCATTATGTTTATGATATATGATACTTTTGACTTGGATTATGATATTTCTTTAAGTCATCAGTATTCCGGTTTAGCAGGGGTTTTTAATATCGATATTGAACATGATTGTTCGAACATACACATGTTTTAAGAGCACATGATTTTAAACATAGCATGCATTGCAAAACTAGTAGTGATACACTCCTATTGAGTATAGTATATACTCACCCTATCCTTAACATTTTTCAGGATAATTCCATCCACGAGTAGAGGACATCTATGTGAGTGCTATGACCAAGTGAATCAAAAAGGAAACAATTATACACGTAAGTAAATTCTCAACCCTTTGGACATATATTTGTATTTATTTACAGTTGGGCTTGTGTCTTGTATTTGGATAGATCTGGGGAAAAACACTTATGATTTCTAAAGCTTTTCAAAAACTACCTTGGTTGTTGTGAAAGAAAATGACACTCGGGGTTTTCAAAATGAGTTTAAAACTAAAGGTTTTCCGCTACATTGTATGGTTTTTATAAAATGGTTTTCACATAAGGATGCATCCCGCCTTAGGAATTAGATATTGCATTTAAAAATGCATGGAAAAACCTGGGTCGCCACAGGCCATGCTAATACTCATGTGGTAGCTATTGTTATATGCAAACTCTACGAGCAGCAAATGATCATTCCTACTACCCTTCCAATCAATGGTTTGAGCCCTTAACATGTTGTTAATGGTTTGTACGGTCCTCTCTGTCTAGCCATTTGTTTTGGCATGGAAAGTTGTGGTAAACCTCAACATAGATCCCAAGGCCTCCTGGACCACTCTACTAGTATTTTGAAGTAAATCTAGTGGCCCTATGAGAGATGATAGTCAAGGAGATCCAGTGTAGACTCATGATCTCCTTGCCATATAGTCTTGCTAAATTGTCTGTCGTCTGATTTTATCTAATGGAAAGAAAGTGGCCAAACTTTATCAATCTATCTACAATAATCCATATCATGTCATGACTACTAAAAGTCCTCGGGAGACCAACTATGAAATCCATGGTGATATAATCCCATTTCCACTAGGGAAGATCTAGTGTCTAAAGCAACCTTGCAAGCCTTTAATGCTCAACCTTGACTTGCTGACAGGTTTAAAACTTTGCTACACATTCCCCCATGTCTCTCTTCATGCCATTCCACTAGAAGTGTACCTCAGATCATGATACATCTTAGTACCTTCGGGATGAGTGGTGAGCCTCCTGAAGTAGTTCACATATCAAATCGTCAATTACAAGGACTACTAGCTTGCTGTGGAATCAAATACCACCATCCCATCCTCTAGTGAAGTCTTCCTTATCTATTAATATCTAGGTCTCTTCATCTACAATCTATCTGTAAAATCCTGTCAATGAATCACGACCTGACTGATAAGGTGGCAATCACTAGCCTCAACTTCCTCCTCAAGGAATTTCCCACAATGTTTCCCTTCCCAGGGTGATATTGAATGGTGAAGTCAAAGTCCTAGAGATATTCCTTCTGCCTACACTACCTCATGTTCAAATCGCTTTGAGTGAAGAAATACTTGAGGCTCTTATGATCCGTAAACACTTCAAATTTCTCACCGTACAAGTGGTCCCTCCAAGACTTCAAAGCAAATACCATATCTATTGCTCCAAGTTATGGGTAGTGTAATTCACCTCATGTGTTTTCAATTTCCTAGATACATAGGCTATTACCTTCCCATGTTGCATTAGTATCACTCCTAACCCTTTACCAAAGGTGTCCTAATAAACTACATAACCATTAGATTTGAAGGGTAGCGTCAACACCAGCTCAAAGGTAAGTCTCCTCTTGAGCTCCTAAAAGCTCCCTTCACATGCAACAATATAGATGAACTTGGTGCCCTTCTTGGTCAGGTTAATCAAAGGTAAATATATCCTCAAGAATCCCTTAATAAATCTGTAGTAATACCCTGCCAATTTGATAAAACTATTAATGTCAATCCCCTTAATAGGTCTCTCCCTGTACAGAACTACCTCCACTTTAGTCAGAACTACAACGATTGAATGATTTGATACTATGTGCCCAATGAAATGTACCTTCCCTAGTAAAAAATCACACTTACTGAACTTAGAGAACTAGCAATGGTGACATAGGGTGTTTATTACAGCACAAAGATTCTCCTTGTTCACCCCATGGTTGGGTGAGTACACTAGTATATCATCCACTAAAAAAATAATGAACTTATCCAAATAAGCTTACAAGATCCAGTTCATCAAGTCCACAGATATTGCTAGTGTGTTGGTCAACCCAAATGGCATCACCAAGAACTCGTAATGACCATAGCTAGTCCTAAAAGCAATCTTAGAGATGTCCTCCTCTCTAATCCTCAATTGATGGTAGCCTAATCTCATATCTATATTTGAGAATACCTGTGCCAACTCGAGCTGATCAAACAAGTCATCAATGTGAGGCAAGGAATATCAATTTTTCACTATATCACTATTCAATAATCAATAATCTATACATAATTGCAACAACCCATTCTTTTTCTTCACGAAAAAGACTGGTGCTTGCTAAGGAGATCCACTGGGCCTAATAAAACCCTTCCCAAGTAGCTCCTACAACTAGACCTTGAGCTCTCTTAGCTCAGCTGGGGCCATCTTGTATGGCACTTTAGAGATGGATGATGCACTTAACACTAGATCAATGGTAAAATCGATCTCCCTGTGCAGTGGCAATCTTGGTAACTACTCCAGAAAAACATCTATGAACTCTTGCATGGTGTTAATGTCCTCAACCTAGGGTCACCCACCATCCTCCATTATCATATAAGTAAGGAAGATTGATACCACACAGCCTTCACTATAGAAATAACACATGCACTAGTGATACTCTTCCTACACTGGAATGAGGTCACTGGCTATCCAGGTACACTAAACACACTTAATTGTAGCCCAATAGGTGGATAACCAATCCATCCTTAGAATAATGTCATAATCAACCATATCTAGTAAAATAAGGTCGGCATTAGCCTTACACCCTGTATCTCTACTCATACCCCTCGGAGATATTCATTAGCCTCACTACCTCTCCCACATATGTCATGATATATAGTCCAAAAAACTAACTTATGTGCATGAATATCAAGACATGATGTGAATGTACATGAAATAAAAGAGTGGGTGGATCCTGATTCAAAAAGGATCCTAGTGTGCCACTCTGAGACGTAGAATGTACCTTCCACAACTTAGTTCGAGGTTTGTGCCTACCCAGATGTAATGGCGAAGACTTGCCCTTGGCTACATGGAGCTATCTCTACCTTGTCCCCATCATCTGTATGTTTATCCCTTTGTTCCCTATGACAATCCCAGAGGAAATGTCCAGTCTCTTTGCATCCAAAGCATATGAATGCCTATCTTTGCAAGGGAGACTGCTACTGCACTGTTGTGGTTACTATCTGTAGGTCCTGGGACACAGCTATCTAGGGTGTCTTCCCTTGCACATACTACACCTCTTCCTATCCCCATCCTTCTTTTGCCTACTTATCTATTACTAAAATGGTACTCTCTATAGCTATGTCAGTGCAAAGGGTCTCTTGCCCTTGTTGGGTTGGCTAGAAACACCTCTAGTTTGAAGAAAATTTCTCTCTAACATTGAGGCTATATCATCGCCTGTCGTATTGTTGTGGGACGTGCAATAATCACTTAGTTCCTCAATCTGAGCATCAATCCCTGAATGAATATATCAATAGCCTCCTTATCTAAAACGAAAGTGCTAGGTGTGAACGTCCTCAATATAGTAAATCAGTTCAAATATTGTTGTATTGTCAAGTCTCGCTGTTTCAAGGTGGCAAAATCCCTCTTCATTACCTGCAGGGCTTGACATGGGAAGTACTGGTCATCAATGGCCTTACTAAAGGCCTCCCAAATGATTGCCCCTATGGAAGAAGGGTGCGTCCTCTAAAAGGTCTGCCACCAAAAACCTACCTCACCCGTCAACAGGTAGGCAGCTATCTACACCTGATTATCTATAGGAACTTTCATAGCATCGAATGCTCTTTCAACTTTAAATAACCATATCTCTACCTCCTCATTGTCACCTTCCCCAAAGAAGTGTGGTGCTATCTTCTGAAATCTCTCCAATGGCTTATCCATCTTATTGGAACTATTTGAAGCACACTCTATAGGTTTGGGTGCTGGTGCTATTGGCTCCTAATGGCATGGTGGGCCGACAAATCTTAAAGTGATGTGGTAGTTGTTTCCATTGGTGTTGTACCCATGTCTCGCATCACTAATGGTGCATGAATCATCTTCCATAAATGTAGGAGTAGGCCCTGTATCACTCAGGCCACTATATCCGACAGTTGCTCCCACTGCCCTGAAGACTCAATAGGTGTGGCAATAGGTGGGGCTGGGGTGGATCTCGTTCTCCTTCTAGGAGCCATCTGACATGACACCAATGTAATTTAAAGTAAATTCTCTCTCCAACACATCTCTAACAATAATTTTATGGGCTATAACATAAGTGGACTCAGTGATGTAGTCATGATGGAGTAGATTGGGCTCTAATACCAATCTGTGACACCCTCAGTTTTCAAACACTAAATACATACATATTATAAATATATAATAGGTGGGATCTCTTTTTCAAATATCAATAAATTAAATTTGTTTCAAACATATTAAAATATAAGTAATAACTCATTTTTTGTAAACCTCCAAGTGTCAAATGATCTATGAGAAAATGTAATGAATGCGAATAACCAAGAGACAATACCAATATAACATAAGACATGTCATATCTGAGTAAATGAATGCCACATCAAAACTCACAAGTGATAGTTCTAGAAATATTAAAATAGTGAAAAACCAAGGTTTGTCCATTAGGACTCAACATCCATCCATGAGTCCAAGTCCACAAGCCCAAAATATATGTAAAAGAACATTTAAGTATATACAGCCTATATACATGTCCAAAATGATGTCAAATCAATTACCTACATCTATACGATCGTCTCAAAATGCTCTAGTGGTCCCTACTACTTTCAATGATTCTCCACCTATTTACCCTTCTTGGTGTCTAGCTCTATATTTGAGGCATTGCAGAAGAAATTTTTTTTCTTAGCAAGCTATTGCTTGTGTAGGTACATAGACATTTAATATTAAACAAAAAATATTGGTAGTATGACTAATAAAATGCAACATCTCATACTAAACTTAGTAATGTAAGAATGGCATGAAAACTAAATAGCCAAGTCTCATAAATAATAGTAGCATGTACATATAATCCATGTCAAAACCAAAATCTAGTACGATGTATATGACCTTGTGTAAATCATAAGAATCACATGAGTCAAAGCAACATGACATGTATAACATGGTATAAATCATAGCTCATAAATTTGTAAGTGCTAAGTGTAAGAAAATCCTTCACATCAAAACACAGGGTATCTCATGAATAAGAGGGCACCCAAAACAAATGGATCCTAAAAGTGTGCCTCACACAAAAACATCAGTCATGAGTACTCATACCAATCCATCATGCATCGTCACACTATGGGTGCATTAGGATATAATAATTTAGGTATGCTCATAATGTTGCATCAAAAACATAGATTAAATATATGGATTAGCACGCTGTTGTGGTAACCAAAATGGGTATGAGTACTATTTCTCCCTATGGGCACCAAAATGGGAGGCTAGTGTCCCTCATGAATGGGGTTTGAACAAATGTGCAGTGTGGACTACCCGTGATATTGCTCCCTATAAGGTTTTCCCATCTTTGTGGCAGGTGTCTATCACCTCACAAAGTCAGAGCGTGGGTGGCGAACCCTACAATCTTCCTAGCATAGTGTCTATAGGCTAAAGCATCGTCAAAAATTCGTGACAATACAAAATTCACACAATATACCAAAATAGGCAATAATAAGTCATGTCTTATGCACAAAATATAAAAGCACCTATAGTTCGTGATCCTAGAGAACTACCCTTAACACATGGTTAGTCTCTTAAGAACTAACCACCAAGCTTCCTCAATGAATCAACGGATAAACAATTCTAGTAAAATAAGTAAATCAAAGCATCACAATATCCAAATAACATGAATCGGTGGAAAACATATAAATCTAAATGATCATGCACAAGTATAAACTACACCTGCTAAATAATAGTCTCCAAATTATAAAGACAATAACCATGCATCAAATCATCAATATACAAGAAATCACCTAATCGAAATACATAATTTTATACATAATATATCTATATTAAATTTTACCACCTATCTCAGTGCAAATCAACTCTCTCAGGCATGCCACCTCTTAATTAGCACAATTTTATGTACTTGTCTAAATCACACATAACATAATCCATCTCTTATCACTCCATATTCTTCATTTCTACTCATATCACTCTAAATCCTCCTTAATATAGGTGATTTAGTGTTCATTCATCACAAGTTAAAGTCTAATTTCTCTTAATCTTTTGTCTGATCTTTGATCATAGCCGTAGGTTGCAAATCGACAGTCCAAATCGTTCATTTTTTCACAATCCATAGTGATCAATGTCTTATTACTAGTCCTTCTCCCATTTCCATAGTCAATCCAACAATGAGATTGTCATATCCGACCTTGATTGATCAGATCAATAGTTTTGATGGCTTTTAAAGTCCATTCTTACTTAATTTCATAGTTTTTTGGACTATCTAATCATTAGATCATTCTAAACATCCTTTTAGATATGTCATATGCCTCAATCCATCATATTCATAGTGCTTCCTAAGTCCACGTGTGTACTAATAGTTAATTTGTTGATCTAATGGTCAGATCATCCTTTAATCAGCCGGATCTATGGTTCTAAACTCATTTAATGGTTTGGATCATGATGCAATTCAAATTGTGTGAGTTGACCATTAAATCCGCCAATTCACTTGTTAGATCAACTAATTGGTCAATTTTCAAGGCTTGACCACCCTTTGATCTGGTAAATCTAAATCATCCAAGGTTTTAATCAAGTCAAAATGTGGTCAGATCTTTTCATCACAAATTAGGTCCACATCATTGAGATAAATCCCATGGATGTCACGGATAAAAAATCAGGTTTACATGGCCTTCAAAATTGGAGATTTTTAGCTTCAGATTAGGTTTAATGGTCCAGATAAAAATATACATAAAAATAGTACAAAACAGCATCACCAAGATGCACATAGGTTCGTCTCAATTGCTAGGATGTAGATACATCTAGTTTCACATGTAAATGACTTGAGCGATCAAGCCCAGCATGCACATTTTGGTGGGAATTAGCTGGATGCGTCCTAGAGATGATGCAACTGGACCGTTCGTTCTTTGTCCTTTGGATCAACAACCTAGATTGCCTGTATTTTGACTATTTTCATATTTCCTAGGGTTTTAAGCATCTAGGAATCCAAGAAATTACTCAAATCATCCATCTGAGTTGTTCTTAAGGTGGGTTTTTGGTGCCATGTCGATTTTCTCTAATTGAACTTTGTTTGCTGGAAAAACCAATTTGGCCAGCATGAAGGGAGAAAAAGAAGAGGGGGGGGGTGTTTGCATTGACTTAGATGTCCCTAGTGGTGTCTCCAACAATGGTGTGGGGTGGGAAGTCGATGAAATGGTGTAGGGTGGGATGGGAAAACACAGAAAAATGACCAAGGTGGGGTGGGGGCGGGAGATTTGGGTTTAAAACATGATAAAACGGTAGTAGTAGGGATGCACCATCTGCTGCATGCGATGTGTAGGAGTTGCCATTATCATAACACCCCTTGCATTTGACCAACTTCTTTGATTTAAAATCGAATAATTAGGCCCCACTTGGAAAATTATTAAAATGCCCCTTAACTTCAACCACTGATAACTTTTTCATCCTAACTCTTTTTTAAGCAGTTTTGGTGTTTTTGGATTCCATTTTTTGAGTACTATCTAATTATGTATGTCTCAGCACAATTTGGCCTAGGTAAATATCAATTTTCTAGAAACTCAAATTCCTATTTTTTGTCAAAATTCTCAAATAATATTATACAAGTATGTGAGAAAATTTATAGGTATTAGACACAGAGTCTACAACCATCCTTAGAAACCTTTGACTTATATATTCTTTAGTATTGTCATACTCCTTTTTAATATTATGATGATGAGACATCCATTGATGAAGAGAATGAATATCTAAACACTGAGCCTTTGGTAAACATTTCTTAATGGCAAGATAGAATAGAATCCTTGAAATACAAATTGAGCCTTGAAGTATGGGAGAAGTACTCAATTGGGACCTAGAGGTTTGATTTGAACTTTAAATGAAAATATAGGTCCACCTAAAACCTTAATTGTTACCATAGAATAGCAAGAGGAAGAGTCCATTGATGTAATGATCCTACATCACACAACTCTAAGGTACACATTAGAAGACACTAAGGGTTTAAGTCCCACCCTACCTCCATTAGATCAAGAAAATTTTTTAGGGAAGTGCAAAGTTAGCTTATATCCTAGTTTTAGGAAAACATAAGAGAGGAGGAAAAAGATATACTGATTGCTATGGGCCCTATTAACCCTCAATTGTTGGAAAAAGGAACCATTCATTTCAATATGATCCAGCAAACTTCATGGTGGCGTTTATGCCATCAAGTTACCATTGCCTCATATTTCAAGGTATAGGATATTTATTGACTACCATGAAAATTTAAAAATGTGGGATCATCAATTTGAATGTGGTCTTACCAAATCCAAAATTGTGGTGGTCTAGTTTGTCCTAGTGTTATCACCACCAGAAATTTCAAGGTGGAGAATGTATATAGATTACGTGAGATTTTGAAATGGTGTGGGAAATTTCCTCATTTCATAGGTAGGTTTACACAATTAGGTTAGTTATAGGCTATATTTGGCTGAAGACGTTAAACATAGCGTTCACCAGAGGCAATCTAGGCTTTTAGAGTGTTATTATTCTACTTTACCCATTTATCATTTAGTGTCCTATATTTCAAAACATTGAGGATAATGTTTAGTTTAGGTTGGGGAGGGGGGTGTAGACATGCATGAGATGTCTAGTTTTCTTCATATTTTTGTTTAAAAAAATTCAAAAATTTTTTAGCGTTTCAAAGTTTTTAAGGTCAAAGTTTCTTTACTGTGATGAGAATTGGATTGTCTAAAGTTTAGTATTTTCACTACTTTAACTAAATAGAAATGCATATGGTTAATTCTGCATTTTATTCATGTATTGAATTATTTTATGAAAGTTAAATCTCATAATACACTTACACACAATGCACAAGTCTAGATAGATAGATGGTTATGACTTAGAGACCTTGAGGAAATCAGTGGAGATCTATATACCCAGTGAGTATTAGAGATTATCATTTTTCCTGAGGGTTATATATAATTTCATATTTTCTTCAGTGAGCATCAACATTGAAAGATCCTAGTATCTTGGTTTTGGTTAAATTGCTAAGAATAAAGAAGAAGTACTACATTTCTTTCTTGAATATTTATTGACTCATATAAGCTTTAAAAACCTAGGATATGATATAGGCCATCCTTGTTATAACCCAAAGGCATAAAACCTACCTAAATACTATACCACTAGTTGGACCATTGAGCCTTGTTCAAAAAGCCTTTTCTTTTTTAAAACCTAAATTCCCTTAACTCATAACTCCCAGTTAAAACTATCCATAACCTATGTTTCACAAATGAGTAGAGATAGTAGAAAAATTACAAAAGGAATAGAAGTTAAAGAAGCGAAAAGGACAAAATTTCAAACAAAAGTGTTCCTTATCAAAAATTCAAAGAAAAGTGAAAAAGGTAAAACAAAAAAAAAGAGAAAAAGTTATGAAGAGAAGAGAAAGGAAAATACAAGAGAGATATTGACTTTAGTACAATATAAAAAAAAGTTCTCCAACCATTATTGAAGACCTCTGCTTAGATTTGAAAGTTTGAATCATTATAGCTTTCCTTTTATAACCTACTCTAAGCTTGCATTTCATTCTATTCAAAGAACTATTGATCTTAATATGGAAGTTAGCCTTAAAGAGGATATAAAAAGGAAGGAATTAATGTGAACTATTCTTTATGTTCTTAGTAATGGCATCTATTCTTAGGGATCACATTTGTTTGTCTCACGTGTGCTCAGAAAGTATGTGAACCATCAGATTATTGGACTCGATTAATAAAGAGAGAATTTTGTTTGACCCATTTCTCTAATAATTTTATTTATGAAAGGATGCTAGTGAAAATTTGAGGTCAAGATATCTTTCCAAAGTAATAAGCATTTCTATTTAGAAGTCTTGACTTTTGTAGTTGTATATACATTGCACTTCGAGATTAAATTTGAGTAAAAAGACTTTGGTATGTTGACAATTCATAGAATTTTTCATCCATCTTTATTAAGTTGTTAACACTAGTAGAGTAGTAATGGATAATAATTCTCTAAGAAAAAATAAAGGGCTAAACCTTATGGAATTTTGTGTGTATATTCACTACAATCACGAGGCTTAACTCGTCCATAAGGGATAACCTAGGGGTTTAAGGGCTTGTTGCATATGCTGAATTGAATCATGAGTACCTATGAAAATGACAAGCATTTTATTTTCATAATTTTTAGCATGTTGACACATGCATTTCTGACCTAATAATTCAAAAGTTTGATATTTTATAAGTTCATGAGATAATCTAAAGTAAGTATGTGAATGATCATAATTTTATATGATTTAATTAGTGTTTTTCTTATTTTGTTGGTGTTGAGAAGGTAATATAAAGGTCGAGCTTGATCGAGAAAAGAATTGGGCCATTTATGAGGTTTCCTAGTCTAACTAGGAAACACAAGCAAGCCAATGATTAAATGTCATCAATCCCAAGCGTAATAAAGGTTCAAGACTATCTTAGGGCAAGGTAGAAGGCAATTGGAGCCCAAGACATGAATTTCTACCACCTTTGCATGGCAGCCATGCAAGCCACCTAAGCCATTAAAGCCTTGAAGAAGAGGTGAAAAGCCATATGAGCTACTCAATTCTTGAAGCCACTTAAGCCACCAAGTAATGAGCCATCAAAGTGAGCCTGCAAGACAAGGAGTGCCCCATGGAACCACGTGATTAGAGCACCAATTCAAGTAACTTTCCTATGTTAAAAGCATGATTTTAAGGGATTTTGAGAGGTAATTGTAAAAGGTAAGATGATCATGCATTAAGGGACCCATTAAGAGAGAAAAATCCACTTTCCTAACCCATTTCCCATACTTAATCAACCATTCATCCTAAGGTTCTATGTTTTTAAGTCAAGGAAGGAGCCACCATCCAAGAGGAGGATGCCCCCATTGCTTAGTTGGCAAAATCAAGTTGTTTCCTAATTAGGAAACCCTAGATCTAAGTCCATGCAAATATGTAAAAACCCTAAGTTTTCTTCTTTATTTTTTAAACTTTTTCCACTCTTTGAACCAACCAATCACCATTCAATTAGAAGGGTGGAAAGCCACTTTCCTTCCATGAAAAATGATGCCTCCCCCTTCCAAAATTAGTAACTAGCTAGCCCATCACCTCCTGTTTCTCTTATGTCATCTTTATGACATCATTTCTACCTACTTTTCCTGCTTTTTGCCACTTTCCTTCCATGAAAAATGATGCCTCCCCCTTCCAAAATTAGTAACTAGCTAGCCCATCACCTCCTGTTTCTCTTATGTCATCTTTATGACATCATTTCTACCTACTTTTCCTCCTCAAAAAGCCTTCCTAACCTTTCTCATTCAATACCCCAACCCTAAAGCCACTTTCCTCATGGATTCACCCTTTCCTAAGTTAGAAACCCACTCATATATATATAGCCCATGGTTCATACGAATTTTCCTAGTAAAGGTTGGTGAGACACTTTGAAACATAGCTTCCTTTGGTGCTTTATTTCCGCAGGACTTTGGGAAATCTTTGATGCTTTTCTTCCTTTGGTTTTCTATTATTGTCTTGGTTAATTTCTCTCCAATTTAGGTTAGTATTTTACTTGTTTTGATTAGTTTCATTGCTTTAAGTTTTCCATGTTTTGTTCCTCAGATTACATGCAACTTCCCAACCTTCAATCCCCCTCCTTTCTTGATTCAATTCTTTAGTTGTTCATTGTTAGTCAACCAAGAGTTAAGTTAGTTATTCTTTGGTAGTGACAGCCAAGTGAATGACATGCATAGAACTTGGAAATCCCCTCTTGAATTCTACATTTTTTTCCTTATTCACCACTATAGTGTAGGCCCACTTTCCCTTAGCTAGTTCACCCTTTTAGCCTTATTTTTATCTTATATTCCTTTATGGATTTTGTTTGCCTATCATTACACTTGAGATTGAAGTTTTTTTGTAGTTTATATATATTTTTGCAAGCTTCAATAGTGCACAACTTCAAAATTTTGTAGATAGTTTTATGTGCATAATTTTGGTGTCATTGGAAAGTGAATCAATAAACTTTTGTGGGAATTTTTGTTATGGAATGTTTCTTTCTTCAAAGTAATTTATATTTGGGTTGTTTTCATTCATAGAGTTGTGGTGTAAATTGCTTTCTTATGCTTGATTTGTTTGATGTTGTTAAGTGGTTGACATATGGAATTTCCCCCCTTTAACTTTGTGCTTTGTTTCCAACCATCTGAGCACCCTGTGCTTTGTTTCCAACCATCTAAGCACCCTATTTGCTTAAATCCTTAGGAACCCATTTAGGTTTTCATGTTTTCTATTAGATACATTAATTATTTCTCATGATAGTTAACTTTAAATTCATAAATTCTGGTCACTTTAGCACCTTAGAATCATGCATACAATCTATGGATCACACGCATGGTACTAAGTCACTTTCCTTTTTGGTTCTTTTTTAGTTTAGTTGCATAATATTGTTTTGGTAGTAGTTAATTCATTGTTTGCATCTTAGTTTAGGTTTAGAAAGTTTCCTTTATGAATGTCAAAATTTTTCATTTTTATGAAGTTTTAGTCTAGAAAAGAGTTATTTTAGGAACGTTTCATTTTTAGTAGTTTCCTTTAGTTTAAGTTTCATAATTTGATTTATTTTAACTTAGCATTAGTTTTCTTTAGCTGCTTACTTGCTAGTTAGGTAAGTTTTCATTCTAATTGCTTAGCTTTATTTTTAGGAAGTTTCTTTTAATTCTAGTTTCTAATTCCATGCATGTTTTCTTCTTATTTTGTTCTAATTTCTAATTTAATTGCAACACTTTCTCATTGGCTAAAGTTAATTGATTTAAATTAGATCCAATCCATTTCAAATCTATGAGATTACTTGTGGTGTCAACAATGCTTGCATAAAAATACCACATTGATTTGTGTGTTTCCAAGTAATTTTAAAACTACACCATATCCCTTATTAATTTCAAACTAGAGGACAAGTAGAAATGTCAAAAAGGGAGATAAAGTCAATTTTAGGAAAGACAATTAATCAAAATAGGAAGGACTCATCCTTAAGTCTTAGTGATGCTTTTATGGGCCAATCATACTGCATACAAGACTCCTATAGGGATGTCACCCTACTACTTGGTTTATGAAAAATCCTGCCACCTCCCAGTAAAACTTGACTATATTGGGCCATTAAAAGGCTCAATTTTGAACTAGATAATGCTTCGATTCACAAAAAGCTCCAACTCAATGAGTTGGATGAACTAAGGAAAGCTGTAAATGAGTTTGCCTAGATATACAAAGGGCGCATGAAAAGCCATCATGATAGACACATCTTACGAGAGTGCTTCACCCCAAGACCAAAGGTCCTGTATAATTTTAGATTGCATCTATTTATTGCAAAGCTTGGTTCTCAATGGTCTAGACCCTAAATGGTACATACTGTTTACCCTCATGGGCCAATTAATGCCTACCTATATGCTATCTAACAAAGTAATCTTTGTTAAATAGGTGCAATCTAATGAAAAATCCCTTAATAAAATGCAACAAGTATAATGAATCACCCTAATCTATATGAATTAAACAATCAATAAATATGCAAACTACCCTAAATACAACTATACTAGGAAAATAAAAGAGGGCGACAGAAGCTTACAATGAGGTTTCTAATAAAGATCAAGTGTGCACCACAATACCCCACACTTGTCTAGTATTATTACAACCCATTTAAAATGAATGAAATAATTGCAATGGTACCTCACTACAAGTTTACTCAAAGGCGTAAACTAAGAAAGTACGGAAATCCTAATTAAATTGATAAAGCTTCAGCCTTCAAGATCACTGCTACTCTTTTTACCAAATTCCCTAGTACAAAATAAAGAAAGGTGTCAATTTGTGAGGAATTAGCGAAATATGCAAGAATGATGCAAAAACCCTAATATAATGCATCCTAAAACTATGACTAGAGATAAACAATCTAAACAAAGATCTAACCACAAAATCATTGTGATTTCCCTACAATGATGCCAAAAAATTTGTATAACTTTAAAATACTTGCAAGCACATGACTCAAAGTAGTAATTGCATGCAAGTGAGGTCAATCCCTTGAGGAATCATAGAGAATTTTCAATTGATTGGATCTTATTTAAGTTGCTTATATTAGCCAAAGGAAGAGGGTTTTGAAAACTACGAATTTCACATCATGGAATTAGAAACATGCATTAAATTATAAAGGAAATTTTCTAAAAGTAAAGATATTCAATGGAATTAGAAACTTTTCTAACTAACATGTTTTCAATAAGAGAAACTAATGCAAAACTAGAATGAATGAGTCTAGGAAACTTTACTTAAGAAACTTGCTAAAAAAGAAACTTTCCTAATCCTAAAAATTTATAAAAGTAAAAATTTCTAAAAATAAATTAAGAAACTTTGTAAAGCTAAACTAAGAAATAAATAAATAAGCAAATAATACTAAACTATCATGAAGTAAGGAAACAATAAACCACTTAAAGGAAAATCACACAATCACCATGCTCATGACTCATGGAGTTGTGTTCATGGATCACAAGTGAAAAAATGGATGGAATGCAAGAACTAAAAGCTTGCTATAGCTAAACTATCTCAAAAGCTAATTGGGTTCCTAAGGAATCAAGCAAATAAAGTGCATGGACCACTGAAAATTATGCATGAATCATGAAAGGTAAAATTCCAGAAATATGTTGCTCATGAAACTTAAATCAAATAAAGGATATACTTATATGGTGCATGTGATTCAAGGCATGAAACAAGATCATAAAACTAAATATTTATTGAACTTCAAGAATGGAAATAACAAAGAGGAACATGCATAAATCATAAACTTTAATGGAAGGAATTCGATACATGAATTGTCCACATGTGCATAAAGAATAAGGTTGAAAATTGTGCACTATTCTAATTCCAAAGACTAGATTAAAAAAATGAGTAAACACATTCCAACAATCTCAAATTAATCTTTGATATCACGCATGTTAAACCCAAAAAGAAATCAAGAGAGTAAGAGCATGAAGATGGGAAACAAATAAACAAGAACTAGTCCTAAATCTATGTTAGAAAAAAGAAAAAGATGAAGGGGAAAAATAATATTCAAAGCTACTATTTTCTTGAATATCACTATAGGAGAAAAGATAACTTTGATCTTGAAGAATTGAGTAAGAAAGTTAAGAGAAGTGGAAGAAAGAGTGAAAGGAGAACAATGAGGAACTATATGTAGGAGACTTAAACAACAAAGAAAGCAATAAACAAGCAATGAAAGCTAGGTACCAACCTATAATTGAAGTTCAAAAAAGAAAAAAACAAAACAAGGAAAAGCAAACAAGATGATCAACCCTAAAGCTCTAAGACTACCTCCAAGTTGATGTGCTTGATTTCAAGGTGTTAGAAGAAATTCCTCCACTTGAATTAGAAATGTAATTCTATGGGGTATTTATAGAGGTTTTCTTTCCAATTTGATAAGAACCTATCATATGAAAAAAAAAGAAAAAGAAGGAGAATTAGATCAGAAACTATAGGTAGGAATATTAGGTGGTTGATTGATGATAGAACATTAAAATGCAAGGTGGGTTGGACTTTCTAAATATAAGAAAAAGGATATGTAAGATGGAGGAAAGAGGTAGGAAGGTGAGGTATTGAGTGAGGAAATGAACTAGAAAGTGGAGTAGGTGGAGTTGATGGATTTAGAAGGGAGGAGGCACCACTTTTCAAGGAAAGTGGTGTGGAACTCCTTCCCTACTAATTATGTAATATGGTAGGTAGGTAGGAAAGAGAGAGAAAAGAGGGAGGAAAAGAGAGGAAAAATAAGGAAATTAGACGTGGTTTCTCTCTTTATTAGTCCACCTATGCACACACATCTTACCATGCTGATTATCACTCAAATTGTTTTCTAATTATCCCTTGAAATTCACTATTTAGCATAGGATAATTGCTTCTACATATCCTCCAATAGTGTGACTCCATGTGGCAAGGTTATTGTGGAGCTTTTAAAATTACTCACAAGCACATGAATCAATGTACTATTTTCACGTAAGTGAGGTTGATACCATGAGGAATCTCAAACATTTGCAATAGATTGAATCTTATTCAATTTATTTAGATTCAGTTGAAAGAGAATAGTTTGGATTGGAGTAGCAGATTAAAATGCTCAAAATAGAAAGATGCATAGAATTAAAAAGTAAGACTAAAGAGGAAACTTGCCTCAATTGAAAAAAAAAGAAAAAAAAGAATACGAAAACTTACATAACTAATCAATTTAGAAAGATTCAAACTAATCAATCAAACTTACAGATACTACTAAATTAGAAACTTGCCTAAATTAAAACTTACCTAACCTAAAACCTACTAAAAAGGAAACTTTCTAGAATGTAAAAAGGAAAATTTATAAACCTTAAACAATATGACAACAACTGATTAACAAATTTTAAAACAAGATCATGCATGTAACTTATTGAAAAGTCAAATAGGCAAGTGATCTAGTACCATGCGCATGGTCCATTGATTGTGCACATGGTTCTATGGCCAAAAGATGACTATTTTTTATGATTTAATAGTAAGATAACATGAAAAATAACTATGGAATCTAATAAATAATAAAAAAATATAAATGGGTACCTAAGGATTCAAGCAAAAATAACATTTAGATGGCTAGAATTAAAGCACAAAGTTAAGGAAAAAATAGTTTCTAGATTTCGGTACTTAAGAACATTCAACAAATCTCACATTAAAAAGCTATTGAAACAACAAATTATATGCTAGGAATTCCAAATCTTAAGTACTTTGTTGAAATAATTAATCTATAACACGAATTCTCGAAGAATTTTATTGCATCATGTCCATATCACACAAAAATTAGACGCATAAAGTTGTCTACAACATATGTAAAGTGAGCACTATTCTTACTTCCAAAAGTGATTCCAAAAAATAAGAAAAATTAAATTTAAAATCTCTAAAATAAATTAGAATTTCATGCAATGAAAACCAAAGATGGAATTTAAGAGAAACAAGGGTTAACTAGATGAAGTAACTAAGGAAAAACTGCCCAAAACTAAGATGTAAAACAAGTAGAAAAACATACATAACTAAGTGGAAACTTAAGGCTCTAAGCTATCTCCTCTCTTGGATGTCACTACTGAAGGGATGTTAACTTTGATCTTGAAGGAATAAAGAAAGAAAACAAGAGATTTGGAAGCAAAAATGAATGGAAATAAGGGTGGAACTAGGAGTGGAATCCAAAGAATTAAAAATAACATGAAACAACTATGAAAGTAAGCTATGAAAGTAAATTATTAATCTGGAAATGGAGAGAAAATAACCAAGAGAATAATTAGAAAACAAAATATAGAAAAACAATAAAGAAATTCTAAGGTCCAAGCTTTAGAAGATCCAAGTTAATGTGCTCCTTTCAAGGTTGTCTCACCCAATCTCTACATAGAAAATTAGTATGGGACATTGGGCTATATATAGATAAATGGTTTCCTAAATTAGGAAGGGGTGAAAATATGAGAAAATTGACCCTAGGGCTAGGGTATTTAATGAGGAAGGTTAGGTGAGAGATGATATATCAAGATGATGTAAGAAAGAGAGGTGGAAAGATAACATAAGAGAGACATGATAGGTGGTTTCTAATTTTGAACAAGGGTATCTTTTCCAGAGAAGGAAAGTGGAGCATGTTCCATTCAAATTTGATTATGTTTGGTAGATGGAAATTCATGGAAGGGGTAAGGAATGGGTTTAGGAAAGAGGTGTAACAATGTAGGGTTTTAAAGTTGTTTAGATTGAAGTAGATCTGAGGTTTTCTATTTAGGAAACCCTTGAGCACCAAATAGGAAAGTGGGGGATGTTGTTTTCATAATGAGGTGCATCCCTTCTTTGACTTGTAACCCCAAAAAAAAGAGTGAGAGATGGAGTTGGAAAGTAGGGTTTCTTTCATGATGGGTCCACCAATGCATAATCATCATACTTTTACATAATTCTCTCAAACCTTCTAATTAAACCTTGAAAATCCAAATTTAGAAAGTGGATCGTTGCTTGAATTCTCCTCCAATTGTATGATTCCATGTGGCAACTGGCTGATGTGGCTCACTTTAAGGGCTCATTTGCCTTGGCTTCATGGCTCACACCCTTGGCTTCAATGGCTAGAATGGCCTGGCATGAATTCCTTAGCTTGCCACCTTTCTTATGGCTATGGTGGCTTGAATGGCTCCCATGCAAAGGTGGTGAAAATGTATGGCTTGCTTTATTTGTCCATTTTAGTCACCTTTATCTCTTCCATTTGCTTCTAACCCTTGATTAAGCTTTGGATGATGATAATTGGGCTTTTAGATTGATCTCTTAATCTTGATATTCAATTCCTATCTTGATTAATCTCGACTATTGGATCATCTCTCCAATTAAAGAAGAAAAATCCCAATTAAATCTTAGAAAATTATGATCATTCAAATACTTACTTTGGATTAGCCTTTGAACCTACAAAATACCACAGTTTTGAATAAGTAGGTCACAAATGCATTTGTTATAATTTTGGCCAAAAAACCCTAATTTAACACTACAAGTTATAACACATGGGCACCTAATTGGGTCCTTTTTATGTGAAATTAAACACTTATCATGCCCCCAGCCAGCATTTTACTAGTCTCAACCAAAACATGTGAAAAATCATGAAAACAAAATGGTTGTCATTTTTGTAGGTACTCACGATTGCATTTAGCATGTACAAGCCCTTAAACCCCTAGTGGGTGAGTTAAGCCTTGTGAGGGTTTGCAATGAGTACACCCACAAAATTCTGTAAGGCTAAATCCTTGATTTATCTCAAATAATTCTCATCCATTAATAATCTACTTTCTTTATCAACTTAATAAAGATGAATGAAAAAGCACACAAATTACCCACATACTAAATCCATTTTATTCTAGTTTCATCTCTAGGTGTAGTGTGTGTAGCTACATAAATCAAGACCTCTATATAGCTATGCTTATTGCTCCATTGTAGAGATGTCTTGACCTCAATGTCTCACTAATATACACTTAGAAATAAAGCTCTCAGAAAAAAAAATCAAACAAATTTGTCTCTTTATGTGGCAAATTCCAACAATACTAGTGGTTCACATACTATTGTAAGCAATGATGAGACAAATAATATGATCTCTTAGAATGGATGCTATTACCAAAATTGTGAGAAATAGTTTACCTCAATTCCATTTTATTTATCTCCTCAATAAGGTTATGCTCCCCCTACGATCAATAGGACTCTAGATAGGATGAAACATAGCCTTGGGTAGGGTTCTGAAAAGAAAGGTTAATGGATTCAATGTTTCAAATCTAAGTAGAGGACTTCAATTGACATAGGACAATTTGTTCTACCTTGACTATATTGAAGTGAATATCTCTTTTGTATTTTCTTTTCTTAACTTATTTCATAATTTTTTTTTTTTTCTAATAATACTCTTTTTCTTTCTTTTCTTTATATTTTTAACAAGGAACACTTTTTTATATTCTTCTTTGAAGATATGCTTTTCTTTCCATGTAAATACTTCGATATTTTTCACTTCTTTGACTTTTTTCCTTTTTCTATTATCTCTACTAATTTTTGCAAGGTAAGTAATGGGTATTCTTACTGGGGTTTCTTTAAGTTAAGGTAAACTAGGTTTTGAAGAGAAAAAGTTTACCAAGAAGCTCGAAGGGTCCAATTAGTGGTATAATATCTCGGTAGGCTTTATGTTTTTGGGTTATAACAAGGATGACATATATCATTTCCTAGGTTTCTTAAAGCTTATCCGATTCAATAATTATTCAGGACTAATATTCCTATTTGGTTCTTGGCATTTTGACCAAAAACAAAGATACTAGGATCTTTCAGTGCAAATATACATTGAAGAAAATAGTGAATTATGTTTGACCCTCTAAAAAAAACTGATAGTCTCTAAAACTCACTTCATTATATAGGTCTCCACTAATTTTTCTCAAGGTCTCTAAGTCATAACCATCTATTAGTCTAGACTATGTACTGTGTAAGTATTTTTCAAGATTTAACTTTTATGAAATACTTCAGGACATGAATCATCATCATTATCATCATCAAGACCTTATCCCAATTAGGGGTCGGCCACATGAATCTTATTCCTCCATTCCACTCTATTGAATACCATGTTTTCATTTAGTCCCAAAGTTTTTAAATCTTTCCTCACCACTTCTATCCACGTTCTTTTGGGCCTTCCCCTTGCCCTTTTAAAACTTTCTACTTGTATTGCCTCACTTCTTCTAACCGAGGCTGTTGTTGGTCTCCTTTGAACATGTCCAAACCATCTAAGTCTAGTCTCCCTCATCTTATTACCTATTGGTGATATCCCTAAATTTCCTCAAATATTTTCATTTCGAATTCTATCTTTTCTTGTCTTACCACTCATCCATCTCAACATCCTCATTTCTGCGACGCTCATCCTATGAGTATGATGTTCCTTAACTGCCCACCATTCTGATCCATAGAGCATGGCCGGCCTTATGGCCATCCTATAGAATTTTCCTTTTAGTTTGAGTGGCACCCGTCGATCACACAAAACTCCAAATGCACATCTCCATTTGTTCCAACCCGCTTGAATTCTCTGGATAACCTCCCTCTCAATCTCTCCACTCTCATGAATTATTGATCCTAAGTACCGAAAGTGGTTTTTGATGGGGACTTCTTGGTTATCAATCTTGACTGGTATTGTACTCCTACTCTCCTTGCTAAAATTACATTCCATATATTCTGTCTTAGTTCGACTAATTTTAAATCCTTCAAATTCTAATGCTTCTCTCCATAATTCTAGTTTTATGTTTACACCCTCTCTTGTCTCATCAAGTAAGACTATATCATCTGCAAATAACATGCACCAGGGAATCTCCTTGTGTAGATGTTTTGTTAGCTCATCCATAACCAATGTGAAAAGGTATGGACTCAATGCCGATCCTTGGTGCAATCTTATAGTGACGGGAAAATCACCAGTCACACCACCAGTGGTCTTAACATTTGTTATTGCTCCCTCATACATATCTTTAATTATGTCTATATATCCTTGCGAAACCCCTTTGCCACCCAACACTCTCCATATTAACTCTCTAGGGACTCTATCATAAGCTTTCTCTAAATCTTATGATAGAGTCCCTAGAGACTTAATATAGAATAAGGTGTAGAATTAACCATGTACATTTCCATCAAGAAGTTAAAGTAGTGAAAATACTAATTTGTAGAAAATCAAATCCTCATCATAGTAGAGGAACTTTGACATTAAAAACTTTGAAAAACTTGGAAAATTTGAATTTTTTTAAATAAGAATATGAAGAAAACTAGACATCTCATGCATGTCTACACCCTCAAACCTAAACTAAACATTATCCTCAATGTTTTGAAATATAGGACACTAAATGATAAATGAGTGGTGTAGAACCATGAGACTCTAAAAACCTTAGGTTGCCTCCTAGTAAGCTTGAAGTTAAAATTTTCATCCAAATGTTAAAAATTGAAAGTACAATGTGTTGGCCTCCAATGGAACGAAGGTAGATAATGGTGGAAGAACTTTTGGAATTAAATCTTCAATAATGTTGCAAGAATCATCAAGATCTAATTGATGATGATTAGCATTGAAAACTTTGAGCTTTAGTTTTGCAATATCCCATTCCTACAATTAATGATATTGGAAATTGCTAAAAACGGATGTCAAGAATCACCGAAATTTGACTACTATTGTTTGAAATAGGCTGGGTATCCAGTATAATAAAATCTATAGGAAATTAAAAATGGTCCACCTCTATTGAAACATCTTCAACCATACGATGTGGAATTTTAATTGATCTATCCACTAACTACAAAGTGGTGTCAGTTAGTTTTAGATCACCAAGCCCTAGCTGCTAAAAGACAGAATAAGGCAACAAATTAATACTAGCACCTTGATCAAGTAATGCACTATCTATAACATGTGTTTTCAATTACATAAGAAATGGTAGGACACCTTGGGTCTCTAAACTTAGGTGGGGTTTGGTGTTGTATTAAAGAATTCGCCTGCTTAGTGCTAAAGTATTTATTTTGCACATTGACTTTTCTCTTTGTTGTGTAGAGCTCTTTAAGAAACTTAGCATAAGTAGGAATATTTTTTAAAGCATTGAGTCATGGAATATTTATTTGCCCATGTTTTAACAATTCCATTATCTCATTGAAATTTGTTCATGCCTTAGCCTTGTTGAGTAACTGAGGGAATGGGGCTTTGGGCATGTATGGTGCCTCCACTATAGGCTCAAATGGAGTATGAGATTTCTGTCTAGTCTCGTTCTCCTGTGTTTTTTGTTAAGTGTGTAATTTTGACTAAAGACCCCTAGTTTAGCATTCAATTAGATCATCTAACCATTGAAAATTGTAAAATTTAGCTGAAATTGACTATCCAAACCTTAATTTTTAAAATCAACAATCAGATGATCATTAGAGCTTATTAGATGATTAATGTGAGGTTCAGATGATTATAATTTAGTCTTTTATTTTGCAAATAAACTAAAAGAGGGTTGGATGACTTAGATCTATGTTCAACGGTGTAGATCAAGTGAAGATCAATAAGGCAAGAGCCCTCAAAGGAAGAAGAGTCCTAAAAGGAAGAAGAATCCTAAATGGGAAGAAGAGGAGTTTACTAATAGGAATCTACCTCTTCAAGGAAAGAGTTGGAGGAAGATTAGGGAGGAAGATTAGGAAAGGAAAATAAAAAAATTTATAAAGAGGGTAACAATAGGGGGAAGAGGAGTTTTGTTTTTTTGGGTGTTCTGGTTGTCTTTCTTTGTTTGCTTTTCATTCTATTGAGGGTGTTCTTTTTTTTCTTTCTTTTTTCTGCTTTCCATCACTC
Source organism: Warburgia ugandensis (assembly GCA_035236585.1). Classification (NCBI taxonomy): domain Eukaryota; kingdom Viridiplantae; phylum Streptophyta; class Magnoliopsida; order Canellales; family Canellaceae; genus Warburgia; species Warburgia ugandensis. Next base: position 54,306,973 of record CP141139.1, on the reverse strand, counting down.
ATCTCTATCTTACATTACAACCCAGCTTTCCTCCATTCACCACACAAACCAGTCCCTCCATTGTTTTCTTCCTCTTCAGCCCTACATACCATCACACCACTACACAAGCCCTTTCACATTTCACTCTCTCTTTCACATTCACACCCCAGAAACCATATCTTCCTCCAACAATTACTGCACCAATTTTTTTCCAATTCCCATTTTTTTTGTTATTCTCTTTCCATCCCAAATCCCTTCGTTCACACCATCTCCAAAGCCCTCTTCATCAACCGTTGCATAGCTAGGCAAGAGCCAGCTTTGTTTCAGATGAAGTTAGATGTCATTTTTTTTCTTCACCACTCTAAGCTCACACCCAACACCCGAATCCCAGGACCCAGTTTTTACTACATCATCCATTCCACCCTCCATAGCACACCGCATCTGCTCTATGCACCTCTTCACTGCCCCAAAAAACTAGATCGTCTGGCTCTACTCTAGATGATCCAGTATCTCTGCAAAACTAGCTGTCTTTGGCAGCCCCACTCTGGCCAGCTTTCCCATCTTCTTTGGTGTCTTTACGTTGTCGGGTTTTTTTTTCACCTTCGGACGTCACGAAGAAGGAAACCCAACACGAGTTTCCTCCCGGGTTATCCTTCTCCCTCTCTTTTCTACTCTGGCTCCATCTCCTCCCTTCTTTAGCTTTCTTCTCCTTTGGGTTCTAATCTGGTTTTTTCTTAAAAACTAGATTTTTAGTCAAATTCCCTTTTTTCCCTTCTTCCTTTAATTAAAATTACATGTCTGTCCTTTTCTTTAATTACATCTGTGTCCTCTTTTTATTTACATCTGTGTCCCCATTTTATTTACATCTGTGTTCTTGTTCTATTTAAGTTTTATTTTATCCATCTTCTGATAGTGTTATCTAGGGACAGTGCTTTCCACAGACAGTGCAATTCAGGGATATTTAATTAGTTTTATTTTATGTTTTCTAGACTTGAAATTTATGTAAATTGTATCATTTGAATAAAGCTGAAGAGTTAGTTTAATATTGTTATTTTCTTTCAAGTTTTGGATAATTTTTTTTTTTTTAAACTCTTTATTTTTAAAGCGAGTCCCTATGTGATCAACTAGTATTTGCATAGCTATACTACAATAGCATATGCACTTGTAAAAATATCAACATTTTTACACTTTCATTTTCCTCATTCTTTTTCTCAATCTACCATACTTTATTATCAACCTTACTAGAACTCCTAAGGGTTGTGATAGAATTGAATTACTCATGGGGTCTTTGTGAACTAGACCCTAATTCTATTTGTCTATTAGGGTTTGGAATAGGTTGATTGGGCAACTCTCCTTTTTCCCCTTTCATTTAATTTAGTAGACAATTGGCTTATTTGCATCTCTAACTTAGTGATGGCTTAAGAATTTTTTGACTCTCATTCTAGAATTGAAGTAAAGTCTTGTTCATATCCTAATTTTGTTTTATGAGAAATTGAATATTATCCTCAATTGATGGTTTCTTTGGTTGTTGATGATGCTGAAAACCAGGTGGCTACTAAGAAGCTAAAATCTTAGGAAAGTTCTAAATAGGGGGATTCACAAATGTCACTCCCTAGTAATTAATCTTTGACCATGAAAAATTGGGATGCCTAGTACATCCTAGATTATAGGTCTCAGAATATGGATTATTGTTGTTAGGGTTACGATATGCACCAAGTGCATTCGCTTGCTCTAAAGTGTCTCCAAGGTACACTTTATTTGATGGGCAAGTTGTAGTCAGATGAGCTAGACTAGAACAAGTAGCATTGAGGTTTATGGGATAGATTAGCAGCCATGAAAGTGTAATGACTTCAGTTTTGTAACCTTGAAATCCCATATTGGTAATGAAAAGTTCACTTTTTGAGATAAGGGTATTTTGGTCATTTCATTGTTCACCCTGACAAGACCCAGAAATTTGGTCCTTAGAATAGTACCCTTAGGTGTGTCTTGGAAAAAGGAATCCAACAAGACCAGAATCACCCAAAACGGAGTTAAAATGAACAAGTTATAGCCCTTTGAAGTTCAAGGGCAAAATTATAATTAAATTTAAAACGAATTGGCCTGAGAAAACAAGGACCCGTTTTGATACGGGCACCCCTTTCTTCCCAAACATACTACATCACCGAAATTCTAGAATGTTGGTGTGCAGGGGGGAAACCACCGCCATTCCAGAACCCACCTTAAGCTCTATAAATAGAGCTCTTGGACGCCTCCAATGGCAGCCCAAAACCCTGAGAAAAACCAATCTTAGAGTTGCAGGCAAGAGGACAAACCGTGAAAAATATCCAACCACGAACCAGGTATGCCTTAAACAACTCCAAACCCATCTCCGCCTCAGTCTTAGGTTGAATGTCCCTAAGTTTTTGCATGAGAAACCATGCAAAACGGGGCTCTAGGGAGCCACAACAGACCCAGGGCAGGTGCTTGGGGCATTTTGGTTCGACAAGGTTGAACTAGGGCATCCTGAGGATGCCCAGGTCACCACAGAACCAAAATGCACCTAGTGCGATAAAGGGAAACTGACGGGTGCGTTCGTGGATGTGCCCGCAAACGAGAAAAGGGGTGGTGGCCCAGTGTGTCGGCGGACACGCTCAGTGTGTCGGTGGAACACGCAGCTTGATGACGCCTGGGAGCATGCGACCGCACTTGCTGGCCGATTACCACTCGACCAAGATGCAGGTGCGTCCCGGGAACAGTGACGCAAGGCCCGTTTTGGGCCTTCTATGTGTTCTTAACACTAAAATACCCATAACTTGAGTTCTAGGACTTTGATTGAGGCACCGTGAGAGGCGTTGTGTTCGTATCGATGGCACGGACAATCCTAACCCATAAAATACCTGATCAAGACCCTATCTAAGGTTAGCATGACCCTTAAACCATGATAGTGGTGTGAGGCCACTAAACCTTTGCAAACCTAACTATATCAAGGCCTAGTTAGGGACCTTAGGAGGCCCTTAGGCATGAGAATGTACCCTTAATGCCTAAGTAGTGAGGTAAACTATTCTAAAACCTATTGAAATAGGCCAAGCTAACCTTTTTTCCTAAACCATGTCCAAGAACGTACGAGGACAAGGGGACTAGCGCGATCAAACCATGTAGGTGTCCTATGGCTACTAGACTTTTAAAAAGAACCCATGATGCTTTGAGAATGCATGTTTTGAGTCATGGTTGCTTTTCTAATGCATGTTTTAAGTTTTTAAGTTACATGTCCTGTCTTTATGCATATATCATATAAACTTATGTTACATCCTTATGCACATGACCTGTTTAGCATCAATTGATTTCATAAATGAACTTAACATGCATATGAAAAATACATTGCACATATATTGCCAAGACATGTGTTACATGCATAGACATGTTTTGAAAAAGGATTCTTGTCTGCATGATACATGCATATACATGTTTTGAAAAAATAAAAGTTTCTTGCCTGCTTGTCACGGCACCTGTCGAAGTGTCATATACCCCGTGGAGGCTATGACCGAGAGTCCCTAGGTACCCGAGGACCACACAGTGCTGAGGTCGTGGGCATAGTGTGCCCTATGTTTTTGAGGATTTACTTGCATGCATATGGCATGACATGAGTATGGTCGACCATAGATCCATGAGTTGGATTCAATTGAGCATCTTATGCATATCATAGTATATGTTTATGATATCTATGTTACTTTTGACTTAGATTATGCGATTCTTTAAGTCGTCAATATTCTATTTTGACAATGGCTTTTAATATCGATATTGAGCATGAGTGTCCAAACATGCACATGGTTTAAAGAACATATGGTTTAAAACATAGCATGCATTGTAAAACTAGTAGTGATAGACTCCTACTAAGTATAGTGTATACTCACCCAATCCTTACTATATTTCAGATACAAGTAAACACTTAAGGACAGGATACACCAGTGACAAAGAACATCCAAATTAAGTACAAGTAACAAGTAAGTAAACCCCTACCTTATCTTTTAGTGAATGTTACTTGATTGTAGTTACTCTCTGTAGTTGGGGCTGTGACTAACACTTTCTTGGGAATAGAGTTGATTTAAAACTATGTCATGGTTATATGGTTTGAAAATGTATTTTGACACTCGAGGTTTTATACAAAAGATTGCTTTCCAAAACAAAAGATTTTCATGCATTTCATATTTCTAAAGCAAGAGATCTCACCTTTTTATGAAATTTGCATCATATGAAACCCGGGTCGTCATAGAAAGTTTCAAATATAGTTTCAAGATTGTCCATTCTTTCATATTAAGGCCTTAGTTTAATTACTTTTTCAACTATAGACTCATGCTTATAAGACCTGTATGACAGTACTCCAACTTCATATAAGCCCCCTCTCTTTTGTGGCTAGGAAATCCTCTCTCTCTCTGTCTCTCTCTCTCTCTCTCATGAGAATAGTCCCATTGTAGAGGATTGTCTGCTAAAGTTTGAAAAAATTCCCATGCCCCTGTTTCACTTTTCATCATAAGGGCCCCTCCACTTACTGCATCAACCATTTATTTATTTTGAGGTGTCAATGCCTCATAGAAATACTAAACCTACTACCATTTTTCTAATCCATGATGAGGGAACTTTTGTAGTAATTCATTCCATCTCTCCAAAGATTCATAATATTGTTCATCATCTCTTTATTGAAATAAATGATTTCCTTATGAAAGGCATTAGTCTTATGAACATGAAAGAATTTGTTCAGAAACTTCTTAGACAACTAGTACCATGTGGCAATGGAACCGAACTCTAAAGAATTAATCCATGATTTGGCTTTATCCTTTAGTGAGAAAGGGTACAACCTAAGTCTAATAGAATACTCACTAACATTTCTATACTTGAATATAGCACAAATATCAGGGAGTTCCTTGATATGTATGTATGGATCCTCTCTGTCATGACCATAAAAACATGGGAGTCATTGTATTACTTCAAGTTTAAGTTCAAAGTGGTCTGCATTGGTAGGTAGCAGTGTAATGCATGATGGAGTATTTAATTGGAGTGGTGCATAAAAATCACGCATACCCTTCTGCTCAACTATTGTCGGTGGTTCATCCATGGGGTTAGGAACTTGGTTTCCTACCCATTGTATATGTGTATGTTCAATTTCAGGATTTAATGGTACTAATTTAGTGTGTTGAGATCGAAGTCCTTGCATGCACTACATTGAAACCAAACAAAATGATGCAACCTCGACCCAAATGTGACTCATAACTCTATGTGCTATGCAAGGAAACAATTCCTAATGCTAGCAAGATTGTCTTAAAGATCTTTATTAATCTGTGAGGTTGTAGCTTTTAACTTAAAGCTAGACAGCTCCTCCTTAGATTCATAACTATTGCTTACTAGTGAGGTCTTACCTATGGTGGTTAATACAACTCTTATTGAAGAAGACATTTACACCCCAACATTCATCAACAAAACGTGTGGAAAAATCACTTGGATTTTGGATACCCATTGGAGTGGCAATAGATCTCCTCTTTCAAAAAGGTTCCTATGAGCTCAAAACCCTAAGTCTTTTGCTACTTGATTTGAGATTAAAGATTAACAATTGGGATGCAAGTGTACAAAGAATTGGATTGATTTCTTAGGTGTGTCCAGGATCTGGTGATGAAATCCAGTCCTTGTCTTATGAGGGTTCCTATGGGGCCCTTACTAACATTAAGTTCCATCCACCGTAAAGCGATAACGTGTAATGTAATATAAGAAAACAAACTAATGCAACCCATATGCTCTCCAACCAAAGGCTAGATAGGTGCTCTCTAATGCAACAACCCTAATTAAAGATGCAATAAATAATATGAATGATCCTAAAACTATATGAATTATTCTACCAATCATATGCAAATTATACTAAATGCAATCTAAATTAGGAAAAATAAATCAAAGTGAGGAATACTTACATTAGGCATTTTTCTTATAAAGATCAAGTGTGGGCCTCCATACCACACACTTGCCCTATTTTAAGACAACCCATTTAAAATTGAAATTGAAATTGGAAGTTACAATGGGCCTCACTAAGTTTCACAAAAAGAAAAGAAAAGAAAAAGGCCTATTCTAGGAAAGCAAGGAAATCCTATCTTTTGATGAAGCTCCACGTGCCAATTTCCCCTCGTACAAAAACAAGAAAGATATGTCAATTTATGAGCAACTAGCAAGAAATGAAATTGCAATGCAAACATCCTAATCTAATGTAACCTAAGTCTATGACTAAAGTTAAACAATTCAAAGAAGAATCTAACCACAAAACCATTGTGATTCCCTAGCAATGATTCCAAAAACTTGGTGTAGCTTTTAAAATTACTAACAAGCACATGAATCAATGTAGCATTTTCATGGAAGCAAGGTTGAACCCACAAGGAATCACATATTTTCCATGTATTGGATTTATTCATTTTATTTAGCTTTACCCATAAAAGAATGGTTTGGATTGGAGTAGGAGATTAAAATTCTCAAATTAGAAACATGCGTAGAATTAAAAACTAAAACTAAAAAAGAAACTTACCTAAATTAAAATTAAACAGTAAAAATGAAAACTTAATTAAATGCAATTAACTAAAGGAAACTACAACATTTTAGAAAGATTCAAACTAATCAATGAAACTTAAGGAAACTACTAAATTAAAACTTGCTAACCTAAAACCTACCCAAAAGGAAAATTTTTAGAAATCAAAAGGGAAACTTTCTAAATCTTAAAAAATATGAAAACTACTAATTAACAATTTCTAAAAGAAGATCATGCAAGTAACTTATCCAAAAGTCAAATAGGCAAGTGGTCTAATACCATGTGCATGGTCCATGGATTGTGCACATGGTTCTATGGCCCAAAAGGTGACATTTTTTTTCTTTAAACCCTAGGTTATTGCTAGTGTATAAGTTATGCCTCGTGAGGGGTTATAGTGAATATATTTACAAAATTTCATAAGGCTAAGTCCTTGATTTTATATCAGAGAATTATCATCCATTAGCATTCTACTAACTTTAACAACTTAATAAAGATTTCCACAAGTTATCCACATGCCAAAGCTATTCAATTATTGCCTTATCTAGGAGTGCAGTGTGTGTACAAGCTATATAAGTTTAGAATTCTAAACCAAAATGCTTACATTCCATTGGAAAAGTATCTTGACCTCAACTACTCAGTGGTATACAATCAGAAATAAAGCTCTCAAAGAAAAGGGTTTAAACAAATTTCTCTCAATATGGGATTGGATCCAACAATTTGATGATTCACATAGTTTCTTTTAAGCTTAGATAAGACAAAGCAATTATGATCCCTAAAAATAGATGCCATTACCAAGACTATTAATAATATTTCACCTTAATTCCCTTCATATTATATCTTCATTAAGGCTATCATCAATCTTAAGATTAATAGGTTTTTAGATAGGGAAAAATATAAGCTTGGGAATGGTTCTCAAAGAATGGTTATAAGGATTCAAATTATCAAATCTAAGTGTAAGTATTTTATAAATATTGGACAACTTTACTTTTGATTACATTGAAGTGAATATCTTTTTTGTTTTTCCTTTTTCTCTTCACAACTTTTTTTTTTCTTTGAGGTAAAGGCTTTCCTTTTCCAACACTTTGATATTTTTCACTTCTTAGACTTTTGTCCTTTTTCAACCATCTCTAGTCATTTTTTAAAATAGGTAATGGATACTTTATCTTTGGGTTTCTAGGTCAAGGTAAATGGGATTTTAAAAAGAAAAGGTTTACTAAGAAGCTCAAACAGTCTAACTAGTGGTATAATATACTAGGTAGACTTTATTTCTTTGAGCTAACAATAAGATAGCCTATCTCACTTCCTAGGTTTCTTAATGCTTATCAACTTCAATAAATATTCAAGAAAGAAAATTAGTACTCTTATTGATTCTTGGCATTGCCAAAACAAAGGACATTAGGATCTTTTAAAATTGATGATTGCTGAAGAATATATGGAATTAGATATAACCCTCAGACAGATGATAGTCTCTAATACTCAATGGTCTCCACTAATTTCCTTAGGGTCTATTAGTCTGTTGTGATTTTTAAGTTAAACTCATAAGCACATAAATCGATCATAATAATTCATGCAAGGAGTACAATCCCATGAGGAATTGACCGAATGTGATATTAGTAGTCCTTAATTTATCTAACCTAGCCAAATTAAGGAGATCTCTTTCCTAAACTAAAAATGAAGGATTAACATATGAAAGATGGAATTATGCCAAAACTAAAAAATGATAAACTTAACAACATACTTTCTAAAAATACAACTTTCCTAAATTAAAAACATTCTTAATTTGAAAAATTCCTAAAAATAAAATTTAACAATTTTCTTAAATCTAACTTCTAATTTGAAAATTTAACAACTAATATAAAGAAACAAGCAAGTAATCTACACTTTCCTAAATTAATTTCCTAAACATGTAATTGCTAAAGAATGCAAATGTACGCATGAGAATGAAAAATTTACTAGCTAACAAACTAATCAAACAACATACTAAACAAATTAATCTAGACTAATATTCAAACTCTACTTAAACTAACTTCCTAATATGATTGGATTCAACTAACTTGAATTTCACCACCAAATTATTCAAAACCATGTGCACCACACATTGGTTGTGCACATGGTATCAAAGTGATTTGGGAATTATTTTTCATGCTGGTTGAGATGAACAATTAACATCTAAAATAATGGACTATAAATGGGCAAGGAGAGTGTTACCAATATTATATGAGCATCAGCCCAAAGAGCCTTCAAAATCATGCATTCAACATTTAGAGTTCTACACATGGTTTCAATAGGTTTTGGGTTGAATTGATTGGTATTTTAAAACAAGGAACTCTATTAATCATCACACCATGAAATCAACTCCATGCAAATAAGCAAACATAAAGAGATAAAAAAGAGATCCATTAATCATGAATTGTAGTGAAAAGAAAGCAATATTACAAACATGGTGTGTTCTATTCATGAAATAGGTGCACCATGCTTCACAACATATAATCAAAAGTTGATCCCCAATACATTTTAATCACTATCTCAAACTCTAGAAAGTTTGCATGTGAACAATTAAGGATAAACTATTGGAAAGGAAACATGAGAATGGAAGCACACACAAAAGATCTAAGCAAGGAGAAGAATAGATTCAAGGTGAGTTTCCCTTGGCTATCACTTCATGGGAAAAGCAATCTTGAATCACAAGCAAAAGAGAAACTAAGGAAATGGAAAATCATTCAACTAGCAACAATGAAAGTTTAAGAAGAAGAAAGGGAAGAAGATAAAAAAGGCACCAAATAACTATTAAAGCAAGAACTAAAAGGCCAAGGCTTAGGTGTGAAGCATACTTGGGAAAGGGCAGCCCACCTGGGAGAGGATAGCAGTCATCGAAGGAGAGAACATGGAGGTCTAATGAGGTAATAGAAAGGTGAAGAAAAGGATGCCCCATAACTTGGAGTAGGCGTTCTTTTCTCTCTTTAAAAGTTGTCCTCTATTCTTATCTTCCTAGGCTCCTTTATTATTTATTTCCTAAGTTTTCTAGGGTACCTCAAAGTAAAGTAGGGTGGGGGAGAAAAAGCAAGGGAATTAGATGACTAGGATTAGATATAAGAGTGATGCTTAGAGTTTTTCAAAGAGCAAAGCAAGTGGGCCGCTTTGGAGTGCATTAAGGTGGGAGACACCACTTTTTTAAGAGGGGCCTATCCCTTTGAAAAAATCATTGAAGGAGCATTGAATATGGCAAGTTGTTGGAGATATGAGGTAAGAGAGATAGGGTGATGTGGAGAGTAAAAAACCATGGTGATTGGTTGGGTTATAGAGAAATAAGGAGGTGGTGGAGTGGAAAGAGATGATTGCCTAGCTAGTTTTCTAAGAAGTAAGGATTGGTTGGATGGTTGGAATAGAAGTAGAAAGGTGGGGAAGTCTTTGAAAGATAAGACTCTAGAATTGAAAATGAAATTCGTAGTGCCCCTTAATGGTGAGGTGAAAAGTGAGAAAAAACATGAAAAAATAATTAAAATAAAATGAGTTCTTCCTATTTGTCTATGTGTAACTTATCCTAGTGGATTTTACCTCAACTATCTTCAAAATATGCTCATAAATTCCAAGGATAATTATTTGGATTCTCCTCCAATCATAGCCTTCCATGTAGCTTGGCTTATGTGACTTAATGACTTGGCTTCATGGCTGGCTTAGATGGATTTCTTTGCTTAGCTTGAAGGCTCAAATACTTGGCTTTGATGGCTAACAAGACATAGCTTCTACTCTTGTTGATGGCTTGAATATAGATAAGTAGCTTAAGTGAAATCAATGCAAACGTGGTGGACTTTGCATGGTTTGTGCATGGCCCACTTTGGCCACTTTTGACTTCTTCAATTCCATCTTCAAGTGATCTTAAGATGAACTGAACCCTTGATTTCATATTGAAGTTATACTTTGAGGCTTTGACTCAATTATTTGATCGTGATCATCAATTTTCATTTTAATTGATCTCGCCCATTAGATCATCATCTTGCTTCCTACAAAAAGTGAAAAACTATAATTAAATTCTAAAAAAATATGATTAATCACATATTTACCTTTGATTGGCCTTTGAACCTATAAAATATCAATTTTTTTTATCTTCTAGGTTAGAAATGCATGTGTTATGAATTTTGGTTAAAAACCCCACTTTGTCCATATAAGTTATAACACATGGGTAACTAATTAAGTGGTTTTTATGCAAAGTTAACCACTTATCATAGTCATAACCATCGATCAGTCAAGATTTATGCATTGTGTGTATGTTTTTTTCATGATTTAACTTTCATAAAATACTTTCGGACATAAATTAGATGTAGAATTAATCATATGCATTTCTATTAAGAAGTAGAAGAAATACTAAGACTCAAATAATCCAATTGTCATCATAATAAATGAACTGTGGCCTTAATAACTCTTGAAAACTCAAAAAACTTTTTTATTTTTATTTTTAAAAAATAAAGAAAAGCTTAGACTAATGCATATTTACACCCTCAAACCTGAACTAAACATTGTCTCCATTGTTTTAAAACGTAGGACTCTTGTATGATAAATGGGTAATGTAGAACAATGAGACTTTCTAAAAACCCAAAGTTGCCTCTCAGTGAGCACTAAGTTTAACATCTTTAGCCAGACATACATCGCCATGACAAATACAAATTTAATGATGAATTCTGGTATAAGAAAACATGCTAAGGTAGGTCATGGTATATAGGTTCCTTTAACAATATCTCCTCTACTTTAGGATTGACCCACTCTAGATAGGGATTCAACCTTTGCTCATTATCTTTGAAAATCTCTCCATCCTTTTCTATCTTGATAGCCCACTTGGATATACATGTTGTAGTATAGATGCAATCTAGAATTACAAAAAATGACCTTTTGTTAGGAGAAAGACTTTCGTAGGATGTGACTATCACTATTGATTTCATTTAGACTTTGTATATATTGGCTAACTCATATTCATCTTTCCCAAGCTTATCCAACTCATTGAGTTGGAGTTTCATGTGGGCTCCAATAGTATCTAAGACAAAATTAAGCTTTTTAATGGCCCAATATGCTCTATGCTCAAGTTCTATTGGTAGGTTACAAGCCTTTTCATCAATCGAGTAGTAGGTTGACACGCCTATAGGGGTTTTAAATGCAATATGATAGGCCCATAAAGCATCATTAAGTCTTAATGACAAGTCTTTCCTATTTGGACTGACTATCTTATCCAAAATTCACTTTATCTTCCTATTTGGCACATCTACCTATCCATTAGTACGAGGATGATAAGGGGTAGCAATCCTATGGATAACACCATATTTCTTCATTAAGTTCTCAAACACTCTATTGCAAAAGTGTTTCTCCCATCAGTAATTATGACCCTTGGGATACCAAAGTGTGTAAATATATTTTCTTTTAAGAACTTGACCACCACTTTGTGGTCATTGATTCTACATGGTATGACTTTGACTCATTTAGACACATAGTCAACTCTCACTAGGATGCACAGATAACCAAAAGACTTAGGAAAAGGTGACCTAAAATCAATGCCCCAAATATCAAAAGCCTCAAAGATAAGAATGGGGTTTAAGGGCATCATATTTCTTTTTCCTATGCTTCCTAACTATTGACATCTAGCACACACTTTGTCGTAAGCATGTGAATCCTTAAAAATGGTTGGCCAATAAAAACCACATTGTAACATCTTTGTAGCCATCTTTCTAAACTAAATAACCACCGCATGCTTGGTCATGTCAAAAGGAAAGGATTTCACGATGCCATTTTCTGGTATACACCTCCTAATGACCTAATAAGAATAGTACTTAAACAAGTATAAGTAGTCCCATGCAAAGTGTTTTACCTCAACACTAAATCATTTCCAATCTTGTTTAGAGTAGTGTTTATGCATTTGAGGTGGATTTTCTACAGATGGTACTCGAACTGAATCCGAACGAGGATTTGGTCCAATTAACAAAATATGCATACCAATTCAACTCAGACATGTGAAAAAATTGTTCACCCAGAAATATTTCCATTATGGGAAAATTCTCAAAACTATAATCCACAACTAACTTTGATAAATGGTTGCTACAAAATTTTTGGAACCTTTCTTATCCCAAATTTCTAAATCAAATTCCTAAAGAAATGGCATCCATTGGATCAGCCTTGGTTTAACATCCTTCTTAGAAACAAGGTATTTTAATGTTGCATGGTCTTAGTAGACAATGACCTTAGATCCTAACAAGTAACATCTAAACTTGTCCATGGAAAAATAAACTACCAACAATTCTTTTCCTTTAATGGAATAATTGAGTTGGCCATCATTGAGTGGCTTGCTAGCATAATATATCACATGGGGGAGTTTGTTAATACACTGCCCCAACACTACCTAATCGCATAATCTTAAGCATCATACATTATGTCAAATGGTGTCTCCAATTTGATAGCTGAAAAATAGGCACAGAATTTAATTCAACCTTCAAGTGCTCAAATGCTTTAAAACAATCATCATTGAAGCCAAAGGTTGCCTACTTTGTAAGTAAATTATATAGAGGCTTAATAGTTTTACTAAAGTCCTTGATGAATTGTCTATATAAACCGGCATGGCCTAAAAGTTAGTATATTTCTTTCACCGTCCTTAGAGAAGGAAGGTTAGAGATTAAATATACGTTGGCTTTGTCTCTTTCTATACCATTATGTGAAATGATGTGGCCTAGAATAATGTCATCTTGAACCATGAAATGACATTTTTTCTATTTTAGCTCTAAATTATTTTCTTAACACCTAGCAAGGACAAGTTTTAAATGGTGTAGCCACTCATCAGATGAAGAACCAAACACAATGAAATCACTTCTTAAAACCTCTCCACCATATGTAAAAATATGCTTAACATACACCTTTAAAATGTAGTTGGAGAATTACAAAGTCCAAAAGGCATACGATGGTAGGCAAAGGTCCCAAAAGAATAAGTGAAGGTAGACTTCTCCTAGTCCTTAGATACTATGAGGATTTGGTTATAGCTGGAGTATCCATCAAGAAAGTAGTAATAACTATGACCAGCTAACCATTATACCATGTGGTCCATGAAAGGAAAAGGAAAGTGGTATTTTGTTGTGATCAAGTTCAATTTTTAGTAATCTATAAAAATTCTTCAACCAGTGGTCATGCGAGTGGGGACTAACTTGTTATCATCATTTTTAGATTGCCATGATTTCAGACTTCTTGGCGACAACCTAAACTAGGGTGACCTAAGTACTGACTGATATAGGGTAAATAACAACAACATCTAGAAGTTTTAGCAATTCATCTCTCTATACCTATTTCATATTAAGGCTAAGTCTTCTATGTGTTTCCCTAGGTGATTTAGTACTCACTTTTACCTGAATTTTCTACATAAACACAACAAGGCTATTCCCTTTGAAGTCCACTATGGTTCACCCTCAGGCTATCTTGTGTTCTCTAAGAACATCGAAGCTTACATTCTTGTTCTTGATATAGAGTAGAGGCTATGCTTATAGGCAACGATTGATCTTGTCCTATGTAAGAATATTTTAGATATTCAGGGTAAAAGCTTAAGGACTAAGGTAGGTGGATTTTCTATTGATGATACTAGAACAGAATCGGAAGGAGGAAGTGGTTCTATTAGAGGTCACCATTTAGAGGTATTCATTATAGTGCAACATAGAAAGGGTTATTTATCTCATCGATGGACTTTTCTATATCAAAATCTCTGTTAAAGTGTGCTAAATGTGCTTGAATTGGGTTTGGGATAGATAATGTTGGATTAGCATCTAAAGTAGAACTTCAATTAATTTGACTACATAAGAATGATCTAGGTCTAGCTGCTGATGATTTGCATTAAAAACATTGAGTTTGACTTCATATTGTTGAAGGATAATTTCATCACATCATTTCTACAATTGATGATGGCATTGGATGTTGCAAAAAATGGATGTCCAAGAATTACTGAGCTCAGACTATCGGGATCTAGCATAGGCTGGCCATCCTATGGGAATGTTAAACTAGTCCACCTATATTAGAACATCCTGAGCCATACCATGTGGAGTCTTCACTGATTTATCTGCTAACTACAAGGTGGTGTTATTTGATTTAATGTCATCGAGCCCAAGTTGTTCATAGACAGAGAATGGCAACAAATTTACATTAGCCCCTAAATTAAGTACGTCCTTATCAATGACATGGTTTCCAATAACATGAGATGGTAAGACAACCTGGATCTCAAAACTTAGGAGGGGTCTGGTGCTGAATCAAAGAGCTCACCTACTTGGTTAGGAAGGTTTTCTTTACATGTTGAGCTTGCACTTTTGTGTGCAGAGGTCTTTAAGAAATTTGGCATAAGCAGGGACATCTTTAATGGAATTGAGTAAAGAGAAATTTATTTGCAAATGTTTAAACACATCCATTATCTCAGGGAAATTAGTTCCTTTTTTAGCCTTATCTAACAACTGAGGAAATAAGGCTTTAAGCACATAATGTGCATCCATTATAGGCTCAAATGGAGAGGGCGAGGTCTATCTTTTTGCTCTCTCCTGTGTTTCAACTGGTTCATTCTCGTCCATAATTTTTTTACTCTACCCCTACCTTGTTATTAACTTGATGTTGTTGTTTTAAATTAAACTCACAAGCGCACAAATCATTTGTAATATAGTAGGCTAATGTGGTCGATCCCGCAAGGAGTTGAACTAATGCCATGCGATAGTCCCTACTTTAAACTATCTAACCTAGTTAAAATTCAAGTGATTTTTGACCTCTACTAAGAATGGAATTTAAAACATGAAATTGGAAACTAAAAATAAACAAGAAACATGCTAATAAAACATGCACTTTCTAAAATTAAAACTTTCCTAAACTAATAACTTCTAATTTTATGACTTTCCTAACTAAAAACTTTCCAAAATTGAAACTTTCTTGAAATATAATTTATCAACTTTCCTAAACTAACTTTCCTGAGCATGAAATTAACAACAATTTTATGGAAAACATGCTTCAACAAACTACTTTACTAATCATGAAAACTAGGAAAAGTAATCAACCAAATAAACTATTTTAACAAGTGTGACAAAATTATTCACTTTCCAAACTCACTAAGATGCAAACTAATGGAATCTAACTATGACTAAATAAGAGAAATAAAGAAAAAGTTACCTCTACCAAACAATGAAAGGCAAACTAACCAATCATCATGCATGTAACCATGGAATGGTATACATGATTCACTGGATAGGAGTGGATTTAATCAACTACTTTGAGACCTAAGCATGCAATCTTATTCTAACATTAACTAAAATGTCTAAAAATCTAGTGGGGATCTTTAAAAATCAAGTGAACATGAGTTATTTGGTGCTAGAAATTAACATACACCATTCATGCAAAGAAATTCCAGCAGTACGGTAATTGAAACATTTAATGAATAAAACATGTATAATATGGAATTAATCACTTCTAATGCAATCAAACATTCAATAACAATGATAATTGACTGCTGCAAACAAACATGATTTGAAAATTCCAACTGACTTCATTGAATCAAATCAAAAGTTCATCAACATAATACTCCATACATGTAATTCAAATCTGAAATTTAAATGTTATTACATTGATGTTCACTTGAATTTCTTCTTCAATTTTTCCAACAATCACTCATGACCTAATGAGCTTGAAATCAAGGGAAATCCTGTGGAAAATTAAGAAAACAACCAATGGAACTTAAGCAACCAAAACTGGAAAATCAAGAGGGCTGAAAGAGAAAAAGGATGCAATGAAAGGTAAAAAGCAAAACTCAATTCAAGATGACTTCCCCTGGCTATCACTTCAAGAGAAAACCAGCCTTGAATCTTAGTTTTAAAAGAAATGAAAGATAAAGGAAAACAAGGCAAATTAGCATGAAAAGAAGTAAATTCCAACAAAGAGAATAAGAATGCTAACCAACCTTCAAAGTTGAATCAAAACCTCAAAAATCCTAGGTTGAACACTTGAGAAAGAAACATATATGTTGGAAGGAAGTGGCATCACCCAAAGACTCCACAAAACAATAAGCAAAAGAGGTAAAAGTGGGCCATAGGAAGGGGCATCCTCCTCTGTATTGAAGGAGGCATCTTTTTCCTAAGTGGGAAAAGTCTTTTTGCTTGGATTTTTTGCTGGGTTTTTATGCCGTTTTACCTACTCTTTCTAGGATGCCTCAATGATAAGGTGTGGTGAGGATTAAATTTTGTCAATTTGAATGACTAGGATGGGGGAAAAGCTGGGATATCAAATAGGAAAAGTGGGTGGAAGGAGGTGGCTGCCTTAGAGGGAAGTAGGTGGGAGATGCCACCTTTTTAGGAAGTGGCGTCTCCCCCCTTTCAAAATTATTAAAACACCTATGTTTTAGGAAGGTGGGTGGGAATGAGATGGAAAAGAGATGGAGGCTGTTAAGTGGAGAGTTTCAGTTGGTTGGGATGTTTCCTAAGACGTGGAATGAGACAAATTTTTGGTAATTCGTAGTGCATCTTAAGGGTGAGGTGAAACTTAAGGAAAAAGTAGAAAAAAGTGAGAAAAAGACTAAAAATGGAAGGCTCTTATCACATTGATCCACATGCCATGTTATTCTAATAGATTTCCCCTTAATTATGTTCAAAATATCTAATGGATAACTCTCTTCAATCTCCTCTAATCCTAACCTCCCATTTAGCTTAGCTTTATGGCTTAGATGGCTCACTTTGAAGGCTTCATGGTTGGCTTTGGAAGATTTCTTAGCTTGACTTCTTAGCTCATCCTCGAGCTTAAGTGGATTGAGTGTTTGGCTTGAATTCCTTAACTTGCCATCTTCTCTCATGGCATATATGGCTAAGGTGGCTTAAATGCAAAAGTGGTGGGAATGCATGGCTTAATTCATGGGACCACTTTGGCCATCTTTAGCTCCTTTACTCACATGCATTATTGGTCGACAAGATGATCTTGGCCTTTGGTTTGTGTTGAACTGGTGATTTTGAGGCTTTGTCTCGATCTTTTGATCTTGATCTTCAATCCATCCCGATCGATCTAAATCATTGGATCACCTTCTTACTTGTTACAAAAAGTGAAAAACCCTAATTAAATCTTAGAAAAATATGATTAATAACATATTTACCTTGGACTAGCTTCTGGACCTATAAAATAGCAAGTTTTGGGTTATTAGGTAAAAAATGCATGTGATATGAATTTTGGTCTAAAAACCCTAACTTACCCCTAAAGTTGTAACACATGAGTAAGTAATTGAGTGGTTTTTATGTGAAATTAGACACTTATCACCTAGTGGCCACTCTTAAAGGTAGTTATGGATTTTGCTTGCTCAAGTTATTTGCTTGGGCTTGACCCTATTTCAAGCTAGCCCTTAGGGTTTGAAATTAACTAACTAAGAAACTGTTCCTTTCCTCTATCATTCAATATAGCAGACAATTGATTCATTTGCATTTCTCATTTGGCAATAGCTTGAGAATTTATAGTTGATCATGCTAGGCCTTATTAGTCTCCTCCTATTTCTTAATGAGCAACTCTATATCATCCTTAACTAATGGTTTCTTTGGTTGTTGAGTAAGCTAAAAAACAATTGGTTGTAGAGGAACTAAAGCTTTAGGAAAGTTTTGTTCAGGGTTTTTCATATATGGACCTCTATGGTAATTGTTCTTTGACCATGACAAGTTAAGGTGGCTAACCCATCTTGGAGCATAGGTATTAGAGTATGGATTATTGCTAGGATTATGATATGCATTCTAAGCATTTGCTTGTTCCAAAAGATGTTTAATGTACATAGTAATAGATAGACAAATTGTAGTTAAATGTGTCAGGTTAGAACAAATAGCTTAAACCTCTTGTGGAGGTTTCATGAGGCAATTCCAGCCATGACTACATCTAGTATAGCATCAATTTTTTGGAACCAATTTTCTACCTTATCCATTTGTCCTACCAAGGAGTCAAATTTGTAAGACATATTTGTGGTCACTCATATTTCATATAGGCCTCCCTTCTTTTGATGCTAGGTATTTCTCTCTTTCCTATTAGAAAAATCCCATTATTGGGAATTTCCAAAGCCTCTATTTCATTTTGCAACATGAGGGCCCCTCCACTAGTTGCATTACCATTTGTTTATTTTGAGGTGTTATTGCCTCATAGAAGTAATGAACTTGCTACCATTTTTCAAAACCATGATAGGGACACTTTTGCAGCAACTCATTCCACCTTTCCTAACATTTATAGTTTTCTTCATCATCTCTTTACTAGAAATTGATAATATCCTTATGAAGGGCATTGGTCTTATGGACAAGGAAGAATTTATTCAGGAACTTTTTAGGCAAATATTACCATGTGGCAATGGAACCAACCTCTAAAATGTTCATCTCTAATTTGACATTGTCTTTCAATGAGAAAGGTAACAACCTAAGGCTAATAGAATCATTTGAAACATTTTGAAATCTTAATGTAATGCAAATATCAGGGAATTCATTAATATGTAGGTATGGATCCTCTCTATCTCGACCATAAAATGTTGGAAGCAATTATATGACTCTAAGTTTATGTTCAAACTGGTCTATATTTGTGGGTACTAAGGTGATGTATGATGTGTATTTAACGAGAGTAGTGCACAGAAATCTTGAATGGCCTTGTGCTCAGCTAATGCTAGTGGGTCCACAATGGGATTAGGAATTTGATTTCTTACCCCTTGCCTATGGGTTCATTTAATCTCATGATCAAATGGTACTAACTCAATGTTTTAACATCGACAATCTTACAGGTACTATAATGAAAAACCTATCTAAATAGTGCAACCTAATTTTAAATGTGATTGCTAACTGTAGATGATGCACAATCAATCCTAATGGTTCCCTGTCGAGCTATTTTGATTATATTTGTTAATCTGCAGGGTGGTAGCTTGTAGACCTAGATCTAGCCAATTCCTTTCATCTAGACTCAATTACGGGTTACCAGTTAGGTTCTTCTCTAAAGTGTTTAATACAATTCTCATGGAAGGAGGCATTTAGATCTAAATAACTAACAATTAAAGGTGTGGGAAGATCACTTGGATTTTGGATACCTACTATAACCACAATGCTTAGAAGCCACTAGAGGTACAATAGATCTCCTCCTTCTAAAAGTGTCCTACAAGATTGAAACCCTAAGTCTCTTGCTATTTGATTTTAAATTAAGATTTTAAGGGTTGGGATTGAGAAAATACAAGGCATTGATTTCATTACATATGTGGCCTAAGGATATGGTGATAAAATTCAATCCTTATCTTATGAGGGTTCCTATGGGTCCTCCATAAAGCATTAAACATGTAATGCAATACCAGTACAGGAAACTAATGCCTATCTATATGCTATCTTATAAAGTAAACTTTGTTAAATAAGTGAAATCTAATGCAATAACCCTAAATAAAATGCAACTTGTATAATGAATGATCTTAATCTCTATGAATTACACTACCAACCAATATGCAAAATAAATAAACTAAGTGCAACTATACTAGGAAAATAAATGATGGTGAGAGAAGATTATAGTGAGGTTTTGATGAAGATCAAGTGTTGGTCACCATACCTATTTAAAATTAAAGAAATACTTGCAAATTATGATGGAACCTCAGTACAAGTTCACTTTAAAAACCCATTCTAAGAAAGCAAGGAAATAGTAATTAAGTTGATAAAGCTTTGGCCCATAGGATCGTTGCGCCTTCTTTCCCCAAATTTGCCTTGTACAAGAAAGAAAGCTGTCAATATGTGAGAAACTAGCAAAATATGCAACAATGATGCAAAAAACCTAATATAATGCATCCTAAAACTACGACTAGAGATAAAAATTCTAAACAAAGATCCAACCACAAATACATTGCAATTCCTCGACAACAGTGCCAAAAACTTGGTGTAGCTTTAAAATTACTTGCACGCACACATAATCAAAATAGTAATTGCATGTGAGTGAGGAAGGTTCCACAAGGAATCTCATGGAATTTTTAATTGATTGGATCATATTTATGTTGCTTATCTTAGTTAAAGAAAGAGAGTTTTGATTAAACTAGGAATTTAACAACATGGAATTAGAAACATGCATTAAATTAGAAACTACAACTAAAGAAAACTTTCTAAAATAAAGATATTCAATGGAATTAGAAACTTTCCTAACTAACATGTATTAAACAAAAGAAACTAATGTAAAATTATAATGAATGAATCGTGCAAACTTAAGAAAACCTACTAAAAAAGAAACTTTCCTAAATTACCACTTTCATAATCCTAAAACTTTCTAAAAGTAAGTTAAGAAAATTTCTAAAGTTAAACTAAGAAACATATAGCTAAACAAGGAATACTAAATTATCATGAAGCAAGGAAACAATAAACCACTTAATGGTGCATCACCCAATCACCATGTGCATGACCCATGGAGTTGTGTGCAATGGAATGCATGAACTAACAGCTTACTAGAATGGGATATAACTAAAACAATAACTAAAATATCTAAAATGCTAATTGTGTTTCTAAGGAATCAAGCAAATAAATTATATGGGCTGCTGAAAATTATGCATGAATCATGAAAGGTAAAATCGAGAAATATGGTGCTCATGAAACTTAAATCAAATAATGCATGGACTAATATGGTGCATGTAATTCAAGGCATGAAACATTATCACAAAACCATAACATTAATGAACTTCAACCATGGGAATAACCAAGAGAAACTTTGAATGAATCATAAACTTTATTGGATGGACTTTGGTACATGAATATGCACATGTATATAGAGAACAAATGTGAAAATTGTGGAGTATTATAATGCCTATAACATGATTCAAAGAAGTCCAACAATCTCAAACTAATATCTGTCAAAAAGAGACTAAGAGAGTAAAAGCATGAAGATAGGAAAGAAATCAACAATAACTAGTCTTATATTTAAGTGAGAAATAAGGAAAAGATGAAGGAGACACAATAAGATTCAAAGTTACTTTTCTCTTGGCTATCACTACTAGAGAAAAATAACTTTTGATCTTGAATAACTAAACAAGAAAATTAGGAAAAGTGAAAGAAAAAATGAAGGGAGAACAAATAGGAACTATGTGTAGTAAAATAAACAATAAAGAAATCAGTAAATAAGAAATGAAAGCAAGGTACCAACTTGGGATTGAAATACAAAACCCAAGGAGAAAACACAAGGAAAAGATTTGGAAGACAAGGAAAAGTAGCCAAGATGTTGAAGTCCAAGCTCTAAGAGTACATACAAGTTGATATGTGATGTCAATTTTCTATAAACATCACCAAATTAGTAGCTCATGTGTTATAAACTATAGTGTCAAATTAGGGTTTTTGGCCAAAAACTACAACGCATGCATTTTTGACCTAATAAATCAAATATTTGATCATTTGTAGGTTCGGAAGGTAATTCAAAGTAATTATGAGAATAATCATATTTTTTAGGAATTAATTAAATTTTTTCATCTTTTGTAGGAGTTAATATGATGACCCAACGGCCGAGATTGATTGAGATGAAAATTTAAGATCATGATCAAAAGATCAAGTCAAGGCTATTGATGTCATCAATCAAGAGTGAGATCTAGATCACCTTAAGGAAAGTAAAGGATGGAATTGAGGAAGCTAAAGGTGACTAAAGTGGGCCCCTGTATAGGCCATGGAAATTCCACCACCTTTTGCATGGGAATCGCTCAAGTCACCTAAACCATATAAGCCATGAACAAGGTGACAAGTTAAGGAGCCTAGCCAGCCATCAAAGCCAAGGGCGTTGAGCCACCATGTCAAGCCTTAAGAACCCCCAAAGCTAGTTATGAAGCCAAGCTAAATGAGTTCTTAAAGCAAGCCATCAAGCCACTTAAGCCAAGCTACATGGAAGGCCATGATTGGAGAAGAATCCAAAGCAAATATCCATGGGGTTTTTAAGAGGATAATGATAAGATATTTGGGGGAAAATCAATGGTGAAGCCTGCATGTGGACCAATAAGAAGTGCCTACCTTTATTTTCCTTTTTTCATCTTATTTTCCACTTTTTTTCTCTCTCTCCACCTCACTCCACATGATTCCCACGAATTTTTACTTGGGGTGAAAGTCTTCTATGTAAAACTGCCACCTTTCAAAAACTCTCACTCACCCAATCATGATCCCACTTTCTTAACTTCATCATAAATCCAACCAACCAACCACCTCTCTCTCTCTCTCTCTCTCTCTCTCTCTCTCTCTCTCTCTCTCTCTCTCTCTCTCTCTACAAGGGATAAACACTCCCTATAAAATGTTGGTGCCTCCCACCTTGACCACTTACTACCTCCATGGTTGCCCTAGATCTAATCCTAGCCTTATCTTTTCTCTCCATATCACCTCCACCTTAGGATGACCTATTATCTTGATTAGGAAGCACCCAAACCATTTAAAAGCACATAAGGTTTCCAATTGAAAAATAAAAAAGTAGTTTGGAGAAGTGGAGATCACCCCATCCTTTGAAAGAGGAATCTCCACCTTTCCCTCCTTCCCAAAACTCTTGACAATTTTCTTGTTGAAGGAAACCCTCTTCCTTCATCATTCAACACCTTATTATTCTTGTTTGGATGTCCTTCAAGTGTTAGGTTAGTTGCCTTTCCATTCCATGTTTTGTTTGCCTTTAGTTATTACTTTGTTTCAATCATTGCTTTCATGTTTTGTTTGTTTTAGTTAGTTCTTGTTTTACTTTGATTCTTATACTCTATTCCCACCTTAGATCCTTGAATCTAAGGACTACAACTCTTTTGTAGTGACAATAAAGAGAGTGTAGTTCTTAGACCAAGTCCTTGCCATCTTTTTCCTTAAGTTCCTTTCTATCTCTTACTTTATTTCCCTTCTTTTTCCCTTGTTTCACTTAGATCTTCCTTGGATATGGCATGCATGCTTATGATTGAATGTTGAAAGATTGAAGCTTTTTGTTTTCCTTGTAATTGAATCCTTGGATGGTGCGCACACTTCAAGGAGGATGCACACCAATCTTGTACTTTATTTTAAATCAGTTAAAGTGATGTGGTTTCTTGTTTGAATGCTTAGCTTTCATGGATGATGATTTGATTTACTTATTGCTTTTCATGTTTCTTGAATCACGTCTATTAGATAGTTGCCTACATATTTCATTTATGTTTCTACATAACATCATTCTAGATTAGTTTTTCATCTTAAAATTTCATACACCACACACTTAAAACCATACACATCATCCATGGGTCACGCACATGGTCTTGATGTGCAATTCCTTAAATGATTGATTTCTTGTTTAGGTTTACATGCTTTAATTCTAATTTCATTCATGCATCCCATAATAGATTATTTTACATCTTAGTTCATGCATTCTCTCATATCTCATCCATGCTCTCTAATATCCTTGGTTTCATGTATTTATCTATCTTAGTTCCATGCATACTAAGGTCTTTTATATCATTAGTTGTAGGTGCACTTATTTGATGAATGAATTCCTTTGTTTCACATATTTGGTTGAATATTTTAGTTGCAGGGTAGGATAGGTTAGTTTAGGGTTAAGGTTAATTTGCATATTAGATTAATTTTATTCAATTTTCATGTTTAATTTTAAGAAGGTCCAAATTTAGAAAGTTTTCAATTCCATGCACGTGTTTAGTTTCATGGTAGTTAATTTCTTAGTTTAGGTTAAAACTACCTTCATTATCTAGAATAAGTAGCTTAAGTAAGGACCCATAAAAATGCACAAACTGTTCTATTCATCCTGGGATTAGCCTCACTAGCATGCTATACTATAATTAATTTGTGTGCTTGTGAGTAAAATAAAACATCACAACAAGTTTTTGGGATCATTGTTGGGTAATTGTAGTGGAGTTGTGTGGTGGACTTTAAATTTGAATATTTTCCTCTAGTCGAGGTTTAGGATTTTTCATCATTTTTTGCATGTTTTTTCTACTTTTCTCAAATTAGCCATATTTATTGATTTGTGAGAGGGAAATTGGCAAAGGAGCAACAGTGATCCAGTGAGCTAAGGATTCGTCAATGCATGCTAGGATTTTATTGTTTTCTTAGATTAGGAATTGACTAAAATTTTAGTGAGGTTTGTTGTAACTTTTATTTTATTTTATTTTTAAATGGGTAGTAATAATACAAGGAAAGTGTGTGTATGGTGGCTCACCTTGATAATCATTGAAACCTACATTGTAAGCAATTTTCACCCCTTTTTTATTTTCTAGTATAAAGTGCATTTAGTATAAAATTGCATTTTTAATGATAGTATAAATCATATAGATTAGGGTGATGTGTTGATATATGTTCCATATTATTTAGGGCCATTGCATTAGTAAGCACCTATTTAAAAAAGGATAGCCCAAGCTTGACTATAACCAAGGCATAAGCTATCTGGTTATAGTTTTTCGTCTATCAAGGTGTTTGACCATTTGTTAGATCACATATAGGTGTGCATTAGCTTTCTTTAATGTATTGCATTGGATGTTTAATTGCTTATGGTGGAATGTATCATATTGATAGTAAGGGCCCACAGGAACCCTCATAAGATAAGGACTGGATTTCATCACTATATCCTTGGCCCACCTAGATAATTAAATTTATCCTTGAACATTTATGACCCCACCTTCAACATAAATTAAAATCAAAGTAGAAAGAGACTTAGGGTTTTTGAACTCCTAGGAACCTTTCTGAAGGGTTAGATCTATTAACACTCTAATAGCTTCTGAGCGTCGTGGTTATAGTGGGAATAATTAATTTAAGTGAACTTTCCACACATTTCGTTGATGTTGGTTGAGGTCTAAACACCTTCTGACATGAGAATTGTATTAACCACTTTAGAGCAGAACATAACTAATAAGCAGTAGTCTAGCTTGGATTAAAGGAGAAGCTGTCTAGATTTAGGTCTAAAAGTTGCCACCTTATGCATTATAAACATCATCATCTAGCTTGATTAGTAATCTATGAGATTGATTATGCATCATTTAGCTCAGGACTAGTATTTAGGTTGCTCATATAGTTGGAGTTTTTCATAAAAATCAAATAAAAAAAAAGAGAGTACTCTTTAGTTGTATATAACGATTTGTTTTGTTGCATATAAAGTTGAGTATAATGGCCTATCAAGAAGGGGATAAAAAATCATTGTGTTATCATTTCACTCTTATGCCATTATCTCATGAGGATATGTATGAGACTGAGGCGAGATATACTCATGATCTATCCAATAAAATTAGTAATCAATTGGTTAAGATAATTGGTAAGGGGGATAAGATAATAGTTAGGATGTTCAAAATAGACAGTCAAATGGATTAGTTCCATAAGAAAAATACCAAATCATATAAAAAACCCTAGTAGGATAATTCTTATATTGAGTTATGTCAACAACTACAGTACGAGAATTGTAATATTGAGTCATATCACCGACCTTAGTACCATAGTGATTATATTTATTCTAGCCCAAAATATCCCCCTTCTTCATGGCTATTGAGCTCCAACTATAATAAATATTATCAGGAACCTACATTCATCACACCTTAACAAGTACAATTATCGCGAGACAAACTACTAAGACAATAATAGATGGGCTAGGCATTAGGAACAACAATGGTCTTAGGATTATCAATCATATCAAGAAGAACCATCATGGTCCCACCTTGATCAACCTTGTTGTGATTATTATGAATATCAGGGAACAAGTATTAGAAACAATGGCACAACTAATCAATCCTTTCATAGTACTCCAATGGCACAATAGTATGTGCCTTTCGAGTCGTTACCTCTAGTACAAAGGGAACAAGTATTAGAAACAATGTTGTGGAGTGATGGGTCATTTCCATGCTGCATTTATGGAAAAAGTTGAAGAACGTTAACAAACTAAGAATAATGAAGATCCATTTATTAGTGATAATAGGATGGGATTATCTTATGATCCTTTCATGCTACATAGTTTTAAACCATTCCTGCTAAATAATAGTGATGATAGGATGGAAATTTTTTATGAACCTCCTGAACCCCAAAGTTTGTCAACGTCATTGTCCATTATTATGGACAATATGACAGACATATCTTATAATCATTCTGAGCCACAAAGTTCAGAACCATCCCTGCAATCCTCCACCATCCAAATCCACTTAAGGCAAATCTATATTATTTTTATAATTTTGATGAAGCCACATCCATCAATGAAGTAAATGATTTATTGATACTACACTATTAATGAACACTTATCAATGGCAAGCCATAGTAGAACCTCCTACAAAACTTGAAATTCCAACTAATCCTTGCAATATAGAAGATGTACTTGATTAAGACCTATGACCTTATCTGATCAAACTCCACATGGCAATATAGGCCCATCTGAAACCTTAACTATGTCGATAGAGAGGAAGTAGAAGAGTCAAATGATGTACTTAACCTACACCAACCAACTGTAAGGTACACATTAGACAATACTAAGGGTTTAAGTCTAACTATGTCCTTACCTCTAGTAATACAGGAACCACCTTTCAGGAAGTGCATAGTCAACTTATACCCCTATTTTAGGACAATGTAAGGGGAATGGAGGAAAAAGATGAATTGAATACAATGGTTAATATTATCTCTCAACTTAGTTAAGAAGCGGACCATTCATCTGCATATGGTCCAACAAACTTTAAATTCATGGTAGTTGAGGATGTCATTGATTTACAATCACCTAAATTTTTGAGGTGGAGAAATTATATTGATTACCGTGAAATACTGTAGATGGGGAATGATCAATGTAGTCCCACTAAATTTATAATCATGGTGGTCTACTATGTCATGATGTTATCACCACCAAAGATTTCAAGGAGGAAGAAATATATAGACTATTGTAAGATTTTGAAGTGGCATGAGAAATCTTGCCCATTACATTGTTAGGGTTAGGTTATGAAAAATTAGGTTACACTAGTAAGGTCTAGCTTAGGCTATGTCTGGTTGAAGATGTTAAACTTAGCACTCATTAGGAGGAAACAAGGGTTTTTTTTTTATAGAAATTTGATAAGTATTCAATTTTGTATAAAAAGTACCCAATTAATATTTCACGCGTTATAACTTATATTATTAAATTAAAGTTTTGGCCATAATTTCATAACACATGCATTTCTGACCTAATTATTGAAAAAAATGTGATATTTTGTAGGTTCAGAGATTAATCTAGAGTAAGTGTGTAAATGATCATAATTTTTTGGGACTTAATTAGGAATTTTCTTCTTTTGTAGGTTTTGGAGAGTTGACCCACCAATTAAGATTAATCAATATAAGAATTAAAGATCAAGATTAAGAGATCAAGCCAAAAGCCCAATTGCCATTATTTGAAGCTTAATCGAGGATCAAAGGAAGCAATTGGAAGAGCTAAGTTGACCAAAATGGGCATATGAAGCAAGCCATGCATTTGCACCACCTTTGCATGGGAGTCATTCAAGCCACTTTTCCATATAAGCCATGAGAGAAGGTGACAATCTAAGGAATTCAAGACACTAAAGCTAAGTGTATGAGCCATGATGCTAAGGCAAATAAGCCCTCAAAATGAGCAACATAAGCCAATTAATCCAAATACCACATGGAATCATACAATTGGAGGAAAATTCAAGCAATGACCCACTTTCTAAATTTGGATTTTCAAGGTTTACTTATAAGGTTTGAGAGAATTATGTAAAAAGTAAGATGTTTATGCATTAATGGACCCATCAAGAGAGAAAACCTTCTTTCCAACTCCACATCCCTCTATTTTTCCTAGGGACTCATGCTTATTTTTTAGCATGTTCAAGGTGTCAACAACTAGGTTGCATGGGAAAAAGGAATATGATGCCCTTCAACCCCATTTTAATAGTTGAACCATTTGATATTTGCGGCATAGATTTCATGAGACCTTTTCTCAACTTTTTAGCGTATCTTTAAATCCTAGTGGGGGTTGATTATGTGTCCAAATGGTTTGAGGCCATTTTATGTAAAACCAATGGCCACAAGATGGTGGTCAAATTCTTAAAAGAAAAAATATTCACAAGGTTTGGTACACCTAGAGCCATCATTAGTGATAGGGAAAACATTTTTTATAACAAGGTATTTGAGATTTTAATGAAAAAATTTGGAGTTGCACATAGAATTGCTACCCATTTTCATCCTCAGACTAATGGATAGGTGAAGGTGTCTTTGAGGTTTAGTGATACTTTGTGGGCCTGTTGCACTACATACAAAACCCCTATAGGCATGTCAACCTACCAACTAGTTTATGGAAAAGCTTGGCATCCCCCATTAGAATTTGAGCATAGACAATATTGGGCAATCAAAAACTCAATTTTGACTTAGACTCTATTGGAAAGAAAAGGAAGCTCCAACTTAATGAGTTGGAAGAGATTAGGAAAGATACTCATGAGTTAGCAAAGAAATACAAGGATTGCATGAAAGATACACATGATAAACACATCTTAAGGAAGTCCTTTATCCCTGATCAAAAGTTACTTTTATATAATTCTAGATTGCATCTTTTTCTAGGAAACATAGATCTTGATGGATTGGTCCCTACCTATTACAGATTGTGTATCCTCATGGGGCCATCGAGATAAAGAAGAATGGTGAGATATTCAAAGCCAATAAACAAAGGTTGGAACCCTTGCTAGAGTTGCTAAAGCCTGAGGTGGAAGAAACATTACTTGAGGAACCAATTTACAAGGACCCACCTTTGCATGTCCCATGACACCAACTTGCGTCCGTCATGCATTCATCTTTTATCATCATCGTCTAGTATGTCTGTCCAAAGGCATTAAACTTAGCAGTCACTAGGAGGCAACCTAGGGTTTTAGAGTCTCTTTGTCCTACACTACCCATTCATCATATAGGTGTCCCTTGTTTTTGAAAAATTGGGGACAACGTTTAGTTCTGGTTTGGGGGTGTAGACATGCATGAGCTGTCAAGTTTTCTTCATATTTTTGTTAAAAAAATATTTTTTTTGAACTTTTTTGAATTTTCAAAAGTTTTTAAGTCAAGTTCCTTTACAGTGATGATAGTAGGTTTGTCTGAAGTTTAGTATTTCCACTACTTTAGCTTTTTAATAGAAATGCATGTGGTTAATTTTGCATTTTATTCATGTCCTAAAGTCTTTTATGAAAGTTAAATCTCAAAAAACACTTACGCACAATATATAAGTCTAGATTAATAGATCATTATGATTTAAAAACCATGAGAAAATTAGTGGAGACCTATACACCCTGTGAGTATTAGAGACAATTATTCTTCTAAAGGTTATACATAATTCACTATTTTCTTTAGCTACATTACTTTGAAAGAACACTGTATCTTTTTTTTTTTGGTCTAAAGCTAAGAAACAAATATGAGTATTAACTTTGTTTACTATATATTTATTAAATTTGATAAGATTTAAGAAACCTAAGAAATGATATAGGCCATCCTTGTTTTAGCCTAGAGACATAAGCCTACGCAAATATTATACCACTTGTTAGACCCTTTGAGCTTTTTGAAAAGTCTTTCTTTCATAAACTGTATTTACATTAACTCAAAGAAACACCACAGTGCATGGAAGTGAAAAGGACATAAATATAAAGAAGTGAAAAAATATCAAAAGTACCAAGAAAAATGTTCCTTCTTAGAAATCCAAGGAAAAGTGAAAAAAGTATCACAAAAAGAAAAGAAAAGATATTAGCTTCAAATATACCCAAAATAGAAAAGTGAAAAATATACATTGAAGTCGTCTACTCAGATTTGAAACTTTCAATCCTTATACCCTTCTTTTTAGAACACTACCCAAGCTAATGTTTCGTCCTATTTAAAGACCTATTGATCTTAGAAGGAACATATCTTTAATGAGGATATAAATAAAAAGGAATTAAGGTAAACTATTTCTACTAGTCTTAATAATGACATATATTCTAAGGGATTGTATTCTTTGTCTCATTAGTGCTTAAAATGTTATGTGACCCATTAGCATTTTTATATTCAGTTACATAGTGAGAGAAATTTGTTTGACCCGTTTTCTCTGAGAGCTTTAATTATGAGTGTATACTAGTGAGAATTTGAGGTCCAGACATCTTTCTAAAGGAGTAATAAGCATATCTATCTAGAAGGCCTAACATATGTAGCCTATACACACACTACACTCTAAGATTAATTGGAAACAAAAGGCTTTGGTATGTGGATAACTCATAGAATTTTTCATCCATCTTTCTGAAGTTACTAAAGCCAGTAGAGTGCTAATGGATGATAATTATCTAAGATAAAATAAAGGAGTAAGCCTTATGGAATTTTGTGGGTACACTCACTACAAACCCTAGCAAGGCTTAATTCATCCATTAGGTGTAACCCAGGGGTTTAAGGGCTTGATACATATGCTAAATGCAATGGTGAGTACCTATAAAAATGGGAACCATTTTGTTTTCATGATTTTTGTATGTTTTGCTCAAGACTAGGAAAATGCTGCTGGGGGGGGAAGAAGTATTCAATGTTGTATAAAAAGCACCCAATTAGTAATTCATGTGTAATAACTTATAATGTCACATTAGGTTTTTTGCCTCAAAGTTTATAACACATGCATTTCTAACCTAATTATTCAAAAAATGTGATATTTTGTAAGTTCAAAGGCTAATCTAGAGTAAGTATGTGAATGCTCATAATCTTCTAAGATTTAATTAGAATTTTTCTTCTTTTGTAGGCTTTGGAGAAAGGATCCAATTGTTCAAATTAATCAGGATAGG
This sequence comes from Warburgia ugandensis, assembly GCA_035236585.1. Taxonomy (NCBI): domain Eukaryota; kingdom Viridiplantae; phylum Streptophyta; class Magnoliopsida; order Canellales; family Canellaceae; genus Warburgia; species Warburgia ugandensis. The sequence goes on along the minus strand of CP141139.1, from coordinate 54,275,768 downwards.
AATTGAAGATCAAGATTAGGTGATCAAGCCAAAAGCCCAATAGTCATCATCCAAAGCTTAATCAAGGATAGAAGGAAGAAATTGGAAGATATAATGGTACTTAAAATAGACCCATGAAGAAAGCCATGCATTTCCACCACCTTTGAATGGGAGTCATTCAAGCCACCTTGGCCATATAAGCCATGAGAGAAGGTGACAAGCTAAAAAATTCAAGCCAAGCAATTCAAACCATTAAAGCTAAGATTGTGAGCCATGAATCCAAGCCAGATAAGCCCTCAAAGTGAGCCACATAAGCCAATTCAGCCAAATACCAAATGCATTCATACAATTGGAGGAGAATTCAAGCAACAACCCACTCTAAATTTGGATTTTCAAGGTTTAATTAGAAGGTTTGAGAGAATTATGTAAAAAGTAAGAGGATTATGCATTGGCAGACCCATCAAGAGAGAAACGTTGCTTTCCAACTCCATCTCCTATTTTTTTCCAACCTTGCTTTCCAACTGCATTCCTTACCAATTTCATGGCTTTCCATCAACCAAATAATGTAAAAATTTGAAGGAAAAAGCTCCACTCTCCTTCCATGAAAAAGACACCTACCCCTTCTTTGTATTTAGAAACCAGCCATCATGTTACTTTTATGTCATTTTTCCACTTCATTTTTTTACATCATCTTTCTAATTCATCTTCTACATTACCTTACTCATTTAATACCCTAATCCTAGGGCCACTTTCCTCATGGTTTCAAACCTTCCTATGTTAGAAATCCACTCATCATATGTAGCCCATGTTCCATACGAATTTTCCAAATAAAGGTGGGTGAGACACCTGAAAACATAGCTTCCTTTAATGTTATTTGCTGTTGGACTTTGCAATTTATTATATGCTTTTCTTCCTTTGGATTTCTAGTTATTATCTTGGTTATTTTGATCTCCAATTGATTAGTAGTTTGTTTGCTTTGGTTTAGTTTTCATTGCTTTACTTTCCATTGTTTTGCTATCTAGTTTTGCAGCTTCCTCTCTATCTAGCTTTCTATTTTTTTTTCTTTATTTACCCCAATTACATTATTTTTTCTGTGTTAGTCACTCAAGACTAAAGTTAACTCTTCTCTGGTAGCAACAGCTAAGAGAAGGGCTAGCTTAAGTCCTTGTTTTTGCCTATTGAATTTCATGTTTTGCTCCTTTTGTTTGCCTTTAGTTTTAAGTTAATTTATTTGCCTTAGTTCACCAACTTAGCCTTCTTTTCACTTGAATTCCTTTCAGGGTTTTCTTTACATGTCATTCTACTTAAGTTTGAGAACTTTAGATTGAAGATATGTTTTTGTTTAGATTCACTTTTGTAAGCAAGAATAGTGTCCTCTTTATATATGTTATGGATTACTTTATGTGTCTATTATTTTGTGTAGTTTGGACATGATTCAATAAAGTTCTATGGGAATTCTTGTTATGGATTAATTATTTCATCAAAGTACTTAAGAGGGTTTCTTCCTTGCATAAAATTTATTTTTGAATATCTTTTTAGTGTGAGATTTGTTGAATGTTCTTAATTACCAATTTCTAGAAACTGTTTTTCTCTTAACTTTGCTTTAATTCCAGCCATCCAAAGATTGATTTTGATTGAATTATTAGGTACTTATTTAGATTTCCTTGTTTTTTATTATATCACACAATTTTTTGGCATGTTAGTTTACTATTAAAGCATGAAAAATAGTCATCTTTTGGGCCACAAACCATGTGCATGGTACTAAACCAATTGCCTATTTGATTTTTAGATAAGTTAGCAGTATGATCTTGTTTTATAAGTTGTTAATCAGTTGTTTGCATATTGTTTTAGGTTTAGAAAAAAATTATTTTTTGTATTCTAGAAATTTTCCCATTTTAGAAAGTTTAGTTTAGGAATGTGTCATTTTTAGTAGTATCCTTTAGTTTAAGTTTCTTGACTTGATTCATGCTAATTTTAACATTGGTTTCCTCTAGTTGCTTGCATGTTAGTTAGTTAGTTTCTAATTTGATTGTTTCATTTTATTTTTGAGTAAGTTTCTTTTATGTTTAGTTTCTAATTCCATGCATGCTTCTATTTCACGTTGTCAAATGTCTAATTTACTAGTTTAATCACAGCTCTTCTTCCTTGGTTGAATTTAATTAATTTTAATAAAATCAAATCCATTACAAATTTGTGGGATTCCTCATGGTATTGACATCACTTGCATGAAAATACTACATTGATTTGTGTGCTTGCGAGTAATTTTAAAGCTACATTAAAAGACCCAATGTTTTGCATTACCCATTCATCATATAGGTGTCCTATATTTCAAAACATTGAGGACAATGTTTACTTTATGTTGGAGGGTTTAGATATGCATGAGATTTTTAAAATTTTCTAGCATTGTTGGAAATTTAAAAAAAAATGATGAGTTACTTTATAAAGATGAGAATTCATATTTTTTGAATATTTAGCTAACTCTTGAACTTTATCTTATTAACAGACTTGCATTCAATTATTTCACTATTTTATCCTTTTTCTAAGGTATCTCATGAAAAATTAAACTTCGAATATCAATTGCACAAAATAGCCATATATAGTTTAAGTTGAAGGGAGAATATAACATAGAGTGTCTGAAGAAGATATATGGAGACTTATAACCAAAGTGAATTTTGAATCATTCTTCTTATACAAAAATTCAAATTTATCCTCAACGAACATTAGTTCTTAGTTGGTTTCACTATTCTTCATCTTAGTTGGCTATTAAGAAATCAACAAAAGAATATACCATATATTTCTTAAGCTTATGGTCATTTTTAAGACATATGAAACCTAGGAAATGATAAAGGCCATCCTTGTAAAACGTAGAGCCTTTAGCCTTAAGTTATTTTCCACTAGTTAACCCATTGAGCCTTTAAAATATAAGCCTTTTTCTTTCTTAGCCAAACATTGCTTCTATTGAACCCCTATAATATATCTATTACCTATTTGTTCTGGAAATATTTAGATAATATTGAACAACATCTCAGAAAAAAAAAAATATGAATAGTACAATTCAAGAAATGAACATCAAGAAGGTTGAAAAGAAGAAAAAGTTCAAAAAGACTATATATAAAATCAAGCGAAGAAGAGAATGAAAATGAAAGAGAAGAATGTTTACTCTTGTGAGGAAAATTTGAAAAGTTGTGAATACTTTAATAGAAGGCCTTTACATATTTTCTAGGCAACTTTTGTTTACCTTTGCATCCACTTTTTTCTATAACCCTTACCAAGCCTACATTTCATCCTGATCAAAGGCCTAACTTGATTTTAGGAGAAGTATGGCTTGGTTATGGCTATGAATAAGTATGAAAATTGGTGAAGTGTAACATTCTTAGTAGTTGATATCCTTTCATGAGATCATTACCATTCTTTCTAAGTTTTCATTCTTTTGTATGAAATATTCATATACGAGATTTTTTAACTTGATGAGCAATATTCTACTCACATATTAATGGAAGAATTAACCTTTTTGAGTGACTTCTTTCTGTGTTAAGTATATCACGTGAGAATTGAAGTCAAACATAAATTTGAATGGTAATTTAGGTTATATTTAACTTGGAAACTATAATTCTATATTAGCTATAACACATACTCATCTTCTGAAGTTTAATGAAATAATGGAATATCTTTAGCACAAGGGAAGGATTTTGAACCTTTTTGTTTATGTTTATTAGTAGGCTAAGGTTAGGTATTTAATATAAGTTGAATAAGAAGAAAATTTTCTTAAATGAATAAAGGACTTTAATAACAAAAATTATAGAATTTTGTGGGCATGTTCACTGTAAAACATTACGAAGCATAACTTGTTCACTAGAGCTAACCTAGGGTTTAAGGGCTTGTTCCATGTGCTAAACACAATTGTAAGTACCTATGAAAGTGGCAATTTATATCAATCATGTAAAATGATATTTCTTATGTTTTGCTCTGTCTAGAAAAACAATGGCTAGAGAGTATGATGAATATCCTTTTCTATATAAAAAACCACACAAGTAGTAGTGTATATGTTATAAACTATATTGTTAAATTAGGGTTTTTGGCCAAAACTTATAACACATGCAATTTTGACCTAATAAATCAAATATTTGATATTTTATAGGTTCAAAGGCTAATCCAGGATAAGTATGAGAATAATCATATTTTTTTAGGATTTAATAAGAGTTTTTCATCTTTCGTAGGAGTTAAGATGATGATTCGACAGCCAAGATCAATTGAGATGAAAATTGAAGATCAAAAGATCGAGTCAAGGGTGTTGATGTCATCAATCTAAAGTGAAATCAAGGATCAAGATCACCTTAAGGCAAGTAAAGGATGCAACTGAAGAAGCTAAAGGTGACTAAAGTGGGCCCATGGAAAGTCCATCACCTTTTGCATGGGATTTGCTCAAGTTATCTAAGCCAATAAGCCATGACCAAGGTGACGACCTACAGAGCTTAGCCGAGGGGTGTTGTTATTTTAAATAAACTTGCAAGAGCACAAATCATTTGTAATATAGCATGCTTAGTGAGGTCGATCCCACGAGAAGTTAGACTAATGTGATATTAGTGGTCCTTACTTTAAACTATCTAACCTAGCCAAATTCAAGTGATTTTTAACCTAAACTAAGAATGAAAACTATAACATAAAAATTAGAAACTATACGAAACAAGAAACATGTTAAATTGAAACTTTCCTAAATATGCACTTTTTAAAATTAAAATTTCCTAAATTGAAGATATTCTAATTTGATGACTTTCCTAAATAAAGACTATCCCAAAGTGAAAACTTTGCTTAAGTGAAGATTTAACGACTTTCTTGAACTAACTTTCCTAAGCATGAAATTAATCAACTAGTCTATGGAAAACATGCTTTAACCTATACTTTCTTAATCATGCAATTATCTAAAGAATGCAATGGGAATCAAGAGGATGAACTATAACAACAAACAACTAACTACACAAGATAAACTTAATTACTTTTTCCTACATGAATGAATGCCATAACTTGGAATCTATTCACTCACCAAATAAATCAAAGCCATGTGTTCTAGCCATGGCATACATGCATAGTTCCAACATGTTTTGATAAGTGCATTTCAAATCAATAGACATGGAATATTGAACTATGGATCTACAAGTAAACAAGCAATTCAACAAGGTTTTCCAACTTCAGCAATAAATCCCCTATTAATCATGTATTCCATACTTGGATTGGATACATGGTTTTAGAGGTCTTTTAATTAGACTGCTGAAATTTTCCAAGTAAACATCCATGCCCTTAATATCCCATCAACATAAAGCAAACATTTAAGAAGAAGCATGGTCAATAATCAAACAAAAAGCATAATCATCAAAAGTTTTATGGCATGCAATGGATTACATGGAAGATTGCATTCCACTTTTGAATGAAACACACCCGATTTCTTCTAGCTTGAATCCAAAAATAGATACTAACAAAGATTCCTCATCCAACAAAGCTTGATATTCCAAGGAAATGTTACGGCATATAAGCAATGATCAATGGAGACTAATGAAAAATAATGCTGGAAGTTAAAGAAATTTAAAAGAGAACTCAAAAGCTATTAAAAGAAAAGAGAAAACTAAATTCAAGATGATTTTCCTTGGCCGTCACTCCAAGGAAAAACCAGCTTTGAATCTTGTTTTTAAGGCAAGGAAGGATGAAAGGAAAACAAGTAGAAGCTAACATGAAAGTTCAAAAGTATAACTGGTCTACTTATAAATGCAAATAGTTATTTATGCATCAAATAGAACTAAAATCATGACTGCAAAAATTAGTCTAATGTAAATGGGGACCCTCTTTGGGCAAAGCCCTCAAGGTATTGATTCCTACGGGTACCTCACCATTACAGGACTACTGGCCTCAGGCTTCTCCCTCAAAATTAGTAAATATATAAATCCATGCCCACATCATCGTGGAAAATTGATCGCTCCAATAGTGGTGGCATACAATCCTGCCACCCTAGATGAAGTCTAATGCTCTAGACATGACCCGTGTAAATATCGCACAAAACTAGACACCTATGCTTGTAGGGCCCTACTGTCACCCACAAGCAACTACCGTGGCCTTTACATCGACTCATGGATACCTCACAATCGTTCCTCACCAAACCTCATGGGGACAACTTGGCTACCACTCAAAACACTTCCACATGAAAAGATACTCCTATTGCTTGTCATCTCCATCACAAGGCTAGTATCAAATCATCTCAGAGGTCAGTGGCCAACTGCACCTCCTAGCATAGGGCCTTAGGACTTACAACACACAGCAGGCCTCTAGGACTTATGGCACAAAGCAAGCCTTCCTCTAGGTCTTACAACACATAGCAAGCTTGTGAGAGATACGAGACTTAGGACACTCCTAAAGTGCCTACCCAAAATATCAATAAAATCCATATCCACCAAGACTTATAGCTGCTCGTAGAGCACATGCCTAGTGCATCAACATATCCATATCCATTAGGATTTACAGCCACCCATAGAGTGCCAACCTAAACCACTGATGAAATCATAAACATCAAGGCTTACAGCTGCTCATAGAGTGCCTACCTAAGTATTCACAAAACCTCATCCGTTAGGATCGAAGACCACTCATATAGCACCTGCCAAATATGTCAATAAAATCATAACCATTAGGACTTATAGTTGCTCATAGCGCCTGCCTAATGGGTAATCACCAAAAGAACCACATCATGCATCTTAAAGCATATAAGATAGTGTGCATACTTTATACAAAACCATGTATCTCAATTATTCATTTCAAAGTGTGGCTCCATAGCCAATTCAACTCATATTCATATACCTAAAAATCTTATCATATAACTTACACGCCATGTGCAAAATCATGCATTTTCAAGCATTCTTTTAAAGTAGGGAAATCATGCATATGCAAACCCCGATGTTCTCATGTCTCACAAGTAAAGCAAAACATTTTCATACGTTGAACTATGAAATTCATGGTTCTTTTAGAATTAAGTTGCAACATGAACAAAATGTCATATATCAATCTACACATTTCATTTATAAAATGTCAGATAAAAAAAAAATGATAAATCATGAATCCACATGAAAATCATATATGCAAAAGTAACATATGTATCAGATCATTAATATGATATTTCAAACCATTTTAGACCGAAAATAGTTCTCAAAACATTTTCTTGTTATGAAGTTCATTTGAGACTTGGTAGTATCAGATTACTTACCTCTTATGGCATTTCTTCAACTATCAATACATCTTCTCTTCAGCTCATATTGTTGATTTCTTTCTCAATTTAGAATTAATATCACCTAAAAGAATACATCTGAGTATCATAACTCAATCCAGTTTTAAACTCCATATTACTATCATGTTCACTCATAAGATCTTAGAGTTCTTAAGCTTATTATTCAGTTAGAAACTCACATTATAGAGTATCATTGAATAAGATATATCATTGTTGATTATTGACTAAATATCCATTAGGTATTAGAATCTCAGATATTCATAGCTAATTTTCCATTGGTGGTCTAGATCAACTATCTCAAATTTGAAATTATTGATATGCATCATTATAAACAACTCAACTTATACATTCGTTGATCAATAAGTATCAGTTCAGGTTATATATATATATATATATATATATAGTTTAATGTATAAGTTTCACATCAATTTTCTAATCTTGAACAAAATCACATTTGCGTTTCTAATTCTATGTTTTGTATAATATTAATGTCTTTCATGAGCATAGATTACTTATCAACATCATAGATTTATGGATTAAAACTTATCAAAATCTATGACACTCAAATTTGTTAGGGGATCAATACTCTTGGTTTCTGATTTACGAATTTATCAACATATAACTATCTAAAATCATTGATTTGCAAAATTGGGTAGTTGGATTTGCACATCAATATTCTTGACCATAAGTCAACCATTTGATCTTACTTATGGATGCTTAGCTTTGTGGTTCATGGACTACCGACCTTTAAATGTGGTCAGATCTATCTTGTGCGGATGATTGGAGGGCTAGTATTCATTCAAAATAGTTGAATTCATCTTTTACCAATGATTTGATGGCTATCAATCAATGGATATTATCAAATCAATCTTTGTAAGGTATGGATCAATGATCAAGGCATTTATGGAGTGGCTACAAGTCTAATTAGTTACTAATCATCGCAACAGGTGGGGAAATCAATAAAGGGTTAATGCTTAACCATGGATTAGGGTTCAAATCTATCTTTTATAGACGAACGTATGACCAAAACTCATTAAGTGTGGTCAGATCTACCTTCTATAAATGATTTGATGGCTAGGGTACACTGTAAATGGTCAAATTTAACCATTTTAAGTGTGTGCAGTGGTTGGATGGACCACTTTTAATATCGAATCGATGATCAGAACTCAACGATGTTACCAGAGTTCAGATTACTAATGAGATGAACAAAACATCCTCTATTCCCTCTAAATGCCTAGATCTATACACATCTATAATAAATCATGGCCAAATGAATATGGGTTTGTAGAAACCAACCTCCACATCATTTTTCACTCAAAACCAGTAGCTAAAAGTCGTCAAAGAAGATGATTTCCCTCCATTGCCACATCAATACCTGGTCAATTAAAAGGTTATTAGAGGGCTTTTGATTAGGATGCTGGGGTGAACAACGTGGGTAGAACGGATCTAAAATCTGAGCAGCCTTTGTTGCCGGTGCTCTCCATCTTTTTTGGTGACACGAAAGCCCCAAAAACCATTCTTTTCTTCTATGGCATGGCTGGATTTTCCAGTGAGCTTCCCCCCCACCCCCCCCCCTCCCTCTCTCTCTCTCTCCTCTTCTTCTTACTTCATCTCCACTTCTTCGTTGGGTTTTTGCTTTGTTAGGTTAGGGAATAGACCTAACAGTCTGTTCTTTGTTTTCCATTAAGTGATGGGTACCAATATCAAATATGGACCCTCCATTTAATTATAATTATTTTAAATTATTTATTTTTAGTTTATTTATGTTAATTTTAATTATGATGTTTTCATTATATTAAACATCATAATTTTAGACAAAAAGACTGCATACTACCAATGATGAAATTTCAACATCTCTTAACTGTTGAACCCATATTTCTGCAAGTGGGACACATTAGTAAAATTACCAAATTACCTTTCGTGAGAAAAATTACAACTTATTCATCCAAACTTCGATTTTAGTGAACTTAGTGTCATTGGAATCATTTTTTCGAGTACAATCCAATTATTGATGTCTAGACACTTGATTTGATGTCTATAAAACTTTTACTTTAAAAACTCCAAATACTAAAGATTCCAATATTCACTTTTTATCTTGATTTAAATATAAAATTTACTTAAATTCATATTAAAAATTAGGGACATTACATACATGACATACTAGGGAGCCCTAATGGGCAGCCAGGATGGCAATTAGCCTAAGGCTGTCGAGCTACAGGATGATCCTAAGAGTTAGTCTCACATCACCAGGAGAGAGGGATTTGAGCTATTGATAATAGTTGGGTGGAACTCTCCTAGCAATGAGGCCTTTTTCTTAGGAAACTGGGGAGGAACAAAATAGTATGGCTCCGGCCAAAGCAAACAATATCATTGTTGTGGGACACCTGTCTATTACATTGGTATTAGATTCAGTTCCCCCCACATTGTGGTGGCTAGCCGCACGTTGACATCGTGGCAATAGGCAAGGATGTGTGTTCCCAAAGGGTGGAAGAATGTGATGACCTGGGTTTTCTCATGCATTTTTAAATAAAAATTCTAAATTCCTAAGGCGGGATCCCTATTAAAAAAAATAATGCAGTGCAGCGGAAAAACCTTTTATTTGAAATTCAATTTGAAAACCCCGAGTGTCATTTGCTTTCACAATAACTAAGGTAGTTTTTGAAAAGCTTTAGAAATCATAAGTGTTTTTCTAGGTCTATCCATTAACAGAACACAGTCCAACTGTAAATAAATACAAATATATATTTATGCATAAAGCATTTATCACATGCATGCTGAATTAAGTCATGCTAAACAAGTCATATACTTAAAACATGTATTCTCAAAACAATCATAGTTTTTTTTTAAAAGAATCTAGTAGCGATAGAGCACCTACCTGACTAGGTTGCGCTAACCCCTTTGTCCTCGTACACTCCTGAACATGGTTTGGGGACGCAAGGTTAGTTTGGCCCATCTTTTATTGGTTTTAGAGTAATTGGTCTTATTACTTAGGCATTAGGGGTCTATCCCTATGCCTATGGGTGTCCTAAGGTCCTAATTGGGCCTTGGTATTATCAGTTTCCCAAAGGTCTAGTGGTCACGTGCCACCATCCCATTCTAAGGTCATTCTCACCTTTTATTGGGCCTTGATTAGGGATTTTATAGTTTGGGTGTGTTCGCGTCGTCGACATGGACATAACGCCTTTTGCGGTGCCTCAATCGGAGCTCTAGATCTCAAGTTATAAGCTTTTTAGTGTCACGCATACATAAGCCCTTAAGGGTAAAAATATGGAATGCTAGTGTGCTGCGCGTCAGCTGCATGCGCACCGGCTTCCTTAAGACGGAAAAAAATTAGTTTGCTAGTGAGCTGCATGTCTACAATGTGCGCCTCAGCGGGTGCGTCTGCAGACGCGCTGACTTTTCACCCCGTTTTTCCCTTTTGCGGGCGCGTCCCCAGACGCGCCCATTGGTTTTCTCAGACGCGATCGACGCATCACATTCCGGCTGGAACGTTTCGTCGTCTAGGGGACTAGGGCATCCTCAAGACACCTTGGTTCGACCCTGTCGAACCAATGCAGCCCAGGGAACGTCCCTAGGTCCTTGGTGGCTCTCTAGGGCTCCATTTTGCATGGTTTTTCATGCAAAAACCTAGGGAAATTGATCTTAGAACTACTGTGAAGATGGGTTTTGAGGGATCTTGAGCATACCTGGCTCGTTGCTGGGTTTTTCTCCTTATTTCCCCTCTAGGTCACTCCTCCACAATGGTTTTTTGTCAACCTTTTGGGCTGCCATTAGAGGCACCCAAGAGCTCTATTTATAGAGCTATGAGAGGGTTCCGGAGGTGGCTCTCATCGCCTTTGAATGGCGGTGGAGAAACCTCCAGAATGGAGGTGATTTCTCCTTCAATCACCGTTGTTCTAGAAACCTCTAGGAGGTTGAAGATGAAGGGTGCCTGTATCAAAACGGGCCCCTGTGTTTTGTAGGCTAAAATTCGTTTTTATAAAAATTACATTTTTGCCCCTGAGCTTGAAAGGGCCATAACTTGCTCATTTTAACTCCGTTTTAGGTGATTTTGGTCTTGTTGGATTCCTTTTTTTGAGATGCACCAATGGTATCATTTTTAGGACCAAATTTCTAGGGTCTGTCTAGGTGAATAGTAAAATGACTAAAATGCCCTTATCTTCAAAAACTGAACTTTTTATTGCTAACTTGGGATTTTAATATTACAAAATTGGGGTCATTACAAAGGAGCCCTGGTGGGAAGGTTAGAACGGCAGTTAGCCTGAGGCTGTTGAGCTCTAGGGTGATCCTGAGAATCAGTCCCACGTTGCTCGAGGAGAGGAATTTGGCCTATTCATAAGAATTAGGTGGAACTCCCCAGCAACAAGGCCTTTTTCCTAGGAAACTAAGGAGGATCAAAATCACGTGGCTTTGGTCAAAGAAAACAATATTGTTACGGTGGTAGGGTGAAAATTGAAGAAAAAGAGGGGAAAAGTGAGAAAAACACCAAAATTGGGTTGCTCTTATCCCATTGGTCCACATGCCCTCTTATTTTAATAGATTTTTCTTTAATTATCTCATGGATAACTCACTTGAATCTCCTCCCATCCTAACCTTCCATTTAACTTAGATGACTAACTTTGAAAGCTTCATGGCTGGCTTAGGAGGCTTCCTTGGCTTGTTTTCTTAGCTTAAACCCATGGCTTGAATGGCTTGTATGATTTGGCTTGAATTCCTTATCTTGTCACAATCTTTCATGGCTTATATGGCTAAGGTGGCTTAAGTGGCTTCTATGCCAAGGTGATGGAAATACATGGCTTACTTCATGGGCCCACTTTGGCCATCTTTACCTACTTTAATCTTATCCTTGTAGGTCCATAAGATGATCACAATCTTTGGTTTATGTTGAAGTGATATATTTGGGGCTTTGACTCGATCTTTTGATCTTGATCTTCAATTTCATCCCAATCGATCTTGGTCGTTGGATCAACATCTTAGTTCCTACAAAAGTGAAAAATCCTAATTAAATCATAGAAAAATTGATTAATCACATACTTACTTAGGATTAGCTTATGAACATACAAAATAACAAACTTTTGCTTCATTAGGTAAAAAATGCATGTGCTATGAATTTTGGTCCAAAAGTCTTAATTTAACGCTATAAGTAGTAACACATGGGTACTAATTGGGTGGCTTTTATGCAAAATTAAACACTTATCACACCCCCCAACCAGCATTTTGCTAATCCTGAGCAAAACATGTGAAAAATCCTTTTTCATAAACTGATACAAGGTGCCACTTTTGTAGGTACTCATGATTGCATTTAGCATATGCAACATGCCCTTGAACCCCTAGTGGACGAGTTATGCTTTGGGTTTACAATGAATATACCCACAAAATTCACTAAGGTTAACTTCCCTATTTTATCTCAGAGAATATTCATTCATTAGCACTCAACTAGTTTTTTGCAACTTAATAGAAAGGATTGAGAATTTATAAATCATACAATATTAAATACAATGTATTCTAGTTATTTTTCATGTGTGCATAGCCACATAAGTCTTGACTTGTAACTAGAAATGCTTAAATTCCACTAGAAATATGTCTTGACCTCAAATTCACATAGGTTTACTCTCAGAAATGGGCTCCCAGATAAGGGTTTAAACATATTTCTCTCATTATGGGACCGAATCCGATAAGCTAATGGTTTATATAATTTTTTTAATGCTCATGAAACAAAGGAAAGTGATCCCTAAGAGTGGATGTTATCACTAAGAAAATTAGGGGTAGTTTAATTTAATTCCTTCCTTTCATCTCCTCTTTAAGGCTATGTTCCACCTAAGATCCATAAGTTGTTTCGATAGGATGAAACGTAGGCATAAGATAGGTTAAGAAAAGAAGGGTATAAGGATTTTAAAGGTTCAAAATTGAGTAGAGGCCTTCAATGAATATCTACTAGGACAACTTGTCTTTTGGGTTGCACCTAAAGTGAATATCGCTTTCATATTTTTGTCTTTCTCTTTCAAATTTTTTTTTTTGGGCTTCTTTGGAAGAAAGACAGCTAATTTTGACACTTCTTTGACTTTTTATCCTCTTTTTAAACTTTTTCTACTAACTCTACTCATTTTGACAATGGGTAATGGATATTTATTTTACTGGCTTGTTCTAGGTTAAGGTAAATGATGTTAAGAAAGAAAAGGTTTAATAATAGGCTCAAAGGGGCTAACTAGTGGTATGATATACTGGGTAGGCTTTATATCTATTGGTTGAGCAAGGATGACCTATATCTTTTGCTAGGTTTCCTAAAGCATATCAAATTTAATAAATTTTCTAGAATTAAAGCTATTACTCCTATTTATTCTTCATGTTTAACCAAAATAAGGATAATAGGATCACCCTAATTTATATATGTTGAAGAAACTATAGAATTACTTGTCGCTCTCTTGAAAAAAGACATTCTCAAAATCTCAGTTGGTTATATGTCTCCACTAATTTTTCTCAAGGTCTCTAAGTCATACCTCTCTAGTAGTCTCGACTGTGTGATGTGCGCAAATGGTTCATGAGGACTAAATTTGATAAAATGTTTCACCATATGGATAATATGCAAAGCTAATCATATTAACTTCCATTAATAAGTGAAAATAGTGGAATTACTAAATTTTAAACATTCAGTTCTCATCAAAGTAAGGGAACTCTTCCTTAAAAAAATTTATTTTTTTTGGAAAAACTCAAGCAAATTTAAAATCCTTGTGTGCATCTACATCCCCAATCTAAATAAAACATTGTCCCCAATGTTGGAAAACATAGGATCTATATGACAATGGAAGGATGTGGTAGATGGTAAATTTAAGAAAAACATCTAGGTTGCCTCTTAGGAGGCACTAAGTTTTACGACTTCATATAGACATAATGATGAGTGTAATGATGGCATGCTATACAAGTTCTTGAAAAAGTCTAAGGTGGGTCATGATAATGAGGTGCCTTCAAAAGTGTCTCTTCAATTTTAGGATCATGCATTTTTAGGAAAGGTTTTAAACTTTGACCATTGATATTTTGCATTTCTCCATCCTTTTCAATCTTATTAGCCCCATGAGGATAGAATGTGCATACTATATAAGGTCCAGTCCATCTAGATCTAAGTTTTCCTAGGAATAGACACAATCTAGAGTTATAGAATAAGAACTATTGATCAGGTGTGAAGATTTCCTTAAGATTTAGCAATCGTGTACCTTCATCTAGTCTTTGTATAATAGTGCAGAATCATATGCGTCTAACCTCAATTCTTCCAACTCATTGAGTTGGAACTGTCAGTGGGTCCCAACAGAATATAAGTCGAAATTGAGCTTTTTGATTGCCCAATATGCTTTGTGTTCTAACTCTACTGGTAAGTAACAGGCCTTTCCATAGACCAAGTGACAGGGTGATATTCCTATAGGGGTTTTATAAGATGTATGATAAGTTCACAAAGTGTCATTAAGTCTCATAGACCAATCTTTCCTACTTGGATTGACTATCATTTCTAGAATATACTTTATCTCCCTATTAGATACCTCTACATGACCACTGGTTTGAGGGTAGTAAGGGGTAGCTATCCTATGGTTGAAACCATACTTTTTCATTAAATTCTCAAACACTTTATTACAAAAGTGTTTTCCTCCATCACTTATTATGGCTCTTGGAGTACCAAACTGTGCAAAAATATTTTATTTTAAAAATTTTACCACAACCTTGTGATCATTGGTTTTGTAGGGTATAGCCTCCACTCACTTTGACAAGGAGTCCACTCCACTAAGATGTATAAATTTTCAAAAGAATTAGGAAAGGGTTCCATAAAATCTATGCCCCAAACATCAAAAGGTTTTATGACAAGGATTAGGTTTAAGGGCATCATGTGTCTCTCTCCTAAACTTTCTATGCTTTGACACCATACACATGCTTGGCAGTAAGCATGTGCATCCTTATATATGGTAGGCCAATAAAATCCAGACTGTAAAATTTTTGCAGCGGTCTTTCTAGAGCTGGAATGACCCCCACATGCAAGATCATTCCAAAAGGGGATGATTTAATTATGTTCACTATCTGGTATGCATCTCCTAATTACCTCTTCAGGATAGTACTTGAATAAGTGAGATCCGTCCCAAGTAAAATATCGAACTTCGTTTAAAAATATATTTTTATCTTGTTTGGTACAATGATTAGGCATTTGTCTTATAACAAGATAATTAACGATATTACCATACCATGGTAACTAGGAAATATGCAATAATTGTTCATCTATGAATGATTCAGTTATAGGCCCATTATCATTAGTGTGTTCCACTACTAATTTGGATAAGTGATCTGCTGCTACATTTTCAAAATCTTTCTTGTCCCAAATTTTTAAGTCAAACTCTTGTGGCAGTGGTATCCAATGGATCAACTTAGGTTTTGCATCCTTTTTAAAAAGGACATACTTTAAGGCCGCATGATCCCAATATACTATAACTTTAGACCCTAACAAGTAAGATCTAAATTTATCCAAGGCAAACACTATAGCTAATAACTCTTTCTCAGTGTTTGAGTAATTGAGTTGCACAACATTTAGTGTTTTACTAGTGTAATATATTACATGGGAAAGTTTATCAATGCGCTGCCCAAAACAGCTCCAATGGCATAATCTGATGCATCACACATTATCTCAAATGGTGCATTCTAATCTAGTGGTCGAATAATAGGTACAGAAGTCAACTCAGCCTTGAGTAGCTCAAATTCTTTCTTATATTCTCCATTAAAGTAAAAAAATGGCCTCCTTCATAAGTAAATTACACATGGGCTTGGCAATTTTGCTAAAATCCTTGACGAATCTTTTGTAAAAGCCAGCATGTCCTAAAAAGGAGCAAATTGCTTTCACCGTCCTTAGTGGAGAAGGTTGGTTATCAAATCCACTTTTGCCTTATCAACTTCTATTCCATTGAGTGACATTGTGTGGCCTAAAACTATTCCGCTTTGTACAATAAAATGACATTTTTCCCAGTTTATAACAAGACTTTTCTCCTAACACCTTGCAAGAACTAACATTAAGTGCTACAAGCACTCATCAAATGATGACCCAATATTGTGAAGTCATCCATAAACACCTCAAGAAACCTTTCTACCATGTTGGAGAGAATGCTCAACATACACCTTTGAAATGTAGCTAGAGCATTACAAAGCCCAAAAGGCATACGTCGATAGGTGAAGGTTCCAAAAGGGTGGTAGGTGAAGGTGGTCTTCTCCTAATCCTCTGGTATTATAGGAATCTAGTTGTAATAGAATCTCCATCTAGAAAATAGTAATAGCTATGTCTGGCCAACCTCTCTAACATTTGGTCAATGAAGGGTAGGGGAAATGATCTTTCCTCATGACCACATTCAACTTGTGATGGTCAATACAAACACTCCACCCAATGGTCATGCAGGTGGGTACTAACTTATTCCCATTTTTTACTACCGTGACCTCAAATTTCTTAAGTACAACCTAAACAGGGCTGAACTAAGTACTGTCAGATATAGGCTATATGACACCAACATCTAAAAGCTTAATCTCTAATCATATCCTTCATGTGGGGGTCTAGTCATCTTTAGGTTTTCCTAGAAGGTTTTGCATTTTCTTCTGAATGTATGCTATGCATGCATATGGCTGGACTAATCCCTTTTATGTAAGCTATCGTCCACCCTAGAGCAGTTTTATATTCCTTAAGAACATTTAAAAGCTTACACTCATATTCATAATCTAAATATGATGTTATTATTATAGGCAAGGTCTCATCTAGGCCTAAGTATGAATATTTCAAGTTGTCAGGGAAGGGTTTTATGTCCAAAGATGGTGGTTGCTTTATTGAGGATATGGGGATAGATTTAGAAGGTGGGAGTGGTTTCACATAAGGACCCCACTTGGAGGTATCCATGATTGGTGCAACATCTAAAAGATTATTTGCCTCCTCAATAGACTTGTCTATATCAAATTCTCCTTTAAAATGCATGAGATAAGCCTCTAGTGGGTCAAAGATGGACAATGGTGGATGAATCTCATTAACTAGACACTTGATCAAGTTGACATCACATGAATCATAGAGGTCTAAATGTTGTTGCTTATAATTAAAGATATTAAGCTTAACCTTCATGTTGATGAACGAAAGTTTCATTACACCATTCCTACAGTTAATAGTGGTATTGGATATCGCTAAGAATGGAGGTCTAAGGATGACTGAAATCAGACTATCGTGATTAGATACAAGCTAAGTATCTAGTATAATGAAATTAACAGGATAAGAAAACTTTTCTCCCTGTATCAACAGTTCTTCAACCAAATGATGAGGCATTTTGATTGATCTATTAGATAATTGCAGCATGGTAGTGGTTGGTTTTAACTCATTATGTTTAGTTGCTCATAGATAAAGTATGGCAACAAGTTAACACTAACCCCTAAGTCAAGAAGTGTCATATTTATGACATGATCTCCAATGATGCAAGTAATTGTAGGACATCCTAGGTCTATAAACTTTGGTAGGGTCTTATGTTAAATCAAAGAGCTTACCAATTCGGTGAGGAAAGCTTCTTTTTGTACATTTAGCTTTCTTTTTCTTATGCATAGCTCTTTTAAGAACTTGGAATAGACAGGGATGTCTTTAATTGCATTGAGCAATGGTATGTTGATTTGTACATGTTTAAATACCTCCATTACCTTATGGAATTTTGTTCCCTTCCTAGCTTTATTTAGTAACTAAGGAAAAGGGGCTTTAGGCACATAGGGTACCTCCACTATAAGTTCTATATGGTTTTTCTATTTCTTCCCTTTCTCCTCTATTTTAGTTGCCTCTTTCTCCTTTGCATTTTCCTTATCCTACCCTACTTTGTTATCAATCTCATGACCATTCCTAAGGGTGGTTATAAATATGGCATGCTGATGAGGGTTAAGGTTTTGATAACTTGACCCTATCTCAAATTGACCCTTAGGGTTGGGTATGGTTTGACTAGTGAACTAACCCTTTCCTCCATGATGTAGTTTAGTTGACAATTGGCTCACCTACATATCTAATTTGGTTAGGGCTTAAGAACTAATATTCTGAAATTGGTGCAGAGACGTTTTTGTTTTTTCATTCTATTTTGCAAACATGCTCTCAATTCTATCCTCAAAAGATGGTTTCTTTAGTTGCTGAGGTTGTTGAAAGCTGGGTGGTTGTTGAGGAACTGTAGTCCTAGGAGGAAAATTTTGAGTAGGGGGTTCATTAGTGGTTCCCCTTGGTGATTATTCTTTGACTAGAAAAAATTGGGATGCCTTGTCTATCTAGTGTTGTAAGTCTCAGAATATGGGTTATTGCTAGGTTAGCAATATGCATTGAATGCATTTAGTTGGTCTACAAGATATTCAGGGTACTTTATTGGATGGACAAGCAAAGTTAGATGAGCTAGACTAGAACAAGTTGTGCATACCTCTTGTGGAGGTTTGTGGGATAAAGTAGCAACCATGAAAGATTGAAAAATAGTTTCAAGTTTATCTGCTCTACTATTAGACTTGTCCAATCTTGCTATTATGAAATCGAGTTTATGAGATAGATCAGTATGCACTCCTATCTCATAGAGACCCCCTTTCTTTAGTGGCTGGTTAGTGTTCTCTATCTTATTTGAATAATCCCATTACTAAGAATTATCGACCAATATTTGAAAGAACTCCCAAGCCTCCCTCTCATCCTGTAGCATGAGGATCCCTCCACTCGTTGCATCTATCATTTGTCTATTTTAAGGCATCAATGCCTCATAAAATTATTGAACCTGCTTCCATTTCTCAATTCCACGATGATAATTTCATGACGAAGAGCATTTGTTTTGTGAATAGGAAAGAAATTGTTCAAAAACCTCTTAGACAATTGGTCCCATGTATTTATGGAACCTACCTCCAAAGAATTAAACCATGACTTGGCTTTATCCTAAAGTGAGAATGGGAATAGCCAAAGCATAATAGAATCATCCAAAAAAAATTAGAACCTAAATATGGCACAAATATCAAGAAACTCTTTGATATGTAGGTAGGGATCTTCTGCGTCTCGACCATAAAAGTGGGGAGTAATTGAATGACTCCCAACTTTAACTCAAAATGGTTGGCATTTGTAGGAGGTAAAGCTATGAAAGATGGGGGTATTAAGTTGTAGAGGTGCATAGAAATCTCTTATTTTGTGGTTGACCACTGCTGGTGAGGATAAGAACTTGGTTTCTTTCCCCTTGTCTTTGGTTGCATTGAATCTCTTGGTTGAACGGTATTAGCTCTGGGTTCTGAGATCGACACCCTTGCATAAACTACCCTAATTGAAAATGTCCTAATCTATATGCTAACTCTAACTCCATGTGATGCGCAATCAAATCCTAGTAAGCACTAATCGAGCAATATTTTGATTATCTTTGTTTAGTGCATAGGTGGTACCTAAATCTAGATGGCTCTTCCTTCTATCTAGATTTGACTACTGCTTACTAGTTAGTTCTACTTGAAAGTGGTTAATACAATCCTCAAGTTAGGTGGCATTTAGACCTCAACTAACATCAACGGAAGGCATGGGAAAATCAATCGGATTTTAAGACACCCACTATAACCACAGTACTTAGAAGCCACTGGAGTAACAATAGATCGCATCCTTCAAAAAAGGGTCCTATGAGCTCAATATCCTATGTCTCTTTCTACTTGATTTTAAATTAATATTCATGGGTTGGGATCGTGTCATAAAAGGAGATTGATTGATTCCTAGGTGGGTCAATGAATTAGTGATCAAATCCAGACCTTATCTTATAAGGGTTCATGTGGGGCCCTTACTATCATTAATTCCATTCCACAATAAAGAAAATAAATATAAAATGTAATACAAAAGCAAACTAATGCAACCTATATGCTATCCAACTAAGGTTATATAGGTGCTCTAATGCAACAACCTAAGTAAAGATGCAACAATTATCAATGAATGATCCTAATCTATATGATTTACACTACCATCCAAATGCAAAATTATACTAAACCCAACTAAACTTGCAAAATAAAAAGAAGGTGAGGGATACTTATGGTGGGGTTTTCGGTGAAGATCAAGTATAGGCCACCATACCCCACACTTGCCCTATATTATTACAACCCATTCAATTTGAATAATAATGAAATTAAAAATTACAATGACCTCACTACAAGTTCCACTCAAAAATTCTAATCTAAGAAAACAATAAAGACCTAATCTAAGATAATGAAGCCATGACCCATAGGATCACTGATGCTCCTTTGCCAATTTCCCTCACAGAAAAATCAAAGAAATTTAGCCAATATGAGGAGAATAAGAAATAAATGAAAAAATAGGTAGGAAAAAATAAAAAAAAAACCCTAATCTAATGCATCTTAAACTTAGACTAGAAGAAAATAATCTAAAGTATGAAACACTACACAAATGTTGAACTCCCTGACAATGGTGCCAAAAACTGGTTGTTCTTTTAAGTAAACTCTCAAGCACACAAATCATTTGCAATATAGCATGCTTAGTGAGGGCAATCCCACAAGGAGTTGGACTAATGTGATATTAGTGGCCCCTACTTTAAACTTCTAACCTAGCCAAATTCAAGTGGATTTTAACCTAAACTAAGAATGGAAACTATGCAAAAATAAGAAACGTTAAATTGAAACTTTCTTAAAATATGCACGTTATAAAATTAAACTTTCCTAAATTAAAGATTTTCAAATTTGTTGACTTTCCTCTAAAATAAAAATTATCATAAAGTGAAAACTTTCCTTAAGTGAAGGTTTAACAACTTTCTTAAACTAACTTTCCTAAGCATGAAATTAATCAACTAGTCTATGGAAAACATGCTTTAACATATACTTTCTTAATCACGCAATTATCTAAGGAATGCAATGGGAATCAAGAGGATAAACTTTAACAACTAACAACAAACTAAACAAGATCAACTTAACTGCTTTTTCCTACTTGAATGAATGCCATAACATGGAATCTATGCACTCACTAAATCAATCAAAGCTATGTGTTCCATTCATGGCTTACATGCATAGTTCCAACATGTTTTGATAAGTGCATTTCAAATTAGTAGACATCAAATATTAAACTATGAATCTATAAGTAAATAAGAAATTCAACAAGGTTCTCCAACTTCAGCACTAAAGCCCCTCTAATCATGCATTCCATCCTTGGATTGGATGCATGGTTTTAGAGGCCTTTTATTTACACTACTAGAAATTCTAGAAGTAAACATTCATGTCCTTAATTTCGCATCAACATAAAGCGAACAATTAAGAAAGAGCATGGTCAATAATCCAATAAAAGCATTGGATTAATCATCAAATGTTTTATGGCATACAATAGATTACATGAAAGATTTCTGTCAACTTTTGAATGAAACACACTACTATTCATTTTAGTTTGAATCTGAAAACAAATACTAACAATAATTTCTCCTCCAACAAAGCTTGATATTCAAAGGAAATATTATGGAATTTAAGCAAAGATCAATGGAGAATAATAAAAAATAATGCTCGAAGTTAAAGGAATCTGAAAGAGAACTAAAAAGCTATTGAAAGAAAAGGGAAAACTAAATTCAAGATGGTTTTCCTTGGGATTCGCTTAAGTCACCTAAACCATATAAGCCATGACCAAGGCGATGAGCTAAGGATATTAGCCAATGGGGTTGGCCCACTAAGCCATGCCACAAGAGCCCAAAGCCAGCCATGAAGCCAAGCCAAATTAGCTCTCAAAGCAAGCCATCAAGCCATTTAAGCCAAGCTTCATGGAAGGTCACAATTGAAGGAGAATCAAAAGAAAATATGCATGGGTTTTTTAAGAGGATAATGAGAAGATATTTGGGTGAAAATCAATGGAAAAGAATATATATGGACTAATAGGAAGTGTCCACCTTTATTTTTCCTTTTTCATCTTATTTTCCACTTTTTTTTCTCTCTCCACCTTACCATGCATGATTCCCATGAATTTTCACTTAGGGGGAAAGTCTTTAACCTAAGACTCCCACCTTTCTAAAACTCTCACTTACCCAATCACCATCCTACTTTCCTAACTTCATCATAGATCCAACCAAGCACCTATGATTACCATGAATTTCACTTAGGGGGAAAGTCTTTCACCTAAGACTCCCACCTTTCTAAAACTCTCACTTACCCAATCACCATCCTACTTTCCTAACTTCATCATAGATCGAACCAACCACCTATTTCCACCTAACCCTCTCTCTCTCTCTCTCTCTCTCTCTCTCTCTCTCTCTCTCTCTCTCTCTCTCTCTCTCTCTCTCTCTCTCTCTCTCTCTCTCTCTCTCTCTCTCTCTTTAATTTTTGAAACCTTCCTATGATTTTTACAAGGGATACAAGCCTCCTCCTAAGAAGGTGGATCCTCCCACATTGCTTCCCATCTTGTCCACTTAAGTTTTCCTACATCCTTGGTTTCCCTAGATTTAATCCTAGCCTTACCTTTTCTCTCCATATCATCTCCACATTAAGATCACTATTATCTATATTAGGAATTACCCAAACTATTTAAAACTACCTTGGGTTTCCACATGAAAAAAAAGAAGCTTGGAGAAGGGGAGATTGCCCTCTCCTTGAAGGAGGCCTCTCCACCTTTCCCAAAACTCTCAATGATTTTCTCCTTGAAGGAAGCCCTCTTCCTTCGGCATTCCATGCTTTATTCTTCTTATTTCGATGTCCTTCATGTGTAGGTTAGTTGTCTTTCCATTCCATGTTTTGTTTGCCTTTAGTTATTGCTTTGTTTCAATCCTTGATTTCATGTTTTGTTTCTTTTGGTTATGATAATGTCTAATTTTTGCATAAAAACCACCCAAATAGTTACGCATGTATTGTAACTTATAGGGGTAAATTAGGATTTTTAACCAAAATTCATAACACATGCATTTTTGACCTAATGACTCAAAAATTTGATATTTTATAGGTCCAAAGGCTAATCCAAAGTAAATATGTGAGTAATTTTATTTTTAAGGATATAATTAGAGTTTTTAACTTTTTGTAGGAAGTGACATGGTAATCACGTGACTGAGATCAATGGGGATGAAAATTGAAGATCATGATCAAAAGATCAAGTCAAAGCCTAAAAGTCATCAATCCAAAATGAGATCAAGGTTAAGATTATTTTTTGGACAAGCAATGGATGTAGTTAAAAGAGCCAAAGATTGCCAAAGTGGGCCCATGAACAAGCCATGCAATGCCACCACCTTTGTATGAGTTTCACTTAAGCCACTTAGCCATATTCAAGCATGAACATTGTAAGAAGCTAAGGATCCAAGCCAACTACCAAAGCTAAGGATTTGAACCACCAAGCTAAGCCAAGAAGGCCATCTAAGCCAGCCATGAAACCAAGCCAATGGAGCTTTCTAATTGAGCCATCAAAGTCACATAAGCCAAGCTATATGAAAGCTATGATTGGAGGAGAATCCAAAGAATTATCCTTGGGATTTATGTGGATATTTTAGAGAGAATTGAAGGAAAATCACTAAGATAAGGTAGCACATGGACCAATAGGAAGAGACCTCTCCATTTTTTATGATTTTCCATGTTTTCTCACTTTTTTTGCACTTTCCACCTCACTACTAAGATGCACTACGAATTTCACTTTTCAATCAAGAGACCTATCTTTCTAAGACTTTTCACCTTACCAAACTTCTATTCTAACCATTCAATCAATCTCCACTTTCTAGGAAACCACCTAGCCAATCACTTTTTCCCACCTCATCTCTCTTTCCTAATTTTTTCTATACCTCTTTTTCCTCCCCTCTTCCTCTCTCTCTTTCCCTGGCCTCATCCCATCTAAATATACTTGCTATTTTCAAGGGTCTCAATGATTTTTGAAAGGGATAGATGCTTCCTCCTAAAACAAATGAATCTCCCCACCTTATTACAATAAAAAGAGCAGCCACTTGTTATCTCTTGAAAATCCTTGCTAACTAGCCATCATAGTTATCTAATTCTCTTTATCTTTCATCCCGACCATACACTATCTTATGTCAACCTAGAAATATAGGATTACAAAGCATAAAAGGATATCAAAAACCAAGGATTAGGGATCTCCCCTTTGGAAGAAAAATATGCCTCCTTCATCTTAGAGAGAGCTTCCTTTTCCTTCCACCATTCTCTTACCTTTTGGCCTTGACAAATCTTTCATTTGGGTGGATGTTTTCCTTTCCAAGGTGGGCTGCTCTTCTCCAAGTGCTCCATGACTAGGCTTAGTCTTGTTGTTCCTCCTTGAAAGGTTGGTTAGTTCCTTTTGATCTTCTTCTTTTTTGAATTGCTCTTAAATTTCATTGTTGTTAATGGAATGTTTCTTTCATTTCCTTAGTTCTTTTTGGTTTTGATTCAAGATTCAAGTTGATTTTTCCCTTGAAGTGACAGCCATGGGAAATTCACCTTGAATCTAATCTCCTCAAAGCTTAGATCTTTGGTTGGTGCTTCCATTCTTATGCTTCTTTTCCAATAGTTATCTTCAATGGTTCACATGCAACTTTCTAGAGATATGGATAGTGATTAAAGTGTATTGGGGATTTACTTTTGGGCATATGTTATTTAACATGGTGTGCTTATTCCATGAATAGAATGCACCATGTTTTGTACTGTTACTTATTTTCAATACATGTTGATGATTAATGGATTCTCTTTTGAAGATGGATGATAACGATTTCTTCTTGTTCACTTCTTGCATGTTGATTTCATAGTATGATGCTTAATTGAATTCCATGCTTTAAATTCCCAAAACATTCAATGAAAGACCTATGGAAACCATGTGTGCAAATTAAAATATTGAACACATGAATTTTGAAGGTTATTTTGGATGAAACTAGGATAACATTGGAAACTCTCCATGGTTGTTTATAGTTCATAAGTTTAATTGCTCATCACAACAAGCATGAATAAAACTTTTCAAATAATTTTGATACCATGCATGTAATCCATGAGTGATACATATGTTTTTGAATGACTTGGTGGTGTTGAATTTCAAGATAGTAGAATCCAATCATATTAGGAAAAGTTTAATTAGTGTTTGGTTAGCTGCTTAGCATGTTGTTTGATTAGCTTGTTAAAGTTTTCATTCCCATAAATACAATTGCATTATGTTAGGATTTGCATGATTAGGAAAGTAGTTGATTAGTTGCAAGTTTCCTTATATTAATTGCTAATTTTTCTTAATTAGAAAATTTATTAAAATTTCATTTTTAGAAAGTTTTAATTTAGGGAGGTTCTTAATTTTGGAAAGTCATAAATTTAGAAAGTTTTCAATTAGAAAATTTTTACTTTAGAAAATGTGTTTTAGGAAAGTTGTTAATTTTAGCATGTTTGATTTTGGCATAATTTCCTGCATATGTTAATTTCCATTCTTAGTTTAGGAAAGACCTCCTTAATTTGGCTAGGTTAGATAATTTAAAGTAGGGACCACTAGTATCACAACTCTTGGATTTCTCATGGGATCAACTCCTTACATGAATTACTACATCTGATTCATGCGCTTGCTAGCTTAACTTAAAATTACAATAGGTTAGTTCTTTTGTCTTTTGATTCTTGCACTTTATTCCCACCTTAAATCCTTATATCTATTGACTACAACTCTCTTGTAGTGATAAGAGAGTATAGTTCTTAGATGAAGTCCTTGACCATTTTTTCCTTAAGTTCTTTCCCATCTCTTACTTTTCTTCCCATTTTCTTCCCTTGTTTTCCTTATAATCTTCCTTTGATATGACATGCATGCTTATGATTGAATGTTGGAAGACTAAAGCTTTTAATTGTGGTTGTAATTGATGCTTTCAATGGTGCACATACTTTATGGAGAGTGGATAGCAACCTTGTACTTTATTTTAAATCAATTGCAGCAATGAGGTTTCTTATTTAAATGCTTAGCTTTCATGGATGTTGAGTTCATTCACTTATTGCTTTTCATGTTTCTTGAATCACATCCCTTAGATAGTTGCTTGCATCTTTCTTTTAAGTTTCTATATACATCATTCTAGGTTAGTTTTTCATCTCAAAATATCATACACTACACACTTGAACCATGAGCACTACCCAAATTTTAACAAATTTTCATGTTTAATTTTAGGACATTCCAAATTTGGCAAGTTTCCAATTCCACGCCTGTGTTTAGTTTTCATGTTAGTTAATTTCTTATTTAGGTTAAAAACCACCTTCTTTGGCTAGACTATGTAGTTTAATTAAGGACCCACAAAAATTCACAAACCATTCAATTCCTCATGGGATCAACCTCAATAGCATGCTATACTATACTATAATCAATTCGTGCACTTAAGAGTAAAGAAAAACATCACAACGGTGTGCTTGATTCAAGGAGTTAAAAGAAACCCTCTAATTGAATTAGGCATGGAATTCCATGGGGCATTTATGGAGTTTTGCTTTCCAATTTGATAAGATTCTATCTTAGGAGGAAAAAGGAGAATGGGAACTAAAACTCTGGGTAGGAAAGTTACGTGGTTGATTGAAGATAGAAGATTAGAAGGTAAGGAGAGTTGGATATTCTAAATATAAGTAAAGGGAAGGGGGACACATTGAATTCAAGCATAGGATGGGGCATGGAATTCCTTATATTAAGGTATATCACATGTTGGCAATGGAAAGAAGGTGAAAAGGAAAGATGGATCAACCTCAATAGCATGCTATACTATAATCAATTCGTGCACTTAAGAGTAAAGAAAAACATCACAACGATGTGCTTGATTCAAGGAGTTAAAAGAAACCCTCTAATTGAATTAGGCATGGAATTCCATGGGGTATTTATGGAGTGTTGCTTTCCAATTTGATAAGATTCTATCTTAGGATGAAAAAGGAGAATTGGAACTAAAACTCTGAGTAGGAAAGTTAGGTGGTTGATTAAAGATAGAAGATTAGAAGGTAAGGAGAGTTGGATATTCTAAATATAAGTAAAGGGAAGGGGGACACATTGAATTCAAGCATAAGATGGGGCATAAAATTCCTTATATTAAGGTATATCACATGTTGGCAATGGAAAGAAGGTGAAAAGGAAAGATGGATCAACCTCAATAGCATGCTATACTGTAATCAGTTCGTGCACTTAAGAGTAAAGAAAAACATCACAACAATGTGCTTGATTCAAGGAGTTAAAAGAAACCCTCTAATTGAATTAGGCATGGAATTCCATGGGGCATTTATGGAGTGTTGCTTTCCAATTTGATAAGAATCTATCTTAGGATGAAAAAGGAGAATTGGAACTAAAACTCTGGGTAGGAAAGTTAGGTGGTTGATTGAAGATAGAAGATTAGAAGGTAAGGAGAGTTGGATATTCTAAATATAAGTAAAGGGAAGGGGGACACATTGAATTCAAGCATAGGATGGGGCATGGAATTCCTTATATTAAGGTATATCACATGTTGGCAATGGAAAGAAGGTGAAAACGAAAGATGGATCAACCTCAATAGCCTGCTATACTGTAATCAATTCGTGCACTTAAGAGTAAGGAAAAACATCACAACGGTGTGCTTGATTCAAGGAGTTAAAAGAAACCCTCTAATTGAATTAGGCATGGAATTCCATGGGGCATTTATGGAGTGTTGCTTTCCAATTTGATAAGAATCTATCTTAGGATGAAAAAGGAGAATTGGAACTAAAACTCTGGGTAGGAAAGTTAGGTGGTTGATTGAAGATAGAAGATTAGAAGGTAAGGAGAGTTGGATATTCTAAATATAAGTAAAGGGAAGGGGGACACATTGAATTCAAGCATAGGATGGGGCATGGAATTCCTTATATTAAGGTATATCACATGTTGGCAATGGAAAGAAGGTGAAATGGAAAGATAGAGGAAAGAGGTAGGAAGGTGAGGTAGTTGAGTGAGAAAAGAAATTAGAAAGTGAAGTCAATCAAGTGGATGGATTGGGAAGGGGGGGTGTGCCACTTTTCAAGGAAGATGGCATGGAACTCCTTGCCTTCTAATTCTGTAATATGGTGGGAAGGAAAGAGAGAGGAAAGAGTGAGGAAAAGAGAGGAAAAAATAAGCAAATTAAGCATGGTTTCCTTCTTCATCGGTCCACCTATGCATACATATCTTACCATGTTGATTACACTCAAATTCATTTCTAATTATCCCTTGAAATTCACTATTCAACATAGGACAATTGCATCTAAATGTCCTCCAATCATGTGAATCCATGTGGTATGGCTCTCATTATCCTTGGTGGCTCACTTTGATGGCTTGAGTGTTTAAGCCCCTTAGCTTTAAGGCTTGAATGGCTTGGCTTACTTAGATTTCCTTTTTAGCTAGCAAACTTCATGCATGGCTCCAATTCTCATGCAAAGGTGGTGCAATTGAATGAATTTTTGCATGGGCCCATTTTAGTTGCTTTTGGATCTTCCATTTACTTCCTTAAACTTCATTTGCTTGCCTTAAGATGATTTATTCCTTGATTTAGCTTTGGAATGATGAAGTTTAGGTCTTTTGCCCCCTTTTGATCTTGAACATTAAATCTTAGCTTTCTTGATCTCAGTCATTAGATCATCTTCTCAGCACCTATAAAAAATGAAAAATCCTAATAAATCTAGGAGAATTATGAAAATTCACATATTTACTCTCAATTAACTTTTGAACCTACAAAATATTAAGCTTTTGAATTATTGGTCAAAAACGCAAGTATTATGAAATTTCAAAAAAATCTTAAAAATAAAACTATAATTTATAACACATGGACTACTAACTAGGTACTTTTTATAGAAAATTAAACACTTATCAATTTTTAGATGAACAATTGTTGCACATTTCCCAATTGCCTTGGTATGTAGATGTGGTCAATTATCTGGCCACAAGTCTAAGGCCTAATTGTTGGTCTAAACAAGGTAGCCTGAGTGCAAAAAGGTCCCACCTATGTAGGGTCTAGGGAAGGGGAAAACCACAAGGGTCCATACTATGTAGCTTCACCTTGCATTTTTGCAAGAGGTAGTTTCCACACCTTGAACCTATGACCTCAAGGTCACACGATAATGAATTTACCATTGCCAAGGCTCACCTTCTCACTAGTCTAAACTAGATAAAAAAAAATTAATTACCAAGGTCAAGCACTTTACATCAAATGATCCTTGTTCAAGTACTATCTTGATGATAGTATTAAGAGATGCATACCCAATAATGAACATCATAAAATCACTTTTTTCATGACCATGCATATGGGGGAAACTTTAGTTGTAGATAGATAGTTGCAAAGATTTGGCAGTGTGTGTTTTACTGGCCCATCATTTTCAAGCATTCGCATGCTTACTACATAACATGTGTTAGATGTCAATAGTCAGGTGGCACAGGAAAAAAAAATATGATGGCTTTGAACCCCATTCATATCATTGGGCCTTTCTACATTTGGGGCAATGATTTTATGTGTGAAAACCCCTATTTTTCTAAAATTAATTAGGTCTTGAAACATAGATATTTGGAATCATTCATGGGAAACCAGTCAGAATGACTGTAAGCACCCTGAAATCTGCGCTTGGGCAAAAAATCCCTATTTTTTTATAACTTTTGTAAATTTATATTTACCCATAGGGGTAAAATGGTCAATTCACTTTTGTATGGGGTCCACAAAAGTTAGGTGAGCTGGTGGATAGCTAGCTCAAGGAATATCAATGATGAAGAATAAACATGATGAGGAATCTCTTTTGATTTTAATAAGAAAAGAATAAAAATAATTTTTTAATGAAATAATAGAAAATTTAATTAAAATAATACACAATTAACCCTATAAATAGCGCTCCAATAGGCTGCACGAAATTGTACAAACCCTTGAACACTCCCTCTTTCCTTCTCTTTGTCACTCTTCTTTTCTTTTTCTTTCTTTTCTCTTTTCTTTTTCTCTCTCTTCCCTTTACAGCTGTAGAGCACATCTACGAATGCACCAAAGGAAATATTCCCTCATGGAGCATCGAGTGCCTCTGTGAACTCGTCGTCCTCAATTGAATTGGGTTTTTTCCTGGAAACATTAATTCAATTAGCCATCCAAATTTGGTCGTTAGAATTCAATCTTCACCGTTGGATGGGTTCAGGCTAATCTGATCTATAAAAGCCCTAAGATTCCTCATTGATCACAGGTGTATCACTGATGAAATAATCGAAACCTGGCAAGTCCAAAAACCCTATATTTTCTAGCGTGGATCTCTCTTTTCCAGCTATATTCTTCGATTCTAAACACATTAGGTAGGTTCCTCATCCTCCACTCTATCTATTTCGGTAGTTTTTATGGTAAGAAGATCACCATACTAAATTTTTTGGCAAGGTTTCCCATGTGAATCCAGTACCGGTGACTTATCTTGAAAACTCCGATAAATCAATGTTATTTGGATATTTTGAGCCGTTGTATGGATTCCTGCGATCTAAAAGCCCTAGAGGATGAAATCTAAGATGATGACTCATTCAAATTAGGGAGATAGGGGGAAAAGTTGATTCAACACACGGAAATGGTCCTTGTGGGAGCATCTCTGCGCGGGCAACGTAGGCAGTCTTCGCCTAGACACCGCCTGCTTCCCGATGATGAAGACACAGGCCACGCCCATTTTGTCACATGTTGGATTCCAGATCAAATTTGGACCATCAAAACAAATCTGAACTTCAAATCTCAATTCAGAGTTCATTTTAACTCAAAATCAAGATCGAAAAGAAGATCTGAATCCTTGGTGAAGAGTAGGATCTAATGCAAACAAAAAATTTAAGTTTTATTCACAGTAAATTTATGCGAATCACATAAAGTGGTACTAATTCCCAAGATCAACCAAATCTGACATGATATGACCTTAGAATTCTGATCCATTAGTGACTTAATGATGTTATAACTTGAATAAATAGATTGGATGTAATTGATTTGCCAGAACTTAAGATCTTGACCATTAAAAGTAGCAAAATCTATAAAAATACATAATAATCTCCTTGATTAGATTGATCAAGGATGATCAAGAATTGTGAATCAGTATGGATGATGATCAAATGATAAGATCATGAGAAATGAATAGCCTTATGTGGCTAATTTGGCATAGATTGAGATTAATACCCTTAATTTTGATAAAATGGCTTAAAATCTTCTTGATCGATTGGATCAAGAAAGATTAGATTATTTGATATGATCAATCAATGATCTAAAGATGAGATTATATGAGATGATGTAAAAAAAAAATATGAAAGATCAAGATCTAGGCCTTTGATGGAATGAAAACCCTAGATCTAATGAATAAAAAACAAAGAAGATCATGATGAAGCATAACATGAGTGTTGGAATTACTATTATTGTGAATGTCTTTATTTGCTTAGTAGATTTACTTGCTAAATTTACTTATCTTATGCTTTCCTATTATGTAAATTACCTAAAAAATGTAATTAATGAAATATAGATGGACATTTACAATAAATGATGGACATGGAAGCTTCTGATATCAAAGAGAGTCTTGGGAACTAGTCAAATAACAATAGCGTCTTGCTTGGGTCCATCTTCACTCCATTGATTGAAACAACATAGGCTAAGAAAATCAAGCTACAAATAAAAATCTTACAATTTTTTAAGTTGTTGTACAACTTTTATTCCCTCAACAATTTTAGCACATGTTGAAGATGATTTATGTGTTTCTCTTAGCCTTTGTTATACATAAGCATGTGATCAAAATATGCAACAACAAAATTGCCACTAAAGACTTTAAGATGTAATTCATTAAATGCATGAATGGACCAGGCTTGTTAGGCAATCCAAAGAGCATTACAAACCACTGCCATCTCAAGTTTTAAATGATGTTTTCCATTAATTACTAGATCTTATACCAATTTGATGATAGCTACTACAAAGATCCATCTTACAAAAATTCTTTGCACCATAACATACAATTGAAGGTTATGATTTTGTTTCAATCTCATCATCACTTTCCTCCACCTTTTTTATAGTACGTGCAATGTCCAAAATTTCAAAAGATTCAATTTCTTTCTTAATGTTATAATAAATCACATCTAACAATTTTGAGATTATTTCAAGTTAAAAATGAGCACATATGAATTTTTCACCATGGAATATAAAAGAATAGGCATTTTTGAACCCATCATGTTGGGCTCTTTTATCAAATTGACATGCTCATCCCAACAACAAGTGAGAAGCATCCATCAAAATAAAATCATACTTAACTTCATCTTTATAATTTTTTCCAATAGGAAAGGAAATAAGACATTTGTGGTTTACTTGATGTGGTGTCAATTTGCAAGCCAATAGGGTTGAGGATGAGGCCATGTCCTTAGTTTTGGCTTCTTAACTAGCTCGGTAGAGTCCATATTCTTGCATGTACCTCTATCAATAATCACATCACATACCTTGCCATTTTAAGTGCAACACATATGAAATATACCATAGTGCAACCAATCATCATCATCTTTGTGTATAGTGTTTATAGTTCTTTGCATTGTCAACATCTCACCTTCGCCAATAGGAATGGCATTATCTTTTTCTTCAAAACATGATTATGTCTCTTCTTCTTTATACTTGGATTATTTTAGCATAGCAAGCACTTTGCGGTTTGGACATTCAAAGGCTATATGTCCCAAACCATACACTTACAGCATCTCCTTGGATTAGCATTAGAGGAAGTGGGATGATTATCATTCCTAGGAAAGACTGGTCTATGAGACTCAATGATGCTTTCTGGGCTTATTATATAGCATATAAAATAGCTATAGGAATGTCACCTTACCACCTAATCTATGGAAAGTCCTGCCACTTACCAATTGAGTTAGAGCACAAAGCATATTGGCTATTAAAAAGCTCAATTTCAGTTAGATTCTACTGGGATCTATCGAAAACTCCAACTCAATGAGTTGGAGGAATTGAGGAAAGATGCATAAGACTCTACATGATTATGCAAAAGATTGGATGAAGGTTGCACATGATCGCCAAATTTTAAGGACATCCTTTACACCTAGACGAAAGGTATTATTGTATAACTCTAGATTGCATCTAATAGTAGGAAAACTCATATCTAGATGGACTAGACCTTATATAGTACACATAATCTATCCTCATGGGACCATTGGGATGGATAAGGATGGAGAAATCCAAAAATTCAATGGTTAGAGGTTAAAACCTTTCCTAGAAATGCCTAATCTTAAGATTGATGAGATACTATTAGAGGCACCTTAGTATCATGACCCACCTTAGAATACCACTCCATGAACCCTTGCAACATACCATCATTGCACTCATCATTATGTCTAGCTAAAGGCATAAAACTTATAGCTCCCTAGGAGGCAACCCAGATGTTTTTTAAATCTCCATCTTCTACATCTTTCCATATAGGATCCTATGTTTTCAAACATTGGGGACAATGTTTCATTCAATTTGGGAGTGTACATGCATATAGGGATTTTGAATTTTTTTGAGCTTTTCAAAATAAAAAAAATCGTTTTTGTAAGAGTTCCCTTACTTTGATGAGAATTGGATGTTCGCCTATTAATGGGAGTGTTTATGATTAGTTTTGCATATTATTTAGGTGTTGAAGCATTTTATAAAAGTTAATTCTTAGAAACCACTTACATACAGCACATAGTTAAGACTAACTAAGAGGTATTGTAATAACCCCAATTTTTTTTGTAAATTAATTGAGAAATTCAATAAAATTTGAGTTTTCAAAAATTTCAGGCTAGAATATTAGGTTATTAGAAATTCTCTTTTTATAGAGATTAAAACATAATTTAAAACTTATAAATTATGAATGTACTCAAAAAACCAATCAAAATGACACTAAGTACGTTCAATTCCAAGTTAAAATGAAAATTTCCTAATTTTCTTCATTTTTATGAATAAAAGGGTAAAATGGTAATTTTACCTATAAATGATATCTAAGACATCAATATTTATAATGTATTTAGAAATATAATTCCAATTCCACTAAGTACACTCAATTCTGAGTTCAAAAAAATAAAATGGATTTTTCTCCACAAAAGGGCAAAATGGTCCTTTCACACCCAGTGGGGACCACAAACGAATCCAACGACCAAAAAACATGTAATGAGTGGTGAAACCACTACCCGCTAGTAGTGGAGGATCCAATGTTAATTTACTATTTAAAATAATTAAAATATAATTACTACATGTAAAATATTTCTTATACATATGAGACAATATGTCTGTTTATCTAGGGCTAAAATATCTTCTACTTCCCTATTCACTTAGGGTTTTCTTCAATTCTACACTTAACTATTTCATATCTATTTTCTCATTATTTGGTTGGATCACAAGGATTTAGCACAAGGA
Source organism: Warburgia ugandensis (assembly GCA_035236585.1). NCBI lineage: Eukaryota > Viridiplantae > Streptophyta > Magnoliopsida > Canellales > Canellaceae > Warburgia > Warburgia ugandensis. The sequence continues at coordinate 54,241,268 of CP141139.1, read as the reverse complement.
ATTTGCATTATACATGTCAACATTTCCATACATAAGATCATGTATTCAACATGTATCTTTCATATAGATGCATTCATAAAATCCTCCTACCTCAATAGGGTATTCTTACTCCTTTAAGTCTGCCATAGTTTTGATGAATGTATATCTGTCAAATCATACGTATAATGTCATATTTCTATCCGAAGGCGCATACTACATGGTCTTTTGATCATCCTTAAGTAGGATGATCTAAATCTTTCTTCCTTGAATCACATATGATCAAGGGTTCAGATCTTCTAACCTAACAAATCTATATTGCAAGTATATTCACATAATAATAATCTACTCTACATTTGTATTTATTTTTTTATTTTCTTTTTATCTTTCATGATCTCCTCTTGGATTCTTGTTTGATCATCTTTATCTTATTTACAATTTTTATTAGGATTAGTTAATTTACAAACCTTTTATGTTCTTATTATTATTTCTTAACTAGTTAGTGTTACTAGTTTGAGGATAATTTATTCACTCCTAATTCTAAACAACTCCTCTTATTTCCAATTAACTAAGGCTTACTAGCTACATGCTGCTCAAAAAGTAGTTACTTTAATCCTCATGTAAGGAGGCATTTAGACCTCAACAAATGTCACTTGAAGGTGAGGAAAGAGCAAGGCTCTATTAGATAACCCCCTTAACCACAATGTTCAACATCCACTAGAGTGACCTTAGCTCAATCTTCCATAAGGTTCCTATGAGCTCGTAAACCCTAATTTATCTCTAATTGATTTTTATTAATGTACATGATCATATAAAATGTCATTCATGGAGGTGTATTATTCTCTTAATTTGGGCCAAGGAAATGGTAAATCATTCCTTATATTGTCCTACTAACTATAGCTCTTACTAATTAAGTCCAAGTCAAGTCATTCCTTCTTATTTATGTCATGAAACTCTAATTTCTCATTAGGTTACATTTTTGGTGTTTTATGCTCTTTATCATAACTAATTATCAATTAAATCTACTAAGAAATATGACAATAATGAATCATAAACTTCAAAGCATAAAACTATTATAAATTCAATAATCTAAGGATAGCAATACTATGTAACTACTATCATGATCCCTCATTAATGAAATCAAATTAAACTAACATGATCTTAAATCACAAGTTCATTACCATCTTAAATGAAAATCATACTATAGTCCATACTCAAATTAAACTAGCATGACCCTAATTCATATATTACTACTTATCCTAAGGATATTTAAAGAAAATCATGTGTACAAACATGGCCCTAAGATGATTAAATCTAATCATCTAATAACATGTAGATCATTTACATCACAATGAAGAAATAACTTAACATGGATCCTATAATCATGCCATAAATTAAGTTAAAATGAATCTAATAATGAAATAAAATCATACTAATCAATTTACATCATTAAAGTCTTTTAATATGATCTAACCATTAGATCTTATGTCCTTTCCTTAGATCTAGGGTTTTTACTTCATTATAGGTTTAAAGATCATCTTCACATGTTTTTGTCATAATTAATCAATGATCTTACTAGATCTCATCATTATTAACTCCATCCAACCCATCCATAGGGTTTGATCATGCTTGATCTAACTGATCAAGAAAGTTCCTTTACAAATTTTAGGTTACTTCTACCATAAAGGGTATATTTCTTAAATTATCATAAATCTGTCATATTAAACCCTCAATTTCACATATTGTTATCATTATAACATAAATAGATCAGATCCTTAATGTTTGATCATCTCAGATCTTCAAGATCATGGAAGTAAGAATCTTATTTTCTTTAAACAGAATGTTTCTTGTAATTCTTTCAAATTTTTATTATTTCATATGAAATTAGACATCACAAGCTTTCCATATCTTCTTTCCGCTCATGATTTGGAACTTAGATGACTTTGAAATTCAAGTTTGAAGTTCACAGTCATTTTAATGGTCCAAATTTGATTTGGCTGTTGGAACAGGACAAAACAGACGGAACTAGCGAAATTGATCATCCCCCCTGTTTTACCAGTGACACTGATGGAAACGGGGTGGTGACCTATAAATGGTGATACAATCTAGATGGGCCTGTCAAATCACCATCCCCCTTTTATCCTACAAATTGGGATATCATATCTCTACAAAATTGGCTATTGTTTCATACCTCAAGGTTTTCAACCCTTTTCATCCAAGCCCACCATGATACCGATCTAGAGGGTTTTTCACCGAAACTTGATTTTCTGAAACATTAATAGAAAATCAAATCTAGTGAAATTAAAAATATCAAAAATAACATAAAACTAAATATTAGATGATATCCTCCTACTTGATTTACTCATAATTGACTAATTGATGCAAAAATAAATAAATCCTTGTTGTATGCCATAACACACCAAATAAATCTTGGTTTGTATTTTTTTGTTGGATCTTGAAATTACTTTGTGGGTTTTGTAGATTAAGAAATTTAGAAAAATATGGAAAGTGGGATTTGTGAAATTTGATATGGAACGATGTGGCTAATTGAACTTAGGGCTCTCGGTACTATTCTAGAGAGAGGAGAGAGAAAGTGGGAAAAAGAGAGAGATTGGGGGAGATGGGGGAGGAGTTTTGCTCTGATTTTCAAAGAAAATCTAGGAAATTTTGTGCTGAAGTTGTGGAAATTTTCAAAATTATTTACAGGCAAGTTTTTAATTTTAAATTAATTTTTCATAAAAATCTCCTTCTTTCTTTTTATTATTTTATATATGGGTGGAGTTTCCACCTCTACCTTTTCCTCCACTACAATCTGGTAGTGCATTGCTCAATTATTGTTGCTTCTAGAATATTGGCCTACTTTGTGGGTCCCACTTTCATGTGAAATGACCGTTTTGCCCTTTTATTCATAAAAATGAAGGAAAATAGATATTATTTATCCAAACTCGGATTTTAGTGTACTCAATGGCGCTAGAAACGATTTTTTGAGTACCTTCTAGTTTTTTAAGTACATTTAAAATATTCAAATTTTAAATCTTGGTTATGGGTGAAAATAACCATTTTACCCTTTTGTGTAGAAAATTGAGATTTTTCATTCTAACTCAAAATTTAACGAAATTAGTGTCATTTGATTCAATTTTTTGTGTACATTCTTAATTTCTAAGTTTTCACTCATGATTTAATATCTATGAAAAGATATTTTCTTTTGACCTAATATTCCAGCCTAAGTCTTTTGAAATTTCAAACTTTCATTGATTTTCTCAAATCAATTTACAAAAATTAGGGTTATTACACTCCCTCTTTTCCTTCTCCATTCCCTCCATTTTCCATTTCTTCCTCACCATTTTTTCCACTCTCGTGCACGTCGAACATTAGCCATGATTTTGTAATCATCAATTTTTCCCCATTTCTAACACTAAATAGTGACATAATCGCTCAAGATTTCCCAGGAGTGAAAGCAAAATCAAGATCTACAAAGCCCATATTTTGTTTTCATGAAATTTAACATTTTTAGCATTGTATAATAGTCACTGATGGTGACCATTTTTATGTCATCTTCTCTAGCAATGGTGATCAAATTCTAACGAGGACAGAAAGTGAAATCTATATTTCTAGGGTCCTTAATGAATGAATTATGCACCAGTGTTAATGGAAGTTCAATCAGCGATCATCCAACCATTTAATTTTTTATCTAAACACGGTGCATGAGTGGTGCTAGATATATGAATTTGACCATTGAAAATACAATCAAACAATAAGTCTATGAGTCTAATGATATGAATTGCATGTTAAGGACAATATGGGTTTAAAATAATAAATGAAAAGCTTGTTAGATGTATAAAAGCTTATTGAACTGTTAATTTGTGGATTTGATTGCTCCAGCACTTGGATTCATTATCTAAGCATTGAAGGTTAGATCTAACCATTGATATGTAAAATTGATTTCCCCAACACATTGATGGATCTGATCTAAGGCAAAATAGTAGATTTGGGACAATCTAACGGTTCAAATAAAGATCTTAATATACAAATCTATGATCAAGAGACTAAGCTATGAAATTTATTCCATATTTCTTAGTTGGTGCTTAATTGATAATAAAAGCTCTTATCAGTGATTCCTAATCATCAATCAACCTCCAACCTAATTAACGATTGATTTTAATAAATCTGAACCATCAAATCACGATGGGTAATTCTAAGGTTGCTAAGTATCTAAAGTAATTGCAATTATGCGTTATTTTGTTAAATACATGATGACTCTATTTTAGGCTAAAAAATACAACATCCTTATAACTTAAATTATGTGAAGGTTATTATGTTATTTGTGTATGAGATTGTCAAGAGACAGAGTCTCCATTTTTTTAAATATAAAATTATGATTTTTAGGAGAATTGCATCACATGCTTTAAATGTATAGCATCCTATAAATAGGGAAACTTGTTAGATTTTTTCATAAAAATAAAGAGATTTTATGATTGTACTTGAAATGATTGTACTAAATTTCATGATCATTTATGTTTGACATCCCATTCATATTTAAATAAAAAATATGTACTTTAAACCATTATCAGAATTTGATTATGTGATCAATAGTTGACTAATATACTATGGAGGGTGCACTTTACCTAGACTTTTATGCATTGATTTGTCAAGGATTTGTTTTGGATAGGCACCTTCACCTGGTGAACACTATGATAAGGAGGTTGTAGGGATGGCCACCTACCTTCCAAAAGTTGATATTTTGACACCAAGCCCAAGTGGCTAACTTTTGGGTGTGGCATCATGGGAAGGTCACACTGTGCAATCTGTTCTCCTCCCATGTAAGATGGTGATAAGTCTCACATTGTTGGTGTCAATATTTAAGGACATAGTGTCCCACTATTGAGAAATTGCCACAACATTGAGATCCATTTCTTCTTTTCACTATAGTGTTCCACAATTAAGTAGTTGTTGCAGTGTCCCATGATAAGGCAGTTGCTGCAAACTGATTTTAAGGCACCACGAGTATGATAGAGTCATAGATATCCTAGCCATTAGGCATAACAATGTCTTGAGTGATTTGAGAGTTGATATATTTATATTTGCATGTTACGAACTAATATGCTAGACATAAATTTACAGGAATTTTTCCTACAAGTCATTTGAATTGAGATTTTAATTCTTAATTAATTTATTGTCTCTTTGTGCACAAGTTTGATGTGGATTCTTTTGATATTGACATACATATTACTCTTGTATTTGTGTTGTATTCAGCCAAATTGAAATCTTTCATAGAATGATTGAAAGGTATTCAAATGGTGCATTGTAAATTTATAATGACAAACCTTAGGGACAATACCTACGAATGTTTCATTAAGTGCATGAGTGTTTGGATACAAAATTACATTGATTTATATTTGTGATCTTAGATTTATCTACCAAGTATATTCCCATATAATCACCTCACCAACTCCATAAATAAATGAAAAAGAGAAAGCAAGAGTGTTGAGACAAGGCACCACGGGTAGTCAGAGAGAGTATCAACGTTGTATGTATGATCTCTACATTTTATAAATATTGGGAAATGGTTGAATAGTTATATAATAGTGATAATCTATTTAGACATGTATAAATATGTTTAATAATATTGGACTGTCAGCTATAACTAAATAGAATTCTGCGAAATGCTATGTTCTGTTATATTTTGAATGTAAAAAGGTTTGAATTTAGAACTCATGAATGTGTTTTGATAGCTAAGATGATACTCTGGGTTTTTGGGAAAGTCTTTTCAACGAAAAAATATTTTTGTTATTCATTTTTTAAAAGGAATTTTAAAATAGGGATCTAGCCTTTTGAAAATATATCCAAAAAAGTATTTGAAAAACTTAGGTCATCACAAATAACCGGTTACTTAAATATGAGTTAAGAGAGTGACTCATGTAGAAAATATTATAGAATGTAAAATTGATGTTTCCAAGGAAAGAATAAAAGGATCATATGGCAGATTTCATTATGCAAATGATGCAAAACTTTAAATATCTGTAGCAACAATAGGTTTAAGTTCAAATTCCTTTTGTGTCGAACCTTCTTTCATCGAGTGTTGGTGAGGGTAGCTTAGGAGGTAGTGCCAGCAAGACAGATAAATTGTTAGAATGATTTCAAAGAATGGTTCTAGCATTTTTTGGGAAAGGTAAGCCAGAGGCAGCAAAGGAATGGATATACCATGTTGAGAAAGCTTTTGAAGCCATGGAAAATCTAGAAGAGAAGAAGGTGAAGATTGCAACTATTATCTTCCTAGGAGGGGTTGCTTTCTAATGGAGAATGGGGCAAAGGACTTGTTGCTCTCACCTTAATAGCATTATATGGGAAGATTTTAGGATGGTATTTTATGATAAATACTTTCCTCATCATGTGCAAGCAAGAATAGGAATAGAATTTCTGAATTTGCAACAAGGAGATCTTATAGCATTACAGTATAAGAATAAGTTTGTTCCGCTAAAGAGGTTTGCACCAGACATTTGCACTTCAGTTAAGAAAGCAATAGAAAGATTTGTTCGAGGTTTACAATCTAGGTTTAGGACTAAAGTTTTATGGACATAGCCTACTACTATAGCAAGAGTAGTGGAAAAGGCCATTATTTTTTAAGAATAATTTTTTCAAAATTAAGCAGAGCAACAAGATAAGGAGAAATACAGTACTATTATAGGATGCTCAGGCAAGGCTAAGCACCCTTCTTCTTCTTCATGGGGGTCATACAAACACCATTTATAGGGGTAAATTAGGGTTTCTGGACAAAATTTGTAACACATGTATTTCTTACCTAACCTATCCAACCAATCTCCACCTTCTTAGGGAACTACCTCACTCCACCTCATCACACTATCCTCACCATCCACTCTTCATTCAAGGGCTACCATACATCCTTATTTCTTTCTATCTCTCCATCCAACTCTCTTTCCCATTCAAGAAGCTTTTCTATGATTTTTAGAAGGAGGAGAAGCCCCACCCTAAAAAGTAGAATCCTCCCTCCTTTAAGTAGTCTTTATGTTTCCTATTTGGTGGCCTTAGATATAATCTCAGTCTTACCTCTTAACTCCATATCATCTCCACCTTAAACTCACCTAGCATCAAGATTAGGAAGTTCCCAAACATATAAAAGGTAGGGTTTCCACATTTTTTACCATTCGAAGAAGGGCAAAGTGCCCCCTCCATAGAAGGAGGTGTCTCCATCCTTCTCCCCTCCAATGCTCCTCAATGCCTCCTCCCTTGGAAGCCCATCTTTTCCACTCTTCCATGCCTCTTCTGCTAGGCTTTTGATCTCTCCTTAAAGTGCTTTAAGTTTAAGTTAGTTCTTATTATTCCCTTTTTTGTTGCTTTAATATTCTTGTCTCTAAATTCTAAGTGTTTTTGCTATTACTTTGTTATTTGATTCATTCTTTGTGCTTTATTCTTTAATCTTTCATGTTGTTTACCACTAGATTTCAAACTTAGATACTTATTGATAAGAATCATTAATCTTTGGTAGTGACAGCCAAGAGATAGTTGATGTTGCTTTTCCTTAGAATAGTTTCATCTTCCTAGCTTCTCTTCTCTTGGCTTTCCTTTGGGTTTTAATTTCATGTTATCTGAGCTTGGTTTACTAGCTTCTCTTCTCTTGGCTTTCCTTTGGTTTTATGCTTTATTCTTTAATATTTTATGTTGTTTACCACTAGCTTCTCCAATGGAACAAATTTTACTTTTGCATTCAACACTTGATCAACTTGCTTAAAAGTAATCTCTTTCTCTTCTACTTAACTAAAACCATATTTATTAGCTAAGTTCTTCCCCCATATCTTTTTTTACAAAACAAACATTGTTTTTTTGGTGGAGTTCTTTAGTAGTAATAAAATGCAACACCGTCATTGTTAGTTCACAAATCTTTCCCATTGTTTTTATACACCATTCCCTCTAGTGATCTCATAATCTTCATTCCAAAACTACTAGAATAGCTGCCCTTTTATGGGTTCAACAACCATTTTGCTTCCTCTTCAAATTCTGACAAGCTTCAATAGATTTCTTGAGTACAACTACAACTTTGTGAGGATTTATGCTTCTCTATTTATTAGTAGTGGGACTTTTGGATAGGGTTTTACCATCTACGAGTGATGTGCTTTAATAATCATAGCAAGTGCATAGCTCTATTAGAGTACAGAATCGGTAAATACAGGCTAATCCCATGAGGACTCTATGATTAATGAGAGTAAATTAAAATTGAGTTTCTTTACTCTAACTAAGCAAACTTTTAAAAAATGGATAGAACACTAAACTAAAGCAACTAAACTAAGCAATTAAACTAATTCAAAGCAAAAAATAAAACAAAGTAGTGAAACTATCTATGGGAGAAGGATGAAAGGATGGTTGAGATGAGAAGAAGGGAAGCAAAGGGGGGAGAATGTGTGGAATTCATCTTGTGGAAATGGATTTAACATAAAATACAATTTGGGGAAAAGATAGGATAGGAAGGTGGGAAAATAAGGAGATAAGGGTGGGTGCAAAAGAAGATGATAAGTGTTCAATTTTGTATAAGAAAATGCACAATTAATAGCCCATGTGCTATAAATTATAATGTTATTTTAGGGTTTTATGAGAAATTTATAAAACTTGAATTTCAAACCAAATAATTCAAAAGTTTGATATTTTCCTAGTAGGTAGGTAGGTAGGTAAGTGTGTGTGTGTGTGTGTGTGTGTGTGTGTGTGTGTGTGTGTGTGTGTGTGTGTGTGTGTGTGTGTGTGTGTGTGTGTGTGTGTGTGTGTGTGTGTGTGTGTGTGTGTGTGTGTGTGTGTGTGTGTGTGTGTGCATCATGCTTATTGAAGTTCATTGTTAATGCTTGATTTCATTTGCAAATTACTCTAAATCTTGTATGTTATATTTCATAAAAAGTGCTCGTTCAGTTGCTTTTCATATATTGATCAATTTGAGTTTCTTTAGCATCTAAAATCTGGAATTTTTTTACTCAATATTTGTGGTTAGTTTCCAGCATTGCATACACCTTATTTGATTGATTCCTTGGAAACCATTTAGCTTCTTTGGTTGTTTAGTCTATGCAGTGATTAGATTTCATCTTAGCAAGATTTTCATTCAAGAATTTCAGCCAATCTATAACCCATGAACCATGCCCACTATTCCATGGATCACACGCATGGTACTTGGTTCACTACTCTTTAAGCCTTACTTTGTTGATTGTTTAGTCTAAGTTTAGCATTAGTTAGATAGTTGTTTGCATCATAGTTTATTTATGGAAGTTTCTAATTTAGTTTCAAAAAAATTTATTTTCAATAAGTTTTTAATTTTAGTTTAAGAAAGTGTTAATTTAGGAAAGTTTCATTTTTAGCAAGTTTCCTTAGTTCAAGTTTTCTATATTCCTTCATTCTAGTTTTTCATTAGTTTCTTTTATTGAATGCATGCTAATTAAAAAAATTTCTAATTTCATTTAACATATTTATTTTTTGAAAGTTTCCCTTAGTTGCATTTATTGTAGTTTACATATTAGTTGGTAGTATAATTAATATAGATTAGGATCATTCATTATACTTGTTGCATCTAATTTAGGATTATTACATTAGATTGCACCTAGTTAGCAAAGTTTACAATTTTAGGTAGCATATAAGTAGGCATTAGTTTCCTTTATTTGTATTACATCGCACGTTTACTACTATATGGTGGATGGAACACATTGATAGTAAGGGCCCCATAGGAACCCTAATAAGATAAGGACTGGATTTCATCACCAAATCCATGGCCCACTTAGGTAATCGAATCTATTCCTTGTATATTGGCGAACCCAACCCTTGAAAGCTTAATTTAAAATCTAGTAGCAAGAGAGTTAGGGTTTCAAGCTTGTAGTACCCTTGTAGAAGGAGGAGATCTATTATCACTCCAATGACTTCTAAGCATTGTGGTTATAGTGGGTATCCAAAATCCAAGTGATTTTACCATGCCTTTCATTGATAGTTGTTGAGGTTTAAATGCTCCCTCCCATGAGAATTGTATTAACCACTTTAGAGAAAAACCTAACTACTAAGTAGTATTTAAGCCTGAATAAAAGGAGGAGCTATCTAGATCTAAGTCTAAAAGCTACCACCCTACAAATTAACAAAGATTATCAAAATATCTTGCTAGCATTAAGGATTGATTGTTTGAGCTCATATAGTGTTAGGAGTCATATTTAGAGTTGGATTACATCATTTAGATAGGTTTTCATTATAGTATAAGCAAGTTCATCAATCTCCAATCATTGACGCAATACCATTAGATCCTAAGATTAAATGTACCCATAGGCACAGGGTAAGAAATCAAATTCATAACCCCATGGAAGACTACCAGTAGTAGCTTAGCATAAGGCCACTAGAGAATACTCACACTCAACTAAATACTCCATCATGCATCACTTTACCACCCACCAATATAAACCACACTGAACTTAAACCTAGAATTATACAATTATTCCCAACATTTATGGTCGAGAGAGAGACAAAGGATCCATACCTAGATATCAAGGAATTCCTTGATATTTGTGATACATGCAAATTCCAAAATGTTTTGAAAGGTTCCATTAAACTTAGGTTATTCCACTTCTCACTAAAAGATAAGTCCAAATCATGCTGAATTCTTTGGAGGTCAGTTCCGTTGCTACATGGGACTGGCTATCTAAAAAGTTCCTAAACATGTTCTTCCTTGTCCATAAGACTAATACCCTTTGCAGCGAGATCATTAATTTCCAGCAAAGAGATGATGAACAATATTATGAATACTAGGAAAGGTAGAATGAATTGTTGCGAAAGTGTCCCCACCATGGTTTTGAAAAAGGGTAGTAAGTTTAGTACCTCTATAAAGCATTAACATCTCAAAATAAACAAATGGTAGATGCAACTCGTGCAGGGGCCCTTATGTTGAAAAATGAAAGAGAGGCTTAGGAATTTTTTCAAACTTTAGCTAACAATTCCCAACAATTCCAATAGGGGAGAAAGAAAAACCCAAACTTGAAAGAAACGAGGCTTGTATGAAATAGAAGTGATCTTAGATATATCATATAAGCTCGACTATGGGATTAATAGAATGTAAAATTTTGATTCCTTGGGTAAAAAGTGGACAATCTTTAAAATATGTTCAAGACCTTCATGGCTATCTAGGTATCCATGAACCTCCATAAGAGATTTGTTCTTTTTGTCCTAACCCAGCACATTTAACCTCAAGTTGTCCATAAGTACATTGAAAATCTTTTGGAACAGGTGAATGCAATGAATGCATATCATAACCCTAGCAATAACCCTTACTTTAAGACCTATAATCTAGGATGGGCTAGGCATCCTAACTTGCATGGTCAAAGAACAATTACCAGGGAGGTCCATGTATGAACCCCCTACATAAAACTTTCATAGAGCTTCAGTTCCATAACAGCCACCTAGTTTTCAACTTCCTCAACAACCAAAGATACCAACCTTCTAGGAAACTATGCAATCATTTATGGAAAAAACTTTAAAACACCAAGATGAAACTAAACATGCTATCATTGATAGTAGACATAGATCAAATGTCAATTCTCAAGCTATTTCCAAATTAGGAATGCAAATTGGCTAGTTATCTACTACTCATGAGTGATAAAGGAAAGGGACAATTTCCTAGTTCGCCAATTCCAAAACCTGTGGGCCATTTGAATTAGGTTCTAGTTCACATACTTAAAGATCCCATGAGTAAGCAAAGTCTATCACTACCCTTAGGAGTGGTTGTCAAGTTAACAACAAAGTGGGGCAAACTAAGGAAACTATAGAGAAGAATGAACCAACTAAAACACAGGATAAAGAAAAAAGGTAGAAATCTCCTGCACCATTTGAGCCTATAATGGAGGCACTTTATGTGCCTAAGTCCCCATTCCCTCAATTTTTTTAAAAAGGCAAAGGAAGGAACCAATTTCAATGAGATAGTAGATGTGTTTTAGCATGTGCAAATAATATTTCACGACTCAATGCAATTAAAGACATTTCTACTTATTAAAGTTTCTCAAAGAGCTCTGCATGCAAAAGTGAAGCTTAATGTGCAAAAAAAAGCCTTCTTCACTAAGCAAGTAGGCTCTTTAATTCATCACCAGATCCCTCCTAAGTTTAGAAATCTAGGTTATCCTACCATGTCTTTTGTTATAAGAAACTATGTCATTGATAGGGCACTACTTGATTTAGGGGCTAATGTTAATCTGTTTCCATTTTTAGTCTATGAACTATTAGGGCTTGATGACCTTAAACCAACAAATACCACTTCGCAATTAGCAAATAGATCAGTAACAATTCCATGTGGTATGGTTCAGGAGTTCTAATACAAGTGGACCAATTTTACTTTTCTGTAGATTTCATTGTCCTAAATACCCATCCTATGTCAAACCCTAATAATCAGATCTCGTTCATTCTTAGAAGTTCATTTTTTGCAACTTTCATTGCCATCATCAATTGTGGAAATGGTATGATAAAGTTATCCTTCAATAATATGAAAGTCAATCTCAATGTTTTTAATGTTGATCATCAACATCTAGACTGAGATTCTTATATAGTCAATTTAATTGAAGGTCTGCTTTAAGATGCTAATCTAGCATCATCTATGTTAGACCCACTTGAGGCATGTCTAGCACATTTTAACCATCAACTTGATATTGATAAGTCCATTGATGAGATAAATAATCTTTTAAATGATGCACTTATAATGGATAACACCAAATGGGATCCTTTAGTTGAACCACTTCCTCCTTCTAATTACGTCCTAGTACCATCAGTAGAAAAACCACCTACCTTGGTCCTTAAGTGAATACCTAAAAATATAAAATATTCCTACTTAAGACCGGATGAAACCTTACTTATAATCCTTAGATCTAGATAAAGAATAGGAAGTTAAGCTTCTTAATGTTCTCAGAGAACATAAAGCAGCCGTAGGGTGGACCATAGTAGACATTAAAGGTATTAGCACTGCTGTGTGCATGCATATAATTCATCTAGAGGAAAATGCTAAACCATCTAGTAAAACATAGAGGCAACTAAACCCTAATATGGAAGAGGTAATGAGAGACAAAGTGCTTAAACTTCTAAAAATTGGTGTTATCTACCCCATATCTGATAGCCCATGGATCAGCCCAGTTCAGGTTGATCACCAAGAAGTCTGGAGTCATGGTAATCTAAAGTGAAGATAATGAATTAGTCCCCACTCGAATGAACACTGGACAAAGAGTTTGTATAGATTATCGAAAACTAAACTTGGTCAGTTGGAAAGACCATTTTCCTCTTCTATTTATAGACCAAATGCTAGAAGGGTTAGCCAGTCATAGTTATTACTACTTTCTTGATGGTTTCACTAGCTATAACCAAATGGCCCATAGCACCTAAGGACCAGGAGAAGACTACCTTCACCTACAATTGTATGCCTTTTGACCTTATAATGCCTAGCTACTTTTCAAAGGTTTATAATGAGCATATTTTTTTATATGGTGAAGAGGTCTTTAGAAGTGTTTATAGATGATTTTTTAGTGTTTGGTTCTTCATTTGATGAATGTCAACACTATTTAAAACTTGTCCTTGCTAGGTGTTAGGAAAAGAATTTAGTATTAAACTAGGAAAAATGTCATTTCATCATACAAAATGGCATTGTTCTAGGCCACATCATATCACATAAAGGTACAAAAGTAGACAAAGACAAAGTGGATATTATCTGGAACCTTCATCCTCCAAGGACGGTGAAGGAAATCTGCTCATTTTTAGGTCATGCTAGTTTATAAAGACGATTCATCAAGGACTTCAATAAAATTACTAGAACCCTAAGTAATTTACTTATGATAGAGGCAACTTTTTACTTTAATGAAAATTATATGATAGCATTTGAGCTCCTAAACGCTGAACTCATTTCTGCACCCATAATTCAACAGCTAGATTAGAGTGCACCATTCGAAATAATGCGTGGCACTTCAGACTATGCAATCAAGGATGTGTTAGGGCAGTGTATTAGCAAACTTCCTGTAATGCCCCAAGTCTAGGCTCCCTCAGTAACGATATTGTCTGCTTTGGGCCAAGGCCCCGCACGGTTTTAAAAGGCATCGTTACTAGTAAAGCCCACCCAGGCCCTTATCAGCCACCCAGGAACTTTTTCTCGTGGCGATGTGGGACTAACTCTTAGTGCATCCTGCCTTCATCCCATCAGATTATGTTGGGGACCTCCCCCTCAAACCATCTTGGCAGACAGCAATGGTAGCCCTCTCCCCCTTAGGGGACACCCATCCGTGCGTGGACTCCCACGCTTCCGCTCATGTGCGGTTAGCCAAGCTACCATTGTCGTCTACTAAGATGGTTTGAGGAGGAGGTCCCCAACATAATCTGAGGGGATGAAGGAGGGATGCACTGAGAGTTAGTCCCACATCGCCAGGAGAAAAAGTTCTTGGGCGGCTGATAAGGGTCTGGGTGGGCTTTACCAGTAACGAGGCCTTTTAAATTTGTGCGGGTCCGTGGCCCAAAGCGGACAATATTGTTACTGAGGGAGCCCAGACCCGAGACGTTACAGTGGTATCAGAACCAACCCCCAACCCGGTGTGGGTGGTTAACCGCACGTGAGTGGAAGTGTGGGAGTCCATGCGCGTACGCGTGTCCCCTAAGGGGGAGAGGGCTACCGTTGCCGTTTGCCAAGATGGTTTGAGGGGAAGGTCCCCAACATAATCTGAGGGGATAAAGGCACGATGCGCTGAGAGTTAGTCCCACATCGCCAGGAGGAAAATTTCCTAGGCGGCTGATAAGGGTCTGTGTGGGCTTTAACAATAACGAGGCCTTTTAAAACCGTGCGGGCTCGTGGCCCAAAGCAGACAATATCGTTACTGAGAGAGCCCAAACCCAGGGCGTTACACTTCACCATGTGATATATTATGCTAATAAGATACTCAATAATGCCAACTCAATTATTCTACTATCGAAAAAGAGTTGTTACTAGCTATCTTTAACTGAGATAAATTTAGATCTTACTTGCTGGAATCTAAGGTCATTGTCTATTTGGGCCATGCTGCTTTGAAATACCTTCTTTCTAAGAAGGATGCTAAACCTATGCTGATCTAATGGATACTTTTGCTACAGGAATTTGATTTAGAAATTTGGGACAAGAAAGCTTTTGAAAATGTTGGAGCAAACCACTTGTCCAGGCTAGTTATGGAGTCCACTAACAAGAATGTGTCTATTATAGAAACCTTTTCAGATGAAAATTTGTTGCACATTTCACAATTGCCTTGGTATGCAGATATAGTCAATTATCTTGTCACTGGTCAAATGCCTAGTCACTATTCTAAACAAGATAGGAAAAGATTCATTGTCAAGGTTAAATGCTTATCAGTACTTATTTAAGTACTATCCTGATTAGGTCATTTGGTTGATATGTTCCAAATATTGAACATCATAAGATGATTTCCTTTTGTCATGACCATGCATGTGGGAGCCATTTTAGTTCTAGAAAGACAATTGCAATGATTTTGTAGTGTAGTTTTTATTGGCCCACTATTTTTGGGGATTCACATTATTACTACATAGCATGTGTTAGATGTCAATAGTTAGGGAGTGTTGGAAAAAGGAATATGAATTCCATAAACCCCATTTTGATCATTGATCTTTTTCATATTTGGAGCATTGATTTTATGGGACCCTTTCCTAAATCATTTGGTTACCTATAAATTCTTGTGGGGGTGGACTACTATCCAAATGAGTAGAAGCCATACCTTGCAAGACCAATGACCACAAAGTAGTGGTCAAGTTTTAAAAGAATATATATTTGTATGCTTTAGTACTTCTAAATCCATAATTAATGATGGGGTAAACACTTTTGCATTAGAGTGTTTGAAATTTTAATGAAGAAATATGATGTTACACATAAGCTTGCTACCCCTTATCAATTTAGACTAGTGGATAGGTAGAAGTATCTAAGAGGGAGATGAAGCATATTTTAGAAAAGGCAATCAATCCAAATAGGAAAGACGGGTCTTCAAGATAGTAACACTATATGGGCCTATAATACTGCATTGAAGACCCCTATGGGCATGTTACCCTATAGTTAGGTCTATGAAATGGCTTGCCACCTACTAGTATAACTTGAGCATAATGCATATTGGGTAATTAAAAATCTTAATTTTGACCTAGATATTGCTAAAATTCATAGAAGACTTTAACTCAATGAGTTGGATGAACTTAGGAAAGATGCATATGAGTTAGCCAAGCTATAAAAAGTTCACATGAAGACTAATCATGATAGGCATATTGTGAAAGTCCACTCCAAGAGAGAAGGTCCTTTTGTATAACTTTAAGTTGCATTTACTCTCTAAGAAACTTTGAACTCAATGGCCTGGACCTTACATTGTACATACCATTTACCCTTATAGGACTATCAAGATATAAAAGGATAATGAGATTTCCAAAGTCAATGGGCAAAGGTTGAAACCCCATCTAGAGTTGATCAATGCTGAAGTAGACGAGATCTTGTTAGATGATCTTGTATACCAGGACCCACTTTAGCACGTCCCATGAAATTAGCATCCATCATTAAATTTGCATTCATCATGGCATTGCATGTCTAGCTGAAGACATTAAACTTAGCACTTACTTGGAGGCAACCCAAGGTTTTTAGAGTGTTTACATAAGCCATTCATCACATAGGAGTCCTGTGCTTTCAAACATTAAGGACAATGATTACTTTAGGTTGGTGAGTGTAGATATGCATGAGATTTTGAGTTTTTCTTTAATCTTAAAAAAATTCAGAGTTTTTTAGAGTTTTTAATGTCAAAGTTCCTTTACTGTGATGAGAATTGGATTTTTCAAAGCTTAGCATTACTTCTCCTTCTTAATAGGAATGCATATGGTTAATTCTAAACTTTATTTATGTCTTCAAGTATTTTATGAAAGTGTAATCTTAGAAAACACATACACAATGCATAGTCTAGACTAACAGACGGTTATGACTTAAAGGCCCTATGGAAAATTAGTGGAGACCTATATAACCAAGTGAGGATTAGAGACTATCATCTTTCTAAGGGTTATAAATAATTCAATATTTGCTTCAGAAAATGTCAAGTTTCTAATAGTATCTTTGATTTGGTCAATTTCCAAGAAGAGTACTAACTTAGTTTTCTAAACATTTATTGAATCTAATAGGTTTTAAGAAACCTAGAAAATGATATAGGCCATCTTTGCTTTAGCAGAGACATAAAGCCTACCCAATATATTATACCACTAGTTAGACCTTCAAGGCTCTTGTTAGACCTTTCCTTTCTTAAACCCCATTTACCCTAAAGCAAAGAAACCCTAGTAAGAATATCCATTACCTACTTTTCAAAAATGAGTACGGATGATAGCAAAAGTTTAGAAAAAGGACCAAACTCAATGAAGTGAAAAATATCAAAATACAAAGAAAGTGTTCAAAAATTATCAAAAATAGAAAAGGTAAGAAAAGTTGATAAAAGATAAAGGAAAAAAAGAGAAGATGTTCACTTTAAATACAACCAAAAGTAAAGTTATCTAATAATAGCTAAAGATCTCTACACAAATTTGAAATTTTGAATCCTTATACCCTTCTTTTCAAAACCTGACTCAAGCCTATGTTTCATCCTATCCAAAGACTTGTTGATCTTAAGGTAGAAAATAGCCTTAATAAGGATATAAAGAGGAAGGAGATAAGATAAACCAACCTACTGGTTTTGGTAATAGGATCCGTTCTAAAGGATCATATCTTTGTGTCATTAGTGCTTATTATATTATGTGAACCATTAGTCTTCTTGGATCTAGTCACATGGTGAATGGTCTTTGACCCTTTATCAAAGAGCTTTATTTTTTAGTGTATATCACTAAGAATTTGAGGTCAAGACATCTTAATGTTGGAGTAATAAGCATTATTATTTAGAACTTCTGACTTTCTGTATGCACACACATGCACTCCGAGATGAAGCTGGAATAAAATGGCTTTATTATATGGGTAACTTGTAGAATTTTTCATTCATCTGTATTATGTTATTTAAATAAGTAGAGTACTAATGAATGAGAATTCTCTGAGGAAAAAGTTAAGGATCTTAACCTTATAGATTTTTGTGGGTATATTCAATACAAACTCTCATAGGCTTAACTCATCCACTAGGGGTTTAAGGGTTTGTTGCATATATTAAATGCAATCATCAATACCTACAAAAATGACAACCATTTTAATTTCATGATTTTTCACATGTTTTTCTTGGGACAAGCCCAATGCTGGTTGAGGGTATGGTAAGTATTCAATTTTGTATAGAAAGTACCCAATTAATAGCCCATGTGTTATGATTTAGAGTGTTATTTTAAAGTTTTTTTAAAAAAATTCATAAGACATTCTTTTCTTACCTAATAATTCAAAATTTTGATATTTTGCAGGTTCATAAGCAAATCTATAGTAAATATGTGAATCATCATATTTTTTAGAATTTAATTAGGATTTTTACTCTTTTGTAGGAATCAAGATGATGATCCAATGGTCGAGATTGTCGAGATAGGAATTGAAGATCAAGATAGAAAGATCAAGTCAAGGCCTAAATTTCAACATTTCAAAACTAAATCAAGAGTCAAGATCAACCTAGGTCAAGCAAACAAAGTGATAAAAAACATCAATGGTGACTAGAATAAGCACATGCAAAGCTATGCATTTCCACCAAGGGAGTTAGCCATCAAAGTGAGCCACCAAGCCTCATGAAGCCATGCCAGTTGGAGTCACACAATAGGAGAATCAATTCAAGAAATTATCATACATTAAAAATGTAATTTTCAAAGGATAAATGGAAGGTTTTGAGAGATATTTGTAAAAGATAACATGATCATAGATGGACCCATCAAGAGAGAAAACCCTAATTTCCATTTCCATTTTTCATATTTTTCTCCCACCCCAATAAGGGTTCCATGATTTTTTCTCAAGGAGGAAGGTACCTCCTAAAAAAGTGGGACCTCCCCTTTGCTTGGCTGTCACCTTAGCTGGCATCCTAAGTTGGAAACTTCAAAATTCCATCTCGCACTCAAAACACCTCAATTTCCTATCTATTTTCCCATCTTTCTTACCCTTTCTCTTTTACCATTTTTCTCTCTTTCCTAACTATCAAATACCATGCAATTAGAAGTAGAGAAGCACCATGCCACCTTCTTAAAAACGTGACACATCCCCCCTTTCTAATTACACTATCCGAACATGCCTCCACAAGGTTTCCTCTTTGGATGCCCTAGACTTCCATCGAACTTTCCTACCTAAGTCGTAGCTCTAAATATCTCATTTATTCCTAGAATAAGATCTTCTCAAATTGGAAGTAAAATTCTCTACATATTCTCCTTGAATTCAATGCAATTGTCAAGTAGGGGTTTTGCACAAACACCTTGAAAGAAGCACTCTATCTTGGTGATCATTGAAACTTTGAACTTTGATTTTCTTTTGGGCTTCTTCCGCTTGGATTCATTAAGTCTTTTTTCTTTTCTTTTGAGGTTAGTACTTTGCTTTTAATCCTTATTTTCATTGCTTAGTTGTTCTTGTTTTGTTTCTTTCATTCTACAGGCATAGATCATCTTTATTAATCCTTGAATCTTTGCTTCCATCATCATAGTTTTTCTTGCTAAATCTCACAAGATCCAAGTTATTTCTTCTCTAGTAGTGGTAGTCAACAGAAAAAGTAGCTTGGATAGTTGTTTCCTATTCCTTTATTTCCATGTTTTTCACTAGATTTTTGGAGCTAGTTTTAGGCATATTTTTCCTTGACTATTTGTTTCCATCATTCAAGCCCTCTTTTCCCTTTATTCTCTTGTGTGCTTCACTTGCATGTTATCTAAATTTAGTTTAAGGTCATTGGAGTCTATTGAATGTTTGATTTGAATCAAGTTTCAAGTGTTGGAAAAGTTCACAATTTTAATATATATATATATATATATCATGTGCACCATTTTTTATGTATTTTTCCATTCAATCAATAAAGTTCATTATTGTTCATGCTTGATCTAGTCACAAGGTGCTTTAAATCTTGAATGTTATATTTCATAAAAAGTGATTGTTATGTTGTTTTTCATATATTGATTAATTTGAGTTTCTTTAATAGAAAATCTAGGAAGGTGGTTGGATTTGGAAACAAAATAAGTGAGAGGCACGGATCCATTTTTATTGTGTTGGATTTCTAAAATTGTAATGGATGTGATCCATTGAATGATAATGAGTATTGGAGATCTTTGATTTGGTTTGACTTTTAAACAAGGGCTAGGTGGCTAGGCATTTTATCTTTTTAGTACTTCATTCTTGACCCTTAGAATCATCATTATCCTAACTTGAGTGGCTGAGATTTGGTTGGAGTGATCTTATCCAAAAATACCATTTTTTAAGGCTTCTCCTTGCCCACCATAATTTTCCCCAACTAATAGCACTCCACCACAATGGGATGCCTTTTCCTTATTTTTAGGTGCGAAACTCCTCGAAAATAGGTGGACAGCCCACCGAAAAACTCTCCACCAATAGGATCTCAATATAGTCTTCATTGCAATCTATCTTCTTACTGTGGCATACTTGCTTGAATTTATCTTCATTGGCTCCTTAGAATGTGTATATACAAGGATAGATCTTGATCTTTACATCCTTGAGGAGTAGATGAATTTCAACCATAGATTTTTTGTAAATAGTCTCTCTCTCTTCTCATCCTTGTTTTTTCTCCTCTAATCATCATTATTTTTCCAAGTGCTTCATTGGAAGCTAAGGGGATTAACCACCTTTGCATGAAAATTTTGTGCTCCCTCTTAAGTGGTCCCTAATTTTGGTTGAGCATGAAAGAGACTGTAAGGACTTGTATCTCATGCGGGCCCCAATTTTCTAACTTGCTTATTTTAGAGAGCTTTCATTGTATGTGATATCATTGCATATGAATTGAGCTTTCTTTAGAAGCTTTCCAAGGAGGTTACTAGCTTGCATTCATGCATAGAAAGTTTTATCATCTTACTTTTAACACGAACACCCTATTTTGAATGGATAAAACTTAATGTTCACATAGGGTTTTTGACTAATCTAACTTTGTAATTGACATCTAGTTTTTAGTGTGAACTCTCGAACTTCATGTCGGGTATGTGTGTGTCGACAATGTAGCTTGGAAGGTAAATTTTACTCTTTCATGGGTAAGTTGTCAAATTTGTACATTATTCATTTGTATTATAGTCGTGCAAAATATAAAATTAACCCTAATTAGTGATGTTTAAGTAATTTATAGGGATAAACCTACTAAATATAGAGGTATATTATATATATATATAATGCCCCTAGACCTAGATTTTTCTTGTCCTCAAGCAAAACTACAAAAATTAGAAAAGAAGAACCCTGGACTTAGATTTTTCTTGCCCCCAAGAAAAACTACAAAAATTAGAAAAGAAGAACCCTGGACATAGATTTTTCTTGTCCCCGAGAAAAACTACAAAAATTAGAGAAGAAGTCTAAAAAAGAATCCTTAGTTTTATAGGTGTTTTCATATGCATTTAGCATATGCAAAAAGTCCTTTAAAGCTACCCCCTAGTAGAGAAGTTATAGTCCCTTAAGGGTTTCTAGAAATGACACATATGACCATTTCAAAACACTTATGGAAGTCCTTTATCTATATGAGATAATGTTCTTTTATTCAACACTCATTAAATTCTTAACTTCAGGGTGTTAATAAAAATGTGCAACAATTCAAAATCCTACCCATATGCTAAAGATATCCCATTATTTAATGAAACTCAGAGTGCAAGTATGTGAATATAGTGAATATATACATAATTAGTAGTTTCCAAACAAATTAGAACCTAAATTACCATCCAAAAGTATGTTTTAACTTCAAATCTCACAAGATCTATCTATCACTCAGAAACTAGTCAATCTCTTTTCAATATGTGACTGGAATAATTTTCATCAAGGCCAATTTCTCTCATATTTCATACAAAAAATGATAACTAAGAAAAAATCTGATAAGGTCTCATGGAAAGGATATCAACTATTTAAGAATGTTACATTCTACCAAAATACCTACACATTCACAACAATTTCCATGTCATACTCCTCCTACGATCAAGTTAGGACTTTTAATAAGATGAAGCATATGTTTAGGACAAGGTTATTAGAACAATGGTATAAGGATAGACACTGTAATAAATCCAAATTTTATAAATACTATTCTTGGTGTTATTATGTGAAATTAGAATTTTAGAATATAATTGGAATTTTGACCCAGAGAAAATAAATTTTTACATAGAAATAGAATTTGGAGTGGAAACATGAATGTTTGTAATGTACTCAAAATATTTAGTCCTACAACATAAAGAACACTGAAATTAGATTATGGATGAATTTCACCCCAAAATTTCACTATTTCATTATCAGGTTATGAGTTTTCAAGGGGTATATATTTTTATAGAATTATAATTTGAAACTAAAACTGAAACCATTAAATAGTACTTAGAAAATAGAATCAACGACCCAAAGAGCGTTAAAAATGGAATCCGAAGTTATGGCACTTCGAATTCAGGGCACTTTGAAATTATAAAATCTAGATTCTACTCATCGATACGAATCCAATGACACTAAGTTCGCTGAAATTGGAAATTGGATGAATAAACAGTAATTTTCTTACAAAAGGGTATTTTAGTAATTTTGCTAAGTGGGCCCCACTTGTAGGAGTTGGAATGTGATAGTCAATGGGGTTGAAAAAACATCATTAATATGTCTTACCTTTTCTTTGAATGATATCGTGGTGTTTAGAATAGTAAAAACACCATTATGAAACTTTAAAATAAATATAAGAAAACAAAATTTAAAATAACAAAAGGGGGGCACATTTGATAATGGCACCCCCCACTTAAGTGAAACATAGGGAACAGACTTAGGTCTGTCCCCAAAACTCGACAAAACCAGATGGGGAAGGAAGAGAAAACAGGAAAGAAGAGAGGGGGAAGAAGAAGAAGAAGAGGGAAGAGGAAGGAGAAGAGAGGAAAGGTAAGGAAAAAGGCGACCTGCACGCCGGAGAAGTGCAGGCCTGCTGGAGAAGAAGAAGAAAAAGGGGGTTGGGGGTGGTGGTTTCCATGTCGCCGGAAGATGAGAAGCTCACCAGCAATAATTGGGGGATCAAATTTCATATCTGAACTCCCCCACCTTGCTCGCCTCAAAGTTTAGGGCAAAAGCCCTTTGGTTCTGCTACAATCAGAGGAGGAAACTGGGGTTTGGTAGCTTGCCAGAGTTTGTAGGCTATCACCGAAGACGATGGTAACTCAGATCCTTGATCCAAGTCGATCATCTTTCATGGCTGACCTAAGAGAACACGAACCACATGGTTATCATGAGATCTAGGATGATTTAGGCCGTCGATTGAGGGGGCAAACTATTGTGCAACAAGGTCAGGGAGGGTTCAACTGAAATTAAGGTTGATCTGGCTCATCCAAGGGTGGAGGAAGCTTAGAAACACACTATGAAGGTAAGATTTGTGGAACCCTATTGACTGAATTTGTGATCTGCCCTAGAAAACATATCGAACAATCTGGATCATGCAATCTGTTACTGTTCAAATAGTAACTTCTTAATATCTGATCAATGATTAGACACCACGGATGAATCCTATGACCTGAATTAGCTAGGATGTGACTAGAATTGTGTAATTTGGATGAAAACCTATCAAGAAACCTCAGCAATCCAATCTATCACTATTTAAACAGTGACTGGTTGACATCGGATCAACGATCAGACCCCACATATGAGTTTTGATCATCAATCCAAAGCTCGAAATGGTCTATCCGACCAATGTAGACCCTTACATTAGTTAAATCTGACCATGTAATCTGATGGAAAACATAATTTAGATGTCCACACAATCCAACCATAGATCTCAACCCTAAACTAGGGATATACATCCACAGAAACCCTAATCAGCTCACATGAGTCTAGATCGTCCATGTAAAGATCTGATAATGATGATCTGGGCCTTAGATTGCATCGAATTCTTAAAATTATGATCATAATTAAATCTAACTATCTCTGTGAATGTGAATGTATTAAGAAAAGAGTTTTTATGCATTGAATACATTGAAGCACGCATGGTCGATCGTGAAGAAGAGGGCAATTAAAGCTAGTGCAATCCAATGAACGAGTCCATTAGGTAGGTGGAAATTTAAGATAGCATGTCTAAACAATAAGATGCATGTTCTAAACATGATCTTATTTCTGATTATAAATGTTATGAAACTAAAATGGTATGATTGATATTTGACATGCTTTAAATTGAAATGATGAAATAATGTTAATTAAAAGAACTGCATGTTATAATTTATGCTTATGACTTGTACATCATGCATGTGAATTGTGAAATTATGTTTATGGTACATGGGTACCATGTCAGTATTGATGATCTATGAATCTAGGTTTATAGGATACATCCTTGGTGGGTTATCACCAAATAAGTAAGGATGTTATTCTTCTTATGAAATATATGAATAGGTGAATTGCCTGTTATTATGATTATCTTACATCCAGGCATGGAGGCCTGAGAGCTTTGTTTTATATAGGCATATGCCTAAGGTTGCTATGCTAGGAAAGTTATGAGGGTTTGACCACCCGCTTCCTGAAATTTGATTATATGATGATACCTTGCCCTATGGAGGCTAAAAGTTGGGTGGGGCAATTATGTGAAGGCCCCACTGTGAAAGTCTTGTCTCCCTATATGGCCGGTGACACAATATTTTTCATCATGGTATTAGTGGTCAACAGGGCAGTTATTCGAGCGCACTGGTACGGATCAGACTACAGTATAGTATTCCTTATATTTGATGCACTATGGTGCTTATATTATGCATTTTGAGATGCCTTATATGATATGGCATGATAATATGCCTTATATTGTTTTTCCAGCAATGGCTGGAGGATTCTAGACCCTGTATAGTGAGGGGCATGAGGATTATATTGATATACCAGCAGAGGCTAGATTATTATAAACCTTCCATGATGAGGGGTATGATTCTGAAACCCAGTATAGTCTAGAAATGTAAATTAGATGATATTGATTATATTCATAATTTTTTATGTCTTTTAACAATTTCCATATATGTGCACATATGCCATATGTATATGATTGACGGCGTATTTTCATATAAGTTTCATATGGGTATATGAATGGGTAGAACTGTTATGTAGAGTATGATTCATGGAATTGGATTAGTTTATATAGATAACAAATAATAATTAAAGATGTTTGATAAAGCAATGGATTACTTATAAGTATGAAACACGTAGATATCGATAATTATGAAACATGTTAATAATTGATTTATTAATGGATTATTAATGATTCTGAAACCTGTAGATATTTGGTTTATAAATGGATTATTGAAATGTAAAACATATAGTAAAACCAATTCAATATAATTGCTATGAAAATGAATATTCTAATTACTATGAAATAATTAATGTATCTTAAGATTTAGCATGCTTCTTAAACTCCCCTATCAAGCATAGCTTACTGAGATATTGTAAATGTTTTATGTTTACAATATCTCAAATACAGATAGACAAGAGAAGATGTACACAAGAA
This sequence comes from Warburgia ugandensis, assembly GCA_035236585.1. Taxonomy (NCBI): domain Eukaryota; kingdom Viridiplantae; phylum Streptophyta; class Magnoliopsida; order Canellales; family Canellaceae; genus Warburgia; species Warburgia ugandensis. The sequence continues at coordinate 54,215,709 of CP141139.1, read as the reverse complement.
GAGGAATCCAGTAACCATACTTCTACACTTAGGTATACATTTTATTAAAGCTTTTGTATTGTGCAGTTAAACATTTGAATTGTGATATTGGACATTTAAAATAATGTTCTAGGGGTTATACAAGTGAACCACTGGATGGGTCCTGTTTTAAGAAACAAATTTCTATCTTCTAGAAAACTATATATATATATATATATATATGTATGTATGTATGTATAGTGTGAGCATAAAGGTGACATCCCAATTTTTGGAAAAAATGAATTTCAAAGAAAAATCTTCCATTGTTTTTCTATTTCAAAATTTTAAAGGCGCGCAATCTTTTGAAATAACGCAAAAAAATTTCATGAAAAACCCAGGGTATCTCAGTTGGTATCAAAGCAATTCATCCAGTCACTTGCAACCCTTTATGTCCAATAAAAAGATTATAATTCAAATATAGATTAGGATCTAGTGAGTTGATGTAGTATTATGATGGAATTAGTTGAGTATTAGAAAGAGTAAGTTAGTATACTTAGAGTAAAAAGGAATAGTAAATCATCAAGAGATGTCCTTAGTATGACAACTAGGAAGATGATTTGAGAAATTAGTGATTCCACTATTGATAATAGTGAACAAGGGAGCTATGTAGTAGGAATAGTTAAGTTAGTATTATGGAATATCCTTTTTATATATAAGGTTCCCAAATACCATAACTTATAGTAGTGCAAAATGTGCCTACTCAAATTAAATAGAAGTTATGCTTAGTATCAATGTTCGAGGATAGAATACCCAACATAGGTATGTATTGTTTACGTATACCAAGTGTAAGAGTAGGAAGTTTGAAAAGAGGCAAAAGATAGGCTAGAAAATCTTATATAGAATGTATTGAATGTGGTCTTGGTTTGTATAGAACATTGTGAAATAGAGATGACTAAAGAATAGCAGATTGAAGAGGAGAAATAGGAACAATTGAGGAATAATAGGTTCACTATTGAGTAGGAGCCTATCACTACTAGTTTTATAATGCATGAGATGTTTTAAAATCATATGCTCTTTCAAAACATGTGCATGTCTGAATACTCAAGTTCAATATCGATATGAAAATCCATTGTCAAACTGAAATACTAACGACTTAAACGATCGCATAATCCAAAATCGAAAGTATCATATACATATATATCATAACATTATGATATGCATAAGATGCTTCGTTGAATCCAACTCATGGATATCTAGTATGGTATGGTCGACCAACCTCATATCATGTCATATGCAATGCAAATAAGTCCACAAAACCATAGGGTCCAACTATGCCCACAACCTCACCGCCGTGTGGTCCCCGGGTACCTAAGGACACAGTGTCATAGCCTCCACGGGGCATATGACACATTGACCCAGTGCCGTGACACCAGTGAAAGCCCCCTGTACCACATGCAGTCGACGCAGGGACATGCCCTTTTTTGGGCGTGGTACCCAATCCACCTAGTAGTGGTAGAGGCTGGGAGGCCACTCCAACCTCTTGGCATAGCGCCCACGATCTTATCAGCCCAAATCATAATCAGATCAAACAAGCAAAAACCTCTCTTTTTTCAAAACTTGTCCTCTTCGGGTCCCTTGCAACTGCCTGGCCCTCGGCACTCCAGCATCTTTTGGTAACCCTCAAAGACATGCAATTTTTGCAAGAACTTAATGCTCACAAATCATGCGATGTATGCAATAGTTTGCAAAGCATATCTATGCATAATGTATATGCAATTATTTACAAAACATGTCTATGCATAAAACATTTATCACATGCATGCTGAATTAAGTCATGCTAAACAAGTCATATACTTAAAACATGTATTCTCAAAACAATAATAGTTCTTTTAAAAGAATCTAGTAGCGATAGAGCACTTACCTAGCTAGGTCACGCTAACCCCTTTGTCCTCGTACGCTCCTGAACATGGTTTGGGGAATCAAAGTTAGTTTGGCCTATCTTTTATGGGTTTTAGAGTGGTTGGCCTTATTACTTAGGCATTAGGGGTCCATCCCTATGCCTATGGGTGTCCTAAGGTCCTAATTGGGCCTTGGTATCCTCAGTTTTCCCAAGGTCTAGCAGCTATGCGCCACCATCCTATTCTAAGGTTCATGCCCACCTTTGATTGAGCCTTGATCAGGGATTTTATAGTTTGAGTGTGTTTGTGTCGTCGACATGGATACAACGCCTTTTGCGGTACCTCAATCGGAGCTCTAGATCTCAAGTTATAAGCGTTTTAGTGTCACACGTACATAAGGGCCTTAAGAGTGAAAAGGCGGAATGCTAGCGTGCTGAGCGTCAGTGGCCTGCGCCCGCCTTTTCTTAAGGAGCTAAAAAATCCCGGTTCACTAGCGCACTGGGCGTCTGTCACATGCGCCTCAGCGGGCGCGTCTGCAGACATGCCAGGTTTTCCGCCCATTTTTCCCTTTTGCGGGCGCATCCCCGCACGCGATTGTTTGGTTCTCTCAGACGGTCTCGTCCCAGTGGGACGTTTTGGTAGTTTGGGGGACCGGGGCGTCCTCAGGATACCCTGGTTTGACCCTGTCGAACCAGTGCCGCCCAAGGAACGTCCTTGGGTCCTTGGTGACTCTCCAGGGCTCTATTTTACATGATTTTTCATGCAAAAACTTAGGGAAACTAATCCTATGACTACTATGAAGACGGGTTTTGAGGGATCTTGGGCATACCTGGCTCGTTGCTGGATTTTTCTCCTCGATTTCCCTCTAGGTTGCTTCTCCAAAACGGGTTTTCGTCAAGCTTTTGGGCTGCCATTAGAGGCGCTTAAGAGCTCTATTTATAGAGCTATAAGAGGGTTCTTGAGGGGGCTCTCATCGCCCTTGAATGGCGGTGGAGAAACCTCCAGAATGGCAGTGACTTCTCCTCCAATCACCGCCGTTCTGGAACCCTCTAGGGGGTTGAAGATGAAGGGTGCCCGTATCAAAATGGGCCCCTGTGTTTTGTAGGCTAAATCCGTTTTTTGTAAAAATTACATTTTTGCCCTGAACTTCAAAGGGCCATAACTTGCTCATTTTAACTCCGTTTTAGGTGATTTTGGTCTTGTTGGATTCCTTTTTCCGAGACACACCTAATGGTACCATTTTTAGGGTCAAATTTCTAGTTTCAGTCAAGGCGAATAGTGAAATGACTAAAATGCACTTATCTTCAAAAACTGAAATTTTCATTGCTAACTTGTGATTTTAATATTACAAAATTGGAGTCATTACATTCTTATCCCCTTAGGGGAATTTTTCCCCCAAAATTCTACTATATATACAGGCAAAAGATCTCAGGGTACTTTTCTCGCATTTCTGACTCTAGTTCCCAAGTCTCTTCTTCCATGTGCGCATTTCTCCACAAAACTTTGACTAAGGGTATGTCCTTGTTCTGCAGCTTCTTACTCTTATGATCCCGGATCTCAACTGGTCTCATCTCTAGCTTGAGATCCTCCGTCAACTCTATGGGTACCTGGTTGATGACATGAGCGGGGTCAGGCACGTACCTCCTTAGCATAGATACATGGAATACGTTATGCACTTCAGATAGCTGAGGGGGTAGTGCGATCCTGTAGGCCACTTTTCCCACTTTCTCCAGGATTTCAAAAGGTCCTATGTAACATGGACTAAGCTTGCCTTTGATACCGAACCGCATAACTCCTTTAGTGGGAGATATCTTTAGGAAAACGTGCTCTCCTATGTCGAATTCCAATGGTCTCCTCCTTCGATCAGCATAGCTCTTTTGGCAGCTTTGAACTGTAAGGAGGCATCTTCTTATGAGTTTGACCTTCTCAGTGCATTGCTCTACCAGCTCGGACTGGAGCACCCTGGACTCTCCAACTTCACTCCAACTGGTGGGTGATCGACAGGGTCTCCCATAGAGCGCCTTGTATGGAGCCATGCCAATGCTTGACTGAAAGCTATTGTTCTAAGCAAACTCGACTAGCGGTAGGTTTTCATCCCAACTCTGCTTCCAATCAAGGGCACAAGTTCGCAACATATCTTCGACTATCTGGATTGTGTGCTCTGACTGTCCATTGATCTGTGGATGGAAGGCTATGCTATAGTTCAAGGAAGATCCTAAGGATTTTTGGACAGACTTCCAGAGTTGACAAGTGAAGCAGCTATCCCTATCTGAAGTGATACTAAGGGGTATACCATGTAAACTCACTATCTCTTTGATGTATAGCTGAGATAGGCTGTAAGTGGATTGGGTATGATGTATAGGAAGGAAATGGGCTGTCTTAGTTAATCTATCAACAATTACCCAGACCATGTTATGACCCTTAGAGGTCCTGGGTAGCCCTACGATGAAGTCCATTGTAATATGGTCCCATTTCCATTCGGGTAACTCAAGGGGTTGTAACAATCCCACAGGTCTTTGATGTTCAGCCTTTACTTGTTGACATGTTAGACACTTTGCCACAAATTCCCCTATGTCTCTTTTCATACCATCCCACCAATATTGTTTCTTTAAGTCTTGATACATCTTAGTTCCTCCTGGGTGTATAATATACTTAGACTAATGAGCCTCTTTTAAGATTTCTTGTCTTAACTCTTCATTAGTTGGTACCACTAATCTTCCTTGCATGTAAACGCTACCATCTTCCCTTTTTGTAAACCCTAGATTTCCTATGAAAGCTTGTATATTCGGATCTCCCTTCTGTTCTTGCTTAACCTTTTCATTAACAGCTGACTTTATTGTTAGACCTGCCATAATGATCTTGTGCTTACTTATGTCTGGTTTCCATGTGATTACTTCTTGTAATAGCTTCCATCTCTTAGTTAATAAACTTGCACATATCCCTTGGGTTTTTCTACTTAATGCATCAACTACCACATTAGCTTTTCCAGGGTGATAATGAATGGAGAAGTCATAGTCTTTTAAGTATTCCATCCATCTTCTTTGTCGCATGTTTAAGTCTTGTTGGGAAAAGATATATTTAAGACTCTTGTGATCTGTAAAAACTTCAAACTTTTCCCCATATAAATAATGTCTCCAGATTCGCAAGGCAAAGACTATGGCCGCTAATTCCAAGTCATGGGTCGGGTAATTGACTTCATGCTTCTTAAGTTGTTGAGAAGCATAAGCAATCACATTCCCATGTTGCATAAGTACGCAGCCTAGTCCTTGTTGCGAGGCATCGTTGTATATCTCAAATCCGCCACTCCCTGAAGGTAAGGTAAGGACAGGTGCTGTAGTTAACCTTCTTTTTAGTTCTTGGAAGCTTTCCTCACATTTATCAGTCCATTCAAATCTTGTGTCTTTCCTGGTCAGCTTAGTTAGAGGTAAAGCAATTTGTGAAAAACCTTCGATGAATCTCCTATAATATCCGACAAGTCCTAAGAAGCTTCTTATTTCTGTGATTGTCTTAGGTCTTTCCCATTCTGTACTGATTCAACCTTAGTGGGGTCAACTGCTATGCCATCTTGAGAAATAATGTGTCCTAAGAAATTAACCTTTTCTAGCCAAAACTCACACTTACTGAATTTTGCATATAACTTGTGTCCTCATAGGGTGCTTAATGTTATCCTTAGATGTTCCTTATGGTCTACAGGAGTTTCAGAATATATTAAGATGTCATCCACAAACACTATGATGAATTTATCTAAGTACTCCTTGAACACCCTATTCATGAGGTCCATAAACGCGGCTGGTGAATTAGTTAAACCAAAGGACATCACTCCGAATCCATAATGACTGTATCGAGTCCTGAAGGCTGTCTTGGGGATATCTTCTTCTCTAACTCAAAGTTGATGGTACCCGGATCATAGATCAATCTTAGAGAAGACTCTGGCTGACTGAAGTTGATCAAAAAGATCATCAATTCGGGGAAGGGGGTACTTATTCTTAATGGTGACCCTATTTAGCATCCGATAGTCTATGCACAATCTCATGGAGCCATCCTTTTTCTTAACAAAAAGGACTGGAGCTCCCCACGGAGATACGCTAGGTCGTATGAACCCTTTGTCAAGTAGTTCCTGTAACTGGGTCTTTAGTTCTTTTAGTTCTGCAAGAGCCATTTAGTAAGGAGCCTTGGAAATGGGGGAAGTACTAAGTATAAGGTCAATGATAAACTCAATTTCTCTTGGTGGAGGTAGACCTGGTAAGTCCTCAGGGAATACGTCAGGAAATTCTCGGACTACCTCGACATCCTCTAGCTTTGGCTGGGGACTCTCGACAAATTCAATCTTGGCTAAGAAGAAGGGGCATCCTTGAGCAATGTGCTTAACTGCTTTCGTGGCAGAAATAACACATGCTCCAAAATAATCCTTTCTTCCTTAGAGGGTGAAAGTGTCTCCATTAGGTAAGGTAAAAGTGATACGTTTCTGGCGGCAATCAACAAAGGCTTGATGAAAGGCTAGCCAGTCCATACCTAGGATGATGTCGAAGTCATTCATATCTAAGTGGATAAGATTGGCATGTAGCAAATGGTCCTTGATCAAAATGAGGACATCCTGGAGATAAGAATAGGTGGGGAGTGCCTGGCCTACAGGAGTCATGACTTCTAGGGTGAAGTCTAGGTCCTGTGGTATAATGTCCAAGGATGATGCAAATTCCCGAGATATGAAAGAATTAGTGGAGCCTATATCAAATAGAACTTTAGCAAGTGTATCATAGATAGAAAGAATACCTTCAACTACTGCATTTGAAGCTTGAGCTTGACTGGAAGTGAGGGCAAAGACACGTCCTTGGCTTTTTGGAACTTGATTTCCTTTACGCTCTTCAACTTTCTTTTTAGAACAATTCTTAGCAAAATGTCCTGGTTCTCCACAAAGATAGCAAGTGATGTTGAAAAGCCTAAATGACTCCTGTTACACTTAAGGCATGTTTTCCAGTCAGTCTTCTTCCTTTGTTTTCAAATGGCTTCTTGAAAGGTGGCCTGGGTCCAGATGACTGAAATGGTCTCTTTCCTTTATTTCTCATGGTGTTGATGTTCTTAGTTTCCTTCATCGCCTGATTCCTTTGGTAATCTTTTTCGTATAGGGAAGCCATCTCTACTGGCTTGGCTACGGTGGAAGGTTGGAAACCTAGAACTCTGTTCCTGAGTCCTAGGTTGAGTCCATCTACAAATCTTTCTGCCACATCTTCCTCATCAGCACAAGCACATGGTGCAAATTTTAGGAGGCTGATGAATCTACTTTCATACTATTGGACAATCATATTTCCTTGTTCTAAGTCCATAAATTCCTTTTCCTTCTATTTTCTTATGTGTTTAGGATAATATTTGTCATTAAAGACCTTTTTAAACTCTTCCCATCCTATTGTTTCTTGCTGATCAAAATAAGTTCTTTCCGCTGTTTCCCACTAAAAGGTAGCCTCTCCCCTAAACACAAATGTGGCAATGGGTACTTTTCTTTCTTCAGCTATGTTCATGGCTTTAAATATCTTTTCAATGTCAATTAACCATTTTTCTGCTGTAGATGCTTCATCTTCTCCTGTGAATGAGGGAGCTAATTTCTAAAACCTTTCTAACTGGACCTCAGTCCTATCTATTACTTTATTAAGGGTAGGATCTCGGGTGGTAGGATTTTGGTTTTGACTATTCATGTATTGTCCCATATTCTGTAGGAATTGTTGGAATAACTCAGCCATCTTGTTGCCCGACCTAGTGAAGTCCACTAGTGGGGCTTCAAGTCTTGGAGCATTGCTTCCTTTCTTCGTAGGCATCTGTAATCACAAGGTAATTCACCAAACCTTAGTTTGTGTTATCCTATTACCCCTTACTCTTTCATGGATGAAACTTGATTATAAGTTATTCTCCTCATAACTGGGTTGTGAGTAACGTTAAACCGCGCTCTGATACCAACTGTGCCACCTGGGTTTTTATATGATGCAATTTTGATGAAAAGGAGAGATCTCTTGTTTTATAAGTATGAAATGCATGAAAATCTTTTTGTTTTGAAAACAATCTTTCATAAAAAACCCCGAGTGTCAAAACACATTCTCAAATTATCTAGCCATGGCAAAGTTTTAAATCAACATTATTCCCAAGAAAGTGTTAGTCACAGCCTCAGCTATTAGAGAGTAACTACAATCAAGTAACATTGAAAGATAAGGTAGGGGTTTACTTACTTGGACTTAGTTTGGGTGTCTCCTAGCACAAGCTTTCCTTGCCCTTAAGTATTTACTTTGTGTCTGAAAAATGTTGAGGATTGGGTGAGTATATACTATACTCAGTAGGAGCCTATCGCTACTAGTTTTATAATGCATGAGATGTTTTAAAATCATATGCTCTTTCAAAATATGTACATGTCTGAATACTCAAGTTCAATATCGATATTAAAATCCATTGTCAAACTGAAATACTAACAACTTAAAGGATCACATAATCCAAAATCGAAAGTATCATATACATATATATCATAACATTATGATATGCATAAGATGCTTCATTGAATCCAACTCATGGATATCTAGTATGGTATGGTCGACCAACCTCATATCATGTCATATGCAATGCAAATAAGTCCACAAAACCATAAGGTCCAACTATGCCCACGACCTCACCACCGTGTGGTCCCCGGGTACCTAGGGACACAGCGTCATAGCCTCCATGGGGCATATGACACATCAACCCAGTGCCGTGAAACCAGTGGTAGCCCCCTGTACCACATGCAGTCAATGTAGGGACATGCCCCTTTTGGGCGTGGTACCCAATACACCTAATAGTGGTAGAGGCTGGGAGGCCACCCCAACCACTCGGCATAGCGCCCACGAGCTTATCAGCCCAAATCATAATCAGATTAAACAAGCAAAAACCTCTCTTTTTTCAAAACTTGTCCTCTTCGGGTCCCTCGCAACTGCCTGGCCCTTGGCACTCCAGCATCTTTTGGTAACCCTCAAGGACATGCAATTTTTGCAAGAACTTAATGCTCACAAATCATGCGATGTATGCAATAGTTTGCAAAGCATATCTATGCATAATGTATATGCAATTATTTACAAAACATGTCTATGCATAAAACATTTATCACATGCATGCTGAATTAAGTCATGCTAAACAAGTCATATACTTAAAACATGTATTCTCAAAACAATAATAATTCTTTTAAAAGAATCTAGTAGCGATAGAGCACCTACCTGGCTAGGTCGCACTAACCCCTTTGTCCTCGTTCGCTCCTGAACATGATTTGGGGAATTAAGGTTAGTTTGGCCTATCTTTTATGGGTTTTAGAGTGGTTGGTCTTATTACTTAGGCATTAAGGGTCCATCCCTATGCCTATGGGTGTCCTAAGGTCCTAATTGGGCCTTGGTATCCTCAGTTTTCCAAAGGTCTAGTGGCCACGCACCACCATCCTATTCTATGGTTCATGCCCACCTTTGATTCGGCCTTGATTAGGGATTTTATAGCTTGGGTGTGTCCGCTTCATCGACACGGACACAACACCTTTTGCGGCACCTCAATCGGAACTATAGATCTCAAGTTATAAGTGTTTTAGTGTCACACGTACATAATGGCCTTAAGAGTGAAAAGGCGGAATGCTAGCGTGCTGCGCGTCAGTGGCATGCGCCTGCCTTTTCTTAAGGAGCAAAAAAATCCCGGTTCATTAGCGCACTGGGCTGCCATTAGAGGTGCCCAAGAGCTCTATTTATATAGCTATAAGAGGTTCTTGAGGGGCCTCTCACTGCCCTTAAATGGCGGTGGAGAAACCTCCAGAATGGCAGTGATTTCTCCTCCAATCACTGCCGTTCTAGAACCCTCTAGGGGGTTGAAGATGAAGGGTACCCGCATCAAAATGGGCCCCTGTGTTTTGCAGGCTAAATCCTTTTTTGTGAAAATTACATTTTTGCCCCTAAACTTCAAAGGGCCATAACTTGCTCATTTTAACTCCGTTTTAGGTGATTTTGGTCTTGTTGGATTCCTTTTTTTGAGACACACCTAATGGTAATTTTCAGGGTCAAATTTCTAGGTTCAGTCAAGGTGAATAGTGAAATGACTAAAATGCCCTTATCTTCAAAAACTAAACTTTTCATTGCTAACTTGGGATTTTAATATAACAAAATTGGAGTCATTATAGATAAGGTCTTGATGATGCTTATGATGAGGTGTAATTATGCTAAATATGAATGCATTGCAGAAAAGTTGAAAATGGGAGTTGAGATGATAACCCCAATTGATGGATAAGTCGCTAGCACAAGGACTTTTTCAAAGAAATGTTTATTAAGGCTTATCGAAATAATGATAAGTATTTCCTCATGTGATATGATGGACTTGGGTATTGTGACGACCCGGGTTTTTATATGATGCAAATTTGATAAAAAGGCGAGATCCCTTGTTTTATAAATATGAAATGCATGAAAATCTTTTTCGTTTTGGAAAACAATCTTTTGTATAAAACCCCGAGTGTCAAAACACATTTTCCAATTATCTAGCCATGGAAAATTTTTGAATCAACATTATTCCCAAGAAAGTGTTAGTCACAGCCTCAGCTATAGAGAGTAATTACAATCAAGTAACATTGAAAGATAAGATAGAGGTTTACTTACTTGCACTTAGTCTAGGTGCCTTTTGTCACAAACGTTCCTTGCCCTTAAGTGTTTGCTTTGTGTCTGAAAAATGTTGAGGATTGGGTGAGTATATACTATACTCAGTAAGAGTCTATCACTACTAGTTTTATAATGCATGCGATGTTTAAAATCATATGCTTCTTTCAAAACGTGTGCATGTCTGAACACTCAAGTTCATTATCGAGGTTAAAAACCATCATCGAATTGGAATATTGACGACTTAAGAAAGTCACATAATCCAAGTCGAAAGTATCATATACATATATATATATATATATATATATCATAACATAATGATATGCATAAGATGCTTCATTGAATCCAACTCATGAATATCTAGTATGGTATGGTTGACCAACCTCATATCATAACATATGCAATGCAAATAAGTCCACAAAACCATAGGGTCCAACTCTGCCCACGACCTCGCCATCGTGTGGTCCCCGGGTACCTGAGGACACTCGGTCATAGCCTCAACAGGGCCTATGACACGTCGACCCTGTACCGTGACACCAGTGGTAGCCCCCTGGACCACATGCAGTCGACGTAGGGACATTGCCCTTTTTGGGCGTGGTACCCATCCACCTAATAGTGGTAGAGGCTGAAGGCCAACCCAAACCTCTCGGCATAGCGCCCATGAGCTTATCAGCCCAAATCATATCAGATCAAATAAGCGAAAACCTCTTTTTCAAAACCTGTCCCCTTTGGGTCCCTCACAACTGCCTACCTAGTGTCTTTTGGGCACTCCAGCGTCTTTTGATAACCCTCAAGGACATGCAATCTTTCAAAAACTCAATGCTCACAAATCACACAATGTATGCAATTGTTTGCAAAACATATCTATGCATAAAACATTTATCATATATATGCTGAATTAAGTCATGCTAAACAAGTCATATACTTAAAACATGTATTCTCAAAACAATCATGGCTATTTTAAAAAGTCTAGTAGCGATAGAGCACCTACCTGGCTAGGTCATGCTAACCCCTTTGTCCTCATACACTCCTGAACACGGTTTGGGGAATCAAGGTTACTTTGGCCTATCTTTTATAGGTTTTAGAGTGGTTGGTCTTACTACTTAGGCATTAAGGGTTCATCCCCATGCCTATGGGTGTCCTAAGGTCCTAATTGGGCCTTGGTATCATCAGTTTTTCAAAGGTCTAGTGGCCACGTGCTACCATCCTATTCTAAGGGTCTTATCCACCTTATATTGGTCCTTGATCAGGTATTTTATGGTTTGGGTGTGTCCGCATCATCGACACGGACATAACGCCTTTCACAGCGCCTCAATCGGAGCTCTAGATCTCAAGTTATAGCCTTTTTTGTGCCGAGTGTACATAAAAGGGTCAAACAAAGCAAGGTGGGAGCCTGGAATGCTAATGCGTCCCGCGTCAGCAGCATGCGCCTCAACGGGCATGTCTGCAGACGCACACCGGCTTTCGCCCGACTTCCTCTTTCGCGGGCTCGTCCACGGACGCACCCGTCTAGTTTTTTCGACACACATTATGCGTTTTGTTCGTTGGGGGATCGGGCCATCCTTGGGACGCCCTGGTTCGACCCTGTCGAACCAGTGCAGCCCAGGGATCGTCCCTGGGTCCTTTATGACTCTCCAGGGCCCATTTTTTCCATGAATCTTCATGCAAAAACTAAGGGAAACTTAGCCTAGGACTAATGGGAAGACGGGTTTGGAGGAATTTTGGGCATACCTGGCTCATTGCTAGGTTTTTCTCCACATTTCTCCTCTTGGTTGCTTCTCCAAAATGGGTTTTTCTTAAGCTTTTGGGCCACCATTAGAGGCACCCAAGAGCTCTATTTATAGAGCTATAAGAGGATTCTAGAGGGGGCTCTCACCGCCCTTGAATGGCGGTGGAGAAACCTCCAGAATGATGGTGATTTCTCCTCCAATCACCACCGTTCTAGAACCCTCTAGGAGGTTGAAGAAGAGGGGTGCCCGTATCAAAACGGGCCCCTGTGTTTTGCAGGCTAAATCTGTTTTTTAGTAAATATTATATTTTTGCCCCTAAACTTCAAAAGGCCATAACTTGCTCATTTTAACTCCGTTTTAGGTGATTTTGGTCTTGTTGGATTTCTTTTTCTGAAATGCACCTAATGATACCATTTTTAGGACCAAATTTATGGGTTTAGTCAGGGTGAATAGTGAAATGACCAAAATACCCTTATTTCCAAAAAGTGAACTTTTCATTGCTAACTTGGGATTTTAATGTTACAAAATTGGAGTCATTACAGGTATGATGCCAAGATTGAATTGAATTACAAATTATGGACAATGTTGATTGTCACAAAGGTGAAATGATGTTGTTGTGATAAAATAGTCTTCTTATGTAGAAGACAAGATATGGTAAAATCTTACATTATATCAGTTGTAAAGTGAATAAATGATGAATGATGACATGGATTTTTGACAATTATGATTGTTATGGATGATGAAAAATGGAGTTAAAGGTTAATAAATAAAATAAACTAAAATCAGTAAAAATCATTGTAAAGGAGAAATCCTATGCATTCTCAAATTCTAGCTCTTTCTTTTTCCTCACCATTTTACACTTCTCTCCATAATTCTCATTGCATTATCCTCTCTTTTCTCAAACTTGTAGCCTTCTCTCATTTTATCTCCATATCTCTTCGACCATACTCTATCTTTTCCCTATTCCTTATCTTTATTCGCCTTGTCCTATTTCTTATTTACTATTCCCCTATACTTGGCATTATCATATGTGTACTCTTTAAAGTAAAAACTACTTGATCACAAGAAGTGTGCATGATGAAAATTTTAAATTCTCTTATAAGAAACTGCTGAGCTTCCTTTCCCTCTTTGCACTTTAGTTTCCCTTACTCTCTGCATTTTCATGTGTGTGTTCAATAAAGTAAAAACTATTTAGTTATAAGTGTGCCTGATGAAGATTTAAAATCCCCTAAACTTTGCATTCTCATATGTATGCACCTTAAAATAAAAATTACTCAGTTACAAGTGTGCATAATGAAGATTTAAGATTTTTCTATACTTTGCATTCTCATGTGTGTGTTATCTAAATGTAAAAAACTACCTAATCACAAGTGTGTATGATAAAGAATCAAATTATACTTTGCATTCTCATGTGTGTGTTATCTAAATGTAAAAAACTACATAATCACAAGTGTGTATGATAAAGAATCAAATTATACTTTGCATTATCATGTGTGTGTTATCTAAATGTAAAAAACTACCTAATCACAAGTGTGTATGATAAAGAATCAAATTATACTTTGCATTCTCATGTGAGTGCTGCCTAAAAGTAAAAACTACCTAATCACAAGTAAGTGTGCTTGATAAAGAATCCAATTATATTATAATAAACTAATATTTAAACAAGAAAGTAATGGTTCAAATTCACATCACTAGATTATTGACTAGTGAAGATTTTGGTAATAAATGCATATCCCACTATAGAAAGAATGATCTGTGGGATATATAAAAGATAGCAATCTTGATTTATGAGAAACAGATACTACCTATGAAGGGTAATATACTTTAAGAAGACTAGTAAATTGTATTTGTACCTTATTTTAAGAAAGATTCTCGAACTATATATGCTGAAAGATCAAAACTGATATGTGAGTTGTGTCTGAAATTAAGACATTCCATCAGTTATTTGATATGATGGACTTTCAATTATTCCACTAACTATTGAACAACCCTACGAATTTGGACTTATGATGAAGACTGTTTATATATATATATATATATATATATATATATATATATATATGAGATTAAGAGAGGTAAACCTTCTTTGATAAATGAAGTGAGGAAATTCATTTGAATAGTATGTCCAAGGAGAATATACTAAACAATTGTATTGGTATGTAATGATAGTAATGATAGAAATCTTATAGTATCATTATGTAAAGTGAGATGATACTATATTGATGTCAATAAACACTAATGGTGTTATTTGAGATAGTAAGCCTTGGTGTAATGGTAAAAGTTGTTGTCATGTGACCTTAAGGTCATGGGTTCAAGGCGTGTAATCAGCCTCTTACGAAATGCAAGGTAAAGATGTGTGACGACCCGGGTTTTCTCATGCATTTTTAATGCAATATCTAATTCCTAAGGTGGGATGCATCCCTATTTGAAAACCATTTTATAAAAACCATGCAATGCAGCAGAAAACCTTTTAGTTTTAAACTCATTTTGAAAACCCCGAGTGTCATTTGCTTTCACAACAACCAAGGTAGTTTTTGAAAAGCTTTAGAAATCATAAGTGTTTTTTCCCAGATCTATCCAGTCACAGCACACAGCCCAACTGTAATTAAATACATATACATGTCCAAAGGGTTGAGAATTTACTTACACGTATAATTGTTTCCTTTTTTATTCACTTGCCCGTAGCACTAACATAGATGTCCTCTACTCGTGGATGGAATTATCCTGAAAAATGTTAAGGATAGGGTGAGTATATACTATACTCAGTAGGAGTCTATCACTACAAGGTTTGCAATGCATGCTATGTTTAAAATCATGTGCTCATAAAAACATATGCATGTTCGAATAATCATGTTCAATATCGATATTAAAAACCACTGTCAAACTGGAATACTGATGACTTAAAGAAATATCATAATCCAAGTCGAAAGTATCATACATCATAAACATAATGATATGAATTAGAGGCTCAACTGAATCCAACTCATGGATATCTGGTATGGTATGGTCGACCAACCTCATATCATGCCATATGCAATGCAAATAAGTCCACGAAACCATAGGGTCCAACTATGCCCACGACCTCCTCGCCGTGTGGTCCCTGAGTACCGGAGGACAATCGGTCATAGCCTCCACAGGGCCTATGACACATATTCGTCATAAATCATGCAATTTATGCAATCGGTTGCAAAACGTGGATGCAATGCATAAAATCTGCTCATGCTAGTATTGCATTCAAAGTCATAACCCTGCCTAGAAGCCTGACAGCCTAGAAGCCTTGTCAGGTCTCTTTGGCCCGCCCTCATCGGCCTGCCCTCGTCGGCCCACCCTCATTGGTCAAGGCTACACTTATCACGCAATCTATGCATGTAGCACATGTCTTGGCAATACATGCACAATGTATTTTTCAAAACCTGTTCTCTTTGGGTCCCTCACAACTGCCTGGCCCTCACAATTGCCTACCCAGCATCTTTTGGGCACTCCAGCGTCTTTTGGTAACCCTCAAGGACATGCAATTTTGCAAGAACTCAATTCTCACAAATCATGCAATGTATGCAATTGTTTGCAAAATATATCTATGCATAACATATATGCAATTATTTATAAAACATGTCTATGCATAAAACATTTATCACATGTATGCTGAATTAAGTCATATACTTAAAACATGTATTCTCAAAACAATCATAGTTCTTTTAAAGGAATTTAGTAGCGATAGAGCACCTACCTGACTAGGTCGCGCTAACCCCTTTGTCCTCGTAGCGATAGAGCACCTACCTGGGTCCTTGGTGACTCTCCAGGGCTCTATTTTGCATGATTTTTCATGCAAAAACTTAGGGAAACTGAGCCTAGAACTACTGTGAAGACGGGTTTTGAGGGATCTTGGGCATACCTAGCTCGTTGCTGGGTTTTTCTCCTCATTTCTCCTCTTGGTTGCTTCTCCAAAATGGGTTTTCTTCAAGCTTTTGGGCTGCCATTAGAGGCACCCAAGAGCTCTATTTATAGAGCTATAAGAGGGTTCTAAAGGGGGCTCTCACCGCCCTTGAATGGCAGTGGAGAAACCTCCAAAATGGCGGTGATTTCTTGTCCAATCACCGCCGTTCTAGAACCCTCTAGGAGGTTGAAGATGAAAGGTGCCCGTATTAAAACGAGCCCCTGTGTTTTGCAGGCTAAATCCGTTTTTTATAAAATTACATTTTTGCCCCTGAACTTCAAAGGGCCATAACTTGCTCATTTTAACTCCGTTTTGGGTGATTTTGGTCTTGTTGGATTCCTTTTTCCGAGATGCACCTAATGGTACCATTTTTAGGACCAAATTTCTGGGTTCAGTCAAGGTGACTAGTGATATGACCAAAATACCCTTATTTCCAAAAAGTGAACTTTTCATTGCTAACTTGGGATTTTAATGTTACAAAATTGGAGTCATTATAGGATGCCTACTATAGACCCTTGTGGTCTACATTTTCCCAGACACCGTGAAGAAGAATTTCAGTGGACCAACTCGAGGTGACTTGACCTAAGAACTATTAGATTAGGTATATTGGATGCCAATATCAAATAATTGAAATTTTTTCTCATCGTTAACATTTTCATGAATGTCAAGGCTAAACTCACTCATCATTTCCCTAAAGGTTTCTTCATTTTTATCCTAAAGGAAGATAAATAGTGGGGCTTATACCCTCAATAGTGTCTTATATACACCATGAAATTTTGTTGATGTTGGATATTAATTGCTAACCTTCATGTTCTACATTAGCCTCTAAGGTAACTGGAAAGGGATTAAATGAATCAAAATTTTCACAGTGTAGATATAGGTGGTGAGTTCAAATCGATGTGTTTAGTGCAAGGAAAAGCTCAAATGAAAGTCATGAAATGTGATAGGTCTAACTTGGTCTTTCCATTTAGAAGTCTCCATTAATGGTGTAGTATCTAGTATACCATTCACTTCATCAATGGAGATATCTATATCAAAATTAGCAAAACCAAAATTAGCAAAATAGGCCTCGAGAGAATCAATGCTAGAGGATGATAGAGATGTTAGACTGTGCTTCATATTTGCTTCGAATGGACCTTCAAAGTATGGTTGTCCCACCTTAAAGACATTAAGATTAATGTTCATATTCCCTAAGAACAGCTATATGATATCATTGCTACAATTAATTATTGGATTTGATGTTGCCAAGAATAGCCATCCTAAAATGATTGGTATTTGACTACCAGGGTCTACTACAGGCTACATGTCTAAGACTAAAAAGTCTACTGGAAATAAAAATTCATCAACCTGAACTAGTACATCCTATACCACAGCATAAGTAACTTTAACTAACCTATCTACCAATTGTAATGTGGTGGTAGTATTTTTCATCTAGCCTAAACCTAATTCCTTATATACATAATAAGGTAATAGGTTGACACTAAACACTTAATCAAGTAATACCCTATCAACTATGTGTTCCCCAATCACACATGATATTGTGGGGCATCCTACATCATCATACTTTGGTGGAGTTTTGTGTTGTAGGATTCAGCTTGTTTGCTCTGCGAGATATGCTTTCTTCTACACCTGAGATTCTTTAAAATTTTGGTGTAAGAAGGTATATCTTTGATGGCATTAAACAATGAAATATTTATATTGGCCTGTTTGTACACATCCATTAGCTTGTCAAAATTATTTTCCTTCTTAGTCATTCATAAACATTGACGACATGTAGCCTTTGGAATGTAACATGATTTAGGATTAGGGTGAAGAGAAGTAGGAGGTGGCTGTTTCTTCTCTTTTTCCTTTAGATTATTTTTAAGGCTTCCTTTATCCTCAACTTGTTCATTTTCCTTAATCAAACCTACTTGATTATATTTTATTTTTCCACTCCTAAGGGTAGTTATGAATTGGGTTTGTTCATGAAAGGACTTCTCATTAGAAGTTTTGTCAATCTCATATTAGCCCTTAGGGTTGAGCTTAGGCTGACTAGGAAATTTTCATTTTTTCCTCTAGAAAAGTGTACCAGCAATTTAACCCAATTGATACTCCAATTGTGCAATAGATTGTGAGTGGGTTTGCATTGTTTGTTTAACAATTTTGAAAATCTATTAAACCCTGCCTAAATAAGCTCAAGGTCTCTTCTAAAGATTGTTTCCTCTATTTTGGAGGAAATGGCTATTGTGGTACTGGCTATGTGGAACTAGGGCCTAGGGAAAGGATGATTAGGAGAGATCCTAGATGATCCTTCCTGATTATTCTAAGACCATAAGAAATTGGGATGCTTAGCCCATCCAGGATTGTATGTCTCAGAATCGGGATTGTTATTTCAAAGATTTCTGATTGCACTTAAGGTACACACTTATACCAAAAAAATTTCAAGGAATGTGAAACTAGAGGGGCATGATGCAGTAAGATGTGTTTTACTAGAACAAATTGAACAAACCTTGGGTAGAGGTTGCATAGTGAATTTTCTAGCAAACACAACTTCACCTAGTATAGTAAGAAGACTACCAAACTTCTCTATCCTATCTTCTAATATGTTAATTGTGTTACAGAGGCCAAGAGTGGCCCCTATCTCATATATGCCACCTTTCCTTTAAGGTTATGAAGATCTTTCCATTCTAATAGATTGATCCCATTGTTGAGAATTCTCTGATAAAGTTTGAAAGAAGTTCTATGCCTCCACTTCACTTTTCAACATGAGTGTATGATCACTAATGCATCGATTGTTCGTCAGTTCTGTGGGGCCATACCTTTGTATTAAATAATGTATTCTCAAAGTCATGCATCATTTGAGCAATAGGTCCTTCCACCTTTCCCATCATACATAAAAATGCTCATCGTCTTTTTGTTGAAAATTTATAATTTCTCTCCAATTAGTTATGTTGATAGGAAAAATTTTGTTTAAGAATTTCCTGAACAATTGCTCCCAAGTATTGATGGACCTTATTTCCAATAAATTTAGCCATGCCTTTGCTTCATAATTTAAAGAGAATGGGAATAGCTGAAACCTAATAGATTCATCAAAAAAATTTGGTATTTGGATGTAGCACAAATGTCAAGGAATTCCTTGACATGGTGGTATGAATCCTCCTTATCTACATCATCAAAATTTGGCAGAAGGACGACACCTAGTTTTAACTTAACATACTTTGCATTAGTTGTAGGTAAACTCTATACATGATGGGGAGTTAAATAGTATCAGTATTGAATAGTTTCTTGAGGGTTTAACCTCTACTGCTTCACTCCCCATGTTTTTGGCAAGGGTTTCTAAATCTTCTTAATTCCTCAGTCCTTGCCATATTGTTCATTCGGTCTCCTAGTCTAAAGGTACTATATATGGATTGATAGATCAATGGCCTAGAATACACCAATGATTGGTGTATTGGTCCGTACTTATACACAACAAAAATAAGTCATTGTATGCAATGAAAGAGTTTTTTTTTTTCTACCTAGTCTAAGGAAATCCAAACTAGATAATGCAACCTATATGATGTATGATGCTAACAAATAAAGACACATAATAAATTGTAACCCTATGGAAAACAAGCTGAAAAGTTGATTTTTATCAAATTTCTTTCAAGGAGTAACTTTTAGGTTACATTTAACCTAGGTAGCCCCTCTCTCTCAAACTCTCTCTACTTCTTAGTAGTTAAATCCTATCTTGAGCAACCACTTCACACCCTCAGTCAATTGTAGATGATATGAGTCATCAAATATGAGGGCAAAGTAGTCATTTAAATACCAATGTAGCTGATCAAGTAGGTTCATTGGAGTGCCAATAGGTCGCCTCCTTCCAAGGGGTCTTATGAGCTTGTAAGCTACTAAGGTCTCTTTTAAATTGATTTTAAATTAATTATTGAGGCCAAGGTTGCACTTAAGATAATGTTTAGCATAGGTGGGCCAAGGGATGGTGACTTAATCCACCTTTGATCTTGTATGGGGTAAGTGCCCTTACTAATTCATTTAAGCAGTCCCACACAATTTGATCAACATATATTCACCTTAAAGCATGTAAACATGCCTAACATGTCAGGAAAGTAGTAAATCTAATGCAAACACTAGAATGCAACAAGTAAGGAAATGATTTTTGTATCCTCTATACTACCATCCAAATGCAACTAAATTAATAATGCTACCTAATCTAGGAATTGGAAAGAAATGATGATAGCTCACAATGGGGTCTTGGATTTAGTATTCTTGTACAATGGTGGGTCCATGTCCATGCCAACTCCTCTCCAAGATTAGGATGGCCCACCCTTGACATGTATTATTACAAATCTTTACTTTAAATTTAGATGAATCATGGTGCACAAAAATTTACAAGCATATCCTCAACTACATTCCACTCAAATGTAAAAAATAGAAACTATCCTAATTCTTCCTATAAATTTTTATTTTTCTCCAAACTTTTGTACAAATAAAAAGGAAAGCATCAAATTCTTTTAGGAATAAAAAAAAATTAAAAACAAACTAATCCTAAGACTATGACTATGACTAGTGGTAAAGTAAAGAAAACTTAAATTTTAATCAAACTTCTTTGCGAGTCCCCAGCAACAATGCCAAAAACTTAATGTGATTTAATAATTACCCAAGTTCATGGCTTCATTGGATTATAAAATTGGTAAATATGAGTCGATCCCTCAAGGACTCTTTGATTAATGAGAGTTAATTAAAATCAAGTTGCATTACCCTTGCATAGTTAACTGCAAAAGAATGGAAAGAACACTAAGCTAAAGCAACTAAACTAACCAATTTAACTAATTTAAAGCTAGTAAATAAAATAAAGTAAGGAAAGTATCTAATGAAATGAAACAAATAAGGAACTAAATTGTCTAAAAAAAGAAACAACTATTTCATTAACAGAGATTGAATTATAAGGATTACAATAAAGAAAAGAAAGGAAAATAATAAAGGAAATAAGAAACTTTCTTAAAGTGATCACTATACGTGTCCTTTGTTGTGTCACTGAACAAGGCTCCTTACATGTCCTCTTCTTCTTCTTCCATGCTTGAATTCCACTTTACGGCTTACTTTGTTGTGTCACTCAACAAGTTCCTATACACTTCTATCCAACCTATGGTACACTAAAGCTACAACCAAAGTAAGATGAATGAAGAGCAAGTAAGGTTTAGATGGCTAGGGGTGTAGAAGAAAAGTGAAGGGGAGAAGGATATGCTTGAAATGGTTGGAAGGAGGATTAAATAGATGGAATATGCATGCAAGATGGGGTAAGAAGTGTGGACTGCAAGGGTGGTGAAGGGCATGTAATGCAAAGAGGAGGGAGGTGGAGGTAAGAAGGATTCGTATAATAGATATGGGGGAGAAGGAGAAGATGGATGGTGCATTTAAGGAAGGCATGCAAGGGAGGTAATGCATGTAAGATGGAAAGGTGGAGAGCATACATGGAGAAAGGAGATGGATGCATGGAATTGATAAGGGGGTGGGCATGGAAGAGCAAGGAGAATGCGAGGGAGAAAAGTATAAAGAATAGGAGAAGAAGAAAAAAAAAAAGGAACTTGGGAATGGATGAGCTTCCTTACCTCTTCTCCAATGGATGGGACATGTAGATCTATAGGAGTTTTGGAAAGTGTGATCTTCCTTCTTTAAGTTTTCCTAGGTTTAGCTTTATACTCAAGGAAAAAAGTGAAAGATAGGTTTTACATCTCCTTGGCCTCTCATTTATAGAGTTTTAGTAATGGAAGCCCTAGGGATGGATGGCTAGAATCCAAGGGAGAAGGATGGAAGGCTGGTTTAGATTAGATGAGAACAAGGAAATCAAAGGGTGGAGGATGTGTGGAATTCATCTTATGGAGATGGATTTGACTTGACGTATAATTTGGGGGAGAGATAGGATAGGATGGTGGGAAAGGAAGGAGATAAGGATAGGAAAGGGATTGGCTAGGAGGGAAGGAAGAGAAAAAGAAATGACAAAATATAGGAAAATGGCTAGATTTGGAAAGGGAATAAGTGGTGGAAAGCGTGGATGTACTTAGGTTGTGTTACAGTTTCTAAATATTTAATGGATGTAGTCCATTGGATGATAATGAGTGGTAGAAATCTTTCTAACCTTAAGACTTTGATTTGATTTTTCAACAAGGGCAAGGTGACTCCGATTTTTATCTTTTCAATGCTTTATTCTTGGCCCTTAGATCATCATTATTCTAACTTGAGTAGCTGAGATTTGGTTTGAATGATCTTATCCAAAAAGATCTTCTTTTAAGGCTTCTTTACTCACACTTGATGGCTTAAATTCCATTGAGATTTTCTTATCCCCTTTATATTTTTCCATATTTTTCTCCTAGTCCACCATAATTTTCTGTAGCCAATAGCACTCGACCACAATGGAATGCCTTTTTCCTTAATTTTAGGTATGAGTTTCCTTGAAAATAAGTGCACATCCCACCAAAAAACTCTCCACCAATAGGATCTCAATTTGGTTTTCATTGCAATCTAGCTTCTTATTGTTCTATCCTTGCTTTATATGAGTCCACCATCTACTTAGAATGTGCATCTACAATGATAGATCTTGACTTTTAAGTACTCAAAGAGTAAGATGAATTTCAACAGTAGATTTCCTATAAATTGTCTCTGTCTCTCTTCTCCTCGTTTTTCTCCACCAAATATTTCAACAGTAGATTTCCTATAAATTATCTCTATCTCTCTTCTCCTCCTTGTTTTTATCCTCCAAATATCATTATTTTTCCTTGTATTTCACATGAAACTAAGAGGGTTTAACCACCTTTGCATGGAAATTTTGTGCTCCCCCTTAAGTGGTCCCCAATTTTAGTTGAGTAGGAGAGAGAGTGTGTAAGGATATGTATCTCATGCGAACCTTGATCTTCTACCTTATTTTATTTTAGAGAGCTCTCTTTGTATGTGATCTCATTGTATATGAATCGTGCTTCTCTCAGAAGCTTCCTAAGGAGGTGACTCGCTTGCATGCATACATGGAAAGTTCTATCACCTTACATTTCATACCAACACCCTATTCTGAATGAATAAGGCTTGGTATTCTACTTAGAATTTCTTATTGCTCTAACTTTGTAATTGACATCCAATTTTTAGTTTAAACTCTCTAACTTCATGTTTGGAATGTCTGGGATCATATGTGGCTTGGAAAGTAAAATTGCTCTTTCAAGAGTAATTATCAAATTTGTGCATTTTTTCATTTGTACCCTTGATCTACAAAATATAGAATTAACTCTAATTACTAATGATCTACTAAATACAGATATATATATATATATATATAATATTTCAACTGGCTTCTTAGAAATGAAAGGAGGTGGCTTCTGACTCATATGCCAAGTCTACTTCGGTTTGCTACTTGGATTTTGAGAGTTTGTGAATTTTGTTGGCTTTAGCTTCTTTGAATCTTGGTGGCTTCAGAGCTTGGAGTTTTGGTATTTCACATGAAGATTTTGTGGAAGGAACAGGAGAAGACGAAATTGATCCTTCTTCTTCTTATTCAAAATTGGACTTTGATGGTGTTGAAGATGATGAGTTTAGAATAGTAGGTTGGATCACCATTGGCATTTTGTTAGTTGTTGAGGAAGAAGAGTGCTAGAGGGTTCTAGCTCTGTAGTTGAAATGGCTTTGGATTTGCCTTCTTTACTCTTTCTTACTCATATTACTATGAAATATAAGCCTCCATCTTGGCCACAAATATTTAATGGTTCTAATAATAAAAGAGAAAATTATAAAAAACAAATAATTAAGCTACCTAAAGATAGGTTAGCCATTATTTTTGTTTATTTAATTATTTTTATATCAGTAATCATATATTGGTTGTTTAACTAGTCTATAGCCAACTAAGACTACAACATAAGAAATAACATAAAAGTTAAAAATATATATCATATTGGTACCCATAATATAGCAAGTACACTCATTTTTCCCTTTCATTTTTGATTTTTCAATGTAGAAGAAATGGTTTTAGACTTTTGGTTTCTAACTCTTTTGGCGGGAATAGTAGGATTTTGGATTTTCACTCACCCTTTTCACAATAGTCATATGTGTATTTAAAAGTTTATATTTATGAATGAACTATAATGGTTATTTGTAAATATGAACAAGTGCTAACCTAACTTTAGAACCAACAGAACATAGTTAAAACTATAACTCATAAATAATAAAATTTATTAGATGTAGTTTATTATATTATCCTCTAATATATTAAAATTTGAAATAATATTACAAGGGAATTAGGGAATTTGTTTATACTAAATTACTAATTAATATTTTCAACTCTAGTTCTAATCTAGGCATCTAGCCATAAAAATTGACGCCATACCATTAAGATTGATTCTTTGGAATGAAACCCAATACTATACCATCAGTTCCAATTAAATAGCCATACCCTAATTTTTCAGTTCAATTATAGGCATATCATTTCCCCACTTAAATTCTATAATACTACTAATAATACCCCTACTTAAATTCTATAATACTACTAATAATAAGTTCTCCAGATTAAAGAGCGGGCGCAAGTGACTGATTGAATTAGGAGAATTTGAGACTAGGGAGTGTAAATGTACTTTCAATTTTGCACGCCCCATCATGGTCCGACTTTTGTCGCTGCAATTTCCTAAGGCACACATTACCCTACGAAACGTTACCGTTGCCGATCGAGAATTGGAGGAAGGGATGCCTGGCCCTTCAGACGATTCAGCATTCTTGAGTTGCATCTTGGCCGTTCATTTATTTTTTGGCCTCAAAACATGTAACTAGTCCAGATGTGGACCTACAAACATTGACCTCCTTTTTCACATAATCAATGGCTACAAAATTTCCCATGAAAAAATTCTCAAAGTATCATTGTAAAGACAATTTTAAAAATCGTACATGGGCCCAGCAACCTGATGATCGCAGGTACAACTCTTGCATTATCAGACAATCCTAACTGTCCACTAGTAGACAGTTTCCCATTCTTGCCCTTCTCATTTTTAAGAAGATCCAATTACCAACAGCAGCGCCCGGTTATGGTTAGTCACTAATTACCTGTATGAAGAGCTACGTATTTCAAGAGAAAATGGTGGCAGCATCTTCGCCCTTCTCAACGAAGGCAGCTTCCTCTTCAAACCTTGAATACCAATTAAACATACTCCTACGTATATCCATCTGAAGAATGCAGATTAGACTTGGAACAATGCATTTGAAAGATACGATGAAGTGTGTAATAGCAAACGATTTGAAACCAAGTGTTATACAAAAGGCCTTTTTTTAATGGTTGACACAATTCCGTGCACAGCTTGAAACTCAGATGAGAGACTCCTTGCATCACTGTGCTTTTAAAGCTTTAGTGCTGGGCGTTATACAAATGATTAGTTGCTTTGTATCCTCGGAATTAAGGTACAGACAGTATGCTAACTTAGATTGTTTCAACCATGTTCAGCCAAACACGGTTTAGCCAAATTATGTGGGATTATTCCCTTCTAATTAGTAAGGAATAGACCGCCATAATCCCACCAACCAGATCATATAAGGCTTTTTGCCAATTGGGCCCCAACTATTAGTATAGATGCTATGATTAGCTAAAAAAGTACTACATACGCAACCCAGGATCGCTTTCAGCATTTGCTCTGCTGAATTGGGTCTAGTGTGTTGATGAAGCTTATTCATTGAAAACATAATCTTTCATGCATGTTCAAGGTTTAGTTATTGAATAAATGTCACTGCAGATCACTGTACAGAGTCAATAGAACTATATTGCAGCAGATCACAGGAAACAGTTATTTAACAGGTCATGAGCGGTCATAGTACATTTTTTAAACAGATGAGGGAGAATGGCTTCTAAATTATGTTTGATCAAGTAATATCCCTTCCCAGATACCGAAATAAGTCGGTAAAACCGTATAAATAATACATTTCATGAGCAACATCAAGATTTTTAAGATACAGCACACTTTACCTGTTCGTAGAAAACCTATTTCCAATTCCTCGCCACTATTTGCCCTAGCATAATTCAGTGGCCTCCATATGTTGTCTCCGCTCCGCCATAGGGCTCGATAATCTCTATGATTTTGATAAAGAACTACACATTCCCAGCCATCCAATCTGCGGCATTCAAATGATATTTGAGCAAGAATCAAAGAAAAAATTAAAGATCTAGCAATGGATTTCAGCAAACAGACATAAGTTTGACGCATGATCTACTTGCAGCCCGCTTCTTTCATCAAGTTGCGATACCTCCGACCACGTATAACTCGTTGCCACATGTACAGGAATGACTCCTGAAGGCTCAACTGCATCCTTTCTTGGACAAACCTGCAACCCACAAGTACGAAGGAGCATAAAGATCATTAAATGAGAAGTCGCAGTGACTTCACGGTTGTAGCAAAGTTAAAATAGCTTAACAATGGACGAGGCGCCTCTTTAAGTACCTCGATTAATGGAGCAAACAAAAGATGGATCTCGTTGCGCATACAGTATACCAACCTGGATGCATGATCAATGAGGTCAAATAACAGAAGAAACACATAATTGACCAAAGACACGGACGAAATAGCACATTATATGCTCAGCCACTCAGAGAATTGTAGCTATCCCTAACATTGCCCTTGTACACGGATCATCCAGTATCACAAGGCTACAATCAGCCAGATAGTTAACCTACACAGAGGAACCAGATGAGTTAAAAGAGGATACTGACGTTTACAACTTGACAAAAGCTATCCAATTGAAGGAATAACATAGACGCATTAATGCAGATTCAAAACAAGAAAATGAATTGTCCAAATTTTACTATACATCCCGCTTACACAAGTCAACCTTCAACAAGAAGATTCAAGGAATATATATGATCATTAATCACCTTCAGAAACGTCAATAACGTGCTTTTTCCAAAAATGAATGGAAAAGGAAAGCATCAAATAAAGACAAACTTCCTCATTCTTCAGGAGTAATAATAACGTCGTTTCAAAAAATGTCTAGATCTACTACCCCAATTTCTACAAAGATTTCAATGAAGGATGCGTTCACAAAATGATGAAGTTGCTCTATTGATTCAACAAGAACCCTAGTAAAATTAAAATTTATAATTACCACCATTAACAAGAATGTTGACAAACATCTCGTAGCAAAGCTTCATTATGATTCTTGTTGTCTTCTACTATAATACATAAGATGACAAAAAACTGTAAAGCCACCACTATACTAAACACAGCAAGCGACAACTAATGGGTCCAATAGGTATTAACTAATCTATGATTAATATTGAACATATAGTGTTGGAATATATGCTGAAAATCAAGAAATTTTCTCGATTTGAATTAAGAACTCAAAAACTTGATTTTGGTCATAATTGTATCAAGTGAATTAGAATTTCGAAACTAGAATCCATATAGACACTACTACACAAGAGGCTTTTAAAGTCAGTATAATGAAGTCGTTATTTTAATTACCGACTTCATAAATATTGTCCAAGTCGTTTAGAAATAAATGACTTTAAAAGTAAAGACTTAAGAAGTCATTTAATCAAAAATAACTTCTTTAGTCTGGCACAAAGAGGAATTTATTTGCAGGAAAGGACTTTTAATATCATTTGACTCAAATGACCTAAAAACTATATATTTTTAAAGTCATTTATGTCCCAATGACTTTAAAAGTGATTTACTTTGGAAGTCATTTAATCATAAATGACTTTAAAAGTATAAACTTTTGAAGTCGTTTGAGTCAAACAACTTCAAAATTATAGACTTATTTTGGGGTGAAGAGGAATTTTACATGAGAAAGGAGTTTTAAAGTTATTTAGTCCTAAATTAAAGTCAATGACTTTTGAAGTCATTTATATCTAAACAACTTTAAAACTCCTTTCCTACATAAAATTCTTCTTAGTGCCAAAATAAGTGTATACTTTTCAAGTCATTTAACTCTAACAACTTCAAAAGTTTTATAACTTTAAAGTTGCTTGTGACTAAACGACTTCAAAAATTCTTATTCGTCTATAAACTGCCAAAGTCATCTCATTTTTTCATGCATCCCGTGTTCATGTTCTTCTTCTCATAGGTGGCATGATGGCCTCTTCCTCTCGTCTTTGTGTTTGTCTTTGTCCTTTTCCCTTTTTGCTTTATGTTTTGGATATTTTGATAGTTTGTAGAATGAAAAATACCGTAAGTAAACCACAACCTCATCACACATTGCTATCTTGTTACCAACTCTCTCTGTTTGCATTTTGTAGATCAAGTGGGTTTTATCACTACAAATGATGGGGTTAAGAAGTGCATTAGATCATCATGATTTCGACAAAATCATATAATTTCATTGCAAACAACAATAGCTTCTCTCTCTAACCCTCACTATTAGATTCTTAAAGGGAGAACATTACGATTTGTGGTTCTCATCCAAAATTAAGATTTGATGAAGAGTGGTGGTTATCCATCAAGTTGTTCGAAGAAGTAGCAACTTAAAGCCTTCTCTCTTCCTATAGAGTAGTGTCAACTGAATCTAAGAGGCCAGATTTTGAGGCAACAGATCAGCTTAGCACTTTGATCATGATATTGTATTAATAAGATCTATTAATATGTAACATTGGATCTAATAAAAAAATACTTTGATTTTCTTATTCACGCGTCTATTTGTGTGTGTGTGTGTGTGTGTGTGTGTGTGTAAAGAATGCATAAAGTAACTCCGAGAATCACAAAAAATCAATTTCATTGTGTATTTATGTAAGATATTGTAAAGTACTAAAATCAAATATATATATATATTAGTTTTTAAAGTCATTTGCTATAAATGACTTTAAAAGTAGGTCACTTTTAAAGTCGTTTGATGTAAACAACTTTAAACATCTAGACTCTTAAAGCTGTTTACAACAAACAGCTTTAAAAGTCGCACTTTTAAAGTTGTTTGTTATAAACGACTTTAAAAGTCACCCCCTCCTACTTAAGTGATCGTCTTCCCCAACCTGACACATACGAAGAGAGTAAACCGATGAAAAAAAACAAAGAAGAAGAGGAAGAAAAGGAAGAAGGGAAAGGAGAGGGAGAAGAGGGAGGAAAGAGAAAGTGGGAAGTAGTCGTTCTTACCAGAGAGTAGCCTTGCTCATCGAAGAAGATGTGTCACGCCAACAAGGAGAAGAAGGGTTTTGGTGCTAGAGTTGGCAAGTCGTGGACAAAGAAGATGACTACTTGGATTAGAGATCCAAGAAGATCATCTCACTCACCACGAAGAGATTAACTTATAGGTAAGATCCAAGAAAACTCAGATCTTGATTTGAGTGGTTCAAGCATACTTGTGATTTAAGCGTACATCTAGATATTCCTTTCAAGCCTACCTGTGGTTCAAGGGTACATCAAGATCTTTTACAAGATGATTGTTTAAGGAGCATTAGGAACAACCTCTTATAAGGCTACCAGCATTCACCTTTAATGAGGGGAAGATGAATGAAGCATCCAATTGAATAGAATAAAACATGTAAGTTCACATAGTTGTTGGACTTGTTTTCTCGTCTGTGTGTGTTCAATAAAGATGCCTAGATTTGGAGCCTAGAATTAAAGAGAGTTTACTAATGTCCTCATCTTAGATTTGCCAATTAGTGCATTACACATAATAGACACAACACAAAACCCATCTTGAATCTCTTATAAGTGATCAATTGTTAAGACAATTCAACATAACTTTGGTCCCTAGTTCTTAACACCCCCATCATGGGAAGGGCCTCATTATCGCTTGGAGCAGAAAAGGCCATCTTCTTAGGAGTGGTTCCTTTTTCTATTACAACCATTGTAGTGTTGGGATGTTCCTTTCCGTAATCCCAAAGTTCTAAATCAAGACCATATTGTGTAACATGTATCACATACCAATTTTATAGTATAATTCCTGATACCTAACAGAAAGAAGAGATTTTTATATACCTAATGTATTGCATTAAGTAAGTCCTTGGTTATTTTGATGAGTAAAATAAATATATCATATTTTAAATATCTCCTTATTACAATGAAAGACATGCTACATTATGGGCCTTAAATTTAACTATATTAAGATTTCTCTATGAAATAAATGCAAGAAATTGGAAAAACTATATGAACTGGGGAGTCCATGAAGTCCTTAACGTTGAGACTAGCTACATATATTAAATTTCCACACTCATGATTGTACAGTCTAGAGGCATGGTAAGTCATGCACCATAAAACAAGTCTTATGTCAACATTGTGATCAAAGAGAAACTAGTTTATAACAATTTGAGAACAATGATGGGAAGTTATTCCTTGGACAAACTTACATCTATTTCTATATCCAATAGTCCTTCTGATAGCATTCCCTTTTCAATAGGTATTGAATAGCAATGTAGCAATGCTCTAATCAGAACAACCATTCACTTGATTAATGGGTGGAGCAAAATTTTATTGCTCATGGTTTATGTTTCAATCAAGAATGTATGCATAATATAACACGCAGAGCAAGGCCAGAATGTCCACGTACAGTATGTTGGCCCGTATTGTGCCCACAAAATAGGGAAGTTGTAACAACCTAACATGTTGTTATAATTAAAAAGAGGAGTTTGAGTGCAAAAAGTTAAATTTTCTTCTAAATTTGACTTTGAAACCTCAAATTCCAGAATGTATGCGATGAGAGCTTTTCAACGACATTAATTTTACTAAATTACGGAGGGGGCCAAATTGATAATGGCACCCCCTTCATTGGATGGAGCCCACGCGACAGCTAACCAAGGGGAGCTCATCTTGTGGAGCTCTACCCAGGCTACCTATCGCACAAGGAAGAAGTTAGGGAAGCCACCACCTCCCTCTCCCCCGATTCCCCCCTCATCGCATCTCTCTCCTTCCATTTCTCCCTCTCTCATTGCTCTCCCTCTCTTGTTGAGAACTCTCTTCGGGCGTGCCCTTCCCCTTGCCGTTACTGCATTTTCCTCCCCCACCAGCAAGTGCCATTTGTACAGGTAAGGAACCAAGGTGCCCAACTTTCCTTTCCTCTTTTATCTCTTTTCCCTCTACCTCTCTTGCTCACCTTCATGTTCTTTTACTACCAGCAACAATGAAAAAACTAGCTGGTTTTTTTGTCGGTTTTTCCTTTTTTTTTAGTGGCAAAAGTTAACAAAATCACTCCAAATTTCATTGGAGTGAAGATGAAGACAAGATCTACAAAACCCATGTTGCAAACTCCTAAAAAAATGGCATTTTTAGCACTGTAATAGTCACTGGGGACGACTATTTTTCGATCATCTTCTCCGATGATGGTGATTGAATTCCAACACTGGCAACCATTTTTTTGTGAGCAAAAATTGGAGAGAATTATATGGATGTAACTAGTGAGCTTCACAAGGGTGTCAAAGAAATGCTAGATCCACAAATCTGACCTTTGAAAACACGATTAGACAGTAGATCTATGAATCTGATGATGTGAATTACATGTAGAGGACAATGTGAATTGAAAACAAAGAATGAAAAGCCTATTAAATGTACAAATATTGATCGGACCGTTACTTTATAGATCTAATCATTCTAGCACTTAGATCTGGGTAATTTAGGCCTAGAACATCAAATCTGATTACTGATGTGCGAAAGTAAACTCTCCAACACTCTAAAATATCTAATCTAAGGTTAAATAACAGATCAATGACAAACTGACCATTCAAATTAAAGTATTAATGTATGAATCCATGATCAAGAGACTAAATTATGATATTTATGTCATATTTCTCAGAATGATTCATAGTTGATGATAGACGCCCTGATCCTTATTTTTTTATTTGTCGAGCAATGTCTAAAGTGACTAGTAATCGATTCAAGTGAACCTAAATCATCAGGTTGAGGTGGGTAAATTTTAAGATTGCTAAGTTTTCATATTTATTTCATTTATGCACTATTTTATTAAGTACATGTAATTACTATATATAATTTTAGTTGATGATTATTCTTGAGATTCAAAAACAGTATCCTCATTATTTGAATTACATGAAAACTATTGAATTTTCTGTGGATGAAATTGTTAGGAGACAGAGTTTCTAGTTTCATATGAATATGAATATGAAATTATGCTTTCAGGTGATACGCACCACGTGTTAAATATGCATTGTCCTATAAACAAGGGAAACTTTGTCAAATTTTCATTCAAACATAAGGATTTTGTTATTATATTAGAAAACATGAAATGTCCATTATGGGTAATTGTTCTGACTAAATCTCATGCATCATTTATATTTGACATCTATTGGCATTTGAATGGAAAATATGTATTTTAAAAACCATTATTAGGATCTCATGCTAATACATCGTGGAGGGTACAATGGTACTTAGATTTTCATGCATTGATTTGCCGAGGATTTGTTTTAAACAAGCATTTTTGCCCGGTGGATACTATGATAGGAGGGTTATAAGGATGGCCACCCACCTTTCAACAGTTGATATTTCGACTCCAAGCCGAAGTGGGTAGATTTCGAGTGTGGCATCATAGGAAGGTTACACTGCGTAATCCATTCTCCTCCCATGCGAGACAGTGATAAGCCTCACACAGTTGGTGTCAGCATTTGAACATGTGGTGTCCCACTATTGGGCAGTTGCCGCAACATAGTGATCCATGTATTCTTTTACTATAATGTCACAGGAGTGGGCAATTGCTGTAGCGTTGCGGTATCCCATTATAGGGCAATTGCCGTAGGTTGATTTTTGGCAATACGCATGTGATAAGGTCATAGAAACCCTAGCCACTAGGCATGACGATGCCTTGTATGATTTGACATTTAATATATTCATATTTACATGCTGAGAACTAATATGTTTGACATAATTTGTCGAGGACTTCCCTATATGTTGTTTAAATTGAGATTTTGGCACTTAACTACTTTATCATCGATTTTGTGCACTTGTTTATTGAATACTCTTTTGATGTTAACCACAAAAGAAAAAGAAAAAAGAAGAAGAAAAACACTTAAGAGTATGAATCAATATAGGTTCAACTTGAGAAATTTGAGGATTTAATGTTTAGAGGTGATATCTATACTAATATGTTCATTTAATATTTATATTGATCAATATACATTTTCTCAATAAAGATTCTAAGAGACTTGTTTCTAATTTTGTAGGAACTTCATTTTTTCATTCTTCTGTTCTTTAAATAATGATTCTTCTTTTATTGATAGATTATAGGGTAACATAATATTTTATTTCTATGCATTGTTTATACGAGAGTAATGCTTTTTCTTCTTCATTTTATATTTTTTTATATTTTACTTTCAATGTATATCTTGTTCATAGTTTATTATTTTAATTAAATGCTACTCGTTTTGGATGTGCATGGTGGGCAAGCTTTCTTTTTTTATTTTTGTGGATCGTACATCTATCCCACCCTCGTAGAAATTATAAATAAGTAAGCTTTTATTCCTTTTGTGTATTATATTTTGATAAATAATTTATTATTCATCTATAATGCATTTGAAATTTAAATTTTTAAAGCATGGTTAGCATGGGCTAATGTAACCGAGACTATACAACCACCGAAACTCAATTGGAAGGCTGTGAAATAAAATATTTAATTACTCTATTTTATAACTACTTTAACTTACAATATTACAAATGATATTTATGAATTCTTTTGATGTCCTTGTTGCACAGTGCCCTAGACAACAGTCTGATTGGGAGTACAAGTACTATGTGCTGAGATACATGAGGATCCTAATATTTGATGGTGTTGATGTCTCCCAATTAAGAAAGGTAAGACACTTGTACTTTTCATAATCTTATATTTTCTCACAGTTTTTTATGGATCCAGCTAAAAGACTGTGACCTTTATTAAATATATGTATTAAATATGAAGCAAATAGCCAAGTATGTACTGAGTTTTAATTAGAACACTTGGAGTGGCTACATGCTTGTAAAATACATAATAAAGTATTTTTTCATTCACTTGTATTTGTTCTTTTAGTTTTCATTATTTTCTTAAAATATATAGATGTATAAATAATAATAATAATAATTAAGTCATGAATGAGTGGAAACTTAGAATGTGGGAACTGTAAGTGAAGTGAATATGAGAGTTGGTTTTCAATATATTTACTAAATTATATAACTTTTATGAGATGATGAATGAAGGTAACTTGATGTGGAGTATGGGAGTAAATGAGTATGGATGAATGATTTTGGAACTTGTAAGTGAAGTGAATATGGGAGTTGGTTTTCACTATATTCATTGAATTAAAACTTTTATGGGATGATGAATGATAGTAACTTAGTATGAAAGTAAATGCAAATGTGTATAGATTTACAAATGAAGTAAATGTCTATTGTGGTTTCTCAAGAAAGATGTGGATGAATAATGATGAATTTAGATGTTTTATACATAATGTGGAAGTGAATGTATGTCTATTTTTCATATGAATAAAGATTGTAAGATCAGGAACAATATTGAATTGTATACAGGTGGTTGTTACCGAAATGTCACAAATGAAAAAAGAATGACTTTTTAAGTCATTTATCCATAAACGACTTCAAAAGTGGTGGACTTTAGAAGTCATTTAGACCTAAATGAATTAAAAAATCAGCACCTTTTGAAGTTGTTTAGGGCTAAATGACTTCAAAAGTCTTTTTTGCATAGTTTTGAAGTCGTTTAGCCCTAAACAACTTTAAAAATCCAGTACTTTTTAAGTTGTTTAGCACAAAGAACTTCAAAACTATGATACTTTTGAAGTTATTTAGAGCTAAATTACTTCAAAAATATGGCACTTTTGGAGTATTTTTCAAGTCATTTAGATATAAAGGACTTCAAAAATACCATACTTTTGAAGTCATTTATGTTAAACGACTTCAAAAGTGGCATAGTTTTGATGTTGTTTATCACTAAATGATGTCAAAAGTCCCACAATTTTGAAGTGGTTTAGATAGATGACTTCAAAATTTTCACACTTTTGAAGTTGTTCAGTTAAATGACTTTAAAAGTCCTTGATTTTTAAAGTCATTTGTTTAAATGACTTTAAACAGTTATCGACTTTTGAAGTTGGTTTGATAGAAGTTGCTTTTTAACCAACTTCTATTATCATTTTTTACCGACTTTAAAGCCTCCTGTGTAGTAGTAAATAGTTTGTAAAGATAAAAAATACAAACCCTCTATTTAGTCCATCACTAGCTGAGATCAACAACTCCTTCCTTAATCTTCTTCTTCTCACAGACATGGCTAGAAGATGAAAAGAGAAAGTACAAACCCAAAAACTAGAAATTTCTCTCTCTTTGTGGCCACATTTTTCACACACACACACATTTAGAAACCTCCTCTCCAAGCAAACCCTAGCTTCAGAAAACTTATATTCTAGTCAGGACTCTAACTAACTTG
The DNA here is from genome assembly GCA_035236585.1 of Warburgia ugandensis. Classification (NCBI taxonomy): domain Eukaryota; kingdom Viridiplantae; phylum Streptophyta; class Magnoliopsida; order Canellales; family Canellaceae; genus Warburgia; species Warburgia ugandensis. Next base: position 54,180,239 of record CP141139.1, on the reverse strand, counting down.
TTTGGTGTGACATCTTAGGAACCTTCCGAAGCAATATCTTCTCCAAGCTATGAAACTAGGAAACAACTTGTTAGGAAGCTTCCAATGCAAGATTTTCTCCAAGTTATATAACTAAGAAACACTTTTCTCTATCTAGCTGATCTCAAACCTAAAAGGTTTGCTGGCCCCATGAAATGAAATTAGATTGCATGATAATTGGATAGTGTTCAGACACCTAGCTGAATAAAATTCTACTATTTGAATGAGTCAATTATTCCAGCCATTTAAGATTACTTAGGATCTATCAATTTGGTTAAGAATTGGTCTATCTTTGTGATTAGACCAGCTATATTTTCCTCCTTGTAATTCAAGATCAATCAATTCATTGTGTTGAATGAAGTTGTTGAACAATGCCATCCCCAGGGTCTGTTCACTTACAATATTTCTTTCTAAAATAGATTTAACAACATTAAGGTCATCACCATTAGCACCTCCACTTTTTTCAAATATTATCCAAGTCGAACTAGAGGGACTCCCTTTCCAAATTGTCATTTGGAGAATAGATTACAAAGAGAGCCACAACTATTGCAATGTTATTAAGCTTACAATGTATAGATTCTACATAGATAGCAGTCACAATCTCTAGAACTGAGATTTTGTTGTGATTTTATGAAATTAGAAGGCCATCTAAAGTGTACATTGCATCCACATGAGCAAAGTCATGTGACTTTTGAATATCCAATCTTTTAATTCAAATGTGTTCCACTCTTTTTGCTTGGTTTCTTGAATTTAGATCACAAGTTCTACATCATGCACCAATTTATGAAATTGAGAGATTCTAGGAGGGTCTCCCAAACCCTTAAGATTCTAAAACAGAAAAAAAATCATTTGATCATATTTAATCATCACTCCCATCCCAATTTAGATCCTTGTAATCTATCATCACCAGTACTCTAATTTCTATGCAACATAAGTTTGTTAAGCTTTTTTTTATTTATTTTAGGTCCTTTCATTTTGCTTCCATCCCAAGGATCTCACAAAACCCCTTTTGAAGTGGGGATTTCATCTTTCTTTAGTGGTGCAGGTTCAGCATGTTCTTCAATGGTGATTGAAACCACTACTCCATTTAAGGGAGATTTTGATGTTTCAATCAGGAGACTCCAATAAAATTAATTTTGTTTTTGTTATCTCCTTTATGGCATCTTCCTTTCACCTATTTACCCTGATGGGAGTAAATGAAATCTTCTGTTAAGACTGAGTTTGGGTACATCAGAGTTGTGCTCCAATTTCCAACTAAAGAAGAGTACTATAAAACAAACTTTTGGAAGTTTTGACTTGGCGGTTGTGTGGGATCAGAAGTTGCTAACTTACTTTGGACTTCGTTTGAAATTGAATATGGTTGCAATTAAATGCTAATTTTCATTAGTCCTTGATTGTCTGCCATAGCTCTTTCTCGATGCATCTGGACCGTTGGTGTTGATTTTGAGTTTTTGTCTTCTCCAATGAGTCATGATGTATTTCCAGTTGTTTGTCTATGCTAGTCACCGTAACTAGGTCAATTCCTTCCCATTAAGAAGCAATTATCACCGAAAGTTTTTTATTTTAATTTTGATTCTTAGTTTACATGTTGAAGAGAGATTTTCGAAGCATCTAACTCTAATTTCAACTTCTCTAATCTTTGCTCCAAGAAATTGGGCTTTGTCCATTCCAAGGAAATCTCCAAACTATTCTATGTTAGCTTTGAAGGTTTTCAAGTTCCAAAGTTCCCTAAGGAATTCTTGGTCCACTCCACCAAAAGAATAAACCACTCACTAGTTTGTTTGCTTATTTCCATCCCCAGTAGAGGGCTCCATTTAATATTCCAAAATTTTGTATCATTTTCACAACCAGTAGAAATTCAAATTTTTACTCATCATTCATAAATTAAGTTTTTGGAAACTAAGTAATTTGGCAATGAGATGGATGGAGCTTGGAGAAAGATATCCAATGACAATAAGAAAGCTTAAATCTAGTAGTGGAGATTTGAGTTATGAATTAATTAATTTTTAAATTGACAATGACTCCACTTTCTAAATTTAGTCCAAAAATTTTTGAGTGGTGGAACCACCTAGCTGTCATAATTAGGCAGCCAAATCAAGCAAGAAAAATGTTTAGATTCATTAAACTAAATAAGGAGACATTTTAGCTAGTTTGGAATATTGAGAGAGTTAGAAAATAAATGGGATTAGGAAGTGTATTCAAAGAAGGATATATAATAGAATTTGGAGAGTCCTAGTTTACGAAATTAGGAGCTTAAGATAATTTGGAATGAGAGCAAAATAGAAAGAAATCTAAAGCAATTGGAAATAGACCAAAACGCCTATTACTTGTGAGATGTCTTGTGCAAGGAAAGAAAGAGAGAAAGAGAGAAGGAGAAGAAACTTCACCCCTTATAACTTGGAAAAATGACCAAAGATGGTCGAAATGCACAAGAAGGGGGAAAAGCTAGAGAGGAAAATGCAGTAGATCCATCATTGATGTAAGTGAATCTAAGCCACTAAGTTTTCACCAATCTAATTAAGATTTTGAAGATCAAATAGTGACATTTTTTTCTAGATGTGAACAATTGAATTTTTAAAAGTTAAGAGCATTAGTTTGAATAAAGTTGGGTCCATGATCTACACTGTGCATTTTCTAGCATGTTCTCTTAGCTAATAGAAGTATTTCCAAGCATGACTTTACATGCCCTGTAGTAGACAATTGTTGAATTGAATTTTCATTCTTGATTTTGCATGCATGGAGTTACATGCATCATCTATTAACACCAGCTAATATGTTTGATGTTTTTTTTTTTAAAAACATGATACTACTCTTGTATAGATTGTGCATGTATTAGATGATGAGAAAAAGAGGTTTTATAGTTATAAGTGTGAGCATAATTCTATCTCATGAAATAGCACAAACCATGGGAAACTTTCATGACCAAATCTCTTAGTAAATAATGCATTATAGCAGTGTTTCTTACTAGCTAAAATTCTGTTACTCATCTTTCACAATTGAAAGCATGCATATAATCTATACACATTATTGAAGTGTTGGTGATTGATTTAAAATATACAATTTACATAGATGGGTTATGTGCATGATAGTAACACTATTTAACCTAATAGATGGATTGATCTATTTTATGCAATTTACATTGATGGACCATGTGCATAACCTATGCACACCAGTTAACATGTTGGGTGATTTATTTCCAGCATATAATTTGCCTTATAGGTGAGATTTTGATGTTGTATGCGTGCACCTTTATATTTGAATTGAAAATCAAGTTGAATGGCCAAATAACGTTAGTTCATAGTTTTGACTAGTTTTGAGTTAATATCCTTTAAACAATGGGTTCAAGCACCATATGTGTTGGTTCCTTGGATGATTGAAGCCTCTATCTATTGAGGAGATGTTCTTATAATAAGAACAAGAAATTCTAGCATGAGGGCTGCTAGAGGAGAATTGTCTTATGACTTCAAAAACTATGCATGACTTCAAATGGTTTTAGGATGAAAGTTTGTTTTCATAAAAAGAATGACTTGAGTTGCAAGGTAACATGAAAAATACGGCTGTGGTTAGAGGAGAAATTTCTATTCTTTCAACATGTTTCCGAGATTTCATCTATTTCATAGAAAATGATGTTCTATTCATATACATGTGCATCAACAAATATAATGTTTGATTTTTAAAATATGAGTGGAAGAACATTTTAGATGATAAACATGTTTTCTTTTAAAATGGACATTGTTACCTATGTTTCCAAAAAACATGAAACAAATATTCTATCATGAATTGTTAAAGTAAATTGGTGCATGTAAATATGGCTTTGATGGCCAAGATGCATGCCTAAAATAATGATTTTAGCTAGTTAAATATACTTGCAAAGTATGGTTTTTGAAATCTCTAAAACCAAAGTTTTATCCGATGCTTTTGGAAAGTTTTGACATGTCAATTATATGACAAGATTTTAGTTCTTGAAAAGAATCTATTATAAAGCATACATTTGGTGAGATTTTAGATGTAAGATATTGTATATAATAATACCCTAGCAGTCTTTCAAGACATATCCGTGTAGCTCCATGAAAAGGCAATGGTAGTTCCTCTAGCGTACCAAATGGCACACGATGCAGTAAGCTATTTGTGAGCATAGTGAGTTTTATGAGATTTTTGTTTTGGCTTCTAGGGAGTTGGATTTATGGTTATGAGATAGAGCCTAAAGTGGTTGTTAGAGGAGTGCTCACGACTAGTTGGCAAATGTATTTGTCAAGGTCCCAAAGTGTACAAGATATTTTGTTAGCTTGAGAGTGTTGATGTCATGGTTTTTCTATGTTGAGATTTTTAATAATCTCAATTTACTGAAATTAGCAAGTGTGATTATCTACTTATATGAATTGATAATATGGAAATGCATAAGAATGCCTGTAAATGCATTACATGGTACGACTAAGGTTAGATAATCATGTGATTTCATTGCATTGGAAAATGTGTTTCCAAAGCATGTGTGTGCTAGATGTCTACTTTTGGGTTTATAGTCTAAGTTTATCTACTAGGAATGATGTATACTCAACCTATAATAATAGTGCATATCTCACAGAAAGCTTAAGCAACGAGCAGAGGACCTCATCTACATACTGAGAAGACAAAGTGAATAGTTGCCTAATTAAAATTTACTTTTATTCCTCAAATGACTATTCATGTAGTAAGGGACAAGATGGAAAACTTTATTTTGGATTGATGATCACATTGGTAATTTGGTTTGTGACTGATGCATAGTGGGCAATATTATTAATTAAACATGTCATAAAATTTAAATAGCTCATATGTAGACCTACTTTTGAAAATGGCAAGTTTTTTTTAAAGAAAAGTGTTTGGGATTTTTAGAAAATAATTTAATAAATAAAAATATTTTTTATGCTTTTTTATATAGAAGTGAGATTTTAAACACGGGGGTCTATACCACCTTTGGAGAATACTTCTTTTTTTTTTTAATCGTGATTTAAAACAAAGGTAGCATTAACTTTGTTTTACTTGGGAGCACAAACAGCAACTCTTTACTCTTCTTCACCAGTTACGCATTCACTTTGTACTTCAAATTCCATTCCCATCTGCCCAGACTTCGAAGGCCAATAGCGGCCATGTCTCCAAATCAATTCACAAATGCATGTACCCCACTTACGTAAGTCCAACAGATTATTGGCTCGGCAGTTGGCGCGCTCATTTGTCTTAACCTTTTCAGTCCATTCCAATCTCGGGTGCAGTTCAATGATTGTTTTGTCTAGAATCTTCATGCTCTAGTTACCAAGATTGTCAGGTTAAGTGACCGTAGGAAAGCTGGAATCTATCATTTCCTGTGTGCACTTACCAGCTAGAACATTTTTGCGTGATGGAGATTTCTTCATTGGTTCTTATCATACATCTTCAAGTTTTGTTTATGTGATCTTTGTGTTTCTTTAATGACGTCTCTGAAGCTGCGTAGTTATCTTCTTTGAGTAATAAGGGTTTTGCCTGTGAATGTTCATGTGAAATGATTGCCTGGCTGTTAGATTATTAGTCGTTCCTTGTTTCCTCTTCATCCTCTGATAACCATGATTGCTCACCTTCAAGTCGAACTTATACTACACCTTGGAACATCTCCAACATACAATTCGCCTCTTAAAACTTGAGAACATGCATCCTCTACACATCCAGTTATGGTTATCACCTTTCCAACTGCGCTTTTTCAATTTGCTTCCCCTTTGGATTTCTTGATCTACCACTACCATTTCTCCCTGGTATCCTTCTTTGTGAAAATTTATGTTTTAGTTGCTTCCTTGACCTCTTTATTGTTTGTGAATACTATCTGATCTCCTTTTCCAGCGTTTTTAAGTCTTCAAGTGAATTCGGTTTGCACCTCCTCCCAGATCGATCTACCGGACTTGATTCTGCATTCGCATTCATCAATGACGAAAGTTCTCAGAAAACATCTTGAATGATTCAATCATTTCCTGATTCGCAGCACTTGCCTATGCTTAAGCCCATCTTTCATAACACGACCTGGTGAGTCATCCACCAAATTAATGCGCACAATGTAAAGGCATAAAAAAAAGAGAGGGCTTTTGACTTGAGGAGCTTCGTCCTGCACTAATGGTAACCCAGGCATAGATAAGACCAAGATAGATCGTCTGAAAGAAAATCCGATGGCGAATTTCCAGTTTTATTTGCAAGAAAACCGTATTACCCCACTCAACACTAATAGTATGCATGGAGCCATTCAAGAGGGGAAGAACAGAAAAAAGAACGGATGTTTTAATGTGATTACAATTTTCCAAAGGGAATTTCACTGTGACAACCCCCGATACTTTTCAAATGGCCAGCTGAAGACAAATATCCATTATTAGATTCCTACAGATCAGGTTGGATTCTGTAGATAATCAAGAGAAACCGCAGAGGATAAAATATTTCCAATTATTAAGCTCTGCAGCAAAAATGGTTCATAAATTATCACTAGAAATCTCAACTAACGTAAAATAAAGATCCAAATTCTTAAGCTTGAGCACCAAGTTCCAGCAGTAGAGTGTTATTGATATCACCAGATGCAGGTCCATGAAATTGAATGGGGCCTGTTCAATAATCATCACAAGATAATTTAAGTAATCATCACAAGATAAAATTTAAGTAAATGACTCCAGCAAGGAGAGCATCAACATTGCCAATTTACCGGGACTAATGTACCGATTCTTGAGGGCCCACTCATCCCGCATGGATGCAAATTTCCTGAATGGTGCGCCTGAAATATTTTTATTACTATAAATAAGTAGCTCAAATCAAATGTGGTAAACAAAATGAAAGAAAACAAGGGAAATGCCGCGAGCCACTGAGGAAAACAAGCATCACCTTCTAGCTCCACCATTGCCTTCTTGATTACTGGCTTGAATTTGCCTGGAGAAAAACATAATTTGAACTTTGATGATAGAACTAATACAAGTTTTCCCAAAACAAAGAAAGAAAGGTGATGCAATAACAGTGCTACTATCACCAAGGTTAAACACAGTCAACGAAACACTGACAGATCTTGCACAAGGATAAACTCAAGAGAAAAGCAAAAGGAAAAAGAACAGAAACCAGTTAATTAATAAAATAAAATAAATTAACAGTACGATGTCTGGTAAGATGAGGAAGTGATCTCCTTTTCGATCAATAGATAAATGAGTAATGATGCAAGCAATCATTACATTTTAATAGGTCATTTCAAATCTTACTAGTTTCTCAACCTACTAGATGCAAGTTACTTGGCAAACCATCAGTATACAACCTTTTAAACAATCATCTGCCGTTTCAGTTTTTTGTTTTACACTTCGTGTGAAAATTCTAACATAAGTAAAGAATGAAAGGTGAGTTTGTCATACTTCGACTAGTATCATGGACGAGACCAGAACGACTTGCTCCAATTACAACAACTCAACATTAGATAAAAGCTCATATTAGATGTAATAATAGCATATATAAGAATTCATTGAATTTATCAACTTATCAATTTCTCTATTATCATATCGTGTTCCAGGTTCATAGGAGTTAGTTTAGAGACATTATTTCTTTTTCTTTTATTTTCCTTTTTAGCTGTTTTGCTTCCTGATTTCTTGTGATTTTACCAGATTCTAAGATCCAGATTTTGTTTCCTGATTTCTTGTGAATTTACCAGATTCTAAGATCTGGATTTTGTTTCCTAATTTCTTGTAATTTTACCATATTCTAAGATCTGGATTTAGGTTATATTTCCTGTATATAATAGGTGTTGTATTATTCAATAAAAGATCGTCCAAGAATTTTTCTTTCTTCTATGTTTTCATGGTATCAGAGCCATCTTTAATGGCCAAAGTGGCCATAACTTAAGCAACCCAAGAGGGTTTCCTCAGGGGTATCATATTAATCATATCAAAAAATGCCAGTCTATGGCTTCTGCGGTCAGTGATACTCATTCCTTTCTGAATGTACTTGCTTCAATTCCAAATTGTTCTATAGCACAAAAAGGCAATATCAAAATTTAAGTTTAATGGCCCTTTGATCATAGATCCAAGGGCTTCTGATCATATGACCGGATGTAGTGGTTTTCTACATACTTGCTAATAGATTTCTATCAACTGTTGCTGGAAAAGGATCTATTCAATTTTCTAATATGACACTAAATTCTGTACTTCATATTCCGAATTTAACATGTAATCTAGTGTATATTAGCAAATTAACATAATATTTAAATTGTGTGGCTAAGCCCTATCAATCATATTGTAAGTTTCTGGATTTAATTCCGGGGAGGACAATTGATAATGCTAAGGTGTGTACTACCTTGAGGATAATCAACAAGTGAATAAATATGCTCTGGCTTTAAGTAGTGAATCTGTTTCTGTTTCTAGTGAAATTATGTTATAGCATAATAGGCTAGGTCATCCTAGTTTTTCATATCTAAAAAACTTATTTCCCTCTCTGTTTAATAATTCCTTTCATTCTGAAAGTTGTATATTTGTCAAGCACTCACGTGTTTCTTATCCAAGTCAGCCATACAAGTCATCCAAACCTTTTTCATTGACTCATATTGATAATTAGGGTCCTTCAAGTGTAAATAACACTTAGGGAACTAGATTATTTATAACTTCCATTGATAATCACTCACGAGAATGTTGGGTTTAACTTCTAAATGAAAAATCCAATGTCTCCTTCATTTTCCAACAATTCCATAAAATGGTACAAACCTAGTTTCATACATTAATCAAATTCTTCGAACAAATAATGATCGGAAATATTTCAATTCAATCCTTGGAAACTACTTCAAAGAATGGGATTTTCCATCTAAGTTCTTATGTCAAAACCCCTCAACAAAATGGTATTATCAAACATAAAATTTTCCATTTATTGAAAGTTGCTAGTGTTATTATGTTCACTACCCATGTTCCTAAAAAGTTTTAAGGTGAGGCCGTTCTAGCTGCATCTTACTTGATAAATAGACTTTCGTCTAGAGTTCTTCAATGCAAAACAACTTTGAGTATCTTGCAAAAAGTCCTATCATCAAACTCGGTTGTTTAATTCCTTGTCACCCAAAGTCTTTAGCTGCACTTTATTTGTTCACAATACCAGTTCAAATTGTGAGAAATTAGATCTTGGAGTCATAAAATGCATCTTTATTGGATATTGTTCAAATCAGGAGTATGAGCGCTACTGTCCAGCCACTAAAAGTGTTTGTTTCTTTAGATTTCTCTTTCTTTGAAGATCAACCTTTCTACCCAAATCCAGACATTAGGTGAAGAGAGGCCTTGAGATTTTTCTATTCTTCTTCCTGTACTTCCCAACTAACCAGAAACACCAACAAATACAAATCCTCCAATTGTATCATCAACAGAAATTAACTTGGAAATTGGAGGAGATTTACATAGGCTTAGTCAACAACGAAAATTAGAGCTTGTTTATTCACTAAGAAACAAAATGTCTCAAGAAACGCAAGCATCCACGTATCAGCCGTGTTGTCAATAGTCCAATCCACAGGTAGATACAAAATCTGAAACGGAAACTGTTGATACTTTGAGCTTGCCACTAGTGGATACTCAGTCTAACAACCTGGATATTCCAATAGCTCTCAGAAAGGGCGTAAGAGTAGGCATTCAGTTTCTTGTGTCCAACTACATATCTTACAGCCAATTGTCGCCAACATTCTGAGCTTTGGCAGAATGGGTTGAAAAAATGATAAAAAAGGGCAGCCCCGTTGCACGAAGCTTTCGCCTATGCGGGGTCCAAGGAAGGGGCGGACCACAAGGGCCTATAATAGGCAGCCTTACCTTGCATTTTGCAAGAGGCTGATTCCCGCCTTGAATCTGTGACCTCAAGGTTACATGACGACCACATGGGTTGAAAAAATGTTCTAAAAAATATTCAAAAAGCTCTTAAAAGTCCATAATGGAAGGGTGCTGCACTTGAAGAAAAGAGAGCCTTAATGAAACTTGGGATGTAATGGAGTTGCCCAAAGGAAAGAGTTTTGTAGGACGCAAATGGGTGTTTACCATGAAGTATAAGTCAAATGGTGCAATAAAAAGATGTAAGGCTCATTTAGTTGCAAAAGGATTCACTCAAACTTCTGGGATGGATTACACACAAAAAATTGCTCCAATTGCAATAAATACCATAAGGGTTTTACTAACACTAGCGGCCAATCTTAACTGGGCACTATATCCACTAGCGGCCAATCTAAACCACTATATCATATGGATGTGAAGAATGCTTTCCTCAATGAAGAGCTTGATGAGGAAGTATGTATAGATTTGCCTCCTAGTTTTGAAGAAACATATGGAAATAGGAGAGTGTGCAGGTTGAAGAAGTCACTCTATGGCCTAAAGTAATTGCCGAGGATTCAGTTTGCTCGTTTTGCAAAGACATTAAAGAGCCACAGATACAATCAAGAACAAACAGATCATACTCTTTTTTTCCAAACACTCATAAGATATAAAAAGATTATCTTGATCGTGTATGACCAGAGATGATATGGAAGAAATGGAGTGGTTGAAGGAAATTTTTAGAAGTGAATTTGAAATAAAAAACCTCTGGCAACTTAGATATTTCCTAGGGATAGAAGTGGCAAGAAGCACCGAACAGATATACACATTAGATTTGTTGAAAGAAACAGGGATACTTGGCTGCAAGGTCGCCAAAACACCCATAGATCTAAACATGAAGTTTGGAAGAACAAAGGATGAAATTCCAATAGATAGGGTGAGATATTAACGATTGGTTGGAAGATTGATATACTTGTCTCACACAAGACTAGATATTACATCTGCAATTAGTGTAGTGAGCCAGTACATGCACTCTCTATCTAAAGAAAATCTTAAAGCAGTTTATCGAATCTTGAAATATTTAAAAACTACACCTAGTAAAGGCTTGTTCTTTGAGAAAAAGGAGCTTAGAAATATGGAGGCATTTACAAATGCAGATTAGGCAAGTTTGATGATAGGAGATCCACATCCAATTATTGTACAACAAAGGTTTGGGGGTACCAAGTTACTTGGAGAAGCAAGTAACAGTCAGTTGTGGCCCGTAACAGCATAGAGGCAAAATTCGGAGCTCTTCCACAGAGAACTTGTGAGCTAATATGGTTAATGAGGCTAATGGAAGAATTAAAAATACTTAGTGTGTATCCTGTAAAGTTATATTGTGACAGCAAAGCTACAATAAGTATTGCACATAATCCAGTTCATCAAGATAGAAACGTTGTGGTATATAGGCACTTTATCAAGGAGAAGATAGAAGATGGAGTAATTTGCATGATCTATATGCCTAAAAAACAGCAAGTAGCATAAGTGCCAACAGAAAGCTGCCTAAACCGAGTTTTGAAGTGCTTATAGAGAAGCTGGGAATGACTAACATCTATTCACCAACTTGAGGGAGTACTGACAAAAAAATCAATTTATTTGTTATTCGATTGTGTCTCAGGTTTATAGGAGATAGTTCAGGGATGAAGTTTCTCGTTTTCTATTTTCTTTCTTGGTTGATTTGTTTTCCGATTTCTTGTGATTTTACTAAATTCTAAGATCTGGATTTTGTTTCCTAATTTCTTGTAATTATACTAGATTCTAAGATTCATATGGCCGACCCCTAATTGGGATAGGGTCTTGATGATGATGATGATGATACTAGATTCTAAGATTTGGATTTTGTTTCCTGATCTCTTGTAATTTTACCATATTCTAAGGTCTAAAGTTAGGTTACATTTTTTGTATATAATAGGTGTTATATTATTCATTAAAAGATCATCAGAGTATTTTCTTTCTTCTCCATATTCAGATTTCATAAAATACACACACTAAAAGACAACCATTATATGGCAACACATTTACAAATTCAATATAGACCATAAAAAAGCAAAACATTATAGAACGGGGTTACAATATTATAAAAGAACAAATGACATACAAGCTAGTAGTTTGAAAAATAATAATAATAACAACTAAGCAAAAAATGTTAAGGGAATAAAGGAAACAACAGAACATAAGCTTAAAAGTTATTCTTGGCCATGATAATTACCACTCTCAAAAGCAGGAAAAAAAGAAGCTTAAAGCCAAATATATTGGTCAGGCCCGATTCATACTTTTAAAATGAATTTATGGAATGCACAATCAAAAGTTATTCCATATATGCTTGAAAATTATAGCTGCTTTACTTGGCTCAAGATGTTGCTCTTAAAGTCGTATGAATAATCCCCTTCTAATATCATTTTGTGTGTGTGTGTGTGTGTGTGTGTGCAAGCAAATTATTGCAAGTGTAAGAAGCAGCTAACATCCCATTAGCTGAGAAAAAGTAAAAAACAAAAAAAGACAAAGGAAATAATACCTTTTTACTTTTTCTCAGCCAACAGGATGTTAGCTGCAGTTTACACCTGCAATAATTTGCTGTTGCTAACACCCATCTATATATGTATACACACACACACACACACATATAGAGAGAGAGAGAGAGAGAGAGCTAGCTGCATGAGCCCCTCACTCGTAGACATATAGGCAACTATACAGCTAGCATTCTCTAATTTCAATTGACAGCACAATTTAAGGGGCATGGTAGCTCTACACTTGCCTACACGTCCCCAAGTGGGGGGGCATGTGTGTTAATTTCAGCTGTTTCATGCAGGTGCAAAGAGCAGGTAACACTTGATTGGCTGAAAAAAGTTAGAAAACAGAAAAAGTTGGAGGAAATGGCAGTTAGGAACATTTTGTCGGTCAATCAAATGTTACCTGCACTTTACACGTGCAACTCCTTGCTGAAATTACCATTCCCCATATAATATATATAGAAGATTACTTGTTTTCTTTTAGGTATTGGGTTTTGTTTCAAACTCCTGTTAGTGTCCAAGTCTCATACGTGATTATCTCTGAAGAACTACATCTTTTCTTCTATTTTTTCAGCATAATACAACCAAGTATTCATACATGTCACAGGATGATTTCTGCATTAATTACAGCACCGAATATTGACTACAACACCAATCTCTTGCAGGACAATATTGACTTTTCCAACACTCCCCCTCAATCTGAAATTTAGTAAGAAGTTTGTAGATCATTTTTCTCAACTCTTGATGCTCTCTCTGCCTTCCCTTCAGAAATAACAACTCAGATGCTCTTCCATCAGAAAAAGATGAGCTCAATATTTACCTTGATCAACTTTCTGTTTGATGCCAAAGTCTTCAATTTTGTAGACAAGCTTTTCGAAACTTGGAGGTGCCTAAAATTGTTCCTCTTGGAATCGATCTCTTTGGCATGGTCAACTGCCTGCTCCACTTGGGATCGCAAGAAGCTTAGTATGGACAATTTCATCCTCAAAGTTCTCAACTTCTATGCTAAGAAACAAAGGTTATCATCATGTCTAGAGATATGTTGACCAATTTTTTGCGCTAGCCTAGCTGTCTACCAAGATCCCCATTCATTTTGCTATCACGATCATATTTTGCCACTTGTCCTTGAAATTGATGTTTGAATGCAAAGATAGGACACCACCAAACTCCAAGTTTTTCATTATTGTGTGGCATTTATGTGCTTCATGTTTAACCACTCCAACTTTAAGCGTATTCTCTTCTTCGAATGTCTGTTTCTACTTAGGAGCATCCATTGACAAGAAGCCTAACACCTTCTGAGAAGATTATGCAAGAGCATCCCTAATATCCTCAGATGGTGGCCACGAACAAACTTCAAACTATCTACCAAATTTATAGGGTGAATTTTGTGGCTGTCTTTCTTAGCGATGCCCTTGGGAGAGAGAAGAAGCTATTTCACCATCTACTTTCTCTTTTGAAGAAAATTGGCACTAGGTTCTAGACTCTAAGCTCCTCAGTTTCTAGGCTCTCACTGGTGAAAGCAAATATCCAGAAAAGGATGAGGAATCCTCGGAGTTACCATTTCTGAGACAGAATCTTCCATGCAATGTTTTCTCAAATAGGTATAGCTAGTTTCTCCATCACCTCCGGTGCTTAGTCCTCCGATTTGATGACCAAACAGCATAATATATGGCTGATTTTGCAGTTGCTGCTCTTGCGGAAGCCCTAACATCACCAAGTGCGAGATCCCGAACTCCAAAGTGCCGGTGTTCATGTTTTTCATATCACCAGAACCTCCCTATGAGATCTTCAATGCAATCATCGACAAATATAGATCTGAGATTTCCACCAAGGATCTCCTTCCCTAGCAGATTTGTAGCAGAAACCACCAAATCAGTGCTCCAATCCATCAAGTGCATTACGAAGGAAGAATGCATAAACTAGAAAAGGATTTCACAGTGCTCCCTGTCACCTCTTCTCCTTCTTCCTCGCTGTTCAACAATCTGTATGCCTGATTGGCATTTTCCATCTCAATGGTGTCGAGAAACTGTTAAACAGATGGTGACTACTATGGATGTGGTTTATGCTCTCAAGAGGCAGGGCTTTTGGAGCCCATGGTGCACTCTCCTTCTTCTCTTCCCTTTCTCTGCCACTTCTTTACTGAGATCAACAGTAGGCTCTTGCTGCTTTGTGGATTGGTCATCGTGGAGAAGTTTTGGACTTGCAGGATGTTTTCCAATGAATTGAAACTCTCCCTACCCATGTCAAAATTGTCTTTAGATAACATATGTAAGATTTCTTTTGAGTTTGACCTTGGGTTCTTGAAAACTCTCTCTAACAATGTCAGAATTTTCTATGCTCCTGATCTATCTTCTCAACTTTCAGCCAGCCAAGGAACTTCATATTCTTCTCCATCGGCTTAGCAAGGAGAAGCTGGCCACTTTGTCTCCATTACCTATGCCTTTGGGGCTATCTTCATCCCCATCAACTTCTATGACCTCCTCAACCCATCAAATGGCAAGGGATGTCATAGACCTTCTTCTCTTTGGGGTACAAGAGGAAATAATTTCTCTCAATGACATAGCTAGGAGATTTCAGTCGTAATGCCAGCACCAAAACTCTTTTGATCTCCGGCGGTGCACTGTTGACAGCCGCTAGAGCAACACAAGCTCTGACCAACTCCAAATCAAGCTAGATCTCCGCTGGGTTAGCTTTCAGTAGTGTTGACACCAGATTATCTGACATGAATCGCTAGCATTCATCTCTCCTCACTTTGAGCCAGTCTTCTTTGTCCACTATAATGGCATTGTCGTTAAATCTACCGGTGCTGGCAACAATGGATCTTAAGAGAAATCGTTGGCTACACGCCATGGGGTCAACAATGTTCTTCCTCCTAGCATCGTTAGTGATGTTCTCTGATCTCATTAGAGAAATCCAAGACCTTCCTAACCAAGCATGATCTTTCTAGCAATGATGCGGCTTCAGTCCTGTCGATTTTTCTCTGAGTTAGATATGTGTTATTGAGGAGGAACTTTCACCAGATTGATGCTTTTCTACTACAGGACTATAGATCCAATTGATTTGTGATGGGACGACAATGATCGTCATCCTAGCTCTAATACCATCAAGAAATACATCTTTTCTTCTATTTTTTCAGCATAATACAACCAGGTATCTAACTCCACCCATATGAATTTATAATCACACAACCGTTTCCAAGCCCAAATTAAGGAGGGTTGCGTTTGCTTGTGAGCTGGCATAAAATCTTTTGGCAAATCCTATGTCTTGAATCTAAATACTAAGACATTTCCTCAAGCTAGGGTGTTCCCTATAAACGATGTACTACATTGGAGCCTAGACACAATGAGAAATGGGCAAGGGTTGCAAAGGCCTTCCCCCATAAGCAATGTTGTAGCATTGAATCCCATGTGCAATGGATAATGGGCAAGGGCTACTAGAACATTCTCCCTGAAGTGGTGCGCTGCATCAAAACCCAAGTGCATTGGGAAGTAGACAGAGGTTCCTGCAACAATCCAAATGTGCGCAGGTAAAGAGATTAGCTCAGGAGAATAAGAATTGTATTACAACATGGAATACAGTCACATTGACATGTATGAGTATGCAGTTGATACAATGAAATGTAGGAAAGTCAACATAGCTTGTGTTCAAGAAACCAAGTAGAAATGGGCTAAAACTAGAGAAATCAATGGGTACAAGCTCTGGTATGTAGGAAAAGACAATAATAGAAATGACGTATAGATAGTGGAGGATAAAGAATTGAAGGATAAAGTTGTAGATGCCAAAAGAACTAGTGATAGAATTATACTAATAAAACTTGTTCAAGGAGAGAAGATCATAAATGCTATAAGTGCATACGCCCTACAGGTAGGGTTAGAAGATAAACTCAAGAGATAGTTTTGGAAAGATATGTCAAGTGTAAAGCAAGAAATTCTCAACACAAAAGGGATATATATATATATATAGGAGCAAACTTAAATGGTCATATCGGAAAAGAAAAAGAAGGATATGATCAGATACATGGTGGGTATGGTGTTGGAGAAAGAAATGAGATGAGGGAAGCTATCCTCGATTTTACTTTGGCATATAACCTAACTCTAGCAAACACGTACTTTAAGAGGAGAGATGAACACTTACTAATCATTAAAGTGGATCATTTAAAAGCCAAATAAACTTTTTTGTCATTAGCAATACCAAAAGATCAATGTGGAAGGATTACACTGTGATACCTTGTCAGTGTAACCGCACAATATAGGTTAATGGTTATGAATATTTACATTAAGAGATGGACAATAAGAAATGAACTTTTATGGGTATAAGAAAAAAAAAACTAAGTGCTGGAACTTAAAAAGAGAGAAGATAACATCATTCACAAACAAGTTGATGGTAGAAGGAAAGTAGAACAACAAAACAGAAGTAAACATATGGACTAATATGGCCAAGTCCATTAAGAAATTGAGAAAAGATGTTCTAAGAGTATCTAAAGGTAAAAGGCAACTAATAAAGGAAACATAGCGGAGTGAAAAAATGCAAAAAGTTTTAAAAAGAAGAGTATCTTAAAACATGGCAGCATATTAGAAATAACGAAAACTTTGAGCAATATAAGAATACTTAAAAAGTTGCTAAGAGAGTAGTAAGTAATACTAAATTCAAGATGTATGATGATATATATAATAGACTAGGGTTAAGAGAAGGTGAGAAAGATATGTTAAAATTTGCAAAAATAAGAGAACAGAAGAGTAAGAATTTAGACCACATTAAGTGCATTAAAAGTGGTAACCAAAGGGCAATAGTCAACGATGACAAAATCAATCAAAGGTGGGAAACAGTGGTTGGGATGAAGCTACAACATGAGACGAGTGTAATGAAAAACCAATTTGGTTTCATGCCTATGAGGTCTACCATGGAAGCTATTTTCCTACTTTGATAATTCATAGAGAAATATAGGGAGAGGAGGAAGGACCTCCTCATAGTCTTTATTGACTTAGAAAAAGTTTACGATAAGGTCTGTTGCTAGTTAATTTGGTTCGTGTGGGGGAAGAAAGGGGTTTTGCCTGGGTATACAGACATAAGTAAAGATATGTATGACAGATCAATAACAAATGTTACGACTACTAGCTGAGAGACTAACAATTCCCCTATCACTATAGGACTGCACCAAAGATAGGCATTGAGCCCGTACCTTTTCACATTCGTTATGGACGAGTTAGCAAAATAGAATAGTAGCATGAGGAGATTCCATGAGGCCTCATGAGGCATGTTATTTGTAGATGACATAGTTTTGATTGATAAGACAAGGGAGGGTGTAGACACAAAGCTAGAGTTGTGGGGAGATGTTAGTGTCTAAAGGATTTAAAATTAACCAAACTAAGACAAAATATATGTAATGCAATTTTGAAAAGGAGAGAAGTGGGAATGAAGCACAAGTAAAGATTGATAACCAAGAAGTCCCAAAAAGAAAAAAACACTTTCTATATTTGGAATTGATAATTCATGAGATCAGAGAGATTGAGAGGGATGTTACCCATAGAATCCAAGTCTGTTGAAACAAATGGAGATGTGCCTATAGAGTTTTGCGTGAATGTCACTCAAATTGAAAGAAAAATCCTATAGGATAGTTGTAAGGTAGGTTATACTCTTGGTATTAAATTATTGGGCAATTAAGAAATAACATGTACCTAAGATGAGCATAGCAGAAATAAAGATGTTGAGATGAATGAGTAGTAAGACAAGAAAGATAGAATTATAAATGAAAACATTAGAGAAAGCTTAGGTGTAGCACAATTATGATAGAGGGTAGACAAAGATGATTTGGACATGTCCAATGGAGACTGAAAACAGAACCGGTTAGAAGTGACTCGATTTAAGTCGAAGGCTCTAAAAGGGTAAGGGGAAGGCCCAAGGACATGGATAGAAGCAATGACGAATACAACTAGGTATTTATAGATGTTACAAGATTTTACAGCACTGAATATTGACTATAGCATCAATCTCTTGCAAGACAATATTGACTTGAGTCCCTACAATTAGAGTGACGTTTTGAACTCTCTCTCTCTCTCTCTCTCTCTCACAAACACACACACCCCCACCCACCCACGCCATATGGTTGGACAACTAGTGAGTAGCTCTAAAAGCAAGTTATGTGGATGAATCGAAAAACAAATATTTATTTGCTAACGTAAAAACATCCCTTACCATGCCTTCAGAAACAGCCCATATAGGGCTGCCCATTCTTTGCCATTTCTCTACATTCAATGTAGTGCACTCTACAAATAAAAGAATAAATAGAGTTGAACACGGTAAAATAAGAAATTGACATCTTTACAAAGTCCTAAGACCCATGTTGAGGTTTCAATCGATTCATAGGGTATCAACAAGAGCATTCCTATCTGTGTTCAGTCAATTGCTGCGCCTCAACACATTTTGGGGAGTGCTAGAACAATGCTCACAAATTGCAATTACTAATTTGTTAAGAATTTGTGTAAGAATTATTTGAGTTGAGTAATTGAATTATATCAATTACTTTGCTTTTCTTTTTTATAGCTGCCAAATATGTTTCTCTTATTCCAATCTCTTATCATCAAAACTTGTCCTTATGATTATAATTGAGATAAAAGATGATAGTGACACCTTGTAGAAGGGTGGGGTAAAGGTCAACAAGAAAACATGTGCGCACAGTGAGCTGAATCATAAATGCTTGAAAAAGGAAATAGGACTATGATGGTAGAGAAGGAAAGCTACTTATGCAAAGGGAGTCAAAATTTCCACAAGCAAGCTACCTAAAAATTATATGACAAGAAAAAAGGGAAAGCAATAATACCATGCCTCCTTTCCACATCCATCAATGATGTCAAGGCAGTTCCACCAACAATCCATTCATCAATTGGAGCACCCAAGCTTCCAACCTAGATATAATCAACTAAAAACAGTTAGAAATACAATATGTTCAAAACTCTCCACCCAATTATTTTATTAGTTGCCCAAAAGATATAAGACTCTCTATGCACTCACATATGATTTACAGAGAAAAATCATGTCAAAGATCAAAAATTAATGTTGCAAGTACATAAATGATAAAGTGAAGCATATTGAATATAACAATAGTTAATCACATCATTTAAAGGACCAATGAGAGTATAAGTAAAAGATGTTCCAAAGCATCAAAGAAAAGCAGAAAATGTTCTATAGCATAACAAAATTCTACTTCAGATCTCCGTAACCAGAGCATGAATGCAAGAAGCAATTACATATGAGAAGTTTGATGCAAATTCACATCTTTTTCAAATACAAGTAACCTAGAAAAAAACTTATGTTTCTCTTTTTGGATGAAATATAAATTCATTAAGCAAAGTTGAATTTTGAGAAGTACTATACACAATTGTTAAATTCCACACGTCTGGTTTTATGATCTCACAGCTAGTCCCAAGCCCAAATAAAGGAGGATGGTTGCATCAGGTTGTCAGCCGGCATAAAATCCTTCGACAAATCCTATGTCCTGAATTGAAAACTACAACATTCCCTCAAGCTACGACATTACCCAAAAGCAACGAGCTGCATCAAAGACTAAATAAAGTGAGAAATGGGCAAGGGCTTCAAGGGCGTTCCTCTGCTAGCGACACACTGCATCTGATCCCGGATGTATTGGAAAATGGGCAAAGGCTCATAGAGCATTCCCTTAGAAGCGATGCACTGCATCAGAACCCAAGTGCAGTGGAAAGAAGGCAGGAATTTCCACATCGTTTTGGATGTGCACGGGTAAAGAGTTAAGCTCTTGAAACTAAGATTTGCATTGCCACATGGAATATAGGCACATTGACATGCAAAAGTATGGAGTAAGAAAATATGATCAAACATAGAAAAGTCAACATAGCTTGTGTCCAAGAAACCAGGTAGGAAGGGGCTAAAACTAGAGAAATCGATGGGTATAAGTTCTTGTATGTAAGAAAGAACAATAATAGAAATGGCATAGGGATAGTGGTGGACAAAGGATTAAAGAATAAAGTTGTAGATGTTATAAGAGCCAATGATAAAGTTCTATTAATGAAACATGTTCTATGAGAGAAGATTATAAATGTTATAAGTGTATAGCTCCACAAAGGGTTAGAAGATAAAATCAAGAGACATTTGGGGAAAATATGAAGGAAGTAACGCAAGAAATTCACAATATAGAGGGGATATTTATATGAGCAGATTTAAATGGTTATGTAGGAAAAGAAAAAAAAAGGATATGATAGGTTACATGGAGGGTATGGTGTTGGTGAAAGAAATGAAATGGAGGAAGCTATCCTCGATTTTGCTTTGGCATATAACCTAACTCTAACAAACATATACTTTAAGAGGAGAGATGAACACTTACTAACCTTTAAAAGTGGATCAAATAAAAGCCAAACAGACTTTTTTCTACTCAGGAATACCAAATATGTATCGCAGGCGCGACTAGTTAATAAGCACAAAAAGGCATAGCCTTACCACTAGACTAAGGCCAAGCGCAGAAAGTTTAAGGCGCACTGCAGCTAGGCATGCCTAGTCGTGCAACTTTCTACGCCTTCGCTTTTTGTGCCCCTGACTCCAGGCGCACCGTAAGTGATATAAAACCCTATTTTTCCCTTTATTCTTCTTCTTTTTCTTTTTCTTCCCAAACTTCCTTTCTTCTTCTAGCGACCATCCTTTTCTTCCAGCGGTGATTGAAGCTTTCTTGAAGTGATTAAAGGTAAGAAATTTAAGATTTTCGTTGGGTATTTACTATTATTTGTGTTTTTGAAAAAACTGGTAAAAACAATATCGTTTTTTCATTTTTAATGATCAATGCTTGTTTTTTGTCTAAAATGTCAACATATATACACTCTAATGCTAAAAACGAAAACTTCATTTTATCATTTCCATTTCTTTTCATAGATTTAATGTAGTATTTACTATTTTTCAATTTCCTATATTTTTACTGAAAATTGCGATATATATCAATAATTTTTTTCTCTAATTTTTTGTGAAATGCAGCCATAAGTTTGCATTATATAGCTAAAACCAACAGTTCCATAGTATTGTTTCATTTTTTTTTTTTACCTCTTTTTTGTTACTTTTCAGTAAAAACCGTAAAACACAGTATACAATTGGGTTCTTTTTTTTTTGTGTGTTCGTTTTTTGTAATAAATGTGTAAATGTTTCCATTATAATACTAAAATTCACAATCCTATATCAATGTTTTCATAATTTGTATTTTTTTTTTTTTTTTTTTTTTACTTTGTTATAAAATTCATGAAATACACTACTGTTTTTTTGTTAATTTCAGTAGTAATAGTTAAAGAATCATTCTAATGCTAAAAATGACAATTCCACATCATCCTTTTCATAATTTATATGTTTTTTTTTACCTTTTTTTTTTTTGTTACTTTCTTGTAAAATTCATGAAATACACTACCGTTTTTTTGTTAATTTCAGTAGTATTAGTAAAAAAGTCATTCTAATGGTAAGAAATGACAATTCCACATAATCTTTTTCATAACTTGTATGTTTCTTTTACCTTCTTTTTTTTTTCCTTCTAAAATTCATGAAGTATAGTATATTTCTAACATTCCTCTATAACAAAAGAAACAAATGTGTATTCTTTCCATTCTAATGCTAACAAGTGATAAATCCACAACATATTTTTCATATTATCTACGTTTCTTTTAACTGTTTTTTACTTTGTTAATTTCTTATGTTTGTTATCCAAGTCAACTTAGGTTTTCATTCCACAATACAGAGACTATAATATGTCTTCATCAAAGGGTTCCAACACTCATCATCATCATCATCATCATCATCATCATCAAGACCTTATCCCAATTAGGGGTTGGCCACATGAATCTTATTCCTCCATTCCACTCTATTAAATACCATGGTTTCATTTAGTCCTAAAGTTTTTAAATCTTTCCTCACTCCTTCTATCCATGTTCTTTTGGGCCTTCCCCTTGCCCTTTTAGAGCCTTCTACTTGTATTGCCTTACTCCTTCGAACTGGTGCTGTTGTTGGTCTCCTTTGAACATGTCCAAACCATCTAAGTCTAATCTCCCTCATCTTATTACCTATTGGTGCTACCCCTAAATTTCCTCTAATATTTTCATTTCTAATTTTGTCCTTTCTTGTCTTACCACTCATTCATCTCAACATCCTCATTTCTGCGACACTGATCTTATGAGTATAATCCATAGAGCATGGCCGGCCTTATAGCCATCCTATAGAATTTTCCTTTTAGTTTGAGTGGCATCCGCCGATCACATAAAACTCTAAATACACATCTCCATTTGTTCCAACCCGCTTGGATTCTCTAGGTAACCTCCCTCTCAATCTCTCCACTCTCATGGATCAATGATCCTAAGTACCGAAAGAGGTCCTTCACAGGGACTTCTTAGTTATCAATCTTGACTGGTGTTCCACTCCTACTCTCCTTGCTAAAATTACATTCCATATATTTTGTCTTAGTTCTGCTAATTTTAAATCCTTCAGATTATAATGCTTCTCTCCATAACTCTAGCTTTATGTTTACACCCTCCCTTGTCTCATCAAGTAAGATTATATCATCTACGAATAGTATGCACCAGGGGATCTCCTTACGCAAATGTTTTGTTAACTCGTCCATAACTAATCTGAAGAGGTATGGACTCAATGCCGATCCTTGGTGCAATCCTACAGTGACAGGAAAATCACCAGTCACGCCACTAGTGGTCTTAACATTTGTTACCGCTCCCTCATACATATCTTTAATTATGTCTATATACCCCTATGAAACCCCCTTACCACCCAACACGCTCCATATTAACTCTCTAGGGACTCTATCATAAGCTTTCTCTAAATCAATAAAGACCATATGTAGGCCTTTCCTCCTTTCCCTATATTTCTCTATTAATTGTCTTATCAAGAAAATAGCTTTCATGGTAGACCTCCCAGGCATGAAACCAAACTGATTCTCCAATACACTTGTTTCATGTCATAGCATCTTCTCAATTACTCTTTCAAAAAGTTTCATGGTGTGGCTCATAAGTTTGATCCCTTGATAATTAGTGCAACTCTGAATGTCACATTTATTCTTATAGATTGGTACAATAGAGCTTTTCCTCCACTCATCAAGCATTTTCTTTGATTTTATAATCTTGTTAAACAACTTGGTCAACCAAACTACCCCAATATCTCCCATATGCTTCCAAACCTCTATTGGTACACCATCAGGCCCCATGGCCTTTCCTGATTTCATCTTTTTCAAGGCCTCTTTTACTTCAGGTATTCTAATCCTACGTTCATATCTATAACATCCAATGTTATTTAGATTTATATTATATTCAATCCCTATAAATCAGTCAAGATTTATATTATATTCAATCCCTAACTCCGCCAATGCCGGTCCCAAGCCCAGATAAAAAAGGAGGACGGTCTTGCGTCAGGTGCCAGCCGGCAAGGGGGAAGTTGAAGATGATTCTATTATTTTTCTTACAAATTAATATGCATTTGTATATTAGTTTGTTAGGAAGAAATGAGAATCATCTCCAGCTTCTTAAAAGATGGCAACCCTTGTATCAGGTAGCTTGACCGACAAGGGGAAGTTGAAGATGATTCTATTATTTCTTTCTTACAAATAAATATGCATTTGTATATTAGTTTGTGAGGGAGAAATGAAAATCATCTTCAGCTTCTTAAAATATGGCCACCCTTGCGTCAGGTAGCAGTAGGCAAGGGTGAAGCTGAAGATGATTTTAATGATTGTAATGATTTTAATGAAAATCATCTTCAGCTTTTAAAACTATGGCAACCCCAACATGACATGAATCGAAATCTGAAATTCGCTCAAGCTAGGGCGTTCCCCATAAGCGGCCTTGCATCGGATCTCGGATGCGGTGAAAAATAGGCAAGGGTTGCTAGGGCGTTCTCCCAGAAGCGACGCACTACATCGGATCCCGGGTGTAGTGAAAAATGGGCAAGGGCTGCTAGAGCGTCTCTTCGGAAGCTACGCGTTGCATCAGAATCCAAGTGCAGTGAAAAGTAGACATGGGTTCATACCATGGAGGTCGAGAAAGGCGATAGTAAATAGGGAATCTCCAAATCATAAGATTCGCATCGCTACATGGAATATAGGGACATTGACAGGTAAGAGTTTGGAGTTAGTAGACACGATAAAACGTAGGAGAGTCAACATCGCTTGTATCCAAGAAATCAAGTGGAAAGGGGCTAAAGCTAGAGAAATAGATGGGTATAAATTATGGTACGTAGGAAAGGAAAATAATAGAAATGGCGTGCGAATAATAGTGGATAAGGAATTAAAGGATAAAGTTGTGGACGTTAAAAGAATCAGTGATAGAATTATAATAATAAAAATGATTCTAGGAGAGCAGATTATAAATATTATAAGTGCATATGCACCACAAGTAGGGCTACAAGATATAATTAAGAGACAGTTTTGGGAAGATATGGAGGGAGTTATGCAAGAAATTCCCAATACTGAGGGAATATTTATAGGAGCAGACTTAAATGGCCATGTAGGAAAAGATAAGGAAGGATATGATAGAATACATGGAGGGTATGGTATAGGTGAACGAAACGAGATGGGGGAGAATATCCTCGATTTTGCTTTGTCAAATAACCTATCCATTGCAAATACACTCTTTAAGAAGAGGGATGAACACTTAATAACCTTTAAAGTGGACTTCATAAAAGCCAAATAGACTTTTTTCTACTTAGGAATAATGAACGATCTATATGTAAGGATTGTAAGGTGATACCCGGTGAGAGTTTAACCTCACAACATAGGTTAATGGTTATGGATATTCATATCAAAGATGGAGTAAAAGAACTGAACTTAATACACATCCAAAAACTAAGTGGTGGAACTTAAAAGGAGAGAAAATAACCTCATTCAAAAATAAGTTGATGGTAGAAGGAAATTGGAATTATGAAGCAGTAAATACCATGTGGACTAATATGGCTGAGTTCATTAAGAAAGTGGCAAAAGATGTCTTAGGAGTATCTAAAGGTAAAAGGCTATTAGCAAAGGAAACATAGTGGTGGAATGAAACAGTGCAAAAAGCTATTAAAGAAAAACGAATGCATTTTAAAGCATGGCAGAAGATTAGAAATAATGAAAACTATGAACAATATAGGAATGCTAAAAACGTTGCTAAGAGAATAGTAAGTGAGGCTAAACTTAAAGCATATGATGAGCTCTATAATAGACTAGGAACAAGAGAAGGTGAGAAAGATGTGTTTAAACTTGCAAAGGTAAGAGAACAGAAGAGTAAGGACTTAGAGCATGTTAGGTGCATTAGAAGCGATGATCAAAGGGTATTAGTCAAAGACGCTGAGATCAAACAAAGGTGGGAAATATACTTCCAAAAATTGTTAAATGACAATGGCCCCGAGAATATAGGAATTGAAAATACTATAAATCTAAATAACACTGGATATTATAGATATGAACGTAGGATTAGAATGCTTGAAGTAAAAGAGGCCTTGAGAAAGATGAAATCAGGAAAGGCCATGGGGCCTGATAGTATACCAATAGAGGTTTGGAAGCATATGGGAGATATTGGGATAGTTTGGTTGACCAAGTTGTTTAACAAGATTATAAAATCAAAGAAAATGCCTGATGAGTGGAGGAAAAGCTCTATTGTACCAATCTATAAGAATAAAGGAGACATTCAGAGCTGCACTAATTATCGAGGGATCAAACTTATGAGCCATACCATGAAACCTTTTGAAAGAGTCATTGAGAAGAGGCTACGACATGAAACAAGTGTATCGGAGAATCAGTTTGGTTTCATGCCTGGGAGGTCTACCATGGAAGCTATTTTCTTACTAAGACAATTAGTAGAGAAATATAGGGAGAGGAGAAAAGACCTACACATGGTCTTTATTGACTTAGAGAAGGCTTATGATAGAGTCCCTAGAGAGTTAATATAGAGGGTGTTAGGTGTTAAAGGGGTTTCTCAGGGGTATATAGACATGATTAAAGATATGTATGAGGGAGCAGTAACAAATGTTAAGACCACTAGTGGCGTGACTGGTGATTTTCCTGTCACTGTCGGATTGCACCAAGGATCGGCATTGAGTCCATACCTTTTCACATTAGTTATGGATGAGTTAACAAAACATCTGCATGAGGAGATTCCCTGGTGCATGCTATTTGCAGAGGATATAGTCCTACTTGATGAGACAAGGGAGGGTGTCAACATAAAGCTAGAGCTATGGAGAGAAGCATTAGAATCGAAAGGATTTAAAATTAGCCGAACTAAGACAGAATATATGGAATGTAATTTTAGCAAGGAGAGTAGGAGTGGAGCACTAGTCAAGATTGATAAACAAGAGGTCCCCATGAGAGACCACTTCCGATACTTAGGATCATTGATCTATGAGAGTGGAGAGATTGAGAGGGAAGTTACCCAGAGAATCCAAGCGGGTTGGAACAAATGGAGATGTGCATCGGGGGTTTTATGTGATCGGCGGGTGCCACTCAAACTAAAGGGAAAATTCTATAGGATGGCTATAAGGCCGGCCATGCTCTATGGATCAGAGTGTTGGGCAATTAAGGAACATCATACTCATAGGCTGAGTGTTGCAGAAATGAGGATGTTGAGATGGATGAGTGGTAAGACAAGAAAGGATAGAATTAGAAATGAAAATATTAGAAGAAATTTAGGGATAGCACCAATAGGTAACAAGATGAGGGAGATTAGACTTAGATGGTTTGGACATGTTCAAAGGAGGCTAACAACGGCACCAGTTAGAAGGAGTGAGGCAATAAAAGTTGAAGGTTCTAAAAGGGCAAGGGGAAGGCCCAAAAGAACGTGGATAGAAGTGGTGAGGAAAGATTTAAAAACTTTGGGACTAAATGAAGCCATGGTATTTAATAGAGTGGAATGGAGGAATAAGATTCATGTGGCCGACCCCTAATTGGGATAAGGTCTTGATGATGATGATGATGATGATGATGATTATATTCAATCCCTATATTCTCAGAGCCATTGTCATTTAATAATTTTTTAATGTTTCCCACCTTTGTTTGATCTCATCTTCTTTGACTAATACCCTTTGATCATCGCTTCTAATACACCTAACATGATCTAAGTCCTTACCCTTCTGTTCTCTTACTTTTGCAATTTTAAACGCATCTTTCTCACCTTCTCTTGTTCCTAATTTATTATAGAGCTCATCATATGCTTTAAGTTTAGCCTCACTTACTATTCTCTTAGCAACGTTTTTAGCATTCTTATATTGTTCATAGTTTTCATTATTTCTAATCTTCTGCCAAGCTTTAAAACGCATCCATTTTTCTTTAATAACTTTTTGCACTGTTTCACTCCACCACCACGTTTTCTTTGCTAATAGCCTTTTACCTTTAGATACTCCTAAGACATCTTTTGTCACTTTCTTAATGAACTCAGCCATATTAGTCCGCATGGTATTTACTTCTGTTTCATAGTTCCAATTTTCTTCTACCATCAACTTATTTTTGAATGAGGTTATTTTCTCTCCTTTTAAGTTCCACCACTTAGTTTTTGGATGTGTATTAAGTTCAGCTCTTTTACTCCATCTTTTAATATGGATATCCATAACCATTAACCTATGTTGTGAGGTTAAACTCTCACCAGGTATCACCTTACAATCCTTGCATATAGATCGTTCATTATTCCTAAGTAGAAGAAAGTCTATTTGGCTTTTATGAAGTCTACTTTTAAAGGTTATTAGGTGTTCATCCCTCTTCTTAAAGAGTGTATTTGCAATGGACAGGTTATATGACAAAGCAAAAATCTAAGATATTCTCCCCCATCTCATTTTGTTCACCTATACCATACTCTCCATGTATTCTATCATATCCTTCCTTATCTTTTCCTACATGACCATTTAAGTCTGCTCCTATATATATCCCCTCAGTGTTAAGAATTTCTTGCATGACTCCCTCCATATCTTCCCAAAACTGTCTCTTGATTATTTCCTGTAACCCTACTTGTTGTGCGTATGCACTTATAACATTTATAATTTGCTCTCCTAGAACAATTTTTATTATAATAATTCTATCACTGATTCTTTTAACGTCCAC
Organism: Warburgia ugandensis; assembly: GCA_035236585.1. Lineage (NCBI taxonomy): Eukaryota > Viridiplantae > Streptophyta > Magnoliopsida > Canellales > Canellaceae > Warburgia > Warburgia ugandensis. The sequence goes on along the minus strand of CP141139.1, from coordinate 54,151,836 downwards.
AACTTTATCCTTTAATTCCTTATCCGCTATTATTCCTACGTCATTTTTGTTATTTTTCATTCCTACGTACCATAATTTATATCCATCTATTTCTCTAGCTTTAGCCCCTTTCCACTTGGTTTCTTGGATACAAGCGATGTTGACTCTCCTAAGTTTCATTGTGTCTACTAACTCCAAGCTCGTACCTGTCAATGTCCCTATATTCCATGTAGCGATGCAAATCTTATATTCTAGAGATACCCTATTTACTACCGCCTTTCTCAACCTCCATGGTATGAACCCATGTCCACTTTTCACTGCACCTGGGTTTTGATGCAGCGTGTCGCTTCCGAGGGGATGCCCTAGCAGCCCTTGCCCACTTATCACTACACCCGGGATCCGATGTAGCGCGTCGCTTCTGGGAGAACGCCTTAGCAACCCTTGCCTATTTTTCATCGCACCCGAGATCCGATGCAGCGCATCACTTATGGGGAATGCCCTAGCTTAAGGGAATGTCTGTTTTCGATTCATGTCATGTTTGGGTTGTCGTAGTTTTAAAAAGCTAAAGATGAATTTCATTTCTTCCTTAGAAACTAATATACAAATGCATATTCATTTGCAAGCATAAAAAAAATTACAAAAATCTTCAGCTAAACCCTTCCCGGCTGGCAACCTGACGCAAGGGTGGCCGTATTTTAAGAAGCTGGAGATGATTTTCATTTCTTCCTCACAAACTAATATACAAATGCATATTCATTTGTAAGAAAGAGATAACAGAATCATCTTCAACTTCCCCCTTGCCGGCTGGCACCTGACGCAAGACCCTCCTTTTTCATTCGGGCTTGGGACCGGCATTGGCGAAGTTGAAGGGTTCCAACACTGCATCATCAAAATCAACAGATCCAGGATGGGTATATGGAGAGGTAAGGGATCCAACTGACAAAAATTTAGTTTGCTGCAAGCTTTGTAGAAATAGATATAGCGGTGGAATATTTAGATTGAAATAGCTTTGACAGGCGATGATAGAAATGCAAAAAACTGCTCCCAAGTCACTCCTGACATATCTAAGAAGATATTAGATTATATAAATAAATAAAAGAAGATGAAAGAGAACAGAGAGAATAATAAGAGAGATGGAGGGGTCAGAGAATTTTTTTGGCTTGCACGATGATGATGATGATGAAGACAAGGAGATTGACAGTACTAGGGCTGGTGCTATTTCCATTAGAAGGAAGAAGTGCAAGGGAAAAGCACCCACGCAACAAACAACAAAGGAGCCTATTGACTATCGTTTTGCTCCTAACGCTGATGCACAGGGAAAGGGAAAGGGAAAGGCACCAGCAAACAACAATGAATAGAGCTTATAAGGAGTTTAGGACGAGCGTACAATTACATCGCCCCTTGGTTCTATAAAAAATATCATTGCATTCAATGCTACTCGTTGTAATTCCTTTCAGACCATGTTAGAGGCAATTAAGCAACATGGTGCAGGCACATATCTTATACTTTAAATAATTAATAGTTTAATACTTGTTTTAGCCTTTTACCCATTCTTACAATCTTATAATCTTATGCGACTAAGGTATCAAGGCACTCGTATCACAAGTTGAGGGTAAGTCTTCTTCAAAAGCAAGTAGAGAAGACAAAAGAATACATAGAATAGTGTAAAGCTATTAGATTAGGTATGTTTTCAGATCATGTTAGAGGCAATTGCGCAACATGGTCCAAGTATATACCTTATACTTTAAATAATTAATAGTCCAATACTTGTTTTAGCCTTTTACTTATTCTTACAATCTTATAATTTTATGTGACTAAGGTTTCAAGGCACTTGTATCACGAGTTGAAGGTGAGTCTTCTTCAGAAGCAAGTAGAGAAGACTAAAGAATACATAGAACAACATAAAGTGATTGGATTAGGTATGTGTTCAGTGTTCTTTTTCGCACCCTTGTATATTCCTCTCAACTCAAGATAACACCGAAGTGACTAAATGACTTACAAGAAATTTTATTTATGCTTTTAAGGTGTGGGTGCTCTATTATGTTGGATTGGTGGACTGACAGCAAGGGTCGAACCCTTGTCAACTTTCTGGTGAGCTGTCCAACTGGGACAGTTTTTTTGAAATCTATTGAAGGGGAGCCTTGGCGCAACAGTAAAAGTTGTTGTCATGTGACCTTGAGGTCACGGGTTCAAGGCGTGGAATCAGCCTCTTGCAAAAATGCAAGGTAAGGCTGCCTACTTTAGGCCATTGTGGCCCGCCCCTTCCCGGGACCCCGCATAGGCAGGAGCTTCGTGCACCGGGGCTGCCCTGATGGATCTGTGCATGTCAAGAGCACAAACTTAATACTTGACATGTTGGAGAAGGTGATTGATGAAGTTGGGGAGAACAATATAGTTCAAGTAATTATTTAGTTTTATATCTATAATCTGTTAAGTATTTTAACTTATTTATGATGCAAGTTCACCCTATATAATTTTACCTTTTTTTTATATATTAAGTCATAACTGACAATGCCTCCAACTACGTAGCTGGGAGAAGGGAGTTGATGGTGAGGAGGCCACATTTGTATTGGACCCTTTGTGTGGCTCACTGCATAAATCTGATGTTAGAGGACATAGACAAATTGCCAATTGTGAAGAAAACTGTGGCAGAAGATAGGGTAATGATAGTATTTATATATAGCCACACACATGTCGTTCATCTTACAAGAAATTTACTAAGAAAAAAGATTTAGTCAGACTTGCAATGACGCTCTTTGCCACCAACTTCTTAAGACTAGAAAGCATTAAAAACTCAAAAGCCAGAGTTGAGGGCAATGTTCCACTATTTCGAGTGGATGAACAATAAATGGCTAAAGAGGCCTGAAGGTAAAACAGCTGAAAGGATTGTGTAGCGTACCAACTTCTGGAACCACGTCCTCTTTTGTTTGAAGATTATGGCTCCACTTAGAGAAGTTTTGAGGGTGGTGGACAATGAGAAGCTGGCGATGGGATACATCTTTGAGGCTATAGTCAGGGCCAAAGAAAAGATTCAAGCCAATCTAGCAAGGATGAGTGTCAAGCCACATATATTTGTGGGATCATAAATAGTAGATGGAGTTTTTAGCTTCACCAGCCTTCGCATGCAGCAAGATATTACCTCAACCCATCATTCTACTATGACCATGACATTGAAATTGATTGCAACAGTGATATCAAGAATGGTCTAATACATGCCATCAGTAAGCTATATGATGGAGACGATGTTGACATGGTGGTAGATGAGATCCATTTACAGACATGCTAAAGACTTGTGTGGCAATGACCAGGCAATACGCAAGAGAAAAACCATAGCCCTTTGTAAGCGTTTTATATTATTCTATGTTTTAACTTTTAACTTTTAAATTTTATTTTATAATATTATAATATTATTTATTTTTCTAACTTTAATTTTCTTCAACTTTTGTAGGTGAGTGGTGGATTAACTTTGAGGGTGAAGTCACACATCTTCAAACATTTGCCATTAAGGTCCTCTCCCAAATATGTAGTGCATCTCCTTGCAAGCACATCTAGAGTGTCTTCAAGAACATAAGCTATTTAGATATTAAGATTTAGTACTTATTAGTAATTTAATATACATTCATTGTATTCTAAATTTATGATTACTTTTTCTTTTCAGATCTACACTAAGAAGAGGAATAGGTTGTACGATAAGGCATTGAACCATCTAGTATACGTTCAATATAATCAGCGCCTTCGTCGTCAACATGAGAATCGTTTGAAAATGCAAACATATACAGATCCTATTCTGTGACCAAAGGTCGATGAAAGTGATGAGTGAATTGTTCAAGAAGATGCTGGAGATAATCTGGTGCATCCAAATGATGACCTCACTTGATTAGATGTTGAGCTCACTAAAGGATCAAGTGAACGTATTGCTCCATCTACTAGGCAATACCAAAGGTGAGGGGCAAGGAGGAGCCGCATTTCTCAGTCTCAAGCTCATCAAGAACTAGATGAGGATGTTGTAGAAGAGTAGGATGATGAGGATGACTACATCTCTCAGGAAGATGATTCTGATGATAATCTTGATCTTCTTGATGAGGAAGAGGTGCACGAAGATGACTCTTAAGTCTTAGTAATTAACTCTAACATTTGCTTTACTTCATTTATGTAACCGTTGTTTGATTGTTTATTGTTCCTAGATTTACAGGAAGATTATGGCGATGATGACGAAGCCACAGCAAATTGACAGAGTAGTAGGGATTACGAAGACTAGACTGACTACTATTATGACCATCATTACTTCTTTGTGTATGATTGTTTGACTTAACCTTAGGTTGTTGTTGTTGACAAGTATTTATTCATATCTTTATATTTCTATGCTTTCTTAATTTTTTGGATTTTTATAATTTTTGAAATTTATTTTCAATTTTTTTCTTTTTTTAAAATTTAAAATACTTACTTTTGCACTAATTATCGTGGGATTAAACTTATGAGTCGTACTATGAAACTTTAGGAAAGGGTGATTGAGAAGAGGCTACAACATGAGACGAGTGTATTAGAAACCAGTTCGGTTTCAAGCCTAGGAGGCCTGCTATGGAAGCTATTGTCCTACTTAGATAATTGATATAGAAATTAAGAGAGGAGAAGGGACCTCCACATAGTATTTATTAAGTTAGAAAAAGCTTATGATAAGGTCTCAAGAGAGTTAATATGGTGGGTGTTGAGTGAGAAAGGGGTTTCACAAGGATATAAAAACATCATTAAGGATATGTAAGAGGGAGCAATGACAAATGTTAGGACCACAAGTAGAGGGACCAGTGATTTACCTATCACTATAGGATTGCACCAAAGATTGGCATCAATTCCATACCACTTCACATTGGTTATAGATAAGTTAATTAAATATCTGCTCAAGAAGATTCCATGGGGCAATGTTATTTGCAGATGATATAGCTTTCATTGATAAGACAAAAGAGGGCGTAAACACAAAGCAAGAGTTGTGGACAGATGGTATATAAAGGATTTAAAATTAGCCAAACTATGATAGAGCATATAGAATATAATTTTAGCAAGCAGAGGAATGGGAGTAAAGCACCAGTAAAGATTGATAACCAAAAAGTCCCCCAAAAAGGCCACTTTCAATACTTGGGACCAATAATTCATGAGAGCGAAGATATTGAGAGAGAAGTTACCCAAAGAGTCCAAGCGAGTTGGAACAAATGGAGATGTCCCTATGGAGTTTTGTATGATCAGCAGGTGCCACTCAAACTGAAAAGAAAATTCTACTACGGATCAAAGTATTGGGCAATTAAGGAACAACTTGTACATAAGATGACCATAGTCAAAATAAGAAGGTTGAGATGGATGGGTGGAAATACAAGAAAGGATAGGATTATAAATAAAAACATTAGAGGAAACTTGGGAGTAGCACCAATAAGTAACAAGATAAGGGAAGGTTGGCTTAGATGGTTTGAACATGCCAAAAAGAGATTGAAAACAATACTAGTTAGATGGAGTGAGTTGATCCAAGTTGAAGGCTCTAAAAGGGCAAAGAGAAGGCTCAAAAAGATGTGGATAGAAGCGGTGACAAAAGATTTAAAAACTTTTGGACTAAATGAAGCCATAACACTTGATTGAGGGGAATGAAGAAACAAGACTCATGTAACCAACCCTTAATCAGGATAAGGCTTTAATGATGACTATATATAGTTGTTAGACAATTTATGTGCATATTTTTTCTTAGACCCCAGCTTCTGACTTTAATCCTTAATCGAAAAATACAACACCTACATATGTAGTATCAAAAAGGAAATAACAATACTTTCTGTCCAAAAATTACTAAGTATTCAATGAAAAATCTCAAGGAAATATACTTCCTAGCTTCATGTGGAGTAAAGCATATATGCATTTAAGTACCAAAGAATAAAGCCAATTTTTAGATTGTGAAGTCTATAGAGAGAGGCTCTCAATCAACTTGTATCTCAAAGAGGGAGGCAAAACTACATCAACAATTAGATTGGAAAGGAAGGGTGCCTTTGTATAAGGGTGACATATTTTCCTCTGTAAATTAGCAGCAACTTTTTGTCCTTTCCCTTTGCGGTTTCTTACCACCTTCACCACTTATAACTCTTCTTTGACCAATAAAGTTTCCGCATCATGCAAAACACTAAACTGTAAAATATAGCCATATGAGAACACAATGCTCTTTTAGCTCTACATGTTTTCTCTTTTATGTCGTGTACAATTAGATTGTATGAGGTTTGGAAGCATATGGGAGATACTGGAGTAGTTTGGTTGACAAAGTTGTTTAACAAGATTATAGGATCAAAGAAATTGCCAGATGAATGGAGAAAGAGCTATATTGTACTCATTTATAAGAATAAAGGAGACACAGAGCTGCACTAATTATCGAGGGATCAAACTTATGAGCCACACTATGAAACCTTTTGAAAGAGTAACTTAGAAGATACCACAGCATGAGCGACTATATCGGAGAACCAATTTGGTTTCATGCATAGGAGGTCTGCCATGGAAGTTATTTTCCTACTTAAACAATTGAAAGAGAAATATTGAGAGAGGAGGAAGGACCTCTACACAGTCTTTATTGACATAAAAAAAGCTCATGATAGGATCCCTAAAGAGTTAATATAGTGGGTGTTGGGCGAGAAAGGGGTTTCAAAGAGTATATAGACATAATTAAATATATATATATGAGGGAGCAATATCAAATGTTCGGACCACTAACAGAGAGACCAACGATTTTTCTATCACTATAGGATTGCACCAAGGATTGGCATTGAGCTCGTACCTTTTCGCATTGGTTATGGATGAGCTAAAAAAACATCTGCACAAGAAAATGCCATGGTGCATGTTATTTGCAAATAATATAGTTTTAATTGATGAGAGAAGGAGAGTGTAAACACAAAGCTAGAGTTATGGAGAGAAGTATTAGAATTGAAAGAATTTATAATTAGCCCAACTAACATAGAGCATATGGAATGCAATTTTAGCAAAGAGAGGAGCAGGAGTAGAGCACCAGCAAAGATTGATAACCAAGAAGTCTCCCTAAAAGACCACTTTCGATACTTAGGACCAATGATTCATGAGTGGAGACATTGAGACGAAGGTTACCCAAAGAGCACAAGCAGGTTGGAACAAATGGGGATGCACCTATGGAGTTTTATAAGATCGACGCTTGCCACTCAAACTAAAAGGAAAATTTTATAGGATGGCTATAAGGCTAACCATGCTCTATGGATCAGAGTGTTGAGATGTTAAGAAACACCATGTACATAGGGTGAATACAACCAAAATGAGGATGTTGAGATGGATGAGTGGCCAGACAAGAAAGGATAGAATTAGGAATGAAAACATTAGAGAAAACTTAGGAGTAGCACCAATAGGTAACAAGATGAGGGACATCAAACTTAGATGGTCAAGACATGTCCAACGAAGACCGAAAACGGCACCGGTTAGAGAGATTGAGGCAATGCAATTCCAAAGTTCTAAAAGGGCAAGGCATAAGGCCCAGAAGAGCATGGATAGAAGTGGTGAGCATATATTTTTAAAATTTTGGACTAAATGAAGCCATGATACTTAATAGAGGAGAATGGAGGAACAAGATTCATGTGGCCAACCCCTAATCGGGATAAGGTCTTGATGATGATGATGATGTCTTGTGTACAATTAGATCATGTTACAATGCTATTTCATGTCACTTCCCATCAATTAGATCTTTCCTTGTCGGATGATAAGGTATCCTTTTCCCTTTTGCAGTTTCCTAGCAACTTGGCAACTGTATGGCTCTTCTTTGACTGATAAAGTTTCTGTATCATGCAAAAAACAAAGTGTAATATATAGCCATATGAGAGCACAGTGCTCTTTTTAACTCAACTCGTTTTGTTTTGTGTCTTGCACACAATTAGATCATGTTACATACTATTTATGTCACAGGAATGACGGTCCTACCAATTTAGATCTTTCCATTTTGAATGATAAGGAATCATTTTCCAGATATCACTACTGCTTCATTAGGGCTTAGTCTTTAGCCTTCTACTAGTTCCACTGAGTGGCTCATCGAAATTGGATCTTAGATCTGTTTCAAGATTCTAGGCACTATATACCTCTTTTCAGAGGCAACTAGAGACTTTGTTTCTGGAAGTGTAACTCATTCCAGATATTACTGGAATAATCCTTAGTTGTTCTGGCTATGTTGATTACCAGATAATTGGTATCAATGCAAGGTTACATTCAATTAATGAAGTGATAAAGGAATCAGAGGGGATACAGACAAAGAAAGAGAATGCGGGAGGATTCACATAAAGGAGTTCCACAAAAATGCCTATTTGTCAACAATGTTAGTGAATGAATGCTTTGCTTTCTTTCCGAAGACATTGTGACAGGTTGTAGGTTGCCCTGCATTTTTGTGTTCAGCTTTTTCGGTAACTTTGTTTTCAAGATCACACACATTGGGTCCAAAGCATATCACTTTACACTGAAGGAACAATCAATTATAATTTAACAGCAGGACTAACGAAAAACAAATGTAATCAAACTGACAAATATCAAATTTTCACCATGGCACAGACAAAAAAATGGGAGTTTTAGACCGCACCAGGTGGGAACGTTCACAATATAAAAATTCAGCAGCGTATAATTCAAGATGCTTGTCATTGTTAAACGGAGGAGGAGGAAATTCCAGATCCTTGGAAAAACCTACAAAAAGAAGCAACATAATTTGAAAGAGTATATGTAGATGCATGAACAAACCGATGAAATGAGGCCAGTCTTTCCAGAATGTAGGAGAGCTCCAGCAGCATAACCCAGTGAGTAGCAATAGGTAGAATCAAAATTTGTGGGTAAGCCGCATCTTCCTTCATATCTGCAAGGGAATTGAAGCAGACATAACAACCAATGGTCCAGACAAATGTAAGTGACCGAATTTCCCTATGAACATCATGAAGAAGCCCTCGCAATGAGGTAAAACAAGTGATCAATGCAACTTTAGCTAAAAGATAATCGTGCAGTTACCCAAAAAAGTGTGACTGTCCTTTGAATTGCCCTTTATATTTATCCTCTTTCTTTCTTTTCTCCAATTCAGTTTCAACCATTGAAATAAGCATCTTTTCAGTTTCTATCTTTGCAACCTGAAAAATATGTTACAAAGTGGACAGTCAAACCTGAACAGCTAAAGACACATATATAGAATGACCAAAAAACAGATAAGCACCTGCACATTGCCATGTGGATCTCTTTCTAGCATCAGTTGCTCCTGAATTGCTTGAGGTAAGGAGTCAAAAAGCAGCTGAGACTGATGTTGAAGTTTCTTTTTCCACTGTCCACCTTCATCCACAACATCATGAGCCAGGATTTCATTAAGTTCTGCAATAAGCTGCTGCACCTGCAAAACAGATTAGCAGATGATTACCATAAAATGATTGATAGATATCAGTCATATGGAAGGAGAGCCTTGGCACAACGGTTGAGTTGTTACTGTGTGACCAAGAGGTCACAGATTCGAGGGGTGGAAACAGCCTCTTGCAAAAATGCAAGGCAAGCCTACATACTGTAGGCCCTTTTTGGTCCATTCCTTCGCTGGACCCTGCACAAGAGGATGCTTCGTGCACCGGGCTGCCCTTTTTTCTTAGATGTCAGTCATATATTGGCCCCAACTTACGGAAAGAATAAAGGAAAATCAGAAGTTTTTATAAATGAGTTTCACCTCAGGAATGAAATCAATTAAGCCCTCTGGTATAAGTACCACTCCGTAGCTGTAACCAAGATCCGCACGCTTACAGATAACATCTGTAATGTAGTCAGTAACATTCTTCAGTGTCTGTTTCTTGGCAGCAACCTGCTTCAAGATACAAGTTACAACATCACAAAAGAACAAAGGAAATATGCAGCACATAAAAGAATTGATCAAATCAACAACATTAACATTTAACACATTAGCAACAAACATGGAAGTGAAAAGAAGAAGAAAATTGGGGGTTAATGGAAAATAAGGAAATAGGGAATTTGGATAAGTTGTCAGAAACTTCAATATGAAATGGCCGTGGAGACGATGAAGAGACAAGTGGAAGTTGGCAGTGAAGCATATTAGTAATGCTTCATTCTCCCGCAGTCTTATAGGATAGATTATTAAAAGCATAAGTGGACACTTCTCCAGTGATCCAAGCTGTTCATCTTCTTGACAGTGTTAGATGGCCAATTTTCCAAAATTCTCATCCATTGGTTGCTCAAAACCCGTGTCTTCTTGGGCCTTTCTTAAGTAGTACAATAGATTGTATAACATAAAAATATTATTTACCATCTAGTTTCAACTTAGAAAAGCCTAAGAACATAGGATTAAATTGTCCAACAGATAGACTTTTGTGGCATAGGCCACTTAAGATAGTGCCCTACCTCCATCTCTTTTGTTGGAGAGGATTTCCAGTCAACCTCAATATGTGTAGAATTCTCCCTCTCTCATGCACACCATCCTTTGTTTTGTTCCATGTTCAATAGAGAGGATGTAATAGTTGTCACAGACTGTATTTCGTTTAAAATAAAAAATTAATGAAACTGAAAATAGGATTCATTATACCAGCACGCTCTATTGCGAAAAATTGGAGGGATCAAAAGCCTAAGAAAAATAGAACCTGCTAGAAGAGTCTGGACCGCTAGAATAGGTCCTCAACACCTTGGGGTGAATCACAGTTGCCACTGTCAAGCAACTCTTATAAATGAAATATGTTCCATAAAGATGCTCTTGTAATTACACAAGGACCACCTCCTAAGTCATTTCACAGTGCAAATAACCAAAATGAGTATTCTGTTTCTTCCCATTGCTCACAAACAGTAAATATCTTTTAGACATCGATTAATGTTCCTAGGCATTCTGTTTCTCTTTGTTCCAATGTCTTACCAGTTCCAATGTTTTGCTCCAGCAAAGATGCTGACAGAGTTTGTCTGCTAAAATTTTCAAAAGTTTTAACATATGGAAAATATATGACAAGAAAAAGAGAGAAAGGCACTGCCCATGTAGCTACACATGCTGTAGGACCTACTTTCTTCGTCTTCTTCTTCTTGAAAATTGGATTTACCACTTTATTAATTTTACTTTAAGATCAATAATATAAACATATTACACATTGTTCCATGTAAAGAGAAAATTTTATGCTCAAGCCATTAGTTTCTTCCTTCTGGAAACAACTGTAAAGAATTAAGAAACTGATCAGAACATAATTGGAACAACAAGAATAACCAAAATGACTGAAAGAGACATTTTTATGGGATTCTGTAGCAACCAAGCGAAATGAAATTAACAACTCAGAAATATATTGAAAACCATCCACTTGCAGTGATTAGAGGCGAAAAGGACAAATACTAGTTGCTTAAATCCAAGTGGGTCATTTTTTTTGCAGCTTCAGTTATTTTTCACATGGCGAACTCTTTATGTATCCATGTGTGATGCCCTGTACATAGAAAAAGAGTGAGTTCCTGCGATTGCAAGATCGCATAGGGAAGCTCAAGGCTCATCCAACGAAAGGGATGGCCACAGATAGTTTCCCATTACAATGGGGCATACTAGCCTTGCACCTATCACAGTGTTCCATTCTAATGTTCCCTCCACAGCTGTTTCCAAAAGCTAACAGGTTTGTGGATTATTGCAGCCATGCTTCTGCAAACATTGATATCTTTCTACCACAAGAAAATATTTGAGTATTTTTTTTCCAGTAACTTCCTAGCCAATTCTCCAATTAGTATGCAAATGGCACCACAAAAACAAAGCTGCTGGCATTGCTGATTATCACCCCTTTCGTTTTCCAAATCATTGTTCCAGCAGAGTTTCTGGTTGTCCGGCCAACAAATAAACAAAGGACCAATTTGATCCATCTTATTCTTATGTCTGTGGTGGATGTTTAACAGCCAATTGATTACTATATTGTAACTTCTGTGGAGCTTAAGATTCGACAAACCACTTTATGATTCTTTATACTCATTTTCAAAGTTCAGAGGTCCAATGATCTAACGCGATGGAGAAAGAGCCCAGTAAATAGTGCTTGAAAAATGTCAGGCTGGTGTCAAAAAAGGTGCCTCTCCTATTGATCTTGTGCAATGATTTTACAAACAGGTGTTATCTGTATATTTCTGTAGCAAAACAAACCTGTGTGCATCTAAACCAGTTTTTCATGTTATTTCACCAAATATCCATGAACAGGAACAGCAGTGGAATCACGAAAATGATTTTATTGAATTAAAAAAAGCCATGAATAGTAAAATGCACTTATAAAAGCAATAACCCTCACTAAACAAGCATCATATAAAGAAAAAACAAACAAAAAGCACTTCAAAGGACTACTGCCTGAAGTAAACAATCCTTGTTGCAGGGAGAGAAACAAAACACTAGCCCTTCAAAATAAGTGTAGCACGAATATCAACAAGAATTTAGGTCAAGATGGCCCATCATCCAGAGTCTGAAGCGACCTTAGATACAGAGAACAGACCATGTAAATAAATTTGTGCAGCTTTAGAAACCATGTATCTTAAAAAGCTTAGAAAAAAATCCAACAAATAAAAAGCAAGCGGGCCACTATGAATTGGAAAATAGCATGACAAAAGAAACAAGACGTTCATCTGGTTCAGTAGAAGTTTGCTAGCTACCTCTTCTCCAATGATAGTGACATTTGGGTGTGTCTGCAGAGCACACTCTAGTGTAATGTGGGAAGCTGCACGCCCCATGAGCCTTACAACTGTAAACATAAGACATTTAGAAACCATCACCAAAGGACACCTGTGTACGTCTTTGAAACAGGAATTATGCCAAACATGAGAAGCTCAATCCTCTTGGCTGCTTAATATAATTTTCAAAAAGACAATGTGGCCACATTGATCAGGTTCATGATGCAAACTATTCAGTCTGGTACATATGGTATCTTGTGACAAGTGTTTGAAAAGATTATTCACAGAATCACATACAGATGGAAACAGGTCATTTAGTTGGAACATCAAAATCAGCCAGAAAACTTTCCCTGTTTTGAGGACCAGAAATTTATTTGGAGACAGATGAAGAATAACACAAGAAAGATAAAAAGAAACCAGCTAAATCAAAAGATCAAACCAAAAGCAACAAAGCTAAGGGAGGATAAACTATAGCTCGAACTAGGTCAGATTTCTATTGAGAAGATGAAATCAGTAACCTTTATTTGCTAAATAAAAAGCAGCTCATCATTCGACCCCTCTTCACCATCCAAAGACCTTTAAAAAGTACTCTACAAGAAACGTGGATTTCACGCAGCAAAGGTGGCCTTGTGCTGAATTGTTGGGAACCCTGATGCACATAGGACAAATAAAATCTACCCCATAGTCACCCCTATTACCTTTAATCAATTAACCTACCTGACCAGGACTCAGAGACAATCCCTAGATAGCCTGCATATAAGACAAATAAAAGCTCCCACCAAGTCACCCCTTTTACCTCTAATCAATCAACATAACTGACCGTGACTCAGAGACAATCCCTAAGCGAGCCTGTCCAGAAACAGCTAGATAAGTAGCCAGAAGAATAGTATTTTTATTTCTTTCAATTCTGACCCTCTAAAAAATGAAATATATGTCATTTTCATGCCTTCTCCAGGAATGGTCAACTGACCAGAAGTCCTTGGAACTGCACAAAATCAAGCATATACTGAAATTTTATCATGATAAAGCCTCTGAAAACAGGTCTCTGTTTATGTAACTAAAAATGAGGATGAAAAATCACAAAAATGCGCATAACTTGGTGTCAAATTTTCAGATATATGTCATGATTTCCTTGCACTTTCCATAATTGCATGGAGCAAACCCACCAGGAGCCAATGATGATGCTACTACAGTTCCAATGAGTAGCATGGCTGAAGGAAGGTGGTCCGCAGGCATCAGCAAACAATATCAAATCTCAAATTGGATTTTAAATCCATTTTTCTAGAACAAAAAGAGACCCTACTCTCAAGCACTCCACCTTTAAATAGGTCAGATGACCAGATTCTAGGCGACGTTCATCATGACCAGTAATAGAAGGAAAAGGGACTCGGGGCATTTCACTTGAAAATTTGACCTATAAGAAGGCATTTTGGTCAGTACATTTATGATTAAAATTTTACTTTAAATTAATGTGTAATTTTCATTTTTGAACATGTGAAGCACCTTGATTTTCAGTTTTCATTTTCTACTTTCCAAACAAAATGGACTTTTCATTCTCCTAGCAGATCTCATTTGGCACAAGAGAGCACCAAATTTCGTCAGTTAGGAGCAGGTTCCAATGGATTCACACTCTAACTAAATTTTTCATGCATTATAAATTTCAAACCAAAGTAAACTTACAGTGATAATATTTTCCAGTCGATCGAGCATCCGTCATGACATTTCCTATCATTTCAGCATATATCTGCAGCATAAAAGTGTGGGTTCACAGAACAACATAAATTAGCACGCCACTAACAAGAAGCTATATTCTTTTGACTGCTGGCACATACTTTCGTCATTAAGGTTGCAGCTTCAGCATGATTGCATATGATAGGAATTCATCCGTTTTGCTGATACATTTATACTAGTCCTACTAGAAGTACACACTCAGGAACATGAGAAGTACACAACAATCCCAAGAATCTTTTCAGAAGATCCAAGACACTCATTATGTTTGCCATATAAAAATTAGGTAAACCATGAGGAATCAATAGATTCAAATGATTCTAACCGTGCTTTTTCTCTTTGAAATTTTTTGAAATATTGATAGTCATGATTTTCAACTCGAAGAAACCTAGGCTGAATGCATCCAATGGCATGAAATTTGGTATGTAGTCCATCAAAGCTATGCCAAACATGGTGAATGGCCTAGATCTATCAAAATCATATATTGTACATGAGAACAAGGTGGTGCGTACTTCTTTACACACCCTGGAAAATGTACTCCTACTGGTTAGTTAACTAACAACCATACAATATCAGCCTTTCAACAAATTAAGAATTTAAAAAATAATGTAGAGCACACATGCATGTTTGCATATCAATGGGTGACAGCAACTATTTCTTTCTCAGATGAACCTTCTTAAGCCTGGCAAGTTGAGCTTAGCAAGGCCCAGAATATTCAAATCTCAAAACAGCTCCAAGTAAACAAAAGCTTGATGCAGCAGAACAGTCAACAGGAGATTCAAGCTATGATGGAGAAAATACCATTTAAAACTTCCAATATCACCAGCTAAAACTAATGCAACAAAGCTTTTTGTTTCTAGGTTATGCAGATACATGTACCAAGACAAGTGTACGCTTTTGACACACTTTAATGACACATGCAGACAGTGTACCTATTATGGTTCTTCATTCTCTATGTTTGCATGTTCTCCTGTACACCTTGATGGGTCTGGCGGTGCTTTTAACCTGTTCACTTACCTTTTCATTTGTTAAAGTAGTCTCTAGTCTTATGTGCATATATATGTAGAGCCCCAGTAAGACTAGCAGCACCATATGCATGTCTGAGACGTAGGTGTGCCCTTTTTCATGCATGCTGAAAGTTTTTTGTAGAGAAGGCATTCATCATGTTTGGGATGGCTTAGAGAAGCAATATACCAATTTCATTGATTTTTCAACAAAAATCAACGAGCATCCATTTCCATTGATTTTTCACACCCAAAACGAGGCTAAAATAATTTGAACAAATTGATTTCATGCATATTGTCTAATTTCTGTACTACAAACATGATGAACAGCTTAGATCTCATACCCTACCCCCCAACCCAGAAAGAAAAAAAAGCTTAGATCTACAAAAAACTACTAATGGGTTTGAAAAATCAATGGCCATGATTCTTCATCCCAAAGAAACAAAGATTATTAGCTACTAATGGGTTGAAATAGGTATCTCACTTATCTAGGCCATTCTGAACAAGATGAGTGGCTTATATGATACCCAATAACTGCGTAAAATGGAAGATAATAGGATAAACTAAAAGTCACTCATCACTCCATGGATACAGAATAATCACCACCATAAAGATACAAAACCATGTATGGAAATGTTCACCACTCTATGGATACAAAATAATCACCAGCATAGAGACAGAACTAAAGTGTAGTAATAGCTCACCACCCCTTGGATACAAAAATACCACTAAAAAGATACGGAACTACGGGTAGAAACTAGCTCACTAATTTAAGAATACAGATCAGTCACCACCTTAGAGGTACAAAACTAGGACCCTCACCATCCTTCGACCCCTCCAAGAGATATAGAAAATGCAAGAAAGTTGAGATGCACTCAAACTCCCATAATGAAAGAAAATGTTCAATTCAACTATGCTTATGCCCTTGGATTCATGCCACAAAAAGTTAAATAGATGGGACAGCCCTCCCAAATAAGCAATTTACAAACTAATAAACAACTACCTCAATACAATAGTTTCCTATGCTAGAAAATACTTCGTAAATATAAGGTACTTGCCACTCAAGAGTTTCCTAAACTTGGGTGCTTTCAAATAAAACTTTTTAAGTATTGGGTAGTTGCCCAAACACATTCAAAGAGTTTCTATACATATATATTACAAATAAGCAAGTTCCTTAGCTCTCTTAACTTCCCACACAAGAACTTTCTTTGATCTTGGCTGATTTGAAATCATTGACTTTTCAACACACCTTGACCAAGGAAGGCAATTAGAACCGTTTTGACCACAAAATTAGGAAGTCAATGTAGCTCTTTTTTACCACGAATAAATTGAGATGTGCTAGGATGCACCATGGGACACCTCGTAGCATGACTTTCAACATCCATATGTGATAATCTAAGACACCCTCTATCATTTAATCCAAGACGTCCATTCATCATATAATCTAGGCGCTTTTTATTTTGGTAACAAAATGCTTCTTCCAGCCAATCTAAACCATTCATTCTTTCAAGACTCTAAGTTGTCCACTCCCCACAATCTAACACATCCAAAACATTTTGATCCAAGAGGGCCTGACAATGATCTTGACCGTTCATTGCTTGACTGTCCTTGATCTCTCTTAATCCACCATCTATCTTGAAATTTTGGGACACTCCTGAGTCAAAATCCCTGGATTGAAAAACCTCATCCTCAAATTGTCTATATCGTCTATCCCACTTTAAATAGTATGAAGAAATCGTAATAAATCTCTTTCTTGAAATTCAAAAGATTTTGTGTTGGTCAGCGGCTGAATCTTTATTTCTTTTTTATCTCAATAGTCCAATGACAAAGTCTATCAAACTCAAATGGTTCTTTCCATACTTAGCTTTAAAAGGATTGCAACTTGTATGATCAGTTGTAGCATTTGTATTATTGAACAACTTTTCTTTCTGCCCTCTTGGATGTTAAGGACAAATCCACTTTCATTACCAACATTTGATGCATCTGACTGCATGTCTTCTTTACCTTTGCCTTCAAATGATAGTATACTCCAACATCTATCTTCATGGCTTCTTTGGAAGAACATGCACCAATAGGAAAAATCTTGAACTCCTATATGTGAACCTCTGTTGATGTTGTAAAAAGCCAAAACCGATATGTTGAGCTCTATCCAAAGAGTGTAGGATCAACTACAGAGTTAACATTTTCAACAGCCTTTGATACATTCTTTCCTAGATAGTCTGCAGCTCCATCAAGAGTTTCATAAGTACCATTGGGCGCACCACGAGGAATTGTAGCTCTAGTCAATGCGCCATTAGATAGGGTAGCATCCACTTTGACGATTGAATTTCCATGGCTGTCAAAGATCAGTTAGGCTTTTAACTAATTAAATGGTCACTATGTTTAAATTCTTCTATAATTCAAATGATAATGACCTTTAAGAGGCTGAGTACCACTTCCATGCTTGTAGTTCTTAAGTAGATGTGTTTATAACATATGAGACACTAGCAAGATTTTGACCCTCCATTATATTCTTAAACAATTTTGAGTTGGTATCTTCAACAAATTGATGTTTCCTTCTTTCAATCGAATTTCATCAAATTTAAGTGGATGCCTTGAGCTAGCCATAAAACTCCAATAACTAGCTTGTTTGACTGGTAATCTTTGTCAATAACGTTGTCTTCATTAAACAAGGAACTATTCAAGAAATCATCATCAAGATTTTTGTCAACAATAGGTCCTTTATCATAATCTTGATCACTCATGTACAAACTAAATGAGGTTGGAGTAAACTCAAACACGCTAGACACATATTTGTGCGAATTGCCATCGAAAGATTTATTTGAGATATCAAACACATTGGAAGTGTCTTTGTGCAAATCCCAACAGAAGATTAATCATCCACCTCATTAACAAAACATGCAGCATTTAAGACTTCTAAAAACGAATTAAATTTTTGTTTACTACTTAAATGAATCACTTTTTAAGGGTGCCAAAATAATCTTCTCAACTTTGAAATCAAACGAGCAAGTATTTTTAAATCCATCATGGTGGGCTTTTCTGCCATATTGCCATGGGCATGCATCCATTGCAATAACATCACACCATACATCATCCTTACACATGTTCACAATAGGAAAAGAGACTAGGCATTTACGAGTTACCATAATTTGATGTCACTTAGCCAGCCACGTAAGATTGTATCGCTGAGGATGAGTCTTTGTTTTTAACTTCAACTTAATGATTAGTTTATAGAAGAAACACTCTCATAAGTTTACTGTTAATTATAATATCACATACCTTGCGATTGGATGTGCCTCCTGTATGAAAAATAAAGTAGCTATAGCCAATCATCATTGTCTTTATGAGTGGCACTCAAACTTCTTCGCACTATTAACATCTCAACTTGATAGGCATGACTGGCATCTTCATTTTCTTCCTCGCCTGATTAAGATTCTGTTGAGCCAGGAAGAATTGAGACTTGATAATAAGCAGTTTTTTCAAAAGAAGCTGAAGTTCCTTTATTGATGAAGTGGAGAAATTACAAGTAACCTTACAATTTAATCGAACAAAACACAAACTACTAGAACTAGTAGGAAGTAGGAACCTCAGTTCCTCCTCTGCACTTCCCACTCCCTTTTCCTTCCCTTCTCCTTTTTCTTCCCCCCTCCCTCCCTCTTCACTTCCTTTTATCTTTTCTTTTTCCTTCCATTCACGTCTCCTTCTGTAACAAACTAGATATCTGTATATCCTAACTTTGTAACAAACTGGATATCTGTATATCCTAATTGACTTCATGACTTGGTTGTTAACTGACTACATCACAACTAATTATATCCTAACCAACTACTGCCCTGGATCATCTTCTGGAGAAATCTGAAAATCTTTTGCCAACAGGTGTATTTCTGTTTCCTTGCAATTATTTCTTTCTGGAATACGTGTGGTGTATGGGAGGTCTAACATTACCCCCCCCAAGTAGTTTCACCTTGTCCTCAAGGTGAAAGGAGGGAAATTGAGTGTCCAACTCCTCATAGAGCTCCCATGTGCTATCACACTCAAGTAGGTTTTTCCATTTCACCAAAACTTCGGTGCATCCATTTGGCAATGACCTGATTTCCTAGACGGAGTCAGGATATAGGACAAGTTCCATTTCCTCAGCGAGTCCAGGAGGTAGGGGTTGAGATTGGGCTGAATTGGGATGGATCCGAGTGGTGGAGGGTAAATCAAGGCGGTAGGCTACTACGCCAATGCGCTACAAAATAGTGTAGGGACCGTAAAACTGGGAGCTAAGTTTTTCATTGGGTCGTTTAGCCAGTTTCTTGAACTTAAAGGGCTGGAGTTTTAAAAAAACTCTGTCACCTACCTGGAACTAGATGTCCCCGCGGCCTTTATCTGCTTGGGATTTCATTCTGGCCTGGGCTTTTAGAAGATTACTCTTCAGTTCTTGTAAAATTGCATTCCTGTCATGAAGTTGCCTGTTGACTTCCTCCACGACTGACCCCTCATCCGAGAGCCGTAACACAGTAGGAGGATCACGCCCATAAAGTGCTTTAAAAGGGGTCATGCCAGCAGCACCTTGGAATGTAGTATTATACCAGAATTCAGCCCAAGGAATCCACTTGGGCCAGAGCTTAGGATGGTGGTAGGTGAAGCAGCGCAAATAGGTTTCGAGATACCAATTGACGACTTCCGTTTGGACATCCGTTTGAGGATGGTAAGCAGTACTCATCTGTAACTCAGTCCCTGCCATTTTGAATAGTTTAGCCCAAAATTGGCTAATAAAGAAACGGTCCCTGTCGGATACAATGGATCGCGGGTAACCGTGTAACCATACTATGTCCTTGATAAAAAGAGCAGCCACCTCTTGCGCAGAAAACGGATGGCCCAATGGAAGGAAATGGCAGTATTTGGAAAGGCGGTCTACTACCACCAGAATAGTATCCAGCCCCTTAGATTTGGGTAAGCCGCCAATAAAATCCATAGAAATGTCATCCCAGACTTGTTCGAGAATGGGTAAAGGCTGAAGAAGACCTCCAGGTTTAAGGGCTTGGTATTTATTCCGCTGGCATACCTCACAAGAAGCCACAAATTGCTGCACATCCTTTCGCATTCCCTTCCAAAAGACCACATTAGAAAGCCTTTTGAATGTCCTAAAGGTCCCTAAATATCCACCTGCTGGAGTGGAGTGAAATTCCCTGAGTAGGGTGGGAATTCGAACAGAAGTCTTGGGGATAGCGAGTCTATCATAGAAGAGCAAGTGGCCATGACACAGAGAGAATCCTTTGTGATGGTTCAGGCCAGCCAATAAGTCCTGGAGGATGGGGTCTAAAGTCCCATCGAGTCTGATCTCCTCTTGTAAAGCTTGTAAGGCTGAATGCTGGACTATTGAAAGAGCAATGAAAGGAGAAGGGTGCATCAGGTCTGATGCATCCTCAGGGGCAGAGGTGTTGCGTGCATCAGTGAAGCCTTTGTTATCTATTCTGGAGAGGGCATCAACTGCCCGATTATGCTTGCCTGGTTTGTAGTGAATGTCAAAGTTGAAACCCAGTAATTTGATGAGCCACTTCTGCTGCTAACTGCTAAGGACGTTCTGGTGCAGGAGGAATTGGAGGCTCCTTTGATCTGTTAAGATAGTGAACTTCTGGCCTAACAAGTAATGGCGCCACTTCTGAACAAAGAGAACAACCACCATAAGTTCCCTTTCATATACCGATTTGGACTGAGCACAGGGAAAGAGTGATTGGCTGAAGAAGGCAATTGGCCTTCCCTCTTGCATGAGAACTGCTCCAATGCCTTTACCCGACACATCAGTCTCCAAAATGAATGGCTTGTTAAAGTTGGGAATAGCTAGTACGGGCACCGTCGTCATGGCGTGCTTTAAGTTGTTGAAGGCTTGTTGTGCCTCCATTGACAAATGGAAGCTATCTTTCTTGAGAAGATTGGTCAGGGGTGCAGCGATAATGCCATAGTTTTGTACAAATTTGCGATAGTACCCGATAAGGCCCAAAAAACCCCTTAATGCTGTAATATCTTGTGGAGTAGGCCAGTGGAGCATACAGTCTATCTTTGAGTTATCAGCGGCGACTCCATCTGCTGAGATTATATGGCCTAAATATTCCAATTGAGATTGTGCAAAGCAGCACTTCTTTTTGTTAACAACTAAGTTATGAGAGGCCAACAATTTCAGTACCATTTCCAGATGCTCTAAATGTAGGTGAATATCAGGATTGTAAACAAGTATGTCATCAAAGAAAACCAGGACAAACTTACGGAGATAGCGGCGGAAGAAGTCGTTCATAAGAGCCTGAAAAGTGGAGGGTGCATTGGTCAAGCCGAAGGGCATGACCAAAAACTCGTAGTGGCCCTCATGCGTCCTAAATGCCGTCTTGGGAACATCCTCTTTCTTGATGCGAATTTGATAGTAGCCGGATTGAAGATCCAGTTTAGAGAAAACAGTAGCTCCACCTAGTTCATCCAATAGTTCATCAATTGTTGGGATGGGAAATTTATCTGGAACGGTGATCTTGTTAAGGGTGCGGTAATCCACGCAAAAACGCCAACCTCCATCTTTCTTCTTAACTAAGAGTACTAGGCTGGAATAGGGACTAGTGCTGGCCTGAATGATGCCCGCCTCCCACAATTGTTTGATGATCCGCTCAATCTCATTCTTTTGGCAGTGTGGATAACGGTATGGCCTGATATTAGGTGGTATTGTATGGTCTGGGACCCTGATGGCATGATCTTGTGGTCAGTTAACAGGCAATTTCAATGGCTGATCAAAGAGATGGGCATACTGGTCTAGTAGAAGTTTTAGACAGGGTTGGTCCGAAGGTGGGGGTTGCGTGTCCATCTCTAGCTGAAGGCCTTGGTACTCAACCATGTAGCTTGCACCTAAGTAGGGGATGGCACGTTGCAGCGCGTTGAAGGATAAGAGTGACCTGGACAGGGATGGGTCGCCCTTAAGAGTAACCCTCTGGCCCTGCATGACGAACTCCATGGTGAGCTCAAGGTAGTTGGCAGAAACGTTGCCAAGAGTACGCAGCCATGCCATGCCAAGAACCATGTCTGTTCCGTCAGTTCGAAGGGATGGAAATGGTGTTTGATGACCAACCCAGGAAGGCGCATGACTAGATTCCGGCATACCCCAGAACCACGGATGCAAAATCCGTCTCCCACCTGTACTCCGAACGACCTGGTGTTGGTGATCGGAAGGTGCAGGTCGTCAACCAACCTCCGGGATATAAAATTATGGGAAGCCCCGTGTCGACAAGGACCACCACTTCCCTGTGTTCCAGAACCCCACGTAATTTCATAACGTTGGCAACCAACATCCCGACTAGAGCTTGCATGGATAGCTCAAGTCGGGTCGATTCCTCCTCGCACTGGCCTTCATCGTCGGGGTTCTGGGTGTCCCGATCTTCCTCTTCGTCACCATCCTCGCCTAGAAGGACCTGCAACTGGCGATTCTTGCATCGATGCCCCGGAGAAAACTTTTCGTCGCGTCGAAAGCAAAGCCCCATAGCCCGTTTTTGCTGGAGTTCTTTCTCTGTAAGTCGCCGGAAAGTGTCCCGCCAGGTCGGGGAAGGTTCTCCCGTGCGGGATGACCGTTCTCCCCGAAACCCTAGCTCCTTCGTTGTCTCCAGAGAGCGGGCGTAGGTTTGCGTGGGAAAATTATGAAATTGCCCCTGTGGGCTAGTTTCAACGGCAAGGCCCTTTTGAGAAGGCCCATGACCCCACGATGTTCGAGGTCCAAGCCCACTCTTGTTCCCTTGGGCTCGTACCCGTTCAAGGGCTTCATTTTTTTCCTGATCTTCTGGGCCAGGTCCATAAGCCCAGCTAGCGAAGCGGGCCGAAACATCTTCACCTCGGCCTTTAACTCCTCCCTTAGCCCATTTAGAAAAGCCCCCCTTAGCAGGTCGTCGGGCAGATCCACCAGGGGTCCCGACATCAGCTCAAAATCTCGTCGGTAGTCGGCGACGGAGACGACCTGCCGGAGTGACAACAGGGCCTCGTAGTCATCGTCAGACTGCGATGGCCGGAACCTTTGGAGAAGGGCAGTCCGGAAAATCTGCCAAGAATGGACCGGTGATCGGGCTTCAGTCCAGAGAAACCAGTGGAGGGCTTCTCCCTCCAAACATAGACGCCGTCGTCACCTTCTCCCCTTTCGGGAGTCGGTTTAACTGGAAATACAGCTTAGCTCGACAAAGCCAGCCATGAGGGTTGTTGCCGTTGAAGATCGGGAGGTCCAGGCATCTGGGTTCGAGCCTCGGGATCTCCGGCATCACCGGCGGGACCTGGTTATCCCCACCCGATGACTCCCCTGTCTCCGGTGCTTATCGTCCTCTATCCCCAGCTTGATTCAAGGGCGTTTCTTCCCCACCCTGCTTCTGTCTCATCCAAGCCGGGATCTCCATCAGGTACTCTCCTATAGCTGCGACGTTGGTTTGCAATCTTCCTAGGTCTTCTTTCATGCTGCCCACTTCCGATCTCACGTTCTCTAAATCTTTTTCCACGTTCTGTGCTTTTTCTGATCTGGTTCTTACCATGTCCCAAGAATGAAACCATGCTCTGATACCATTGTTGAGCCAGGAAGAATTGAGACTTGATAATAAGCAGTTTTTTCAAAAGAAGCTGAAGTTCCTTTATTGATGAAGTGGAGAAATTACAAGTAACCTTACAATTTAATCGAACAAAACACAAACTACTGGAACTAGTAGGAAGTAGGAACCTCAGTTCCTCCTCTGCACTTCCCACTCCCTTTTCCTTCCCTTCTCCTTTTTCTTCCCCCCTCCCTCCCTCTTCACTTCCTTTTATCTTTTCTTTTTCCTTCCATTCCCGTCTCCTTCTGTAACAGACTAGATATCTGTATATCCTAACTTTGTAACAGACAGGATATCTATATATCCTAACTGACTTCATGACTTGGTTGTTAACTGACTACATCACAACTAATTATATCCTAACCAACTACTGCCCTGGATCATCTTCTGGAGAAATCTAAAAATCTTTTGCCAACAGGTGTATTTCTGTTTCCTTGCAATTATTTCTTTCTGGAATACGTGTGGTGTATGGGAGGTTTAACAGATTCTTCCTTCTTGCTTTCTGATTCTTCTATCAAAGTAACCACTTTGCAGTTTGGACTTTCGGAGGCAATGTTTCCAAGACCTTGGAAAATAAAACATCTCACATTAGAACTTGAGGAAGCGAATTGCTTATTATCATCACTTTTAAAGTGATTTTGCTGAGATCTACTATTAGGTGTCCATTTAGAATAGAGGCACTCCCCAAATTGAAAGAGTTTCTCTTTCCATAGGATCTGAAAACATTCCTTTTTGTTTCTCTTTCCCACTACACCTATCTGCTCTTCCCCCTTTGCTCCCACTCCCCTTTACCTCCTTCCCCTTTTGCCGCCCATACTCTCGCTCTCCCTGATTCCCTTGGATTCCCTCTAACTGAATTCCATAACCACTTATTCCCCTTGTGCTAGTTGTCCTTATTCTTTCCAAATAATAGAACCCTCTGTTACCTATGTTAGTAACCGTGTGAATCAACCTCTTCTTGAGTAGAACTTCCCTAATCGACCTTGAGATGCAACAGATGTAACAATACCCCCGCACCCTAAAACTGCCACCTTGTCCTCAAGGTGGAAGTCAAGAAACTGCATCTTGATGACATCCAGGAGTTCCCATGTGTTGTCATGTTCAAAAAGATCCATTGTATGATAACCTCTAATTGTCCTGTAGGAGAGTGCCTAACTTCCTTGACTACGGCAAGATATACCTTAAGTTGAAGATCTTCTGCGAGGCAGGCTAGTATTGGTTGAGGCATTAGGGTACGGGTAGTAGCTAGCTTGGGCTGGGAGACATGGAAGACCGAGTGTAGTTCAGCATGCTGTGGTAGTCGATAAGCCACTTGTGCACTCCTTCAAGTGTGGCATAAAAAAGGGCAGCCTTGGTGCATGAAGCTTCCACCTATGGGAGATCCAGGGAAGGGGCAGACCACAAGGGTCTATAGTACGCAACCTTACATTGCATTTTTGCAAGAGGCAGTTTTCATGCCTTTCAAGTATGGCATATGGCCCATAATAATAGGGGCGCAATTTCTCATTGAGTTGTGTTGACAGGTACTTGAGGCGATAGGGGTGAGAAGATTCAAATAGATATAATCCCTAGCTAGAAAGTAAGAATATGATGGTGTGAATCTTCCTAGTTCTTCATACGAGTTTGGGCTGCTCCAAGTTCTATTTTAATTCTGTTAAAACTAAATCATGAGCAGCCACTTGTTGGTTAACCTCTTCCACAAGGGATTCTCCACCATTAAATGTCAGTAGAGGGTGGGAGGGTCTCGACCATATAAGGCCTTAAGGTGTATCATCCCTGCAGAACTTTGATAAGTGGTGATCCAAGGGATGGAAGGGCAAAGACCTTTGGTGCAACATATCCAAGTAGGCCATGTTTTGGGCTTGTTGCCAATGAAATAGCGTAAATACATTTCCAAACAGTGATTGACCAACTCCGTCTGTCCATCTATTTGGAGATGATAACTTGAGCTCATCTTTAGTGAAGTTCTTGCTTATTTAAACAGCTCAAACCAAAAGTGGCTGATGAATACACGATCTCTATCAGAGACAATTGACTAGAGATAACCATGTAGACGGATAATTTCCTTGATAAAGGTATGTGCCACATCTTTGGCTGTGTAGGGGTGGCTGAGAAGAATAAAGTGACTAAATTTGGTAAAGCAATCAACAACGACTAACAATGTGTCAAATCTGTGAGCTTTAGGAAGACTACTGATGAAATTCATGGACAAATTATTCCAAACCAACTTTGGAATAAGAAGGGGCTGAAGTGGCCTAGCCGGCTTGGTAGGGACACTTTGACAAATGTGACAAGTAGAAACAAATTTCTGAATATCCTGGAGCATCCCTTCCCAATGGAGCACCCTGAAGATGCGTTCATAGGTGTGTATGAAACCGGAATGTCCCCCTCCTAGTGTGGAGTGGACCTCATGTAACAATGATGCAATGCGAGGTGAAGATTTCTGAAGTCCTCCATGGAATAGCAAGAAGCCCTACTTAAGGGTGTAGCCTGGGTAACTATCTTGATTTACTAGGAGGTCATGAATAATACTACGAAGCTAGAGGTTATCTTGTACCTCATCCGTCAGGGAATCCAAATCAGCACATTGAGCAACCGAGATCGCAAGGTGTTGGAGTAGTGGGTTGTGCTCCCCTATGGGCTCCGAGGAAAGCCATGGTGGAGCTACACCATTTACATGATCACTTTTGGAGTCGTAGGCATGAGACTCCTGGCGCCTGGACAAAGCATCCGCCACTCTGCTTTCAAAACCTACCTTATATTGGATTACAAAGTCAAACCCTATGAGTTTGGTCAACCATTTCTGTTTCTTTTCATTAAGCAGCTGCTATTCCA
Organism: Warburgia ugandensis; assembly: GCA_035236585.1. Classification (NCBI taxonomy): domain Eukaryota; kingdom Viridiplantae; phylum Streptophyta; class Magnoliopsida; order Canellales; family Canellaceae; genus Warburgia; species Warburgia ugandensis. Next base: position 54,125,060 of record CP141139.1, on the reverse strand, counting down.
TCAAAATCTGAGGCTCTTCTAATCGGTGTGGATGATAAAATGTCACCCCGGGAGGTAATGTTGCCACTTGTGTACTGCAATGACCATGGCCATCGGTTCCCTTTCGTAAATTGACTTATACTGGGATTGAGGTCGGAGGGCTTTAGCTAAAGAAAGCCACTAGTGGCCTTCTTGCATGAGTACAGCACCAATTCCTTTGCTTGATGCATCGATTTCCAACACAAAGGTTTTGGAAAAATCAAGTACGGCCAATATAGGAATAGTGGTCATGGCTTGTTTCAATGCATCGAACACCTTCTGGGCTTCCATTGTCCATATGAAACCATCCTTCTTGAGTAACTTGGTTAAGCGAGCAGCAAGGAGGCCGTAGTTCGTAACGAACCTTCTATAATAACCAGTAAGCCCCAAAAATCCTCGAAGTGCCTTGACGTCATTAGGAATGGGCCAAGAAAGCATACAATCTATCTTGAAGGTATTAGTTGCTACTCCATCTACAAAAATAAGATGCCCCAAGTATTCCAACGAAGACTGCGCAAACAAGCACTTCTTCCTGTTTGCAATTAGCTAGTGTTCCCCAATTATTTGCAAGACAATTGTGATGTACTCTAGGTGCAAAGCGAAGATACAGCTATAAATCAATATATCATCGAAGAAGGCGAAGACAAACTTAGGTAGATGAGGTTGAAATATCTCATTCATGAGTGCCTAAAATGTCGTTAAGTTGGTTAAGCCAAAAGGCATAACCAAAAATTCATAGTGCTCATCATGACTTTTGAAAGCGGTCTTTGTTATGTCCTCTTCCTTAATGCGAATTCGATAGTAACCAAATTTAAGGTCTAACTTGGAGAAAATGGTTGCCCCACCTAATTCATCTAAGAGTTCATCAATGGTAAGGATGGAAAACTTGTCAGGCATGGTCACCTGGTTTAGGGCCCAATAGCCTACACATAACCTCCATCCACCATCTTTCTTTTTAACCAATAACACCAGGCTAGAGAAGGGGCTCTTACTGGGTCAAATGATTCCCAAAATCAGCATTTCTCTAATGATTTTCTCAATTTCATCTTTCTAAGAATGCGGATAACAGTATGGCCTGTTGTGTGGAGGCTATGTTCCCTCTACCAATCTGATGGCGTGGTCATGGGAACGAGCTACTGGTAGTCCCAAATATCGAGCAAAAACATGTGAAAATCTCTGCAAGAGAGAAACCAAGGCCGGTTGACAATCTTCTGGGGGTTAAGATTGGCCAGCATCAATACCCTAGAACTCAAACATATATCTTAAATCAACTTTAGAAATAACTCTAAGAATGGATTTAAGGGAAACCAAAGAATAAGAGAGAGTTGGATCTCCCTTGAGATTGATCTGACAACCTTCAACCATGAATTGCAACGTAAGGTCACGAAAATTGGATGCAATCTCTGCCAAAGTTTTCAACCAAGCCATCCCGAGGACTACATCTGCTCCACCAAGATCAAAAGGATGGAAGTCTTGAGTTACTATAATACCTGGCAAACTTATCTTAATTCCCCAGCACACACCCTCACCTCTAATGCAGTGGCCGTCCCCAACTTGTACTCCAAGTCATCGAGAACAGTACACAAGTAACTGGAGTTCGATGACTAAGTGTTTTGCGAGGAAGTTGTGAGAAGCACCACTGTCGATCAACACAATGACCTCCCGGATTCCAACAAACCCTTTTAGTTTCATGGTGTAGCTGGTTGTGAATCAGAAAATAGAGTTTAGGGATAACTCGAAAGGTTGATTATCCCCATCCCGATGGTCACCCGCGATTGACAGAAGAGTTATAGCAGCTTCTATCTCATCTTCCTCCTTGTCGACGAGTAGCAACACCTAAAGATGTCATTTTTTGCAACGATGCCCAAGATGATTTCTCATCACATCTGTAGCATAAACCCTAGGTGAGCCGCTGCTATAGTTCGGGTTGGTGAGTTGCCGAAGAGATTCCCTTTGTCCGGTGGCCAGATCATCAACGCGTGCCTCACAATCGAACTCTGTGTGGAAACCCTTGGGGCAATCAGCACTGTGGGAAGTGAAGAAGGGGCAAATTACGATTTTGCCCTTAGTACCCCCCTTCCATCAATAGGGGTTTCGAGTGAAGTGAGCTTGGCCCCGATACCCTCAGCCCCATTATCTACCCTATGTGGGCAGGCCTTTATATGGTCCAACAGGATGTTCTTCTTTTCTATTTTGTGGGCCAATTCCATAAGCCAAGTTAACGTTGCAGACCTAAAGATCTTGACTTTGGCCTTAATCTCCTCCTCGAGCCCATTTGCAAAAGCCCCCTTCAGCAATTCGTTGGAAAGTTCTACGAGGGGACCAGAAAGGAGCTCAAACAACCGAAGATAGCCGGAAATGCTAGAGTAGGCATGATAGGAAGGAAGTCCATGATCGGAAGGGAGTCCTGGATTCTACCCACAAAAACCAGTGAAGCGTGTCTCCTTCTAAGCAGACAAACGCTGCAACTACCTTCTTGTCAGTGATCTAGTTCACCAAGAAATATCCCTCTCCTCGACAAAGACACCCATAAGGGTCATTATGTCGAATACTAGTAGGTCCAGCCTCAGGAATTGAGGATCTTGATGGGTCTGGTCCATCGACACAAATTGACTCTGCTTGCCCCTGTCAGAGGTCTCACTGACCTCCGTGTTCAAGTAACATCTGCACTCCTCTTCTGACATCTCTCTTCATTTGATCCACTCTCGGATTTCCAATAGGTATTCATCGAAAGCTATAACGTTGGTTTGTAATTGCCGATCTCCCCTCTAACTCCCTCGATCTCCTTCTTTAGTGTTTCGGTCCTTTCCATCCTGGTTTTAACCATACCCCACAATCGAATTGCTTTAATACCAATTGATAGAAAACAAGCATAACCAATAGTAGTATAAGGAATTCTGATTGATAATATTCAGTTACAAAGATTAAAAGAACAGTAATGGAAGCTAGCAGATACAACCTCTGGGATGTGTATAGAGAATTGCTTATCAAGAAGAAGAAAGGAACAAAATGTCCCTAGCTTTCGAGGAGCTAGGCCCTCCCACTACTCATGTCTGCTCTTTCCCCTCTGCTCCCACTCCCCTTTACCTCCTTCCCCACCCATACTCCCGCTCACCCTAATTCCCTTTGATCCTCTCTAACTGAATTCCATAACCACCTATTCTCCTTGTGCCAATTGTCCTTATTCTTTCTAACAATTAGCACAAGGGGAATAGGTGGTTATGGAATTCAGTTAGAAGGAATCCAAGGGAATCAGGGAGAACGAGAGTACGGGCCGGAAAAGGGAAAGGGAAAGGAGGTAAAGGGGAGTGGGAGCAGAGGAAGAGGGGGAAGAGTAGACAAGAGTGGGAGGGCCTAGCTCCTTGAAAGCTAGGGACAGTTTGTTCCTTTCTTTCTTCTTCTCGATAAGCAATCATTGTACACATCCCAGAGGGTGTATCTGCTAGCTTCCATTACTATTCTTTTGATCTCTGTAACAAAATAGTATCAATCAGAATTCCTCATACTACTGCTGGTTCTACTCGTTTTCTATCAGGTTCCAAGACAATTCAACCAATGTAAACCGTTCATTCTTTCAAGACTCAAGTTGTCCACTCCGATATGATTTAACAGGTACAAAACATTTTGAATCAAGAGGGTTTAGTGTTGATCTTGACCGTCCGTTGCTTGATCATCCTTGATCTCTATTGATCTACCATCAATCTTGGAATTTTGGGGTACTCCATTACATCTACAAAAACTTTTAGTATGCATCAATTTCCATTGATTTTTCAAACCCAAAACATGGTTAGGATCTTTTGAATGCATTGATTTCATGCATGCTAAATTTTGTCCACGAACATGATGAACAGCTTAGATCCATCCTATAATTGTACTGAGAAAATGAATACATATGTGAAGGAAGCTAATATTCCCAAACCCCTTTCATACTAATGCCACAATATCTTTTGGAGTTTTATAGTAGAAGTACATCTATGATTGACTATTTTTTAGAAATTAGGCACTTCATCTTAAGCATCTTGCTATAGATAGGCCATGTCTCAAAAATCACGCATTTTAAACGATTTGAATATTGATTTTTTTAGTTGTTTTTAACGGCATTAACTTTTCTACCATTGATTTTGCAACTCAAGAAAAAAAAGCATCAATACAATCATCTACTACAAAACACCTAAGATGAATGGTTCAAATTATCACGACAAAGGCCCCTTAGATAAAAGAACAATAAAACTCCAAAAGAGGGTGTAGTATTAGTACCAAAGGGGTGTGGGAATATCACCTCCATATATATATATATATATATCTGTGTGTAGAGAGAGATAGTTGGCCAACAATTTTTCTAGGATAGTTGAAACTATTAGAAGCAAATGGGAAGGGAGCAAATTATGCTATTCTCCCAGCCCACTTTAAGAGATAGGGAGTCCAGTGGCTCCTTGCTTGGCTAATTCACATAGAAAAAGAATACATTCAATTACTTGTTGATCCCTTTCCAAATTTTCAGTACCTACCACTACCTTAACAATCTCTTGTCATGCTCATTCATCCTATAGGAGAGAGAGAGAGAGAGAGAGAGAGAGAGAGAGAGAGAGAGAGAGAGCTGAACAATTGAAAGATGGCATCTCTTAGAATGCCCAGGATGCTTTCCAAAGAGGATTGATTTGATCGACCATGGCATTTTGTACAATTTTTAGTTCTTGGATGGATTTGAATAGACTCGTAACAAACCACTTTTGGTTCAGTCTCACAAGGGAAGCTTTAAAAAGGAAAAGGGTCAGTATATCTTACTAAATAAGTTGACATGATGAGGAAGAGGTCATTATGTGGTCTCACTTTACCACCATCTAAAATGCACAATGGACGGGAGCCCACTTTGATTTTAATGGCAACAGACGATAAATGGACCACTAGAAACCGAGGGAAACCATCCAATTAAACAAGGGAACATGTGCGTGTGTGTGTGTGTGTGTGAGGGGGAGAGAGAGAGAGAGAGATGCTAAGCCAAAGTGCCCAAACCAGAACACCCTAATTTCCCATGACGGAGCCACCTTTGGATCATCTAGCGTGTTCATTTGATTTTCTTGCTTTTAGTATCATCCAACCAAAAAATACTACATTTGGATGATTCTAGCACCTTAAAAAGGAACCTTTGCTTGTTGAATTTAGACCATTCTTTCAAACCTCTAACCATTTATTTGATGTAACCAAAAGTAGAATTCTTCAAATGTTAGAATCATCCAACAAGCATGCTTTTTGAACTTCTAGACATTCAAAATAGAAGCAAGCCAATGGACAGGTGGGATCATATAAGAGGACTCTTCATGCCAAAATAGGGGCCTTTGGTTTAGGAATGATGAATACAAGGGTGCACTTGATGGTATGCTCGTAATTATTCATCAGAAGGAATACTTTTGTGTGTGCCTATGTGCCCACACAATTCTCTCTCTCTCTATGTAATGTTGAAATCACCTTGTTCCTTGCTCCATCCTTCCATTGAAATTTTTGGTTTTACGTCTTCCTCTTGCATTTCTATTTGATGAAAACCAAAAGGGCAGCCCCGGTGCATGAAGCTCCCGCCTATATGGGGTTCGAGAAAGGGGCAGACCACAAGGGCCTAAAGTACACAACCTTACCTTGCATTTTGCAAGAGGCTGTTTCCACGCCTTGCACCCATGACCTCAAGGTCACATGACAACAACTTTTACCGTTGCACCAAGGCTCCCCTTCTGATTAGCAAAGGGAACTGAAAACCATTTAAAGACCCAACCACGGCAATCATGGTTTACTTCAAGGATTTCAATATTTTCTACCCTTTTTGGCTTATGAGAAGGAGAAAGACAAGCAACTAATACTTGATTTGTTCAAGTTGAGTAACTTTGAACAAAATCCTGGAATTGTTTGAGTAATCATGCTTAAAAATTAAAGTTGATGGGGTTTGACCAAGTGAAAAAACATCTTAGAGAAGCTATAATTTGCCGAACACTTCTATTTCCCTCTCATATTCGTGTTAGAGACCCATTGACACGACACTCATGCCAACACTTGTCTAGAACTCCAAGCATACTGGCAAGCATCCAAGTCAACAGCAACCTCTCATGTGGGACTTTGGATTTTCATTATAGCTTTCAGTGGTAGCTGCTGCATTTTATTTGGCTCCTTCTCTATTTATTTATTTTTAATTCAGCTTTTTTGAATTATCTATTTATTTATTAACAGCGTCTCTATCTCTGATTTCTAAGGAGCTGACGTGTTACCTACTCGTATCCATCGCATGTCTAGACTCCTGTATCAGTGTCCACATCATAATAGAGAAAGCACTGACGTCAAGAGAGAGAGAGAGAGGGAGATTATGGGCTGAAAGTAAGGGAATACGCAAGGACGTAAAGAGATGAATTTTGTCTATTTCACTCTAAATAAAAGAAAACTAGGATAAATTGAAAAGCAAAGCAAGCTAATATCTTGAAATGAAGTGGCACCAATAATGTCCTGGGTCTCTTCAAGTGTGCCCTTGTATTTATCATTCCTCAAATACAATTATAAATATTAAAAAGGGCATCCTGGTGCATGAAGCTCCTGCTATATATCTAGGTCCATGGATGGGGTGGACTGCCAAGAGACTATAGCACATAGCCTTTCCTTGCATTTTTTCAAGATGCTGTTTCCATGTCTCGGACACGTGACCTCCAGGTCACACGATGACAAATCTAACGTTGCGCCAAGGCTCCCTTCAATACAAATATAAATATATACATGTATAAATACATACATGCACGCGTACACATACATACTTACATCCATTTAATAAATATATAAACATACATATGTGTATGTCTATGCACATATTACAGGAGTTTCAAAATACTCTCACATACTATATTACCAAATATGCTCCTACCCAAATCCACGATAGAACACATATACACCAAAACCTAATAAACATACTAAGCTTGCTAGGCAAGTATGCTAATCAAGAAGGGATATCTCTTTGCAAAGAGATCTTTTAAGGAACACACTTAGACATGATAAACCACGACATAACGAGGAATTACTTCTCAGTTCTGCACTTCCCCATGAATATAGTATAGTGGAAGCCAATATCAATTTGATTGTTTCTGAGATGAATAACTGGATTACATGGCATCTTAGTTGTCACTGAATTGTCACATAATAAAGTTCAAGCATCAAACCCCAAGCTAAATTTCACAGAAGTTTGACAGGCAAGCACGTATTCAGATTTCATTTTTCCTTTTTTGTTTTTCTTTGACAGGCAAGCATATGCAACATTAGCATTCTGACACTTGCAGTTAAATCTTTCTTTGCTCCAGAATGAAATTATCCTTTTCTAAAGTCTTCTAGATATATTGTCTGATGCAGTGAATTCAAGTCTGTACTTCATATTGGACACTACTATCTAAATAATACATTGATTCTGCTAAAATTGGTGCTTTCATGACAACAGGAAAATGACACCAATTACAGGCAACACTATTGCAAATGATAGTATGTCAAGTTCATAACTTCGAGAAGAGTACACGATTACTCCATTGAATTAGTTCATGAAAACATAAAGCAGGTGAATAGACGGTAAAAGCATGACATCTCAAGTCAGTAAGAATCAACACCTTGCAAGCTGTATCAAATCCAAAACTTGTTGGAACCTCCTTGCATTTCAAATCACCATCAATTGTCTTTGGGCATCCAATAACACGAGTTTTGATATTCTTTAGCCTATCAATCCATACATATTGGGAGGATAAGTAACACTTTTCCACAAAATAAGGACAAAGTTTAATTTTCAGAAAAACCATAGAACAGAATCTGAAAGTAAAACCCTGCACCTAGACGACAAGTCAAGTTGAATCAGATTACTAAAGTAGCATGTCCCTATTATATAGAACTTAATATTCCCACACGAGATGAATCACATTGTGCACCTGAAGTTCTCAGCCAGGAGACATGCATTAGTATTTGAATCATCTCCTCCAATAACGACAAGGCCATCCAAGTCAAGCTTCAATGCCGTGTCTTCAGCTTGCTTGAACTGACAACAATTAGCATGTGAATTTAGTTAAGAAGCTTGAAAAAGTAACCAAACAATATGCCTTGGAATAAGAAAGTTTATTCAATAGAAAAACATAGGAAATACATGCAATGATAGAAATGGACTCTCTGTTACAAGTATAGAGGAAAGGCACCTGCTCTGAAGTTTCAATCTTGTCCCTTCCACTACAGATCATATCAAACCCACCCTGTTTATAAAGTTCAAATTGAAGATAAGATATAACCCGTAATCAAGTAAGCCAGACTATATAACAAAAATTCTTTGCACACACACACACATATATGTATGTGTACAAGTCCAGCACACCTATGATAGATAGTGTATTGGACACAAAGATCAGCTAAGTTGCTTTCTTTTGTCCAAACAGAGAACTGATTGAACAAAACTCAAGACTTTGCAATTCCCGACAGTCTTATTGTCATTGGTGAGATTATTCAAAAAACCCACATACAAGAACTTGGCTGATCTTTTTGGATTCCACAAGCTTCACAGATTTTGTAACTCTCTTTCAAACCATTTGCCTTCTAATTTGGTTATGCCAAACAAAGACAAGAGTACTAGATAATGAGCATTTTACCTAATTTAAAAAGAAAAAGGGCAGCACAATGCACGAAGCTCCCGCATATGCAGGGTCCAGAGAAGGGGCAGACCACAAGGGTCTAAAGTACACAACCTTACCTTGCATTTTGCAAGAGGCTGTTTCCAAGCCTTGAAATTGCGACCTCAAGCTCACATGACGACAACTCTACCGTTAATAAATCTAAATATTCTCTATGGTGATAAAATAGATTTAAATATATTTAAACTGAAAATCTATACATATTTAACAGTTCCAAAATTCCACTGACAGAAAAAAGAAACTCAGAAGACCAGCATCATAGCCACAAAAATGAAAGCACACTGGAATAATAAAGGGTTGGAACTTGGAACTGCCCAAACTAAATATTGCTCGACATCAGGATACTACGTCAAAAAACTAAATAGCTACAGCTTTCCAAAATCTGATACATCACTGAATTGCCTTACAAATATGTGTGAGAACAACCTGCTTTTAGAAGGGGACAATATAGGATCTACTTCCTAATATCAGTACAAGAACCTCTGAGGATGAGAATTACTGTTTATCCATCCAATCATCATCATCATCATCAAGACCTTATCCCAATTAGGGGTCGGCCACATGAATCTTATTCCTCCATTCCACTCTATTAAATACCATGGCTTCATTTAGTCCCAAAGTTTTTAAATCTTTCCTCACCACTTCTATCCAATGACGAACTTTAAATTTCTTTCAACAAATTCCTAAAGCCATATATTTTGAAGAATTTGACTTTTCTACCAAGCAGAAAAAAAATTGTTAAAAAATAAACGGCAAGAAGAAAGTTTAACAGTCCTAAAAAGAGAACAAAACAGAACACTAAAGAATAAAGCATGTAACAAGCACATTACTACCAGATATGCAAAATCTGTTCTACAGTAAGGGAAAACCTTAGCCACAGTGTTCTAACCTAGTGGGTAAAGAAGGGGCCTCGACCATGGAAGGTCAGCCAATCAAGGTTACTTGTGGGTGTACATCTAATTCAAGAAAATAAAAAGTTGCATCTTGTATTTTGACAAGCATACCACTGCAGATGCTTGAAAAGTGCAAAGAATTTGTCCACCAGGTCTGCCAAGTTTCCATATATACTTGCTGCTAGAAATGAGGTTTAACAGACTTTAGAGGACTTTTTCTATCCTAGAACTTTAATGAAGCTTAGTTAAAGATTGTAATAACCAATGCTTGCATGGGATAGCTTCATCCATAGATAACTAAGCCCACATAAAACAGTTCCTCAGTGAATAGGCCAACTATACTCAACCAGATAATTGTGGAAGCCCACTGCTACCAGATATTATACTAATTGTACTCCTTAATACAATAGTCCTTTAACAATTATCTCCTTTCACAGGCTGCACCATTCTCTATTAACCTTTGCAACCACTATCTAAGATGACCCGGTTCAGTTATCTTTGGCTGTACTACCCTGGGGACACCCATCTTTTCCAGTTCACAGCCTATCCAAACTCCCAAGACCAAATGTTAGTACCTGATATCTTCTTTCTTGCATCATTAGAGATGCTTTTGGAGTGAGAAATTCAACTAAAGGTGCTAACATGGAGGAGAATTAACAGAATAAGTTGGTAGATAGAGACAAAAAGCTTAGTAGATGTCATCTTCACCCAAGGACAAAATATCTCTTTTCCATCAATAAGCTTCACAAGCGCCTCAACGATAGGGCCCCAAACTTGGTTGTTCAAGTCCATTCAAGCCTCCATTCCACTTTCTTATGAAATTGAATATATCAGTTTTCCACCTGTTCTGAAATTTTGTTAACAAAAGCAAGTATTTTTTTTATATAAATTCAAAAGATTACTAACAAATAGAAAATACAAAGGAAACGATTAGAATAAGCAACGTAGCAAATATATATTCATTTTACTCGCTAAAACATATATTTCATGCAAAAACATAAATTTGCAAATTGGTGAAGGTAAGCCAGATACCATTAAGGCTCGTAAACTATAAAATGAATCAAGAAGTTGAGCAATATTAAGAATCAAGAATTGTTGTATTTTCTCACTATTGAATGAAAGATTGATATCATATTTATAGACATCAGCGTATACAATTTACAAAACAGTCCTTGGAATATATTTATATTTACATCTCCTAATATGCCCCATCAGGTCGAAGGTTCCAACTTGCAAGCATTCGACTTGTCACACAATAAAATGAAACATGCAGAGGGTAATGGCTTTGTGAATACATCTGTCAATTGATCCTTTTATAGATATAAAACAAACTTGAAGGAGTCCCTTTTGAAACAAGATCTCACACGAAGTAAAAATCCACCTCTATAAGCTTGGCACTTGCATGGAACATCAAATTGACAATGAGGTACATGGCACCAATGTTTTCACATCAAAGCCATAGTGGAGCTCCACAAGGTATGGCAAGTTCATGTAAAACAGACTTGATCCGTGCCTATTCTGCAGTGGCATTGGCAAAACCCCTATATTCGGACTCAGCTGTTGACCTTGCAATTGTTGAAGCATAAGATTAAATTTTGAGCAAGGAATACAGCATAACTACTAGTGGAGCACTGATCATCTAGGCATCCTGCCCAGTCGGCATCAGAGAATACTTGAAGATGAGCAGAAGAAGATCTGAAAATTTGTAAGCCTGTAGGAGAGAATTCTTGAGATAGCGCAGAATCGTTTTTTAATGCTTGCCAATGATCGTCCATGGAAGATTGCATAAACAGGCAGACTTTATTGACAGCGTATGAGATATTCGGTCATGGTAATAGAAATAATGAAGAGCACCTACCGTGCTGCTATAAATGCAATGATCTTTCATTGGACAGCCACCCCATTTAGTAAGCTTGATGGAAGAAGAAATGGGAGTGGAGATTGGTTTTGCACCAGCCATCTTCGTCCTCCATAATAGATCAAGAATGCACTTCTTCTAAGAGAGAACAAGTCCATGCTGACTAGAATTAGACAATGACAGATCTCCCAAAACCTTGAGTGTGGACTCCCTTTGTAACAGTTGGATGATGGTTGTGATTGCTCGTGAATCACTCCATGTGAGAACGATGTCATCCACGTTGACTAATACATAGAGAATAACACCATTTCTCCTGTAGGTAAACAACAAAATATCTGTGCAAAAACTAGCAAATCCGAGCCATTAAAGCTACGTACTCAATTTCGAAAACAGAGCTTGTGGGTCCTATTTCAAACCCGAATGAGACCTCTGCAAGAGACAGACATGATTAGGAAGGGATTCATCAATGAATTCTAGGCACAGTTTCATTCGTATCGCTCTGTAGGAACGCATTTGACATATCCAGCTATGAAATCTTCCAATTGTTTGATGGTGCAATAGAAAAACTAGTTTGGATTGTCACTGGTTTGACAACAGGACTAAATGTCTAGGAATAATCAATACTGGCTTCTGATTGTACCCTTTTTGCAACTAAAGGAGCTTTAATCTTTTCACTAAAACCGTCAAATTGTCACTTGATCTTGAATATCCATTTGCGGCCTATGATGTTGAGGCTACCAACATTTGAAACAAGGACCCACATATCATTTTGTAAGAGTACATTAATTTCTTCGATCATGGCGGTCCACCACGACGGATCCTTAGTTGCTTCTCTATAGCACATAGGTTCCACCTTGTCTAACCTGCGGTTGAGATCACTTGAAGATGATGCCACATGTGCTGTTTGAACAGTATCAACTATAGGAAGTCCAAGGATTATGCATGCCATTGATGGTGGAGGCCCTAATATGGACATTTTATAAAATGGTAAAGAGGCTTCATCAAAACATACATGGGGCCCAATGTATATGCAGCTTGATTGTAGGTGGCAACATCTATGACTAAAATGAGAAGGATTGTAGCCTAAGAATAAAAAAGGGTCCAAAAATCAAACTAATAATTATTGCAGGGCCTAGTAAACAGGAAGGCGGCACAACAAATATTCTTAGGTAAGAGTCATTAGGCTCTTTATGAAACAAGACTTCATAAGGAGTAGACCAATTGATGATAGGAGACAGCATTGACTAGATACATAGCAGTTTCAAGAGAATAGTGTCAAAACTTTAGCAGGACATTGGTGTGAGCCATGATTGATAAGCCAATTTCAATTAAATGTCGAATTTATGCTCAGCTGCCCATTCTATTCATGAGTGCAGGGACAGGCAATCTTATGCTCAAAGCCATAAGATTTCAAAGTAGTGGTTGACTTAACAATACTCTCCTCCCCAGTCTGATTGCATTGCTTTAATCTTGCAGTCAAATTTTCATTCAACAAATAATCAAAGCTGAATGAACGTCTTAAGAGCATCAGATTTGCAAATTAGAGGAAAACTCTAACAAAATTTAGAATAATTATCCACAAATATTATTAAGTAGCAATGGCCATCAATTGATGATACATGATTGAGACCCCATACATCTGAGTAAATAAGATCTAACAGATGGGAGCTTACAATGCCATACTAGGCAAATGAAGACAAGAGTATTTCCCATGTGAACAAGCAAAACAGGAAAAGACATAAGAAGACGGAGACTTTATTGAACTATAGCTAAAATTATTTTCTCTTAAAATCTTCAAAAGGGGCCGACCCTAATGGGAATGATGATGACGATGATAAAAATCTTCATAAGGACACAAGAGTTTAGATGGCCCAAGTGTGCATGCCATTGGGCAAGAGAGACATGTCCACTAAGAAATGCCAATGTACGTGGGTCCTTGGAATGGTAGGAGACACCTGGAGCTTATATAGACCGTCACTAGTCAAACCGTACAAACAAGGAGTCCCCACTTCTGATCCTTCACAATGAAAAGTTCGGTTAGAACACACGCTTTGGCACTATATTAAGAATAAGAAGTGTTGTGTTCTCTCATTATTGAACGAGAGATTGATATAGAATTTGTAGACATCTAGGTTATGCAATTTACAGGACACTCATCAAAATATATTTCTAACTACATCTCCTAATAAGCAAGAATATCCTCTTCCAGCAGCTCTCATGCAAATCGTGATATACAAAAGTAGTTCCTTCGGTCATCTAGCCTCCATTATAAGCACATAGCCCTCATCTTTCGAACAAGTTGTTTCAGCAACACATAAAGATTGATACATCTTAATTGATTATAATGCCATTGATGATTTGCGGACTCCACCTGTTTGTTTTCTAATATTTCCAAAGAACTTGTATTTCCTCTCCTCACCATGTTGGAGTGCTCATGAGATCTAGACTACACAAAGGTCCATAAGCCAGGAAAAAGAAAAGGGGGGGAAATGAGGGTCACACCTGATTTCTGTAAGGAAAGATAAAATCTGGTGTCAGCTCTACGTATTTACATTTCATGATGCCCGCAGGACCTCCCTTGAATCCGTAAAGGATGCTGCCTTTTGCCCGATCCTGCAAGTAATCTGCAAGTGACGAAGAAAAGGGCATAAAAAAGCATTTTCATGAGACATCCACACTGCCATAAAGAGCAGATCATGATGATTGGAGAGGTTCGAGAAAGGAAAGCAGACCAAAGATTCCAGAGATGACATTGTGGCCACCGGGAGCCTGCCCGCCAGAAAGTACAACGCCGATCTTCAACTTATGATCCGCTAACGAGTCATCGCTAGCAGCCAGCGTGACCGACGGCTGCCCAAAGAGTTTGGGGAAGAGCTTTGCGATCTCATCTGCGTACAGCAGGAAAGGCAAATATGATGATGGTGGATACAGAAAACAAGTATTGACGATATCAGTCCAACAGATGAAGAAGATACCGACCAGGATTTCCTGCGGCGGAGCTCTGAGGTCCATCGACGATCTTGAAAGAGCCTTTGAGAACGGAAGGAAGGGGAAGAGGATAGTTGAGACGGCTGGTCTGGACTTCGCTGTACACTTCCGCGAGGCGGCCCGGCGTGGTTGCGGGACTCATGCTGGATGCGGTGCAAGAAGGAAGAAGGGGCTACCCGGGAGAAAAGCAGAAGGCAACACCACCAACGCGGCTGAACAAACCTACTCTCCACGCCCCTTTATACAAACACGCTGCTCTTCCAGAGTGTGCGTGGGTTTGTTTATGTTTACTCCAGCTAAAACTTCATTGGGGATCCCGCCTGGTGGCTCCTCGCCATCGATTAAGTTTTCTTCCTCAAATAAACGAGATTCAGGCCAAAGTCGTTACCGTGTACCAGCTTCATTCCTTGCCCAACTAACGGCTATGATTAACCTCATCGATGGCTCAAGTTAGTGGACGGTCCACTCTTTTGCAGGCGTCTACTTCCCACTTCTTCTTCCTCCGCAAGGTGAATGTAAGTTGTAGATATTTTTAAGGTGCCCAAGTTTGAAAAGGATATTTTATCTTATCTTATGTTACAATCTTTGATTTTATCTTAAGTGGTGATTAGATATATTCTTTATAAAATTAATGTGTTTCTTTTAGTTTAGATTAGTCTTCTAATTTGAAGAAAAACTAAAGTGAAAATTAATTTCATATTTTCTAGAGTTTATTCCAGTTATTGTCCTAGAGGAATCATCACCAAAAATAAGAAGGGCCTTAGGTCCCTAATAACCCAAATAAATCCATTAAAGCATAGACATAAATTTAATATCTCAAAGAACTAAAATGATAAGAAGTGCGAGCAAACCAAATCCCCTTATTCTTTTAAACTTAAAAGCCTAATTAGTTTGAGTTTTACTTTTAATAATTGAAAACCTAGGATTAATAGTCAAAAAATAAATAAGAAACTTGTAAAGTAAACCATTTACCAAATTCTTTTTTTTTAAAAAGCATACCCACATTCACACATTTCAAGCACATCTACTATAAGGAAACATAGCATACATATATGTGATTCTAATGAATGAATCTGAAACAACATGTTATGACGTGGATTAGAAATATACAATGCATGATATGATGGAAAAATAGTATTTGTTTTAAGAAGGAGATTGATGTTGAACTTGTTAAGTTAAATTGATAACATTTATGGGCTCTTATGCATAAATAATTTATTTATTTCATTTTTTATTACATGCAATAGGACTTTTGCATTTGTAATAGCTGTAACAATTTTTTTAACTTCAAATATGTTTACCCTTTTATTACTATTTTAATTTAATGGATTTTAGTTCATTTCGTTACATATGTAACAATTTTTTTTGCTTTAAGGGGCTAGCTACCCTAAGCTCCTCTAAGGGGTGTCCCACGAGGTCATTCTACACCAAAAATAATTTCTGTTTTTTTCCAGAGCTCTCTCTCTCTCTCTCTCTCTCTCTCTCTAGAGTTTGTTAGTTTTGTGCATTATTCTATTCATGCTCTTTGAGTTCATCGAATTTATCATCATTATATTCTCTCTCTCTATAGATTTTGCCCATTTTGGCATCGCTCTTCAATGATTCTTCCACTTCTAAAGTTCTATAGTCCTTGAATTCAAGCTAAGAAAGATGAACCTAAGAGCATCTCTTTCTAGCATTCTAGTTCTAAAATTACTGATCTTGTGAAATTCTTATTGATTATACGACCTTACCCAATTTTGGTGTGACAACCCAAGTTTTTAAAACATAGTTTTTTTAATATTTCAAAAGATACGGCCCTTATTTTATGAAAGATTTAAAAATCAAATAGCGAAAAACATTTTCCTTGCAATTTCTTTTTCAAAAACTGGAATGTCACTTTAATTCTCTTATTATACATAATATAAAATAGATTTCTACTGAGTCACAATAGGAAAGCATTTCTTGAAAACAGGATCCATCCAATGGTTCACATATACAGCCACCTGTAATTATTAAATGAAATGTCCAAAGAACACAATCCAAATAAATTACCTACACATTACAAGATTCCAACAACCCTTGATCAGTAGTATGGTTGTTGATATCCTCGAGTTGTAACCTTTCACTCCTATTATCTATATCTGAGATATTGTAAACATTCAAACACTTACAATATCTCAACAAGATATACTTGGTAGGGGATTTAAGAAGCATATGAAAATTTAAAACATGACTTATGGTCCACTAATTATGTAATACTTCCAACATGCTTCCATCAATTTCCATGAAGTAACTCATTTTCCATGAATCATACTTTGTATAGTAATTCTATCATGTAACTTCTCATGTGGAACCTTTTATGAAATAAATCATATTTAATTTTGCCTTATCTGAGTAAAACAGTTAAATTTGTGAACATAGTTAATAGTATCAATTGTAATATCATAATATCAACACCCAAACTGTACTAGGTTTAATATCCACACCCCTCACTCTATGGGGTCCATAATCATCCAACCTTTGCTAAAAAATATTTCTTTATGGGAATATTAATAATGAGCTCATACCGGGCATCTCATTATGCTATCAACTGTATTATAGTGTAAAATACATAGAGGACTACTATGCTACAATCTGATCCATACTAGTTCGCATGAATAAGTGTTATATACTTCACTAATACTACAGTGGAAAAATACACAATGTCATGTTTATATAGGGAGATAGACTGTCATAGTGACTAGCCTTCCCATAATTGCCCCACCTTACATTTTGCTTCACTATGGTCATGGTATGCATATCATCAATTTTAAGAGGGTGGCTAAACCCTCACAAGCCTCCTAACATAGTATCTCGAGGCCTATGCCTATCAAAAACAAAACCCGCAAGGTTGCATGCTTGTATAAAAGATAATAATCATACTAGCAGGCTATTTGTATGTTCATATAAAATTTTTAGTAATATCATCATCCTTATTAATTAGGTACTCATGTACTAGGGATGGAATTTCTCAATTTACATTCATGGATAATTAAATAATATAATTTGAGATCATGCTTAAATAATAACTATGAAATTCTAAGCATAAGATCATCATAGAATACATTTGAAACAATTTAAGGCATTTATAATCATTCTAATTGAATCGTTTAAATTATGTAAACTTCATAATAATATCATACTTAGAACATAGATCTTGAAATTTAAAGGAATGCATTCTTAAAGGTCCACCTTCTCAAATGAGATGATCCTAATACTTAGAATGATCAATGATCTTAGTCGGCATATAAATTTGTGTATCTGTCAAGTCATATGTGTATATAACGTTATCGCACTTTCATATATACATCTTGTTTGGTCTTTGATCATCCTTAAATATAATGATCTTGATCTATATGGATCTCTTTACTTTGGATACCTTTGATCAATGGCTTGGATTGTCTAATGTCTAATTTCCATTGATCTCAGTTTGAGCTATAATATATTTCATTTTTCAAGGTTTGTTAATTTTAGATCTACCTTTGATTATCCTTAATCATCATGATCTTACTTTTGTTCTTCCTTGCCCATAGTCGTCTTACTTAAAGGCTTGTCATATTATTAGATTCTAGCCTTTGATTGTCAATTTATGGTCTAGATTATTTGATACATCTTAATCTTAACTACTTTGTATTTTATGGTCTAAATGAGCCCAACCAATCTTAGTATTCTACTAATTGAACAATGTCTTGATTATCTTTCCTAAATCTAGACAGCTCCTCCTTATTTCCAGATTTGATTATGACTTACTAGTTGGGTTCTGCTCTAAAGTGGTTAATACAATCCTCATGTTAGGATGAAATAAGCTATCTTCAACCAATAAAACATTAACTTGTTGAATAATAATAATAATATCCTAAAAGGTTAGTAAAATATCTAATCTTAATAAACATGGTAAGTAAGATAATCAAGATCAAACAAGATACATAAGGAGATCTTGAATGATCAAGAATAAGAAGAATCATAACATTGTATTGTATTAGTATGTATGCTTATTAGCATGTTGTAGATCAAATATAGATCATTAGATTAGATAATCCACACCCTTGATCAAATATGATTCAAGGAAAAGAATTAAGATCATCCTACTTAGGGATGTTCAAACAACTGAACTTAGATCAAAGAAGAACTAGATGATAGAAGATCTAGGCCCTTGATCTTTATCAACAAGTATAAATTGTTGATCAAAGAATCTGTGAAAGATCAGGATCAAAGAGATGGATGCACAAATACTTAGATCTGAAAGATTAGAAGATCATTCTAATAGTCAAATCTATTGATCAATAGGATAAACAATATCTGAGGAAGATAGATTGTATGGATGATAGGAACACAAGAAAGATCTAGATCTATATCAAAGGACAAGATTAGATAAGGAATATAAATATGAGATTATCCAAGTTGTTTAGATAATGACAGTATGTATGTATTTACAGATTACATACGTCAATCATGGAAGATTTTAATGGATGAATGATTACATGCAAGGTAGGTGGAACTTTAAGAATACAAGATCTATGGTCTATGGAATTGTTGTTATACATAGAAATTATAATGCTTAAGAATGATAATATGCTTAGTTGCATTTGAATCATAATTCATGTAGTTGAGATAGAAATAAACTGTTGAAATTAGATGGACTACATATTAAATACCTGGGTATCATTTATGATTACCCCTAAACTTAGATAAGAACATAACAATAAAGGATATCATTTGTATCAAATGAGTATCCTTACACTTAAATAACATTTTGGTATATGAATACCAAAATAAAGGTAATGGGGATCATTTATAATAAATGAATAATCCCTAAATTTAGAAATGAAATTATATCCTTAGTATAAGGATATTGAATATGAGGGTAATAATATAAACAGATAGATTGTTTGATATGAACAAGAAGTATTTTATATATAAGCATGGATGCTTGTGGTTTTGTTTTAACAGGTATAAGCCTGGTGATGCTATGCTAGGGGAGTTATGAGGGTTTGACCATTTACTTCCTGAAATTTGATGATATGATGATACCTTGACTAAAGAAAGGCTAAAAGTGAGGTGGGGCAATTATGGGAAGGCCCCACTGTGAAAGTCCTATCTCCCCATATGGGCAGTGACACAATTTTTTCCATTGTGGTATCAGTGGTGAACAGGGCAGTTATCTGACCATGTTAGTATGGATCAGACTGC
Organism: Warburgia ugandensis; assembly: GCA_035236585.1. Classification (NCBI taxonomy): domain Eukaryota; kingdom Viridiplantae; phylum Streptophyta; class Magnoliopsida; order Canellales; family Canellaceae; genus Warburgia; species Warburgia ugandensis. The sequence goes on along the minus strand of CP141139.1, from coordinate 54,105,414 downwards.
AGCATGGTAGTCCTTTGAGTATTTTGCATTATGATGTATGGCATAGTGAAAGGATTTGATTGTATTTAGATTTGTATATTTTGGACATAAGATGTAAATGTTTGCAGTATCTCAAATACAGAAAGGAAGGATTGAAGGAATACGACAAGGGGATATAAAGACCATGCTATTGATCAAGACTATATACATTTGTGAAAGGATTTGATTGTATTTAGATTTGTATATTTTGGACATAAGATGTAATAAATGGGCTGTGTATGTGAAGCACTAGATTGATCTTGCAATTTTAATAAAATGAGTTTCTTTGGAAACATATGTTGTATACAAAATTATGTATGTATATGTGAGTGAAATGTGGCATTCGTGTTTTCTGAAAAGAATTTCAAAGAAATTTTTTTCCACTGCTTAAGTTTTCAAAACTTTTGCAAAATTGGTCGACCACCATTTGAAAATAAATAACGAAAACATATTTCAAAAACTTGGGTCGTCACAAGTATAATCTTGACACCCTACGTACAATGGCTCATCGACTTCCTCCATTGCAATCTAAAATTGTTCTAGGTTGTCTTCGAAGTCATTTTATACACATCGAAACATAGGTGTACACATTAAGCCCTTATCGAGGTCCCATGAGGTAATTCCTCTCCATGCCACATCTAGAGGCGATAACTTTCATCTACTCCATTGAAGCACAAATGTTCTCTCAACTCACCATCAGTAACCTTTTTTAGGTTTCCACATTGCGAGCATGAACATCGCATTCGATTACAATAACCACCTACCCTAAGTACAAACTTAATGAACTTTTTTGTTCCCTTGATGATCTTTCCATGCATCTAAGCATATTTGTCCATTTTGTCCAAAAGTTGAAGTTCAAATGTGTGCAAAGACTTTCTAAGCATGAAAAGTTAATAACATGGGTTGGACATTTAACCAAATACTTAGTGTGCACATAAAATGTACATAGTTAGTAAAAACATATATAATTAATATATATTAGAGGAATCAACACTTTTCAAGTTAAGGATTGGGAAAAGTAAGAATGATGCAAAAACATGACTAATCCATAAACACAAATGTTCCACACACTGATCCATATAGATAAATATATCACATAAATGCAAGAAGAAAAAAGAAAAGGAATTTCATACCCATAAACATCAAATAAAGTAAACATATGATAAAGTACAAGAATGAATACTACCCAACCAATATTAACTGAGAAAATATAAGTTCGGGACAAAGTGCATGTAAATTCAATGCAATGTTCAAGTTTTCATTGAAGCAGCCAAGAGTAAAAAATTAAAGGATGAACAACTTATAAAACATGAAAAATATAAGACAGTTTTAAAAACCACATTATATTGTTAATATTATAAGATTGTTATCAATAACCATCTTATAAATATTTTATATAAGACCGTTATGGATAATCATCTTATATTCTTTTAAAAATATAAGACAGTTTTAAAAAACCATCTTATATTATTAACATAATAAAAGGCAGTTTACCAAAACCATCTTATATAAAAATTTTATAAGATAGTTATGTCAAAACCATCTGATAATATTATAATATATAAGACAGTTGTATTAAAATTGTCTTATATTTGCCATCTTATAAAGTCCAAATTTTATTAGTGGTAGGTAATACTATACATGATGGTGAATTATATTGAACTAGAGTAGAGTATTCTCTAAGTGGATTAACTTCTATTACTTTGTCTGTCATTACTATTGCAAGGCTATCTATATCAAGATTATTTATTTACCCTTGCCGAGCAATCCATTCGATCTTAGGATCTATGAGTGCTAAATCTATGTAGAAAAATCGACAGCCGTGCACATGCCAATGTTTGGTGCAATGGACTCAACTTGTTATAGAACGAAAAGATATTCTCTACAAACAATGAAAGAGTGTTCTCCTTCCTATTTTTTGCTTTTGTTTTTCTTTTTCTTTTTTTACTAGATTGGGGAAACCTAAACTAAATGATGTGACCTATATGTAAAAATGATGCACATCCAAAGGAGGCATAATAATCTATCCCTAAGACAAACAAGATGAAAATATTTTTTATTTATCTTAATTTTTTTTTGAGGGCGTAGATGTTAGATTATACTAGCCTAAATAGCTTCTCCTTTCTTTCAGACTTGTCTTACTGCTTACCAATTAGATCCTAACTACATCAACTGCTTCATATCTTCCTTAGTTAGCCATATGTAATCTGAGTTGTCTAAGGTGTTGGCAAAGCTAGTTATTTAAATACCAAAGTAGTTGATTAGCTTGCGGCCATTAAAGTGATAGTAATCTACCTCCTTCTAAGTGGTTCCTATGAGCTCGTGGACTGCTACAAGTCTCTTCTAATTGATTTTAAATTAATTTATTAAAGTTTATGGTACGTGTCCATTGATAATTAACCTAGGTGGGCCAAGAGGTGGTGATCAAATCCACCCTTGATTGTGGGGTTATTGCCCTTACTAATCAATTCTTCATTCTAATGGTAGTTTGTTCAATCATATAATTACCTTAAAGAAATAAATACATCCTAAAAATGCAAGAGAAAGTAGTAGACTAATGCAATTATCTATATGCTACTTAATAAAGGGTTTAGGCCTCGATAGGTCAGACAATATTATCCGCTTTAGCACAGAATGCCTCACGGTTTTAAAACACGTCACCGTGTATCAGAGTGCACAATGGATGATATTGTCCTCTTTGGGTCCCTCAACCTATCTTGGGTTTTCCTCAACCTATCTAGGGGTGTCCCCCTCAAGGTATCTTGGGCCCTCAAGGTATCTTGTCACCCTCAAGGTTTTGCTTCCTTCCCTAATGGGTTAGAACGCATCACCGTGCGTATTAGAGTGCACAGCAGACGATATTGTCCTCTTTGGGTCCCTCAACCTATCTTGGGTTTTCTCAACCTATCTTGGGTTGTCCCCCTCAAGGTATCTTGTCGCCCTCAAGGTTTTGTTTCTTTCCTTTACGGGTCAAAACGCGACACACTTGTTAGAGCAAACCGGACTCCTATAACCAGACCAGATCTCCCTCCCCCGGTGATGTGGGACTAACTCTTAGTACCTCCCCACCCTTGTTCCCTCATACTATCTTGGGCCATGCCTCAGACTATATTGGGACATCCTCCTCAAGCCATCTTGGCAAACACTTGCAGGTTCACCTTTCCCCCCTTAGGGACATGCGTCCCCGTGTGTTTCCACATGAGTGCTCACATGCGGCTAGCCCTCCCCACCACGAGAAAATTGGCTCTGATACCATTTATAACATACCAGGGTTCCAACAGTGTGATATTGTCCGCTTTGGCACAGAGTGCCTCACAGTTTTAAAACGTGTCACCTTGTGTATCAGAGTGCACAGCGGACAATATTGTCCTCTTTGGGTCCCTCAACCTATCTTGGGTTTTCCTTAACCTATCTTAGGGTGTCCCCCTCAAGGTATCTTGTCGCCCTCAAGGTTTTGTTTCCTTCCCTGATAGGTCAGAATGCGTCACCGTGTGTGTCAAACTACACAACGGACAATATTTGTAACAGATCAAGGTTCCAACAGTGTGATATTATCCGCTTTGGCACAGAGTGCCTCACGGTTTTAAAACGTGTCACACCTATTAGAGCCAACCAGACTCTTATAACCAGCTCATATCTCCCTCCCCAGGCGATGTGGGACTAACTCTCAGTACCTCCCTACTCTTGTTCCGTTAGACTATCTTGGGCCTTAGCCTCAGACTATCTTGGGGCATCCCCCTCAAGCCATCTTGGCCTACCCTCAAGCTATCTTAGCAAACACTTGTGGGTTCACCTTTCCCCCTTTAGGGACACGCATCCTCTAGTGTTTCCACATGAGAGGTCATGTGCGGCTAGCCCTCCCCACCACGAGGGAACTGGCTCTGATACCATTTGCACCAGATTGGGATTTCAATAGTGTGATATTGTCCGCTTTGGCATAGAGTGCCTCACAATTTTAAAACGCGTCACACCTGTTAGAGCCAACCGGACTCTTATAACCAGTTAAGATCTCCCTCCCCAGGCAATGTGGGACTAACTCTTAGTAACTCCCCGCCCTTGTTCCCTCAGACTATCTTGGGCCATAGGCTCAGACTATATTGGGACATCCCCCTCAAGCCATCTTGGCAAACACTTGCGGGTTCACCTTTCCCCCTTTAGGGACATGTGTCCCTGCGTGTTTCCACATGAGTGCCCACATGCGGCTAACCCTCCCCACCACGAGGGAACTGGTCCTGATACCATTTGTAATAGATTAGGGTTCCAACAGTGTGATATTGTCCACTTTGGCAGAGAGTGTCTCACGGTTTTAAAACGTGTCACACCTATTAGAGCCAACCGGACTCTTATAACTAGCCCAGATTTCCCTCCTTAGGCAATGTGGGACTAACTCTCAGTACCTCCCCACCCTTGTCACCTTAACCTATCTTGGGCCTTAGCCTTAGACTATCTTGGGGCATCCCCCTCAAGACATCTTGGCCAATGCCTGTGGCTTCACCTTTCCCCCTTTAGGGACACGCGTCCCGGCGTGTTTCCATGCGAATGCAGATGTGCAGCTAGCCCTCACCACCACCACGGAACTGGCTCTGATACCATTTGTAATAGACCAGGGTTCCAACAGTGTGATATTGTCTGCTTTGGCACAAAGTGCCTCATGGTTTTAAAACGCGTCACCGTGTGTATTAGAGCGCACAGCAGACGATATTGTCCTCTTTGTATCCCTCAACCTATCTTGGGTTTTCCTTAACCTATCTTGGGGTGTCCCCCTCAAGGTATCTTGTCGCCCTCAAGGTTATGTTTCCTTCCCTGACGGGTCAGAACGCGTCACCGTGTGTATCAGAGTGCACATCGGACAATATTTGTAACAGATAGGGGTTCCAACAGTGTGATATTGTTTGCTTTGGCATAGAGTGCCTCACGGTTTTAAATTGTGTCACACCTATTAGAGCCAACTGGACTCTTATAACTAGCCCATATCTCCCTCCTCAGGCAATGTGGGACTAACTCTCAATACCTCCCCCCTTCTTCCCTCAGGCTATCTTGGGCCCTAGCCTTAGACTATCTTGGGGCATCCCCCTCAAGCCATCTTGGCCTACCCTCAAGCCATCTTAGCAAACACCTACAGGTTCACCTTTTCCCATTTAGGGACACGCGTCCCCGCGTGTTTCCACGCGAGAGCCCACGTGCGACTAGCCCTCCCCACCACGAGGGAACTGGCTCTGATACCATTTGTAACAGACCAGCGTTCTAATAGTGTGATATTGTCCGCTTTGGCACAGAGTGCCTCACAATTTTAAAACACGACACACCTGTTAGAGCCAATCGGACTCTTATAACCAGCCAAGATCTCCCTCCCCAGGTGATGTGGGACTAACTCTCAATACCTTCCCGCCCTTGTTCCCTCAGACTATCTTGGGCCTTACCCTCAGACTATATTGGGGCATCCTCGTCATGCCATCTTGGCCTACCCTCAATCCATCTTGGCAAACACCTGCGGCTTCAACTTTCTCCCTTTAGGGACATGCGTCCCTGCGTGTTTCCATGCGAGTGCCCACGTACAGCTAGCCCTCTCAACCACGAGGTAACTAGCTTTGATACCATTTATAACAGACCGGGGTTCCAACAGTGTGATATTGTCTGCTTTGGCACAGAGTGCCTCACGGTTTTAGAATGTGTCACACCTGTTAGAGCTAATCGGACTCTTATAACCAGTTCAAATTTCCCTCCCCAGGCTATGTGGGACTAACTCTCAGTACCTCCCCTCCCTCGTCACCTCAACCTATCTTAGGCCTTAACCTCAGACTATCTTGGGGCATCCCCCTCAAGCCATCTTGGCCCCACCTTCAAGGCATCTTGGCAAATGCTTATGGGTTCACCTTTCCCCCTTTAGGGACACGTGTCCCCGCGTGTTTCCACATGAGTGCCCACATGCGACTAGCCCTCCCCACCATGAGGGAACTGGCTCTGATACCATTTTTAACAGACCGGGGTTCCAACAGTGTGATATTGTCCGCTTTGGCACAGAGTGCCTCACAAATTTTAAAACGCATCATCATGTGTATTAGAGTGCACAACAGACGATATTGTTCTCTCTGGGTCCCTCAACCTATCTTGGGTTTTCCTCAACCTATCTTGGGGTGTACCCCTCAAGGTATCTTGTCGCCCTCAAGGTTTTGCTTCCTTCCCTTATGGGTTAGAATGCATCACACCTATTAGAGCCAACCAAACTCTTATAATCAGCCCAGATCTCCCTCCCCAGGCGATGTGGGACTAACTCTCAGTACCTCTCCACCCTTGTTCCCTCAGACTGTCTTGGGCCTTAGCCTCAGACTATCTTGGGGCATCCCCCTCAAGCCATCGTGGCCCACCCTCAAGCCATCTTGGTGAACACCAGTGGGTTCACGCCCAAGATAGTCTGAGGGAACAAGGGCGGGGAGGTACTGAGAGTTAGTCCCACATTGCCTCGGGAGGGAGATCTGGGCTGGTTATGAGAGTCCGATTGGCTTTAACAGGTGTGATGCATTTTAAAACTACGAGGAACTCTGTGCCAAAGTAGACAATATCACACTGTTGGAACCCCGGACTATTACAAATGGTATCAAAGCCAGTTCCCTCATGGTGGGGAGGGCTAGCCGCACGCATGGGCAGATGTCCCTAAAGGGGGAAAGGTGAACTCGCAAGTGTTCGCCAAGATGGCTTGAGGGGGATGTCCCAAGATAGTCTAAGGCTAAGGCCCAAGATAGTCTGAGGGAACAAGGGCGGGGAGGTATTGAGAGTTAGTCCCACATCGCCTGGGGAGGGAGATCTGGACTGGTTATAAGAGTTCGGTTGGCTCTAATAGGTATGACGCGTTCTGACCCATAAGGGAAGGAAGTGAAACCTTGAGGGCGACAAGATACCTTAAGGGCCCAAGATACCTTGAGGGGGACACCCCAAGATAGGTTGAGGGACCCAGAGAGGACAATATCGTCCACTGTGCACTCTGATGCACACGGTGACTCGTTTGAAAACTGTGAGGCACTCTGTGCCAAAGCGAACAATATCACACTATTGGAACCCTTGTCTAAATAGCCTATGTTTGTTGGTTGTAACCAAGCTTAGGCTATCCCATGCTAGGTAGGTGTGACTAATGCTTTAATGCTAATTAAAGTGTAACAATTAAATTATGAACGTAAGCTCTATGATATTAAACTACCATTCAATCATGTAAGACTTATTTAACATACAAATTCCTAATCTAGAAAATGCAAGGAGTTAGGACGGCTTATAGTAGGATCTTAAGCAAAATTCTTCTTGTACAAGAGTGCAACCATCTACAAACCACCTGCATTTCCAAGTTAGGATGTTTTACCCTTGACTTGTATTATTACAATCCTTTTAAAATGAACTATGATTAAAAAATTACAATTACATCCTCACTACAATTCACTAAAAAATAAATAATAATAAGCCCCATCATAATTGAATTCTCCTCCAAATCCTTCAATAAATTCATGTAGAAAAAAAAGAGTATTAATAAATCATATGAATTAGAGAAAATGCAATAATACACCTAAAATTGCCTAAAATTTTTATACATGTAATTACTAAACTATGATTAGTGGTAAAATAATTTTATCTACATTTAATTAAAACTCCATTGTGAGTCCCCTACAATAGTGCCAAAAAACTTGATGTGTTTTAAATGACTATAAGTGCATAGATCTATTATAATATAAAATGTGCAAGTATGAGTCGATCCCACGAGGACTCAATTTGTGAACTTGGAATTTTAATTAAAAACTACTTTAAATTACCTTAACCTAACCAATGGATAAGTAATAAATAAAAAATAAATTTAAAAATACTAAGAAAGATCTTAATTATTTACATATCTAAAAACTAGGGTTTTGTAATCCAACACATTAAAATCACATATATTCAAAATTAAACTATTTAGATTTATACTAATAAAGTTAATAAAGATTCAATGAATTAATGATATGGAACATAAGATCATTAAAAAACTTGATATTTTTATATTTTCTTAATCCTAGGATTTTGTTTAATTTAATATAATTTTCAAAGCATAACTTATCATTTTTTTCACCAGCACAAACTATCAAAGAATTTTATATGCTAAATTAATTAATCTACCATAATTAGATACTAAACTATAAAGGATACCTCACATATGCTATGAAAATAATACTAATCATGTAAATTAATTTTCTAATCCTAAAGTTGATATTTTGGCACTTTTTAAATATAAAGTTACTTAAGCATTAAAATACATAAAATCAATGTGGTTTCATCCTAACCCAAGTTTGAAAATCTATCCAAAAATATTCATTCCTAAATCTATACTAAAATCAAGTATGCTAACTTATTTTGAACACTCTTAAAGTGATGTGCTACGCTAATATAAAACAAGTACTAACTAATATTCTAAGTTGTAGCAATGCTAATAGTACTAGCAAATAACAATAATTAATAATAATGGAAAGCTAAAGTAACATACATCAAATGCAAGAACAACTATTAACTAACAATTAATGAAATAAAAATTGAACTTTCATTAATCTAGAATTCAAAAGATTGTAAGAAGTTAAATACATGAATTAATGGAAAACAAACTGAACTAACATTCTCTTATGAATTGGAGTAGATATCACTAATGTTCTTCGTGGTATCACTCAACAAGAGTCACCTTTTAGTTCACTCCAAGCTGCAGTAACTACTATACTAAGCTGCCTTCAAAAATCTTCCTAATGATGCCTTCAAAAATCATCCTTATTTTTTGGAAAGTTCTTAGAGTGATATTATATAAATATTTTAGGAAATACTCCTTCAGACTAGGTACTACATCTTGAAGCCTCCACATATGAGTAAAATAGTGATCTAACCTAAAAACTACATGCCATAGGATCATCATTGATCCCTGGTAGAATCACACATCATCAATATGTACAAACCATCCATTTAAAGTCTTACAATTGTTCAAGTGTCAACAACAGTAAAATATATAGATCCCAAAATGAATTCCTTATACCTGAAATGTATCAAATAAGCTCATAAATGGTATCTCTATCATACATCTAAGAAGAGCTTGATGCCTTAGCCTTGCCTTTCTCCTTCATTGTAAGTCTCTCTAGAATTTCTCATTAAAAATGACGATTCTAGGTGGTGAGTATATTAGCTGCTCAAAGGGACGAAGGCTATTATAAGTTGGCCTACCAAAAATACAACAAATAGTACTATAATATATCCATAAGTGGCTAAATACATAGGTCTTGAGTTAAAGATATGGTAACTTAGGATTTATTTTGCAAATTGCCAAATACATTGTCATGGAATAAAGTGATAATATGCAAGAAGCAAATCACGCTGAAATATTATCAAACCCAAGTCGTGCATGAAACAACAATCAATATATCACCAACTCGGTAAACCATCATCAATCCAAGATCATGTGCATAATCCAGTGTCAAATATGAAAATCCATGTCCACGTCATGGTGGAAAACTGATTAATCAGAACTAGAATGACATATAGTCCTACCATCAGGGACACATGTCTAAACTCTTTAGGGTAACCAGCATATCCAACATGCCCATAATCCATAACTAGACACCTATACCGATAGGACCTTACCGCCCATCATAATAAGATTCACTTGATTGATGATGAGACATATACCAATTGACATGGATACAAGATATCTCATTGAATCATGTAATCAAGGGGTTCGTCTCATACCTGAAACCAAACTGCCACCCCAGGTGATGTAACAACCCCAAATTTTATGAATATAATTGAATTATTAAAAATTAAAAGTTAAAATTTTAAAAGTAGAACTGGAACTTTGAGTTCTAGGAAAATTCATTCTTATAAAAAATAAAATCAGGACTTAAAACTTGGATATTTGTAATGTACTCAGAAAAGTGATCATAATAACTGTAAGTACATCAAATTCTGAGTCTGGATGAAAAATCCTTATTTTTCTCTATTTTTATGAATAAAAGGATAAAATAGTAATTTTACTCACTACCCGCTACTAGTGGAGAAGGAGGTGGTAGTGGGAATCCAATGACAATTTAATAATAAAAAGAAATCAAACATGAATGCCTATAAAAGTCAAAAATCTCTATAAATAGCTCATAAAATTCCCAATTTTTTTTTTTTTTTTCTAATGTTCTTCACGAGGTCCCATAGAATGCCTCAAAATCTTAGCAACAAAATCCGCCTCCATCTTCCCCAATTCTCTTTTCTTTCTTTCTTATTCTCTATGGGCGTGTCCCTAGACGCATTCGAGTAGACAACCCCATGTCTGTATCGGGAGCGCCCAGGGATGCATCATCCCTACTGAGCTAGCCAATAGCTTCAGATGCACTGTTTGATTTGATCGGATTGAGGGGTTCTACAAAATCCCTTTAGTTTCATGTTGATCCAATGACTGGATCATTAGATAATCCCAAACGAATGTCAACTCCTATGAAAACTCCAAATTTTCTAGAATTATTTGAAATTAATTGGAATTTTTATAAAAAATTAAGGTGAAATATTATATTCAATATAATATTATTTTTTGAAAAAGATAAGGTCTTGAAACATAGATATTAGGAATCATTCATGGAAAACTAGTCAAAATGATTGTAAGCACGCTGAGGTTATTTTTTATAATTTTTGTGAATTTATATTTACCATAGGGGTATAATGGTTAATTTACTTTTGTGTGGGGTCCACAAAAGTTGGGTGAGTTGCTGGACAGCCAGCTCAGGGAATATCAATGATGAAGAATAAACATGATGATGAATCTCTTTTGATTTTAATAAGAAAAGTGGAAAAAATATTTAAAATAAAAATATTTAAAAATTAATTAAAATAATGTAAAAATAACCATATAAATACCCCTCCTACAGACTACATGAAATTGCAAAACATCCCCAAGACTCTCCCTCTCCCTCTCCCTCTCCCTCTCTCTTTCCTTCTTTTTCTCATCTCTTTCCCTTTTTCTTTTTCTCTCTCTTCCCTTTACAGCAGCAGAGCGTGTCTGCAGATGCACTAGAGGGAAAATTCCCTCATGGGCCATCGGGCACGTCTACCGCCTCATCTTCCCCAATGGAATAGGGTTTTTTGCTTGAAAACCTTAATTCAATTAGTCATCCACATTGGACTATTAGAATTCAATCTTTACAGTTGGATGGGTTTGGGCTGACCTAATTTATCAAAGCCCTAAGATTTCACAGCGATCAGAGGTGTATTAGCCAGTAAAATCACCAAAATATAGTAAGTCCGGTAACTGTATATTTTTGGCATGACTCTCTTTTTCAAACTTAATTGTTCAATTCTGGACACTTCAGGTAGGTTCCTCATCCTCCCCCTCTAACTATTCCAGTAGTTTTTAAGGCAAGAAGATCATTAGATTGAATTTTTTAGCAAGATTTCTCCTGTGAATCTAGTACAGGTGATCAAGCCTGAAAACTCTAATAAAACATCATTGTTTGGAGTTTTTGAGCCATTTGATGGATTCTTGGGGTCCAAAAACCCTAGGGGATGAAATCTAAGATGGTGGATCATTTAGATATGGGAGATCAAGGAAGGAGCTGATCTGATAGTCCAGATCGAACCATCTCACTATCCCGGTCACCCCTCCTCATACATAGGCTATCACTAGTGGAACGTAGCGGGGATGGGCTGCTGATCGATTCGTCGATCTGTGAACCTAAATAGAAATTGGGCCCTTGTTTTGATATGAGAACTTAAAAATTTAATTTAGAGCTCATTTTAACTCCAAATCAAGATAAAAAAGAAGCTATGGATTTGTAAAATTATGTAAATTGCAAAAAGAGGTACTAATTCCCAAGATCAGTCAAATCTGACATGATCAGACCTTGGATTTTTGATCCATTAGTGATCTAGTGATGAGGGAACAAGGAATTAAGAGTTAGATATGACTGATCTGGGATGAATTAAGAAATTTAACCTTAATGGAAGAGAAATCTCAAAAATGATCATAGATCTACTTGATCTGAGTAATCAAGTATGATTAGACTATTAAAATTAGTTTTAATAATGATCTAAAGTTAAGATCATATGGATTGATAAGCCTGATGTGGCTAATTTGGGATAGATTGAAATCTATGCCCTTAATTTGGATAAAATGACTTAGGATCTTCTTAATTGGTTGAATCAAGAAAGATCAGATCATATGATGAGATGCATCAATGATCTACTGATAATATCACATTAAGATAATATGATAGATCTGAAGAAAAATAAAAGATCAAGATCAAAACCCTTAATGGGATGAAAAATGAATAGAAATCAAAATATGATCATTGGATCAAAATGCACAAATGTGATATATTCATATGAGCATGTGAATTATTATATTTTGTTATAAATGTTCTTTTAATTGCTTAGTAAGTTTAATTGTTTAATTTACTTATTTATGCTTTAATGTTCATGTTATGTAAATTACATGAAAAATGTAATTGAATGAAAACCGATATTGATGAACATTTACAATGAATATGGACATGGACTTAATGATAGTAAGAGCTATAGTTAGTAGGACAATATAAGGAATATCATTTCTTTGGCCCCAAATTAGGAGAATAACAAACCTCATGAATGACATTTTAAATATTCATGAATTTAATTAAAATCAAATAGTAAGAGTACTTAGGGTTTAATGCTCATAGGAACCTTATGAAGGTTGTGTTAAGGTCACCCCAATAAATGCTGAACATGGTGGTTAAGGGGGTTCTCTTATAGAGCCTCGCTCTTCCCTACCTTCTGGTAATATTTGTGAGGTCTAAACGCCTCCTTACTTGAGAATTGAATTAACCACTCTGTGTTCAGCTTTTAACTAGTAAGCCTTAGTCAATTCTGAAATAAGGAGGAGCTGTCAAGTGTTAGGAAAGAAATATACTATCTTCAACCAGTAAGACATTAACTGGTTGAATAATAATAAAATAATAAAAGGATAGTAAATTATCTAATCCTAATAAAAATGGTAATTAAGATAATCAAATACCAAACAAGATTCATAGGGAGATTTTGAATGATCAAGAATAATAAGAAACATAATATTATGTTAGTATGTGTGTTTTTGAATTAGTATGAATGTAGATCAATAGATTAGACCCTTGATCAATATGATCCAAGGAACAAGATCCAAATCATCCTATGTAAGGATGATTAAAAGAAAGATTAGGAAGTATAAATGAGTTGAGGAATGACTGTATACATATGATTTGACAGATACATGAAGGATATGACGATCAAGATCAATTAGAAGATGGATGGTTGAAAGTAAAGGTAGGTGGACCTTAAGAATATATTCAATATATAAGATACATGTATTTTACAACTGTTCTTATAGTGATAATTATAGATTGATTATAACTGCCTTAGAATTATGTATGAATCAACAAATGATGTTGAAATGAATACAAAGTGATTGATTAAGTAATTATGAAATTGCTTAAGGTAACAAATGATGTGGAAATGAGTACAAAGGAATTGATTAAGTAATTATGAAATTACTTAATGGGTAGAATGAGAAGATTTGAACTATATAAGTTGGACCCCCAAATCTTAAGGAAATGAGTTATAGGCATGTCATATTATAACCAGACACCTAGTCTGTAAGTATAAAATATTATTTTCCATACAAACATGGAAGCTTATGGTTTTGTTTTAAGACAGGCTTATGCCTGGGAATGCCAATGCTAGGATAGTTATAAGGGTTTGTCCACCTACTCTCCGAAACTGATTATGATGATGATACCATGCCTAAAGAGGGCAAAACATTGGGTGGGGCAATTATGGTAAGGCAGCCACTGTGATAGCCATGGTTCCCTCTATACGAACATGGATCTGTATTTTCCACCGTGGTATTAGTGGAGTATTAAGCAGTTATCCTGTCATGCTTTACGAATTGAGACTACAAGCATGTTAGTCCTTTGATTATTTTGCATTATGATGCAATTGATTATGGCTTGATGAGATGCCTATAAAAGTTAATACCGATGTTGTATTGGAGGATGGTTCCCAATACGGTATGATTATATATTAACACCTAGTGTTAATATTGAAATCAATTTAGAAATGAGATATTATTGATAGTATTGACTATACTCATGATTTTTAATGGTTTTATTTATATGTAATATATACATATAATTCATATGATGAGTGAAGGATAAAATGGTTATTCAATTGTGTAATTTGATTTATATCATGGATATAATGAACTATTGATTTGAGATATATTGAATATATTTTTTAAATCCCCTACCAATCATAGCTTGCTGAGATATTGTAAATATTTGAATGTTTACAATATCTCAGATGCAGTTAAGGAAGATTGAAAGCTCAAGACTTTTGGATAATCATCACTGAACTATAGCTCAGGGTATTTACTTTGGAAAAGATTGTATTGATTGTTTTGTAATTTGGATTGTAATATTTGGACAAGGTATGTAATGACTACTGGGGCTATGTATGTGAACCATTGGATTGATCTTGATTTTAATAAAAGTATTTCTATTGATATTCATTGGAAATTTTATTTTATACAAATATCTATGTATGGTAAGCAATTTGAGGTGTCACTCAGGTTTTGAACAAATCAAATTTAAAGAAAATATGTTTTCGCTGTTTGAATTTAAATTTTTTTCAAAATCAAGGCCCTACCTTTACAAATATTTGTGAAAATGGGTTTTAAAAACCTGGGTCGGCACAGTTGGTATCAGAGCGGTTCATCTAGTCACTTGTAGCCCCTATATGTCTAATATTAAGATGACAATCCAAATTTTGGAATATGATAGAATTAGTGAAATAGAATCCTTATATAGAAATTTTGATGTATGAGTAGATGCCACTTAAAAGTACTAGGAGGACAGCTTAAAGGACTAGTGATTCCACTATGAAGAATTCATCCCAAGAAAATAATGACGTGAAAATTATAATAGGAGTACTGTAAGGTCTTCTTCCCCATCTTCAACAATCTCAGGCGCCTATAGAGCCTATAGCAGTATGAAGTGCACCAGCACTAGCACCAGCTCTAGCTCAGCATGAAGCGGGGCCCAGCACACCTGTTCAAAAAAATAATACTCCAACACCAATACAGGGTCATTTTTCACCTGTACCTACGGGAGTAACTGAAAATTCTCAATTATCACCAAAGAAGTTGGAGAAAAAGGTGGAAAGATTTCAGAAAATGGTGATAGGTTATAATGGAAAGGGCGATGTTGAAAAAGCCAAGGAATGAATATATGAGGTGGAGAAAACTTTTGAAGTTTTACAAACTCCCTAAGAGGTAAAAGTCAAAATGGCCACTTATATTATGAAACAAGAAGCTGCCTTTTGGTGGAGATTGGCAAAGAAGAATTTCTTCTCAAACCTAGAAAATATCTCTTGCGAAGAATTTAAAGAGGTCTTTAACAACAAATACTTTCCTCTTCATGTTCAAGCAAGAAAGAAAAAAGAATTTCTAGATCTACAATAAGGGAATATGTCTGTTGTAGAATATGAAAATAAATTCGTACAATTGAAGAGGTTTGCACCACATATCTGTGGTATGGATAGGCAGACTACTGGTAGATTCTTGCGAGGACTTCATCCAGGATTAAGAACTAAGGTGTTGGGTACCAAACCCACGACTTTAGTAGAATGCATAGAAATGGCTTCCAGATTTGATGAAGATTTTAAGGAAAACTTTAATCCAAGACCTTTTAAGAAAGGCAAAGGGCCTAGGAATAATTTCAGGCCACTAAGAATTCAAGGGAATTCTTCCTTTGGACAAAATTAGAGGCTTTGTCCTAGATGTAGAAGATGTCACTCTGGGTATATATAAACAAGTCCAATACAACAAAGACCTCCACTTAGATGTTAGAAATGTGGGGAATTGGGACACATGGAAAATAATTGCAATAAACAACTGGTAATCAAGGAAGGGAAACAAGAGAATATTCTGTGGCTACAAGGAAGAGTATTTGCTATTGGTCAAGCCCAAACCTCAAATGCGGTGATTGAAGGTACATTACTTATATTTGATAACTATACAAAAGTACTATTTGATTCTGGATCTACACACTTATTTATCTCATGTGAATTTGCATCAAGTATGAATCTACTATTGAAAGAATTGGGATTTGAATTAGATGTGATAACTCCAGTCAATGAGTCAGTAAGAGTAAAAAATTCATTCAAAATGTGCCTGTTGAAGTATTGGGAAAAAGAATGGATATAGATCTTATATTATTAAACATGGTAGATTTTGACATTATTTTGGGGATGGATTGGTTAGCAAAGTACTGGGTAATGTTAGACTATTGTAAAAAGAAATCCACATTTAGAATACTCGGAGAAGAAATTTTGATATTTCATCGAAGACAATACAAATTAGACACATGCATCATATTAGCCATGAAAGCTGCAAACCACATCTCCAAGGCTTGTAAAGCATTTTTAGAAATGGTGGATGCTTTAGATGTGGAATTACCTAAGATAGAAGAAATTAATTTGGTTAGAAACTTTCAGGATGTTTTCCCAAAAGAATTACCAGGGTTACTACCTCATAGAGAAATTGAGTTTACTATTGAATTGTTACCGGGTACAACTCCAATCTCTAAAGCACCTTATAGGATGGCCCTAGCCAAGTTGAAGGAATTAAAAAGTCAGTTACAAGAGTTGCTAGATAGAGGGTTTGTAAGACCAAGTAGTTCACCTTGGGGAGCACCAGTTATATTTGTGAAGAAGAAAGATGGTTCAATGAGACTATGTATGGATTATAGAATGTTCAATAGTGTGACTATAAAGAATAAATATCCTCTACCCCGCATCGATGATCTCTTCAATCAACTCAAATATGCTAAGGTCTTTTCTAAGATTGACCTTAGATCAGGATTCATCAATTGCATATCAGGAATGAGGATATATCAAAGATAACGTTCAGAACTAGATATGGAAATTATGAATTTTTGGTCATGCCTTTTGGGGTAACAAATGCACTGATAGTTCTTATGGATTTGATGAATAGAATATTCAAGGATTTCCTTGACAAGTTTGTAATTGTCTTTATTGGTAGTATAGAGGAACATCAAGAACACTTACAAATTGTGTTGAACATACTTAGAAATCACAAATTGTTTGCAAAATTTAGTAAGTGTGAATTCTGGTTAGAGAAAGTCAAATTTTTGGGTCATTTAATTTCTGAAAATGGGGTTGAGGTGGACCCAACAAAGGTTGAGGTAGTGATGAATTGGGAAAAACCTAAGACAATAACAGAAATCTGTAGTTTTCTTAGATTTGCGGGATATTACCGAAGATTCATTGAAGGATTTTCTTGTATAGCCCTACCTTTAACTACATTGACCAGAAAAGTGTACAATATACTTGGACTAAAGAATGTGAAAATAGTTTCCAAGAATTGAAAAAGAGGTTGACTATGGCACTAGTATTGACATTACCATATGGAAGATAAGGATATGAAATTTACTGTGATGCTTCAGGAAAGGGTCTAGGTTGTGTATTAATGCAAAATGGTAAAGTCATTGCATATGCTTCTCGTCAATTAAAGAAGCATAAAATGAATTATCTTGTACATGACATAGAACCTGTGGCTGTAGTGTTAGATGGTTGAAGTATATCAAAGACTGATTTCACCATTCAATACGATCCTGGGAAGGCGAACATAGTTGCCGATGCACTAAGTAGAAAGACAAAATCAATACTTACCAACACCACCATTAAATCAGCCTTTGTAGATCGTGTAATACAAGCACAAGAAGGTGATACAATAACTCAGGAATTATGTGCTAAGAATGGTTTTCACAAGGGTTTAGATGGGGCATTCGTTGTCAGGAAAGATTGGTTGTTCCATCAGATTCATATTTGAGGAAAGAATTATTACAGGAAGCTCATTAGTCAATATTCTCTATCCACCCAGGGGGTATAAAAATGTATCATAATTTAAAAAGAAACTTTTGGTGGGAAGGTATGAAAGAGAGATATAGGAGACTATGCAACAAAATGTTTAACATGTCAACAAGTGAAAATTGAACATCAAAGACTAGCTGGGATGTTATAGACATTAGACTTACTTGAATGGAAATGGGATCATATCATAATGGATTTTGTGGTGGGATTACAAAAGACAAGAGAAGGACATGATATGATTTGGGGAATAGTCGATAGATTGACAAAGTCAGCTCATTTTCTTCCAATTAAACAAACTCAGTCAGTTGACAGTTTAGCTAAACTGTATGTAAGAGAAATAGTGAGTCGTCATGGAATTCCTTTGTCAGTCATCTCATATAGAGATGGGAGGTTTACCTCTAGATGCTGGAAGAGTGTGCAACAAGCATTAGGTACAACTCTTAAGTTTAATACATCATTTCATCTCAGACCGATGTTCAGTCAGAAAGAACCATTCAAACCTTAGAAGATATATTGAGAGCATGTGCTTTGGATTGGAAAGGAAATTGGGACAAGCATCTTCCTTTAATAGAATTTTTGTATATTAACAATTTTCATGCAAGTATTGATATGGCGCCATATGAGGCATTGTATGGGTGACCTTGCTAATCATTGACATATTGGAATAATGTTGGAGAAAGAAGATTGATGAAGTCAGAATTAGCAGAACAGTGTGTAGAGAAAGTTGGGATAATAAGAAAAAGGTTGTTAATAGCTCACAGTCATCAAAAGAGTTATGCTAATAGAAGACACAGAGACTTGGAATTTGAAATTGGGGATCATGTATTCTTGAAGGTTTCTTCAGTAAAAGGGATTATGAGGTTCAGAACCAAGGGAAAACTCAATCCTAGATATATTGGTCCTTTTAAAATATTAGAAAGGATTCGTATAGTGGCTTACATGTTAGCTTTACCTCCACAATCAGTTGAAGTACATAATGTGTTTCATGTCCATGTTATGTAAATACATACCTGACATTACACACGTACTTCAGAAAATGACGGAAGAACTAAGACCATATTTAACCTTTGAAGAGAAGGCAATTTGAAATCTTGATAGAAAAGAACAGAAATTACTAACCAAAGTAAATCCTTTAGTCCAAGTATTATGGTAGAAGAGGAAATGAGAAAATCTCATCTTGGATTGTTTGAGTAGTTATAGTGTAAGAAAATTTCAAGGATGAAATTTTTGTAACGGGTGAATAATGTGAAAATCCCAAAAAATTTGGAATTATTATAAAAATTGAGGTGGAATATTATATTCAATATAATATTATTTTTTAAAAAAAGAATAAGGCCTTGAAACATAGATATTGGGAATCATTTATGGAAAACCAATCAGAATGACTATAAGCACGCTGAAATATGAGCTCGGGTGAAAAATTCCTATTTTTCATAATTTTTATGAATTTATATTTATCATAGGGGTAAAATGGTCAATTCACTTTTGTGTGGGGTCTACAAAAATTGAATAAGCTGGTGAATAGCCAGCTTAGGGAATATCAATGATGAAGAATTAACATGATGAGGAGTCTCTTTTGATTTTAATAAGAAAAGTGAAAAAATCATTTAAAATAAAAATAATTAAAATTTTAATTAAAATAATGCAAAAATAACCCTATAAATACCCCTCCTACAGACTGCATGAAATTGCAAAACATCCCGAAAACTCTCCCATTCTCCCTCTCCCTCTCCCTCTTCCTTTCTCTTTCCTTCTTTTCCTCTCTCTTTTTCCCTTTTTTTTTTTTTTCCTTTATAGCCATAGACTAGAGGGAATATTCCCTCGTGGGTTGTCGGGCACATGTGAAGACTTGTCGTCCCCAATGGAATAGGATTTTTTGCCTGAAAACCCTAATTCAATTAGTCATCCACATTGGACCGTTAGAATTCAATCTTTACTGTTGGATTGGTTGGGGCTGACCTGATCTATGAAAGCCCTAAGATTTCTCAATGATCAAAGGTGTATTAGCCTGTGAAATCATCAAAAAATAGTAAGTTTGATGACTGTATATTTTCTAGTGTGGATCTCTTCTTCCAACTTGATTCTTCAATTCTAGACACTTGAGGTAGGTTCCTCATCCTCCCCTCTAACTATTCCAGTAGTTATTAAGGCAAGAATATCACTAGATTGAATTTTTTGGTAAGATTTCTCCGGTGAATCTAGTACCGGTAATCAAACCTAAAAACTAGAGGAAAATGTAATTGTTTGGAGTTTTTGAGCCGTTGGATGGATTCCTGGGGTCCAAAAACCTTAGAGGATGAAATTTGAGACAGTGGATCATTCAGATATGGGAGATCGAGGGAGGAGCTGATCTGAACGTCCAGATTAGATCGTCTCAGCTATCCCAGGTCACCCCTCCCTGTACACCAGCTATCACCAGTGGAATGAGGAGGGGGTGGGCCCCTGATCGATCTGTCAATCTGTGAACCCAGATTTAAATTGGGCCCTTATTTGGATATGAGAACTTAAAAATTCAATTCAAAGCTCCTTTTAACCCTAAATCAAGATAAAAAGGAAGCTATGGATTCTTGGTGAAGAGTAGAATCTAATGGAAACATAAAATTTAGGTTTTATTCATTGAAAAATTCTATAAATTAGAAAAATAGGTACTAATTCCCAAGATCATTCAAATTTGACATGATCAGACCTTGGATTTCTGCTCCATTTGTGATCTAGCGATGAGGGAATAATGAATTAATAGTTAGATGTGACTGATTTGGGGTGAATTAAGAAATTTAACCTTAATAGAAGATAATCTTAAAAATGATCGTGGATCTACTTGATCTGAGCAAGCAAGCATGATCAGACCATTAAAATCAGTTTTACTAATGATCTAAAGTTAAGATCATATGGATTGATAAGCTTGATGTGGCTAATTTGGGGTAGATTGAAATCTATGCCCTTGATTCGGATAAAATGACTTAAGATCTTCTTGATCGTTTGGATCAAGAAAGATCAGATAATATAATAGATGCATCAATGATCTAGTGATAATTTCACATTAAGATAATGTGATAGATCTAAATAAAAATGAAAGATTAAGGTTAAAACCCTTAATGGGATGAAAAATGAATAGAAATCAAAATATGATCATTGGATCAAAATTGACAAATGTGATATATTCAAATGAGCATGTGACTTATTATATTCTGTTGTAAATGTTCTCTTAATTGTTTAGTGTGCCTGGGATTAAGGAAGGGAAGTAGGTGGGAGATGCCACCTTTTAAGGAAGGAGCATCTCCCCCCTTCCAAAACCATTGAAGGCTTGTTGTTTTAGGAAAGTGAGTGGGGATAGGTTAGGAAAGTGGTGGGAGGTGTTAGGTTGAGAAATTTGGTTAGTTGGGAAGTTTCCTAAGAGGTGGAATGAGATATAGTTTTGGAAATTCATAGTGCATCTTAAGGGTGAGGTAGAAATTAAGGAAAAAGTGAGAAAAAAACTAAAAATTGGTTGATCATATCCCATTGGTCCACATTCCATCTTATTCTAATAGATTTTCCCTTAATTATCTCTAAAATAACTCATGGATAACTCTCCTGAATCTCATCCGATCCTCGCTTTCCATTTAGCTTAGCTTGATGGCTTAGATGGCTAACTTTGAAGGTTCCATTGGCTATGCTCAATGGCTGGCATAGGAAGCTTATTTGGCTTGTTTGCATGTCTTCAACCCCTTGCTTGAGTATCTTGAATGGTTTGGCTTGAATTCCTTAGCTTGCCACCTTTCATGGCTTGTATGGATAAGGTAGCTTAAGTGGCTTCCATGCAAAGGTGGTGGGAATGCATGACTTACTTCATGGGCCCACTTTGGCCATATTTAGCTCCTTTAATCACATCTATTACTGGTCCACAAGATGAACTTGGCCTTTGGTTTATGTTGAAGTGATGATACTGAGGCTTTGACTTGATCTTTTGATCTAGGTCTTCAATTTCTTTCCGATCGATCTTGGCCGTGGGATTACTATCTTACATCTTACAAAAAGTAAAAAATCCTAATTAAATCTTAGAAAACTTGACTAATCATATAGTTACCTTGGAGTAGCTTTTTGACCCATAAAATAACATACTATTGGGTTATTAGGAGAAAAATACATGGGTTATGAATTTTGGTCTAAAAGCCCTAATTTACCCCCATAAGTTATAACACATGGGTAACTAATTGTGATGACCCGGGTTTTATATGATGTAAATTTCATAAAAAGGCCGAGATCTCTTATTTTAGAAATATGAAATGCATGAAAATCTTTTGTTTTGGAAAGCAATCTTTCATATAAAACCCTGAGTGTCAGAACACATTTTCAAATCATATAGCCATGGCATAGTTTTAAATCAACTCTATTCCCAAGAAAGTGTTAGTGACAGCCCTAGCTATAGAGAGTAACTACAATCAAGTAACATTCACTAAAAGATAAGGTAGGGGTTTACTTACTTTTACTTAATTTGGATGTTCTCTGTCACGGGTGTATCCTGTCCTTAAGTGTTTACTTTATCTGAAAAATGTTAAGGATTGGATGAGTACACATTATACTCAGTAGGAGTCTATCACTACTAGTTTTACAATGCATGCTATGTTTTAAACCATATGTTCTTTAAACCATGTGCATGTTTGGACACTCATGTTCAATATTGATATTAAAAGCCATTGTTAAAATAGAATAGTGATGACTTAAAGAATCACATAATCCAAGTCGAAAGTAACATAGATATTATGAAAATATATTATGATATGCATAAGATGCTCAACTGAATCCAACTCATGGATCTATGGTCGACCATACTTATGTCATGCCACATGCATGCAAGTAAATCTTCGAAAACATAGGGCACACTATGCCCACGACCTCAGCGCCGTGTGGTCCTCGGGTACCTAGGGACACTCGGTCATAGCCTCCACGGGGCATATGACACTTCGACGGGTTTCGTGACACCAGTGGTAGTCCTTGTTACCACACAGCAATCGAAGTAAGGACAAGCCTTTTTGGCGTGGTACCCTTTCCACCTATAGTGGTAGAGGCTGGGAGGCCACCCTGAACCTCTCGGCATAGCGCCCGCGAGCTTACTAGCCCAAAAGCATCTAAGATAAAGCCAAAGCTCAATTATCACAAATCATGCAATTTATGCAATCATTTCCAATGTCCTCTTTGTAAAATAGAATAATGATGACTTAAAGAATCACATAATCCAAGTCGAAAGTAACATAGATATTATGAAAATATATTATGATATGCATAAGATGCTCAACTGAATCCAACTCATGGATCTATGGTCGACCATACTTATGTCATGCCACATGCATGCAAGTAAATCTTCGAAAACACAGGGCACACTATGCCCACGACCTCAGCGCTGTGTGGTCCTCGGGTACCTAGGGACACTCGGTCATAGCCTCCACGGGGCATATGACACTTCGACGGGTTTCGTGACACCAGTGGTAGTCCTTGTTACCACACAGCAATCGAAGTAAGGACAAGCCTTTTTGGCGTGGTACCCTTTCCACCTATAGTGGTAGAGGCTGGGAGGCCACCCTGAACCTCTCGGCATAGCGCCCGCGAGCTTACTAGCCCAAAAGCATCTAAGATAAAGCCAAAGCTCAATTATCACAAATCATGCAATTTATGCAATCATTTCCAATGTCCTCTTTGGGTACCTCACACTGCCTGGCCCTCACGACTACCTAACCAGCATCTTTTGGGCACTCCAATGTCTTTTGGCAACCCTCGAGGATATGCAATCTTCGTAAATTAGGCAATTTATGCATTTCTTTTCAAGATATGCGAGCAATGCATAAAAATCACTTTATGCTAGTATCGTGTTTAAAGCCATAAAACATGAAGACACATTTGCATACTAGTTCTTACATTAACTCAAAAGCAGGTCATGTGCATAAGGATGTAACATAAGTTTATATATCATAAAGACAGGACATGAAACTTAAGAACTTAAAACATGCATTAGAAAAGCAACCATGGCTCAAAACATGCAGTCTCAAAGCATCATGGGTTCCTTTCAAAAGTCTAGTAGCGATAAGACACCTACTTGCTTTGATCGCGTTAGTCCCCTGGTCCTCATACGTTCCTAGACATGGTTTAGGGGAAAAAGGTTAGCGTGGCCTATTTTTATAGGTTCTAGAATAGTTTACCTCACTACTTAGGCATTAAGGGTTCATTCCCATGCTTAAGGGCCTCCTAAGGTCCCTAACTAGGCCTTGGTATAGTCAGGTTTGCAAAGGTTTAGTGGCCCCACACCACTATCATGGTTTAAGGGTCATTCTAGCCTTAGATAGGGGCTTGATCAGGCATTTTATGGTTTGGGTGTGTCTGCGCCATCGATATGGACACAACGCCTTTCGCGGCACCTCAATCGGAGTCCTAGAACTCAAGTTATGGGTATTTTAGTGTTAAGAATACATAGAAGGCCCATACGAGCCCTGCGTCACCGCTCTCGGGACGCACTTGCGTCTTTGTCGAGCGGCAACCAGCCCGCACGTGCGGTTGCATGCTCCTGGGAGTCATCAGGTTGCCCGTTCCGCTTATGTAGAACGTGCGGTGTCACCATGGTAGGCCCATACGAGACGGGAACCTTGGATGCTAACGCTTCCCACGTCAGCGGTGCATTTGTCACGGCACCAAGCCTCTGCCCTCTTTCCTCGTTTGCGTGGACGCGCCCGTCGACTTTTCCTTTAACGCATGGGTGCGTTTTGGTTCCGTGGTGACCTGGGCATCCTCGAGACACCCTGGTTCGACCATGTCAAACCAGTACGCCCCAGGCACCTACCCTGGGTCTATTGTGGCTCCCTAGAGCCCCATTTTGCATGGTTTCTCATGCAAAAACTTAGGGATATTCATCCTAAGACTGAGGGGGAGATGGGTTTGGAGTTGTTTAAGGCATACCTGGTTCGTGGCCGGGTATTTTTCACATTTTCTCCTCTTGCACACAACTCCCAGATCAGTTTTTCCTTGGGTTTTGGGCTACCATTGGAGGCACCCAAGAGCTCTATTTATAGAGCTTACAAAGGGTTCTGGAGGGGAGTTTCTACCGCCATGGAATGGCGGTGGAGAAACCTCCAGAATGGTGGTGGTTTCTCCCTTGCACACTGACATTCTAGAATGTTGGTGATGCAGTACATTTGGGAAGAAGGGGGCGCCTGTATCAAAATGGGTCCCTGTTTTCTCATACCAATTCGTTTTAATTTTAATTACAATTTTGCCCTTGAACTTCAAAGGGCCATAACTTGCTCATTGTAATCCGTTTTGGGTGATTCTGGTCTTGTTGGATTCGTTTTTCTGAGACGCACCTAAGGGTACCATTCTAAGGACTAAATTTCTAGGTCTAGTTAGGGTAAATAGTGAAATGACCAAAATACCCTTATCTCCAAAAAGTGAACTTTTCATTACCAACATGGGATTTCAAGGTTACAAAAATGGAGTCATTACACTAATTGGCTGGATTTTATGAAAATTTAAATACTTATCAGAATGCAAACATTGTAGTAGATGCCTTGAGTAGGAAGTTGAGGGCAGTGGTTGCCAACTTATCTATTAGATCGAGATCCATTGATAGGATCTATAGGCATAGGTTGTAGATACAGAGACATAGGTCTTGGAAAAGAAGCTAGACTTCAATAGACGACAATATGGTGGTATCTAGTTCCAAGGCAAGCTAGTAGTCCTAGCAATTGGAGAGTTGAGACATGAACTACTTTTAGAAGGCTTACCTTTTCATAGTTCATTATTCATCCTAAAGGTACAAAGATGTACTAATATTTGAGACAACATTTTTAGTACAATAAATGAAGATGGATATTAGGAAATGAGTCGCATGGCATTTGACTTGTTACTGGGTCAAGGCCGAGCATCAAAGACCTTTAGGGTTGTTCCAGATGTTGGATCTCCTAGAGTGGAAATAAGACCATATTACTATGGATTTTATAGCTGTTCTCTTAAGGACTACGAGTAGACATGACATGGGACAGGTTAGTGTAGGTAGATTGATGAAGTCCACCTGCTTCCTTCCTATCAAACAGAGTTAAACAATGGATTGTTTAATGAGACTTTATGTCAAGAAGTCTATGAGCTTACATGGTATCCCCTTGACTATTATCTTTGATAGGGATGGTAGATTTATCTCAAAGTACTGGCAAAGTGTCCATGAGGCTTTGAGGTCAATGTTGATGTTTAGCTTAGCTTTCCACTAGCACACAAAAAGGACATGTTGAGGGCTTGTGCAATTGACTGG
Organism: Warburgia ugandensis; assembly: GCA_035236585.1. NCBI lineage: Eukaryota > Viridiplantae > Streptophyta > Magnoliopsida > Canellales > Canellaceae > Warburgia > Warburgia ugandensis. The sequence continues at coordinate 54,079,199 of CP141139.1, read as the reverse complement.
AAGGGTAGTTGGGATGATCATCTACCACATGTGCAGTTTGCATACAACAACACCTACCACACAAGCATTGACATGGCCAATAAAAGGCACTATAATGCAAACATGTTGATCACCCCTGTGCTGGAGTGATGTGTGAGAGAGATGTCTCATGAAGTCTAGTTGGTGGAATAGTGTGCAGTGAAGGTTCGAACAATATGGAAGTGACTTCAGGTGGCCCATAGTTGTAAGAAGATCTATGCCGATAAGTGGTGGAAGGATGTGGAGTTTGTAGTTGAGGGTTACGTTTTCCTGAAGGTCTTCTCCATGAAGTAAGTGATAAGGATTGGAAGTAAGGAGAAGCTCAGTCCTAGATTCCTCGGTCCTTTTGAGATCCTAAGGTGGGTCAGAGTTGTTCCATATCAGTTGGACTTGTGATTATAGCTCATAGATGTTAATGACATTTTTTGTGTATCAATATTGCAGAAGTATGTGCTAGACCCCTCCCATGTGCTTGAGCAAATAATTAGGGAGTTGAGACTTAATTTGAATTTTAAGGAGAGAGCAGTATGGATTTTGGCCTGAAAGGTCCATGAGTTGATGACCAAGAACATTCCACTAGTTAAGGTCCTCTAGTAGCACCACTCTACATAGGAGGTTACATAGGAGATAGAGGAGGAGATGAGATAGAGTCATCCCTATTTTGTACTAAAATTTAAGGGACAAAACTTTTGAGATAGATTTTTAAAAAAATTAATATTTGTAGAAGATGAATTGAGGGTTGAAATATTGCTAATTGGATAGTACTTAAAAAAAGGAATCCAACAATATTAAGAACGCCTAAATCAAAGTTTGGATGAAAAAGTTACAAGGATTTGAAGTTGATGGGTATTTTGATAATTTACCATTGAGGCCCATCTATCTGATTTTAAAATAAAAAAGTGTGTAAAATGTAGGGGGCATTTTTTTATAATAGCACTCCCTTGTCCCATCCTAAGAAAAATGGGTGGCAGGCAACAGATGGTGGAACTTTCATTTTTTTTTTTTTTTTTTTTTCATTTTAATCCCCCAGTTACATTGTATTTTCCCCATTTCTTCTCCTCTCACCTATCTGGTTCCTTTCCCCATCCCCCCCTTTCTCTCAAATCTCTCTTCCCTTTCACCATTCCCCTCAACCCCTCCCTTTTTCTCCTTGATTTCTCTAGTGACCCATCATCCATAAAACTCCACCTACAACATGTGTAGGTATGCTCCCTTCTCTAATCTTTCCATTTTTCTCCTCTCCTCACCGGCCAAGTTAGTTTTTCTAGAAAGAGAAATGTCATCGAGGAAAAACCGAACTAGCAAAAAAATACTTGTTTCAAGGATAGCTCAGATGGATGATTTGAGTGGTCAAATGGATTCTTGGACCCTTAAAACCTTAAGAGCATTGAAACCATCTTGATCTAAGCAATCTAGACCATAAATCTAGAGAAGAAAGAATGGATGGCCGAAGTGCATTGTCCCTGATGGGCTTTGTAACCAGGATGCACTAGGCGGATGCACACCAGAATGAGCACACTCGATATGATTGTAACGCATCTTGGTGCATTCGGATTGTATGCCACAAATGCAGTGCATTATGACGACACCATTTTATTCTACATTAAATTTAGATTTTGATCTAGACCATTAAAATTGATATGAAACTAAGTATCTTTAATTTTAGAGGATATATAAACCAAATTTTAATCTGAGACATCCTTTGGATTTGTCTTGATAGCATGAACCCAATTATATACGAAATTTAAGATTTGATCACATCATGATGAGATCAAAACCCAAAAATAATAAAACAATCTAGATCAGCCAGATCAGAGGGTGATCATGCCCTAGAAGTTAATTAAGTAGATGATCTGATAAGTGATTTGAGAGATCTAATAGTTAGATCATTGAATTAAGCATAGATTATGACTCGAATTATCAAATAAAATATGAGTTATAGATCTGAGGGTGATCATGCCCTAGAAGTTAATTAAGTAGATGATCTGATAAGTGATTTGAGAGATCTAATAGTTAGATCATTGAATTAAGCATAGATTATGACTCGAATTATCAAATAAAATATGAGTTATAGATCTGACCGATGACCATTAGATCAATAGATTAACTAGTAACACACATATGAATCTTAGAAAACAATGTAAATATGATGGATTTAGTTATACGAAACCCATAATACATGGTTAAGGCACATAAAAGAGTATTGAGAATGATCCAATAATTGGACTTTAGAAGTCATTAGAACCATTCATTTGATTGATCAAGAATAGATCTGACTGTTAGATCAATCAACTAACTTTGGAATTGGGAGAATAATAATAATAACACTGATCAATAAGGATTGTGAAAAGTTAAGTCATATATACCGTTGATCCAGAATCTATAGCTAAGATCGAAGATTAGACAAAGATTAAGGGAACCTAATTTATAATTATTGATAACTAAACACCAAATTACCCAAATCAATAAGGATCTAGAGTTATATGATTAGAAATAATGAACATTGAATGGTAAGTGAGAATGTATAATACATGTGACTTGATAAGTGCATCAAATCATGAAGATTAGAGAGGTAGTGATAAGTGTTTAATTTTGTATAAAAAGCACCCAATTAGTAATCCATTGTTATAAATTATAGTGTTATTCCTATGTATTTTTTTTTTTTTCAGAATTTCATAACACGTACGTTTCTAACCTAATAATTCAAAAGTTTGATATTTAGAAAGTTCAGGAGCATATTCAAAGCATATATGTCAATGATGAAAATATTTTAGGATTTAATTAGGATTTCTATTCTTTCGTAGGTGTTCAGAAGATGATTCAATGATCGAGATCAAGTAAGATAAGATTTGAGGATCAAGATCAAAAGAAGACCAAAGATCTAAATTTCAACATTTCAAAGCTAATTCAAGGTTAAAGATCATCTTAATGCAAGCAAGAAAGCAATTGGAAGCATAAAAGGAGATTAAAATGGGCCATGCAAAAACCAATGCAATTCCACCACCTTTACCTGAGAATTGAAGCCATGAATGTGGTTTCCATGTTTAACCAGAAAATAAGGGAACCTAAGTTAGCTCATGCAAGCCATTCAAGCCTTAAAGCTAAGGGAATTAGCCACTCAAGCCAAGCCAAAGGAGCCATCAAAGTGATCCATCAAGCCAACATAGCCAATGCCACATGGAAATGCATTATTGGATGAAGATTTCAAGCAATTCTCCACATGCTAAAATTGGATTTCATGGGATAATTAAAAGGAATTTTGCAAGATATGCATAGGTGGACTAATCAAGAGAGAAACGTGGTTATTTTCCTGCTTAATAGTTTTGGGGAATACCCACCCATCATCAAAAGTACCACCCTGACACTATAAGGGAGAAGGACTAATAGGGCTTATGAGACTACCTTGACGTCATAAGGGACAAGGGCTAATGGGGGCCATAAAGGTGGGCCAATCAAGAGAGAAACTAAGTCATTTTTCCTATCTTTTTCCCTCTTTTCTCTTTACCTTTTTTGCCATTCTACATGAAAAACCCATGAAAAGTGCTTGTTAAGTTTCTTTCTCTACCTTACTTGATTTGAGTTTCATATAGGCCATATTGCTAGAATTTTTCATCTTATGTTTCATGTGCAATGTCTAGAAGTCTCTAGAAGTCCATTTATATTTTTAGTTATTTTAGTGAGTGCTTTGATTAGTTTTCATGTTAGTTAGATTTTAATCCATAATTTCTGGCCATCTCTCACTCATGAACCATGTGCACAACTACATGAGTCCTAAACATGGTAATTGGGTGACTTTCCTTTAAGTGGATTTTGTTCCCTTGTTTCATGTTATTTTAGCATTATTTGTTTAGTTATTTGCATCTTAGGTTAGTTTAGAAAACTTCTCATTTAGTTTTAGAAAGTTTTAGGTGCAGGAAAGTGTTAGTTTAGGAAAGTTTCATTTTTAGCAAGTTTCCTCAATTATAGTTTCCTAGATTCATTCATTCTAGCTTTGCACTAGTTTCTTTTATTGAATGGATGTTAGTTAGGAAAGTTTCCAATTTTATTGAAAATCTTTATTTTTAGAAAGTTTCCTTTAGTTCGTGTTTCTAATTTTATGCATGTTTCCCATTCCATGATGCTTAAATTCCTAGTTAAACTAAAACCATTTTTCTTTGGTCATGATAAGCAACGTAAATAAGATCCAATCAATTGAAAATTCCGTGAAATTTCTCATGGGATTGACCTCTCTCATGTGCAAATTACTGCTTTGATTTGTGGGCTTGCGAGTAATTTTAAAGATACACCATGTTTTTGGCACCATTGCTAGGGAGTCACAACTGATTTGTGGTTTGATCTTTGTTTAGATTTTTTATATTAAGTCATAGTCTTAGGCTACATTGTATTGTGGTTTTTGATCATATCTGCATATTTTTCTAATTACTTAGAAATTAACCATCTTTCTTTGTTTTGTGCGAGGGGAATTTGGCAAAACGAGCATCAACAATCTTATAGGCCAAAGCTTCATCAACTTAATTAGGATTTAATGGCTTTCTTATATTAGGTTTTGGAGTGTAATTGTAGTGAGGTTCCATTGTAATTTTCAATTCTTTATTTCATTTTAAATGGGTTGTACTAATGCAGGCCAAGTGTAGGGTATGGTGGTCCACATTTGATCTCCATAAAAAACCCTACTATAAGCTTTCCTCACTCTCTTTTATTTTCTTATGTAGTAACATTTAGTGTGGTTTGCATATTTGTTGGTAGTGTAATTCATATATATTAGGGTCACTCATTATACTTTTTACATCTTACTTAGGGTTGTTGCATTAGATTATACCTATTTAACAAAGGTTACTTTGTTATATAGCATATAGGTAGGCATTAGTTTCCTTTTCTTATATTACATTGCATGTTTACTACTTTATGGTGGGTGAAACACATTGATAGTAGGGCCTCATAGGAACATTGATAAGATAAGTATTAGATTTCATCACTAGATCCTTGGCCCACCTAGGTAATCAAACCAATTCCTTGTATGTTCATGATCCCAACCATTAAAAACTTAATTTAAAATCAAGTGGTAAGAGACTTAACGTTTTGAGCTTGTAAGACCCTTTTAGAAGGAGGAGATTTATTGTCACTCTAGTGGCTTCTAAGTGTCATGGTTATAATGGGTATGCAAAATCTAAGTGATTTTCCCACACTTTTCATTAATGATTGTTGAGGTCTAAATGCCTCCTTCCATGAGAATTGTATTAACTACTTTAAAGTAGGACCACACTAGTATGTAATAGTCGAGAAGGACAAAAAAGGAGCTATCTAGATCAATTTATAAAAGCTACCACCCTACAAAGATTATAAAAATAGCTCAACAATGAACAAATACAATTGATTGTGCATCATATAGAGTTAGGACTCATATTTAGAGTTAGGTTGCATCATTCAGATAGTCTTTTTTCCTATGCATGCAAGGTTGTAGATCTCAAAACATTATTGAATGTACCCATAGGTGATGGTGAAAAATCAAATTCCTAACCCCATTGCAGACCCATTAGCAGTAGTTGAGCAAAAGGCTATAAGAGATTTCTATGCACCACTTCAATTAAATACCCAATCATGCATCACCTTACTACCCTCCACCACAAACCACTTTGAACTTAAACATAGAGTGATACAGTTGCTCCCAACATTTTATGGTTAAGAGAGAGAATCCATACTTACATATCAAGGAATTTCTAGATATTTGTGCTACATTCAAATTTCAAAATATATAGGATGATTCCATTAGACTTGGGTTATGTCCCTTCTCATTGAACTCTAAGGCCAAATGATGGTTGAATTCTTTAGAGGTCGATTTCATTGCTACATGGGACCAATTGTCTAAAATGTTTCTAAACAAATTCTTCCTAGTCCATAAGACCAATGCCCTTCGTATGGAGATTATCAATATCTAGCAAAGAGATGATGAACAATATTATGAATGTTGGAAAAGGTGGAATAATTGTTGCAAAAAATCCCTCACCTTGGATTTGAAAAACGATAGCAAGTTAAGTACTTCTATGTGGCACTAACACCTCAAAATAGACAAATGGTTGATGTAGCTAGTGTAGGGGACCTCATATTGAAAAATGAAATAGAGGCCTAGAATTTTTTTCAAACTTTAGCTTACAAGTCCTCGCAATGGGACTATTCCAATAAAAGAGAGAGAAATACCCATCCTCAAAAGAAACAAAGCTTATATGAAATAGGAGTGACCTTAGATATGCCATATAAGCTCAACTCCTTGATGGAAGAATGGGCAAGGTGGAAAATATGTTTCATACAATAATTGCTAAACTCTATGCTATAATGGTTGTTAAAGCATCCACTAAACCTTCAGAAGGGATTTGTGCTACTTGCTATAGCCTAGCACATTTAACATCAACTTGTCCATCTGATAGAGAATACATAGATTATCTTTACGAATAAGCAAAAGCTATGAATGCATATTGCAACCCTTGCAATAATCCTTATTCCATGACCTATAATCTAAGATGGGTAGGGCATTCTTGTTATGGTCTAAGAATAGTTACCAGGGAGGTCCATCTATGAACCCCTCACAGAAAACTTTCTTAGGACTTCAGTTCCCAATAGCCATTTGGTTTTTAGTTCCCTCAACAACCAAAGAAACTAACCTTTCCTAGTATGCCTATCCCAAACCCTAATGGCCTTTTGAATTAGGGTCAAGTTCACATATCCAAAGACCCCAGAGCAAGCAAAGTGTATCATTACCCTTAGAAGTGGCTCTCAAGTTGATAACAAAGTTGGGTTACACTTAGGAAACTATAGAGGAGAATAAACCAGCAAAAACATAAGAGAATAAGAAAAGACAAAAATCTCCCTCACCATCTTAGCCTATAGTCGAGGCACCTTATGGACCTAAAGCTCCACGCCCTCAGCTACTAAACAAGGTTAAGAAAGGAACTAATTTCAATGAGATAATGGATGTGTTGAACTATGTTCAAATAAACATTCCTTTGCTCAATGCAATTAAAGACATTCCTTAGTATGACAAGTTTCTTAAAGAACTTTGCACACAAAAGTCCAAGATTACTGTGCAAACAAAAGCCTTCCTCCCCAAGTAGGTGAGCACTTTAATCTAGCACCAGGCCCCTCCTAGGTTTAGAGATCAATGTTGTCCTACCTTTTCTTGTGTTATTGGAAGCCATGCCATTGATAAGGCACTAATAATTTAGGGGCCAGTGTAAATCTGTTGCCATTTTTTGTTTATGAGCAACTAAGGCTTAATGACCTTAAGGCAACCAAAATGACTTTGTAGTTAGCAAATATATTAGTAAAGATTTCACGTAGTGTGGTTGGAGATATTCTAATATAAGTGGACTGGTTTTACATTCTTATAGATTTCATTGTCTTATATACCCAGCCTTTGTCAGACCCTAATAGTTAGATCCCAATAATTATTGGATGATATGAAAGTCAAGCTCAATTTTTTTAATGCCGATCATCAGTACTTAGAAGTAGATGATTCCTATGTAGTTAATTTAATTAGAAGTCTACTTCAAGATGCTAATCCACCATCATATATTATAGACCCACTTTAGGCACATCTAGCGCACTTTAAATGTGATTTGGATATAAACAAGTCCATTGATGAGGTAAATAATCATTTATATGCACTTATAATGGATACCTCCAAATGGGGACCTCTAGTGGAACCACTTCCTCCTTCAAATTCTATCCCACTGCCTTTAGTAGAAAAATCACCTACCTTAGTCCTTAAGCCACTCCTTAAAAATTTAAAATATTCTTGCTTAGGACCAAATAAATCCATATCTGTAACCATACCCTCAGAACTAGATAAAGAACAGGAAGGTAAGCTTCTTCATGTTCTTTGGGAACATAAGAAAGCCTTAAGGTGGACTATAGCGGACATCAAAGGGATTAGCCCTACTGTGTGCATGCATACAATTCATCTAGGGGAAAATGCTAAACCATTTAAGAAAATACAGAGGAAAGTAAACCCTAATATGAAAGAGGTAGTGAGAGACGAAGTGCTAAAACTCCTAGATATTGATGTTATCTACCCTATATTTGACAGCACTTGGGTGAGCCAATTTAGCATGTCCCCAAGAAGTCTAGAGTTACAATAATCCATAATGAGGATAGAGAGTTAGTCTCACTAGCATAACCACCAAGTTGAGAGTTTGTATAGATGATGGAAAACTAAACTTGATCATGAGGAAAGACCACTTTCCTATTTTGTTCATAGACCAAATGTGTGAAAGGTTAGTTGGTCATAGCTATTACTGCTTTCTTGATGGATACTCTGGTTATAGCCAAATCCCCATAACACATGAGGACCAAGAGAAGACTACCTTCACCTGCCCACTGGGGACCTTCGCCTACCATGGTATGCCTTCTGGACTTTGAAATGCTTTAGCTACATTCAAAGGTGTAGGTTGAACATATTTTTGGATTATGTTGTGGAGGTTTTCGGAGGTTCGTATGGACAAATTTTTAGTGTTTGTTTCTTCATTTGATGAATGTTTTTTCCTTGCTAGGTGTTAGGAAAAGAACATAGAGTTAAACCAGGATAAATGCCATTTTATGGTTTAAAATGGTATTGTTCTAGGCCACATCATTTCACACAAAAGCATAGAAGTAGACAAAGCCAAAGTGGATTTGATCTCCAACCTTCCTCCTCCAACGATGGTGAAGGAAATTCACTCATTTTTAGGCCATTCTAGTTTCTATAGACAATTCATCAGGAACTTTAATAAAATTTCTAAGCCCTATGTAATTTACTTATGAAGGGGAAAATTTTGACTTCAATGATGATTGTATGAAAGCTTTTGAGTGCTTAAGTGTTGAATTGATTACAACCAAATTGGAATGCACCATTCAAAATAATGTGTGATGCATTAAACTATGCAATTGGAGCTGTTTTGGGGCAATGTATTGATAAACTTTACCATGTGATACATTATCCTAGCAAGACACTATGATGACCAACTCAATTATTCCAATATAAAAAAATAATTGTGTAATAGTTTTTTTTTTTCTTTCTTTTGAATTAGATAAATTTAGGTCTTACTTTCTAGGATCTAAGGTCATTTGTTTATTCAGACCATGCAGCGATGAAATACCTTCTTTCTAAGAAGGATGCTAAGCCTAAGCTGATCTGCTGGATACTATTACTATAAGAGTTTAACTTAGAAATTGAGGATAAGAAAGGTTCTAAAAATGTTGTATCCAACCACTTGTCTAGGTTAGTTGTGAACTCTACTAGCAAGAATGTAAAAGAAATACTTCTTGATGAACAATTGTTGCACATTTTTTAGTTGCCTTGGTACACTTATATAGTCAATTATCTTCTCACAAGTCAAATGCCTAGTCATTGGTCAAAATAAGATAGAAAAAGATTCATTCTTGAGGTCAACCACTTTACATTGGATGATGCAGGCTTGTTTAATAATGTCTTCATCAAGTAATCAAAAGATGCATATCATATGGTGAATCTCATAAAATCATTTTCTTTGGCCAAGATAATGCACATGGCAGCCATTCAAGTTCTAGAAGGACGGCTACAAAGATTTTACGGTGTGATTATTATTGGTCCAACATTTTCAAGGATTCACATACATACTACATAGAATGTATTAGATGTTAACATTTAGGGAGCATTGGAAAAAGAAATATGATGCCCTTAAACTCAATTCTTATCATTGAGTCTTTTGATGTTTGGGCATTGATTTTATGGAACTTTTTCTTAACTATTTTAGTTATTTGTACATCTTTTTGGGAGTGGACTGTGTCCAAATGGGTATTAGCTTGTAAGAAATTTCTAAAAGAAAATATATTTGCGTGCTTTGGTATACTTAAGGCCATAATTATTAAAAGGGGAAAACATTTTTGCAATAGAATGTTTGAGAACTTAATGAAAAAATATGGTGTTGCCCATAGGTTTGCTACCCCTCATCATCCTAATTAGTGGCAAGTAGAAGTGTCAAATAGGGAGATAAAGCAAATTTTAGAAAACATAGACAATCTAAATAGGAAAGTCTAGTCTTTGAGACTTATTAATGCATTATGGGCCTATCGTAGTACATATAAAATCCCTATAGGCATGTTGCCTTATCGCTTGGTCTATGGAAAGGCCTACCACCTATCAGTAGAACATGAGCATAAAGCATATTAGGCATGCAAGGTCCTCAATCTTAGAACATAGGACTAGTACCATTTGATCTTGAGAGCATACCCATAAGCAATAGTTGAGCACAAGGCCATTAGATATTTTTGGCAAGTGTTTAATTTTGCTTAAAAACCACCCAATTAGTTAACTATGTGTTACAGCTTATAGGGGTAAATTACATGCATTTTTTACCTAATGCAGCGAAGGTTTGTTATTTTGTAGGTCCAGAAGCTAGTACAAGGTAAGAATATGATTTATCATGTTTTTCTAAGATTAAATTAAGGTTTTTTCACTTTTTGTAGGAAGTAAGATGGTGATTTAATGGTCTAAATCGATCGAGATGAAATTGAAGATCAAGATCAAAAGATTGAGTCAAAGCCTCAAAATCATCAATTCAACATACACCAAATGCCAAAATCATCTTGTGGACCAGTAATGGATGTGATTAAAGAGCTAAAGTTGACAAAATTGGGCCCACAAAGTAACCCATGCATCCCAACCACCTTTGCATGGAAGCCACTTAAGCCACCTTAGCCATATAAGCCATGAAAGAAGATGACAAGCTAAAGAATGCAAGCCAAATCACATAAGCCACTCAAACCAAGGATGGAGCCAAGAAAGCTTCCTAAGCCAGCCATGAAGCTTATCCAATGGATCCTTCAAAGTTAGCTACGTAAGCCATCAAGCTAAGATAAATGGAAGGAGAGGACTGGAGGAGATTCAGGAGAGTTATCCATGAGATATTTTGAAGATAATCAAGGAAAATCTAATGGAATAAGAAGGCACGTGGACCAATGGGATAAGAGAATTTAATTTTTAGTGTTTTTCTCACTTTTACCAACTTTTTTCTTAATTTCTACCACATTGTTAAGATGCACTGGGCATTTGTAAAACTCTATCTTATTCCACTTCTTAGGAAACTTCCCAACCAACTAAACCTCTCTACCTAACACCCTCCATGTCTTTCCCAACCATTCCCCACCCACTTTCCAAAAACAAAGAGGTGCCAACGACTTTGGAGGGGGAATACGCCCCTTCCTAAAAGGGTGGCATCTCCCACCAATGACACCCCTAGATTTTCATGAAAATTTTTCACATTTATATTCAAACCTCTAAATTCTAAAATACAAAAATAGCGGATGATTTTTCTTTGAAATTCATTTTCCCAAAAACCCGGATGTTACTTTCAAGCTCACACTATACATACATACATACATACATACATACATACATACATACATACATACATACATACATACATACATACATACATACATACATAGTTTTCTAGAAGAAAGAAATTCATTTCATAAAACATGACCCATCTAGTGGTTCACTTGTACAACCCTTATAACATTATATTAAATGTCCAATATCACAATTCAAATGATTAACTACACAATACAAAATCTTTAATAAAATATATACCAAAGAGCAGAAGTATGGTTACTGGATTCCTCTTGTCCTGTGCATCGTCTTCTGTCTATCTATATCTGAGATATTGTAAACATAAAACATTTGCAATATCTCAGTAAGTTATGCTTGGTAGGGGAGTTTAAGAAGCATGTTAAATTTAATTATGAATTCGTTAATTTGCATTATTCAAAATATTCATTCTCGTAACATTATATTGACTTGAATTTACAATACGTGTCATAATTCATTACTTAATTGTTAAACCATTCATTAACATGTTTTATAATATAATAATCAATTGATAATCAAATAGTAGCATGTTTCATAAATATCAGTAATCCATTAATAAATCAAGTATCGACAATTATCCTTTATCATTTAAATAAGATAATCCAATTCCATAAACCATACTCTACATAATTGTTCTAACCTTGCTTATACCCTTATGAAAACTTATATGAAACTATGCCCTCAATCATATACATATAGCATTAATCCACATATATGGAAAATTTTAAAAGTCGTACAAAATTATGAATATACTCAATAAGTCCCCTAATCTACATTCCCATACTGTACTAGGTTTCAAAATCATACCCCTCCTCATGTGGGGTTCATAATCATTTAGCCTCTGCTAGTGTATCAATATAATCCTCATGCCCCTCACTATATAGGGTCTTCAATCCTCCAGCCACTATTGGAAAAACTATATAAGGCATATCATTATGCCATATCATATAAGGCATCTCAGAATGCCATCATATAAGCATCATAGTGCATCAAATATAAGGACTACTATGCATGTAGTCAGAATCTGTACACCGTGCCCAGATAACTACTCAATAATCCACCTATACCATCCTCGGTGGAAATCACAATATCCATGTCCATATGGGAGGACCATGGCTGTCATAGTGGTAGGCTTCTCATAATTGCCTCACCCAACTTTTAGCAACACATAGTGCTTGGTATCCATAACATAATAAATTTCGAAGAGCAGGTGGCCAAGCCCTCATAACTCTCCTAACATAGCATTCCAAGGCCTACGCTTGTCTAAAAAAAACTCTCAGGCCTCCATGCCTATATGTAAAATAATCATAATAGCAGGCAATTTGCCTGTTCATATATTCCATAACAAGAATAATATCCTCACTTATTTGGTGATAATCCACCAAGGATGTAACCTATAAACCTAGACTCATACATCATCAATGCTAACATAGTACCCATGTACCATAAACATAATTTTACAATTCACATACATGATGTACAAGATATAAGCACCAATTATAACATGCAATTCTTTTAATTAACATTATTTTCATCATTACAATTTAAAGTTTGTCGAATATCAATCATACAATTTTAGTTTCATAACATCTATAATCAGAAATAAGATCATGTTTAGAATAAGCATCTTATTACTTATACATGCTGTCTTAAATTTCAACCTACCTCGTGTGACGCATTCACTGGATTCCATTAGCTTTAATTGCCCTCTTCACCATGATCGACCACACACATCAATCTTATTCAAGTAATTAAATTAAGATAGAATGCACACAACTACTACATCAACAAAAATAACAAAACATGTTTTAGGAAAAGCAACTTGCCTTATCCCCTCTATTGTAAGCTTTATTGCAATACCAAAGGCTTTTATGCTAACAACCATCAGTGAACCCATCAAAGAATAGATGTCCAAGTAAATTTCTCCTTCCTCTAATTCCCTTTCTTCTATTCACTTTACTTCAACCCCATACTCATTGTCCTCAATCAAAACATGACAAATCTTCCTCTTATTCTCATTACCATTCTTTCAATACATTTGTAGTTGAAGCTGATCCCCTGGATATTTTGATGAATCCAAAATCCTTGCTTATATGATGAGACTGTAATGGCACAATATCCGCTGCTTGGTGGCCATCTTTGCCCTTCCATTTCTTAAAACCATTGTTCAACCACTTCTTGGGTGTCAATTCCATCATTGAGAGGCTAGAAAAACTAATAATCCTTGGAGGCGACAAATCTATTCTTTCCTAATCATCTTGATCAGAAACCGCAATGTTCTAGTGGCAAATCTTTGTGCTAGCACTGGCCATCCTTCTACACCCATGATGCAACCTATGCACCTACTCTTCCTGGGCATTTGACAGATCCAAATCAACCAAATGGGATGACTGCTTCAAACCATCAGAAACTGGGTCAACAACTAAAGACATGGACTTTGCTTCTTCACCCTTATTGGCAGTAACCACATCGCCACTAGGTTGATGTCCAATTAAGAACAACGCAAACTCATCACTTTCTCCTTGGTCCAATCTAACCCACGGAAGCATTGTCTTCCCATCCTGAAGAGTCAAAGTCCTCATCAAGTTTTCAATATATTCAATCTAGTTATTGATTGCCATGAGCAGGTTTTGGATCAAACAGCTCACTCAAATTCCTCTAGCTTCCATTTTGCCATGCCAAGTACAGTATGAAGCTCCCTATGAAGCTCGTCAGAATATGTGGAGAGATCGAAAAAGTCTTTTCTTAAATGGATCCATCTTCTATAAGCAGATTCCATCCTATCAGTCGATTCCTAAACTTCTTTTGTTGTAAGAAAAAAAGAAGGATCTTTTTCCCATTGATCTAAATTAGAAGTCATTTGTTTTGTTTCTACAATTAGAGAATCAGAAAATGTGAAGAAAAAAAAATCAAAGGGAACCCTAATGGTAGGAAAATCATAGGCGAAGGAAAGAGAAGAAACTTTTTCCCTCTTTCACATGGATTGTCCAAAGCCACGAGTAGGTTTTGGGTTTGTTGCATTGACTAGAGAAAAGGGCGCCAAGGAATTTAAACATAGAAAGCCTGTTAGGAAAGGGAAGGAAAGGGGGAGGTGTGTGGCTAGAGAAAATGGGTTTGTTGTGGAGAGAGTTTTTTTTGGAGAGGATTGATCAGATGAAAAAAAATATCGGGGAGATAGAGGAAAAATGGGTTCGGACATTGCTTGGGGATGCCAGAGTCAATGGGAATCTACGTCTCTTGGGGAAGCTAAAAACCATGGGTGTTTGCCGGTGACTCTGTAGTGTGAAAACAAGATAGGGGTTTTTGATTGGGCCCGAATTGATGAGGATGGTGGATTCCATGGGGAAAGGAGTGAGCTTCTCAGTGAAAGGCAGCCCAGGTGACAGGACATGGGGAAGATGGTGGGACGATGACATCGAGTTGCCGGCATCAATTTTGTTTTGGTCTGTCGGGTTTTGTCAAGTATTGGAAACATATCTGTTTTACTCAAGTGGCGGGTGCTGTTATCAAATGTGCTGCCCCCTTTTTTGTTATTTTCATTTTGTTTCATTTTATTTATTTTAATGTTTAATAATGATGTCCCTGCTCTCCTAAGGCCCACTTAGTGAAATTACAAAAATACCCTTTTGTAAGAAAATTACCATTTATTCGTTTGATCTCCGATTTTAGCAAACTTAGTGTCGTTGAAATCATATTGACAAGTAGAATATAGATTTGATGATTTAAAATCCAAGTTATAGGTTTCTTTTCTTTTTTTTTTAAATCTAAACTTTTAATTACCAAAATGCCCTTGATTTGAAGTCCCATAACTTCCTCATCCGGACTCCGTTTTTAGTGTTCTTTGAGTTGTTGGATTCCATTTTCTAAGTACAATATAATTACTTATATTTTAGTTTCTGATTTTAATTCCATAAAAAGTTATTCTCCTAGAAAACTCATACCTCAATCAGGCAATAGTAAAATTTTGGGGTCGTTACACAACCTATTCCCCTCCTTAAGGCAGGCACCCCCTTCCACACTTTCCTATTTGATGTCTACCATTTTCCCCCATCCTAGCCACTCAATTTGAAATATTTTAATCCACACCACACCTTAGTGTTGGGGTACCCTAGGAAAAATAGGAGAAGACTTATAAAAACCATCCAAACTTAAGCAAAAGGGATGTGCTTCTCAACTTAGGAAAAAGACTTCTCCTCCTTTGGAAGGGGGCACCCACTTCCTTCGACCCACTTTTCTTCTTTTGCTTGTTGTTATGCGGGGTCTTTGAGGTGCTACCACTTTCTTCAAAGGTGTGTGCTTCTTCCTCAAGTGTTCAACCTAGGATTTTTGGGGGTTTTGATTCATCTTTGAAGGTTGGTTAGCTTCCTTAATATCTTTCCTTGAATTTACTTTTTTTCATGTTAGTTTGCCTTGTTTTCCTTTATCTTTCCTGGCTTTTAAACTAAGACTCAAGGCTGGTTTTCCCTTGAAGTGACATCCAAGGGAAGTCAAGTTGAATCTAGTTTTGCTCTTTACCCTTCATTGCATCTTTCTTCTCTTTTAGTGCTCTTGATTTTCTAGGTTTGGTTGCTTAAGTTCCATTGGTTGTTGTCTTAGTTTTCCATATAATTTTCCCTTTATTTGAAGCATACTTGTTCATGAGAAATTTGTGGAACATTGAAGGAAGAAGCCCAATTAGATGGTTAGACAGCTTAGTTAATATTAGAATGGATTGCATGCTTAGGTTTCCAAAGTAGTTGATTAAATCTACTCCTGTCCAATGAATCATGTATATCATTCCATGGTTACATGTATGTTGTTTAGGTAGTTTTCCTTTCATTGTTGCTAGTGATAGCTTTCATTTATTTCTCTTATTTAGTTATAGTTAGATTCCATTATTTTTTTTATTTTAGTTAGTTGGAAAGTAATTAATTTGTCATGATTATTAATATAGTTGAATTGGTTGGTTACTTTTCATAGTTTGTGTGATTAGGAAAGTACTTTGTTAAAGCATGTTTCCCTTAAATTAGTTGTTAATTTTATGTTTAGGAAAGCTAGTCTAGGAAAATTAATAAATTGCATTTTAGGAAAGTTTTAATTTAGAAAGTACATGTTTTCAAAAAGTTTTCAATTTAGCATGTTTCTTCTTTTTGCTTGGTTTCCAATTTCATGTGTTAATTTCCATTCTTAGTTGAGGACAAAAATCACTTCAATTTTGGATACATTAGATAGTCTAAAGTAGGGACCACTAGCATCACATTAGTTCAACTCCCCATGGGATTGACCTCACTAGCTTACCACATTGCAAATGATTAGTGTGCTTGCGAGTTTTATTTAAAAGAATAACAAGTTTTTGGAACCATTATAGGGGAGGTTCAACAAATTGTGTAGTGTTCAACACTTTAGGTTATTTTCCTATAGTCTAGGTTTAGGATGCATTAGATTAGGGTTTTTACTTTATTTTTGCATATATTTGCTATTTTCCTCATATTGACCATATTTCTTTGATTTTTGTGTGAGGAATATTGGCAAAGGAGCAACGACGATCCTATGGACCAAGGCTTTATCATCTTAGATTTGATTTTATTGCTTTCTTACATTAGGGTTGGAGTGAAATTTGAAGTGAGGCCCATTGTAAATTGTAATTTCCTTATTATTTAATTTGAAATGGGTTGTAATAATATAGGGAAGTATGGGGTTGGTGGCTCACACTTGATCATCATTGGACCCCTCATTGTATCTCTCAATCAAATTTTAATTTTTAGGATAATTTACATTTAGTATAAATTTGCATATGGATGTTAGTATAATTCATATAGATTAGGACCATTTATTGATAATTGTTTCATATTTACTTAGGATTGTTTCATTAGAGCACCTATTTAACCTTGGTTGGATAACATATCGGTTGCATTAGTTTTCTTTTGTATTACACTGCATATTTATAAGATAAGGATTATATTTCATCACCAGTTTCTTGGCCCACCTAAGAATCAATCAATATCCTGACATGCCATGATCCCAACCCTTGAATTTAAATTTCAATTCAAGTAGAAAGAGACTTAGGTATTGAGCTCATAGGACCCTTTTATAAGGATGCAATTTATTATCACTCTAGTAGCTTCTGAGCACTATGGTTATTGTAGATGTTTTAAAATCTAAGTGATTTTCTCATGCCTTTTGTTGATGTTACTTGAGGTCTAAATGCCTTCTAATAGAGGATTATATTAATCACTTTTGAGAAGAACCTTACTAGAAAAGGGAGTCAAATTTGGACAAAAGTAGCTATTTAGATTTAGGTCCAAGAAGCTACTACCTATGTACTAAGCAAAGATAATCAAAATGTGGCTCGATTAGTGGTTACTAGGATTTGATTGTGCATCATGTAGAGTTAGAGTTAGCATTTAGATTAGGGGATTTAGTATAGGATAGTTTATGTAAGGGCACTGATCTTAGAACCTAGAGTTAACATCTTTCAACCTAGAGATACAACACAACCTAAACCAAGTTCCTATCCTCATGGCTGAATCACTAACAGAAGTCGAGTGTAAAGCAATTAGAGATTTATATGGGCCAATACAACTCAACCACCCATCTTGCATAGCTTTAACTCCTACAAATGCAGACCACTTTGAGTTAAAACTGAGAGTCATACAATTGCTCCATGCCTTTTATGCCGAAACTGAGAAGACCCCTTCCTATATACCATGAACTTCCTTGATATTTGTGCCACATTCAAGTTCAAATTTTTTTTGAACGATTCTATTAGGCTTAGGCTATTCTTATTCTCTCTCAAGGATAAAGCTAAGTCATAGTTGAATTCCTTGGAGGTAGGTTCCATCAATACATGGGACTAATTGTTTAGAAAGTTTTTGAACAAGTTCTTCTTTGTTCATAAAACAAATGTCCATCATCGTGAAATTATTAATTTCGAACAACGGGATAATGAATAATATTACGAATGTTGGGAATGGTGGAATGAATTGCTGTAGAAATGCCCACATCATGGATTTGAAAATGGAAGAGTGTTCAATACTTCTATGAGGCATTGACACCTCAAAATGGATAAATGATAGATACAATGAGTGGAGGGACCCTCATGCTAAAGGATGATAGTGAGGCTTAGGAGTCCTTTCAAGGTTTAGTAGATAATTCCTACCAATGGGATTATTCAAATAGAAGAGAGAGAAAAACCCAGCCCACCAAAAAGGGGGGGGCCTCTATGAGATAGGAGTGCATACTTATCTATCCCATAAACTCAACTCTATACGAGCAAGAATAGACAAGTGCAATGGTAGAGCAGATAAACTTGAAACTATGTTTCAATCCTTTATGGTTACCTCTTCCCTTAAACCTCCATAAGCGGTTTGTGCTATGTGTTCTAGCCTTCCCATATAACCATAGCCTAGACACAACCTGTTTTCTAAGACCTACAACCTAGGATGGCCTAGGCATCCCAACTTTTCCTAATCGAATAACTACCAAGGGGGACAATCTATGAACCCCTAACCCAAAACCTTCCTCATAAAGCTACAATTCCCTATAGGTACTTAGGTTCTAATAACCTTAGGGACAAAAGAAACCATCTTTTGATGAAAACATTTAGACCATTCTTTAAATTTTTTAAAAAGAAAATGATGACACTAAAAAGGCCTTACACTAGATGCAAAATGATAGTAGAAATTCAGCCCACGTTAACTCTCAAGCCATAGACACCAAATGCAGGTAAGTCAATTATCAGCTAAACTATATAATAGAGGAAAGGGTCAGTTCCCTAATCAACCCATCCATAACCCAAAGGGCCAATTTGAGATAGGGTCAAGTTCTGAAAACATGAAACCTCATGAGCATGCTAAGTCTATAACCAACCTTAGGAGCAATCATCAAATTGATAACAAAGTATGCAAGCTAAGGAAAGTGGAGAGGAGAAAGAAGCAACCAAAACATAGAAGAAAGAGAAAAGACAGAAAAACCCTATATAACCTATAATGGAGGCACCCTAGTATTGAACAGGGCTAGAAAGGGAAAAAAACTTCAACAAGTTAATGGAGGTATTTAAACATGTCCCAATCAATATTCCATTTCTCAATGCAATTAAAGACTTCCCCTCCTATGCCAAGTTCATAAAAGAGCTTTTCATGAAAAAAAGAAAGTTAAATGTACAAAAGAAAACTTTCCTCACCAAGCAAGTAACCTCTTTGATTAAACACAAGATCCCACCAAAGTTTAAAGACCCTTGGTGTCCTACCAATTCCTTTGTTATTGGAGATCATATCATAGATATAGCATTACTTGACCTAGGGGCGAGAGTTAAATTGTTGCCATACTCTATTTATGAGCAACCAAGACTTGGTGAGTTAAAACTAACCACAACCATGGTGTAATTAGTAGATAGAACTATCAAGATACCATGTGGTTTGGTTGAAGATGTCTTGATACAGGTGGACCACTTCTATTACCCATTTGATTTCATTGCATAGGACACCTAACCTGTATCTGATCCCAGTCGTTAGATTCTGGTCATCCTTTGATGTCCATTTTTGGCAACATCTAATGCCACTATTAACTGTGGGCATGATGTAATCAAATTGTCATTTGACAACATGAAAGTTAAGCTAAGTGTCTTTAACACTAATAAACAACATTTAGACCTCGATGATTCTTGTGATGTTAATTTGATTGAGAGACATTCAACAACCACTGTCCATCTCCGACCCACTAGAGGCTTGTCTCTTGCACTTTAATGGAGAATTTAAATTAGACAAGTCTATCAAGGAGGTAAACAATCTTTTGGAGGCTGCTCCAATCATGGATACCTCGAAGTGGGGTCCTTATGTGCAACCACTCCCATCTTATGAATCTGTCCCCATACCCACAATAGTGCTACACCATCTCTGGACCTAAAACCCTTGCTTGACAACTTGAAATATTTCTACCTAGGCCCAAATGACATCTTACATATGACAATAACTTCAAATTTAGATAATGGACATGTGGGTAAGCTTTTAGATGTCCTTAAAGAACAATAAAACTACTCTATGGTGGAAGATAGTAGACCAAAAAGGGATTAGTCCACCTATTTGCATGCATCAGATACACCTAGAAGAAAATGCAAAACCTTTAGTAAAACTCAAAGATGACTTAATTCCAACATGAAGGACATGGATAGAAATGAAGTCCCAAGGCTTCTAGATGTTAGAGTTATATATCCTATCTCTGACAGTACTTGGTCATCCCCATTCAGGTTATACTCAAGAAATTTAAGGTCACAATAGTAAAAAATGAGGATAATGAGTTAGTACCTACCCGCATGACCACAGGGTGGAGAGTTTGCATTAATTATAAAAAATTTAACGTGGTCATGAAGAAAGATCACTTTCCTACACCCTTCATTAACCAAATGCTAGAGAGGTTAGGTAGACATAGTTATTACTATTTTCCAGATGGATATTCTGGTTGTAGCTAGATTCCTATAGCACCAGAGGATCCGGTCAAGACCATCTTCACTTGCCCTTTTAGAACCTTTTCTTATCGATGTATGCCTTTTGGGCTTAGTAGAGCTCCAGCTACATTTTAAAGGTGTATTTTAACCATTTTCTCTGATATGGTAGAAAGGTCTCTTGAGGTGTTTATGGATGACTTCCCAATATTTGGGTCATCATTTGATGAGTGCTTGCACCACTTAAAGTTAGTTCTAATAAGGTGAAAATTCTTGTTTTAAATTAGGAAAAGTGCCATTTTATGGTATAAAGTGGGATAGTTTTAGGCCACATAATATCACCAAATGGGATAGAAGTTCGTAAGGAAAAAGTGGATTTAATAGCCAACCTTCCTCCACCAAGGAAGGTGAAAGAGATCCACTCTTTAGGATGTGCTGGCTTTTACAGACCCGTCATCAAGGATTTTAGCAAAATTGCCATGCCCCTATTAATTTACTTACAAAGGAGGCCATTTTTGACTTTGATGATGATTGTAAGATAGCATTTGAGAAACTCAAGGCTAAGTTGACTTATGGACCCATTATTCAACCACCAGATTGGAATGCACCATTTGAGATAATGTGTGATGTGTCAGATTATGCCATTGGAGCTATTTTAGGGTAGCACATCGATAAACTTCCCCATGTAATATATTATTCAACCATAAAGAAAGAGTTGTTAGCTATAGTGTTTGCTTTGGATAAGTTTGGACTTTACTTATTAGGGTCTAATGTTATAGTGTACTTGAAAAATGCAACTTTAATGTACCTCCTTTCCAAAAAGGATGTGAAACCTAGGTTGATCTGTTGGACAAGAAAGGTTTCAGAAATGTTGTAGAAAACCACTTATCCAAACTAGTGGTGGAGCATATGAGCAATCACATGCCTATAACTAAATCCTTCTAAGATGAACAGTTATTACATATTTCCCAGTTCCTTGGTACGATGATATTATTAATTATCTTATTACAAGACAAATGTCTAATCATTGGATCAAACAAGATAAAAAGAGATTTTTGACTGAGGTCAAATGTTTTACTTGGGACGACCCATACTTATTCAAGTACTGTCCCGATCCAATGATTAGGAGATGCATACCAGATAGTGAACATAATTAAATCATCTCCTTTGGTCATGATCATGCATGTGGGAGGCATTTTAGTTGGAGAAAGACAATTGCAAAAATTTTATAGTTAGGTTTTTATTGGCCTACCAAATTTAAGGATGCACATGCTTACAACATAACATATGTGAGGTGTCAAAGATTAGGTAGGTTAGGAAGGATACATATGATACCCTTAAACCCAATACTTATTGAAAAGCCATTTGATGTTTGAGGCATAAATTTCATGGGACCCTTTCCTAATTCTTTTGGAAATCTTTATATCCTAGTAGGAGTGGACTACTTGTCCAAGTGGGTGGAGGTTATATCTTGCAAATCCAATGACCACAAAGTCATGGTATTCTTAAAAGAAAATATCTTTGCAAGGTTTGGTACTCCAAGAGACATAATAAGTGATGGGGGAAAACACTTTAACAAAGTATTTGAAAATTTAATGAAAAAGTATGGTGTCAATAATAGAATAACTACCCATACCATCCTTAGACCTGTGGCTAAGTAGAGGTATCCAATAGGGAGATAAAGAGGATTCTAGAGAAGATAGTCAATCCAAGTAGGAAGATTGGTCTATGAGACTCAATGATGCTTTGTGGGCTTATCATACTGCATATAGAACCGCTATTAGAATGTCACCTTACCGCTTGGTCTATAGAAAGGCTTGCCACTTACCAGTATAGATAGAGCACAATGCATATTTGGTTATCAAAAAGCTCAAATTTGACTTCGATTCTGCCAGGACCCATTAGAAACTCCAACTCAATGAGTTGGAAGAATTGAGGAAAGATGCATATGACTGTGCATGATTATACAAAGACTATATGAAGGTTGCACATGATTGCCAAATCTTAAGAAAATCCTTCACACTTGGATAAAAGGTCTAATTGTATAACTCTAGATTACATCTCTTCTTAGGAAAACTCAGATCTAGATAGACCAAACCTTATATGATACTCACAATCTATCCTCATGGGCCATTGAGACTGAGAAGGATGGAGAAATTCAAATAGTCAATGGTTAGAGGTAAAACATTTCCTAGAGATACCGAATCATGAGATTAATAAGATAATATTAGAGGCATCTCAATATTATGGCCCAACTAGGATTACCACTCCTATAACCCTTGTAGCATCATTGCACTCATCATTATGTCTAGCTAAAGATGTAAAACTTAGACCTCCCTAGGTGGCAACCTAGAGTTTTTTTTTTAAATCTCTATCTTTTACATCTTTCCATATAGGATCCTATGTTTTCAACACATTAAGGATAATGTTTATTCAATTTGGGTGGGATAGATGCATATAAGGATTTTAAATTTTCTTGAGCTTTAATTAAATTTTTTGGAAGCGGTGCCTTACTATGATGAAAAGTGGATGTTCAAATTTTAGTAATTCTAATGTTTTCACCTCCTAATGGGAGTCTATATGATTAGTTTTGCATATTATTCATGTGTTGAAGCATTTTATAAAAGTTAATTCTTAGAAACCATTTACATAGCACATAGTCAAGACTAATAGAGAGGTATGACTTACAGACCCGAAAGAAAATCAGTGGAGACCTATAACCATGTAAGTTCAAAGACTATCTTCTTTCAAATAGTAATTAGTAATTCTAAAATTTTCTTTTCATACATAACTTAGTGTGATCTTGTTATACTTGTTTTGATTAATTATCAAGAATAAATAGGAGTAATAGCTTTATTTCCAAAAAAATTATTGAATCTGATAGGATTTAGCAAACTTATGAAATGATATTGGCCATCCTTGTTCAACCTAGAGACATAAAGCCTACCCAATATATATATACCACTAGTTAGCCCTTTGAGCCTACTATTAAGCCTTTGTTTCTTAACCCCAATCACTTTAACCCAAAAGAATTAGTAAAATAAATAACCATCACCCATTTTAAAATGAGTAGAGTTACTAGAAAGTTCAAAAGATGAAAAAAAGTCAAAGAAGTGAGAAATTTAGCAGTCTTTATTCCAAAGAATCCAAAAGAAAAGAAAAAATGAGAAGAAAAATCACAAAAAGAAGAGAAAAAGTATAAGGAAAGAATGCAAATGAAATTCGATTCAACAAACCAAAAAAAATGTCCTAACAATTATTCTTTGAAGACTTCTACTCAATTTGACCCTTTGAAATCCTTGTGCCATTCTTTTTAGAACTGTACCCAAGCCTACACTTTTTCCTAATTAAAGACTTGTGGATCTTAGGTGGAACATAGCCTTAAAGAGGATATGAAAAGGATTTAAGGTAAACATCCCCTACTATTCTTTGTGATAACATCCACTCTTATGGATCACTTTCTTTTGTCTCTTTAGCACTTCAAAATTTATGTGAACCATTAGCTTTGTTGAATGTGGTCACATAATGAGAGAAATATGTTTAAACCCTTATCTAAGAGCTTCGTTTCTAAGAGTATACCTGTGAGAATATGAGGTTAGGATATATTTCCAGTGGAATTTAAGCATATCCAATTAGAAGTCATGAATTAAATGCTCGCACACTCATGTGCACTCTGAGAAATAATTAGAATGAAATGTCTTTAAAATGGGTATGATTTGTAAAATTGTCAATCTTCTTCATTAAGTTGTGAAAAACTAGTAAAGTGTTGATGAATGAAGATACTGTAAGATGAAATAGGGGACTCAAACTTAAGGGAATTTTATGGGCATATTCACTACAAACCCTCATGAGGTCTAACTCTTCCACTATGGGTAACCTAGGGCTTTGAGGGCTTGTGTGTATGTTTTAAATGCAATCGTGAGTAGCTACGAAAGTGGCATTTTTGTACCAATTTTTGTAAATGATTTTTTATGTGTTTTACTTGGGACTAGAAAAATGTAGGTTAGGGGGTGTGATAAGTGTTTAATTTTTCATAAAACCATCCAATTAATTACTCATGTGCTACAACATATAGGGGTGAATTAGGTTTTTTAGACCAAAATTTGTAATACATGCATTTTTGACTTGATGAAGCAAAAGTCTGTTATTTTGTAGGTCCAAAAGATAGTCTAAGGTAATTATGTGATTAATCATATTTTTATAGGATTTAATTAGTTTTTTTTATACTTTTTGTAGGCAGTAAGATGGCGATCCAATGGCCAAGATTGTTCGGGATGAAATTGAAGATCAAGCTCAAAAGATTGAGTCAAAGCCTCAAAATCATCATTTTAACATACACCAAAGGGCAAGATCATCTTATGGACTAGTAATGGATACAATTAAAGGAGCTAAAGATGGTAAATGGGCCCATGAAGTAACCCATGCATTCCTACCACCATTACATGGAAGCCACTTAAGCCATATAAGTCATGGAAGAACATGGCAAGCTAAGGAATTCAAGCCAAACCATACAAAACCACTAAAGCTAAGAGATGGAGCCAAGAAAGCTGCCTAAGCTAGTTATGAAGCTTAGCCAATGGAGCCTTCAAAGTTAGCCATCTAAGCCTTCAAACTAAGCTAAATGGAAGGCTAGGATTGGAGGAGATTTAAGAGAGCTATCCATGAGATAATTTGATGGTAATTATGTGAAAATCTATTATAATAAGAAGTAATGCGATAAGAGCATTCAATTTTTAGTTTTTTCTCTCTTTTCCCTACTTTTTCATTAATTTCCACCTCACCCTTAAGATGCACTGCGAATTTCCAAAACTTTATCTCATTCCACTTCTTAGGAAACTTCCCAACCAACCATATCTCTCCACCTCTTTCCCAACCATTCCCCACCCACTTTCCTATGACAAAGAGGTTTCAAATATATTGGAAGGGGGACTACACCCCATTCTGAAAAGGGGGCATCTCCCACCTAATACCCTCCTTAAGGCAGCCACACCCTTTCACACTTTCATATTTGATATCTTCCAATTTCCCCCATCCTAGCCATTCAATTTGACATATTTTAATCCACACCACACCTTAGTATTGGGGTACCCTAAGAAAATAGGATAAGACTTATAAAACCAGCCAAACTTAAGCAAAAGAAATACACTTCTCAACTTAGGAAAAGATTCTCATCTGTTGGAAGGATATGCCCACTTCCTTCAGCCCAGTTTTCTTCTTGTTCTTATTGTTTTGTGGAGTCTTTGGGTTGCTACCACTTCCTTCAAAGGTGTCTGCTTCTTCCTCTAGTGTTCAACCTAAGATTTTGGGTTTTGATTCATCTTTGAAGGTTGGTTAGCTTCCTTATTCTCTTTGCAGCAATTTACTTCTTTTCATGTTAGTTTGCATTGTTTTCCTTTATCTTTCCATGATTTTAAACTAAGATTCAAGGCTGGTTTTCCCTTGGAGTGACAACCAAGTGAAAACATCTTGAATCTAGTTTTACTCTTTACCTTTCATTGCATCTTTGTTCTCTTTCAACCCTCTTGATTTTTCATCTTTGGTTGCTTAAGTTCCAATGGTTGTTGCCTTAGTTTTCCATAGGATTTTTCCTTGATTTCAAGCATACTTGTTCATGAGCGACTGTTGAAACAATTTAAGAAGAAATTGGCTTGTAATTAAGGAGTGATTAAGAATAAATGAGCATCACCACAATAGCATTTAAAATTTTGATTTGGATTACATGTATGGAGTATTAGGTTGATAAAATTTTGATTTAATTTAATGAAATTAGTTGGAAATTTCAATACATGTTTATATCTATCAGTCAATTATGTTTGTTATTGAATGTTTGAATGCATCAAAAGTTATCAATTCCATGTTTTACATATTCTATTCATTCAATGTTTCAATTACCTTACTACTGGAATTTTTTTGCTTGAATGGTTTATGCTAATTTCCAGCACCATACAATCATGTTCACTTGTTTTTTCAAGAGCCAAATTAGATTGTTAGATAGCTTAGTTAATATTAGAAATAGATTGCATGCTTAGGTTGCCAAAGTAGGTAATTAAATCTACTCCTATCCAATGAATCTTGCATATCATTCCATGATTACATGTATGTTCTTTGGATAGTTTTCCTTTCATTGCTTTTAGTGATTGCTTTCATTTATTTCTCTTGTTTAGTTATAGTTAGATTCCATTAGTTTCTATCTTAGTTAGTTGGAAAGTAATTAATTTTTTCACACTTGTTAAAATAGCTAAATTGGTTGTTTACTTTTCTTAGGAATGTTTTAATTTAGGAAAGTTTTTAATTGGGTAAGTTATAAAATTAGAAGTTTCTATTTTAGAAATTTTAATTTTAGAAAGTGCATGTTTTAAGAAATTTTTTGATTTAACATGTTTCTTGTTTTGGCTTAGTTTCCAATTTCATTTGTTAATTTCCATTCTTAGTTAAGGAAAAAAATAACCTGAATTTTGGCTAGTATAGATAGTTTAATGTAGAGACCACTAGCATCATATTAGTTCAACTCCTCATGGGATCGACCTCACTAGTTTACTATATTGCAAACGATTCATGTGCTTGCGAGTTTTATTTAAAACAACAATTTTTATGCACCACTCCACCTAAATAGTCCATCATACATCTCCTTATAATCCACCAATGCCAACCACTTTGAACTTAAACTTGTAGTCATATAGTTACTCTCAACATTATATGGTAGAGAGAGAGAGAGAGAGAGAGAGAGAGAGAGAGAGAGAGAGAGAGAGAGAGAGAGAGAGAGAGAGAGAGAGAGAGAGAGAGAGAGAGAGAGAGAGAGAGAGAGAGAGAGAGAGAGAGAGAGGATTCACACCTACATATTAAGGAATTACTTGATAAATGCACTACATTCAAATTCTGAAACGCTTTGGATGCTTCTATTAAGACTCATCCCTTCTCCTTTCTCATTGAAAGATAAGGCTCAATCTTTGCTAAATTCTTTACAAGTCAGTTCCACTACCACATGGGACCAGTTGTTTAGGAAGTTTTAGAGCAAATTCTTCTCGATCCATAAAACCAATGTCCTTCATACCGAGATTGTTAACTTCCAAGAAAGGGATGATGAACAATATTGTGATTGATAGGAAAGGTGGAATGAATTGCTACATAAGTGTTCCCACAATGGATTTGAAAAATAGTAGCAAGTTCAGTACTTTTATGAGGCTTTAACACCACAAAATAAAAAAATGGTAGATGTAGCTCGTGGAGGAGCCTTCATACTAAAAAATGAAACCAAAGCCTAGGATTTTTTTCAAAATTTAGCTGATAACTCCCAATGAAGGGATTATTCTAATAGGAGGGAGAAACACTGAATTTTCAAAGAAAGGAGGCATGTATGAAATAGGAGTGACCATAGATATATTCTATAAGCTTGACTCTATGATTGAGATAATGGGCAAGTTTGAAACATTGGGTGGGAGAGTGGACAAACTTAAAAATATGTTTCTAACCTTCATCACTGCCATTACATCCACTATGCCTCAGCTAGAAGTTTGTGCTATTTGTTCTAGCCCAGCACATTTAACCACAACATATCCATTGAATAGAGTGTATAATCAATATCTTCTAGAACAAATGAATGCCATGAATGCATATCACAACCCCATCAATAACCCTTACTTTGAGATCTATAATCAAGGATGGGCTAGGGATCCTCACTTATCAAGGTAGAAGAATAATTACTAGTGAGGATCATCTGTAAACCCCCAACACAGAACTTTCCTAGTGCTTCAGTTCCGCAACACCCACCTAGTTTTCAGCTCCTTTAACAAAAAAAAAAAAAAAGCATTTGAGAAAAAATTGTAGTTGCTCATAGAAAGATCCTTAAAAGAAAATGAAGAGACCAACAAGGCCCCACATCAATTGCAAAATGATAGTCAATAGTCTACCAATGTCAACTTTTAAGCTATTGCTAAGTTAAAAATGCAAATGAGCCAGTTGTTAGCTACTTTAAATGATAGAAGAGAGCAACAGTTTCCTAGTTAGCCAAATACAAATCCTAAGGTCCAATTTGAGATAGGTCTTGTTCACATACCTAAAATTCTCATGTGAGCAAGCAAAGTCCATAACAACCCTTAAAAGTGACCACCATGTTGATAATAAAGTAGGGAAAATTGAGAAAACTCAAAGGAGAAGGAACCAATTAAAACTTAAGAGAAGGAGAAGATACATAAATTGTGGAGGCACCCTATGTGGCTTAGGCTCCATTTGCTCAATTACTCAACAAGGCTAAGAATATACCATTAATGGATGTATTCAATCATATGAAAATTAATATACCATTACTTAATGCTATTAACGATATTCCCACTTAGGCCAAGTTTCTTAAAGAGCTTTGCACAAAAAAGCGAAAGCTTAATGAGCCAAAAAAAAGCCTATAGGTGAGCTCTTTGATTCAATGCCAGACCACCCCTGCATTTAGAGACCCAGGATGTCCTACCATATCTTATGTTATTGGAGATCATATCATCAATAGGGCATTACTTAATTTAGAGGCTAGTGTCAATTTGTTGCCATATTGTGTCTATGAGCAATTGAGGCTCGGTGATCTTAAACTAACCAACAACATGTTGTAGTTGGCAGATAGATTACTAAAGATACCACATGGTATGATTGAGGATGTGTTACTATAGGTGTACCAATTTTACTGTCACATCCTAGTCATAATTGAATGTCCATTCTTGGTAACATCAAATGCCATCATAAAGTTAGAAATGGTGTGATGAAGTTATCTTTCTATCAATGAAAATCAAGCTCAATGTTTTTAATGCTGACTATCATCATTTAGACCTTGATAATTCCTGTGTAGTAAAATTAATTGAAGTTCTAATTCAAGATACCAATCCCCCATTGTTCATCTTGGTGTAGCTTTAAAATTACTCCCAAGCACATGAATCAATTATAGTAGATATATGAGAGTGAGGACAATTTTATGAGGAATCTCAAAAATTTGCAATGGATTGGATTCTATTTCAACCAATTAACTGCATCCAAAGAGAAAGAGATGTGGTCAAAATAGGGAATTAAAACAAATTAAGAAAGGAAACAAACATGGAATTATAAACTAGAATCAAAAGAAACTTTCTAAAAAAGTAAAGGTAAGCAATGAAAATAGAAACCTACTAAACTAACAAGCAAGCAACTAAAGAAAACTAATGCTAAATTAGTATGAATCAAAATACAAAACAACTAAAATGAAAACTTTCCTAAACTAGATTTAGAAAATTTCTAAAAATAGATCCTTTTAATACTAAATTAGGTAACTTTCTAACACTAAGCTAACATGCAAAAATAAGTAATGAGATACAATAAGATTTAACAATAAATTGGAAACATGCATGTGAATGGAACTACAATTAAGGAGACTTTCCAAATTTAACACTTTCTTAGTCCTAAAACTTTGTAAAGGTGAAAATTTCCTAAAATAGGAAATGAACCTTTCTAAGCCTAAACTAGAATGCAAAACAATGAATTAAATACTACTAAAACTAAACCAAGCGAGTGACACAAGAATCAAAAGTGAGTCATCCTATGAACAATGTGGATGGTCCATGGACTGTGTGCATGGTTCATGGGTGCAAAAGTGACCATATTTGACTCTTTTAATGTAAACAACCATGCAACCTAAGCTAATTACTAAAAAATAAAGAGCCTAAAGAGATAAATAGGTTCTAACATATTTAAGAAATTAAGATATTTTGATAGCTGGAATCAAGGCATAAATTCAAGGAGAGAAAAATTTCAGATTTAAACTACTTAAGAACATTGAACAATTCAAGCATTATAAAGAAATTGAAACCACAACTTTTATGCAAGGAAACAACACAGATCTAAATTAGATTGATGAGAGAATCATTCCATCATAAGAATCCTCAAGAAACTTTAATGAATCAGTGCCAAATTACATCTAAAACTAGGAGCATAATACATGTTCAAAACCTAAAAATTGCACCTAGTTCCTAAGCCTCGAATCCTATCTAAAAACAACAACAATGAAATATAATGCTTACAATTTAAAGCATGATGACATGCTAATAAAAACAAGAAAGGCACTCATGATATAAGAAGGATCAATGGGTGAACTAACTACGGAAATTGACCTAAAACTAAGGTGTGAATAGGTGAAAAATGTGAATTTCAAGGGAGGAATTCTAGGTTTTAAACTAGCTCTTCTCTTGGTTTTCACTACTAGATAAAAGCTAACTTAATCTTGAAAAACTACTTAAGAACATCAAACATCAAAGAAAAACTAGTGGAATTGGGGTAAAGAAGAAATAGAAAGCTACATGGGAAGAAGGGTAGAAAAGTAAAAAGCAAACAAGTGAAACTAAAGCAATGAAAACTAAAATAATACAATTAAACTACTAACCTAAATTGTAACAGCAAGAATAACTAGAAATCTAAAGGAAGAAAAGCATTAAAAAAATTGCAAATTCCATTAGTAAAAAAGCACCAAAAGAGAACTATCCTTTGAGGTGTCTCACCCACCTCTACTTAGAAAAAAAAAAAAAACATACAATTCAATGGGATTTTCGCCTCCAATTCGATGAATATTAAACCTAGGAAAGAGGTGGAGATCTAGATCTAGGTCTGAGGTGGAGTTTGAAGGAGGAAAGATGGGTGGAGATGATGTAATATGTATGACACATGAGAGAGAGAGAGAGAGAGAGAGAGAGAGAGAGAGAGAGAGAGAGAGAGAGAGAGAGAGAGAGAGAGAGAGAGAGAGAGAGTCATGGGCTGGCTAGTACTCCAATTAGGAAGGGAGGAGGCACTTGAAACACCTTGGATTTTTACAATATTTTTTTATAATAATAATAATCATAATCATAGTAGTCGTAGTCAAGATCCCATGTTAAAAGATTCTATTAATTAGTTTATTAAAACATTTATTGAAAACCTTCGGGTGTTATTTACTTTTTCAAAAACATCACAATTATAAATTTAAAACATAATTAAATTTTTGCAGTGATATAATTGAAGTAATACAGATGTTAAACCAAGGTCAAAATCATCAGCACCTTTATTTTCAAAACAATAAATATCCAAAACAAAATAATAACATGGCCCAAGGTCTATCCATCATAACATCCCACCTCATCATATGTATAACTATCATAATCAAATCCATAAAATAAAAGTATACAGTCCATAAAGAAAGTCACATAGTACTCCATTTATTAACTCACATCACTGTCTATCAATCAAAGTAAAGAAATCCCCCACTGTTATCACGGTCTCTCAACGGCCTTGCCCTTCCTGTTGTCGTGCTCGAGATCTTAGGTATTGCAAAACAAAGTAATGTCTCAGCAAGCTATTGCTTGTGTAGGTACATAGACATTTAATGTAATAAAGATGGAATGAATTGAATAACAGTGGTGATATAATAAGAAGATCTATTATCTATGCAAATAAAATCATTATAATCAATACCAACATAATCTCAAAACATCATGTACGATAAAACATGCATCTCGTGGATTTAAAACATGATATGAGCTAATGTAAATGAGCATACAATAATAATAGGGCACCCTAAGATACATGGGTCCCATGAGTGCCCTATACACTCGTGTAAACAGATCATGAGCACTTATATCAATCCTCTCAGTCTTGTCACACCCAGGTATACAACAATATCTCCATGCTCATCATGCAAGCATACAGAACAAGAGTATGGATTGTCATGCCACAGTGGCAACCCTCTAGGGTCTCAACCACCGCCACTCCCCATCGACACCATAATGAGAGACTTAATGTCCGTCCTCATGGAAAGGCTCAGATTGGTAGTGTGGACTATCCATATTACCAAACCCCTACCAAAAGCCATCTGTGGGCAAGTGTCTATCATATCATAATCACATCACAAATCTTGGAGGGTGGGTGGCGGCCCTCTCCCTCCTAGCATGACATCCACCAGGTGAGAGCACCCGTCATAGAACTCAAAACACAAAAATCATGTATGTAGAAAACCAAGAGCACTCGTGGCTCACAATCCCCAAGGCACGCCCCTCATCCCGGGGTTAGCCTATAAAAGGACTAGCCACCAAGCCTCCACTTTCCTTTCTCATGAAAAATCGTTAGTTTTAGTGATGTAATAAGGAAAGATAATTTTCTAATTGTGCACAAATAGATAATCTCAGTCTCATGAAACCATCGGTCATAAATCCATTCAATACATGATTGAAATCAAATAGTGATCATAGTATAAGAATCTAAATCGCACAAAATCATCAATTAATAATAAGTGCAATTTAAATCACAATCAATCATGATGTCATGATAATACAAGGTTTTAAAATCAAAATGAAACATTAAATGTTGTAACCTACCTCGATGTGAGATCACTCAACTCGAGCGTATAATCCCCTTCTCTTATATGTTTCGGTGTACCTGTCAATAGCACAATGCTATTTTGTGGTATTTATCTCATCATAAGGGAATCAATGGAGATCCAACCATTGGATCATCCTCTAAGATCTTTAATCATGATTTGATTCTTAACTTTAGTCCCATTTCATGTTCATCTATTTGTTTTTGTGTGTCTCTAATGTTTATTCCTAAATTCGACGATCAGATCATCTTCAGATTAATAATTTCCCAAGATCTTGGTTAGATCAATGGTCTAGATCAATTTATAGAGTAATTACATCTAATTTACTCCTCTTGCCCTTCTTTAGTATCATATATTTTCTATTTGTTCAAGTTCTAGGGCCTAATTGCCCTTTGATCGGCCGGATCTAAGTTATTAATTAATAGTTTATAATTTAACTATTTAAAAGTGGTCAATGGTAAGTTTTTAAGTTAAATCAAGGTCTGTGTCATCAAGATGGTTGCAACAAATGTTTCCGATTGTGATTTGGACCTCTGTAGCTCTCAAAATTAAGTTTTATTTGAAAATACTTCATAAATTAATATTATTAATTATAGGGGGTCTGGCAGTGCACTGATTTACGCCGGTGCCCCAGTTTACACCAGGTTACACCGGCGGCCCTGGTTTACATCAGGTTACACTAGCGGGACGTGAAAACCGGCATCGAGAAAGACGACCGGAGTTCGGTTGTTGCTAGTGACCCTACAAGTGTCCAAATTTCATGATTTTTTCACCATTTTGCTCAGAATTTCATGTATTTTCCATTTTCAACACTCCTTTGGCTTGAATTTTCCAAAAAATATGGTTTTTACTCAATTTTTCTTATGTTCCTAAAATTTTCCTATGTATTATTCTTCACTGGCGTTGTCCATCGGCAGATTTCCCTCAAACTTAAAGGGTTTGTTTGTGGTTACCTTATATACTAGATGGTTGGTCAATCTCTATTTTAATGAGGTTTTATCAACCTATTGACATTTCAACAATAGCGTATATAGATTCTAAGAAAATGGCATTTTTTTTCTTCTGATTTTTCATGCATGCTACTGATGAATATAAACACATGCAATTAGGGAATTTGAGGGTTGAGGCTTACCTCGATCCGCTGGTGGTTGTTGATGCTGCTAGAACCCTAGTCGAAAAAAAATGTGATTTTTTTTTCCAGAGTTTAGGGTTTAGGGAAAAACTCGATGGAGAAGATAGAGAAGATGGTGAGAGGAGCCAACTGAGAGATATATAGATCATACTGAGAAGGGGGAAGAGAAACTCTTCCCTTATATGTTTTCCTTTGACAATTTTTTCGACAAAAACGTCGGATTTGATAAGGGAAGATTGAAAGGGTGCTGTTATCAAATTAGACCCCTGTATTTTGGACTCCTCCAATTTACTAAATTGCCCTTACACTTCAATGGCTCGTAACTTTTTCGTTTGAGATTTGTTTTTCACGTTCTTTATACCGTTCAATTCCTGTTGATGTGTACTTTCTAGTTTTTTAAGTTTTTAGAAACAATTTCCATGCATAAATTTTTTAATTTAGTTTATTTTATATATTACTAATTTATGATTTAAAAATTGAGGATATTACATCCTTCTTACCTTATTAAAATTTCGTCCTCAAAATTTCGATACATACCTCTATGTAAATAACTCTGGGTGGATCCTCTGCATCTCCTCTTCTGTCTCCCATGTAACCTCCTGTAGTGAATGATGCTGCCAAAGGACTTTGACTAATGTAATAGTTTTAGTCCTCAACTCCTTAACTTTTGTATCTTGTATGCGCACAGGTCTCTCCTCAAAGGTCATATTAAGCTGTAACTCTCCTAGGATCTGCTCCAACATGTGTGAGGGATCTGGCACGTATTTGCTCAGCATGGATACATGGAAAACATCATGTACATTTGCTAACTGTGGTGGTAAGGCTAACTGGTATGCTACTAACCCAACTCTACATAATATCTCAAAAGGTCCAATGTACCTGGGGCTAAGCTTCCCTTTATTCCCAAACCTCATCACTCCTTTCATGGGGGAAACCTTCAAGAATACATGCTCACCTTCGGAGAATTCTAGGTCTTTCTGCCTCCTGTCAACATAACTTTTTTGTCAGCTGCGAGCTATTAATAATCTCTTCCGAATAAGTCAAACTTTCTCTCCGCAATCTTCCACCAACTCGAACTTCACTATACGTCTCTCTCCTACATTACTCCAACATAAGGATGACCGACAAGGTTTGCCATAAAGTGCCTCATATGGAGCCATGGAAATACTCGTGTGATGACTATTATTATAGGAAAACTCTACTAGTGGTAAGTGATCTTCCCAGCTACCCTTCCAATCCATAACACAAGCCCATAGCATATCCTCAATCGTTTGGATGGTCCTCTTGCTCTGATCGTTTGTCTGAGGGTGGAATGCTGTGCTAAATTTTAGCCTCGATCCTAGGGCCTCTTGCACGCTCTTCCAGTATTTCGAGATAAACCGAGTATCCCTAAATGATATAATCATCAAGGGAACTCCATGTAGACTCACGATCTCCTTGACATATAATTTTGCTACAATGTCCACCGTCTGATTCTGTCTGATTGGAAGGAAATGAGCAGACTTGGTCAACCTGTCCACAGCGACCCATATCATGTCATGGCCACTAACAGTCCTCACAAGACCCATAATGAAGTCTATGGTAATATAATTCCACTTCCACTCAGGAAGGTCTAATGTCTGAAGTAGTCCTGATGGATGCTGATGCTCAACCTTGCCCTGCTGACAAGTCAAACATCGTGCAACGCACTCTCCAACATCCTTCTTCATACCATTCCACTAGAAATGTCTCCTAAGATCCTGATACATCTTCGTACCTCCAGGATGAATTGTATACGGGGACTGGTGTGCCTCTTGAAGTAACTCAGGCCTTAAACCATCATTTGTCGACACTACTAACCTACCCTTGAATTTGACTCATCCATTTGGTCTTCTCACAAAATCTGCCTTATCTACCATATCTTGTGTCTCTTTGTCTTTGTCCTGTGCCTTTAAGATCCTGTTGAAGAACTTAGACTGAGTCAAAAAATTGGCAATCATTGCTCCAAAATTCCTACTCAGGGCATTTGCAACGACGTTAGCCTTCCCAGGATGGTATTGTATGGTGAAGTCGAAGTCCTTGAGATACTTCATCCATCTACGCTACCTCATGTTCAAATCACTCTGAGTAAAGAAATACTTGAGCCTCTTATGATCAGTGAATACGTCAAACTTCTCACCATATAGATAATGTCTCCAGAACTTCAGGGTGAATACCACTGCCGCTAACTCCAAATCATGTGTTGGGTAATTTACCTCATGTGTCTTTAATTGCCTCGATGCATAGGCAATTACGTCCCATGCTGCATCAACACTGCTCTTAATCCTTTGCATGAGGCATCACAATAAACCACATAACATCCTGTGCCTGATGGTAATGTCAATACTGGGGCAGTAGTAAGTCTCCTCTCTGAGCTCCTGGAAGCTCTCCTCACAAGCATTAGTTCAAATGAACTGAGTTTCTTTCCTAGTCAGGGTGGTCAATGGTAATGCAATCTTAGAGAATTCCTCTATGAAACGACGATAATATCCTGCCAAATCGAGAATATGTATCTCAATCATTGTCTTGGGCCTCTCCCAATGTAGTACTACCTCAACCTTCGCCGGATCCACGGCCACTCCATCTTTAGGTACGACATGGCCTAAGAATTGCACCTGATCTAACCAAAAGTCACACTTACTGAACTTGGCATACAACTAATGTTGACGAAGTGTGTCTAATACCGTGTGGAGATACTCCCTGTGTGCCTCGTGACTAGGCGAATAAATCAAGATGTCATCAACGAAGACAATCACGAACTTATCCAAGTAAGCTCGGAAAGCATGGTTCATCAAATCCATGAACACTGTAGGTGCATTTGTCAATCCAAACGGCATCACTACGAACCCATAGTGGCCATAGCGACTCCTAAAAGCAGTCTTCGAGATGTCCTCTTCTCTTACCCTTAGCTGATGATATCCTGACCTTAGGTCTATCTTGGAGAATACTCATGCCAATTGGAGCTCATCAAATAAATCATCTATGCCGGGCAAAGGGTATCGGTTCTTTATAGTAACACTATTTAGCAACCGATAGTCAATGCATAGTCTCAGTGATCTGTCCTTTTTCTTCACAAAAAGGATTGGTGCTCCCCATGGTGATCTGCTCGGCCTGATGAAAACCTTATCTAATAACTCTTACAACTATACTTTAAGCTTTCTCAACTCTGCAGGGGCCATATGGTATGGTGCCTTAGAGATAGGCGATGTACCCAGCATCAAGTCAATGGTAAAGTCAATCTCCTTGCTCGGCAGCAATCCTAGTAACTCCTCAGGGAAAACATCTGCAAACTCACGGACAACATCAATATCATCAAGCTGTGGTTGCCTCTTGTCCTCAACAATCACATACGCGGGGAACGCTCTGCACCCTCATGAATAGAATCGCGTCACATTCATAGCAGAGATGATGCATGTACTCACCTGACCCTTTCTGCCCTAAAATAATATCTTTGGTTGCCCAGGTATATGAAAAATGACTTGCTTCTTTCGGCAGACTACGATAGCCCAATAGTCAGCAAACCAATGCATCCCAAATATAACATCATAGTCGACCATGTCTAATAAAATGAAGTTAGAGTCCATCCTCACGCATGATATCTCCACAAGTATCCCCAAAGATACTTAGTAGTCTCTACTGTCTCGCCTACAGGTGTCATAATATCTAACCCAAATGCTAATATATGCACGTATACATAAAAGCAAGATACAAAAATGCATGGTATAAAAGAATGAGTGGACCTTGTGTCAGAGGGCCCTGGTATGTCGGTTTGAGACTATAAGAGTACCTTCAATGACTTGGTGTGATGCATGCGCCTACGCCTGTACTGATATGATGGATAATACTCATCCTTGACTATGTGGTGCGGTAGCAGTCTCTACACCCATCTCAGTTTGCCTCTCTCTCTACCCCTTAGGACAGTCTTTAATGAAATGACCTACTTCTCCACAGTTGAAACACCTGTATGGTTGTCTCTGAAAAGGTGCTTGGTGTTGTTGCTATGGTTGGGGCTGCCTCTAATGCTGTGGTTTGTCGAATCTATTGCATCCTTGCTCAGGGTGCCAACCCTTGCACCTGTCGCATCTCTTCTTCTCTGTGTCTCTCTTAGGCTTGGTCTGCGGCTGGTAACCTGGTGCTCTATGTGCCTGCATACACTAAAGGGCCTCTTGCCCTTAATGGCTTGGTATGCGCTCCCTTTAGTCCTGAGAGAGTTCTTCAGCATGGAGGCCATGTCTGCTGCATCTCTCATAGTAGTAGGTAGGGAAGTAATCACTCGATCTCTTAGCCAGGGTGTTAGTCCATCCACGAATTTGTCCGCTACCTCCTTGTTTGAAGTAAGTGTGGCAGGGGCAAATGTCCTCAGTCAAGTAAATCGGTTCAGGTACTGTTGAACCGTCATGTCTCTTTGCTCCAATGTGGCAAACTCTTTCTTCAATGATTGTAATGCATGGGGTGGAAAGTACTAAGTATCAAAAGCCTGTTTAAAGGCCTCCCATGTCATCGTCTTTGTAGGATTTGGTCATGTAAGTGTAAAGGTCTGCCACCAAAAGCTTGCCTCACCCTTCAGTAGGTAGGCAGCTACCCAGACTTGAATCCTTTGATGCAATCTTCATCGCGTTAAATGTCCTCTTTGCCTTGAGTAGCCATCGCTCAGCCTCCTCAGTATCACCATCGCCATAGAAGGGTGGCATCATCTTTTGGAATCTTTTTAATAGTTTATGTCTTCATAGGATCACTCAAAGCATTACCCTCCGTGGTTTTAGGTGCTGGTGGGTCCTGTATTGGGTGGGTGGAATGAACAGACAAATCCATGGGTGCCACTGGAGGTAGTGTGATAGGGTTAAGGTTCACAACCCGAATCGCAGTCCTAACCTGCTGCTGTATGAGCGGTATCAGCCATAACATTACCCTATTCACCAACTCAGCATCTCGATCCCCTTGATCAGAGGACTTAGCAGGTGGGGCAACAGGAGCAGTAGGGGTAGACCTCGTTCTTCTCCGAGGAGCCATCTGTCAAAGATTTAAATACTACTAAGTGTAAGTTCCTCTCTCTTAGTTCCTCTTTAACTACAATTTATGAACTGTTACCCACATATAAATAGACATTGGTGAGGATTATGATGGAATAGACTGGGCTCCGATACCAACTGTGACACATCGAATTTTTATAACTTTTTATATATATAATAATAATAATAATAATCGTAGTAGTCGTAGTTGGGTTCCCATGTTAAAAGATTCTATTAATTAGTTTATTAAAACATTTATTGAAAACCTCTGGGTGTTATTTTCTTTTTCAAAAACATCACGATTATAAATTTAAAACATAATTAAATTTTTGCAGCTATACAATTGAAATAATACACATGTTAAACCAACGTCAAAATCATCAGTGCCTTTATTTTCAAAACAATAAATATCCAAAACACAATAATAACGTAGCCCAGGGTCTATCCATCATAACATCCCACCTAAATGTCTATCATATGTATAACTATCATAATCAAATCCATAAAATAAAAGTATACAGTCCATAAAGAAAGTCACATGGTACTCCATTTATTAACTCACAT
The DNA here is from genome assembly GCA_035236585.1 of Warburgia ugandensis. Classification (NCBI taxonomy): domain Eukaryota; kingdom Viridiplantae; phylum Streptophyta; class Magnoliopsida; order Canellales; family Canellaceae; genus Warburgia; species Warburgia ugandensis. The sequence continues at coordinate 54,039,311 of CP141139.1, read as the reverse complement.
CACTGTCTATCAGTTAAAGTAAAGAAATCCCCCAATGCTATCACGGTCTTTCAACGGCCTTGCCCTTCCTGTTGTCGTGCTCGAGATCTAAGGCATTGCAAAACAAAGTAATGCCTCAGCAAGCTATTGCTTGTGTAGGGTCTCAACCACCGCCGCTCCCCATCGACACCATAATGAGAGACTTAATGTCCGTCCTCATGGAAAGGCTCAGATTGGTAGTGTGGACTATCCATATTACCAAACCCTACCAAAAGCCATCTGTGGGCAGGTGTCTATCATATCATAATCACATCACAAATCTTGGAGGGTGGGTGGTGGCCCTCTCCCTCCTAGCATGATATCCACCAGGTGAGAGCACCTGTCATAAAACTCAAAACACAAAAATCACGTATGTAAAAAACCAGGAACACTCATGGCTCGCAATCCCCAAGGCACGCCCCTCATCCCGGGGTTAGCCTCTAAAAGGACCAGCCACCAAACCTCCACTTTCCTTTCTCATGAAAACTCATCAGTTTTAGTGATGCAATAAGGAAAGATAATTTTCTAATTGTGCTTAAATAGATAATCTCAATCTCATGAAAATATCGGTCATAAATCCATTCAATACATGATTGAAATCAAATAGCGATCATAGTATAAGACTCTAAATCTCACAAAATTATCAATTAATAATAAGTGCAATTTAAATCACAATCAATCATGATGCCATGATAATACAAGGTTTTAAAATCAAAACGAAACATTAAATGTCGTAACATACCTCGATGTGAGATCACTCAACTTGAGCGTATACTCCCCTTCTCTTATATGTTTCGATGTACCTGTCACTAGCACAATGTTATTTTGTGTTATTTATCTCATCATAAGGGGATCTATGGAGATCCAACCATTGGATCATCCTCTAAGATCTTTAATCATGATTTGGTTCTTAACTTTAGTCCCATTTCATGTTCATCTATTTGTTTTTGTGTGTCTCTAATGTTTATTCCTAAATTCGACGGTTAGATCATCCTCAGATAAACAATTTCCCAAGATCTTGGTTAGATCAATGGTCTAGATCAATTTATAGAGTAATTACATCTAATTTACTTCTCTTTCCCTTCTTTAGTATCATATATTTTCTATTTGTTCAAGTTCTGGGCCTGATTGCCCTTTGATCAGCCGGATTTAAGTCATTAATTAATAGTTTATAATTTAACTAATTTAAAAGTGGTAAATGGTAAGTTTTTAAGTTAAATCTAGGTCCGCGTCATCAAGACAATTGCAATGGATGTTTCCAATCGTGATTTGGACCTCCGTAGCTCTTAAAACTAAGTTTTTTGTGAAAATACTTCATAAAATAATATGATTAATTTATAGGAGCTTGGGCGGTGCACTGATTTACACCGGCGCCCTAGTTTACACCGGGTTACACAGGGGTTACACAGGCGCCCAGTTTACATAGGGTTACACCTGCGGCCCTAGTTTACACCGACGCGGCGTGGAAATCGACGTTGGGGAAGACTACTGGAGTCCGGTTGTCGCCGGTGACCCTACAGGTGTCCAAATTTCACAATTTTTTTCACCATTTTGCTCAGAATTTCATGTATTTTCCATTTTCAACACTCCTTTAGCTTGATTTTTCCAAAAACTAAGGTTTTTACTCAATTTTTCTCATATTCCTAAAATTTTTCTATGTGCTATTCTTTACTATTTTCGGCATCATCCACCGTTGGATTTCCCTCAAACTTAAAGGGTTTGTTTGTGGTTCCCTTATGCATTAGATGGATGGTCGGATCTCCATTTGAAGAGGTTTTTTCAACCCATTGATGTTTCAACAGTAGCATATACAGATTTCAGGAAAGCAACGTTTTTAGTTTTTTTTTTATTTTTCATGCATGCTACTGATGCATATATAAACACATGCAATTAGAGAATTTGAGGGTAGAGGCTTACCTTGATCTACTAGCCGTTGTTGACACTGTTGAATCCTTAGTTGTCGAAAAACATGATTTTTTTTTTCTTCAGAGTTTAGGGTTTAGGAAAAAACTCAATGGAGAAGATGGTGAGAGGAGCCAACTGAGAGATATATAGATCGTACTAGGAAGGGGGAAGAGAAACTCTTCCCTTATACGTTTTTCTCCAACGATTTTTTTTCCAGCAAAAACATCGGATCTGATAAGGGAAGATGGAAAGGGGTGCCATTATCAATCAGGCCCTTGTATTTCAGGCCCCTCCAATTTACCAAATTGCCCTTACATTTCAACGGCTCATAACTTCTTCGTTTGAGCTCCATTTTTCATGTTCTTTATAATGTTCAATTCTTCTTGATGTGTACTTTCTAGTTTTTTAAGTTTTTAGAAACAATTTCCTTGCATGAAATTTTTAATTTAATTTATTACTAATTTATGATTTAAAAATTGAGGATATTACAACACCATTTTCTTAGAAGGAAAGTTGTTTTTCGCCCTATTAATTGGATGATGATTGCGGGTAGAATGGAGATATGGAAAGAGAAAGAAAGGATAGAAAATTAGGAAAAAAAAAACTAGCGTTTTCACATGTTTGGATGGATTGGGATCTAGGGTTTCCTAATTTGGAAACCACTTAATTTTTCCAACTATGCAAGGGGTGTTCTCTTCTAATATGGTGGCTCCTTCCTTGGCTTCAAAATGTTGAACTATAGAATGAATGGTGGATTAGGGATGGGGAATGGGTTAGGGAAGTGGATCTTCACTCTTGATGGGTCTCGAAATGCAGGACCACCTTAACTTTTTCATTACTCTCAAAATCTGTTAAAAATCAAACTTTTAACATAGAAGATTTGCTTGAATTGATTCTCCAATTATGTGTGTGACGACTCGGGTTTTTGTAACATATTTTGTAATACATTTTTTAAAGGAAGGGCCCTTAGTAGTATATTTTTTTCTCAAAACAAAGTAGCAAAAATTCTTTTCTTTAGAACTTGTTTTGAAAAACCCAAGTCATCACTTCATACATAACATAAGTAGAATTTTTGTACAAGATAAAATTTCATTGAAGGAATATACTTTTATTAAATTTCAGAATCCATCTAGTGGTTCATAGTACAGCCCAGGTATCATTACAATGCTTGTCCAAATTACATAATCCAAATTTCAAAGCTCACCATGCAATAAAAACTCTCAATACAATACAATGCCCTCAAATAAAAATACATGTCTTCAGGGGATATACCTTAATTGATTATTCTTCCAAGTCTTCTTAAGTCTTCAGCTCCTAATTTTGCTTCTCTGTATCTGAGATATTATAAACATTCAAACATTTATAATATCTCAGCAAGCTATGCTTGGTAGGGGATATAAGAAGCATTACAATTTGATAATATAATCCTAATACTTCACAATCCCATTATTCATACTCATGGATCAATCTCTTTACTTTGTCATATATGTACATCCTTATACATACATACATACTGTATGCTTTGTGTGTGTGTGTATATGGTCAAAATTGCAAAAAATAGTTAATATCTGAAACATCAATAGTCACACGCAGACACACTAAGTTGATAAGACATCCAAGCTCTATTGGGAAAATACTCTCTTATTTGGGCAGTATCGGCATCTCATTATGCCATATTATAAGGCATCTCACTATGCCATGCACCATAATACAAAATACTCAAAGGACTACTAGGCATGTAGCTATAATCCATACCAACGTGCCTAGATAACAATATCCATCTTCCTTGGGGGATAATATGCAAAATGCACTATCATTGGTGAAAATCACAATATCCATGTCCGTATGGGGGGGACCATGGCTGTCATAGTGGCGGCCTTCCCATAATTAGCCCACCAGACTTTTAGCTTCACTAAGACTACGTATCCATATCATAACAAGTTTCAGAGAGTGGGTGGCCAATTCCTACTAACTCTCCTAGCATAGCCTCCCCAGGCATACATTTGTTTAAAACAAAACCACAAGCCTCCATGCTTGTATGTAAAGTAATTCTCATACATACTAGACAATTTGTCTATTTACTTAGGGGTGGAATACCTTCTAGTTCCCTATTCACTTTGGGCTTTCCTCAATTCTAACTTAACCATTTCATTTGTGTTTTGGTTGGATCATAAGGGGTTTCAAGGGATTTTATACAAGTGTTTACATTACACTTGTCAACATTTCTTGATATAAGATCATGTATTCAACATGTATATCTCATGTAGATACATTCATTAAATCCTCCTACCTTCAAGGAGTGATCCATCTCTTCAGATCTTCCACGATCCTGCTTGTTGTATAAAATATGTAAATCCATACATACTATCAATATTTATACAATCTAAATATTCCTATATTTTTTTATCTTATCAATATTCTTTGTCTAATCTTATCCTTTGATATAAAGAATCTAGATCTTGTGTCCTATCATAATCTATCTTCCTCATATGGTGTTTATCCGATTGATCAATAGATCTGACAGTTAGAATGATCGTCTAATTTTTCATATCAAAGTATTTTCTATTTCTAAGCCTTTGTGTGTTCCTTTCTTTGATCTTGATTTTTCATAAATCCTTTGATCGACAATTTATACTTGAAGATAAAGATCAAGGGCTTAGATCTTCTATCATCTAGTTCTTCTTTGATTTAAGTTCAGTTGTTTGATCATCCCCAAGGAGGATGATCTTGGTTCTCTTCCTTGAATCATATTTGATCAATGGTTCAGATCTTCAATTCTATTTGATCTAAATTGCAAGTAATATATATATCATCATCAAGAAGTATTTATTTCTTTTATTGTCCATGATCATTCAAGATCCCATGGATCTTGTTTGATCATCCTGATCTTACTTACAATTTTTATTAGGGTTAGATAATTTACTAACCTTCTATGCTCTTATTATTATTATTCAACCAGTTAATGTGTTACTGGTTGAAGATAGCTTATTTCATCCTAAGTCTAGACAGCTCCTCTTATTTCCAATTGACTAAGGCTTACTAGTTGAATGACTAAACACAAAGTGGTTACTTCAATCCTCATGGAAGGAGGAGTTTAGACTTTACAAACATCAATAGAAGGCATGGGAAGAGCAAGGCTCTATTAGACAACCCTTTTAATCAACATGTTCAACATTCACTAGAGTGACCTTAGCTCAACCTTTCATAAGGTTCCTAAGAACATTTTAACCCTAAGTACTTTTTCTAATTAATTTTAATTAAATCCATGAACATTTAAAATGTCATTCATGGGATTTATTATTCTCCTAGTTTGGGCCATGGATTTAAGAATCCTTATATTGTCCTACTAACTATAGCTCTTACTATTATTAAATCAAAATCATTCACTCATCTTAATTGTCCACGAATCTCAATATTTCACTAGATTCCATTTTTGGTGATTTATGAATATTGATACATAACCACTAATTTAACAATTATATCTACTAACTTAAAGACAATTAAGATGCTTATACTATACTTTGACAATTCAAATAATCATACACTTTAAATCATAAGAGAATTGTACATCTATATCATTTTAAGGGCATTTATACTCTAATATACTAACATGGATCCTAAGTTATGAAATACATTTAATTTACTAGTAATCTAATACAATCATCCTAAAATCTAAAATTCAAACTATCATCGCCCTAAGATAATCAAATTACCAACCTCTTATAACAACCTAATAACATTTTGAGCATAGTATGCTAAAATTGAAGAATTATACTATCATGCTTCCTAATTTATAACATAAATCACACTTACAATTCTATTATCAAATAAAAGACAAGTAAACTAGTTAGATTAAGATTATTGAAAACTTTTACTTATGACCCAACCATTAGATCTTAGGTATTTTCCTTGAGATCAAGGGTTTTAATTACTTTTAGGGCTTTTATTTCATTAAGGTCCAAAGATCATACGCACTTGTTTTTGTCACAATTAATCCATGATCTCACTGGATTTCATCATAATCCCATTCATACAACCCATCCATAGGGTTTGATCATGCTTGATCTCATTGATCAAGTGGGTCCCTTTGTATTTTTAGGTTATTTCTACCATAAGGGGTAGATTCCACAATTTATCTTAGATCTATCAAAATAAATCATAGATATCACTTTATTTCAACATTATTTCATCATTAAATTAGATCCCTAAGATCTGATCATCTCAAATCTTAAAGATCATAAAAACTAGAATCTTATTTCTTCAAAATAGAAAGTTTCTTGAAGATTTTTTCAATTTTACGATTTGAGAAGAAAATTAGACATTACAAGCTTTCCATAGCTTCTTTCTGATCTTGATTTGGAGTTCAGATGACTCCACAATTAAGAAAAGAAGTTCACAGTGGTTTTGAGGGTCTAGATTTGATTTGGGCCTAACGAAACAAATGGCTTGGATTAATCAGGCGAAACGGGTCTGGTTGGGCGGAGTAGCCGCCTCATTTCTGTCTCTGGGAGACGTGCAGTAACGTGCTTCCTGTAACCTACACTATCGTGTAGAGGTTCCATCGGGACTACGTTTCTATGCGGTGACTCGTAGCGGTGTCTAGGAAGCTCGATCTTATTAGGAAGATTAGACAGTCTGTTTTGGACCGTCTAATCAAGTCCTCTAAATCCAAGGCTCAAAACTTTGTGAAATTTCTTGAAAATTCTACCCTAGGGGTTTTGGACCCTTCTGGATCGATTGGATGGCTCTTATTTTTCATCTGAGTCCTCCATCATACAAAAATGAAGGGCTCTTATCCTTACTTGATTTTTATAATTTTTAACCTAAAATTAATTTAAAAAAAATAAAAATTATATAAACTAACATGAAATAAGTATGGGAAGAGTTTCCACCTACCTGATTGGAGAAAAACTTAGGTTTTGTAGTCCAATGTTAAAGAATTATCCCATTGAAGACAACATTGCCTGATAACCCTTTATTTTGTGATTTCCTGTTGATTGCACCGTTGGATCTTGATATTTCTTTGGGAATTTTGTAGATATGATAGTATAGGACAATATGAAAAGTGGGATTGGTGAGATTTGATTTGGAACATAGTGCCCAATTGAATTTAGGTCTCTTGTTCTAATCCAGAGAGAGGAGAGAGAAAGCGAAAGAAGAGATATTTTTGGGAATTTTGGAAAGTTGGGAATGGATCTAGATCTGATTTTTCAGGGGAAGCAAGATGATTTCATGGGACTTTTAATGAACATTTTTGGAGGAATATAGATGTTTTTGAAATTTTCATCATTACTTGTAATAATTATGTTTGAATTCTTTTGAATATTAAATTAACATTGGATCCTCTACTACCACCTCCTTCTCCACTTTTAGCTGGTAGTGGTTTGACCACTCATTACATGTTTTTTTCCATTGGATTCATTTGTGGGCCCCAAGAGGTGTGAAAGGACCATTTTGCCCTTTTATGGAGAAAATGCATTTTATTCTCCTAAATTCGGAATTGAGTATACTTAGTGGCGTTGGAATCATATTTCTCAATACATTCTAAATAGTGCTATCTTAGATCTCGGTCATAAGTAAAATTACCATTTTAGCTTTTGCTTATAAAAATGGAGAAAATTAGAGAATTTTCATTTTAACTCGAAATTGAATGTACTTAGTGTCATTTTAATTGATTTTTAAGGTACATTCATAATGTATAAGTTTTAAATCATGTTTTAATCTTTATATTAAAAAAATTCCAATAACCTAATATTCCAACCTAGAATTTCTAAAAATTCAAACTATATTGATATTTTCAATTAATTTACAAAAATTGGGGTTATTACAATCTTATCCCCTTATAATAATTTCGTCCTCAAAATTCCCATTTCAACTTACTTATGAGTTTTCATTAACTCATTCATAAGTTTGTTCATGTGGCCTTGCCACTTAAGGAAACCTCCATTTCTTTTCATTCATAGTTCGTGTTCCCTTCTCCTCAAAGGTAAAAATTATATTTTGGGGTCATAAACAAACATCTCACTAATAATGCTAATGCATTAATCACTTATCCTAATTCTTTGTTAGACTTTCTAAAAGGATTAATAACTCTTAAACTGAGTTATCTTGTTGTTCACAACTTCCTATTTCTCTTGACTAGTGTACTAAATTTCTATTGCTCATTTTCACCAATCTTTCAATACTTCATATTTTTCCATTCTAACTTCTATTGCTCATCCTCATTTATCTTCAACTTATACAAGTTTTGACATTTCTTTTCTAATATTTGTAGTCCTTAGACTATCAACCAAAATGACATATTGATTGGATTCTATAATTTCAACTATTATTCTTTATAACAATCTTCCAATATTTGGAAGTAATTATCTCTTCTTGGTTCCCCCATTATCTAGAAGTACTTATCTCATTTCTGTTCTAGATAATCATACTCCTTTACTATTTCTTTCTATTGAGAATTTCTTTTCAGATCCTAATATTAATTGATAGTTTCCTTGTAATATTATCTTCTTCAACTTTCATTACTATTCTTGTACTATGATTTCCTCTTTATTCATAGCACTTGATTTTCTTATTCCTTCTTTTTAAGATTATGTATTTCCTCATGCTTTTTTTTTCAAGCATACCTCATAACTTTTCCATATCATACTAACCCTTTATTTGAACTATTCTTGATAATTCTTGTTAAAAGGTTCTATATTGACTTTGTAGTCATCCACTCTAAAGCCTTTAAAAACTCCTTAATTTACCATATATTCTTCAAGTCTCAATAATCTACTATAAACTCTTTATGGTTTATGTAATCAATGGCAAGATTATACTAAAAGAATGTCCCTATAGTATGCTATACAATCAATAAGAGATAAATTTCTCTAACTATCAAGGTTATGTCACAATTCGGTTTCATCTCCAATCTTTGTTGGTTCAACTTCCATATCATCCATAGAATTTATATGACCCTAAACTTTGCTTTTTCCAATCAACACTTACACTTACCTGATAGTTGACAAATTTTGTAAGTGTCTATCATATATTCTATAAATGCTCTTGATTTTCTTGAATCAATTCCATATATCATTACTAATTCATCTAATATATTTCATTCTCCTCAAATTCATGAATATCATTTATCCAACTCATATAACTCAAAATTTGTTTTGATTTCCTACTATTATGTTTCATTTCAGATTCTCAATTGATGATAATAAATTTGGGAATTACTCATCCTTATAGAGTAAAAGGGTACTTAATTTCCTCAATAATATCATTTATGTTCAAGGCACCCTCACATTGACCTTCCTTTTTCTTTTCTCAAGAAAATTGTTAATTCCCAATGTAAACTTATTACTATAATCACTCCTTTGTCTACTAATCCTTTAAATTTGTTCTTTCTACTTATTCAGATCAGTTGATGTCATTTTCCTCAACTACTATAGATATTTCCTTATTCAAGCTTATGTTAGATTGAAAATCTCCAAAATATCTTGAAATTTCTAACCTCTTATTTCTCTAAAATCTGTATTCATTCATCATTTATAATCATCTCATTTTTCCAAAATTTAAACTTAAGTTTAGCTACCTATATTTGTTTATATGTCTTCATTCCTCATGATTATTTCACCATTCCTGCAAAATGTATTTTTCCTCACTATATTCCATAATTCTTTTAATATCACTAAATTTCTCATATAAGTAGAATCAATATTCTCTAAATTCATCATATTAATATTCATATTCATTTAGAGGTCTTCACTTTCCATTTTATCATCAATGCAAAATATACTTCTCTTAACTATAGTCCATAATTATTTCCATATTTCTATTCTATCATATAGTTTATTCAATGTTCCTCTAAATTTTATCTCCTTATTTGTTTTTATTAAAACTCTTTTCTCATTCACCAATTTTGAAAATATTTACCTATCTTCTTAAATTCTTCTCAAGTAAGATCATCTCTATTTTGATGATTAAATTTTTTAACTAGTTGTCACAATACTATATATATGTTGAAATTCTAACTCTTACATTTATATTTATTATTTATTATTATTGATTTTGAATTTTGTAATAATTCTAAGATTTTATCTTTATTATCTATTTCTCATAAATTTCTATTTTGCCTTTCCTATAAAGGTTGGATTTTATCCTTCTTCATTCTTTCCATCATGTTTTTTCAATTTATCATCTCTTTCTCTTAGTCACCATTATTTAACCTAATAATAGTTACACACACACACACACACACACACACACACACACACACACACACACACACACACACACACACACACACACACACACACACACACACACACACACACACTATAATTAATTAATTTTATTTCTACAAGTATCTTTTCTTAAAATTTCAGGTTATACCTGAATATTATATCTTCCTCTATTGTAATGTTTTTCTTACTTGTTTCTATAACCTTATTATTCCCTATATTGATATCATTAACTTACTAAGTAGTACTCCTAGTTTTTTCACTAAGTAATATCTACTTATACTCCATTAGTACTTCATGTGTTAATTACATTAACTCATTCTCATCTAATGAGTTAATCACATAACTCTTTCTATACTCATTCTCAACTAATGAGTTGATTACATAACTCATTATGTACTCATTCTCATCAAATACTATCTTCTTTCCCTATTCACTCACTATTTCTCATCCTCTAATTGGATTGTCATCTTCATATTAGACATAAGGTTACTGTACTATGACTGGATGAATGGCTCTGACACCAACTGTGATGACCTAGGTTTTTGTATCACATTTTGTAATACACTTTTGAAAGGCAGGGCCCTTAGGAGTATTTTTTTTTTCCTTAAAACAAAGAAATGAAAATTCTTTTCTTTAGAACTTGTTTTGAAAAACCCAAGTCATCACTTCATACATAACATAAGTAGAATTTTTGTACAAGATAAAATTCCATTGAAGGAATATACTTTTATTAAATTCCAGAATCCATCTAGTGGTTCATAGTACAACCCACGTATCATTACAGTGCTTGTCCAAATTACATAATCCAAATTTCAAAGCTCACCACACAATAAAAACTCTCAAAACAATACAGTACTCTTAAATAAAAATACATGTCTTTAAGGGATATACCTTGATTGATTATTCTTTCAAGTCTTCTTAAGTCTTGAACTCCTAATTCTCCTTCTCTGTATCTGAGATATTGTAAACATTTAAACATTTAAAATATCTCAGCAAGCTATGCTTGATAGGGGATTCAAGAATCATAATAATTTGACAGTATAATCCAAATACTTCATAATCCCATTATTCATACTCATGGATCAATCTCTTTAATTTGTCATATATGTACATCCTTACACATACATACTGTATGCTTTGTGTGTGTGTGTATTGTGAAAAATAGTTAATATCTCAAGCATCAATAGTTACACTTAGACACACTGGGTTGATAAAACATCCAGACTCTACTTGGAAAATACTCCCTTATTTGGGCAGTATCGGCATCTCATTATTCCATATCATAAGGCATCTTACTATGCTATGTATCATAATGCAAGATACTCAAAGGAATACTATGTATGCAGTTAGAATCCATACTAGCATGCCTGGATAATTGCCCAATAATCCACCTACACCATCCTTGGTGAAAATCACAATATCCATGTTTGTATGGGGGGGACCATGGGTTTCACAGTGGCGGCCTTCTCATAATTGCCCCACCCATCTTTTATCCTCAGTTAGGCTTGGTATCCATATTATAACAAGTTTCGGAGAGTGGGGGGCCAAGCCCCACTAACTCTCCTAGCATGGCATCCCCAGCCATATGCCTATTTAAAACAAAACCACAAGCCTCCATGCTTGTATGTAAAGTAATTCTCATATATACTAGGCAATTTGTTTGTTTACTTAGGGCTGAAATACCTTCTAGTTCCCTATTCACTTAGGGTTTTCCTCAATTCTAACTTAACCATTTAATATGTGTTTTGGTTGGATCATAAGGGTTTTTAAGGGATTTTGTACAAGTATTTACATTACACTTGTAAACTTTTCTAGATATAAGATCATGTTTTCAACATGTATATCTCATGTAAATGCATTCATAAAATCCTCCTGCATTCAAGTAGGGATCTATCTCTTCAGATCTGCCATGATCCTGATTGTTGTATGAAATATGTAAATCCATACATACCATCAATATTTATACAATATGAATAATCCTATATTGTTGATCCTATCTATATTCTTTGTCTAATCTTATCCTTTGATATAAAGGATCTAAATCTTGTGTCCTATCATAATCTATCTTCCTCAGATAGTGTTTATCCTACCGATCAATAGATCTGATAGTTAGAATGATCTTCTAATCTTTCAGATCTAAGTATTTTCTATTTGTAAGTCTTTATGTATTCCTTTCTTAGATCTTGATCTTCACAGATCCTTTGATCAATAATTTTTACTTGATGATAAAGATCAAGGGCTTAGATCTTCTATCATCTAATTCTTCTTTGATCTAAGTTTAATTGTTTGATCATCCCTGAGGAGGAGGATCTTGGTTCTCTTCCTTGAATTATATTTGATCAAGGGTTCAGATCTTCTATTCTATTTGATCTAAATTGCAAGCAATATATACCATCATCAAGAAATATTTATTTCTTTTATTGTTCTTGATTATTCAAGATCCCATCAATCTTGTTTGATCATCATTATCTTACTTATAATTTTTATTAGGGTTAGATAATTTACTAACCTTTTATGCTCTTATTATTATTATTCAACCAGTTAATGTCTTAGTGGTTGAAGATAGCTTATTTTATCCTAAGTTTAGATAGCTCCCCTTATTTCTAATTGATTAAGGCTTACTAACTAAATGGCTAAACATAAAGTGATTACTTCAATCCTCATATAAGGAGGTGTTTAGACCTCACAAATGTTTAGGGGAAGAGCGAGGCTCTATTAGACAATCCCCTTAATCACCATGTTCAACATTCAGTAGAGTGACCTTAACTCAACCTTTAATAAGGTTCTTATGAGCATTTTAACCCTAAGTACTCTTTCTAATTAATTTTAATTAAATCCATGAACATTTAAAATGTCATTCATGGGGTTTATTATTCTCCTAGATTGGGCCAAGTATTTAATAATTCGTATATTGTCCTACTAACTATGGTCCTTACTAATATTAAATCAAAGTCATTCACTCATCTTAATTGTCCACGAATCTCTATATTTCATTAGATTCTATTTTTGGTGATTTTTGAATATTGAGACAGGGCCACTAATTTAACAATTATATCTACTAACTTAAAGACAATTAAGATGCTTATAATATACTTTGACAATTCAAATCACCATACACTTTAAATCATAAGAGAATTGTACATTTATATCATTCTAAGGGCACTTATACTCTAATATACTAACATGGATCCTAAGTTATGAAATACATTTAATTTTACTAGTAATCTAATAGAATCATGCTAAAACCTCAAATTCAAACTATCATGGCCCTAAGATAATTAAATTACCAACCTCTTATAACAACCTAATAACATTTAGAGCATAGTATGCTAAAATTGAAGAATTACACTATCATGCTTCCTAATTTATAACATAAATCACATTTACAATTCTATTGTCAAATAGAAGACAAGTAAACTAATTAGATTAAGATTATTAGAAACTTTTACTTATGATCCAACCATTCGATGTTAGCTCTTTTTCTTTAGATTAAGGGTTTTAATTACTTTTAGGGCTTTTACTTCATTAAGGTCCAAAGATCATACCCACTTGTTTTTGTCACAATTAATCCATGATCTTACTGGATTTCCTCATAATCACATTCATACAACCCATCCAAAGGGTCTGATCATGCATTATCTCATTGATCAAGTGGGTCCCTTTGTATTTTTAGGTTATTTCTACCATAAAGGGTAGATTTCTCAATTTATCTTAGATATATCAAAATAAATCATAGATATCACTTAATTTCAATATTATTTCATCATTAAATCAGATCCCCAAGATTTGATCATCTCATATCATGGAAGTGGGAAACTTATTTCGTTAAAATAGAAAGTTTCTTGAAGATTTTTTTTATCAATGTTATGTTTTCAAAAGAAAATAGACATTACAAGCTTTACATAGCTTCTTTCTAATCTTAATTTGGAGTTTAGATGACTCCACAATTAAGAAAAGAAGTTCACAATCTTGCCATTGAGGACAATGCATTAAAGGCTTAGTGTCTAAAAACTCATTTCCTTCATCAATGGATGTCTCTTAATCATAATCATAAAAAGGATCATGGCATGACTCGAGTGGAAATGAGTTGGAGATTTGCAAGGATGGTTGTGGTTCAAAATGAACGTATGCACTTTCCATCCCATTATCAGTATGCTTGATTGAGAATGGTGAAAAACTATGTGGCTCAAAAGAAACATTAAAAAGTCCCATCCTATGTTCTTCCATTTCCCTTATTGATTCCATTTCCTCAATCCTTTTTCTAAATTCAGCAATGTTTCTATCAATATTTTCCTATATTAGTTTCATTTTCTCTTCCCATTCATATTATTTAGCCATAAATTTTCTATACTCAAATCCAAGCAATTGTTGAGTCTCTTCACTAAATTGAATCTTTTCTAAAGATTGTTCCTTAGGAAACAACTCATATTCTGACTATTGTTGTGGCATTGTAGTACTAAAAAAGTGCTAGGAGGTTGAACCCATGATGGTTGTCTCTGATATTCTGGATAGTTCCAATAGGGTTGAGCAGGTTGGGACCATGATGGTTCTTCCTTATAATTCTGAGACCATGGTTGCTCAAGATGCCTAGCCCATCCATTATAGTCTATCTCAGGATAATAATTGCTAGGGTGTGTGAATGCACTGGGTGCATCCACTTGCTCCTGATGATATCCATTGCAAATGGAGCTTAATGGCCATGAAGTGGGAGGATATATGTGGTTAGAATAGGCATATGAATTCTCCTATCGAGGTTGTTGATATGACTTAGTATACAAATTATCATACTGAGGTTGTTGATATGCCTCAGTATCTTTCATAGAAGTAATTAACCTATTCATTAGACTTTCCATATTATCCAATCAACTATCAATTGCATTAAATAGATCAAGTGTATACTTTGCCTCCATCTCATACATGTCAAGTAATGGCTGAAGAGTGAAATAGTATGAAAGTGGTGGTTTTCCATCCCTTGTTTAGTCAGTTAGTGCACTCAACTTTACACACAACAAAATAAATTGTTGTATACAACAAATGTGACTCCTAACTATAAATGATGCACAACCAATCCCTAATTCTAGAGAGCTTGATTTAATGATCTTTGTTAATCTGTGAGGTTGTTGCTTTTGACATAAATCTAGACAGCTGCTCATTTAACCCAAACTTGACAATTGCTTATCAATAAGGTCCTACCCAAGGTGGTTAACACAATTATCGTGGAAGGAGGTATTTAGACCTTATCAACCCTTAGTAGAAGGCATGGAAAAAGTCATTGGGATTTTGGATACCCACTATAACCCCAAAATTGAAGAGCCGCTAGAGTGACAATAGATTGCCTCTTTCAAAAAGGGTCCAATGCGCTTAAAACCTTATGTCTCATGCAACTTAATTTTAAACTAAGATTAATAGTTGGATCACATGCATATAATGAATTAATTTGATTTCCTAGGTTGTCCAAGGATATGAGAATGAAATCAAATCCTTATCTTAAGAGGGGTCCTGTGGGGCCCTTACTAACATTGTGTTCAATCCACAATAAAGTAGTAAATGTGCAATGCAAATACAAGAAAGAAAAATAATGCAACCTATATGCTATCCAACCAAGGGTTAAATAGGTACAATCTAATGCAACAACCTAAATAAGATGCAAGAAATAAGATAAATGACCCTAAACTAATGAATTACGGTATCAACAAATATGCAATTATATTATGCAGCTACTCTAAGAAAAGTAAAAGAGAGTGAGGAAACTTACAATGGGGCTTTTGATGAAGATCAAGTATGGGCCATCATATCCCACACTTGTCCTGTACTAACACAACCCATTTAAAATTGAATAAAGAAATTACAAGGAACAATAAGACCTTACTACATGTTCACTTAAAAGGAAAAACCTTAATCTAAGAAAGTAAGCAGATTTGGTGAACATTTGGCCCACAGGATTGCCGCTACTCCTTTACCAAATTCCCCTTGCATAAAACAAGTAAGAAGGGTCAATTTATGAGGAATTAGTAAAACATGTAGATATTGTGCAAAAATCTAAAGCTAATGCAACCTACAACTATAACTAAATATAAACAATCCAAATAAGAATCTAACCACCAATCTATTGTGATTCGCTGACAACGATGCCAAAAGCTTGGTATAAGCTTGGTATGTGAGTGAGGTTGATCCCATGATGAATCTCACAAATTTGTAATGGATTGGATTCTATTTAGATCAATTAACTTCAACCAAAGAGGGGTTGTAGTCAAACTAGGATATTAAAACAAATTAAGAAGGAAACATTCATGGAATTAGAAACTAGAATTAAAATAAATTTTATAAAAAACTGAAACTAAACAATAAAAATAGAAACCTACTAAATTAACATGCAAGCAACTAAAGGAAACTAATGCTAAATTAGAATGAATCAACTAAAGCAACTAATCTTAAGGAAGCTGCTAAAATGAAATTTAAAACCAAATTAAGAAAACTTCTAACACTAAGCTAACATGTAAAAATAAGTAACCAATGAGATCTAACTACATTTAACAAGAAAATAGAAACATGCATGTGAATGGAACTACAAATAGGGAAACTTTCTAAATTTAATGCTTTCTCAATCCTAAAATCGGAAAGGTAACTTTCTAAACCTAAACTAGGATACAAAAAATGAATTAAATACTACTGAAACTAAATTAATCTAGTGAGTGAAGCAATAATCAAAGGTGAATCACCTTATGTACTAGGTGCATGATCCTTGGACTGTGGGCATGGTTCATAGGTGCAAAAGTGACCAGATTTGACTCTTTTACTGTAAAAAAACATTCAACCTAAGCTAAGCACTAAAAAAAAAAAAAAAAAAAAAAAAAAAAAAAAAAAAAAACCTCTAAATTACTTCAGAAGAATTTAAGAAATAACATGTTTTGATGGCTCTAAACAATGCACAAAATTAAAGAGAGAGAAATTCTAAATTTCAGCTACTTAAGAATGTCAAACAATTCATGCATAATAAAGCAATTGAAACTACAATTTTTTGCATGGAAACAATCTTAATATAAAGTACATTGATGAGAGAATCATTCATGACAAGAACTCTTAAGAAAATTTATTAAATCATTGCCAAATTTCACCTGAAGTTGGACTCATACTACATGTCCAAAATCTAGAAATTGCACCTAGTTCCTAAAAATAAAATCCTATCTATGCAGCATCAAAATTGCAATTCAATGCTCATAATTTAGAGTGTGATGACATGCAAAGAAAATCCATAAATGAATTCAATAGAAAACAAGTCTAAATGGGTGAACTAACCATGGAAATTGACATAAAACTAAGGTGGGAATAAGGTGAAAAAAGTGAAAGTCAAGGGAGAAATTCAAGGTTCTAAGCTAGCTCTTCTCTTGGATGTCACTATAAAGAAGAGACAACTTAAATCTTGAATGAATAAAAAAATAAAAACTAGTGGAATTGGGTTAAAGAAGAAATGGAAATCTAGATGGAAAGAAGGGTACAAAAACTAAAAAGTAAACAAGTGAAACTAAAGCAATGAAAACTAAATCAATGCAGTTAAACTACTAACCTAAATTGGAGAATCAATAACAACAAGAATAACTAGAAATCTAGGGGAAAGAAAGCATAAGAAATATCCCAAATTTTAGTTGCAAATAATCACCAAAAGAGAGCTATGTTTCAAGGTGTCTCACCCACCTCTACATGGAAAAAGATGTGGAATTCAATGGGTATAGATAGATGTTTTAGCATCCAATTTGATGAATTTTTAATTTAGGAAAGAGGGAACTAGGGTTGAGGTGGAATTTGAAGGAAGAATTTTAGGTGGAGATGATGTAACATGGATGACATAAGAGAGAGAGAGAGAGAGAGAGAGAGAGAGAGAGAGAGAGAGAGAGAGAGAGAGAGAGAGAGAGAGAGAGAGAGAGAGAGAGAGAGAGAGAGAGAGAGAGAGAGAGAGAGAGAGAGAGAGAGAGAGAGAGAGAGAGAGAGAGAGAGATGGGCTGGTTGGTGTCCTAATTTAGGAAGGAGGGAGGCATCATTTTCCTTGGAAATAAAGTGGCTCTCCACCCTCCTAATTGGATGGTGATTGAGGGTGGAATGGAGAGAGGGAAAAAGAAAGAAAGTAAGAATAGAAAATTAGAAAGAAAACCTAGGGCATTTACATATTTGCATTGACTTGGATCTAGGGTTTCTTAATTAGGAAATCACTTGATTTTACCAACTAAGCAAGGACGGCATCCTCTTCTAAAATGTTGAACCTAGGATGAATGCTGGATTGGGGATTGGGAATGGGCTAGGAAAGTTGATTTTCTCTCTTGATGGGTCCATTACTTGGGCTTGGGTCCATTTCTAGTCACCTTTTGCTTCTCCAATTGCTTCTTTACTTGCCTTAGGATGATCTTAATCCTTGATTAAGCTTTGAGTGATGTCAAGTTTAGCTCCTAATCTTCAATTCTCATCCCTATCAATCTCAACCTTTGGATCATCTCACCGAAACCTAAAAAAGTGAAACAACCTAATTAAATCTTATAAAATTATGATCATTCACATACTTACTCTAGATTTGTAATGACCCCAATTTTTGTAATATTAAAATCCCATGAAAAGTTCAATTTTAAAGATAAGGGAATTTTGGTCATTTCACTATTTTCCTTAACTAAACCCAGGAATTTGGTCCTAAAAATGGTTCCATTAGATGCGTCTCAGAAAAAGGAATCCAACGAGACCAAAATCACCCAAAACGGAGTTAAAATGAGCAAGTTATGGCCCTTTGAAGTTCAGGGGCAAAATTGTAATTTTCACAAAAAACGGGTTTAGCGGCAAAACACAGGGGTCGGTTTTGATACGGGCACCCTTCATCTTCAACCTCCTAGAGGTTTCTGGAACGGCGGTGTTTCAAGGAGAAACCACTGCCATTCTGGAGGTTTCTCCACCGCCATTCAAAGGCGGTTAGAACCCCTCCAGAACCTTCTTTAAAAGCCCTATAAATAGAGCTCTTGGGAGCCTCTAATGGCAGCCCAAAATGTGGGAGAAAACTTGTTGAGGAGCAGCGACTTAGAGGAGAAAATGTGGAGAGAAAACAAGCCACGAAGCAGGTACGCACAAAAAATCCCCAAACCCATCTCACCCATAGTCCTAGGCTCGGTTTCCCTAGGTTTTTGCATAAAAATCCATGGGGAATAGGTCTCTAGGGAGTCACCAAGGACCCTGGGACGTCCCCAGGGCCGCACTGGTTCCTCAGGGATGAACTAGGGCATCCCAAGGATGCCCCGGTCCCCCAACGACCACGACGCCCAGACAGACGAGATGCGTTGAACGTGTCTGAGAGGAACCAAACGAGCGCGTCCGTGGACGCGCCCACTAAAGAGAAGGACGGGCGGAGAAGTAGCACACGTCTACAGACGCGCCTGCTGAGGTGCACGCCGTAGATGCCCTACTTAGAGTTGGTAAACCCTGAAGTGGAAGAAACATTACTTGAGGACCCAATATATTATGATTCCCTTAGCATGTTCCGTAACACCTGCATACATCACTTGAGCTGCATTCATCATTACCATTGTATTGTATGTTTGGCTGAAGATGCTAAACTCAGCACTCACTAAGAGGCAACCTGGGGTTTTTCTAATCCCACTGTTCTAAATCACTCATTTATCATATTAAGGTGTCATATATTTCAAAACATTGGTGATGATGTTTAGTTCTGGTTGGGAGATCTAGACATATGTGAGATTTCTAAGTTTTTTCATGTACTTTAAGGTCAAAGTTCTTTTACTATGATGAGAATGGGGTTGCTCAAAACTTGGTTTTTCTCTTACTTTAACTCCTTAATAAAAATCCATATGGTTAATTTTACATTTTATTTATCTCCTAAAGTATTTTATGAAAGTTAAATCTTGAAATACACTTACACATAGTACATAAATCTAGGCTAATAGATGGTTATGACTTAAACACCTTAAGAAAATTAGTGGAGACCTATATACCCAAGTGTGTTTTAGAGACCATTATTTCTCTGAGGGTTATAAATAATTCAATAGTTTCTTTAGTGATCAATAATTTTGAAAGATCCTAGTATCTTTGTTTTGGTCAATTGCCAAGAAATAAAAGAAGTACTAACTTTCTTTCCTAAACATTTAATGAATCTAATAGGCTTTAAGAAACCTAAGAAATGATATAGGCTATCCTTGTTTTAACCTAGATACACAAAACCTATCCAATATATTATACCACTTATTTGACGCTTGAGCCTCTTGGTAAGCCTTTTCTTTTGAAAACACCATTTACCTTAACCGAGAAATCAAATAAAAAGAATATCCATCACCTATCTTTCAAAAATGAGTAGAGATGGCAGAAAATTTTCAAAAAGGATAAAAGTTTAAGAAGTGAAAATATCGAAAGTGTTTACAAAGAAAAATATTCCTTCCCAGAAATACAAAGAAGAAGAGTATTATCACAATAATAAAAGAAAAGGAAAATATAGAAGAGATATTCACTTCAATCTAGTCAAGTATGAAAATTGTGCTCCATCAATTGAAGACCACTACTTAGATTTTAACTTTAAATCCTTATACCCTTCTTTTTAGAACCTATCTTAAGCCTACATTTCATTTACTCTAAAGAACCATTGATTTTAAGTAAGAAGATAGTCTAAAAGGTGGATAAAAATATGAGGGAATTAAGGTGAAATATTTCTATTTGTCATGGTAATCACATATATTCTTAGGGATCACAATTTTTTGTCTCAATTGTGCTTAAAAGGTTAAGTGAACTATTAGTATCTTTGGATTTGGTCACATAAAGAGTGAATTTTGTTTGACCGTTTTCTCTAATAGCTTTATTTCTAAATATATACTAGTAAGACATTGTGGTCAAGACATCTTTCCAATAAAACAATAAGAATGTCTGTTTAGAAGTCATTGACTAATGTAGTTGTACACACACTACACTCTGAGATGAAACTATAATAAAGTGGCATTGGTGTATATATGTAACTTGTGGAATTTCTCATTTATCTTTATTAAGTTGTTAAAGTCTGTAAAGTGTTAATGGATGATAAAATCT
Organism: Warburgia ugandensis; assembly: GCA_035236585.1. Lineage (NCBI taxonomy): Eukaryota > Viridiplantae > Streptophyta > Magnoliopsida > Canellales > Canellaceae > Warburgia > Warburgia ugandensis. Next base: position 54,018,099 of record CP141139.1, on the reverse strand, counting down.
TTGAAATAAAATAAAAGGTTTATCCTTATTGAATTTTGTAGGTATATTCACTGCAAACCCTCAAGATGAATAACTCGTCCACTAGGGTTAACCTAAGGGTTTAAGGCCTTGTTGCATATGCTAAATGCAATTGTAAGTACCTACAAAAAGAGCAATCATTTTTATTTTTATGATTTTTGCATGTTTTGGCCAGGACAAGAAAAATGTTGGTTGAGGGTGTAATAAGTATTCAAATTTGTATAAAAAGTACCCTATTAGTATCTCATGTGTTGTAAATTGTAATAGTTAATTCTAAGGTTTTTTCAAAATTTTATAACACACGCATTTCTAACTTAATAATTCAAAAGTTTAATATTTTACATGTGAAGAAAATAATGGAGAGTAAGTATGTGAATAATCATAATTTTTTAGGATATAATTAGGTTTTTTTACACTTTTGTAGGCATCGAGAAGATGATCTAATGACCAAGATCAACTAAGCTTAAGAATTGAAGGTCAAGATCAACTTAGAAGGCAAGCAACAAAGCAACAAAAGTATCCAAAGGTGACTAAATGGGCCCATGTAAAAAGCCACATAATTTCAATACTTTTGCATGAGATGGAGCCATGCATGAGGTTTCCTAGTCTAATAAGGAAAACTAAGGAAGTAAATCCATTCAAAAGATTTGAAGGAAAGGATTTAGCCACTCAAGCCATCAAGCAATGAGCTATCAAAGTGCGCCATCAAGCCAACTTAGCCAATGCCAAAGGAATTCTCTATTGGATGAAGATTTCAAGAAATTTTCCTATGCTCTAATTGTGAAAATCTAAGAGATAATTAGCAAGGAATGGATTAGATTTATCAAATGGTAATATAGCAAGCTAGGTGGATCAATCAAAGAATAGTTATCCCTAATCTTCTTCCCAACTTTCTCTCTCAATATTCCACACTATCTACATCCCTCTTCCTAATGAAAAACCATGTAGGAACAAGGGGGAGGCACCTCTTTGAAAAGTGGTGCCTCCCATGTTACCAATTCCCTTGAAATTCCATGTTTCCCACTATCCACAATCCAACTTCTAAACCTCACTTTCCTAGCACCTTCCTAACTCCCTACTTACACTAGAGTTCTACATCTAAATTACCTATTCTATCTCAATATTTTCTCCTCATCCTTGTCCCCTTTTCTTATTCATTAGAGTAGAATTTAAGCAAACCTAAAAATCTAAAATCCTCTATAAAAACCCAAGGCATCCATGTTTCCAATAAGAAAAGGATCACCATGATTTTTGCCTTAGTAGCCAAGGGAGCACCATGCCTTCTCCTTAGCTGTTCTTGAAAGATTTCCAGGCATCAGTAAGCCTTCAATGTCTTATGCATTATATGTTTAACTAGTTCAAGTTTCAACCCTTAATTCTCCTTTAAGTTCTAAGATTTTATGTTTTGTTTTGCCTCTTGTTTTCTTTTTCTTAATTGTTTTATTTAATTCCTTATTCTAGGTGCACAATTTCTCTATTGTTTTTCTCTCCTTTGCCTTAGTTTTCTTTGATTGCTAGCTCTTGTAGTGACAGCCAAGAGAGAGCAACCACTGAATCCACTTTGTTTCCTTGCTTATTCTTGTTTTGAATCTCCTTGTTTTCTCCTTAGCCTAATTGCTTACTCCTTTCAATCTTCTACCTCCACTCTTCATCTCTTGCTCTCTGTTTCTATGCTCTTCTTCGTTGAGCATGCATGCCATCTTGAATGTGATTGTTGGACAGCATTGGAGTGGTTATAGATAATTTTTGGATTGATTTTATGTTATTGAAGGTGACGATTCAATCATCTAAATGCACACCTTGAATTGTAATGTATTCCATAAATAAAAAGTCATTGTTATTGCACACTCCTTTGACTGATTTCAATTCCCTAAAGTTTTGAAAATTTTCATTAGTTTACTTATTGATTCACAAGCACAATTCAATACCCAATTAATCATGCATTATGCGCATCATTCATAGTTAAATTTCCATTTCAATTCCATAAGTTTCATGCACTCAAGTCCCCTTAGATCCATGGAAGTTTGCTTAATGCTTAGAACCCATGTTGCAACTTAACAGATCTATGAGATTCATCATGGGATCAACCTCACTCGGGGGCATCATGCTACTTTGGTTCATTCATTTGTGAGTATTTTTAAAGCTACAATAAGTTTTTGACGCCGTTGTTGTGGAATCACAATTGATTTGTGGCTGGATTTTGCTTGAGATTAATTATGTCTAGTTATAGTTTAGGTTGCATTAGACTACAATTTTTGCATCATGTCTACATATTTTACTAATTCCTCAAAAATTGATCATCTTCCTTTGTTTTGTACCTGGAGAATTAGGAAAAAGGAGTGGCTAAAGCTTCATCATCATAATTATGATTTCCTAGATTAGGATTTTTAATTTTTAAGAGAAAATATAGTGAGGCCTCACGGTAATTTGCAATTTATTATTCAATTTTAAATGGTTCGTAATAATATAGGGCAAGCATGGGGTATGGTGGCTCACACTTGATATTTTTCAAAAACCCCACTATAAGCCTCTCTCACTCTTTTATTTTCTTAGAAAAGTTGCATTTAGTGTAGTTTTCATATTGGTTGGTAGTGTAAGTCATATAGTTTGGGGTCATTCATATTAATTGTTGCATCTTATTTAGGGTTGTTGCATTGGATTGCACTTATTTAAGAAAGGTTAGCTTGCGTTTGGCTATAACTGAGTTGTCGACTATCTAGTTATAATGTCTGTCTATTGAGGTGTGGACCTTTGTTAGATAGCATATAGGTAGGCATTAGTTTCCCTTTCATTGTTTTGCATTGCTTGTTTAATTGCTTTATGGTGGATTTTCGTATTGATAGTAAGGGCCTCATAGGAACCCTTATAAGATAAGGACTAGATTTCTTCACTAAATCCTTTGCCCACCTAAGTAATCAAATTGATCATTGTATGTTTGCAATCCCTTCCTTTAAAGCATAATTTAAAGTCAAGTAGCAGCAAACTTGGGGTTTCAAGCTTGTAAGACCTTTTAGAAGGAGGAGATCTATTGTCACTCCAGTGGCTTCTGGGCATCGTGGTTATACTAAATATGCAAAATCCAAGTGATTTTTTCATCCTTTTGTTGATGCTTGTTGGTCTAAACCCCTCCTTCCTTGAGAGTTGTTTTAACCACTTTGGACAAGACTTTGTTGGTAAGCAGTAGTCGAGTCTAGATAAAAGGAGTTATATAGGTTTAGGCCTAAAAGTTACTACCCTCACATATTAATAAAGATTATCATGACAGCTCAATAGCATTAAGGATTTGTTAATTGCACATCATGTCGAGTTAGGAGTGATATTGAGAGTTAGGCTACATCATTTAGATAGCTTCTCATTTAGTGCATGCAAGGCTGTCGATCTCAACACATAAGACTAGTACCATTTGATCTTGAGAATTACCGTGCCATAAGCAAGGGGCGAGAAATCAAGTTCCTAACCCCATGACATGCCCATAAGAAATAGTTGTGCACAAGGCCATTAAATATTTCTATGCGCCACTCCAACTAAATACACAATCATGAATCTCTTTACCACCCACCAATATTGACCACTTTGAATTTCAACCTAGAGTCATACAACTTCAACCTAGAGAGAGAGAGAGGATCCACACCTACATATTAAGGAATTCCTTGATATATGCACTACATTCAAATTCTAAAATGTTTCAGATGATCCGTTACATTTAAGTTGTTCCCTTTCTCATTGAAAGAGAAGGCTAAATCTTGGCTGAATTCTTTGGAAGTCAGTTCCATTGTCACACGGGACTAGTTATCTAGGATGTTTTTTGAGCAAATTTCCCCCCATCCATAATAGTAATGCCCTTCATAGTGAGATTACTAACTTCTAGCGAAGAGATGGTTAATAATATTATGAATATTGGGAAAGGTGGAATGAATAGCTATAGAAGTGTCCCCTCAATGGATTTGAAAAATGGTAGCAAGTTTAGTACTTCTATGAGACATTGACCCTATGGGAACATTCATTGCATAATTAGGATTTCCTTGATTTCCTAAATTAGGATTTTTAATTTTTGAGAGAAATTATAGTGAGGCCCCACTATAATTTGCAATTTATTATTCAATTTTAAATGGATTGTAATAATACAAAGCAAGTGTGGGGTATGGTGGCCCACACTTGATCTTCATCGAAAACCCCACCGTAAGCTTCTCTCACTCTTTTATTTTTCCTAGTAAAGTTACATTTATTGTAATTTGCATATTGGTTAGTAGTGTAATTCATATAGTTTAGGTTCATTCATATTAGTTGTTGCATCTTATTTATGGCTGTTGCATTAAATTGCACCTATTTAACATAGGTTAGCCTATGATAGGCTATAAATAAGGCTTGGTTGTCAAATTATAATTTCTTATCTATTAAGGTGTGAACCCTTTGTTAGATAGTATATGGGTAGGCATTCATTTCTCTTACCTTGTATTGCATTGCATGTTTAATTGCTTTATAGTGGATGTTGATATTAATATTAAGGTCCCAACAAGAACCCTCATACGATAAGGACTAGATTTCATCACCAGATCCTTAGTCTACCTAGGTAATCAAATTTATTCTTGTATGTTTATGATCCTAGGCCTTAATGAGTAATCTAAAATCAAGTAGCAAGAGACCTTGGGTTTTGAGCTCATAGGACCCTTTCAGAAGGAGGAGATCTATTAACACTTTAATGGCTTTTGAGCATCGTAGTTATAGTGGGTATGCAAGTCTCTGAGGATCACATCACCTATTTTACCGCCAAGCTCATGCAAGCCTAGATCACTCGCCCTATGATGTGAAAAGTGGAAGACCATACATGGGGCTCACTCAATTATTCATTATTTCAAACATCAAGGGACCACCAGGTTGGAAATGTATAAAATGGAAGAATGTATAACATATGAATGATAAGGGATTGTATGGGATATTATGTGATGATGAGGGATTTCATTGATGGTTTCCTAAAGTGAAGATATAGTAAAAAACAAGTAATTGGATATTAATGGAGGAATAAAGGGTGGAGATCTTAAAGATGGCATCTTTATGATGAAGCCATACATCACAAGGAGAGTTGCTTTACTACTTGCAAACAAGAGGGAGATACTAATGATAAGGAGAGAAAGCAACTAAAACTATGCCACTTTCATCAAAGGATAGCGTGATTGAAGGAGAGAGTCAATGGTAGGTGAGTGGGAGGCTTAAGAAGATAGGGAGTAGCTACTAACATTAGCTACTTCTCAATTTATATAAGGAGGAAAAGAGAGAGGGACAAAGAGTTAGAGTGAAGAGAAAAAGTCCACTCCTTGCTTGATCCACTAGTGTAGTAAGCAATTTACTTCACTATTTTTTTTTTTTTTTAATTTTAATTTCACCTTTGTAAGAGCTTGAAGTAAATAGAGAAAGTTTTTATTGAAAGTTTCTCTCTATCTCTCTCTTGTACATGCTCTCTCTCTCATTTGTTTTGAAGTTTCAACCATACAAGAGCATGGAAGTGTTATTGGTTTAGTCTACTTACTACTACTATCATTTTAGGTTCCAAATGCTAAAGAGCTATAGGTTAAATATAATAAACAAAAATCTAGAAACAAGTTCTCTAATGTTCCCTTGAAGGATTTCCATTGGGAAGAGCAGGAAAGTAGGGTGAAATCTAAGTTTTCCAATCCTATTTCACTACTACTACCCATATAGGTGTGTAGTGATATAACCTTAGGTTTTTTCCTTGTGTGACCTTGATTCAGTGTTGATTCCTAATCATGGCTATTGATAATACTCCCATCTCTATTAGGAAGAATTTGAGTTAAGTCTTCTTGAGTTGAAGCAACTACAGCGTAAGAAAACTTCATCCTTGTTTCCTCCTTTTAGTGTTATTGTAAGAGAAACAGAACATTGGATTTTACCTATTCCAATTATGTTTTTGTTTTTTCTTTTAATGATCTAAACTATTGGAAATATTCTCATAAGCCTTAGAACGAAGCTCCCATTGGTTTCTAGTAATTTCATTGAATTTTGAGAGAGATTTTACGAAGAAAATTGTAATAGGTACTATTACTATATTATTATTGCCTGGGATGAACCTATCGTATTCTATATCAAATATCTTTTCAAAAATACCTAACCATACTGGTGGATTACTAAACATCCAATTACATTGGATAAGAAATTTCACTAAAAAATTCAATCTGGAAGTTGGAGAAATTACTGGCCAAAGTGACCAACTTCATCATGCACTCATTGATGTATGCAGATAATAATAGGGATTGTGTAATGCCCCAAGAAATTTACACTATTTAAAAAAAATGAATTGGACATTCTATAGGAATTGAAAAGTTCCCTTTTTGTAGATAAGGGTATTTTGGTCATTTCACTATTCACCCTGACTAGACCCAGAAATTTGGTCCTGAGAATAGTACCCTTAGGTTTTTCTTGGAAAAAGGAATCCAACAAGACCAAAATCACCCAAAACGGAGTTAAAATGAACAAGATATGACCCTTTGAAGTTCAAGGGCAAAAGTGTAATTTATATTAAAAAACGGATTTAGCCTGAGAAACACAGGGACCCGTTTTGATACGGGCGCCCCTCTTCTTCAACTTCCTAGAGGGTTTTAGAACAGTGGTGTGCAGGGGAGAAACCAACCCCATTCTGGAGGTTTCTACACCACCATTCCATGGCAATAAGAACCCCCTCTAGAACCCTCGTCGAGCTCTACAAATAGAGCTCTTGGGCTCCTCCAATGGAAGCCCAAAAGCTTGGAAAAAACCCATCATGGAGAGGCAGACAAGAGGAAAAAACATGGAGAAAAACCCAGCCATGAACCAGGTATGCCCAAAACCCCTCCAAACCCATCTCCCCCTTAGTCTTAGGATGAGTTCCCCCAAGTTTTTGCATAAAAAACCATGAAAACGGGGCTCTAGGGAGCCACAAAGGACCCAGGGACAGTGCCTGGGCATATTGGTTTGATAGGTTCGAACCAGGCGCGTCCGTGGACGCGCTCGCAAACGAGAAAAAGGGCAGAAGGCCCGGTGCATCTGTGGACGCGCCCTGTGGGCCTTCAATGTATTATGAATACTAAAACGCCCATAACTTGAGTTCTAGGACTCTGATTGAGGCGCCGTAAAAGGCGTTGTGTCTGTATTGACGATGTGGACACAATAAAATTATAAAATACCTGATCAAGGCCCTATATAAGGTGAGTATGACCCTTAAACTATGATAGTGGTGCGGGGCCACTAAACCTTTGTAAACCTGACGATACCAAGGCCCAGTTAGGACCTTAGGAGACCCATAGGCATGGGAATAAACCCCTAATGCCTATGTAGTGAGGAAAAATAGGCCAAGCTAACCTCGTTCCCCTAAATTATGAGCAGGAGCATACGAGGACAAGGGGGCTAGCATGACCAAACCAAGTAGGTGCCCTATCGCTACTAGACTTTTTAAAAGAACCCATGATTGCTTTGAGAATGCATGTTTTAAGTTTTAAGTTACATGACTTGTTTACCATGAATTGATTTCATAAATGAATTTAGCATGCATATGACAAATACGTTATGCATAGACATGTTTTGAAAAAAGATTCTTGTCTGCATGATAAGTGTAGCCTTGGCCGATGAGGGCAGGCTGATGAGGGCGGGCTAGAGAGAGTTGATAGGCTTCTAGGCTGGTAGGCTTCTAAGCAGGGTTATGACTTTGAATGCGAGACTAGCATGAGCAGATTTTATGCATCGCATGCATGTTTTGCAACTGATTACATAAATTGCATGATTTACAACGAATAAGTGTCATATGCCCTGTGGAGGCTATGACCCTGTGTCCCCAGGTACCCGGGGACCACACGGCGAGGAAGTCATGGGCATAATGGGCCCTATGTTTTTGAGGATTTACTTGCATTGCATATGGCATGACATGAGGTTGGTCGACCATACCATAGATCCATGAGTTGGATACAGTTGAGCATCTTATGCATATCATTATGTTTATAATGTATATGATACTTTCGACTTGGATTATGTGATTCTTTAAGTTGTCAGTATTCTAATTCGACAACTATTTTTAATATCGATATTGAACATGAGTGTTCAAACATGCACATGTTTTAAAGAGCATATGATTTTAAACATAGCATGCATTGTAAAACTAGTAGTGATAGACTCCTACTGAGTATAGTATATACTCACCCAATCCTTAACATTTTTCAAACGCAAGTAAGCACTTAAGGAGAGGATACGCCTGTGACAGAAGACACCCAAATATATCATTTTTTAGGACAACTCCACTCATGAGTAGAAGACGCCTCAGGAAATGTTAGTGCTATGGGTAAGAAAAATCAAAAGGAGACAATTATACATGTAAGTAAACACTCTACCCTTTGGACATGTATTTGTATTTATTTACAATTGGGCTGTGAGCTGTGACTGGATAGACATGGGAAAGACATTTATGATTTTTGAAGTTTTTCAAAAACTACTTTGGTTGTTGTGAAAGCAAATGACACTCGGGGTTTTCCAAATGAGTTTAAAACAAAAGATTTTTCGTTGCATTGCATTGTTTTCATAAAATGGTTTTCAAATAGGGATGCATCCCGCCTTAGGAATTAGATATTGCATTTAAAAATGCATGGGAAAACCCGGGTCGTCACAGTTGGTATCAGAGCCTAGGTTTTATCCTTTCATAGCCAGTCCAGCATGTCTAAGGGTCATAGACAATGGAGAAAAATTCAGGAGTAGTCTAAAGAGAAGTATAGAAGTAGTAGAAATAGAAATAGTAGAGATGACTAACATATTAATGCTCAAGGCATTTCACCATAAACAAATAGGTGAAAAAGGAGATGGGTCTAGCAAATATATTGGATGGCTTAAATCTTATCAATAAGGATTGTCATGTAGTGGTGCAAACAGGGAAACTTATATATGAATTAGATTATGATGAGAATGATGAATGAAGTTGTTGGTGAACTTGTTAGTAGATAGTTCTGACTTGTAATAGATTAATCTCAAGGAACCTAGATGGCTATCTTACCATCATAAAGAATATCAGAAAATGAATATATTATCAAAAAGGGATATGATATGAGTATGGTAGGGGATGTAAAAGACAGACTTTGAGACGATTTTGATGATAATCTAATAGGGATGAGCATATAAGATGATACTAGGGGATAACTGTGACTCGTACTAGGTCACAAAGGTATGGATCCTGAAGGACTTGGCTCAATTTTGGATACTTAATTGGAGTCTTATGAAGAGTAAAGTGCTATTGACTAATAACTACTTGAGTATTATGGAGCAAATCAGAAGATGTATACAAGCGACATATTATGTGATTAAGAGAAACATGACACGAATATGATAGGGAAATGAATTCGACGATAATATTAGGGATGATAGATCTATGAATAATAGATTGATCCTAACATGAACTTATAAGAGAAGTATAGCATGACCAAAAGATCAATGACATTATTAAGACATTGTATGAATTTTCTTGAGGCTATAGGCAATTAAGGATTTCAATGATATTAGAAAACTTCCACATTTCTTGGAGGTATTAAATTTCTCCTGTCTGACAAGAAAATTGAGTATATGCAACAAAGCACATGAAGACATTGATCTAGGAAGACGAAAGAGAGGATTTCGAAGAAAGAGAGAAAGAGATAGAGATGTAACTATAAGTATTCGATAAATATTAAATATTCAAAAGAAGAAGATCATGACTTTATGGAGATACATACAAATTTTTTCATCTTGAATCCGATGGGAAGGTCAAACCAATCTAATTTGAAGGAATAATACTAGTTGAGTTGGTGATTTTATTATAAAAGAGTATAAAAGAGAGAAAGCATATGGGGTTTAAGACTTTGAGTAGAGCATTGAATGAAAGGACATTATGCTGCACGAAAATTTTTGAAGAGGAATGGTGACAAACTAGAAATTAAATTCTACAAATGGTTTGATGCCTATATCAATTATTACAATTAGAATCTTATCAGATCCATTAGCTTATGAGGAACACCAGTGGATATAGACCATAAAAAGGAAAAATTTGGTGATATCCTACCTAGCCACTATATGAGTAAATAAAGTATATTGAAAAAGGAATTAAGCCAGGACAGTGACTTGTCCATTTGTCTTTCTTCAGCAAGTAGTGTACCATCAAGGATCGAATTGAGGTCTTGCTATCATAGATTGGGAGACGCAATATCTTAAGACCATTATTTAGTCCTTACCTTTAGAGTACTGTTAACTAAATAAAGGTATCCCACCCTATTTAATCAAATATGTTAGTAGTCGAAGTTATATACTTAGAGGGATGTTATAAGTCTTTAGACTTGAGTTTTCCTTGAAAGAAGTACTTGTTAGACTAAGTCAATTGAGGGTATGAGGTCAGTTGATGAGGACAGTTGCAATTGAGATAGGAGCAAAAATAAGAAGTGATCTAAACCAATGAGATAGATTTTTTCAAACCTGAATAGATACCATGACAAACCATAGAAATCATTGTGGGTCTAAAAGATGCTGCTAACTTGGATTGAAAAGAAAGGTAGATAAGTACCGATCACTTTAGAGACCCTTGAGCTTATAACATAGATATATCTGGAAAGAGATCAATAGGAATCAAATAATGTCTTTCTATATGTCTACGAAAATGATTCCATGCTTACCTGAGTGTTTTTCAAATTTGATGATTTAATAGCTCCAGCATAACTTGATGTAGTAGCTATTGAATGAGAACTGCTATTATAAGCTAAGTATGAGGAGGCACTTGAAAGATAAAATTTGAGGAATTGAGAAAGTCATTACTTATGAGGACACCTCCTGACAATACAAACTGCATGGCTGCCGATAAAGCCTTGATAAAAGATTGAACAATATATTGACATAGGGAATGGAAGGAGAAAAGGTGAGATGGCTAGCACACTATAAGGTGAAGATTTAATGTTACGTTGCCTTTAGACAAATAGTTAGTTGTTATGTGCATATACCAAGAAAGAAAAATCAATTGAAGGAATTTCCTAAGGACTAACCCTACTGGATTGAGTATAGAACTTTTAGACTGAAAGGTTACTAAGAAAACCATCAAACAAAGAAAGGATAAAGAAGACAATGACAAAGGATTCAACCATGACCTAGTAAGGGTACTCGGTTATGAATAAGAGACTTTTTGTATAAATAGGAACATTGTTGAAGATCCTAATGAAAAATTGATGTGAATAGTGAGATAGGCCTCTGGACGAGAACATTTGACCCATGATGATGAATTAACCATAAAACATTTGACATGAGTTTGCATAAACTCTTCAGGAAGAAAAGCATTTGATGGCTTCACCATTTATGAAACTTGATGTACAGTTCGGATATCCTAATCGTAATATGAGATAGTATCAGTGAGGGAGGATGCTACTTGAATTATTTTATTTTGAATATAATATGGGTTGAGGACCAAGTTATAGTAGAAAAGCGACAGACTGTTAAAATTCAAAGTTAATCTAGGGATTGGCTGTAGAGCACATGATACCATGTCAGTTATTGAAGTATCTTGGGGATAAATATCAAAGATAAGAAGCAAAGTTAGACATAATAGAAAGAATGTAACCTTTTTTGTTGGACACTTACTAATGACATATAACCAACCATTAAAAAGAGATATGGATGATGAAGAGATCACTAGATGGAAGACAAGAAGAAAAAGGGATTATCCTATGCTATTCAAAGTGAAATAGGAGGAGTAAGATCATATGATCTCAAAGAAGTATGAAGTAATTTATATACGAATAGGAGAGTATGGTCATCTAAGGAGACTATCCTATACATGATCGGAAGAATATAAGCATCTAAGGATGGGTAGCAATACAAATACAAATAGAAACCAGTAATGATAAACTGTCACGCATGGGACTATGTATCAGAGTATGCAGCGAAAGCGGTCCATATATACTTAAAGTAAACGGATAAGATATATTGATGATATATATATATATATATATATGAAAGGCCTTGAGGAAGGAATTATAAAGATGGTAAAGTGAGAATGTGCCTAGGATGGGTTGCATGATAATGTGAAAGGGTTTTAAGGACACAACTCCTCTACGTACTAACTTGAGGAATTAATAAACAGACATATAGGGTTGGAGCAAAAGAAGACAGCTGACTTGAAGGTGAGAATTTGTGGAATTTCGAGGACGAAATTCTTTTAAGGGGGTAATAATGTAATGCCCCGAGCAATTTACACTATTTAACAAAAATGAATTGGACATTCTATAGGAAATGAAAAGTTTCCTTTTTGGAGATAAGGGTATTTTGGTCATTTCATCATTCACCCTGACTAAACCCAGAAATTTGGTCCTGAGAATAGTACCCTTAGGTGTGTCTTGGAAAAAGGAATCCAACAAGACCAAAATCACCCAAAACGGAGTTAAAATGAGCAAGATATGACCCTTTGAAGTTCAAGGGCAAAAGTGTAATTTATATTAAAAACGGATTTAGCCTAAGAAACACAGGGACCCGTTTTGATATGGGCACCCCGCTTCTTCAACCTCCTAGAGGGTTCTAGAATGGCGGTGTGCAGGGGAGAAACTATTGCCATTCTGGAGGTTTCTCCATCGCCATTCCATGGCGGTAAGAACCCCCTCCAGAACCTTTTCGAGCTTTATAAATAGAGCTCTTGGGTGCCTCCAATGGCAGCCCAAAAGCTTCAATCATAGTTTAATCTCTTAATTGAAGGAAATCTTCCTAGAAGCATCATTGAACCTTATCTATGCAAAAGAGTATGTCACTATCAAAACATAAGGTGGCAAAATGTCTATGCATGCATGCACGCATTCCATCACCTTGGAGTAGCTTTTAAGTGAAGTGTAAGGGCTACACACATCATGGGAAGCAAGCATGTTAAGAACACTCAAGCCGAGGCCCATTAGAGACTCAAAAACCTAACTTTCTTTCTCATCACAACAAAATGGGAACCACCTACATGTGCTCCATGATTTTCCCATGCACTAAGGGACACTCCACCCCCTTCCAAGTGAAAACCATTCAAAAACAAATAGAAAAATAAGGAGGTGATGAAAGAGACAAAACAAGAAATTTACTTTCAATTTTCATCTAAGAATTTCAAGAAAGAATGGCTGAGATTATTCTACATCCAAGACCATTCTAAAGCAACCAATGAAAATCCATTTGAGTTAGGATTGTCTAATGAAAATAAACCATGTATGAAAGAGAACTAAACCATGATAGCCAGAGATACTTTTGAAAGGTTGCTCACAGGAGGAGAAAACATGTACACATGGAAAATAAGAGTTGTCTTAGTGGATTTTGATTGACTCAAGAGAATTTTCAAGGACTGGGAGAAAATGGGGTGATAAGTGTTCAATTTTGCGTAAAATGTACCCAATTAGTTGCCCATGTGTTATAACTTATAGTTTTAAATTAGGTTTTTTATTAGCCATACTTTATAACAAGTGCATTTATGACCTAATTATTTAAAAGTGTGATATTTTGTAGGGTCTAAGGGTAATCCAGAGTAATTGTGAGAATGATCATAATTTTCTAGGATTTGATTAGGATTTTTCTTCTTTTGTAGGTCTCAGAGAAATGATCCAACAAACGAGATTAATTAGGATAAGAATTGAGGATCAAGATTAAGAGATCAAGCTAAAATCCCAATTGTCATCATCCAAAGCATAATCAAGGATCAAATGAAGCAATTGGAAGAGCTAAAGGTGACTAAAATGGGCCCATGAAGCAAGCTATGCATTTCCACTACCCTTACAATGCAAGAGATTCAAGAAGATTTTCCATGAGATATTTTGAATATAATTTAGGAAAATCTATTAGAATAAGATAGCATGTGGACCAATGGATTAAGATCCTTTCATTTTTTAGTGTTTTTCTCCACTTTTTCTACAATTTCCACGTCACCCCCAAGATGAACTACAAATTTCCATTGTATCATTGCATCTTTCCAAAACTCTATCACATTCTACCTCTTAGGAAACTTTCCAACCAACCAAAATTCTCCACCTCACACCTCACACCTCACACCCTCAATCTCATTCTAATTCATTCCCACTTGCTTTCCTAAAACAAAGGAGGCTTAATGACTTTGGAAGGGGCGACACACCCCTTCCTAAGAAGGTGGAATCTCCCACCTACTCCACTCCTGTTCCTTAAGACAACCACCTTTAGTTTGCACACATTCCTATTTGAAATCCTTAACCTTTCCCCCATTCTAGCATTCAAATTGACACACTTTAATCCCAACAACACCTTATCATTAAGAAATCCTAGAAAAAATAAGAGAACAAGCATAAAAACCCTACAAAACATCCAAGCAAGGGAACCTTTCCCACTTAGGAAAAAGACGCCTCCTCTTAGGGAGGAGGATGCTCTCTTCCTATAGCCCATTTTCCTCTCTTTTCACTTTTGTTTTGTGGACTCCTTGGGTCTTTCCATTCCCTTCCAAGGGTGTGCTTCTTACTCAAATGTTAATCCTAGGATTTTTGGAGTTTTTTATTCATTTTTGAAGGTTGGTTAGCTTCCTAGTTCTCTTTGCTAGAGTTTACTTCTTTTCATGCTAGTTTACCTTGTTTACCTTGCTTTTTAAACTAAGACTCAGGGCTGGTTTTCCTTGGAGTTACAGCCAAGGGAAGTCATCTTGAATCTAGTTTTGACCTCTACACTTTCATTACATCTTTGTTCTTTTTAAGCCCTCTTGATTTCTAGCTTTGTTTGCTTAAGTTCCCTTGATTGTTGCCTTCGTATTCCATAGGATTTTTCCTTGATTTGACGCATACTTGTTAATGAGTGAAATTTGGAACAATTGAAGAAGGAATTGGCTTATAATTAAGTATTGATTAAGATTAAGTGAACATCATTATAATAGAATTTAAATTTCAGATTTGGATTACAAGTATGGAGTATTATGTTGATGACTTTTTTGGATGTGATTCAATGAAGTTAGATGAAATTTTCAATTCATGTTTGTGTTCAACAATTAATTATGTTTTTTATTGAATGTTTGATTGCAAACAAAATGTTTAATTCCATGTTTTAGATGTTCTTTTCATTGAATGATTCAATGACCTTGTTGGTGGAATTTTTTTGCATGATTGATTAAGATTAAGTGAACATCATTATAATAGAATTTAAATTTCAGATTTTGGTTACAAGTATGGAGTATTATGTTGATGACTTTTTGGATGTGATTCAATGAAGTTAGATGAAATTTTCAATTCATGTTTGTGTTCAACAATTAATTATATTTTTTATTGAATGTTTGATTGTAAACAAAATGATTAATTCCATATTTTACATGTTCTTTTCATTGAATGATTCAATTCCCTTGCGGGTGGATTTTTTTCGTATGACTGGTTCATATTAATTTCTAGAACCACACAACTCATGTTCAATTGATTTTCAAGACCCCAATTAGATTGTAGGTAGTTTAGTTAATGTTTGAATAAGATCCCATGCTTAGGTTTCCAAGGTAGCTAATTAAATTCACTCCTATTCATTGAATCATGCATACCATTCCATTGTCACACGCATGATCCTTAGATAGTTTTCCTTTCATTGTTTATTGGTAATTGTTTTCATTTATTTCTCTTATTTATTTGTAGTTAGATTCCATTAGTTTGCATCTTAGTTAGTTTGGAAAGTAATTAATTTTGTCACACTTTCTAAAGTAGTTCATTTGGTTGTTTAGTTTTCTTAGTTTTGCATGATTAGGAAAGTAGTTTGTTAAAGCATGTTTTCCTTAAATTAGTTGTTAATTTCATGTTTAGGGAGATTGATAAATTGCATTTTAGGAAAATTTCACTTTAAGAAAGGTTTTAGTTAGGAAAGTCATAAAATTAGAAGTTTTTAGTTTAGGAAAGTTTTAATTTTAGAAAGTGCATATTTTAGGAAAGTTCTCAATTTAGTATATTTCTAGTTTTAGCTTAGTTTCCAACTTCATGTGTTAATTTCCAATTCAAGTTTAGGTAAAAAATACTCTTGAATTTTAACAAGGTTAGATAGTTTAAGGTAGGGACCACTAGTATATCACATTAGTTCAACTCGTCGTGTGATTGACCTCATTAGCGTATTATATTGTAAACAATCAGTCTGCTTGTGAGTTTTAATTAAAACAAGAACAAGCTTTTGGCACTATTATGGAGGAGTTGCAACAATTTGTGTAGCCTTTCCATAATTTAGGTTATTTTCCTCTAATCTAAGTTTAAGGTGCATTACATTAGTGTTTTTTTCATATTTTTTGCATACTTTTGCATTTGTTGCTATTTTTCTTATATTGACCATATTTCTCTGATTTTTGTGCAAAGGGAAATTGGCAAAGGGGTAGTGACAATCTTGTGGCCCATGCCTTCATCATCTTATATTAGGTTTTATTGCTTTCCTAGATTGGGATTTGAGTAAAACTTGTAGTGAGGCCCATTGTAATTTGTGATTTCTATATTATTTAATTTTAAATGAATTGTAATAAGATAAGGCAAGTGTAGGGTATGGTGGCCCACATGACCATCGTCTAACCCCTCACTATGAGCATCTCTCACTCAAATTTTAAATTTTAGGATAACTTGCATTTAATATAATTTTACATTTGGATGATAGAATAAATCATATAGATTAGGACCATTCATTGCTAATTGCTCCATTGGTACTTAGGATTGTTGCATTAGTTGTGCTTCTATTTAGCAAAGGTTAGCCTGGGCTCAGCTATAACCAAAGCATAGGCTACATGGTAAAATATAGTGTCCCATCTATTAAGGTGCCTAACTCTTTATTAAGTAGCATATAGGTAGGTATTAGTTTATTTTCTATTCTACAGTGCGTATTTATAACTTTATGGTACAATGGAATTAATGCTACTAAGGGTCCCACAGGAACCCTTACAAGATAAGGACTGGATTTCATCAATAGCTCCTTAGACCACATAGGAATAAATCAATATCCATATATGCCACAATCCTAACCCTTTAATTTAAATATAAAATCAAGTAGAAAGACACTTAGGGAATCGACCTTATAGGACCCTTTTAGAAGGATATGATCTATTATTACTCTAGTAGCTTTTGAGCATTATGGTTATAGTGGGTGTCTTAAAATCCAAGTATTTTTCCATGCCTTTCATTGACATTGGTTGAGGTCTAAGTGCCTTCTGACATGAGGATTGCATTAACCACTTTAGAGTAGAACCCAACTGGTAAGCAATAGTTAAATTTGAATAAAAGGAGGAGATGCCTAAATCTAGGTCTTGGAAGCTACCACCTAGGCACTAACAAAAGATAATTATGACACTGCTCGATTAGTGGATACTAAGATTTGATTGTGCATCATTTAGCATAGGATTAGCATTTAGGTTTCATATAGTTAAGGTTTCTCAATTCATACTTAAAAACAAAAAGTACTTGTTCATTGTATATGCTGATTAGTTTCATTGTAAATAAAGTTGAGTACAATGACCTATCAAGAAGCGCATAAAAAACCATTATTCTACTATTTTAGTCTTAAGCCATTACCTCATAAGGATAGAAATGAGATCGTAGCAATATATACTACTGATCTATCCAATAAATTGGATAAGATAATTGTTAGGATGGACGGAATGGATAGTTAAATGGATAGATTCCTTAAGAAAAATATTAAAGCATATCAAAAACCCCATTATGAGAATTCCTATATTGAGTAATATCACCACACTTAGTACAATTATGACTGCACCTATTCTAACTTAAAATATCCCCCTTCTTCATGGCCATCGAGCTCCAACTATATTGAATACTATCAAGAGCCAGTGGATGCACTTAATGCATTCACACACCCTAACAATTATCATACCAAGACAAATTACCAAGACTATAATGGATGGGCTAGTCATCACAAATAACCTTAGTCTTAGGATTACTAATATTAGGAAGAACCACAAAAGTCCCATCCTGATCGAACACTATCATGATTATCAAGGTCAACATCATAGGTTCAACCCCAATGCCACAACAATACTAGACCTATGAGTTATTTCCTCTATAGCATGAAGAACAACTATTAAAAGAGAATATGTAGTAATTTTGTCAGAAATTGGAACAAACCATGGTTGCCTTTGAAAAGGGGGATGAGGAAATGAGACAAGAATGTGAGGAGAAAATGAAACTAATAAGGGAATCTACTGAAAGAAACATTGCTGAATTTATAAAAAGAA
Source organism: Warburgia ugandensis (assembly GCA_035236585.1). Taxonomy (NCBI): domain Eukaryota; kingdom Viridiplantae; phylum Streptophyta; class Magnoliopsida; order Canellales; family Canellaceae; genus Warburgia; species Warburgia ugandensis. The sequence goes on along the minus strand of CP141139.1, from coordinate 53,999,882 downwards.
TTGAGGAATTCAATCAAAACAGGGATAATGAAGGGCCATTTATTACTGATCCCTTATGATTATTCTAAGCCACAAAGCCTACAACCATCCATAGAAACCTCTAACTCATATCTACTCGAACCATGTCCTACCCCTTATTACGAGTATAATGAAGAGACTTTCATTGATGAAGAAAATAAAGCTTTAGAAACAACTAACCCAAATCCTCTAAATTTGTGTCCTGCTTATTTTGATGACGACACATCCATTGTGCCTTTAATGAACACTTCTCAATGGCAAGCTTCCGTAGATCCCCCTATAGAGGGTGAAATTCAAATTGAGCCTAGCAATGGAGAAGATGTACCTAATTGGGACCTACAAACCTTATCTGAAAATTCACAAGATAGTCATGTAGACTCTTTTGACACCTTACCTATGCCCATAAAACAGGAAGAAAAAGAGTCTGTTGATGTACATCAACCTACTTTAGGGTACACATCAAATGAGAATAAGGGTTTAAGCAAGACCATGTCCTCACCTCTAATAATACAAGAACAACCTTTTGGGAAGGGGAGACTTAGCTTATATCCCTAGTTCAAGACAATATAAGGGAAATAGATGAAAAAGATAAATTGAATAGAATGGTTGATGTTATCCCTCATTTTGATCAAGACGAGGACCATTCATCTACAAATAATCCAATAAAATGCACAGTATTAGATGAAGGCATCATGTTACCACCACTTCAAAATAAAGGTGGAGGAATTCTATTTATTAGAGTGAAATACTAAAAATGGGGGGTCATCAATATGGTCCCACAACATTCAAAATTGTGGTGGTCTACTATGTCATAATGATACCACCACCTAAAATTTCAGAGTGGAGGCAAATTATAGATTACCACAAGATTCTAAGGTGGCATGAGAAATCTTGCCATTTCATTCTTAGGATTAGGAAAAATTAGTTTAAATAGTTAGATCTAAGAGAAATTAGGCTAGTTATAGGGCTTGTCTAGCTGAAGATGCTAAACTTAATGCTTATTAGGAGGCAACCTAGGAACTTTTTAGAATGCCTTATTAAGCTCCATTATCCATTCATCAATTACATGTCCTATGTTTCAAAACATCAAGGAGAATGTTTAGTTCTAGTTGGGGGGTGTAGCAATGGGATTTCTAATTTTTTTACAATTTTGAAAAAAATTTAAAAAAAAAGAAGTCCTTTATAAAGATGAAAAGTTAGATTTTCTAAATATTCGGCTAAAATTTTTAACTTTAGCTTATAAATAGAGTTGTATATAATTAGTTCACAATATTTTACTCTTTTTCTAAAGTATTTCATTAAAATTTAAACTTGAAACATTAATTGCACAAAATAGCTATGTATAGTTCAAGTTGAAGACAAAATTATAACTTAGAGATCCTGAAGAAGATTTATGGAGACTTATAACCTAAGAGAGTTTTGAACCATTTTTCCTTTTCTAAGGGGTATACATAAATTTAAAGTTTTCTTTAGTGAACATTAGTTCTTAGTCGATCTCATTGTTGATGTTTTTCCCAAGTGCATGGGCTATTGTGGTATAGCTAATGCAAGTATCGGTCGATCCCATAGGGACGCGCTTTAAGAATTTGGAGTTTTTAATAAAATTTAATTATTTAAAATTCAAATTATTTGACCAAAATTAATAGAAACTAATCAGACTTCATCTTCATTTTAATAGTGAAATTCCAGAGGTCTAATTCTAGAAAAAAATAGAAAAAGAAACAACAAAACCTTAACTAAAACTTAAACAAGAAAAAATTAAGAAAAATCTACTTCCCTAGCTCGAGTATTATCCAATTATTCAATTCTAGTATCCCAGACTTTGATCAAACTCCATCAATATATTCAACATGTCATGGATTAATGATCTGACAGATGAATTTGTTAGATTCTTCAAATTTTCAAAGATCAAATCTAATTAAGGAATTTAAGAATTAATAGCTTAGATTTATTTTCAAAACACAAATTGAAGATCAAGAATAGCAATTAAACTAGAAACTATCCTAAAAACATGTTATAAAATTTAATTAAAATAGACAAGAAATAAGAGTTTTTCCATGGTTAAACCAAAACCCTTGATTTGGTTAAACAGGAACAGATAAGATAGTTCCTGGATTAAATATAGAATAACAAAGAATGTGAATAACCAAAATGGAAATAACATAAAATGTGAATAGTAATAGTAACAAGACAAAACATGTAATTTGAAATATTCTAATATGGGTAAAACTGGAATTTTCCCCAAAACTTCTCTAAAACTCTTGGAAAAGACTTTGCTAGAGAAGATCCCCGGAAACGATAGAGATGTTTAGATGCCTGGGATGAGTGGAGATGATCTGGAGTAGTAGTGTCACTTGGGCGGTAAAAGAAAGAACACATAGCAGAGCATTGTACGGCTATGGTTCAGTCGGTGGAGCAGATGCGTCTGGCCAGTGAAGATGATCCAGTTGGGTAGAGTTATGAAGTAGACACCAAGGGTTGTTGGGCTGCTGATTAAACGACCGGCCATGGTGCTGTGGCATCATCAATGATGATAGAGACCTGGGGCATCGTCTGGTTCGTATGGAGCAGAGGATGCTATCTGGGTCTGGCCAGTGGAGACGATTGCATGGAGCAGAGGAGGAGAAGGGAAGAGAAGAGAAGGAAAGAGAAAGGGGGAAATTAGGAGAAAAACATAGGAAAGGGTTTCCTCCTCTAAGCAGCTTGGAGATGGGGAAGAATCTGGAGGAGGGTCGCTATGAGGAGCATTGCATGATAGCTGGAGAGATGGGATGGGGTGTCGCATGGTCCTGGAATGAAAGGGCCTAGAGACAAAATGATGGAGTGCGGTGGTGGCTGGGCTGGTGCATTAGGAAGAACATGATAAAGGAGAGGGGTGCTTTAACAACAACAGAGATACAAGGGAAAGGTGCAGCCAGTAGAGAAGGTAGTTGTGAAGAACATGGAAAGGAAAGTGGTGTGGTAAAAGATGGTAAGCAATGATGAGGGAGAGAAAATAGAGAGGAACATGAGAGATAAGGCTGAAGTGATGAATGGAACTGGAACATGGGAAGTTGGTACGATGCAAACCAAATAGGGAATGTGGGAGATAGAAGGGAGAGAGGAAGGTGGTAATGAAAAGCAAGAGAGGGACGTGAGGAAAGTATATGTGCATGTAAAAGGAAACCAAAAAGCAAGAGATGAAACAATAAAAGAATAAGAAAGCAAAAAGACAGCCCAAACTCCAAAACTCTAAACTTCCCAAAACTCTTCCATTCCCTACGGTTTCCCCTCTTTATAAATTTTTTCCTTCCTAATTTTCCTCCACCTCTTTCCTTTAAGAGTTAGTTTCCTATTAGGAAACTTCCTCTTCTTCCAATTTAGGACTCCTCTTCTATTAAGAAAACTTCTTCTTTTAGGAACCCTTTATCCCTTGCCTTATTGATCTTCAAACTGATCTGCACCATTGAAATTCGATTTAAGCCATCCAACCCTCCTTTAGTTGATCTACAAGACCACAGACTAGATTAGAGTCATCTAAACCATACATTAAGCATCCGCTTAGCTCAATTGATCATTAGCTCGTTAATTTTGACAATTTACGATTGGATGGTCAATTTGAACTAATTTTTATATTTTATCCAAAAATTACCAAATTAATGAGTTAGATGGTCTAATTAAATGCTAAACTAGGGGTCTTATTCCAAAATTAAACACTTAACACACCCCTCAACCATCATTTTGCTAGTCCAGAGCAAAACATACAGAAAACTATTTTACAAAAATTGGTACAATGTGTCACTTTCATAGGTACTCACAATTGCATTTAGCATGTGCAACAAGCCCTTGAACTCCCTAGGTTACCCTTAGTGGATGAGTTAGGCCTCGTGAGGTTTGTCGTAAATATACCCACAAAATTCAATAAAGTTGAGTCACCTATTTTATCTCAGAGAATCCTAATTCATTAGTAATTTTACTAGTTTCTCACAACTTAATAAAGAGGATTTGACAATTTTACATATTGTACACATATTAAAGACATTTTATTTGAGCTATTTCTCAGAGTACATATGTGTCTGTACAGCCACATAAATCTTGACTTCTAACTAGATATGCTTACATTCCATTGGAAATATGCCCTGACCTCAAATTCCCACAAGTATACACTTAGAAATAAAACTCTCAGATAAGGGGTTTAAACATATTTCTCTCATTATGTGGCTGAATCCAATGAGCTAATGGTTCACATAATTCTTTTAAACACTCATGAGACAAAGGAAATTGATCCTTAAGAATGGATGTTATCACCAAGAATATTAGGGGTCTTTTACCTTAATTCTTTCTTTTTATCTGACTCATCAGATTATGCCATTAGAGCTATTTTGGGGCAACACATTGATAAACTTCCACATGTGATATATTATGCTAGTAAAACACTAAATGATGTGCAACTCAACTATTCCACTACTGAGAAAGAGTTGTTAGGTGTAGTGTTTTCTTTGAATAAGTTTAGATCTTACTTGTTAGGGTTTAAAGTTATAGTGTATTCAAATCATGCGACCTTAAAGTACCTCCCTTCTAAAAAGGATGCAAAACCTAGGTTGATCCATTGGATACTACTACTACAAGAGCTTGACTTAGAAATTATGGATAAAAAAGGTTCAGAAAATATAGTAGTAGATCACTTATCCAGATTAGTGGTGGAGCACACTAGCGATCAAGGACCTATAATTGAGTCATTCCCAGATAAATAGTTATTGCATGTTTTCTAGTTACCTTGCTATGGAGTTAGTGTTAATTATCTTATTATAGGGCAAATGCCTAATCACTGGACCAAACAAGATAAAAAGAGATTTTTAACTGAGGTTAGATATTTTACTTGGGATGACCAATACTTATTCAAGTACTATCTTGACCAAGTAATTAGGAGATGCATACCAAATAGTGAACATAATCAAATCATCTCCTTTTGTCATGATCATGCATGTGGGGGCCATTTTAGTTTTAGAAAGACAGCTGCAAAAATTTTGCAATGTGGATTTTATTGGCCTACCATATTTAAGGATGCACATGCCCTTAAACCCAATCCTTCTCATAGAACCTTTTGATGTTTGGGGCATTGATTTTATGGGACATTTTTCTAATTCTTTTGGAAATCTACACATCCTAATGGGTGTGGACTACATGTCCAAGTGGGTGGAGGCTATACCCTACAAAATCAATGACCGTAAGATTGTGGTAAAATTTTTAAAAGAAATTTATTTTGCACGGTTTGGTACTCCAAGAGCCATAATAAGTGATGGGGAAAAACACTTTTGTAATAAGGTATTTGAGAATTTAATGAAAAAATATGGTGTCAACCATAGGATAGCTACCCCATACCACCCTCAGACTAGTGGTCAAGTAGATGTATCCAATAAGGAAATAAAGTGGATTCTAGGAAAGGCAGTCAATTCAAATAGGAAAGACTGGTCTTTGAGACTTATTAATGCTTTATGGGCTTATTGTACCACATATAAAACCCCTATAGGAATATCATCTTACTGCTTGGTCTATGGAAAGGCCTGCTACTTACTAGTAGAGTTAGAGCACAAGGCATATTGGGCTATCAAAAAGCTAAATTTTGACTTAGATTCTGCTAGAACCTACAGAAAACTCCAACTAAATGAGTTAGAAGAATTGAGAAAAGATGCATATGAGTCTATACGACTGTATAAAGATCAAATGAAGGTTGTACATGATAGACATATTTGAAGAAAATCCTTTACATAGGTCAAAAGGTCTTACTGTATAATTCTATATTGTATTTGTTCCCAAGAAAACTTAGATTTAGATGGACCAGACCTTATATAGTATGCAAAAACTATCCTCATGGAGCCATCGAGATTGAAAAGGATGGAGAAATTCAAAAGGTCAATGGTCAAAGGTTAAAACCTTTTCTAGAATTGCTTGATATTGAAATTGATGAGACACTTTTAAAGACACCTGAGTATCATGATCCACCTTAAATTACCACTCTAGGATCCTTGTATCATCTCATCATTGCACTCATCATTATGTTTGGTTGAAGATGTTAAATTTAGCACTTATTGGGAGGCATCCCAAGGGTTTAGAGTCTACATCACTCAACTTCCATATAGAATCCTATGTTTTCAAACATTGGGGACAATGTTTCATTCAGGTTGGGGGGTGTAGATGCACATAGATATTTTGAATTTTCTTGAGGTTTTTTTTTAATTGAAAAAAAGATTTTGAATTTTTTTTTGAAAAAGAAAGAAAAAGAAAAAAAAAGTTTTTAAAGTAGAGTTCCCTTACTATGATGAGAACTGAATGTTTAGGATTTAGTAAATATACTATTTTCACCTCTTAATGGGAATGCACATGATTAGTTTTGCATATCATTCATGTGTTGAAGCATTTTATGAAAGCCAATTCTTGGAGAAAATGCTCAACATACACCTTTGAAATGTAGCTGGAGCGTTACAAAGCCCAAAAGGAATTTGTTTGTAGGGGAAGGTTCCAAAAGGGCAGGTGAAGGTGGTCTTATCCTAATCCTTTAGTGCTTTAGGAATTTGATTGTAAATGGAATATCCATCCAAAAAATAGTAATAGCTAGGTCCAGCTAACCTCTCTAGCATTTGGTCAATGAAAGGTAGAGGAAAATGATCATTCCTCATGACTGTGTTCAACACTTGATAGTCAATACAAACTCTCCACCCAATGGTCGTGTAGGTGGGGACTAGCTTGTTATCCTCATTTTTGACTACCATGACCCCAAATTTCTTAGGTACAACCTGAACGGAGCTGACCTAAGTACTATAAAAGATAGGGTATATGACACCAACATCTAAGAGCTTTAGGACTTCATCTCTAACCACATCCTTCATATGGGGATTCAGTCCTCTTTGAGCTTCCCTAAAAGGTTTTGCATTTTCTTCTAGATGTATCATATGCATGCATATGGCTGGACTTATCCCTTTTATGTCTGGTATTGTCCACCCTAGAGCAATTTTATGTTACTTAAGAACATCTAAAAGCTTACCCTCCTGTTCTTTATCTAAGTCTGATGATATTATTATAGGTAAGGTTTCATCTGGGCCTCGTTATGAATATTTCAAGTTATCAAGCAAGGGTTTTAGGTCCAAGGATAATGGTTGCTTTATTGAGGGTATGGGGACAAATTTAGACGATGGGAGTGGTTCCACATAAGGACCCTACTTAGAGGTATCCATGATTGGTGCAACATCTAAAATATTGTTTACCTTCTCAATAGACTTGTCTATATCAAATTCTCTATGAAAGTGCATCAAACAAGCCTCTAGTGGGTCAAAGATGGACAATGGTGAATGAATCTCATTAACTAGGCTCTATATCAAGTTGACATCACAGGGATCATTGAGGTGTAAATGTTTTTGATCATCATTAAAAATATTAAGCTTAACCTTCATGTTGCTGAATTAAAGTTTCATTACACCATTCTTACAGTTAATAATTGTAACACCCCTAACTTTTGTAATGAAATTGAGAATTTTAAGGAAAAATCAGGTTGGATTACTAAAAATTCCCTTCTCATAGAAGTACAGTCAAAGGATAAGTCATACATAATTGAAAACATACTCAACGAACCCTTCATAATGACTATAAGCATGACAAATTCTGAATTCGGATGAAAAATCCTTATTTTTCTACATTTTTATGAACAAAAGGGTAAAATGGTAATTTTAATCATAACAGAGACCTAAGACATAAAAATTTGGAATGTACTCAGAAATACAAATCAAATGCTACTAAGTACGCTCAATTCCGAGTTCATGGGAATAAACACTATTTTTCTCCATTTTTGGAATTAAAAAGGGCAAAATGGTCTTTTCACAATAGTGGGGCCCACAGGGGACCCCCTAAGGAATCCAATGGCTAGAAAACATGCAATCCTAAAGAAATCCCAAGGGAAAACATGCAAGTCCGAAAGGAGTTCCTAGATCCACGACAATGAAACATTTCAGTTGTTGATTATGAAAATAAGTTCATTCAACTAAAGAGATTTGTAAGCCATATATGTGACACTGAAAGGCACATGGTGGATTTTTTTGTGGAAGGGCTACACCTAGGGCTAAGAACTAAGGTGCTAGGAACTAAACCTATAACTATGACCGAGTGTGTCGAGATGGCTTCTAAATTTGAAGAAGGTTATAAGAGAAACCAAATCACCAAACTTGGTGGAGGGAGTAATTATCATCAAAACCCTTTAAGAAGGGCAAGAGACTACCAAACAACTTTAGGTCTTCTAGCCATCAAGGAAATCAAGCTAAATGGAAACCATGCCCCAATTGCAGAACATATCATTAAGGCTATGTGTGCCCCCGCCCAACACCACAACCACTGAAACCTCCTATCAAATGTTACATGGTGACAAGTTCAGGAATTTCTCTAAAACTACAACAAACCCTTAGCAATTAAGGGTGTAAAGCCTGAGAATGTACTGCGTCATCAAGGAAGGGTGTTCACCATTACTGACAGAGAGGCAGGTACATCTAATGCAGTTATTGAAGGTACATTACTAGTATCTAATCACCATGCCAAAGTACTGTTTGATTATGGATCTACCCATTCTTTCATATCATGTGTATTTGCATCTAGTATATAATTAATAGTGGAGAACTTGGGATACTATCTGGATGTGATGACATTAGTGGGAAAAATAGTTAGATTACAAGAAAAATAGTAAAATGGGTATAAACTTCATTTTACTAAACATGGTAGATTTTGACATAATACTGGGTATGGATTGGCTAGCAAAATACGAGGTAATTATGGACTACCATAAAAAGAAAATCACTTTTAACATACCAATAAGGTTGAGTCTCCTATTTTATCTCAGAGAATCCACATTCATTAGCACCCCACTAGTTTTTCACAACCTAATGGAGAAGACTGATAATTCTACAAATTATAGACACATTAAAGACATATTATTTTAGCTATTTCTCATAGTGCATGTGTGTGTATAGCCACATAATTCATAGTTTCTAATTAGATATGCTCAAATTCCATTGGAAATATGTTTTGGCCTCAAATTCTCTCAGGTATACTCTTAGAAATGAAGCTCTCATATAAGGGGTTCAATATATTTATCTCATTATGTGACCTAATCCAATAAGTCAATGGTTCACATAACCTTTTAATGTTAAAGAGACAAAGAAAAGTGATCCTTAAGTGTGGATGTTATTACCAAGAATAATATGGGTCGGTTATATTAATTCCTTCTTTTTATATACTCTTTAAGGCTATGTTTCACCTAAGATCCATAGATCTTTAACTAGGATAAAACCTAAGCTTGGGACAAGTTCAAAAAACATGGGTATAAGGATTTCAAAGGTTCAAACTTGACTAGAGGTCTTCTTTTTTATTGTTGGACAATTGATCCTTGACTATACTAATGTGAATTCCCTTTGTATTCTTATCTTTTCTTTCAATTCTTCTCATCCTTTTTTGACATCTATTTCTTTTTGCTTTTCTTTTTCTTTTTGCTGCTTCGAATAAAAGACTTTTATTTTCACTTCTTTAATTTTCTGTCCTTTCTTGAACCTTTTCTACTAACGCTACTCATTTTGAATGTGGGAATGGGTTTTTTATTTTTTGGCTTATTCTAGGTTATGGTAATTGGGTTTAAGGAAAAAAAGGCTTAATAATAGGCTCAAGTGGTTAACTAGTGGTATACTATATTGGGCAAGTTTTATGTCCCTGGGCTAAATAAAGATGGCTTATATAATTCCCTAGGTTTTTATAAAGACCATCAGATTTAACAGACTTTTTGGAAAGAAATCTATTACTCCTAGTTATTCTTAATAGCTAACCAAAACAAGGATAATAGGATCACATTAAAATATGTACAATAAAGAAACTATGGAATTACTTATAACTCTCTTGAAAGAAGATAGTCTGTCAGGCTCACTAGGTTATTGGTCTCCACTAATTTTCCTCAAGTTCTCTAAGTCATACCTATGTATTAGTCATGACTATCTGCTGCATGTAAATACTCTTTGATAATCAACCTTCATAAAATGCTTCAACATATGAATAATATGGGAGACTAACAATATACACTCCCATGAAGTGGTCAAAATAGTAGAATTACTAAGCCTAAAAATCCAGTTCTTATCATAGTAAGGGACCTATACCTCAAAATTTATTTTAATCAAGAAAAAAGTAAACATCTCATGCACGTCTACACCCACAAACTAAACTAAACATTGTCCCAAATGTTTTGAAATGTACGACATCTATACGATTCATGAGTAATGTAGAACAATGAAGACTCTAAAACCCTAAGTTGTCTCCCAATAAATCCTCAGTTTAACATCTTTAGCACTATGTTAAAATTTGAAATTACACCATGTTGCCAAACGACATTTGGTGTTAAAGACATTTGATTTAACTTTCATGTTGCCAAATGACAATTTAATGATATCATTGCTATAGTTAATAGTGGTGTTAGATGTCACCAAGAATGAAGGTCAAAGTATGACAGAAATCTAACTACTAGGATCAGATATAGACTAGGTGTCTAGTACAATAAAATTAATTAGGTAATAAAACTAGTCCACCTATATCAACACATCCTCAACCAAACCATAGGTATGTTGACAGATCTATTAGCTAATTATAGCATGGTAGTGGTTGATTTTAACTTACCAAGTCTTAGTTGCTTGTAGATAGAGTATGGCAACAAGGTAACACTAACCCCTAGGTCAAGTAGTGTCCTATCTATGACATGATCTCCAATAATATAGGAAATCATAGAACATCCTGGGTCTCTAAACTTTGGTGGGGTCTTGTACTGTAGTAAAGAACTCACCTACTCAGTAAGAAAACCCTTTCTTTGGATATTTACCTTTCTTTTTCTAGTGTAGACTCTTTCAAGAACTTGGCATAGGTGGGGACATCTTTTGTTGCATTCACCAATGCAATTTTGATATGGACGTGTTTAAATACATCTATTAAATAGTTGAAGTTTGTTTCCTTTCTAGCCTTGTTTAGTAATTGAGGAAATGGGGCCTTAGACACATAGGGTGCCTCTAATAAAGGTTATACAGGGGTTTTTTATTTTTTATCTTTCTTTTGTGTTTTGGTTGCCTCCTTTTCCTCTCCATTTTCCTTAGCCTACCCTACCTTGCTGTGAATCTAATGACCACTCCTAATGGTGGTTATACATTTGGCATTACTCATGAGATTAAGGTTTTGAGAACTTGACCTATCTCAAACTAGCCCTTACAGCTAGTGTAATGACCTGGATTTTTCCAATACATTTTTTCTAATTCTTTTTTAAATGTTGGGCCCTTAGTTGTAAAAGTATTTAGAAAACAAACAGCAAAAAACATTTTTCATGAAAAGACCCTTTTAGAAAAACCTCGAGTGTCATATTTTTTTTTTCTCAAAAAGGATTATCAATGAAATGAGTGCCACATTTCTACCAAAAATCTGGTAAAGTTTCCTATGTTTTTTTGACATTAGACATTTAACACATGTCATTGCAAAGTACCTGATAAACACATCTTTATAAATAAAAGAATAAGGGAGACTCCATCTCCATCCCATCACATTTACATACATAGTGTTTTGAAAATCAAAATTCAATCAAATAAAAAGAAATCATGACCAGGATCAATCCAGTCACAACCACGCTAGTACCACCTTACTCCACATGTCCATAATGTAAAATCATATCAATTCAATATATTACACTAATTTAATAAATCATCATCCATATTGCAAACCTGTTTGATATCCCTGTTACTTCATTTTGAAATCTCTAGCACAGTCTTCTGCTTCCTTTCCCCTGTTCTATTTCATCAAACCTAAGGCATTGTAAACAATTTACAATGTCTCAGTAAGCTTGTGCTTGTGTAGGTAGTTTCACATCTATTTTACCAAGTTTTCCATGCAATTCTACAACAACATCTCAAATCATTTTTCATGCAATTTCTAACGAATATGATAAACAAATCAAAGATAAGAAACATGATTAGAGTCATTTTTCAATCTCAACTCCACAATTTCATGCTAAAACATTTTAGATAGTATCCATATAAAATATTTACAACTTTAAACATGCATTTTTCAAATGGTTGAATCATCATAGTAATCTCAAGTAAATTGCAATATAGAACATATCCCAAAATCACTTGTAAACATAACTTGAGAATTATGTGAAAGATCTACTATCTAACTTGATAAATCAAATAGCATAAGATCGTCAAAGTAGTTATTGGTTAAACCGTGAATGTCGGCAATCCCAAACTGACAACATCATGTGCACATATGCACCTCGATAAACACATTAGCGGTTGGTCATGAGTACTCATCTAAAGACCATCATCAAGCCCATCTACGTGGGGTCACAAAACAGAAATCCTATGGTACACTATGCTCACAACCAGATCATTGAATCGTGTGTCTCTCATATTTAGAGAATAGCCACTGCAAAAAAACCAGATCATTGATTATAGTTTTTTTTAATGTGGTTGACCCTAAGATTTTCACTTTTAGTCAATTCTTTTAAAACTGTGCAAAAAAATAAATAAATTATAGATTTTAAATTTTCATTCTCAAGGATCCCGTCTATTTTTCTTAAAACATATTATTATTTTTATTATTATGGGGAAAAGGTTTATAAAAACCCAGGGTGTCACAAGACCTTCCTCGAGGTCTTATAGTATACAATAAGCATGCTAGCAATCCAGGACTTAGGACACTCCTAAAGTGCCTTCCCAAAACATTGATGAAATCCATATGCATTAAGACTTACAAATGCTCGTAGAGCACACACCTAATGCATCAACATACCCATATCCATCAGTACTTACGACCACTAATAGAGTGCTTACCAAAAGCGTCGATGAAATCCATAATAATCAAGACTTACAACTACTCATAGAGCACCTACCTAAACATCAACATATTCACATCCATTTGGACTTACGGCTATTCATTGAGTGCCTGCCCAAATCATAAATCATATAAAATAGTGTGCATATTTTATGCAAAGCCATATATCTCAAATATTCATTTCAACATGTGGCTCAATAGCTAAATCAACTCATATTCATATATCTAAAAATTTTATCATATGGCATAAATGCGTTGTACAAAATTAGGCATTTTCAAGCATTACTTTCAAAGTACAAGAATCATGCATATGCAAATCATAATCTTCTCATGTGTCATAAGTAAAGCAAACATATGGATAATTTGAACAAAATAATTCAATGTTCTTTCAAAACTAGGTATTCAATAAGAATTTAAAATCATATATCAATTTACATGCCTCATTTATAAGAATGTCAAATAAGAAACACATGTTAAATCATGAATCTACATGAAAATCATATAAGCTCACAGAACATACATATGTATCAAACCATTCTAAATTGAAAGAGTTCACAAACTATTTTCTCATTTAAAGTTAGATCACTTGGGGAGAAGGAACTAGGCTAATTAGAAGAGTTTAGGGAACTTTGATGGTCACAACACGTTTTTCCCTTTAGGGAAGAACAAAGTTGTGAGGGTGTATGGGTAGCTAAAGCAGACAATATTGTGACTGTTGGAACCTTGGTTGTTATAAATGGTATCAGAGCTAGTTCCCCTTGTAATGCGGGAGGGGGGGAGGCGCAAGCCTTGAGTGGCCACACGAGGACACATGGTCCCTAAGGGGGAAGAGGTGAAGGGATTGGGGGGTGGGGGGTGGGCCAGAGAAGGCTATAAGGTTGTATAGCTAGCACGAGGGATGTCAAACTTCCATCCTAAGGTACTGAGAGTTAGTCCCACATTGTCGGGGGATAAGGAACTAGGCTAGTTTTAAGAGTTCAGGAAACTCTAATGGTCATAACTCATTTTCCCTTCAGGGAAGAGCAAAGCCGTAAAGGTGTATGGGCACCCAAAGCATACAATATTATGACTGTTGGAAACCCAACTATCACAAAGTAAATGACATGAACTTAGGCTCTGATACCAACTTTGAGGAGATTGATTTGAGATGAGTTGTCGTCTGAGCTAAAGTTGACACAATTGAAATCTGAGATCATCTTAAGAGGTAAGTAATCTAATATTACCAAGTTTTAAATGAACTTCAAACTGAGAAAATAGTTCATGAACTATTTTTGATTTAGAATGGTTTGATTATCATACCAATGGTTTGATACATATGTATGTTCTTTGAGCTTATATGATTTTCATGTAGATTCATGATTTATCATGTATTTCTTATCCAAAATCCTTATAAATGAGGTGCGTAAATTGATATATGATTTTAAGTTCATGTTGCATACCTAATTTTGAAAGACCAATGAATTATCCAGTTCAAAATATTCAAATATCTTCTTTACTTGTGAGACATGAGAAGATCGTGATTTTTGTATGCATGATTTTCATACTTTGAAAGGAATGCTTGAAAATGCATGGTTTTGCACAATGTATGTATGTCATATGATAAGATTTTTAGATATATGAGTATGAGTGGAATTGGCCATTAAGCCACATGTTGAAATGAATATTTGAGATACATGGCTTTGGATAAAGTATGCACACTATTTTATATGATTTATGATTTGGGAGAGCACTCAATGAGTAGTTGTAAGTCCTAATGGATGCGAATTTGTCGATGTTTAGGCAGGATCTATACGAGCAGCTGTAAGTCTATATAATTATGGATTTCATTGATGCTTTTGGTAAGAACTATATGAGTGGCCATAATTCCTAATGGATATGGATATGTTGATGCATTAGGCGTGAGCTATACGAGCAGTTGTAAGTCCTGATGGATATGGATTTCATCAATGTTTTGGGCAGGCACTCTAAGAGTGTCCTAAGTCTTGGGTCATTCCCAAGCTTGCTATGTGCCATAAGACTTGGAGAAAGGCCTATTGTGTATAGCAAGTCCTGAAGGCCTACTGTGTGCTGTAAGTCCTGAGACCCTATGCTAAGAGGTGCAATTAGCCATTTACCTCTGAGATGATTTGATACCATCCTTGCAATGAAGATGGTAAGTAGTAGGAGTATCTTCTCATGGGAAAGTGCTTTGAGTGGTAGCTAGGTAGCCCCCATGAGGTCTGGTGAGTCATGGTTCCTACAGGTATCCACGAGTAGACATAGAGCCCACGGTAATCTCCTGCACGTCATGGTAGGGCCCTGTTAGCATAGGTGTCTAATCTGTGTGATATTTATGTAGGTCATGTCTTGAGTTTTAGACCTCATCCAAGGTGGCAAGATTGTATGCCATCATGACTGGAGTGATCAATTTTCCATAGCGGTGTGGGCATGCATTTATACATGTTGGATTGAGGATTATGCACTTTGATTCAATGTCATCTATTTTGAGCACACTAGTTTGTAAACTTATCAAGTTCCATTAGACATTTCAATGATTTGAGATCACTAATCTTTTTTAATAGATTTTCACCTAACATGTATGAGATCGATTTTTACAGTTATTATTTTAGTTCTATCTTATGCATAAAGAACTATTTGCATTTATAAGTTGACTGGTTATACTTTTGAAAAAGGAGCCTTTGGTTTTATCAGATTAGAGATTTATCAATAGTTGGTTTGCTAATAATTGGTTAGTTTGCCTGCATGTTTTGTAAATGGATCATTGGTTTGTCCACCTACATGTGTTGCAAAGGGACATTTGGCTGAGCCTGCCTTGCTGTGTGCACAAGGACTATTGGTTGGTCACCTTGCATAAGTGCAAAACAACTTGGTGATTTGCCCTATATGGTTTGTTTACCTGACATGTGTTGTCAAAAGACATTGTGGTATTTGTTTTACTATTAGTGATTTGTTTTTACATGATAAATGGGTTATTTGAAATATAATATATTTAATGGTTCAAAATGAAAGACATGTAGTTTAATTGACTACTATGAATTTTAAAGTAATCATAAGTTACTTGATTTTTCAAGTATGATGCAAATTTTGTGGATGATATACTTATATATATATACATGCATATGTGTGTATATGATGCATTCCATGTGATTGCTTATGGCCATGTGATTTCATCATCAGAGAAGCCTTTCTTCAAATTATTGTATGTGCATACCGTGATTTTGATTTCATAGTATTGGATTATCTACTGAGTATGTTGTATACTCACCCTATCATTCTTACCACAAGTTAGCTTGGAAAGAATTAGAAAGGAGATTAAGATTCTAAGAGGACCACTTATTGATTAAATAGGGTAAGTAGTGAGGTAATCTAGAGTTTCATTAAGGAAGTCGTATTTTTTGAACTATTAAGTGATATTTTATTCTTATAGGTGATTTAATTTGTAATTGGGATATGTTTGATAAGTCATGGGAATGTTGTATGATAGATGTTTTTGAGAAGGAGATAGTCTCCAATCATGTTTTGAAATTTAAATGAATGTTTATTAAGTACTTTGCAATTACATGCGTTAAATGTCATATGTCTGTAAAACAGAGGAAACACTGTCGAATTTTTGGTAGAAATGTAGTGCTCATTCCACTGAAAATCTTGGTTTTGTGAAATGAAAAATGACACTCAGGGTTTTCAAAGTGAATTTAAAAGGGAATAGATTCTTCCACTACATTGCATTGCTTTTATGAAGTTGTTTTCAAAAAGTGATCAATACCACATGATATGTATGTCGTATAATAAAAAATTTTGATATATGAATATGAGTTGAATAGGCTATTGAGCCACATGTTGAAATGAATATTTGAGATACATGGCTTTACATAAAGTATACACCATTTTATATGAGTTATGATTTGGGGTGGCACACAATGAGTAGCAGTAAGTCCTAAGGGATGAGAATTTGTCGATATTTAGGTAGGAGCTCTACATATAGCTATAAGTCCCAATGATTATGAATTTCATTAATGCTTTTGGTAGGTACTCTATCAGTGGTCGTAAGTCCTGATGGATATGTACACATTGATGCATTAGGAGTGTGCTCTACGAGTAGCTATAAGTCCTAATGGATATGAATTTCATTGATGTTTTGGGCAAGCACTCTAGGAGTGTCCTAAGTCCCAGATCGCTTATAGGATTATTGTGTGTTGTAAGACCTGGAGGAAGGCATGCTTTGTGTAGTAAGTCTTGAAGGCTAGCTATGTGCTATAAGTCATGAGACCCTATGCTCAGAGGTGCAATTGGCCACTAACTTGTGGGATGATTTGTTACCAATCCTGTGATGGAGATGGAGGGCAGTAGGAGTATCTTCTCATGGGAAAGTGCTCTGAGTGGTAGCCAGGTAGCCCCTATGAGGTCCGATAAGTCATGGTTTGTGCAGGTATCCACGAGAAGATGTAGATGCCATGGTAATCACCTGTGGGTGACGGTGTGTAATGACTCCAATTTTGTAATATTGAAATTCCAAGTTTAGCAATGAAAAGTTCAGTTTTAAAGAAAAGGGCATTTTGGTCATTTCACTAGTCACCTTGACTAAACCCAGGAATTTCTTATTAAAAGTGGTTCCATTAGATGCATCTCGGAAAAATGAATCCAACAAGACCAAAATCACCCAAAATGGAGTTAAAATGAGCAAGATATGGCCCTTTGAAGTTCAGGGGCAAAACTGTAAAATTTACAAAAAACGACTTAACCTGAAAAACACAGGTGCCCGTTTTGATACGGGCACCCCGTCGTCTTCAACCTCCTAGAGGTTTCTGGAACGGGGGTGTTTCAAGAAGAAACCACTGCCATTCTAGAGGGTTCCCCACCGCCATTCAAAGGCGGTTAGAACCCCTCCAGAACCCTCTGTAAAAGCTCTATAAATAGAGCTCTTGGGTGCCTCTAATGGCAGCCCAAAACCTTGGAGAAAATTCATCGCAGAGCAGTGACCAAGAGGGGAAAACGTGGAGAGAAAACCACCCACGAAGCAGGTATGCCCAAAAACTCCCCAAACCCATCTCACCCATAGTCGTAGGCTTAATTCCCCTAAGTTTTTGCATGAAAAACCATGCAAAACGGAGCCTGGGAGCTCCACAAAGACCCTGGGACGTCCCCAGGGCCGCACTGGTTCAACAAGGTCAAACCAGGGTGACCTGAGGACGGCCCAGGTCACTAACAGGCGGGACGATCCAATAGGAACATCCCACATCGACTCAGGTCGACGCCTGTTTGAAAAACCAAACGGGCGCGTCCCTGGATGCGCCCGCTAAAGGGACGACGAGCGGCGTTGTCTTACGCATCTGCAGACGTGCAGTGTGCTAGCATGCGTCATTTTTTTTTGGTTACTTAAGGATGCTGGGCCCACGTCGCAGATGCGCAGCGCCTTAGCATTCCTCCTTTTTTTGTCTTTAAGACTCTATGTACGTACAATATTAAAACGCTTATAACTTGAGATCTAGAGCTCCGATTGAGGCGCCATAAAAGGCGTTGTGTCCGTATCGATGACGCGGACACATCCAAACTATAAAATCCCTAATCAAGGCCCAATAAAAGGAGGGAATGACCCTTAGAATAGGATGGTGGTGAGTGACCACTAGAACTTTGGAAAACTGAGAATACCAAGGCCTAATTAGGACCTTGGGACACCCATAGGAATAGGGATGGACCCCTAATGCCTAAGTAATGAGACCCAACTGCTCTAAACCCATCAGAGATAAGTTAAACTAACCTTGAGTCCCCAAACCATGTTCAGGAACGTACGAGGACAAGAGGGTTAACGCGACCTAGTCAGGTAGGTGCTCTATCACTATTAGATTCTTTTAAAAGAACTATTGTTATTTGAGAACATATGTTTTAGATATATGACTTGATTTGCATGAATAAATTTAGCATGCATGTTAAATGCTTTGTACATAGCCATGTTTTGGAATGACTGCATATACATTATGCACATACATGTCTTGCAAACAAGTGCATGCATTGCATGATTTAAGTACTTGCATAGATTGCATGTCCTTGAGGGTTGTCAAAAGACGCTGGAGTGCCGAGGGCCAGGCAGTTGTGAGGGACCCAAAAGAGGATAAGTTTTAACAAAAGGTTTTGACTTATCTTATGTGATTTGGGCAAGTAAGCCCGTGGGTGCTATGCCGAGGGGTCTAGGTTGGCCACCCGGCCTCTACCATTAATAGGTGGATGGGTACCACGCCCAAAAAGAGGCAAGTCCCTACGTCGACTGCATGTGGTACAGGGGGCTACCACTGGTGTCACGGCACTGGGTCAGCGTGTCATAGGCCCCGTGGAGGCTATGACCAAGTGTCCTCAGGTACCCGGGGGCCACACGGCGAGGAGGTTGTGGGCATAGTGGACCCTATGGTTTGATGTGCATTTCATATAGCATGATATGAGGTTGGTCGACCATACCATACTAGAGATCCATGAGTTGGACTCCATGAGGCATTTATTGCATATCATGATGCAATCATATATATGATACTTTCACTTTTGGAATTATGTGATCTTTTAAGTTATGAGAATTTTAGTTGATTATGGATTCTTATACTGATATCGAACTCGAGTATTCAAACATACGCATATTTTGAAATTGATTATGGATTCTTATACTAATATTGAACTCGAGTATTCAAACATACGCATGTTTTGAATGAATGAGCATATGATTTTAGAAACATCTCATGCATTTATAAAAATAGTAGTGATAGGCCCTACTAAGTATATTATATACTCACCCAATCCTCAACATTTTTCAGATACAACGTAAATACTTAAGGGCAAGGAACGTTTGTATTAGAAGACACAGACCAAGTACAAGTAAGTAAACCCCTATCTTATCTTTCAATGTTACTTGATTGTAGTTACTCTCTAATAGCTGGGGCTGTGACTAACACTTTCTTGGGAACAATATTGATTTAAAACTTTGCCATGACTAAATAGATTGAGAATGTGTTTTCACACTCGGGGTTTTTATGAAAGGTTGTTTTCCAAATAAAAAGGATTTTCATGCATTTCATATTTATAAAACAAGAGATCTCGCCTTTTTATCAACATTGCATCATATAAAAACCCAGGTCGTGACACGGTGGGGCCCTACAAGCATAGGTGTCTAGTCTGTCTCAAGCGTTAGACCTCATCCAGGGTGGCAGGATTGTATACCATTGTGATTGTAGTGATCAGTTTTCCATGACAATGTGGGCATGGATTTATACATGTTCGAGGATTATGCACTTTGAATCAATTTCATTTGTTTTGAGTACATTGGTTTATAAACTTATCAAATTCCCTTTGACATTTTGATGATTTGAGATCAATAATCTTTTCTAGTAGATTTTCACCTAAAGTGTATGAGATCGATTTTCACAGTTATGATTTCAATTCTATTTGATGCATAAAGAGCTATTTGCATTTATAAGTTGATTGGTTATACTTTTGAAAAATACTTAGCTAGTGGTTTTATCATTGGTATTTTAGTACATACTGATTCTTTTAAACTGATATTTTTATCCTAAACAACCAAACTATCTTAGCTATGCCACATGGAACCACACAATTGGAGGAGGATTACATGCAATTATCCACATAATTAACACATGGTAAGATATGCATGCAAGGTGGACCAATAAGAGTATAGATCCCATCACCAAATCTCCCTATTTCTTTCCCAATTCCTATATATATATCCTATGTATGAGTTTTAAAAAGGAATTCCAAGCATGATTCCCTTCTAAGAACTCCATGCCCCTCCACTTGTTACTTCAAAGTCTTTTTCACTTCTACTTTATCTCCATAAATTTCCCACATTCTATTCCAATGTTTTTAAATGATCCACATTCTAATCCAATCCCCACTCACTCTCTAATCCCATGTTCAACTCCCTCAAAAAATCATGATTTTCTTTTCTCCTTGCTGTAGAACATTTTTCCACTTTCTAATTTTAAAACTCCAACTCCTAACTTTCTAATTTCCATGCTTATCCTATCTCCCATTCTTAGCTTAACTTTCCTCATTCATAGCTCTTAGAACTTATCACTTTTAGAAGGCAACCACATTTATAAAAGACCCAAATGATCCCATGCATAACACATGGTTGGAAACACTTCTTTTCCTAAAAAAGTGGCACCTCCTCCTTGGGTTGTCTAAGGATTTTGATGCAATCCTCTTAGCTGCTCTTCTTAAGTGGTGATGCATCCTTCCTTCTTAGCTTTAGCATGTTTCATTCTTCTAATTCTCAAAGGCTTTTTCTAGGTTGGTTCCTTTACTATATTTCCTTGTTTTGTTGCTTAATTTTCTTTTTAATTCCATGCACATAGTTCTAAATCTTTTCCTTGGTGATTTGCTAAAGGTTATTGCTTAGTTTTCTTTGATCCAAGGCAACTATCTCTTGTAGTGACAGCCAAGAGATAGAAGTCCTTTGAATCACACTTGTTTCTTTTCCTTACTTTCTAGTTCTAGTTCTTGTTCTAGCTTTTAGATTCTTTTCCTTACTTTCTTGTTCTAGTTCTAGCTTTTAGATGGGTGATTTGCTAAAGGTTGCTTAGTTTTCTTTGATCCAAGGAAACTATCTCTTGTAGTGATAGCCAAGAGATAGAAGTCCTTTAAATCACACTTGTTCTAGTTCTAGCTTGTAGATCATTCCCACCATCTTGCACTCTCTCTTTGATTCACTCTTTTGATTTGGATAGTAATTGTTGGAGTGATTAGAGATAGGATTTTGGGTTATTTTATGTTCTTGAAGGTGGAGCGTCATTCTTTCTATATATGTAAGATGTGCATCATTCTTGTATGATTTTTCATTCAATAAGATATCCATGTTTCTTGTACATTTTACATGCTTGTTTCTAGTAATTCAAGATCCTTAAATAATGCTTATGATTCCATGTGCACCATGCCTATATGTCCTTGTGCATTATTCTTAAATGTGTCCAAGTTCAATTCCAAATGAATCTTGCATCCCATACATTACTTGTTCCATGCACACACTTACATGAGTCACGCATATAATTTCAATTTTGTTTCCATAAATAGTTTGTTTGTTTCATTTTTTATTTCTTATCTAGATTTCATTGCTTAAGTGATTTGCATCTTAGATTAGACTTAGAAAGTTTCTAAGTTTAGCTTTAGAAAGTATTAATTTTAGAAAGTTTCCTTAGTTTAGTTTCTAATTTCCTGCATGTTTTCATTTCCATGTTCTTTTAATTCTTTGAATAAATCAAATATAATCTTTCTTTGCCTAGGATAACAAATTTAAATAAGATCTAATCAACATACTAATCTGTGAGATTCCTCATGGGATATCCTCACTCGTGCACATTCACTACTTTGATTTGTATGCTTGCATGTAATATTACAACTACACCACATGACAAAGGATGAAATAATTATGAAATCATGTCCAAAATAGGCTTTATAGCATGAAGGAAAGACATAAGACATTCAACATGTTAAGCTCTCAAAGGAAACACCATTAACCCCTTTGTAAATGGACATGAAGTTAAGCATGCATATAATAACCTTTCCCCAAATCATCATGGCATAAGAGCTGGATTAAAGTATGATTAATGCATACATAATACAAGTAAGTTCTAAGCCAAGATGGATGAAAGAAAGCATGGTAAAATAGTGGCTTAAAGCATGGATTTGAAGCACATATCAAACTTCTAAAGGATGTCTTATAGGAAGAATGATACTGAGGCCACTACATGGCTAATCCATTGATCATACTAGGGTTTTCCTAATGTCCCCTACCTAATTTGAAGCCTGACAATGGTAAAGTTTGGTGATGATCCAAAGCTCCCCAAGTTAGATGCATTGAAGCACTTGGCTGCTCCACTCTTCAATGCTTCTCCTTGCTTCCTTTCCACTTACTCTCCCCCACCACTCTTTCCTAATTTTCACCTCTTCTTCTCCTTCTCTCCTCCCTTTAGTTTACCTTCACTTCTATAGTTTCCTTGCTCTCAAATGATTTCTCCAAGTTTCCCCTAGACTGTACACATGAAGCAATGCAGCCTAGGAAATGCTTCTTGTTTTCCTTTCTATTCTCTCCTTTGATGCATGCAAGTTCAGCCCAATTATGGCATAAGTCATTTTCCACCTTGCATGGGCTTCTCTTGACACATGTTGGTATCAATCCATGCAAATGGTGGCTATCCTATGCTCTACCTTAATCCATACGTATGGCAGCCCCCTTCTTGTAATCATTCTTAGGTTGTATGCATGAAGCATGCAACTTAGGTAACCCTTCTTACCAAATCATCACACTCCATATCTATTCATGTTGATAGGAGCATCGTCATTGTCTTATAGCCAGCTGCCCTCATGCATGGAATTCCCTTTATACATGTCACATTTGCTCCAAGCAAAAGGGTAGCTTACATTAGTCTTCCTCCGTGTTGTATGTAGCATCATGATTTGATTCCATTTGCATGGGAATCTTTATGACATGGAATGGCTGTCGCCATGCAGAGCTTAGCCTTCCATGCATGGGTGGGTTGACCATGCATCTCCATTACAAAACAAATATTTCAATCATACTCTCTCGCTTCATCATGTAATTATGTTAATATATCATTCATTTTCAATCTATAAGGAATTAGGTATATTTCTCATCTATTAAGCATAAGTTACAACCTAGGTTCTATATTCCATTCACCTATAATTTCATTAATGTGTAATAACCCTTAGTAAACAATCCCTTCCATCTTATTTCACCATAGTACCTTCCTAGGCAATAGTTTATATTAATCATCTTATAGCCTAGTAAAGACTTATTCATTGTCTATGGTCCCTTTCTAAGCTTTGGTTCTACACCATTCTTTATTTAAGACTTAGTACCTTTCCTAGTTTTCTTAAGTTGGTTAATTAATTTGTTCTTTAGTTTTACACTTGATGTCACAATGGATATCTATCACTTGGTTCGAATAATTTTATAAAATATACACAAAAAAAAAGTCCTTTTTTTAATAATATAATTGTATTATAAAATTGACTATATTATGATATCTAACTTATGCAATTTTATCTTTCTTAGACGAACCTCGTTAAGGAGCCAAGGGTTATGACCCCAACGGACCACTAAGTCCCCTAAAGCTTATTTAGTTTTAGTTCAGCCAATCTAAAGCACCTGGTTAGAGACCCATCTTCTTAAAAGCATTAATTACACAAAATAGACTCGAGTAAAGTGTTACCTTTGTACCACCACAAACCAAATTGTTCAATAAGGTTGAAAATCAACTTGAAAACCTCATAAGCCTAGTCTAGTACTTTTTGCAATGACAAAAGACATTGGCAGCGACTCCAAAATCCCCTCTTAGCTTCAATGGACAAACTATATTTCTAATGTGTTACTCGCAAACCCTAAAGTCTGAATGGTCTGTATCTCATTCTAATTTCTAATTTCGTGAACAAATTGGCTCTACGACGCCTTTTTGGTCATTGCTGTGAGCTGTTTCAAATGGCTGTCCTTGTCTCATTTCACTCTGCATATCATCACAAAAAACGATATTAACTTCAGTTCACAGATGGGACCCTTTTTATTTTACAACGAATCATTTTAGCGCTCGGCACAAGGAAGAGCCTCTTGGTGAGAGAGAGAGAGAGAGAGAGAGAGAGAGAGATGGGTCACTGTTTCCACTTGTGGAAAGCAACGTCCTCGTGTTAGCCTCGTCCCTCTTCCATTATTAGAAGGTTTTGGCACTCCATCTCATCCCCGTCCCGGTGCGACATGACGTGTCTTCCTATGCTCAAATGGTCCCCCCTATTATTATCTGACACACTTCATCTAATAATCTATTCAATTTCACATATGTAGTACAATCTTTGCATTGGTATTCAGGATACTTTTGACGGTAATTGGCTGCTCGTAACCCCAAAAGGTTGCTTGGGCCTCTCCCGTACTCTTGGATTGGACTTTTCTAGAAACCCATACCTTTTTTTCCCTATTATTCTCGTTTCCTTTTATGCCTCTTACAATAAGATTCCACTCTCTTAATTTTAAAAATGCCATTTATTTCCTTTCAAATTACAGCCTGCTTATAGAACTCGCATCATTAGTAGCATCACGCGCATATTTTTACTTAACAGTGAAAAGTACAAGTAAGGCCAACAAACCTTTCTTTTTTTGCCCTTTTTTTTATGATCCAACTTATCAGTGCGATAGTCAATTATTTGATGAGCACATACCAAAATCTGAACCCATTTCACAATACTAAGGTCCTGAATTGTAGCCTTCAAATATATATTAGTCATCAACATTTTTAATAATGAATCAAAGATATAGATTCATCTAAGGGCAAGAGACATGGCTTACCAAATGTTTTGATCATTCATGTGGAGGGTCCTACTAACTATTTACCCAAAAGATATACATGGGCACTCATCACATAACTTTCGGTTTCGATTTGTAGATGTGTAAAGATATAAGGTTGGGTGGTGTTTAAATAAAGAAAGAGCGGTTAGATGACGCAGTTGGGTAAGTAAATGGTGTCCATTTAGTGCATTTCTCCAAGTGAATGTAGAAATATATTATGTTTTCTATTTGGTTAACGTGGAAAAGGAGAAGTAAGAAAGAGATGCTTCTTTTTTCCATTTGTTCAGGAAAGAGAGACAGTTGATGAGAGAGAAAACCGGAGAATAGAGATAGAGAGAAAGGCAGCTAGGTTGGTTGGTTCACGACTGTCAATATGAGAGGAGTTTTCTCTTAGCATTCCAAGTTCTCGTCCATGCTCTATTAGGGCAGTCTGGAGAGGAGATTCAAGGGAAAATCTAAGCCACTGCCTTTTTGTCACAGCTGCGACGTAGGTTGTCCTTCCAAATAGAGCTTTTAGAGAGAGAAAGTAAAATCAAAACCAGACTTCTCAGTTTTTTTGGGGCAAATTCTTTCATGGGAATGATCAGAATTATTTAGTTACTAGGCAAAATCAATTGGGCCGTTGCAGAAGGAGAAGAAGGATGAGTGTCATGTGGGATCTGAACGACTCTCCTGATTGGAGAAGAGATGCTTCTGCGTGGTGTTCTGATCAGAAAACGGGGGATGATGAAAAGGGAAAAGGGATCGAATCTGATTGTAACGAGATCGATAATGAGAATTCGAGTTCTTCTGCTGTCTTAATGGAACTTTCAGATGACGAAGAAGGAGGATTGAGGAAGAGAAGCAGTAAGATTTTTGGGTTCTCCGTGCCGCACGATGAATACGATGAGGACGAGGACAGTCCAGTTGTGACACGTCAGTTTTTTCCCTTACAGAAGGAAGAAGATACGGAGGAGATAACAACAACCGGGGATTTTGCCGGTGGTTCGAATAGAATGCCTCCACTTCCTAGAGCCCACTGGGTTGGGGTGAAATTCTGCCAGTCGAAGCCGACCGCCGCCGGAAAATCTGGTGATGCTACACAGCCGATTAAGAAGAGTAGAAGAGGGCCAAGGTCTAGAAGTTCTCAGTATCGCGGTGTCACTTATTACCGTCGAACTGGCCGGTGGGAATCTCATATATGGTCGGTGATTCTATTTTTTCTCATTTTGTTTGTCTTTAATCTCGAAATCCATCTGGATTATCTCATTCTGGTTTGAGTCACACTGGTTTTAATCCCTGTTGCAGGGATTGTGGAAAGCAAGTTTACCTGGGTAAGTACTCAAACATGTAATACAAGAAAATTTGGTTTTTTTCTTTTTCTCATTTTTTGCTGTTTTTATTATGATTTTGCAGTTTCTGACATTGCAATGATATTTATCTTATACAGGTGGATTTGACACCGCACATGCAGCTGCTCGGTATTTCCTTAGTTTTATCCTCTTTCTCATGGCTGGTGCTTGTATTTTATATCATTTTGCTTTTTTCTGTTTTTGTGCTTATATAAGATGATTCTATGGCGGACATTTTGGGATCAAATTGGAGAATTTTGGTTTCAGAGCATATGATAGAGCTGCCATCAAGTTTCGTGGCGTTGATGCAGACATCAATTTCAGTCTTGATGATTATGAAGAAGATATGAAACAGGTATTTGTTCATGGGGTCTCTTCTTTTATAGAAATTTATTTATGAACATAAATTGAAGATGTTGGTAAGAATAATGAGGGGGTTGCAACAGATGAGCAATCTGACCAAGGAGGAATTTGTTCATGTTCTTCGACGCCAAAGTACTGGATTTCCTCGTGGAAGCTCAAAATTCAGAGGCGTTACTTTGCATAAATGTGGAAGATGGGAAGCTAGAATGGGGCAGTTCTTGGGGAAAAAGTAGTTTCTTCCACTCCTCTTTGTCCACAACTATTCATTTACTTCACCAAATTCATATAGCTGTCTCAATTTGATAATGTGTTAGCTTTGTCTGTTTGATGATATTTCCTTGTTGTGATCGACTTTTGTGTGAGTCATACATTTGTTGTTTGTTAATTGAACAGATTTGTCTATTTGGGCCTTTTCGATTCCGAAATTGAAGCAGCCAGGTATTGAAAATACATTATGTTATCTCTTCAAATGTATATATTGGGATGCTGAAATCTGAAATCGAATTGTTTAGGGCGTATGACAAAGCCGCGATCAAGTGTAATGGGAGGGAGGCTGTAACGAATTTTGACCCTAGTATCTACGAGAATGAGATCAATTCTGCTAGTAAGTAAATTGAGAAATCTGCAGATTTCTTCGGGAAATTTAACCTCTAAAAATGTGGATAGTTAATTGAATGAATGTTAAATACTAGGCCCCGATCCCGTGGATCATAATCTAGATTTGAGTCTAGGCAACCCAACGTCAAAAGGGAACAACTTTGAAACAATTGAGGAGAGATTGAGTGGGATGGATGAGCCATTGCCGGAAGCATTTGAACGGGATTGGAGGATCGGTGGCCGGACCACCAAACCAAGGGTACGTCATCATTCTCATCCATACCTTGCATTCCTGTTTCTCAATTTAGAGTCTTCATTCATTTCCATTGGCTTTGATCTTCAGGCTGATGGAGAAGTAAGAATCAATAGTCCTCAACATCAACACCGCAACGGCGAAGATCTATTGATGTTTAATCATGCCCCCATCCAGACCCCAATATACAAATATTCTCATTTCAGAAAGCCAGCAGAAACACCCTCAGTGCTGCATTTGATACAGCAGCAGTTTAATCCTCCAAATTATCATCCAGTGGGCCAACAAGAAGTAAAATTTCCCTTGGATTCCTTTCTTTTGTTCCCCAATGCATTATAAGCACACAAAAAAAGAAACTAAACATCACTCTATGATTGTTTTGTGAATGAACAGATTTCAGGAAGCAGTGATGGGAGACTTTCACTTGCACCAGGCGAACAACAACGGCAATCAAGTTGCGCAAGCAGAAACAGTCCCAATTGGAGTACTGCCAGTGCTTCAAACCAACTGTTTGCTACCGCTGCAGCATCATCAGGATTCTCACAGCAGATAATAAAACAACCTAATTGGCTGCAGAAGAATGGGCACCACTCTCTAATGAGACCGACATGACACAAGATTTCTGCTTCTCTCTCTCGCTATAGAATTGTATGTAATGCGTATATGACATGTTTATTTGAATACCAACCAAAGCGACTGTAATTTAACCAGTTTATGGTCCTCGATGAAACCAAAGAAGAAGCAAACCTTATTCAGATTCTGACTTACTAATCTCATTTTGTTTCTCAATATGATGATCATGATGAACGACACAGACGATGATGACCGCGTTGTGCCGTCTTTTCCTGAATTTTCTTCTCTGTGTTTCCATTTTATGCTTGGTTTCTATTTGGTGATTGCGAACTCCATAGATCCATTGAACTCACTGTTTGATTTATGCTAAAGGAGGAAACACGCCAGCCTAAACTGATATCAGCACTGCATTCCATTATGATGGTATTTAAGACTATTATCATTGGTTGTTGTCAATTGGCTTGCAATTGCAAAATGCTAAAAACATCCTATGAGAGGAAAAGAAGGAAATGTAATAAACTGGAAAGTTAACGGAGTGGCAATATCATTTCTGCCTTTGATAATGTCTAGAAAATACCGACGGAGGATGACATGTCGTTATCTTTGGTCCTGAGAGTCAGTTCACGGCTATAATGACGAGAGGGACCTAACCTAAGGATCAAAGCCCTACAGTCCTTTGTGGGAAAAACAACATAAACGTCAAAAGCTCTAGTCATCGGACACATACAGTGTAACGTGTTACAGGTTATTGCAGGGAGAAATTGAAAATTAGCTTTATTGATTACTGACATTTGGGGACGAGTTAATTTTGCTTGGTTATCTTATTTCTCCACCAAGTATGAAAAAGATTGATTTTTAGGATTTATAGCTGTTGTTTTGAAAGGTCTGTGAATGGTCTGGTTTGGTTTGGCCTCAGGCTTCAAAGTGGACCGGACCAAATTTTTTTGATCTGTTGCTATAAGGACCAAGATTGGACCACCCAATTTGGGCTGGGTGATTGGTCTTCAGTCGGGTTTGGTTGGGTTCACAGTCCTCTTCGGTCCAAAAAAAACAAAGGGTCGCTCAAGCTTTGGACAAACAAAGCTAAAATGCTTTTTTCAATTTTCACTTATTTCAGTTAGAACATATTTCATGATAACTCACAACTCTAAAGGAAAATCCATAAATCAATTATGTAGTCTAAGAAGCACCAAGAGAATTGCATACTTAAAAACCTGCAAATGATCCAAAAAGAAGCACCAAGAATTACATGAAAATTTGTAGATAATGAATATTCAAATGAAAGAACCCAGAAATAAATTGTAGAAAAGTGAGTTATTCCCAACAAAATAAGCAATCAGAAACATAAATTATCCCAAAATTCTAATTTCAAAACCTTAGTAGGCACATGGAAATTCATATAAACCAACAAACCAAAAAGTATACCCAAGAACCCCAATGCAGAAATCAAAGAAATGGGAATAACCCAACAAAATCAGCAACAAGAAACTTAACACAGAACCTAAATTCCCATTTCAAACCCCAAATCGCTGAGTACCCTGAAACCCAACAAATTCCACAGGTAAAAGCATCAAAACCAAGATTGCCAATTGTGAAACTCACCTTGCAAGCAATCACAATTTTGGCTCATTCCTTACGACATCATGAATCGAATCAATCAACGTTAATGCCCCTTATCCTAGTTATTCCTAGCCCCAGTTTGCCAAAAAACAAAATTATCCGGTGAAAGAAACTGCCCATACGACCCCGTCCAAACACTATCCATAGTTGCAGGCTCAAGATCCAAGAGCACTACTTGTGGAACAAACCTTGCACAACTCGCTTCATTGTAGTAGATATTCACCCTCTTATGTTCATCGCAAACTACTTCCCAGAACTTAGAATCGAGCGGAACCCTAGACATGAAGTAGAAATGAGGGGGAAAACACATTATAAATATCGAATATCGGTCTAGCCTGGTAGGGTGCACCAAGACCGGGACCAATATACTCGTCTTGCATATCTGGTGTCCGGACTGGACTGATGCAGTGCACGGTCCACCTGAAAATCTAATGGTTTGGTTCTGTCTGGGTCCGATCGGTCTATCAGTGGTTGGTTTTATCCTCATGTCAAAACATGAATCTTTAGGATCATTAAGGAGAAAAACAATGTGATATAAAAATGGGTTTCTATTTTACCATGCCCCCTTCTTTGTACCCTTAACGTTGTCCGATATA
The DNA here is from genome assembly GCA_035236585.1 of Warburgia ugandensis. NCBI lineage: Eukaryota > Viridiplantae > Streptophyta > Magnoliopsida > Canellales > Canellaceae > Warburgia > Warburgia ugandensis. Next base: position 53,969,321 of record CP141139.1, on the reverse strand, counting down.
GAAGCCTCTCGACCCTACATATTCTAACCACAATGGACGATTGGCTATTCATATTGACCTTTTGTTTCATAGGATCAAGGGGCTTGGAGGTGAATGTGGCGTTTGAGGTTGTATCCGCACGGTTTTTTCTTCTTATAAACCCTTTTCTATGATCATTTTTGTTAAAAGAGATTTTTAAGGTGTTTGATCATTCGACATATGACTACATTATTTAGAGGGACAATGAGTTCATGCTTTGTCAGATCGCCATCCGCGCATCTTTTTCTTACATCCGTTAGGATTGGGTGTAAATTATGTTTTAACTGCTACTAATCTGGTAGCAAATGAATAATACTTATATCTTTGCAAAATAAAGCTATTAATTTACGGCTTAATCATTCACCAAAGCAAGTAATCGATGTGTAGTTGAACATTGATCATTTGATTTGTGTGATTTGAGTTGGATAATATTTTGAAAATCAGTTCAAGAGTAACACCAAAACTAGTGGGAAAACCTGTCCTTTTAAAGATCAATTAATACCACAGAGAGCTAGAAAATGGTGCCATAGAGGGATATTACTTGTTATAATGTTACCCTTGAGATAGATCACCCCTCTAGTAGTATAGGAGTATAGTCGGATTGCCACGACCTATCTTTAGTAGACAACTACGACTCAGTCTTTGACAATATGTATACACTGGTTCATACTTGATGAACACTATCTCTACTATGAAATTTGCCCCAAAGAAACTTAAAATAAATGAGCCTAATATACTGCCAAGAGAGAGAGAGAGAGAGAGAGTGGGGTGGGGGTAGGGGAGAAGACATAATGTGGAAATGAAAGATAGAATAAGTAAGAGAGAGAGTGATAGCACTTATCAAGAGAACTCAAGAGAGAACTTAATGCTAGACATATGAGCCTTTAAGCCCTTTATATAGGGTAGAGTACTCTCAACATTCCATCAAATTATTAATGACAAACAATCCCAAATTAAATTCAAATAGACATTGAATATAAAAAGTAGGAAACAGTAAGGTGTTTAGATATATACACTACTAGACAGTAGGGTTTTAAAGTTGGTTAAAAGCATGTATATAAAATGATTAGCAAAGCAACTTCTACTGAGCCATCTTAAAAAATGGAAAGAAAAAAGATGGAAATAAACCAACTTTTAAAGTTAGTTTACATAACCTACTTTGAATGTATTGGACTTTTTAAGTCAATTTATTGAAACCAACTTTAAAAGTTAGTTTGCTATTTTTGACTTGAAAAGTCCTTAAATGTGTGTGACTTTTAAAGTTGTAAGGAAAAAAATGACTTGAAAGTTAAAACTTTCAAATTCAAAATGACAAAATTGACTTTAAAAGTCATGTAATTTTTATTTTTTTTTCATTGCTTACACTATAATCTTAACCTGCATTCTTCCATACATTCAATGTATTATTGCTATAGTGTTCCTGCATTCTTTAAAGACAAAAGAAATCCACATTGGGTCGATCATCCAAATTTGACATTCATACACATTTATATATACAAAATATACATCCTTTGTCTATCTTTAAGAGAATTGAAAAAAGAAACTAGAACACATTAACATCATTCATCAACATCCACATTCATTTGCAACATAAGAAATTCAAAGACATGAAAATAAAATTCACAAGTACCTACAAGTTCACTTCGTCATACACACCCATTTACTTCCACACTCCAACTTTCCCTCATGCATCTCATAAGATACACACACAACATACACATCAATGAAAAAATAAAACTAGAAGAACTCATGCATATACATGAAGAAGATTGGTATTGTACTAATGGATAAGGCAATTTACATTGAGGTAATTACTAAAATTATTCTAATTAAAACTCATTACATACGTAGCCCATTCACTTCATGTTTCATTGAGGTCTGCTTTAGAGTAACTCTTCTTATTTACCTATTTGAAAAGCATAGTAGCCTACAATATAATATATTTAATTCAGCTGATACATTCTTTTGAGCTGAAATTCATAAAAACTTATCAAAAAGTGTAAGATTATGACTAGTAAAAAGTGGCTTATCTTTCTAAATTATGAGGCATGAATACCATCGAGTATTAGGGTTCTCATGTATCTCAGCACATAGCTACTACAACCCTAATTAGATTGTTGTCTAGGGCACTATGGAACAAGGGAAATAGAAAGGATTAATAAATACCTTTGTAATATTATAAGTTCAATTTATAAAATAGAGTAATTAACTATTTTTCCTACCTTGAATTTCTTTCAAGTGAGTTTTAGGGGTTGCATAGTCTTAGTTAGATTAGCCCATCTCAACCATGCAGTACAAATTTATAATTAAAATGAATTAGATATAGATAAAAGATTAGTTATCTGCCAGAAATAAAATATAAAAAGATTAAAAGCTTACTTATTTATAATTTCCATGAGCATGGGACGAATGTGTGATCTAGAAGAATAAGAAAAGAATGCACGCCAACCATGCACATCCAATACTAGCAACATCTGATGAGAGCTATATGCACAATCATATAAATTGCAATTAAAGTTTATAATCCTTACATTAGAACATAAGTTCGCAAGAAAACAAAAAAATTAAAACTCATATGCTATTATTGGGAATCACTAAGTCTTGCCCCTTCGAGCACTAGAAGAACCCTAGTAACATATCACTACTACACATGAGGCTTTTGAAGTTGGTATAAAGAAGTCATTATTTTGAATACTTACTTTGCAAATATTTTATAATTCATTTAGAAAAAATGACTTTAAAAATCACACTTAAGAAATCATTTAATAGAAAAATGACTTCTTTGAGCTAGTGCAAAGAGGACTTTTAAAGTCGTTTGAATCAAGCTACTTCAAAAGCCTATATTTTGTAACTTGTGTTTTCTAAATGACTTTAGAAGTTAAAACATTTAAAGTTGTTTTTTCTAAGTGAATTTAAAATTTTACAATTTTAAAAGTAATACCTTGTTTTAACAATGTTTTCATTGACTTTCAGTTTGTTTTTTTTAACTATCTTCATCTATACACAAATTGAAGCTCATATATATATATATATATATATATATATATAGGTTGATTTTCATTGTAGGTGGACCAAATTCCAATTGTGAATTAAAATTATATTTATACATTCTCAGTCAATATCAATTTTTGAGTCGTCATTAGTATCTCTTTAGTTTGTCTCATATATTATATATATGCATGTTTGAAGAATTTTTGCATGGTACTTAGATCTTATGCATATTCATGTATTTATTATGTACATAATGCATGATTCAACACTGATTTGTGTGAAACATTATTTGCTATCGCATTAATTAGTAAAATTAAAGGCATGAAAAAAAAAGTTTAAGAAAGACCTTTAAAGTCATTTTTCAAAAAACAACATTAAAAGTTTCAACTTTTAAAGTCATTTTCTGAAAACAACTTTAAAAGTCCTTCGTCTAAAAAAGGCTAAAGTTATCTCATTTTTTTTCTGCATCCCCTATTCATGTTCTTCATCTCACATGTAGCATGACGACCTCCTCCCCTAGTCCTTGTGTCCATCTCTATCCTATTTCCCTTCTTACTTTTTATTTTAGATATTTTGATTATTTATGGCATGAAAAACATTGTAAGTAAACCAAGACCTCTTTATATCATGCATAACTTTCTTATTGCCAACTCTTTCTATTTGCATTTTGTAGATCAAGTGGGTTTTGTCACTATAGATGATGGGGTTAAGAAGTGTGTAAGATCACCATGATTTTGACAAAAAACGTATGATTTCATTGTAAACAAAAACTGCTTCTCTCTTTAACCCTCACTATTGGAGAAAGGGAGAACATTACAATTTGTGGTTCTTATCCAAAATTAGGGTTTGATGAAGAGAAATGGTACCATCAAGTTGGCCAAGGATGTTGCAGTTTAAAGCTTTAACCTCTCTCCACCTAAAGTGGTGTCAGCTGAATACTGGGAGACTAGATTTTGATGAAATCATTTTAGATTAGCTCTTTAATCACTAATCTTATATTAATAAGATCTAATAATATGTAACATTTAATATATGTAATAAAAGGATAATAAATGAGGAATTATTCCAAAAAATACTTTGATTTCCTTGTTCATGTGTATGTGTGTGTGTGAGTGCAAAGAATGAATGAATCAACACTAACTATCATAAAAAATCGGTTCCATTGTGTATTTATGTAAGTTGTAAAGTATTAATATAATATATTTGAAGTGAAAATAATATTAGTTTTGAAAATCATTTGAAAAAAATGGCTTTAAAAATAATGACTTTTAGTATTGCGTGAAGCAATTTTTTTGTAGGAAATGACTTTGAAGTCATTTTATATGTAAACTACTATAAAAGTATAGACTTTTAAATTTTTGTTCTAGAAACAACTTTAAAAGTATAGATTTTTAAAGTCAGTTTCTATAAACGAGTATACAATTATAGAATTTTAAATTCATTGTATAAAAATGACATTTAAATTCTATACTTTAAAAGTCATTTCTAGAAAACTACTTTAAAAATATTACTCTATTTTAAGAGTTATTTCATTGACTTTCACTTTGCTTTTTTTACAACCTTCATCTATGTACAAAATATATGTTGATTTTTGTTGTAGCTATCCTCAACCAAATCCCAACTGTAAATTGGAACTACATTCACATATTCACGGTCAATATTGATTTTTGAGTGTTGATTAGTATCTCTTTATTTATCTCACATACACACACACACACACACACACACACACACACACACATGTTTGAAGAATTTTTGCATGGTTATGATTAGAAACTTTCCTATTTAAAGTTAATTATTTTTTTTAATGTATCTATGACATTTTGCTTCGGGTCTCATCCTATTGGTTCACATGTCAACTTATCCTAATAAGATTTTCCTTAAATTTTTTCTAAATATTCATTAAAATGTCATGGATAATTCTCTTGATTTTCCTCCAATCCTAGCCTTCCATTTAGCTTAGCTTAATGGCTTTGAGGGCTATATTGGCTAGGCATCATGAATGGCTTAGATGGCTCTCTTAGCTTGGCTTCATGGCTCTATCCATTTGTTTAAGTGGATTAAATGTTTTGGCTTGATTTCCTTACCTTGTCACCTTCTCTCATGGCTTATATGGCTAAGGCGGCTTGAATGGCTCCCATGCAATAGGTAGTGGAAATGCATGGCTTGCTTCATATGTCCACTTTGGCAACCTATAGCTCCTTTGATTGCATCCATTTCTTTCCCTAAAGTCTATCTTAACTTTTAGTTTCATGTCAAAGTGATGATTTTGAGGCTTTGACTTGATCTTCAATGTTCATCTCGATCAATCTCAGTTGTTTGATCATCATCTCGCTTCCTACAAAAAGTGAAAATTTCTAATTAAATTTTAAAAAAATATGATTAATCACATACTTACATTATATTAGCTTTTGGACCTAGAAAATAATAAAATTTTACCTCATTAGGTCAAAAAATTGCATGTGTTACATATTTTGGTCTAAAAACCCTAATTTACCCCTATAAGTCATAACACATGGATAACTAACTGGGTGGTTTTTATGCAAAATTGGACACTTATCATCTTACACATTCATCAAACAAGACTAAGGAAATCCAGCAGGTAGTAGAAACAGATGCCATTTCCTGCAGGTATAGTGCAGAAAATGGTGTTGTTTCTCCTTGCTATATAACCCCTCAAAATAGTGAATCTAAAGTCAAATTTGTGGGGCATTTTAGTATGCAATTGAATAGTGAAATGCTATCTTGAAAACCCATGTTCTATTCTTCAAAATTTGAGTCCAAATTCAAGGTCCTAAGCTGGGATTGGGAGCCATCTCCATGCAACTATGTGTAGGAAAATAGCATGCCCCTAGTCCCTGTTTTAGTTTGTAGGAGGTAAAACTCCATTAGCCAATGTAAAAATTCTTGTTTCAATGCATTAGATGAAAGTTCATTGAATCAAAAGAAAAACTCAAAAAAAAAAAAAATTCAATAGAAGGTGAATTACAGGGGCATTCAGGTGTGAAGCATCCCTTGTTTTCACACTACATGTAATCACAAAACAGAGCATGCTTGTAGCAACTCTAAACTTAGCTGATCTCAAGTAAAAATGAAGTTGTTCCAATCATGCATTGAAGATACTAATTACTATCAAGCATCATGAAATCAATTGTTAACCAGAGAACAAAATCATGCAAATATAAGGAATGAATTTTAAGAGAACCTCCTAAAATTAGGAATGTGTTTCATAAAATGGTAGAGAAATGTATCTCATTTTTCTTAGCTCAACCATGCAAGCATTAGAAGTTCTTCCTAATGAATAAATCCCCTACCTAAAATCAAGCTTTGGATGGCTAGATTTCCAGGTGGTTTCCCCTAAGTTACAGGTTCTCTTACTCTCTGCATGGAGTTCCAACTCGGGCAGAAATTCCTCTTTCCCAATTCATTCCAGCACCTCCCAAGTCTTCTCAATCTGATTTCCAAGTCCACCCTCAACAAACTTTTTTGCCAAATTGCCTTTCTTAGTAGAAGCTCCATAAATTTTCCACTATAAGTGATCTTCTTTCTCAATTCATAGGGGTTGGAAATGTTCCAGCACCTATGGTTTATTTGATTTTATACATGGTAATATGCAGGTGGGGAAGGATAGGTGGCATTAAAAGGGAAGCCAGCTGCCATGGAAAGGTATTTCAATGTAGCTTGCCAGATTTCCACCTTTCATCAGGTCAGTCTAGTTTCAATTTCTCAATAAAAACCTCATGTTTTACTCAATTTTCTCAATTATATCCTGGTTAGGGTTAATTTTTACAATTACACCCTAACCAGTAATATGATAAATTCCTCATTTTTGGGTTGGGCTTAGGACTAGGACTTTCCTTAACAAGTGACCTACTACCTCCTCATTTTATCACCATTTTTAATTATGATTATCTTTCAAGAAATTACTTAATGTTATTTTTAATCTCTCCTTCATCTTGAAAATTTGTTTCTAAATCTCTAAATTACCCCAACAATCTCTCCTTGGTTGTTATCTTAACATAGTTCCTTAATGCGTTTATTCAATTTTTTCATTAATAGTTAAGACATATCCATAATAACACATAAAATAAATAATAGTTTACCCTTTTTTTTTTAAATTCATTGACTTATTAATGGAAAATGTATATCTAAATATATTACAGTCGCTTGCTCAGCTTGTTTAGTCACAAAGGAGGGTTTTCTTTTCTTTTTCTTCAATTATTTCCCTTCAGCTTCACTCACTCTCAACCTCATCATCATCTTCCTCACTGATTTTGTTCCCCTTGGATTCTCTCTTTAGCTCCAACCATCAATATGGTTACCCCGTTCCACTATCATTCTAAGTCCTTGCCTCAACGGTAAAAGAAGGAAGTGAGGGGGGACAAGACCAGGGTAGAGAGACCGTTGTTCCCCAATTCCTTGCGTTCTTCTTCTTCCTTGGTTAAGTTTTTAAAATAGAAAATTGGAAAACTTCTAGTTTTAACCATTGAGCTCCTATTTTATTTTGAGTCTCATCCATATTTTGTCCTTTTCCTAATTAGTCTCTAGACTTTGCATTTTAACCTTGATCAGTTTTAGCCTAACCAAACAAATGGTCAAGACTTAACCAATAGTTTGCTTCAATTCATATGTTTATTTCTTTCTGATCTAAAATCTAATTTTAGATTTTTCCTAAAAGTTCAATTCCTAAATGATCCATTGACGTTGATCTTACATCTGAAGTTCACACCATCAATCTAAGTAATCTAATTTAAAATTCTTACATCAATCCAGATCATCAAATTTTTTAAAGATCTATATAATCTAAATGATGAATCATTAATTAGAGACCTCAATGAAGGATTGATGGAGGGTGACTGACTTAGATGTGGCAAGAATTGAAGAATCCTGCTATTATCAAGCAAGGGAAGTGGATTTGAATTGATATTTTGTTTAATTATTTGTCTTTTTGAATTCAGAATCATGTACTTTTTAGTAAATCAATAGATCTAATTCTAGTTCATTATTATTAATTTTTGTTAATTTGTGATAAATTAAATTTTATTTAAGCTTCAAAAAATTTTAAGTTGATTCCTTGTAGGATCGACCCATGCTTACACAAGCTATATACTACAATAGCTCATGTACTTGCAAAATCACTCTAAAAAATTTAGAAAAAATAAAAGCTATAAAAGTGTATTATTTTAGAATTCTAAGCTTTTTTAAGTGCATTTTTTAATGTTTTTTAGTGCATAATCACTTTATTTTCTAAATTTTGGTACTTATTGCTACTTGTTTATTTTTTTAGGAGGAAACTAAAAAAAAAAGGAATTGAAGAAGGATCTTAATTAGGATAGCGTAATTTTTATTTTGACTGAATTGTAGTGACGATGCGTTGTACTTTTTATTAACCACAAGTCAATTAAAAATGGTTGTAATAATATGGGTCTAGGGTGGACCATCATAACCTAGAAGAAGAGACTTATAGAGGTCATCATATACAATAGGATGCTCTTAGAAGGAGGCAATTCATTGCCACTCCAATGGCCCTATCTAACTGATTGCGCTGGTATTTAAACAATTAGCTATAGTAGCACATTCTATGACTCAGACTACCTCTGGCTAGCTAAGCAGGATTAGGATCTAACTAGGAGTTCAGTGGGACAAGTCTAAGAGTGTGATGACCCAGGTTTTATAACACTTTTTGAACACAAACAACATTTACATAGAGAGATCGATCCCTAATAAAAATCATTTTAGAAAATCAAATAATAGTGAAAGAATCTTTTTTTTTTAATTCACTTTGAAAAACCCCCAGTGTCATTTTTCTTTTCTCAAAACAAGGATTCTATGTGAAATAAGCACTCATTTCTATTGAAAATTTGGTAGAGTTTCCTCTATTTTTTGACATATGACATTTAATGCATGTCATTGCGAAGTACTTGATAAACATTCATTGACATTTTTGAAACGTAATTGGAGACTCTATCTCCTTTTCATACTTCTAACATAATAAAACACAAATTACTCAAACAAAATACACTTAGAACCTCAACATCACAACCTAGTCACATACGTTATCAAAACTCCCATAATTACATACAATGCAGTCTTTTTCTCATTTATGAAACAATAACTTCAAATAAAAAATCAATTATTACTCGTCCTAGTCAAAAGCTTCAGTTGGTGCACTCCTATTAGTAAACATCTTTTATTGCTTAGAAATCCTTTACTCTGAGATATTTTAAATAAGTATGATATCTCAACAAGCTTGCACTTGTGTAGGTGGAATAAGATACAATTGTACATAACAAAATCATAATTTTACCATATAAATCAATTATTCATTCTGCATCATACAAAACTATAATCATTAACAATGTAGTTTGAAATATGTCAAGTATTTATCACAGTAATGAATTCATAGTACATTCCATAAAACATAATCTAATTGAGTCATAGTTGCAGTATACTACTAATAAGAAGAAATCTCACTACATCCACACTAAAGTAACTTTTCCTTAAATCACAACGTATGCACATACATACCATTTTTGTCTGTTTGTTTGGAGATGGGCTACCTATAGTCACCAATCATAGCTTTGTTTCAAACAGAGGGAGATGGGCTACCCACAATCGACCTCCTCAGAATGCGTCATTCCATAAGCACAAAGGAGATGTGCTACCCACAGTCACTCTGGCTACAATCATAATATTTTCCTCTTTCCAAGAGATGAGCTACCGACAATCACCGGTTAAAGATTTGTTTCATGGGGAGAGAGATGGGCTACCCACAATTGACCTCCTTAGACCATGTCATTCCATAAGCACAGAGGAGATGGGCTACCCACAGTCACTTTGACTACAATCATAATATTTTCCTCTTTTCCGATAGATGGGCTACATAGTCACCAGTCAAGGATTTGTTTTATATGGAGGGAGATGGGCTACCCACAGTCACTCTAGCTACAATCATAATATTTTTCCCTTTCTGAAGATGGGCTACCCATAATCACCGGTCAAGGATTTGTTTCATACAGAGGAAGATGGGCTACCTACAATTGACCTCCTTAGAATCTATCATTCCATTAAGCACGGAGGAGATGGGCTACCCACAGTCACTCTCGCTACAATCATAATATTTTTCTCTTTCTGGGAGATGGACTGCCCACAGTCACCAGTTAAGGATTTGTTTCATACAGTGGGAGATGGGCTGCCTACAATTGAGCTCCTTAGAGCCCATCATTCCATAAGAACAGAGGAGATGGACTACCCATAATCACTCTGGCTACAATCAGAATATTTTCCTCTTTCCAAGAGATGGGCTAGCCACAATTGACCTCCTCAAAATGCGTCCTTCCATGCTCAAAGTACACAGTAGACACAATATTGTCCTCTTTAGCAGAGATGGGCTACCCATAGTCATGCCTCAAGGATCTGTTCTACCCAAGAGATGGGCTATCCACAATCACTGGTTTATGACATGTCATGTCATGAACAAACAAATGGACTGAATCATCACAATATACAACATGTACTTGTACATGAGCAGTTTAATTTACATTCAAATATGACATGCATATTTACTTCATTCATTACATAGTTTGAATAACTCATTTTAACAATCAAGATTCATATCTGTATATAAGTGTATATATATATTAAAAATCATAGTAAATCATAATTCCACTTACCGCAAATAGAGATCTTCTAGTTCACTTATGCAAATACTTTATTCAGTTCACGTACGCACTTTTGATCAATCATGCCTTTGTAAAATACAAGCACACATTCAGATATATGATCCTAGGACTTCTCTTAGCTTTTCCAGTATGGAAGTTTCCTCTAAGTTAGCTCCTGGCACTATTTGGCACAAGGCAAAGTAACAGTGCTTATTACTGTGCTAAGGGCATTTTCATTAACTATTGGTTGATAGCTAATTGAATGACCAATGGTTATTGGATTTCCAATTCACATCATTGGCCCTTAATTGGCTATCATCATTCTTCTTAAGTGACTACAAGTTACTTTCTGTATTCAGTGGCCTCATCATAAATTTTTTAGAGTATCTTAACTTAATGAAGGTTAGGGTACACAATGATGGTGTCTAATCACCAATTAGAAATGGCCAGGTCCTTATTACTCTACTATCAAATTGGACGGTTTAGTTTTTTAGATCAATTTCATTCTAGATTCTTCAATTTATGCTGTATCCTATCAATTTCAATGCTTTAGAATTCATCTGTAACCATTCCCCTCTTCTATCAACGATCGAGATCGTGTTGGATCCCCCAATAACCATGGGGTTTTGGTTCTTCTTGGCAAGCCATGGAAGGTGACTGGCTCGGATCAACGATCCGAGCCATCGTCTCCTCTAGCAAGCTCCAGCAACTTCGACGAACCCGTAACCTTCAAAACCCTCTCTTTCCTCCAACATGGCTGGGTTTGTTAGCATGTAGATCCCGCGCCTCTCCTTCTCTTCTTCTTTCTTCTTCTTTCTTCTTCCTCCTCTCTCTTTCCCTCTCCACTTTGTCAAGTTTTTCTAGTCTATTGGGTATAGGAAGAACAAACTTGACATCTATGTTAGGTTCCCTTAAGTGGGGAGGTGCATGTATCAAATCTGGCTTCCTTCTGTTTAGGCTTTTCATTTTTTTTTTCTAACACTTTTTTACAAAAATGCCCTTAATCTGTAAATTCTCATATCTTCTCCATCCAAACTCAGATTTCAATAAACTTGGTATTGTTGGAGTTATCTTTTTGAGTACTATCTAATTATGGAGGTCTCATACTTAATTAGATGTTTATGAAGTCTTTCACTTATAAAACTCCAAAATATAAAATTTAATATGTTCTTTTCATCCCAATTTAATATTTTCCAAAATTAAATCAAATTTACATTTAAAAATTTTGGGGTGTTACAAAAAGAGAGGAGGAGCATTAGATTATGTTCATCCAAAAGCTTCTTCCCCACATAAATTCAAAAAAATCAAAATATTTAAGTTTGTTAGCCTTAGGATTTGTTTAATTGTGTCCTTTGTTTGTGCATCATTCTATGTACTAGGTTGCATCATTTAATTTAGTTTTCTTCATAAAAAAATAAAAACAAAAAATTATGGAAAAAAGGAAAAAGAAGAAAAATGTTTTTCTTGTATGCACTTCTAGATACGCAACAAAACTAGAAGGTTAGTCATGTACGACCAAAACGACATACAAGCAGATTAGCCACTAACAATGGCGAATCAACAATCAAGGGGTAACTCACCCCGTGGAAGTCTTAGAGGTGATCAAGGCCCTCCACTCAACTTAAATGAGGAACCACCACCTCTAATGGAGGATGAGTATCCAATGAGGAATAATAATCCACCAAAGAGAGATTGGAGAAAGAATAACATTAAGGAGTGGGACCAATAGAGTGAACATGGGGATAATGATTTATATAAAAAATTTTGTAGTAGAGCTCTAGGAGATTACTAGCAACCTACACACACTAATACACTATCTTGTGTTATTCTGCCTCAAAATGCTGATGTAGTGGAGTTAAAGATAGGAATAGTCCAGTTACTCCCAAAGTTCCATGGGATAAATAGTAAGAGTTCTTACCTACATCTTAAGGAATTTGATGAAGTATGTACCACTCAGAAGACACAAAACATTGGCTTAGACATTGTGAGACTTAAACTTTTTTCATTCTCTTTTAAGGAAAAAGATAAAATGTGGTTTAAGGCACTATTAGCAAGTCCAGGAATGAAATGACTAGGAAATTCTTGAAAAGAAATATTTTCCTACACGCAAAACAAATACACTTTGTCGTAAGATAATGATCTATACCCAAAAGGACAAAGAATCATTTTACCAATAATGGAAAAGGTTCAAAGATCTATTACTCACATGCCCACATCATGTCTATAAACCATAGTGCATCATTAGCTTCTTCTATGAGAGTCTTAATTATGACATGTGCTAGTTTGTAAAGATGATGTGCAATGGCAACTTTTTAAATTAATAACCAAATGAGGCGGAAGTGTATTTAGAATGGCTAGCTAAAATTGCACATACCTGGGCTAATTCAGAAGGAGTATAACATCTAGATAGGTCCAAGCCAACTACCACCCATGCTAAGGAGGATGTATTCCATGTCTGAAAAGATGAACTTAATACTAGAGCAGGATCCCTACCCCAAAAAGTAGAGGCCATAGAAATGGGAAAGAATAACTCTAAAAAGGATAAACAAGTATGTAGTTTTTGTGAAAGTACTACACACTTTACCTAGAATGTCCCACCATTCTAGCATTCCAAGAGGTACTTCATGATTAGGCTAATGCTCCGAAGACATATAAACAACCTTTCTCCCCATACTTAGAGACATATAATCCCATCTGGAGAAAATGTTCAAATTTCAATTGGCGAAATAGACCCATTGCTAATGTCTCACAACCAAACCCATACTAATGTCACCAACAAAACCAAGGACACCCTACTCTAGTCTTAAATCAACACCAAATCATGGGCCTCCTGCTTCTAGATCTTACATGCCCCCACCCAAAAGGCTTGTAGAGGATAACCTACATCAACTATTCTAAAGCTAGGAGAGGGAAACTTCTCAATTGGAACTTCAATTAAAACAAACCACACATTCTATGAATGAAATGAAAAATATGATAAGCCAGATGATCCAAACTATGGAAATAAGAAAAGCTAACCCTAAGGGTGTGCATGTGGCTTACAATAATGCATCTTCATACTCTACCATGGAATAGACTAAGGCTGTCACCATTCTTAGAAGTGGTAAAAGAATTGAGAAACATGAGCCACAAAAGATTGAATAGGTAGAAAGACCCACTAAAGTTAAAGCAAATTCTAAAGACAAGGACCCAATTCCACCTATTGAGCCATGCCTACTCCTACTCCATTACCTCAAAGGTTGTGTCAAGCTCCAAAGTCTGCCTCTAATGATAAATTTTAGAGATCTTCAAGCAAGTCAATATCAACATACCAATCTTGGATAGTATAAAACAAATCCATAATATGCTAAATTTTTTAAAAGAACTTTGCACCATAAAAAGAAGATTAAATGTTTGAAAGAAGGAAGGAATTTTTTTATTGAACAACATTATACACCACCAAAATATAAGGATCTAGGTTACCTCACTCTCACTTGAGCTATTGGCAACTATAAGATTAATCAAGCTTTGCTTAATTTTGGATCTAATGTTAACCTACTACCATACTTAGTGTATGAATAATTAGGTTTGGATGAGCTTAAACCTACTTCCCCTATAGTTCAACTAACTAATCGTTCTGTGAAGATATCCAAAGAGGTAACACAAGATGTGCTTGTCTAAGTAGAATAATTTTGCTTTCCTATAGATTTTCTAGTCTTGGATACATAATCGGTGGTGAATAAGAAGAATGAAATACCAATCATTTTGGTATGACTTAGGCTACATCCAATGCCTTAATTAACTATAGAAGGTGTTATGAAACTGTCATTTTGTAATATGACATTAGAGCTAAACATGTTTAAATTTGTAAACAACCTAGTGAAATCACTAATGACTTGCATAATGTAAACATGATAAATTTAGTTGTGCAAGATCAATTACTTTTATCTTCCTTATTGGACACACTTGAGGTACATTATTAAATGATGCATTAATAGAGGATGTTAATGCACTCCTTGATTCTGTTCCTATCATGTACACCGAAAGATGGAAACCTCATTTTGCAGAACTTCCACTGAGGGAATCTACTCCCCTTCCATCATCAACTGGACCTCTTAAGCTTTAATTGAAAACTCTATTGTTAGATTTATAATATACATATTTAGGAGAAAAAGATATATTTCATGTGATAATTTCTCTCCCAACTAAAACATCTCAGGAGGAATAGTTAATAAACACTTTAAAGGAACATAAAGGTGTTATAGGATTGGCCATTGTTGATATAAAGGGCATTAATCCTTTAATCTATACCCATAGGATATATCTGAAGGATGATGATAAACCATGTCATCAACTACAACACAATTTGAATTCAAATATGAAGGATGTTATAAGAGCAGAAGTCCTTAAGTTACTTGATGTAGGAATCAGTTACCCCATAAGTAATTATAAATGAGTGAGGCCAACTCATGTAGTTCTAAAGAAGTATGAAGTGATAGTGATTACTAATGCCGACAATGAATTAATTCCTATTAGAGCTACCATTTGTTGGTGTATGTGCATTAACTATAGAAAGTTGAATGATGTCACTAGGAAGGATCATTTTCTTTTGCCCTTTGTTGATTAGATGTTAGAAAGGGTTGCAAGACATCAGTATTATTATTTTTTAGATGATTATTTAGGATATAACTAAATAGAAATTATAGTCAGCGATCAGGAAAAGATGACCTTTACATGTCCTTTGACACTTTTGCTTACAAAAGAATGTTGTTTGGATTATGTAATGCTCCTCCCATAGTTCAATGCTAAATGTTGAATATCTTTAATGATATGGTAGAGAGAATCTTAGAGGTTTTTATGGAAGACATTTTTGTTTTTGGTGATTCATTTGACACAAGTCATGAAAGTCTAAAGAAAAGTCTTGAGTTATTCTAAAGAGAAGGACTTAGTGCTTAATTGAGAGAAGTGTCATTTCATGGTTCTTAAGGGGATTGTCCTTCGCCACATAGTATCATCCAAAGATATGAAGGTAGATGGAGCCAAAGTTAATCTAATTGCCAATCTACCCATTCCCACATCTGTTAAGGATATTTGCTCATTCCTAGGTTGTTCAAGATTGTATAGGAAGTTTATTAAAGATTTTAGAGCAATATCCATATCACTATGTCATCTCTTTACAAAGGATATCCCTTTTGAGTGGACTAATTATTATTAAGAAGCTTTTACAAAGATGAAAGGCAACTTGACTACTGCATCTATCATGCAACCACCTGATTGGAACTTACCCTTTGAAATCATGTGTAATGCTAGTGATTATGTTATTGGTGCAGTATTACGACAGAGAAAAGAGAAAAAGCCATGTGAAATCTACTATTCAAGAAGGACCCTTAAAAGCACTTAGATGAACTATTCCATTATGGAGAAAGAACTCCTAGTAATTGACTTCACTTTAAATAAATTGACGCTTATTTGGTTGGATCTAAAATAGTCATATTCACCGATCATTCAGCCTTTAAGTACCTTGTTTCCAAGAAGGATGTTAAGCCTAGACTAATTAGATAGATTCTTCTACTTTAAGAGTTTGACATTGAGATAAAAGATAAAATAGGAATAGAGAATGTTGTAGTTGACCACTTATCTCAACTAATCTTAAGAGAACCTTTAAATGAACACTTTTCCTAATAAGCAACTTTTTCATGTCTCCCATTCTCCCTAATTTGCTCATATTGCAAATTATTTAGTCATAGGAAAGATTCCCAAATATTAGTGTAAATTGGAAATGCAAAATTTCTTTTACAATGTTAAGCACTACATTTATGTTATCCTATAATTAGAAAAGTAACATTTCTTTCCCAGATCAAATAATTAGGAGATGTGTATGAGACTTAGAAAAAAATAGTGTAATCTCCTTCTATCATTTAGAAGCATGTGGTGGACATTTTTCTATACAAAAAACTACTATTAAGATTTTGCAGTGTGGTTTTTATTGGCCTTCATTGTTTAAGGACATGCATGTGTTCTATAAATCATGTGAACAACATTAAAAATTAGGAGGAATAACATGTAGGAATATGATGACTCTAAACCCTATCCTTGCCATTGCAGTTTTTTACTATTGGGGCACTAATTCCATGAGGTCGTTCCCACGTTCTTTTGGCTATATTTACATCTTATTGGCAAGAAACTATGTATCAAAATAGATTGAGGCAATCCCATGTAGGAATAATGATCATAAAATAGTTGTTAAATTCTTAAAATTAAACATTTTTTCTAGAAGCCATTATAAATTTGCAACGATGCATTTGAATCTCTTTTGAAAAAAATATAACATTAACCATAAAGTTGCAACACTGTATCACTCAAAAACAAGTGGACAAGTCAAAGTATTTAATGGAGTTGTTAAACAAATTTTATAGAAGACTATTAATTTGGATCATAAAGATTGGTCTCTTAGACTAACTGATGCACTCTGGGCTTACAAGATTGCACATCGGACCCTGATTGGTATGACCCCTATTAGCTTGCCATTTGCCAATGGAATTGGAACATAAAGCCTATTGGGTAGTAAAAACCTTTAATTTCAACATGGATAAAGCAGGCTCACATAGAAAGCTCCAGCTCAATGAGTTGGAAGAGATGAGGCATGGAGCTTATGAAAGTAATAGGATTTATAAGGAAAAAAATGAAAGCTTTTCATGATAAGAATATCCCGAGAAAATTCTTTACTCCATCCCACAAAGTTCTTCTGCATAATTCTAGGCTTCACCTCTTTCTAGGGAAGCTTGGATCCCGATGGACCAGCCAATATACTATTAAAGAAGTGTTTCGATATGGGATCGTCAATATTAAAGATGCTAGAATTGGCCATACTTTTAAAGTGAATGATCAACATTTGAAGCCTTTCCTATAATATGAGAATCTAAAATTTGAGTCAACAACTCTAAGTGATCCTATTTACCGTATTAAGTGAATTTGATCCCTCTATATCATTTTTGTATTTTAGAATTAGTTGTTTTCTGCATCACCCATATTCACTTTGTATCCTACTTTTTAAACATTGGGAGCAATGTTCCTTTTAGGTTGGGGGCTGTAGAATTGTAGAAAATTCTATTTTTTAATTGAATTCAGTGATTTTCTTTAAAAGAAAAAGAGATAGAGAAAAAAAAAATTAATTGGGAGAAAAAATTATTGAAAAGAATTGAAAATTCGCAAACTTTTAGGTCAATTCCTTTACCATGATGAGAATTGGATTTTTCCAAAAGTATAGTCTGTCTAACTTTTGCTTATTAATGGATTTGCACATGATTAATTCATAAGTCTACTCATTTTCTAAAGTATTTCATGAAAGCCAAGCCTCATATTACATTTGTACACACAATTGCTTATATATAATTGAAATTGATAAGTACTTATAACTTAAAGATCTTGACGAACTTTAGTAGAGACCTATATCCTAAGTGAGTTTTTAAAGCCATTCATTCTTTTTGATAGGTTATAAATGAATTCAAAATTTTCTTTAGTGTGCTTAAAGTAAATTTGACCCCACCACCTCTTAAATTTGGCTACTTACCTAATTTATTAGAGTATTACCTTTAAAATTCAAATAGTCTATTAAATCTAATAGATTATATGAAACCTAGAAAATGATTTAGGCCATCCTTGTTGTTGACCTAGAGACATAAAGTCTGCCTAAAATATTCTTACCAATAGTTAGCCAATTTGAGCCTTATAAGCCTTTTCTTCCTTACACCCAAATTATTCTTTATAAATTATTACATTACCTATTTTCTTTAAAAGATAAGTTAGAGATGAATGAAGATATACCTTTTAGTTGCAACAAAAGTATGAAAGTGAATATGAAGAAAAGATCTTCAAAAGTGCTAAAAAAGGTTGAAATTACTTTTAAAGAAGGTAGAAAAATGAAGAAATATTCACTTCAAGCAAAAAAAGTAAAGAAGAATTGTCAACTATTAGTAGAAGACCTCTACTTATTTTTGAAGAACTTTGCTTGTCCTTTACATTCCTTTCTTTTCATAACACTCTCCTAAGCCTATGTTTCATCCTAATATAAGACTTATTGATCCTACGAGGAATATGCTCTTAATGAGGATATGAGTAGATGAGATTTGAAGAGCTATATGTCTAAATGTTCAAAGGTAATGGCATCTCATCCTTTTTAAAGGGATCAAAACTAAATTTCTTAGTAACTCCCAATCCTTCATCAGTATATGTGAGACAAATTTACTTTTATTAGCACTACTCACATATTAAAGAGAGATATGATTTGAACCCTTTTTCTAAGATTTTTAATTTTGAGTGTACATTATTAGTAAGGATTGAGGTCAAAACATATTTCAAATGGAGTTCAAAAGTGTTAGTTTACTCGAAAATAAAGATTATCATATATGTAAGCTATACACACACTCTAAGATCTAAACTAAATTGAAATGTATCTAGCTTATGAGTAGTGTTTTGAATTTGTTGTTCAATTTTATTAGTATGCTAAAGTTGATAGATTTATTGAAGATAATTCTATAAGACAAAAGTAGGACTTAACTTGGGAAGGAATTTTATAATTTTTGTAAGTATATTCGCAACAAACTCTCACGAGGTTTAACTCATCCACTTGGGGTAACCTAGGGGTTTAAAGGCTTGCTCCATATGCCAAATGCAATCATGACTATCTACAAAAGTGAAAATTTGTTTCAATTCTACAAAATATATTTTTTGCATCTTTTTGCTCCAGACTAGCAAAATGCTGGTTGGGGGTGGTGGGCGGGGGTGTTGAGTGTTCAATTTTGGCCAAAAGACTCCTAAATTAGCATTTGGATTGATAAATCTAACCAATCAATTTTGCAATTTAAGATTAATATTAATTATAGGTCCAATTAATCATCTAACCATTGAATTTCAAAATTTTAATGGCTAGATGATTATCAGAGTTCATCAGATGATTAAAGCATTGTTCAGATGATTCTAATTGAGTTTTATATGCTACAAATCAACCAGAATGAACTTAGATGCCTCGGATCAAGTTGATTAGTACCAGATCATCCACACCCTACATGGGTCCCACAATACATAATGGAGATGGTAAAGGGAATAAGAAAGAAAATACCAAAAAATAAGGATGGAAGAAATAATTAACAATTTGGGGAGATCATGATGCATTCTATGTGCAATCTATTAATATGAAAGAGGATAGATGAGTGGGATCTTTTAGAAAGAGGCTTGGTAAAAGCAACACATCACGATGTAAACAAAGGGGGTATGGTGATCTATTAAGAAGATATGAAAGAACTATTTTTGAAAATAGAGAGGAGAACATACTAATAAGGAAGGATACCTCATCATAGGAAACCCAAATGGGGGAAAGCTTTAAAAAGGGTGACTTCTTTATGGTAGAATGTCTAGAGTGTAAAAGCTTAGCACTATAGATGGAGAAAGAAGGAGAAGGTTGTAGAGGATATCTGGTAAGGGAGAGTAACTCTCTCCCTCTTCATCATATGATCTGTAGGAAGGAGAGAGCACCTGAAGAAAGAACACCGAACTAAACCCAACTCGACTTAGTTTTTCATCCATCCCGTCCCCCCCCCCCACCCCCTCTCTCTCTCATGGTTGGGTTTTCCTGGATTCATCTATCACAATTTTCCACTTTGATTTCTTTGTCATTCCCTTACTCCTCGTTGCTAACCTCACCTAGTTTAGCCATAAAGGAGGGTTTTCCTCTCTTTTTTCATCCATTATTTCCCTTCCAGCCTCACTCTCACCCTTAGCCTCATCGTCATCTTCCTCCCAATAGGTTCTTTCCTCAATAGCAACCATCAATTTTCTCACCTTGTTCTACTGTCATTCTCAGTCCTTGCATCAACCATAGAAGAAGGAAGTGAGGGAGGAGAAGACTACGGCAAAGAGATCATTGTTCCCCCCTCCCTGCTTTCATCTTCTTCCTCAATCAAGTTTTGAAAATAGAAAACTAGAAAATTTCTCATTTTTACCTTTTTTAATCTCAACCCTATTTTGTCCTTTTCTCAGTTAATCCTTAAACTTTATAGTGTAACCCTTGATCAGTTTTAACCTAGCCATACCAATGGTCAAAACTTAACAGACTGTTTGCTTTAGTTCTTATGTTTATTTATTTCTTATTTGAAATCCAATTTTAGGTTTTCATAAAATTTCAATTACTAATTGATCCATTGACTCGGATCTTACATCCTAAGTTCGCACAATCAATCTAAACTATCCAATCCTATATTCTTATATTGATCCTAATCATCAGATTTTATGAAGATCTACATGATCCAACCATTGAATCATTAAACAAAGACCTGAGTGAAGGATTGATGAAGGGTGATCGACTCAGATGTTACTAGAATTGAAGAATCTTGCTATGATCATGCAAGGAAAGTGCATTTCAATTGATATTTTGTTCAATTCTTTATCTTCTGAATTCAGAATCATTTAGCTTTTAGTAAATCAATAAATATTAAGTGTTTAATTTCGGATAAAATTCTCCTAATTTAGCATTTAATTAAATCATCCACTTAGTCAATTTATAATTTTTAGCTTAATTTTGCATTTTTGTTCCAATTAATCATCCAAATATTGATTTGTAAAATTTAATGGTCAGATGATCAGTAGGCGCTCATTTGTGGATTAAAGTATGATCAAGATGAATCTAATTGAGTTTTGTATGGTACAAATCAACAAAATTGAACATTGAATGGCTTGGATTGAATTAATTTACTAGATGATAACCAAGGACCAAAAGGCAATGCGGGGCCCATAATATAAGATGGAGATGCCTAAAGGAATAAGAAAGAAAATCCTATAGATATTACTTATAGAGAAAAGAGTCTTTGATATTTGCTTTCTAAGAAGTATACGAGAAAACTAAGGAGAGAAGGATACAACCAAAATTAGAAGGAGACAAACTCAAATAGGAAGGGCCACTGAGCTTAAAAATAGCAGAAGAAAGGAAGAGAAGGAGGATCAGCAAGAACCGTAAATAGAGGAGGGTAGCCAACAGAAACTGACCGACCACCCCCTTCCCTTCTCCCTCTCTTTTCTCCCTTCTCTCTGCTCTTTCGCTCCCCTATCTCCTATCTCCCTCTCTGCCGCACCACTCCCTCTCATCTCCCTTTCTTTATCTCTCTCAGTTTCCATCAATAAACCTAGAATTCACCATTCCTAGCTCACATCCTCTCTTCTCTCTACCTTGCCCCAAGTCTTAGACAACCGTGGAACCTAAGAAGAGCTGCAGGAGATTCCGGCGAGCACCTCTCTCTCATCTGCTGTCACTCGTTCCCTCTCTCTCTTTCACTGCAACCCCTCTTCTCTTACCCATACTCTTTGTTTCCCTCACCACACACCCCCTCTCTCTCCTCTCAAATCTATCTCTTTCTCTCCCTCTCATCCCTCTCTCTATCCCCCTGTTCACTGCACCACTCCCCCTCTACTCTCTCTCTCTCTCCCTCCTGCACCACACCTTCCTCTACTCCTTCTTCTCTTGCCTAATCCCAGCCTGCCTCTTCTCACCCCTCTTCCTTGCTTCATTGTTGGCATGCATCTTTGTTTACAAATCCCTCCTCATGTCAGCAGCACTTCTATTTTTTAGTCTCTCATCCTCTGACACCTTCTCCCTTCATTGTAGGGGAAAACCCAAGTAGGGTGTGATGACTCGGGTTTTGTAACACGTTTTGTAATGTATTTTGAAAGGTAGGGCCCTTAAGAGTGTAAAAAAAAATTCGCAAAACAAAGTAGCGGAAATTCTTTTCTTTAGAACTTGTTTTGAAAACCCAAGTCACCACTCCATACATAACATAAGTACAATTTGTGTACAAAATAAAATTCCATTGAAGGAATATACTTTTATTAAATTCCAGGATCCATCCAGTGGTTCACAGTACAGCCAAATCTATTACAGTACTTATCCAAATTACATAATCCAAAACTCAAGCTCACCATACAATAAATACTCTCGACAAAGAAAAATACATGTCTTCAAGGGTATACCTTGAAGATTATTCTCTTCAAGTCTTCTATCGTCTTCAGCTCCTAACTCTCCTTCCCTGTATCTGAGATATTGCATTATTTATAATATCTTAGCAAGCAATGCTTGGTAGGGGATTCAAGAAGCATAATAATTGACAATGTAATTCCAATACTTCATAATCCCATTATCCCTCAACATATTCATGTCTCTACTCTTTACTTTGTCATTTATGTATATATATATACATACATACTCTTCATGAGTAAACCAGTTAAATTTATGAAAATAGTCAAATATCATTCCCAACTAAGCTGATCAATTCTCTTCATTGTGAGAATTTAGTATTATAGCTAATCTTATACTGGGAATTTCCCTTCTTGGGAAATATTGGTAATATATAATTACCTAGCATTTCATTATGCTACAACATAAGGCATTTCACTATGCCTGTTCTCATATGCATCATAGTGCAAAATAATAAAAAAGGTTGCTATGTTGCACTATGATCCGTACTAAAGCGCTCGGATAACTGCCTTGTTCACCACTGATACCACGGTGGAAAATATTATGTCACTGCCCGTATGGGGGGCAAGACTTTCATAGTGGTGGCCTTCCCATAATTGCCACCACCCAACTTTTAGCCTCTCTTTGGGCAAGGTATCATCATATCATCAAATTTCAAGGAGCGGGTGGCCAAACCCTCATAACTCCTCTAGCAATAGCATTCCCCTAGGCTTATGCCTATTAAAACAAACTCACAAGCCTCCAAGCTTGTATGTAAAATAGATTTCATATATATCAGACCATATGTCTGTTTACTTAGGGCTGAAATATTTTTTAGTTCCCTATTCACTTATAGTTTAGTCCTTAACCATCTTATATGTGTTTGGTTGGATCATAAGGTTTTCAAGAGATTTAATACAAGTATTAACATTACTCTTGTCAACATAAGATCATGAGTACAATCATGTATATCTCATGTAAATGCATTCATCAAATCCTCCTACCTTTAACGATTGATCTCTTTTCCCCAATCTTCCATGATCTTGACTGATGTATGTAATCTGTACATCTATACATATTGTCAATATATAAATTTTGAACAATCCTATTGCTCACTATATCTAATGTTTAGAATGATCTTTAGATCATTCATATCTAAGTATTTTTCTATCTCTCAGTCTTTGTGTGTCCATCTCCTTGATCTTTATCTTTCATAGATCCATTGATTTACAATCTACACATGTTGATAAATATCAGAGTCCTAGATCTTCTATTATCTAGTTCTTCTTTGATCTAAGTTCAGTTATTGAATTATCCCTAAGGAGGATGATCTTGGTTTTCTTCCTTGAATCATCTTTGATCAAGGGTTTGGATTATCTAATCTAATGAACTATAACAAGCACACTAATAAACATGCATACTAAGTACAATATAATATTCTATTTCTTATTGTTCGTGATCATCCAAGATCTAATGGATCTTGTTTGATCATCCTTATCTTACTTACTGTTTTTATTAGGGTTAGGTAATTTACTAACCTTTTATGCTCTTATTATTATTATTCAACCAGTTAATGTGCTGGTTGAAGGTAACATATTCAAGCTTAAATCTAGACTGCTCCTCTTATTTCCAATTGGCTAAGGCTTACTAGTTGAATGTGTGAACACAAAGTGGCACTTCAATCCTCATGTAAGGAGGCGTTTAGACCTCACAAACGTCAATGGAAGGTAGGGGAAGAGCGAGGATCTATTAGATAACCCCCTTAACCACTATGTTTATCATTCACTAGAATGACCATAGCTCAACCTTTCATAAGGTTCCTATAAGCATGTTTACCCTAAGTACTCTTTCTAATGGATTTTAATTAAGTCCATGAATATTTATAATGTCATTCATGGGGTTTATTATTCTTTTCCTAATTTGGGCCAAGGATTTGATAATCCTTATATTGTCCTACTAACTATAGCCCTTACTAATTAAGTCCAAAGTACTCCATTCTTATTTGTGTCATGAAACTCTACTTTCTCATTAGATTACATTTTTTATATTTTATGCTCTTTATCTCATAACAAGTAGATCTACTAATAACATTTAACCATAAATGAATTATAAATTCAAAGCATAAAACAACATAATTTAACACTTAATGATAATGAGGCAAGGTACTTAAAATTACTCTAACATGATTTCGAACTAATATACCTTAATAACTCAATTTAAACTAACATGGACTTAAAGTATAATCTCATACTATAGTATAAACTTATATGAAATTCTAGCATTGTCCTAAGTTAGAATGGCATGAAATCACACTAAAGTGCCCCTAAGATAATTAAATCTAGTACCTTATGATAACAAACAAATCACATATCATGATAAAGTCTAAATGTTATACTAGCATGCTTTATACTATAATCATATTTAAAATGCTATTATATAAAATGAAACTAATTACACTAACATTTTTAGAAACCTTTACTTATAATCCAACCATTAGATCTTAGATCTTTTCCTTTGATGAAGGGTATTAGTTATATTTAGGGGATTTTCTTTATTAAGGTCCAAAGATCATATTGATCCATTTTTGTCATAATCCATCAATGATTTCTTAGATTTCATTATATCAACATTCATTTTATCCATCCTAAGGATCTGATTACACTTGATCTCATTGATCAAGTGGGTCCCTTTGTATTTTTAGGGTTTTTCTATCATAATGGGTAGATCCCTTAATATATCTCAAATATGTCCAAATAAACCATAGATATCACTTTATTTCAATAGTATATCATTATTAAAACATATTTTTAAGATCTGATCATCTCAGATCTTGAAGATCTAGGTAATTGGAAACTTGTTTCTTTAATACAAAAATTTTTACTGAATATTATGTCCATTTTATTATTTCATTAGAAAGTAGAGGTTTCAAGCTTTCCATAGCTTCTTTCCGATCTCAATGTGGAGTTCAGATGACTTCAGAATGTGATCTAGAAGTTCACAGTCCTTCCTAGGGCCTGGATTTGATCTAGGCCCAAGGAACGGACAGCGCCCTCGTGGGGCATCCATGGACACACATGGAACGTCGTCGCACGCGCTTGCGCGGGTGCGCGTGTGGCATTTCACACGTCGTCCATCAGGTCAGGAGATCGGACAGTCCATTTGGACCGTCCAATCAATCCCTTCTCAATTGAGGGACCAAACCGTCATGAAATTTAGTGAAAATTGTACCCTAGGGGTTTTGGACACTTCTTGATCGATTGGTAAGGTCCAATTTTCCACCGGAGCCCTCTATAGGCCTGAATTGAAGGTGCTATTATTACCTCTTTTTTTTACTTTTTTTTCATCAAAATAAATTACAGTAAAATAAAATTTTCATTAAACATAAGTAAACATGTATAGAAAGTATTCCCACATACCTGATTGGAGAAAAAATCTTGGTTATATGCCCAATTTTAAAAGAATACCTTGTTGATGAAGATATGCCCTAAGATCCACCTTTCTTGCAAATTTCCATTGTTTGAACCGTTGGATCTTGAAATTGCTTTGGGGGTTTTGTAGTTAAGATATGATGGGAAGCTTTGAATGGTGGAATTGATGAAATTAGATTTGGAACAGAGTGCCTAATTGATTTTAGGTCTCTTTTTCCATTCTAAAAAGAAAAAGAAATTGAAAAGAGAGATATCTCTTGGAAATTTTAGGTTTTTGGAAAAGGATCTAGGTCTAATTTTTTAGGGAGAGTGAAGAAAATTTCGTGGGGATTTTATGAGCATTTTTGGAGGGTTTTTGGGGTTGTATTTATAGGCATTTTGCTCTTTTTTCATTATTATAATATTTAATTTATTATTATTAATTCTTCCCCATGCTCCATTTTTCTTCCCCCAGACTAGATGGTGTTTGTTAACCCATGACTTCACGTGGGCTGCTCATAAGATTCGTTTTTGGGTCCCTTGTGGGCCCCACATGGGTGTAAAAAGACCGTTTTGCCATTTATGTATAAAATTTTGGGTTTTATTCCCATGATCTTGGATTTGAGTGTACTTAGTGGCGTTGGATTCGTACTTCTTAGTACATTCTAAATTTTGATATCTCATTTTTTTTGGAGATTTTGATTTTTGGGTAAAATTACTATCTTACCCTTTTGTTCAAGAAATGAAGAAACTTAAGGATTTCTCATCCGAATTCAGAATTTGTCGTGCTTACAGTTATTTTGAAAGGTTTGCTAAGTTAAATTTCAATTTTACATGTCTTATTATTTAATTACACTTTTATAAAAAAAATAATTCTAAATAACCCTAATATTTCAGCCCGAAATATCTGAAACTCAAACTTTATTGATTTTCTCAATCAATTACAAAAATTGGGGTTATTACATAGGGTTTCCCCTCTTTCTCTCTTTTCCCCTCCTTCCCTCCCTCTTCTTCTCCCCCTACTTCATCTTCTTCTACCGTCAAGTAGGTTTCCTCTTTTTTTTTGTTTAAAACTAGGAAACTGGAAATTTTCAAGTTTGCTTTTGGTCTTTAATTTAAATTCCAATTTAATCCTTTTCTAATCTTATTCCAGTCTTGTTTTATCCAGATTCTGCAATATAGGTTTTGAAATGTTTTCAGATTAATCTAGGAACTGTGTAATCCAAGCCTATTTTATTTAAGCTTAACTAAATCAATGTTTAGCTTTAATAAATAGTATTTCTTTATTTCTTGATCTGTTTCTGTTCAGATTTTCAATTAATCTTTAGATTTTGTTCTTAGGACATCTCTTAGCTTATCCATCAGTTCTAATCTTTAATCTGAAATCCAGAGATTCAATCTAAGCTATCCAAAATTCAAAATTCTTTCTTAGTCCAGATCATCAAAATTTTAGGGAATCTACTTAATCAGCCATTTGATCCTTAATCAAAAGTATTAGTGAGAGATTAATGAAGGCTAATCAACTTTGATATTATCATATTTGAAGAAATTTGTCATAATTAAGCCAGGGAAGTAGATTTTATTTGTTTTTAGTTAATTTTCTATCTTTTTTAATTTCAATTTCCATAGTTTTCATTTGTTAAATGGATTTGAGTTTATAATTTCTTGTTATTTAATTTTTGTCATTTTTATTTTTTATACAATTAATTTTTTTTAAAACTTAATCTTTTTAAGTCGAGTCTCTATGGGATTGACCCGAACTTGCATAAGCTACACTACAATAGCACATGGAGTTTTCATAAAATTTAATATAAAATCCAAAAAATTCAAAAAATAATTTTTTTTAGCAATTGCATTGTTTTAGCATTCTAGGCATTTTTATGTATATTTTTCAATTCTTCATAGTGCATAATCACTCTATTTCCTAAATTTGGTACTTATTGTTACTTTTATTTTTTAGGTAATTGGAAAAGAGGAAAATTGGCAAGTCAAGCTTCATCAAATAAATAGAATTTTCTTGATTTCCTAAAATAAGAATTTTCTTCTTCTTTTTTTTAGTGAATCTTGTAGTAAGGCACATTGTAACTTGTAATTTCAATTTCAATTTTAAAAGGGTTATATTAAAATTGGGCAAGTGTGGGGTAAGGTGTCCCACACTTTATCTTCATCAGAAACCCCACTATAAGTTTCTCTCACTCTTTTTATTTTTTTAGAATAATTTTCCATTATTTGATAGTATAAGTGCATATAGATAGCATATTTTTGCATTTTTAGTTTATTACTTTTAATTGCATTCTTAGGGCACATTTATCACTTTAAGGTGATTTATATGCTGATTGAACTTCCATTGAGTGTGGAAATTAATTGGTAAGGGCACCTAACCCCCAAAATCAACAGTAGATTTAATTACCACTTCTTAGGCCACTTAGGATAATCACCATAGGCGTACAAATCAACCATTCAAATTAATTTAAAATTAATTAAAAGAGACCAATAAAGGCCATCACATGCTCATAGAACCCTATTAATAGGTGTGATCTATTGTCACTCTAGTAGCTTTTGAGAACTATGGTTATAGTGGGTGTCTTAAAATGCAAGTGATATTCCCATGCCTTCTCTTGATGTCAGTCGAGGTCTAAATGTCTCCTGACATGAGGATTGTATTAACCACCTTAGAGTAAGACCCAACTGGTAAGCAGTAGTTAAATTTGAAATAGAGAAAGAGCACTAGATTAGGCTAATCTAAAAATATAGCCCCACACAAATTCAAGAATAAAAAAAAAATTTTAAAATTAGTTGTTAACCTTAAGGATTATTTGATTGTGCCCTTTATTTTAGGAATTTAGGTTACATCATTTAGGGTGGTTCTTTCCAAAAGAGAGAGAGAGAGAGAGAGAGAGAGAGAGAGAGAGAGAGAGAGAGAGAGAGAGAGAGAGAGAGAGAGTGAGAGAGAGAGAGAGAGAGAGAGAGAGAGAGAGAGAGAGAGAGAGAGAGAGAGAGAGAGAGAGAGCTTTCATTATATGCACTTTTGAAGACACAACAAAACTAAAAGATTAGTCAAGTACGACCAAAATGACATACAATCAGATCAGTCCACATCAATGATTGATCAACAATCAAGGGGTAACTCACCTCATGGTAGTTAAGGCCCTCCACTCATCATGAATGAGGACCCACCACCTCTAATGCATGATGAAAATCAACTTCCACCATCAAGGAATACTCAGCTATCAAATAGAGATTGGAGAAGATATAATAATAGGGAGTGGGACCAATACAGTGAACATAGAGACAGTCATGGTTATCAAAACATTCGTGGCAGAACCTTCAGCCTACAAGCACCAGTACCCCATCCTATATTATTCTTTCTCAAAATGCTGGTGCTTTAGAATTAAAAATGAGAGTAATCCAATTACTACCCAAATTCCATGATTAGATAATGAAAGTCCTTATTTGAACCTTAAAGAATTTGATGAGGTATGAAGTAATCAAAGAACACAAAACATTGGTCTAGATGTTGTTAAGCTTAAACTTTTTTCTTTCTCTTTAAAGAAAAAAGCTAAAATGTGGTTTAATGCACTGCTAGTAGATTCCATAAGGACCTGGAATGAAATGACTAGGAAATTTTTGAAAAATTTCTTCCCTATGCATAGAACAAATACACTCCACCAAAAGATCATGAATTTTACTCAGAAGGATAAAGAATCATTCTACCGATAATGGGAAAGGTTCAAGGATCTTTTAATTATTTACTCACATCATGGCACATCATCAACTTCTTTTATAAAAGACTTAGTTCTCACATGTGCCAATTTGTAGAGATGATGAGCAATATTAACTTTCTAAAAGACAACAAGATGAG
The DNA here is from genome assembly GCA_035236585.1 of Warburgia ugandensis. NCBI lineage: Eukaryota > Viridiplantae > Streptophyta > Magnoliopsida > Canellales > Canellaceae > Warburgia > Warburgia ugandensis. The sequence continues at coordinate 53,939,405 of CP141139.1, read as the reverse complement.
GTAGAAAAGTATTTAGAATGGCTAGGTGAGAGTGCACAAATTTGGCTGACTTAGAAATAGTAGAACATCTAAATAGGCCCAAGCCCACTACCACCCATGCTAGGGGAGGCATGCCATGTCTAACAAAGATGAAATTAATGCCATACTAGCATCCCTAGCTAGAAATGTAGAAGCCATAGAAATGGGAAAGAAAAACTCAAATAAGGATGAACAAGTGTGTAGCATTTGTGAGGATACTGCCCATCCTACTCAGGAATGCCCTACCATTCCATCATTTCAAGAAGTACTTCATGATTAGGCTAATGCACTTACACTTATAAAAGACCTTTCTTCCCATTATCTGAGTCTTATAATCCCAACTAAAGAAATCATCCTAATTTTAGATGGAAAAATGGACCTAGTACTAAAGTCTCACGACCTGGACCATACCAAGCTCACCAACAAAACCAAGGACTTCTTGCCCTACCCTCATACCAAACTCATTAACCTCCTACTTTTGGACTTTACTTACCCCCACCCAAAAGGCTTATAGAGGATAATATCAATCAACTCATTCAAAACCAAGAGAGGAAAACTTCTTGGTTATAAGTCCAACTAAAACCAATCAATCAGTTTCTTAATGAAATAAAAAATATGATGAGTCAATGGATGCAAAACATGGAAAAAGGAAAGTTTCTAGCTCAATCACAAGCAAACCTTAAGGGAGTGCATGCGGTTAGCAATAATACATTCACTGCATCATATAACTCTAACATGGAACAGATTAAGGCTGTTACCATTCTGAGGAGTGGTAAAAGAATTGAGAAGGATGAACCACAAAAGACTGAACAGGTAGAAAAATCCATCAAAGTTAAAGAAAAATATATAGAGAAGGACCCCACTTCAACTGTTGACCCATGTCCTATCCCTGCTCCATTTCCTTAGAGGTTGCATCAAGCTCCAAAGTTCACCTCTAATGATGATACTTTAGAAATTTTCAAGCAAGTCAAGATCAACATAATGATCTTGGATGTAATAAAAAAATCTCATCATATGTCAAATTCTTAAAAGACCTTTGTACCATAAAAAGAAGAATAAACATCCAAAATAAGGCATTTTTTACTGAAAAAGTTAGTTCCATTCTTCAAAATCATACACCACCAAAATACAAGGATCCAAGTTGCTGTAGTCTTACTCGCATAATTGACAACTATAAGATAAATAAAGCTTTACTTGATTTGGTATCTAGTGTGAACCTACTACCATACTCGGTATATGAATAGTTAGCCTTGGGTGAGCTAAAACCTACTTCTACTATAATCCAACTAGTTGATCATTTTGTGAAGATACCAAGAGGGGTAATAGAAGATGTGCTTGTCCAGGTAGAATAGTTTTGCTTCCCTATAGATTTTCTAGTTCTGGATACACAACTAGTAGTGAATGACAAGAATGAAATACCACTCATCCTGGGATGACCATTTTTTGCTACCTCTAATGCTTTAATTAACTATAGAACTGGTGTCATGAAATTCTCTTTTGGTAATATGACATTAGAGCTAAACATCGTCAACATTTATAAGTAAACTGATGAACTTACATTGTGTCAACATGATATAATCAGTTTTGCAAGATCATTTTCAATCAACTTTCTTGTTCGACTCACTTGAGGCCCATTTGGCCCAGTTTTATGAATTTAATAGAGATGCATTAATAGAGGAAGTTAATGCCCTCCTTGATTCTCTTCCTATCATGGATACAAAAAAATGAAAACCTTATTTCGAGGAACTTCTACAAAGGGAATCCACTCTCATTCCATCATCAGTAGAACCTCCTAAACTTGAATTAAAATCTCTACCATCATATTTAAATATGCCTATTTAGGAGAAAAAGAGACTTTTTCTATGATAATTTTCCCCCAAATAGAAACATCTTAGGAGGAACAGTTAATAGACACTTTAAAGGAACACAAAGATGTTATAGGAAGTGCCATTTTCCCTTACCCTTTATTGATCAAATGTTAGAAAGCCTTGCAGGACATCAATACTATTATTTTCTAGATGGTTACTTAGGGTATAACCAGATAGAAATTGCACCAAAGGATTAGGAAAAGACAACCTTTACATGGCCTTTTGGCACTTTTGCTTATAAAAGAAAGCCACTTGGATTATGTAATGTTCTTGCCACATTTCAATGCTGCATGCTGAGTATCTTTAGTGATATGGTAGAGAGAATCTTAGAGGTTTTTGTGGATGACCTTTCTATTTTGGGTGATTCATTTGAAACATGCCATGAAAATCTAAGAAAAGTCTTAAGTCGTTGTAAGGAAAGCAATATAGTGCATAATTGGGAAAAGTGCCATTTCATGGTTCCTAAGGGAATTGTTCTAAGCCACATAGTGTGATTCAAAGGTATAGAGATAGATAGAGCCAAAGTTGACCTAATTACCAATCTGCCCATACTAAAATCTGTTAGGGGCATTCACTCTTTCCTAGGTCATGCAAGATTCTATAGGAGGTTTATCAAAGATTTTAATGCAATATCCAGACCATTGTGTCACCTCCTTATAAAGGATATCCTTTTGAGTGGACTAATGATTGTCAGGAAGCTTTTACAAAGTTACAAGATAAGTTAACCACTCCACCTATCATGCAACCACCCAATTGACGTCTTACCTTTGAAATCATGTGTGATGCTAGTGATTATGCTATAGAAACTATATTAGGGTTGAGAAAAGAGAAAAAACCATATATCATCTACTATGCCAGTAGACCGTAAAGAGCACCCAAATGAACTATTCCACTACTGAGAAAGAACTCTTAATAATTGTCTTCACGCTGGATAAATTTAGGTCTTACTTGGTTGGATCTAAAATAGTCATATTCACTATTCATTCAGCCCTTAAGTATCTTGTTTCCAAGAAGGATGTTAAGCCTAGACTAATTAGTTGGATTCTTTTCCTTTAAGAGTTTGACATTAAAATAAAAGATAAGAATGGAGTAGAGAATGTGGTAGTTGAGCACTTGTCTCACCTAGTCCTTATAGAACCATTAAATGAGTTTCCAATTAAGGATAATTTCCTTGATGAGCAACTTTTTCATGTTTCCCATCATCCCTAGTTTGCTAATATTGCATATTATTTAGTCACGGGGAACATTCCTGAACATTGGAATAAACAAGAAAAGCAAAAATTCTTTTCCAATGTTAACCACTACTTCTGGGATGATTCATACCTATTTAAGTACTTCCCATGTCAAATAATTAGGAGATGTGTACCTAACTTAGAGCAACATAATGTTATTTCCTTTTGTCACTTAGAAGCATGTGGTGGGCATTTTTTTGCACAAAAAATAGCTGCAAAGATTTTGTAGTGTGGTTTCTACTAGCCTTCATTGTTTAAAGAGACACATGTGTTCTGTAAAACTTGTGAGCAATGTCAAAAGCTAGGAGGAATGAACTGTAGGAATATGATGCCTCTGAACCCTATCATTGTCATATAATTTTTTTATTGTTGGGGCATAGATTTCATGGGGCCATTCCCACCTTCTTTTAACTACATTTATATCTTATTGGACGTAGACTATGTTTTTAATGGATTAAGGCTATCCCATGTAGGCATATAATCACAAAGTAGTTGTTAAATGTTTAAAAGAAAACATCTTTTCTAGATTTGGGACCCCTCTTGGCATTATAAGTGATAATAGTACACATTTTTGCAACAAGTCATTTGAAACACTCATGAGAAAATATAACATTACCCATAAACTACAACACTGCATCACCTGCAAATAAGCGGACAAGTAGAACTATCTAATCGGGCATAAAACAAATTCTTCAAAAAATTGCAAAGCCGAATCATAAGGATTAGTCTTTTTGGCTAATTGATATGCCCTAGTGTAATAACCTAAATAATTAAATAAATAATAAGAGAGAGTAAAATGATAAATACACATGGGCCTACAGGGTGTGGGACCCACGATGAGGCTATAAAAGCCTCCCCTGTCTTGTTATATGGCCAAACTATCCCTCTCAGTTTCTGTGTCGACAACTCTCGCAACTACGTGGAATCAGGCACACGTGGTAAAGGGAAGGTGGGTTCTAGCTGATTTGAACATAGTAGGCCACCCTCTACGATTTTCCTTTTCTTTCTTAAAGTTTTTCGTTGTTATAATGTCGAAAAACGGCGTGGATTGCCGTTTTTCGATGAACTACTATGTGTTATTTTTCTCTTCAACATAAATCGATGAAACAGTATCAGATCATGATCGAACCGTTCATCTTGTGTATAGTAACAAGAAGAACAAACCCATGGATTTTCATGGTAATCGGACGGCTAAGGGTGTCGAAAAACTCAAAAAACAGTAGAATGAGAAATTTTAGGAATGCGATAAAATCGTGTAAAAACATTAGATCACGATGGAGTTTGTTGAAAAGATACTTTTAAAATGTGATCTACGTGAAAAACAAAGTGAAACGGTGCAAAAATCGCACCATTGGATGCCTAAGCGTCGCAAGCAGCAACCAGAGTCCGGTTGTCGTCTCTGGCTATGGCACCCAGTGGCGACATGTGTCACAACTAGTGCACGCCACGTAAGCGCCAAGTAAGTGTAGCGCACCACGCACAACACGCGCGCACCACGTAGTGTAACCAATGCACACCACGTAGGCGCCACGTGCGCAGCACACACCCAAAATGGGCGCACCACTTGCACGGCATGCGAGCGCCACACAAGCACACAGGCAACACGTGTGTGCACGAAAACAACGCATGCGTAGCACGTCGGCGTACACACGTGCACACAAAAATGACGTACACGCATAAGCGGCAGTAGTGTACGCATGTGCAGCGGGCCAGCAGTGCCCCTGTGCGCGCGTGCTAGGGGTACAAGCACACGCGCACACGAGTGATGCACATGCATGCACAAGTGTCAATGACACACACGCGCATGTGTAAGATGGCGCACGCATGGTTTTTCTGGATTTTTGGGGTCCTCTAACCCGTCCATTTATAAAAAATTGATTTTTGGGAGCTACAGAGGTCCAAATTGCGATCCGAAAGAGGCTTTGTGACTATATCGATGATGCAAACCTAGATTTGACTTGAAAATCTAGATCTAAATCCCTTTTTAAAGGTTAAACCACTGAATGTGGTGAGATAATCTAAATCAGGCTGATCAATGGGTAATCAGACCTTAGATATTGATGGTATACATCAAATGTGAGATGATCTAGGGGATTAAAGGGATAAACATCATTGAATTGCCAAATGATGGAGGATTTATAATGTAACAGGTACGTCAAAGCGTGCAACGTGATACTTCCACGTGCTTTATTAGAGCACTGCATTTATTGAGGTAGGTGATTTCATTCAATTATTTCATGATTTCAGTAACCATGAGTGGATTTCTAAAGTTTTTGAGATATGTCTTTTATGTCTTCTCATGGCACATAAATAGATCCCTATTTTTGCGTTGTAGCATGATATTTCATTTTGTTAATGACCATGTTTACATGTGATATACTATCTTGACATGGACTTTGATCGTATTTATTAGGATTATTTATGGAGCCTTTACATGATTTATATTTTGTAGATGATTTATGATGGGTGCTTCCACCCGATGGGTACTATGCTAGGAGGGTTGTAGAGTTGGCCACTCGCCCTTTGACTTTGTGATGATGATGATTAGACACCCCCCTTGAGTGATATAGGGCCAGGTACATAGGTGGTGGTATCATGGGTAGTCCCCCCTACAGGTCCGTTCCTTCCCATGGGGACGAAGAAAGTCTCCTGTTTGGGTGTCGACGGGGGACGGCAGTCGTTCAGATCTTGATGGGGTTGCCACTGTAGCATAGTAACCCATCTTGTTATTTTGCATGTTCATATGGATTTATATGTGGGGTGAACCGGGGCAAGCCAGGCCTAAGCCGTGAGGAATTCCGAGGGCTGATGCGGGCTGCACGGGAAGGACCCAGAGTTAGTATGAGTACACATCACCAGTGATTGAGTATCTTGGGACAATTTTGGCATTGTTTTGATACAGTGTCTTGTTTATCATGATTGCATGCATACTATCCTATAGACATAGACTCGTATTGTTTTGATGTATGTACCTTTGTATTTTAATTATGCCTTGCATGTCATCCTGATTTAACTTAATAACAGCTTGTGAAGGTTTATAATTATGAGCATTTGATCATTTGATATGTATAATATATGTTTCCTTCATGAGAATCATATTGTAAATTTTGTTAAAAATTATTTGAGCGTAATCACCTACACAAGCATAGCCTGTTGAGGCATTGCTTTGTTTTGCAATGCCTCAAATTTGGAACGTGATAACCAAAAAGGAAAGCGGGTGGAGTAGTAGTGATTTGGAAGAAGACTTGAAGACCATCCATTTTATTTCCTTATTCAGACATAGATTAGAGTATGTCTCTTGGACTGGTATTAGACTTTTGAGATTTTACTTAGAAGATTATATATTTGGATAGATTGGACCCATATTATGGAATGGAGAATGTAAACCGTAGATGTAAATATTGTGGTGATCATGGATGGAACCTGGTGACATTTGACTTGATTTATTATCGTCTTTAATTAACATGTTTATTTATTGTGGTTTTGAATTGAGTATGCTCAGAGTATCATGGGTTTAATTTTATTTATGATTATATTTTTTGAATGTGGTTGACCCCCGAGGTTTTCTCTTTCAGTCAATTCTTTTAAAGCTGCACTAAAAATTTTATACTAAAAATTTTCAATTTATCATTTTTAGGGATCCCATTTATTTTCTTAAAACATATTATTATTTTTATATTTATGGGGAAAAAGGTTCATTAAAACCCAAGGTGTCACACCAAAGTGAATGGTCAATGTTTGAAGCCTTTCCTAGAATATGAGAACTTAGAATCTGAGTCCACAACTTTGGAGGATCTTGTTTATCATGATTGAGTGCATCTGATTCCTTTGTAACATCTTTTGTATTTTTTCATTGTTTTCTGCATCACCTATATTCATTTTAGGTCCTACTTTTTAAACATTAAGAGCAATGTTTCTTTCAAGTTGGTAGTGTAGAATTCTAGCAAATTCTAGCTTTTATTAGTTTTTTCTCTTAATTTAAAAAAATTGCTAAAAAATGAAAATTTTTAGGACAATTCCTACACTATGATGAGAATTGAATTTTGTAAAGTAGAGTCTAAATAACTTTAGCTTATTAATGGAATTGAACATGATTAATTTATCACTTTATGCATTTTCTAAAGTATTCTATAAAAGTAAAGTCTTACATCACATCTATACTCACAGTTGCATATACATAGTCTAAATTGATAAGTAGTTTATAACTTAGAGATCCTGAAGAAATTCAGTGGAGACCTATAACCGAAGTAAGTTTTAGAGCCAATCAATTCTTTTAAGTGGTTATAAATGTTCTTAATTTTTTTCAATGTGCTTGAATTAAAATTTGATCCCATCAAGTTTTAAATTTGGATAATTACATGAATTATTAGAATATTACCATTAAAATTTTAGAAGTCCAATCAATCTGATTGATTATATGAAACCTAGAAAAGGATTTAGACCATCCTTAGTGTTAACCTAGAGGCATAAAGCCAACCCAAAAGAAATTTTTTACCATTAGTTAGCCAATTTGAGCCTTTTATATAAACCTTTTCTTTTCTTATCCAAATTACCTTTACCCATATTAGCCCAATATAAATAATCCATTACCCATTTTCTTTAAAAGATAAGTAAGAGATGGATGAAGATATACCTTTTAGTTGCAATAAAAGTAGAAAGGTGAATATCAATAAAAGAAATATTCATCAAAGAGATTCAAAAGTGTTGAAAAGAAAGAAAAAGTACTAAAAAAAAGTTTAAAGAATGCAAAAAAGTGGAAAACGAAATATTCGCTTGAGTACAGGTAAAGATGAATTGTCAACTTTAGTAGAAGACCTCTACTTATTTTTGACAAAATTTTGAATACCCTATATACCCCTTTTTTTGTACCCTATCTTAAGCCTATGTTTCATCCTAATTAAAGACCTATTGATTATAGAAGGAATATAGTCTCGATAAAGATATGAAAAGATAGGATTTAAAGAGTAGTATTTCTAAGTATTCAAAGGTAATGGCATCTTATCCTTTATAAAGGAATCAAAATTAAAGTACTTAATAACTCCCATTCTTTATGAGTATATGTGATACTAATTTATTTTTAGTAACTATGCTCACATATTTAAAAAAGTGATATGATTTGACCCTTTTATTTAAGAGATTTTATTTCTGAGTGTATATCATTAGTGAGAATTGAGGTCAAAACATATTTCAGATAGAGTTCAAAAGTTAGAAGTGCACTTAGAGATAAAGATTATTTTATATGTAGACTATACACTCACACACTTACTTTAAGATCTGAGCTTAATTAGAGTGTCTTTAGCATATAGTAAGGGTTTTGAAATTTTCATTCATTTTTATTAGTTTACTAAATTTTTTAGATTTATTGAAGATAATTCTTTGAGGAAAAAGTGGAGTTGACTTAAAAATATGTTTTAGAATTTTGGAATTTGGTTTTTCACAGGTTTTGCTGAGGACTAGCAAAATGCTAGTTGGGGGATGTGTTAAGTGTTTAATTTTGGATAAAATGCCCTCATTTTATATTTAATTAAATCATCCAATCATTCAATTTTGTAATTTTTAGCTTAATTTTTCATTTTAGTTTCAATTAATTATCCAACTGTTGATTTGTAAAGAATTTAATGGTCAGATAATCAGTAGGAGCTAATTTGTGAATAAAAGTATGACCAAGATGAATCTAATTGAGTTTTTTATAGTGCAGATTAACCAAATTGAACATTGAATGGCTTAGATCAAATCAATGGACTAGATCACCATCAAGGAATAAAAGGCTACATGGGGCCCATGAAACAAGATGGAGATGCCTAAAGGAACAAGAAAGAAAATCCTGCATATATGATTTATAGAGAAAAGAGCCTTAGATATTTGCTTTCTAAGAAGTAAAAGAGGAAACCAAGGAGAGGAGGAAGCAATAAAAATTAGAACCAGAGAAACTCAAATATGAAGGGCCATTGAGCTTAAAAACGAAAGAAAAAAGAAGGAGAAGGGGGATCACTAAGAACTATAAACAAAGGAGGGCAGCCAGGAGAAATTGACTGACCACCCCCTTCCCTTCTCCCTCTCTTCTTTCTATTCTCTCTACTCTTTCACTCCCGTGTCTCCTGTCTCCCTCTCTGTTACACCACTGCCTCTCGTCTCCCTCTCGTTCTCTCTCTTGATTTCCAACAACAAACTAGAATTCACCATTCCCAGCCCGCATCCTCTCTTCTCTCTTCCTCGCCCCAACCCGTAGACAACCGTGGAACCCAAGAAGAGCTGTAGGAGAAGCCGACGAGCACCTATCTCTCTTCTCCTCTCTCTCGTTCCTTTTCTCTCTTTCACAATAGCCCCTCCTGTCACTGTAGGAGAAAACCCAAGTCAAGTTTTCCCTCTTTTTCACTCTTTTCCCCTCTTTCCCTCCATCTTATTCTCCCTTTGCTTCATCTTCTTCCTCCATCTAGTAAGTTTCCTCTATTTTTCATTTAAAACCTGAAAACTAGAAAATTCCAATTTTACCCTCTGTCATTAATTTAAATTCTAGTTTAATCTTTTTTTTTTATCTTATTCCAGTTTTGTTTTATCTAGATTCTACTATCCATGTTTTTTTATTATTTTTAAATTAATCCAAGAACTGTGTAATCCAAGCCTATTTAATTTAGGCTTAACCAAATCAATAGTTAGCTTTAACAAATAGGATTTCTTTAAATCTTTATGTATTTCTGATCTAATTTTCAATTAATCTTCAGATTTTGTTCTTCATACATCACTTAACTTATCCATTAGTTCTAGTCTTCAATCTGAAATCTAGAGATTCTAAGTGGTCCAAAATCCTTTCTTAGTCTAAATCATCAAAATTTTAGAGAATCTACTTAATCTAGTCATTGGATCCTTAATCAAAAGTATCGGTGAGAGATTGATGAAGGCTGATAGACTTAAAGTTATCAAATTTTAAGAAATTTATCATAATCAAGCTAAAGAAGTAGATTTTATTTGTTTTTAGTTATTTTTCTACCTTTTTGAATTTGGATTTTTGTAATTTTCATTGGCTAAATAGATTTGAGTTTACAATTCCTTGTTATTTAATTTTTATTATTTTTTAAATTTTAGATATTTAAATTTTATTTTAACTCTATCTTTTAAGTCAAGTCCCTGTGGCATCAACCTGTACTTGCATAAGCTACATTATAATAACCCGTGCACTTGCAAAAAATAATCAACAATAGGCATGAACTTCTAGATCATTGTTATTTAATTTTTGTAATTTTTATTAATTTGTGACAAATTAAATTTTATTAAACTCCTTTGAACATTTCTCTAAGAATTTTAGTTTTGATTGTATGTCATTAGTGAGGGTTTAGGTCAAAACATATTTCAAATGGAGTTCAAAAGTTATAATTTACGCAAAATAAATATTATGTTATGTGTAGACTACATACACACTCTGAGATTTAACCTTAATTAGAATGTATTTGGCATATGAGTTGGGTATTGAATTTTTTATTCAATTTTATTAATATGCTAAAGTTGATAGATTGATTATAGATAATTCTCTAACTCAAAAGTAGGACTTAACTTGAAAAAGAATAATGGAATTTCGTAGGTATATTCACTGTAAACTCTCATGAGGCTTAACTCATCCATTAGGGTAACCTAGGGGTTTAAAGGCTCATTGCATATGTTAAATGCAATTGTGAGCACCTACAAAAGTGGAGATTTGTTTCAATTCTACAAAATGTATTTTTTTCACATCTTCTTGCTCAGGACTAGCAAAATGCTAATTAACAGGTATGTTGACTATTCAATTTTGGCTATAAGACCCCTAACTTAGCATTTGGATAGACATATCTTTCCAATCAAATTTGCAATTTTAGATTAAAAGTTAATTATAGCTCCAATTAATCATCTAACTATTGAATTTTAAAATTTTAACTACTAGATGATCATCAAAGCTGATCAGATGATTAAAGCATTGTTCAGTTGATTCTAATTGAGTTCTATATATTGCAGAACAACTAGAATGAAGTTGGGTGGTTTGGACTGAGCTAATTAGTACCAGATCATCTACACCCTATATGGGCGGCACAATACACTATGGACATGGTAAAGGGAATGAGAAAGAAAATCACAAAAAATAAGGACGAAAAAAATAGCAACAATTTGGGAAGATCATGATGCATTCAACATGCAATCTATTAAAGGAGGAGAGAGGATAGGTGAGTGGGATCTTTTGGAAAGTGATTTGGTAAAAGCAACATATCACGATAGAAACAAAGGGGTTATGTGTGATCTATAAAGAAGATATGGAAGAAAGATTATTGGAAAGAGAGAGGAGAACATGCTAACAAGGAAGGACATCCCAATGCAGGAATCCCAAATGGGGGAAAGCTTTAAAAAGGGTGACTCCTTTATGGTAGAATGTCTAGAATGTAGAAGCTTAGTAGCATAGAAGGAAAAATGAGGAGGCCATAGAAGAGATCTAGTAAGGGAGAGTATCTCTCTCCCTCTTCATCATAGCATCTATAGGAAGGAGAGAGCACCCAAAGAAAGAACCCCGAACCGAACCTAGCTCCCCTCAATTTTTTATCCATCTCTCTCTCTCTCTCTCTCTCTCTCTCTCTCTCTCTCTCTCTCTCTCTCTCTCTCTCTCTCTCTCTCTCTCTCTCTCTCTCTCTCTCTCTCTCTCTCTCATGATTGGGTTTTCTCGGGTTCATTAGTCATGATTTTCATATTTGATTCCACCATCATTCCCTTGCTCCCCATTGCCAACCTCACCTTGTTTAGCCACAACGGAGGTTTTTCACCCATTATTTCCCTTCTAGCCTCACACTCTCAGCCTCAATGTCATCTTCTTAACACTGGGTTCTTTCCTTACAATACAGTAACCATCAATCTTCTCACCCTATTCCACTATCATTCTCAATCCTTGCATCAACCATAGAAGAAGGAAGTGAGGAAGGAGAATACCAAGGTAGAGAGGCCATTGTTCCCCTACTCTCTGCTTTTTTCTTCTTCCTCGATCAAGTTTTTAAAATAGGAAACTAGAAAATTTCTAGTTTTAACCATTAAACCCCTATTTTATTTCCAGTCTCATTGTTATTTTGTCTTTAGCCTGTTTTGTCTTTTTCCTAGTTAAACCCTAAACTTTACAATGTAACCTTGATTGATTTTAGCCTAACCAAACCAATGGTCAAGACTTGACCAATAGTTTGCTTCAATTCCTATGTTTATTTCTTTTCAATTTGAAATTCAATTTTAGATTTTCATAAAAGTTCAATTACTAATTGATCCATTGACTCTAATCTTACATTTAAAAGTTCACAAAATTAATCTAAGCTATCCTATCGTAAATTCTTACATTGATCCTAATCATCAGATTTTTTAAAGATCTGCAAGATCCAACAATTGAACCATTAATCAAAGACCAAAGTGAAGGATTTATGAAGTGTGATGAACTCAAAAGTTGCTAGAATTGAAGAATCTTGCTGTGATCACTCTAAGGAAGTGGATTTCTATTGATATTTTGTTAAATTGTGGGAAATTAAAAAAAAAATTAAACTCCTTTGAACCTTTTTTCTAAGAGTTTAAGTTTACATTGCCAAAACATATTTGAGATGGAGTTCCAATGTTATAGTTTACTTAGAAATAAGGATTATCGTATATGTAAACTATTCTCTCTCTCTCTCTCTCTCTCTCTCTCTCTCTCTCTCTCTCTCTCTCTCTCTCTCTCTGAGATCTGAGCTTAACTGGAAGGTATTTGACATATGAGTGGGATTTTGACTTTGTTGTTCAATTTTATTAGTACACTAAAGTTGATATATTTATTGAAGATAAGTCTTTAAAACAAAAGTAGGAGTTAACTTGAAAATGCCTTTTGAAATTTTGTGGGTGTATTCACTACAAAACCTCAAGAGGTTTAACTCATCCACTAGGGGTAATCTAGCAAAATGTGGTAATTTGTTTCAATTCTACAAAATATATATTTTTAGCCTCTTTTGCTTGGGACTAGAAAATTTTTGGTTGAGAGGGTATATTGAGTGTTCAATTTTGGCAAAAAAGATCCCTAACTTATTGAGAGGGTATATTGAGTGTTCAATTTTGGCAAAAAAGATCCCTAACTTAGCATTTGGATAGATATATCTTGCCAATCAATGTTACCAATTAATCATCCAACCATTGAATTTAAAAATTTTATTGGCTAGATGGTCATCAGAGCTTATCAAATGATTAAAGCATTATTCAAATGATTCTTATTGAGAACTTGGATGACTCAAATTGAATTGATTAGTACCAGATAATTCGAGCCCTATATGGGCCCTAAAATACACAATGGAGATGGTAAAGGGAATAAGAAATAAAATCCCAAAAATTGAGTGAAGATGAAAGAAATAAGCTACAATTTGGGAACATAACAATGTAGTCTAATTGCAATCTATTAAAGGGGGAAAGAGGATAGATGAGTGGGATCTTTCAAAAAGAGGTTTAGTAAAAGGAACATATTACAATAGAAACAAAGGGGGTACGTGTGATCTATTAAGAAGATATAGTAAAAATATTTTTGGAAAGAGAGGAGAACATTCTAATAAGGAGATCTTGATGGAGGAAACTCGAATGGTGGAAAGCAATAAAAAAGGGTTACTTCTTTAATGTAGAACGTCTAGACTTTAGAAGCTTAGAATCATAGAAGGAGAAGACTATAGAGGAGATCAGGTAAGGGAGACTACCTCTCTCCCTCTTCATCATAGGATTTGTAGGAAGGATAGAGCACCCAAAGAAAGAACCCAGAACCAAACCTAGCTCCCCTCAGTTTTTCATCCATTCCTCTCTCTCTCTCTCTCTCTCTCTCTCTCTCTCTCTCTCTCTCTCTCTCTCTCTCTCTCTCTCTCTCTCTCTCTCTCTCTCTCTCTCTCTCTCTCTCTCTCTCTCTCTCTCATGGTCAGGTGTTCTCATGTTCATTAACCACGATTTTTCAATTCAATTTTTCTATCATTCCCTTGCTCCCCATTGCCAACCTCACCTTGTTTAGACACAAAGAAGGGTTTTCCTCTCTTTTTCATCCATTATTTCCTTCCAGCCTCACTCTAACTTTTAGCATCCTCGTCATCTTCCTCCTGTTGATTTCTCTCCTTTGCAGCAACCATCAATATGGTGGCCTTGTTCCACTATCATTCTCAGCCCTTGCATCAATTGTAGAACAAGGAAGTGAGGGAGGAGAAGATCAAGGCTAAGAGACAGTTGTTCCCCCGCTCCCAACTTTCTTCTTCTTCCTCGTTCATGTTTTCAGAATAGAAGATTGGAAAATTTCCAATTATAAGTAGTGAACACCCATTTTATTTCTAGTCTCATCCCTATTTTGTCTTTGGCCTGTTTTGTACTTTTCCCATTTAATCCTTGAACTTTGAAATTTAACCCTTCATCGGTTTTAGATCCATCAAAATCACACCCTTGCTCATCTAATGGCCAAGAAAGAGCACTTTTGCCCTTCAAATAACATGCACCCTTTCTCATACAACTTCTTTTCCTACTACACCCAGATTACAAAACTCAAGTGCCTCAGTGCTCCTCTGATGAGTTATGCTAGCCTTCTCTCTTTCCAATTCTCCCAATGAGACCTCTTTCACTCACTTACTGGATGACCCAAAGGGCTTCAATAAAGCCCCCTTTACCTCATCCCGATCTCATTGGTGAAGTTGTGGCTCATTCCTTTTGCTATTACTGGGACGAAGTCAAAATTATGGCACAAGAAAGTTAAAGAGATTCCTTCCAGAGCCACTTGTGTATTCTTCTTCCTGCCTCCTAATTAGGTCCTATCTTGCTTTCCAAGTCTCATTTTCTAACCAAACCATTGGTCAAGACTTAATAGACAGTTTGTTTCAATTTTTATGTTTATTTCTTTTTTATTTGAAATCCAATTTTCGATTTTCATAAAAGTTTTCAACTAATAATTGAACCATTAACTCTGATCTTATATCTAAAGTTCACACAATCAATCTAAGCTGCCAATTCTTAAATTCTTACATTGATCCTAATTATTAGATTTTTTGAGGACCTACATGATCCAACTATTGAATCATCAATCAAAGACATAAGTGAAGGATTGATGAAGGGTGATCAAGTCCAAAGTGACCAAAATGAAGAATCTTATAATGATCACGCTAGGGAAGTGGATTTCAATTGATATTTTGTTTAATTCTCTGCCTTTTGAATTCAAAATCATGTACTTTTCAGTAAATCAATAGATATGAATTTCTAGAACAATTTTATTTAATTTTTGTTAATTCGTGGCAAAT
This sequence comes from Warburgia ugandensis, assembly GCA_035236585.1. NCBI lineage: Eukaryota > Viridiplantae > Streptophyta > Magnoliopsida > Canellales > Canellaceae > Warburgia > Warburgia ugandensis. Next base: position 53,924,024 of record CP141139.1, on the reverse strand, counting down.
TAAATTTTATTTAAACTCTTTTGGATACTTTTTTTGGAAGCTTTAGTTTTGATTGTATGTTATTAGTGAGGATTGACCTCAAAACTTTTTTAGATGGAGTTCAAAAGTTATAGTTTACTCAAAAATAAAGATTATCATGTATGTAAACTGTACACACAAAGACTCACTCAAAGATTTGAGTTTAATTGGAATGTATTTAGCATATGAGTAGGGCATTGAATTTGTTATTAAATTTTATTAGTATGCTAAAGTTGATAGATTTATTAAAGATAACTCTTTGAGACAAAAGTAGAAGTTAACTTAAAGAATACTTTTGGAATGTTGTTGGTATATTCACCATAAACCCTTATGAGGCTTAACTTATTCACTAGGAGTAGCCTAGGGGTTCAATTGCCTATTGCATATGCCAAATGCAATTGTGAGTACATATGAAAGTAGCAATTTGTATCAATTCTACAAAATGTATTTTTTTCATATGTTTTGCTTAGGACTAGCAAGATGTTGTTTATGGGGTGTGTTAAGCATTCAGTTTTGGCATATAAACTTCTAACTTGGCATCTGGGTAGATCATATAACTGACCAATGTTGTAATTTTAGATTAAATGTTAACTATAGCTCAATTAATCATCTAACCATTGAATTTTAACATTTTAACTAGATGATCATCTAAGCTGATCAGATGATTAAAGCATGGTTTAGATGATTCTAAATGAGTTTTATATACTATAGATGAACCAAAATGAAACTAGAAGGCTTGGATTGAGTTGATTAGTACTAGGTCATCCGTATAATACATGGTCCCATGGTGATGGTAAAGGGAATAAGAAAGAAAATCCAAAGAAAATATGGATGGAAGAAATAAGCAAAAATTAGGGAAGATCATGATGCATTCTATGTGCAGTCAATTAAAGGAGGAAAGAGGATAGATGAGTGGGATCTCTTTGAAAAGAGGTTTGGTAAAAGCAACATATCACAATAGAAACAAAGGGGGTATGTGTGATCTATTAAGAAGATATGGAAGAAAGATTTTTGGAAAGATAGAGAGAGAACATGCTAATGAGGAAGGAGACATCAATGGGGTGACATCTTTATAGTATAGTATCTAGGTTGTAGAAGCTTAATACCATAATAGGAAAAAGGAGATGACTGTATAGGAGATCAAACAAGGTAGACTAACTCTTTACCTCTTCATCGTAGGATTCATAGGAAGGAGAGTGCACCCAAAGAAAGAACCCCAAATGAATCCAGCTACCATCATTTTTTCTTCCATTCCTCTCTCTCTCTCTCTCTCTCTCTCTCTCTCTCTCTCTCTCTCTCTCTCTCTCTCTCTCTCTCTCTCTCTCTCTCTCTCTCTCTCTCTCTCTCTCTCATGGTTAGGTTTTCCCCTATTCATCAATTATGATTTTTTAGTTCAATTTTGCTGTCATTCTCTTGCTCCCCATCTCCAACCTCACCTCATTTAGTCACAAAGGATGGTTTGCCTCTCTTTTTCATCCATTGTTTTCCTTCTAGCCTCACTCTCACTTTAAGCTTCATCATCATCTTCCTCCCACTGGTTTCTCTCCTCAATAGCAACCATCAACCTGCTCACCCTATTGCACTGTCTTTCTCAATCCTTGCATCAACTATAGAAGAAGGGAGGGAGCAGAAGACCAAAGCAGAGAGAACATTGTTCCCCTACTCCCTACTTTCTTTTTCTTCCTTGGTCAAGTTTTTTAAATAGAAAACTAGAAAAATTCCAATTTTAACAACTGAACCTCTATTATATTTATAGTCTCATTGCTATTTTGTCTTTAGCCTATTCTGTCCTTTTCCTAGTTAATCCCTAAACTTTACAATGTTACCCTTGATCAGTTTTTGCCTAACTAGACCAATGGTCAAGACTTAACTGACAGTTTGCTTCAATACCTATGTTTATTTCTTTCTAATTTGAAATCCAATCTTAGATTTTGATAAAAGTTTAATTACTAATTGATATGTTGACTCTGATCTTACACCTAAAGTTCACACAATCAATCTAAGCAGTCCAATCTTAAATTCTTACATTGATCTTAATCATCAAATCTTTTAGATGGTTTGCATAATTCAACCATTGAATCAATAATCAGAGACCTGAGTGAAAGGTTAATAAAGTGTGGTCAACTCATAAGTGGCCAAAACTGAATAATCTTCCTATGTTCACACTAGTAAAGTGGATTTCAATTAATACTTTGTTTAATACTCTATCTTTTGAATTCAAAATGATGTAGTTTTCAATAAACCAATAGATATGAATCTCTAGATCATTGTTATTTAATTTGTGTTAATTTGTGGCAAATTAAATTTTTATTTAAGATTTTTCCAAGAGTTTTTAGTTTGATTGTATGTCATTAGTTAACATTGAGGTCAAAACATATTTAAGATGAAGTTTAAAAGTTATAGTTTACTTAGAAATAAAGATTATCATATATGTAGACTGTGGAGACACTCTCTGAGATCTGAGCTTAATTTGAATGTATTTGGCATATGAGTATGGTTTTGAATTTGTTATTCAATTTTATTAGTATACTAAAGTTGATAGATTTATTGAAGATAATTCTTTGAGGCAAAAGTAGGAGATAACTTGAAGAAAACTTTTGGAATCTTGGGGATATATTCACTACAAATCCTCACAAGGCTTAACTCATCTACTAAGGGCAGTGTAGGGGTTTAAAGGCTAGTTTCATATGCTAAATTCAATCATTAGTGCCTATAAAGTGGCAATTTGTATCAATTCTACAAAGCGTATTTTTTTAATGTTTTGCTCTGGACTAGCAAAATGCTATTTGGAGGTGTGTTGAGCATTTGATTTTGGCTTAAAAACTTCTAACTTGGCATTTGGATAGATCATTTAACAAACCAATTTTACAATTAGAGATTAAATGTTAACTATAGCTCTAGTTAATAATCTAACAATTGGATTTCAAAATTTTAATGGCTAGATGATCATCTGATCTTATCAGATAATTAAAGTATGGTTTAGATAATTCTAATAGAGTTTTATATACTACAGATCAACCAAAATGAACTTAGATGGCTAAAATCAAGTTGATCAATACCAGAGCATCTTCATGCTACATGGGCCCTACAATACACAATGGAGATGGTAAATGGAATAATTAATAAAATCCTAAAAAATAAGTAAGAATGGAAGAAATATGCAACAATTTTGGAAGATCATGATGCATTCTATGTTCAAATTATTAGAGGAAAGAGGACAGATGAGTAGGATCTTTAGAAAAGGGGTTTGGTGAAAGCAACATATCACAATAGAAACAAAAGTGGGTATGTGTGATCCATTAAGAAGATATGGAAGAAAGATTTTTGGAAAGGGAGAGGAGAACTTGGTAATAAGGAAGGAGATCTTGATGGAGGAAACCTAAAGGGGGGAAAGCCTTAAAAAGGGGGACTTCATCATGGTAGAATGCTCAACTATAGAAGCATAGCAGCGAAGCAGCGTAGAGGGAAAAAGAAGGAGAAGACCGTGGAGGAGATCTGGTAGGGGAGACTTTCTCTCCCCTCTTCATCATAGGATCTGTGGGAAGGACAGTGCAATTAAAGAGAGAAGCTCGAATTGAACCCAGCTCCCCTCAGTTTTTCATTCATTGCTCTCTCTCATGATTGAGTTTTTCCATGTTCATCAATCATAGTTTTCTAGTTCAATTTTAGCATCATTCCCTTATTCCCACTTGCTTACCTAACCTTGTTTAGCTATAGAGGTGGGTCTTCCTCTTTTTTTCATCCTTATTTCCCTTCCAGCCTCATTGTCATCTTCCTCCCATAGGGTTCTCTCCTCAGCAACAACCATCAATCTGCTCACTCTATTCCACTATCATTCTTAGTCCATGCATCAACTATTGAAGAAGGAATTGAGGGAGGAGAAAACTAGGAAAAGAAACCATTGTTCCCCTGCTCCCTACTTTCATCTTATTTTTCCTCGATCAAGTCATTAAAATAGAAAACTGGTAAAATTTCAGTTTTCACCATTGAAATCCTATTTATTTCCAATCTCATATGTATCTTATCTTTAGTCTAATTTGTCCTTTTCCCAATTAATCCTTGAACTTTGCAATTTAACCTTTGATTGTTTTTTGCCTAACCCAATCAATGGTCAAGACTTAATCGATAGCTTGCTTCAATTCCTATGTTTATTTCCTTTTTTATCTAAAATCCAATTTTAGATATCCATAAATGTCCAATTACTAGTTGATCCACTAACTTTGATCTTACATCTAAAGTTCATACAATCAATCTAAGTCATCCAATCTTAAATTCATGCATTTCTCGTAATCATCATACTTTTTGAAGATCTACATGATCCAACAATTGAATCAATAATCAGAGACGTGAATAAAGGATTGATGATGGGTGATTGACTCGAAAGTGGCCAGAATTGAAGAATCTTGCTATAATTATGCTAGAGAAGTGGATTAAAAAATTGATATTTTATTTAATTCTCTATCTTTTGAATTCAGAATCATGAACATAGATATGAATTTCTAGTCCGATTTTATTTATTTTCCTAATTTTTATTAATTTGTGATAAAATAATTTTCATTTAAACTCCTTTAAATCCTTTTTCTAAGAGTTTTAGTTCTGGTCATATGTCATTAGTGAGGATTGAGGTTAAAAAAAAAAAAATTTGATGGAGTTATAGTTTACTCAAAAATAAAGATTATCGTATATGTAAACTGTTCACACAAACACTTGAAATTTGAGCTTAATTGAGATGTATTTAGCATATGAGGAGGGTTTTTAATTTTTTATTCATTTTTATTAGTATGCTAAAGTTTATAGATTTATTGAAGATAATTCTCTGAGACAAAAATAGAAGTTAACTTGAAAATGACTTTTGGAATTTTGTAGGTGTATTCACTGCAAACCCTCCCAAGGCTTAACTCATCCACAAGGAGTATTCAAGGGGTTTAAAGGCTCATTTTGTATGCTAAATGTAATTGTAAGTGCCTATGAAAGTGTCAATTTATATCAATTCTGCAAAATGTATTTTTTTCACATGTTTAGCTCGAAACTAGCAAAGTGATGATTGCCGAGGGGGGCTTGTTGAGAGTTCAATTTTCACATAAAAACTTCTAACTTGGCATTTGGATAGATCATTTAATTGACCAATTTTGTAATTTTATATTAAATGATAAATACCACTTCAATTAATCATTTAACCATTGAATTTCAAAATTTAATTGGCTAGATGATCATCTGAGATGATCAAATGATTAAAGCATGATTTAGATGATTCTAATTGATTTTAATATACTTTAGATCAACAAAAATGAACTTGGATGGCTCAGATCAAGTTGCTCAATTCCAAATCATCTGCACCCTACATGGGCCCAACTATACACAATGGAGATGGTAAGGGGAATAAGAAAGAAAATCCAAAATTTAAGTAAGGATGGAAGAAATAAGCAACAATTTGGGAAGATCATGATAAACTTTATATGTAATCAATTAAACGATGAAAGAAGATAGATAAGTGGGATCTTTTGAAAAGAAGTTTGGTAAAAGCAACATATCATAGTAGAAATAAAAGGGGTTATGTGCGATCTATTCAGAAGAAAGGGGGCAAAGATTTTTAGAAAGAAAGAGGAGAACATGCTAATAATGAAGGATATCCTAATGGAGGAAACCTGAAGGGGGGAAGCCTTAAAAGGGGGGCCTCATCACGATAGATGCTCAAATGTAGAAGCTTAGAACCATAGAGGGAAAAAGAAGGAGAAGACCGTGGAGGAGATCTAGAAGGGAAGACTATCTCTCCCCTCTTCATTGTGGTATCTATGGGAGGACAGTGCATCTAAAGAAAGAACCTCGAACTAAACCTAGCTCCCCTAAAATTTTCATCCATCCCTCCCTCTCTTAGGGTCAAATTTTTCCATGTTCATTAGTCCTAGTTTTCTAGGTCAATTTTAGCATCATTCCCTTGTTCCCAATCTACCTCACCTTGTTTAGCTACAAAGGTGGGTTTTCCTCTCTTTTTCATCCATTATTTACTTTCCAATCATACTCTCACTCTTAGCCTCATCATCATCTTCCTGCCACAGGGTTCTCTCCTCAGCAACAACCATCAATCTACTCACCTTGTTCCACTGTCATTCTCAGTCCTTGCATCAACCATAGAAGAAGGAAGCGAGGGAGGAGAAGACCAGGGCAGAGACACCATTTCCCCCACATTCTACTTCTTCTTCCTCGTTCAAGATTTTAAATATAAAATTGGAAATTTTTTAGTTTTAACCATTGAACTCCTATTTTATTTCCAGTCTCATCCTATTTTAGATTTTAATAAATGTCCAATACTAATTGATCCATTGACTCTAATCTTACATTTGAAATTCACACAATCAATCTAAGCCTGCCCAATCTTAAATTGTTACATCAATCCTAGTCATCAGATTTTTTGAAGATCTACATGATCCAACCATTGGATCATTAATCAAGACCTGAGTGAAGAATTGATGAAGGGTGATTGACTCATAAGTGGCAAGAGTTGAAGAATCTTTCTTTGATCATATTAGGAAAGAGGGTTTCAATTGATATTTTGTTTAATTTTGTCTTTTGAATTCAGAATCATGTACTTTTCTATAAATCAATATATATATGAATTTCTAGATGAATTTTATTTATTTTTTAATATTTTTAATTTATCAAAAATTAAAATTTATTTAAACTTCTTTGAATCCTTTTTTTAGGAGTTTTACTTCTAATTGTATGTCATTAGTGAGGATTATGGTCATAACTTTTTTCAATTGGAGTTCAAAAGTTATAGTTTACTCAAAAATAAAGATTATAGTATATATAAACTGTATACCACACACTATGAGATCTAAGCTTAATTGGAATGTATTTAGCATATGAGTAGGGTTTTGAATTTATTATTCAATTTTATTAATATACTAAAGTAGATAGATTTATTGAAGATAATTCTCTGAGACAAAAGTAGAAGCTAACTTATAAGTGACTTTTGGAATTTTGTGGATATATTCACTGCAAACTCTCACAAGGCTTAACTTGTCCACTAAAAGTACCCAAGGGATTTAAAGGTTCATTGTATATGCTAAATGCGATAGTGAGTGCCTATGAAAGTGGCATTTCATATCAATTCTATAAATTGTATTTTTTCATATGTTTTCTTCAAGAATAACAATATGCTTGTTGGGGATGTCTTGAGATTTCATTTTTTGCTTAAAAACTCTTACCTTGGCAATTAGATAGATCATCTAACCAACCAATTTTGTAAATTTAGATTAAATGTTAATTATAGCTACAATTAATCATCTAACCATCAAATTTCAAAAATTTAATGGCTAGATGATCATCTGAGCTGATCCAATGAATAAAAGCATGGTTTAGATGATTCTAATTGAGTTTTATATAGTGCAGATCAACCAAAAGAACTTGGATGGCTTAGATCATGTTGTTTAATACCAAATCATCTGCACCCTACATGGACCCTACAATACAAAATGGAGATGATAAAGGGAATAAGAAAGAAAATCCAACATAAGGATGGAAGAAATAAGCAACAATTTAGGAAGATCATGATGCATTTTATGTGTAATCAATTAAAGATGAAAGAGTGTAGATGAGGGGGATATTTTGAAAAGAGGTTTGGTGAAAGGGTATGTGTAATCTATTAAGAAGAAAGGGTAGAAAGATTTTTGGAAAGAGAGGGGCGAACATGCTAATAAGGAATGAGATCCTAATGGAGAAAACCAGAAGAGGTGAAAGCTTTAAAAAGGGGGTCTTCTTCAAGGTAGAATGTCTCAACTGTATAAGCTTAGCATTGTAGAAGGAAAAAGAAGGAGAAGACCATAAAGGAGATCTGATAAGGTAGACTATCTCTCCCCTCTTCATTGTAGGATCTGTAGGAAGGACAGTGTGCCTAAAGAAAGCACCTCGAATCGAACCCAGCTCCCCTAAGTTTTTTATCCATCTCTCTCTCTCTCTCTCTCTCTCTCTCTCTCTCTCTCTCTCTCTCTCTCTCTCTCTCTCTCTCTCTCTCTCTCTCTCTCTCATGGTCAAGTTTTCCCATGTTCATCAGTCACAGTTTTCTCATTTGAATTTAGCACCATTGCCTTGTTCCCAGTCTCCTACTCGCCATGTGTTAGCTATAGAGGTGGGTTTTCTTCTCTTTTTCATCAATTTTCCCTTTTAGCCTCACTCTTACTCTCAGCCTCATCATCATCTTCCTCCCACTAAGTTCTCTTTACAACAACAACCATCAATCTGCTCACCCTGTTCCATTATCATTCTCAGTCCTTGCATCAATCGTAGAAGAAGGAAGTGAGGGAGGAGAAGACCAGGGCAGAGAGACCATTGTTCCCCTGCTCCCTACTTTCTTCTTATTCCTTGGTCAAGTTTTTAAAATGGAAAACAGGAAAAATTTTAGTTTTAACCATTGAACCCCTATTTTGTTTCCAGTCTCATTGCTATTTTTTTCTCTAGCCTCTTTTTGTCCTTTTGCTAGTTAATCCCTGAACTTTACAATGTAACCCTTGATCGATTTTAGCATAACTAGCCCAATGGTCAAGACTTAACCTACAATTTGCTTCAATTCCCATGTTTATTTCTTTCTGATCTGAAATCCAATTTTAGATTTTCATAAAATTTCAATTACTAATTGATCCATTGACTCTAATCTTACATCTAAATTTGACACAATCAATCTAAGCCATCCAATCTTAAATTCTTACCTTGATCCTAATCATCAGATTTTTTGAAGATCTGCATGATCCAACCATCGAATCATTAATCAAACACCTGAATGAAGGATGATAAGCTCAAAAGTGGCCAAAATTGCAGAATATTGCTACGATCATGCTAGGGAAGTGGATTTCAATTAATAGTTTGTTTAATTCTCTATCTTTTGAATTTAGAATCATTTATTTTCTAGTGAATTAATAATAATGAATTTTTATATTATTGTTATTTAATTTTCATAATTTTATTAATTTGTAGAAAATTAAATTTTATTTAAACTTTTTTAAACCCTTTTTAAAGAGTTTTAGTTTTGATTGTGTGTCATTAGTATGGATTGAGGTCAAAATGTATTTCAGATGGAGTTCAAAAGTTATAGTTTACTTAGAAATAAAGATTATTGTATATGTAGACTGTACACACAAACTCTGAGATCTGAGCTTAATTGGAATGTATTTGGCATATGAATAGGGTTTTGAATTTTGCTTATATTCCATAAGTACACTAAAGTTGCTCAATTTATTGAAGATAATTCTCTGAGACAAAAGTAGGAGCTAACTTTGAAAAAGACTTTTGGGATTTTGTGGGTATATATCTGCAAATTCTCACAAGGCTTAACTCATCCACGAGGGGTAACCTAGGGGTTTAAGGATTGTTCCATATGCTAAATACAATTGTGAGTACGAATGAAAGTGGGATTTTTGTTTTCATTCTACAAAATGTATTTTTTTCACCTCTTTTTGCTCTAGATTAGCAAAATGTTGTTGGGGGTGTGTTGAGTGTTTAATTTTGGCTACAAGACCCATAACATAGATTTTGGATAGATAAATCTAACCAATCAATTTTGCAATTTTAAATTAAATATTAATTACAGCTCCAATTAGTCATCTAGCCATTGAATTTAAAATTTTTAACAGTTAGATGATCATTAGAGTTGATCACTTGACTGAACCATTGTTCAAATTATTCTAATTGAGTTTTATCTATTGCAGATCGACTAGAATGAACTTGGATGGATCAAATCAAGTTGATTAGTACTAAATCTTCCACACCCTGCATGGGTCCTATAATACACTATGATGATGGAAAAGGGAATAAGAAAGAAAATCCCAAAAAATAAGTAAGGATGGAAGAAATAAGCAGCAATTTGGGAAGATCACAATGCATTCTATGTGCAATCTATTAAAGGAGGAAAGAGGATAGATGAGTGGAATCTTTTAGAAAGAGGTTTGGTAAAAACAACATATTATGATAGAAACAAAGGGGGTATGTGTTATCTATTAAGAAGATATGGAAGAGACATTTTTGGAAAGAGAGGAGAAAATGCTAATAAGGAAGGAGATCTCAATGAAGGAAACCTGAATGGGGAAAAACTTGCATCTGATCCATTGAATCTGATCTTACAACTAAAGTTGACACAATTAGTCTAAGCCATCCAATCTTAAACTCTTACATCAATCCTATTCATCATATTTTTTGAAGATTTGCATGATCCAACCACTAAATCATTAATCAGAAACCTGAGTGAAGGAATGATGGAGGGTGATCGACTCAAAAGATATTTTGTTTAATTCTCTGTCTTTTGAACTCAAAATCTTGTCCTTTTAATAAATAGATAGATATGAATTTCTAAATCTATTTTATTTTATTTTCATCAATTTGTGGTGAATTAGATTATATCTAAACTCCTTTGAATCATTTTTCTAAGAGTTTTAGTTCTAATTGTATGTCATTAGTGAGGATCGAGGTAAAAAAAAAATTCAAATGGAGTTCAAAAGTTATAGTTTACTTAGAAATAAAGATTATCATATATTTAAATTTTACACTCACAAACACACTCTAAGATTCGAGCTTAGTTGAAATGTATTTGGCATATCAGTAGGGTTGTAAATTTGTTCTTCAATTTTATAAGTACATTAAAGTTGCTAAATTTATTGAAGATAATTCTCTGAGACAAAAGTAGGAGCTAACTTGAAAAAGACTTCTGGAATTTTGTGGATACATTCACTATAAACCCTCATGAGATTTAACTTGTCACTAGGAGTAGCCTAAGGGTTTAAAGGCTCATTGAATGGGCTAAAGCAAACATAAGTGCCTACGAAAGTGGTAATTTGTATCAATTCTACAAAATGTTCTTTTTTCAAATGTTTTACTTAGGACTAACAAAATGCTGGTTGGGGGTGCATTGAGCATTCAATTTTGGCTTGAAAACATCTAACTTGGTATTTGGATAGACCATCTAACCTACCAATTTTATAGCTTTAGATTAAATGTTAATTATAGCTCCAATTAATCATCTAACCATTGAATTTTAGAAATTTAATAGCTAGATGATCATCCGAACTGATCAGATTATTAAAGCATGGTTTAGATTATTCTAGTTGAGTTTTATAGACTGCAGATCAACCAAAACAAACTTCAATGGCTCATATTGAGTTGATCACACTAGATCATCCACATCCTACATGGGCCATACAATACAAGATGGATTTGTTTAATTTTATATCTTTTGAATTCAGAATCATGCACTTTTCATTAAATCAATATAGCTAAATTTCTTACTCATTGATATTTAATTTTTATATTTTTTGTTAATTTATGGCAAATTGAATTTTATTTAAACTCCTTTGAACTCCTTTTCTGAGAGTCTTGTTTCTAATTGTATGTCATTACTAAGGATTGAGGTCAAAAAATATTTTAGATGGAGTTCAAATGTTATAGTTTACTCAGAAATAAAGATTATCGTATATGTAGACTATACACACATGGACACACTCTAAGATTTAAGCTTGATTGGAATGTATTTAGCATATGAGTTAGGTTTTGAATTTGTTATTCAATTTTATTAGTATGCTAAAGTTGATAGATTTATTGAAAACAATTCTTTGAGACAAAAGTACGAGTTACCTTGAAAAAGACTTTTGAAATCTTATGCGTATATTCACTGCAAATCCTTACAAGGATTAACTCATCCACTAAGAGTAGCTTAGGGGTTTAAAGGCTCGTTGCATATGGTAAATGCAATCGAGAGTGCCTACGAAAGTGGCAATTTGTATCAATTCTACAAAATATATTTTTTCATGTGTTTTGCTTGGGACTAGCAAAATGCTGGTTGTGGGGTGTGTTGAGCATTCAATTTTGGCTTAAAAACTCCTAACTTGGCATTTGGATAGATTATCTAACCGTCTAATTTTGCAATTTTAGATTAAATATTAATTATAACTCCAATTAATCATCTAACCTAAATGATCATCCGAGCTAATCATATGATTAAAGCATGTTTTATAAGATGTAAATCAATCGGAATGAATTTGGATGGGTTAGATCAATTTGATCAGTACCAAATCATCCACACCCTGTATGGGCCATACAATACAAGATGGAGATGGTAAAGGAAATAAAAAAGTAAATCCAAAAAAAAAATAAGAATGAAGAAATAAGCAACAATTTGGGAAGATCATGATGCATTCCATGTGTAATCTATTGGAGGAAAGAAGATAGACGAGTGGGATCTTTTGACAAGAGTATTGGTAAAAGAAACATATCACGATAGAAACAAATAGGCGTATGCGTGATCTATCAAGAAGATAAAGAAGAAAGATTTTTCAACAGAGAGAGAATAACATGCTAATAAGGAAGGAGATCCCAATGGAGGAAACCCAAATGAGGAAAGCTTTAAAAGGGGAACTTCTTCATGGTAGAATTTCTCAACTATAGAAGCTTAGCACCATAGAAGGGAAAAAGTGAAGACCGTAAAGGATATTTGGCAAGACTATCTCCCTCCCTCTTCATTGTAGGATTTATAGGAAGGAGAGAGACCCAGAAGAAAGAACCCCAAACAGAACCCAGTGAGCCTTAGTTTTTCATCCATCCCCCTCTCTCTCACACAATTGGGTTTTCCCATGTTCATCAATCATAGTTTTCCCATTTTATTTTTCCATCATTCCCTTGTTCCCAGTCACCTACCTCACCTTGTTTAGCCACAAAGGAGGATTTTCCTTTCTTTTTCTTTCATTATTTCCCTTCCAACCTCACTCTTACTCTCAGCCTCATCATCATCTTCCTCATAGCTTTGTTCCCACTAGGTTCGCTCCTCAACTACAACCATCAATCTGATCACCCTGTTACATTGTCATTGATAGTCCTTGCATCATTTGCAGAAGAAGGAAGTGAGGGAGGAGAAGACCAAGGTAGAGAGACCATTGTTTTCCTACTCCCTACTTTCTTCTTCTTCCTCGGTTAAGTTTTTAAAACAGAAAAACTAGTAAAATTCTAGTTTTAAGAATTGATCTCCTATTTTATTTCTAGTCTCATCCCTATTTTGTCTTTAACCTATCTTGCCATTTTCCCTGTTAATCTCTAAACTTTGCATTTTAATCCTTGATTAGTTTTAGCCTAACCAAACCAATGGTCAAGACTTAAACGGCATTTTTCTTCTATTCCTATATTCATTTCTTTCTTATTTGAAATCCAATTTAAGATTCTCATAAAAGTTCAATTCTTAATTGATCGATTGACTCTGATCTTAAAATTCAAGTTTAGGCAATCAATCTAAGCAGCTTAATCTAACCTATCAAATTTGTAATTTTTAGCTTAATTTTGATTTTAGCTTCAATTGATCATCCAACCGTTGATTTGTCAAATTTAATAGTTAGATGATCATTAGAGCTAATCATATGTATAATGTATGGTTTAGATTACTTTAATCTAGTCTTTTCTTGTGCAAATCAACCAAAATAGGCTTGGATGGCTTAGATCGAAATTCAATAGTGCAGATCATTCTAAATGGTATTGAGCGGACTAGATCACTCACAAGGAAAGAAATAATGGGAAATTCAAGAAAAGAGATCCAAAGAGAAAAAGGAAACCAAGGAGAGAAGGAAACGCACAAAATTAGATGGGAGGAGAAGTATAAGTTAGAAGGCAGCCAAAGACTAACTCTTCCCCCCTTCTCCTCCCCTTCTCTGGACCATTGGAGGCAGCCGTAGGACTCCTCTTCCACCTTCCCTCTTCTTCACTCCTCTCTCTCTCTCTCTCTCTCTCTCTCTCTCTCTCTCTCTCTCTCTCTCTCTCTCTCTCTCTCTCTCTCTCTCTCTCTCTCTCTCTCTGCTTCATCTCACAAAGTTGGCAACCTTGCTTCATCTTCTGCCAGTCTCATTCGGTCAATCATTTCTCACTTGTCATACCTTCTCCTACCGTATCAACGCACACCATCATAACATGAACCAGCACCACCACTGCCTGTACCACCTACTTGCTACTTTCACCACACACCTATCCCAACACCGGCTCACCTTTATCAACCAATACCCATCTTCTCCACCTTTCCTCTTTCCATCTCTTTCCTACCTCCTCTTCTCCCGCACTCTTCCATCATAGCATCACCAGCTCCTTCCCCACCTTCTTTTCTCCTACACCTCTCCTTCTGTTCTTCTCATCTCTTTCTCAATTTCTTTCTCTCTGCCCTTTACCGCTGGGAATAGAAGACCAAACCCATAGCTCCCCTTCTTTCTTCCTCTTTTGAGCTCTCTCCCTTGTTGAAAACAACCCAGTTCACCATGTCACCAGTAGTCTCTACACCAGATGCCCATCTCATCATCTATGTGACTAGCAATCTACCACGATAAATAGGACAAAACCCAATCTAGGTTTTCCCTTGATTCTTCCCCTCCTCCTCATCTTCTTCCCCTCCTTCTCATCCTTGCTTCATCTTCTTCTCCCTCCTCCGGCAGTTTCCTGTTTTTTTGTTTAAACCAATTTTTTTTCTTAAATTCCAATTCTAACCCTTAGACAATAATTTCAATTAAATTTTCATCCTTTTCAGCTTATTCCAATTTTCTTTATTTGTGTTCTGCTTATCCAAGAATTGCACAATCCAAGCCAATTTGATTAAGGCTTAACCTAATCAACAGTTTGGCCTTAACAAACAAGATCTCACTAATTTCTCATATGTTTCTATTAGATTTTCAATTAATCTTCAATTTTTGTTTTTAGGACATCTCTTAGATTATCCAACATCTCTGATCTTCAATCTAAAAATCCAAAAATCAATCTAAGTCATCCAAAACCCAAAATCATTATTTAGTTTAGTTCTTTTAAATTTTGGGCAATCTGCCTAATCCAACCATTAGATCTTTAAACAAGGACATGTTGGAGAGATTGGTGAAGGCCTATAAACTTTTACGATATCAAATTAGAAGAAATTGGCTGTAATCAAGCTACGGAAGTAGATTTTATGTGTTTTTTAGTTAAATTTCTATCTTTTTGAATTTGAAATTCTAAATTTTTATCAATGAAATAGATCTGAATTTTCATTTCACTGTTAGTTAATTTCTGTGGGATTGACTCATACTTACATCAACTACACTACAATAGCCCATGTACTTGCAATAAAACAATCAATAATAACAATTCAGATCATCAATTTTTTTGAAGATTTGCATAATCGAACCCTTGAATCATTAATCAGAGATCTGAGTGAAGGATTGATGAAGGGTGATCAACTCAAATGTGGCCAGAATTCAAGAATCTTGCAATGATCAAGCTACGAAAGTGGATTTCAATTGATATTTTTTTAATTCTTTGTCTTATGAATTCATAATTATGTAATTTTTAGTAAATCAATAAATCTGAATATCTAGTTCATTTTTATTTAATATTTATAATTTTTGTTAATTTGTGACAAATTAAATTTTATTTGAACTCAAAAAAATTTTAAGCTGAGTCCCCATGGGATTTACCCGTACTTACAAAAGCTATACTACAATAGACCATGAACTTGTGAAAAACAATCAACAAGTTTTTTACTATCAAAGATTTTAGTGTATTACTCACTTTTTATCATAACCTAGTATCCCTCTTCACGAACAATCACTAAGCATGTAACAAGAGTGCTAAAAATCTAATATTAATGTCTATGCACTTTTTAAACGGGAATCATTTAATCTTAAATTTTTTATTCTAACACATTTTCATTATAATGCTTAGAGAAACTAATTAATAAACAAACATAAATAAAACTAAACTATTGTTAACAACTAATATAAGCATATAGAGAACAAAAGCATAAATTAAACATGAGTGTAAACTAAAAATGAAAGAGACTTTATTTCATTAAAATGCATGAATATAGTAAAGGATTACTAGCAAACAACTTATACAAAATAAAAGAAAAGAAAAAAAGAAAACTATGGTTAGAAAAAGACCACCCAAGAACTCCTCCATGTCACTTGGAAGAATTCTTCAACAAACTTCACTAGCCTGTAGACTACCACTGTTATTTCCCAATGTCTGCTTATGATATAACCTTATTGTATCACTCAGCGAAAGTTAGGGACCATCTGCCACTCAAGCCGCAAGCCTAGGTAAAGGTCTTAACAATTTTCATCCAAGGATAGAGAGATGGGGATTGAAGAAGAAGAAGAATGGATGAGGCACATGAGGTTTAGGAGAGGGTAGTCATGGATGTGTTAATGGATGATTGAAGAGAAAGATAGGAATGGATGCTAGGATGAAGGTTGCATTGTTGTTAAGAAGAAGTGGGAGGGATGTGCTTGAATTTGGAAGAAATATGGAGGAAACTAGTAAGAATTTATGTATGGATTATACGAGGAACTATGGGTGTATGTGTTAAGTTCTTATGATGGAATGATGGGGGATTGCAGAAGAAGAAGAAGAAGAACCTATGTGGATGAGATTATGTGGGGGGATGGGGGGGTTGTGGGGAGGGGATGATGAAGCATGGAAGTGAGAGGGGCTAGATGGGTTCATGCTTTGATGCTTGAGAATGAAAAGTACCTATATTTAAAGAGAGGTGCTTCCTTCACCTATTGGATACAACCAAAATCATCTGCCTTTCCATGCATGAGATGAGGGAATGATGGTGTGTGGGTGGTTCTTGAGGATGGAAAAGGAAAAGTTGATGAGTAAGCTGCTTGAAATGACAAAAGAGAAGGGAAAGAAGGTAGTATGGTGCCTTGAAACTAAGGAGAAGGGATGGTTAGAAAATAAATGGTTGATGAGCAAACTACTTGAAATGACAAAAGAGAAGGGACAGAAGGTACTATCGTGCCTTAAACTAAGGAGAAGGGATGGGTAGAAAATAAATGGATGATGCAAAAGAGTAAGGATATGTGGATTTAAGGTAGTGAAAGGAAGGTGCATTGGGAGACAGGGCTAAATGGGAGGACACTTGGATGAAGTTAGGTTGAGACTTACCTTAGGATGATCTCCCCTATAAATGGCCACTTTGTGTGGTCTCCAGGAGTTGAGATCTTCTTCTTTGTCCACCCTCTTTTGTCTCCTTTCTCTTTTGCATTGAAGACAAGGTAGGAAGATGCTTCTATGGCTTTTGACAATACTAAAAATGATAACGACACCCATTATGCATTTTGACCTTTAAGCTTCATTAAATTTAGTAGGTGGGCCCATGTTGATGCTCGAACTTTGGATTACTTATTATTTAGGGACTACTCTAAACTTTATAAAAGCATTACATTTACATAGGAGTTAGTAACAAAAAGAGGTTCTCTAATTAGCCATTTTCATCTTACACTACAAGTAGACAAAAATTTAATTGATAGATCTTAAGAGTGGGGTGAATTAGGGCCTTAAAATGATTTTTCAAAACTCTTTCAAGTTTGTGCTTAAAATAGTTGATAAATTTAACAAACTTTGGCATGCAAGAGAAACAAGATACAAAATTTTATACTAGTTTAGCTAGCCAACTAAGGCATTGACTTTCACTCTCTCAAGGTATTCCCTACCTTTATTTTCCACTAGTCTCTAAAAGATTTTACTCACTGTTACCATTGTTCTAGCTCATAAATAAAGGATTTGAGAACTTCGCAACAACTCTACCCTATTACAAATACTTGGAACATCATCATCATCAAGACCTTATCCCATTTAGGGATCAGCCACATGAATCTTATTCCTCCATTCCCCTCTATTAAGTATCATGGCTTCATTTAGTCCCAAAGTTTTTAAATATTTCCTCACCACTCTATCCACGTTCTTTTGGGCCTTTCCCTTGCCCTTTTAGAACCTTCTACTTACATTGCCTCACTCCTAATTGATGTTGTTTTTTGTCTCTTTGGACATGTCCAAACCATCTAAGTCTAATCTTCGTCATCTTATTACCTATTGATGCTACCCCTTAATTTTCTCTAATATTTTCATTTCTAATTCTATCCTTTCTTGTCTTACCACTCATCCATCTCAACATCCTCATTTCTATTATGCTCGACCTATGAGCATGATGTTCCTTAAATGTCCAACACTCTAATCTATAGAGCATGGCCAGTCTTATGGCCATCTTATAGATTTTTTCTTTTAGTTTGAGTGGCACCTACTGATCACACAAAACTCCAGATGCACATCTCCATTTGTTCCAACCTACTTGGATTCTCTGGGTAACCTCCCTCTCAATCTCTCCACTCTCATGAATCATTGATCCTAAGTACCAAAAGTAGTCTTTTACGAGGACCTTAGTTATCAATCTTAACTGGTGTTCCACTCCTACTCTTCTCCTTGCTAAAATTGCATTCCATATATTCTACCTTAGTTCAGCTGATTTTAAATCTTTTAGATTCTAATTCTTCTCTCCATAACTCTAGCTTTGTGTTTACACCCTCCCTTGTCTCATCAAGTAAGA
Organism: Warburgia ugandensis; assembly: GCA_035236585.1. Classification (NCBI taxonomy): domain Eukaryota; kingdom Viridiplantae; phylum Streptophyta; class Magnoliopsida; order Canellales; family Canellaceae; genus Warburgia; species Warburgia ugandensis. The sequence continues at coordinate 53,905,642 of CP141139.1, read as the reverse complement.
CTATATCATCTGCAAATAGCTTGCACCAAGGAATCTCCTCATGTAGATGTTTTGTTAACTCATCCGTAACCAACATGAAATGGTATGGGCTCAATGCCGATCCTTGCTATAATCTTACAGTGATAGGACAATCACCAGTCTTAACATTTATTACCACTCCCCCATACATATCTTCAATTATGTCTATATACCCTTGTGAAACCCATTTCTCACCCAACACCCTCCATATTAACTCTCTAGAGACTCTATCATAAGCTTTCTCTAAGTTGATAAAGACCATATGGAGGGCTTTTCTCCTTTCCCTATATTTCTCCCAGGCATGAAACCAAACTAAGTCTCTAATACACTTGTCTCCTGTTGTAGCCTCTTCTCAATCACTCTTTCAAAATGTTTTATAGTGTGGCTCATAAGTTTGATCCCTTGATAATTGTGCAACTATGTATGTCTCCTTTATTCTTATAAATTGGTATAATAGAGCTTTTCCTCCACTCATCAGGCAATTTCTCTAATTTTATAATCTTATTAAACAAATTGGTCAACCAAACTATCCCAATATCTCCCATATGTTTCCAAACCTCTATTAATATACCCTTGGGCCCCATGGCCTTTCCTAATTTGATCTTTTTCAAGGCCTCTTTCACTTTAGTTATTCTAATCCTACGTTCATATCTATAATATCTAATATTATTTAAATTTATAGTATTTTCAATCCCTATATTCTTAGAGCCATTTTCCACCTTGATTTGATCTCATTATCTTTAACTAATACCCTTTGATCATCATTTCTAGTGCACCTAACATGATCTAAGTTCTTATCCTTCGGTTCAACTACTTTTGCAAGTTTAAACACATCTTTCTCGCCTTCTCTTATTCCTAATATATTATAGAGCACATCATATGCCTTAAGTTCAGCATCATTTACTATTCTCTTAGCAACCTTTTTAGCATTCTTATATTGTTCATAGTTTTCATTATTTCTAATCTTCTATCATGCTTCAAAACACATCCATTTTTCTTTAATAACTTTTTGCACTATTTCATTCCACCACCATGTTTTCCTTACTAATTGCCTTTTACCTTTAAATGCTCCTAAGACATCTTTTGTCACTTTCTTAATGGACTCAGCAACATTAATCCACATGGTATTTACTTCTATTTCATAGTTGCAATTTCCTTCTAACATCAACTTTTTTGTGAATGAGGTTATTTTCTCTCCTTTTAAGTCCCACCACTTAGTTTTTAGATACCTATTAAGTTCATTTCCTTTCTTTTATCTTTTAATATAGATATCTATAACTATTAACCTATGTTGTGAGATTAAACTCTCACCAAGTATCACCTTGCAATCCTTACACATTGATCATTCAGTATTCCTAAGTAGAAAAAGTCTATTTGGCTTTTATGAAGTCCACTTTTAAAGGTTGTTAAGTGTTCATCCCTCTTTTTAAAGAGTGTAATTGCAATGTCCAGGTTATATGACAAAGCAAAGTTGAGGATAGTTTTCCCCATCTCATTTTGTTCACCTATACCATACCCTCTGTGTATTCTATCATATCCTTCATTTTCTTTTCCTACATGGTCATTTAAGTTTGCTCTTATAAATATCCCCTCAGCTTTGGGAATTTCTTACATAACTCCTTCCATATCTTCTCAAAAATATCTCTTATTTATATCTTCTAACTCGTGGTGCATTTGCACTTACAACATTTATGATCTCCTCTCCTAGAATAAGTTTTATTATTATGATTCTATAATTGATTCTTTTAACATCCACAACTTTATCCTTTAATTCTTTATCCACTATTATTCCCATGTCATTTATGTTATTATCCTTTCTACTTACCATAATTTATACCCATTTATTTCTCTAGGTTTAGCTCCTTTCTACTTGGTTTCTTGGATACAAGCGATGTTGACTCTGCTACATTTCATCGTGTCTACTAACCCTAAACTCTTACCTATTAGTGTCCCTATATTCCATGTGGCGATACGAGTCTTATGCTCTAAAGATATCCTATTTACCAGCGCCCTTCTCAACCTACATGGCATGAACCAATGTCCACTTTTCACTGCACTTGAGTTCTGATGCAACACATTGCTTCCGAGGGGATGCTCTAGCAGCCCTTGACCATTTTTCACTACACCTAGGATCTGATTTAGCATGTTGCTTGTAAGGGAATTCCCTACAGATCCTTGCCCATTTTTCATCACCCAGGGTCTAATGTAGCGCGTTGCTTATGGGGAATGACCTCGCTTGAGGGAATGTCAATTTTCGATTCATGTCATGTTAGGGTTGTTATACTTTTAAGAAGCTGAGGATTATTTTCATTTCTTCCTTACAAATTAATATACAAATGTATATTCATTTGCAAGCAAGAAAGAAATAACAAAATCATCTTCAACTTCTCCCTTGACTATTGGCACTTAACGTAAGGGTTACCATACTTTTAAGAAAGTGGAGATGATTTTCATTTCTTCTTTGAAAACTAATATACAAATGCATATTCATTTGCAAGAAGGAAAGAAATAAAAAAATCATCTTCAACTTCTCTCTTGCTGGCTGGCACCTGATGCAAGACCCTCCTCCTTTTTCATCTGGGACTATCAAATAAAAATAGAGTTACACCACTCCCAAATACAAAGAATATGTTAAGAAAGAATCACTCATGTAATATAAAAAAAGCAAAAATATAAAAAGTAGATAGAGAGTCTACAATAAAATTAAATATAAAAAAAAAATTAACATAGAAGCTTAAGGAAGCTTACTTAAGTAGAGCTAACATGCATTGTTTTGATTTTTAATCTCTTCACTTGCTTATTTTCTCTCCCAATGAGTCATATGTATTGTTCTATTTCAAAAAGATTGTTTGTCTACTAATCCCAGTCTATTGAACAACATCCTTATCCATTCGGGAGTCAGAAATTCAATTTTGCACAGACAACTATAGCTATCCTTATTTAAGCAGTCATTATAAAATCTCAAACAACTATATTCCTTATGCAGTAAAACATTTTTACCATTGAACGAATAGCTAAATGTTCTTCATGCCTAGTGGACTAGCTTTTAATCTAAAATTGAAACCTATTTGATTTTTCAAATAATTGATCAAAAGCTAAACATGATTAGCAATTTCTTTCAGGAAAACATCTTGTTATATCATTTCGTATACTCAATTTTTAAACAGTCAGCTACTGTTGATAGGTGAATTTTATCTCAAACTTAATAGAATGAAGTAACCAACTCACACCAAAGATGATTGGCTATTTGTTCAGTTCTTCAATCCAATTGCACTCCTTTGTGGTCAGCTAAAATCACAATCTTCAAGCTATGGACTTATACTCAAGAATAGTGGCTATTTTTCCAAAGTAATCGACTCTTTTTCTCAAAGAATTTACACAGTCTTTTCTACTGTAGTCTACCATGCTAGATCTATTGCTAAGCTTTGATAGTCAACTTGATTTCAAATTTAGTCAATTAGAGTTGTCATATTTAGACCATTCTAACTAAAAATTTTACTATTTTGATTCTTTTTTGTTTCTAAACAAAGACATTCAACAACACTCTTGAAAACAAGTTAGAATCAATTATCATTGATGGTTTGTTATCACCAAAATAGATACATGGGTCCACAAAAATAACTTAACTGAGATAGTAAGCAGAAAAGAATATTAATATCCTTCTTTCCAATGTAGACATTTAAAACGATTATCTACTATTGTTTGCAGATAAATCAGTGCTAGCTTCAAATTTAGTGATTTATAATCCAAATCTGCTAATTTTCAATAGATAAATGGTTGTCCACAAACTTATCCACAAATGCTAGCACTAGATAACAAAATAAAAATATGTCATATTCTACATCTGAACAAATGATCTAAGCTTTGCCTTAGCTAGCTATGTAAATTGCATGCCAAATGGCTAGGTATCAAAATTGTCAAGGTATATCCTAATGAACTCAAAATCTACTTTACCATTTCCTAACCACTCATCCCAAAGGTACCAAATTTGAGGTACAAGAGCCAACAATGTCTAATGCAACTGGTCACAAACAACTCTACATATCCCCAAAACATGCTTGGTCATAGGTTCTAGTCACCACTTTCACCCTTTGGCTAGCGATTTAGATTTAGGTGAGTATGAGAACAATTTACTTTCTAATTCTTTGTTTGTACCCCACACACTAAAAGAACAAATAGGAGATACAAGATAGTCCATGTAGATTAGCTTTGGATTTGTAAACTATAAACCATCCAATGCAAGACTGCTAAATAAATCTGATGACGAATGTGAACCTTGTAACATACTAACCTCAGCTAGGGAAGTGAAAACATGAATGAAACAGGTAACAAAGACAGATATCAAGTGAAAAACAGCATATATGATCCGTGGCAAAACTTCGCAAATACTTATCTTACAAAGGATGCGAGTTTTGGACGCCAGCTCGATTAAATTACAATGATGATTGGTGATTATCGCAGGCCTACATCTTTGGGCAAGCCAGAAGTCCTGGCGGACACAAATTGTGGCTAGTCCATATCATTCACGTTCCTAGACCATGCTCTGAAAAATCCATCCATTGGATGACTCTATAGCCACTAAAATAGAACATAATCGCATATGGTAAACTAGGAGCCTTTGGATGGAACATCCGACACAATTTTTAGGCTTTAGATAGATCGTGGCCCAAGAGAATGGTTTTATGGCAGCATCCTCAATCGGTCTTCACGTACACAAGAATACTTAAAGTTCCCACATAAAATGCAAAGACGCCTGTTATCTAATTCACCCTATCCAACAATGTGCAGTTTCAGAAACCATATTATCACACCGCCATCAAGCTTGAGTTAGCAATTTAAACGACAGTTATAAAAAGGTTGTCATATCCTGCTTGAAATTTCCCTTTGGATCTCATGGACAATGCTACATGGGGAAGAGATCTTCTTTCAGCCACTCCATTCAAATTGGTGGCTCAAATTAATACTCCGTGGCAAATCTAGGTAACGTCTGCCTTTGTCATAAAAGGTAATGGTTAATTTAATTAAGCAAGGAATGCTAGGTTTTCACTGCCTCACACGTGTACAACTAGCATGCGCTAATTTCAGTAAAGCACCTCCGCAGATGAGGGCCGTGTCTGTTGAGGCTGCCTGTGCAGCTTGCATTCCATTCATGCTTCACCCATTGGGCAAGCTTGGATTCAAGTGATAAATTTAGACATCCTCCGCGCAACAAGCATCAACTGTTGAGAGTACTCATTAAATCATCATTGACCTCTTCCAATGAGAGTTCAACGAATTTAAACATGTATTATATTCAGCTGGAGAATGTAGACAAGTATCAAGTCATCATTGAACTCTACTCTAATGAGGACAGTGACTGTCGAGGACGAAAAAGACGCAGGCCTACTCACATTTTCCAAAAGGCAACCGTGCGGCTGATCTGCTCGCCTTTTTGTTGTTTCTAGCGAGTATTTTAAGTCCGCAGATATGTTTCCCAAAACTTTTGAATTTGATGGATGACTAATTAAACTGGTAGATTTCCTTCTTGTGGTGGGCCCATTCTAATGTTAATGTTATTGTATTCTCTTTATATTTTACTTATTCTACCAAAAACAATATTCTTTAGGCCTGGTGCAACCCCAACCTTTACAATAAACAGCCCCATGCATATCCTCAAACCTGGTTGCCCAGGTGTAAGATTCCTTGAGCTACTGCACTAGAAGGCTTTGGTGCAAGACCACTTTGAAAGACATAAACGGGTAATCTTAACTGCTACCAGCCTGTCTGCATATGGCAAATAAAGATTTTGAGTAGTTGTACATGAGATCAGTTGCAGGTGGCCATGATAACTATGCAATAGAAAATCCATTGTCCAAAATGGATCTTTGCCCCAATGCATTGGGATAATTTTGAGTAAATTGGTTAGGATTTTCTCTCTGTTAACTTCTTAGCCCTTGGTAATCACGTTGAAGTAGAACTGCATACTTGAATACAACAGAGCATATTACAGCTACAAAAACATGCACTCTATTTCTGTTTTTCTTAATGTGGGACCAAATGTGCACTAGTAGAAATCCCATGCCTAGTCATGGGATGCCACTCTGCACAGATTGTACACATGAGACAACATTCCAAACTACCTCCCACACTCAACTAAGACAAATCAAGTTAGAAACATAAATTACAAAAAGCCTCCAGTTTGTGCGAGCACAGTCTGTTCTCTGCACTGTACAATTCAACATAATGAAGAGCTAACAGGTAAGAAAAAGCTTACCTCATGCAATGGCCTACTTCAGGAGTCATCTCTTGCGGCGTTTTGGTTCCACCTAGAATACACATCAGACACAAACAAGGACAAAAGGTGAATCGTCAATGACATGGCTATCGGTGGCAGTATGCAGTTTCTACTGGCTAGATGTTTTAACAGAATTTGGAGTGACCTTTACACTCAACACTTCCGGACAAGTCCAAAAAAATATGTTGGCCAGATTTTCTATAGAACTATTATTGATTGTCAAAACAATTAGAGATTACTCTTATGTCACCATCATAAGTTTAAACATTAGAAAATGTGGAATCGGTGTGCTTGATTGAACATTTTTGGTTTGCTAGGTACTACATGAAACATATAGCAGATACGCTGTTTAACTTCCAACTTTACAGACAGCCTCATTAGTACACACTTAAAACAAGTTTAGAATTGTTTGATAAATCCAAAAAACTCTTGTTATTAAAATGAGAGAGAATTGTAGGATCTTGGAAGAATGGCCAAACCCAAATCTTTGAATTTCCAAGTTTATCATCAGCTGTAGCAAGTTCCATGATTATCAAGCAATCTAGCAAAACTCATAAGTGGACATTAAAAGGAAAAGGACACAAATTAATGATTTTAACAATCTCTAACACCAATATACAACTTCTTTGTCAATACTAACACCGTAAATTTTTTATGTAGATTATTCCCAGTTAGAAATACATCACAACTGGACAAACTTCCTTTCAACAGTACAAAAACAGAATGCAAATATTATCAGATGGTAGTAAAAAATCAGACAGCTACAGATGTGAAATAATACAGAATACTTCAGAAGCCAAGAGCGGGAAAGCAAGAAGAATGTAGCAAGGACAGAGCAGACCAGATTTCAGTATTTTTCAGGAAACAATTGCGTATATATTCATCAATTAAATACTAATTTCACATCCACAGAGTATTTTCCAAGAATAGATGTAAACTAGAGCAGAACAAGTCGCAAGTTGCTATTTACTAATTGGTCCATTATAACTCGTAAAACAGCGCCTGCATGAATGCAAGCACACGCATGTGCAACATGGATACAAATAGATGCACACATGCCCATAAAGCCAAAAAACTTTCATTGTGGTTAAAATGAGAGTATAGTAGGATCTTGCAAGAATGGCCAATCCCAACTTGAAGTTGAAGTTTATCATCAGCTGCAGCAATTTGCATGATTATCAAGTAATATAGCAAACTCATACATAGATATTTAAAAAAAAGGATCCAAGTTAATGATTTTCAGCAATCTCAAACAAGCCGTAAATTTTTTACTTAGATCATTCCAGATTAGGGATAACAGTGCTCGTACAAACTTCTTTTCAAAAGTATAAGAACAAAATGAAAATATAGGTAGATGGTAGCAAAGAAGCAGACAGCTGCAGATGTGAAATAATACAGAAAATACTTAAGAAGCAAAGTGCTTGAAAACAAGGAGAACGTAGTACAGACAGAGCAGAGACCAAATTTCAGTAATTCTGAACAGAGAACTGCATATATATTCATCAACTAAATACTAAGTTCACATCCATGAAGTATTTTCCAGTAATAGGCATGTTCTAGAACAGAACAAGTTGCAAATTGCCATTTACTGATTGGCCAACTCTAACACTATAACAGTACCTGCATGGATATATGCACTCGTGCACACACACAGATATAAACAGATGCACACAGACACACAGGCCCATGCAGCCAGCCACCAACATGCAAACATGTACAAATGCACACATGTGAGCACCACAGAATTAGGAACAACATATGGATACAGACAACAAATCAAATGAAGCAAACCAATATGTGCCAAAACAAATCTGACATAGCTCATCTACATATGGATACAGACATGGACCATGAGACAGATATTCGACTGGGCATGTCAAAAGATCTAGGGCAAGGACATGAATATGGGTTACAGATATAATCAGAAAAAAGACAGGCTATTTCTAAAGAAAACATTAGATAGCACAAGCACTAGGAATAAGGAAATATTAGTATATTGATTACACTATCTATAAGACACAATTAAGAAAATACAAGTGCATACATTGCAACACTAACAAGCAAAAGAGCATCATAATTAATTCAAAGAGTGTGAAGGATTTCTCCTAGTTGTAATATATGGCCCACCTTACAACAGAAAAGACTGAAAAATAAACTACAGTCACTTAGTCAGCAACCTTGTCTTACATGACAAAGGCAAAGCTATTAGACCTGACATCAAATGCATGAATATTACAGGTATCTTACTGTGTACAGCCTGCCATTTTATAAGACAACATAGAGAATCACAAAATGGTTAGAAGCACCAACAATAACTATTCTCAAAGTATTATTGCGAAAAGCATCTATGGAGCTACTGGAGTGTTAAGGTATAAAAGGCAGCCCGGTGCACGAAGCTTGCAGGGACCAGGGAAGAGGCAGACCACAAAGGTTCCATAGCATGCAGCCTTAATCTTACATTTTTGCAAGAGGCTGTTCCCATGCCTCAATCCGTGACCTCCAAGTCACACAACAACAATTCAACCATCGCACCAAGGCTCCCCCTCTTGGAGTGTTAAGGTCCCGTATTGTTTTTTTCACCCTCAAATTACTATAAAAATGGTATGAGCTAGCTCAGACTCCCTTATGCAACACCCCCGAAACTGCAAAGTGCATAATGAATTAAAACTATTCAAGGCAGACAATTACATGCTGCAAAGACATGAGTGATGTTTTCTTGCTAACCCTCTTCTGGATGTATAAAATGTGTTTCTCGCTTCAAAGAAAAGCCAAACTAGCACAGAACATAAGAACAGGATCCCTAATTATTTGAGCATTTTAAAAAGAGTTCATGAGATTAGAATTCACTAGGAATCTCGAAGTGCATAATGAATTAAAACAATTCAAGGCAGACAATTACATGCTGTAAAGAAATGAGTGATGTTTTCTTGCTAACCCTCTTCTGGATGTATAAAATGTGTTTCTCATTTCAAAGAAAAGCCAAACTAGCACAGAACATAAAAAAGGATCCCTAAGTATTTGAGCATTTTAAAAAGAGTTTACAAGACTGGATAAGTCATATTCATAGAATTCACTAGGAATCTCAAAGGAAAGCACTTGACTACAGATGCAATAGCATACAGGAGAATCTTTAATTATACACTAGGAAAAGCAAATAACCCTATCAAATGAAAATACGTTGACAAATTTAGAAGTTAACGTTGAAATATAATAACTGGAAGCAGTTAACGTCAAAATATAATAACTGGAACATGTAAATTAGGCAAGTTATTTTTCTGCTTAAGAAGTAAACATCAGATGGTGACAAGGCAACTGCAGTAATCTCTGCAATAGTCAACTAGTTTCGCTTGTGCCAAGATAGCTAATCTGCAAACCTTCCCTTCAAATGGATTGAGAACAAGTTTATTTATGACCTCTTTCTATTGCTTCCATAATTAAGAAGAGACGCGAACATTTTAGATCAGATTATTTATCGTCAAATATTTTGCCTGATTTTATTAGTCCACAACTTTGCAATCTTTCCCGAGACTCACACAAAGTACTTTTTCCAGCATAATGTGCTCCTTTCATTTGTAAAAATAATTAAAAACAGAATATGGATGGCCAAATAACTATCTTCACCAAATAGAAAACATTTGCCATTACATGGAATGATCTAGTGAACACAATATTCTGAACTAGTAAAGTCACAAGCACATGCATATGTATGAGTTTGAGAGAAGCAGATAGAGAAACGGATAACCATAGAGTTCATAAATTAGAAGTGGTGATTGAGGGAAGAAAACAAGAATATTGAAAAGATTGATTTCTCTTGTGCACTTCCCCGCTTTATTATCTTTTTCACCGATAATACCCCTCACTTAGCAAATTGCTTAAGAAAGAAACCTTCTCCCTTTGTTTTAAGACTACAGCTAATATAAGTCCGTTTTCATCTTCTTTTCTGTTCAGAGTAGTTCTCTTTATATACAATATAGATAAAACTACACTATCATTACATGCCACAAAAGCAACTAAAATGCACATACACGATTATCTTCCACTATACAAGTGAGTCAACAGTAGTAAGTGTCTAAATTGGTATAAAAATCACTCAATTAGTTGCCCATATGTTACACTATAGTGATATATCAGGTTTTTGGCCGAAAATTATAACATGTGCATTTCTAACCTTATAAACCAAATATTTGATCATTTGTAGGTTAAGAGGCTAATCCGGGGTAACTATGTGAATAACCATAATTTTTTAGGATTTAATTGCAGTGTTTTATCTTTCGTAACAAGCAAGATGGTGATTCAATAGCCAAGATCAATTGAGATAAAATTGAAGATGAAGATCAAAAGACCGAGTCCAGGCCTAAATGTCATCAATCCAAAGTGAGATTATGGATCAAGATCATCTTAAGGCAAACAAAGGATAGAGCTGGAGAAGTCAAAGGTCACTAAAGTGAGCCCATGCACAAGACATGCAAAGTCCACCACCTGTGCATAGGATTTACTCAAGCCACCTAGCCATATACAAGCCATGCTAGAATGTGACAAGCTCGGTGAGCTAAGGAGCCTAGCCAAGCCATCAAAGCCAAAGACATTGAACCACCAAGTCAAGCCAAATGAGCCATCAAGCTTAAGCCAAGCTACATGGAAGGCTATGATTGGACGAGAATCTAAAGCAAATATCCATTGGATTTTTAAGAGGATAATGAGAAGACATTTAGGTGAAAATAAATGGGAAAAAATGCATGTGGACCAATAGGAAGTGCCCACCTTTATTTTTCCTTTTTCCATCTTATTTTTCACTTTTTCATCTCTCTACCTCACCCTATATGATTCCTACAAATTTTCACTTAAGAAGAAAGTCTTCTACCTAAGACTCCCACATCTCTAAAACTCTCACTCACTCTAGTCAACCATCCCACCTTCCTAACTCCATCCTAGATCTATACTCATCATCCTCACTATCCACTCTTCATCCAAGGGAAACCATATATCCTTATCTCTTTCTCTCTCTCTAATCCTCTCTCCATCCAACTATCCTTCTATTTTCCAATGGGATTCCACGAAATTTTTCAAGGGGGAAACGCACCGTCCTAAAAAAGTGGCACCTCCCACCCTGCCATTTCTTAGGTATCCACTTAGTTATTTTGTGGGTTGCCCTAAACCTAGCCTTCAAAGTCTCATATACCTTTCTCCACCTTAGGATCAATCTTCCATCAAGATTAGGAAGTGCCCAACTAACATAAAAGGGAGGAGTTTCTCTACGTGAAAGGGGGAAAATCTTAGAGAAAGGGAGATCGCACCCTCCGAAGGAGGGGGCGTCTCCACCCTTCTCTCCTCCTAAAGTTCCCAAGATAGTTCTACTTTGAAGCAGCCTTCCCTTCCAGCACTTCCACGCATCTTACTTTGGGTTTCTCTCCCTGTTTTCTCCTTTAAAAAGTCAGGTTAGTTGTCTCTTGATTCCTTGTTTACTTCGGTTTTGTTGATTTCTTTTGTTCTTAATTCTTAGCTTTCTTATCTTGTTTTCCTTTGATCTTTGCCTCTTATTTTGTTCCTTAGATCCTTGAATCTAAGGACTATAACTCTCTGGTAGTGACAGCCAAGAGAGTATAGTTCTTAGATCAAGTTCCTTGCTCATTCTTTTGTCATTAACTTACTTGCCCATTTCATGCCTTCTTCTCCATTTTTCTCCTTGTTTTCCTTAAATCTTGCTTTGTTTCCATGCATGCTTACTATTGGTTGAATGTTGGATGATTGAAAATACTGTTTTGGATTGTTTTTAGTTTCAAGAAGGGTGCACACGTTTCTTCGTTATGGGAACAACAATTGTATACAATATTGTTTCAATCAATGAAAGTCTTGTTCAATGCTAATTGCTTACTATTCATAGATCTTTTGATGTGCTCTAAATTTGTTTTCCATTGCTGTTAAGATGTCCTTAGCATGCTTAAATTCCTTATGTTTCATTCTAGAAGTAGTTGCATTTAAATTCCAAATAAAGCACACTTGAATCATAAGCACCACTTCCAAGAGTCATGCCTGTGATCTTGACTAGTTTGTCTTCCATGTTGTTTGAGCATCAGGATTTCTCACTTAGACTTCTACACGTAGTTTCACTTTCCATTCCTGCACCATGGCTGTTTAGATGTTTTTTCCTTACTGAGATTAAATGTGTTTCATCCTAGGTTAGTTGCATTTGAATATCATGGGGAATACACTTAGGAACTATGCACACAAACTCATGGTCCATGCACATGGTTTTGAAGTGTTTTCCATTAGGTAACTTGCTGGATTTTGTTTATGTTTACATGCTCAGTTAAGTTTCATTCATTGCATTCCATGTTAGCTTAGGTTGCATCCTAGTTTAGACATAAGTCGATGTTTCACTCATGCACTTTAGGTTACTTTATTTCATGCACTATCTATGTTTAGTTCATGCATCATGTTAGGTTACATTACATGCTTTGTTTTCTTAGATTACATCACGTTTAAGTTCAACTGATCATTGTTTAGATTTAGTTTGCATATTATCTTAGTTTTAGATTATTTCCAATCTTAGTTTTTAGAAAGTTTTTAATTTCATGTATCTTTGGTTTGTATGTTAATTTAGTTCCTTAGCCAAGGTCTAATCCAATTCTTTGACTAGGTTTGGTAGTCTAAGTAAAAGCCCACAAAAACACACAAACCATTCAATTCCTCAGCCAAGGTCTAATCCAATTCTTTGACTAGGTTAAGTAGTCTAAGTAAAAGCCCACAAAAACCATTCGATTCCTCACGAGATTGGCCTCCATCGCATGCTTATACTATAACTGATTCGTGCACTTGCCAGTTTAATCAAAACATCACAACAAACAGCATACCCACAAGAAGCAACAAAATGCCAATAGAGACCATACATGGAAATTAGTGATACATCATGCAATAGAATATGGAAGGGTGATGTATGCACCAGCCATTGACCCTGCATTAGAGAAAAGAATGAAAGAATCAGCATTCTCACTTTGGGCTCGGCTAGTGATGAAACAGGAAAATTGTTGAGAGATCTCTTGGTATCATCATCGGAGGAGCATTCAGAACATAAAAAGTGATCCAACTTTTTTGCCTGTTCAATAGTCATGCCCATACAAGATGGATGAAACCTGTTCAGCAAATGAACATGTAAGGTTATAAGGAACAACACTTCCAAGCAAGCAATTAAATGGGAAAAAGAGAGGCGTCAATGAATCAAGAAGGGTGCTCATTTTACACATGTAAGGTTAAGGAACAATGCAAGCAAGCAAACAATTAAATGGGGAAAAGAGAAAGATGTCAATGAAACAAGCAGGGTCATCATTTTGCAAATGCATGTAAAGAATCATTTTAGGATTTAGTCAACTCTCCCCTTTGAGAAAGGTTAATAACATGTCTTAAAGTAAATGAAAGCAACATTCTTCAATAGAACTACACTCTTTAGTATTAAATAATAACATATCTACTCAGCATTCTCCAGACTAGATATTTCTCATAAGAAAGTCAGCTAACAGTCTTTATGTAAATGAAACTAAACACATATCTTAATAAACTGAGTTCCATAAATATTAAATAATAAGAACTTTCTCTAAAGTGAAGGAAAGAATATCATAGTAGGTGCTGCTCATGGTCAATTCAAAGGTCAAAATAATCAAGTCTAGTTTCACTGGCTAAAACTACTCCATTTGTCATCAGAACATGCTAACAGACATAAGTTCTATTAAGGGAAAATCCCAAAACTCAAGGATCTCCCTTATTCAATGTACCAATACTGGAAACACAAACTACTAAGTAACCCCTGGCATTATAAATGAGATCACACAAAAACTGCTTTGAAAGAACTTGAAAATTCACCTCCACTAAATTACTTATACCTACAGTCGAGAGTATATCATGCCACCATATTCTTACGAATTCAGATCCCTGAGATGTCACTACTGGATTCGAACCCAACAAAATGTGCCTGGTTCTCAATAAGAATGTTCAGAAAGAAACTCTTTGAAAGAGCTTGAACATCCACCTCAAATAAATAACTTATAGCTCGGGCCAAGAGTATGTCATACCACCTCATCCTTATTATTTTACATGAATCGTTACTAAGATACCACTACTGGAAACCAACCCATTAAGAAACCCTTGGCTTTAATAACAATGTTCAGAAGGAAACACTTTGAAAGAGCTTGAACTCCATCTCAATTAAATAACTTACACCTAGGGCAAAGAATCCTTCATGCCACCTTTTCCTCATGATTTTGGATCAATCACTACCAATTCCCCTGCCTGAACCAGCAAGGCTCCACAAAGGCCACAAATTAAGTTTAAAACCTACAAGTGATTGGGGTCTCCGAATATGCTCCAAGCCTATCTCTTATACTTTTACCTACTATGACAAACTGTAATTTGTTGTGCATACCTTTTTAGCTCACCCAAACTCTTTTCTAGCCATCATTTGTCTTCATCATTATCTTCAACTATGACCAATTAATCTCTCCATGTTCAATCTTCACTCTTTCCAGACCTCACTGTAGAGCAGAATGTGGAATCACTCTTGGCAGAGGAAGACCTAAGGCCAGTATCAGATTACTTGCCAAACTACTATAACTGCCACTAAAATAGGGGAGAAATTTTTGCCAAAAGTTTACTCCATTACAACTGAAGAACATATGATTCACCATCTCTACTCATCTTAGACTTGGTACATATGTTAGCTCGACCATACCTTCTCTTTAAATCAGTGTAGGTTAGCATGACTGTACACAAACATGAAACATCCACTAAAGAAGGATCATGTTGATCTCAAACAAGACAAAGGCATGCTGGCAAAGGATGCGATTGCATCAAAAACATTTAACTAAAAATAACTTGACTCTGCCAAACCAAAGCCTCCTCCATACCCCACATGAAGGATGACAAGCACCTTCTCAGTAGCCAACAACTCTACAAAGACAATTAACTGACGAGGCTAGCAAACCAACTATTAGTGTCACTTGATTACCTAGAAGGTCCCAAATATGTAATCTCTTATACTTAACAAAGAAGTACCCATTACAAACTTGGGTGGTGAGAATATAAGGCGGATAGCAAATTTCTGAGTGTTTCAAAAGACAGCTTCTCTATTTAGTTACTTGATCACTCTCCATACCTCCACCTTCATTACTCAAAAGAAATTCATTATACTTCAAGTGAGTGTCAAACACCAAATTCCTGAACATTCATTCATGCACATCTATTGATTGATCTTACAAAAATCAAAGACTATAATTGAGACTAGCTTTTAGTCTTCATACGTTCTCTTAAAGAGTGTGTGCGTGTTTCAAGTGTTTCCAACATTCATCTTCAACTAATTTGGTGTGTGAAACCCCCTCCATGGACTGCACCCAGTCAGCTTGAAAGGCGTATAGTGATCATACCTTTGTTAAAGACTGATTATTTCAAGCATCCCCAACGTTCATCATCAACTAATTTAGTGTGTCAAACACCATCCATGGACTGCATCGCCCAGTGAGATCAAAAGACATATAGTGACTTTAGGAGAAAACTCCATCCTTGAATTTGACCTATAAGCCCTTCATGTAACCAATCACATTAGTATCATTATTTGAAGAACCTATTTGAACACTTTAACTAAGTCACATACACTCCTTTCAACCCAACTAGTTTGCTAATTTTGGTTTCATATAGCACTGACCCTGTTTCAGGTAATACCATTATTGTTGATTTTATTGTTAACCATTCTTAGTCATTATCACTATCTTTGTACTGCAAACAGATTCTAAAATATGTTCCCTGCATTTCATAATTAGTTTGCTTTGGTTCTTGATAAAGCCGATCTTATTACTTCCAGTGGTACCCAATTCATACTATTCACCTGATATTGCACTCCACTTAGAAACCACGCATCAAGATTTGCTGGTTAGTAGAAAACTGTGCTCTGAACTCTCTCTCTTTCCATCCGTGTGTGTGTTTGAGGGTAATACTCTACTAACAAAGGCAATGGCTTTCTGTGGCATGGCTTGCTTAATGGCTTTTTCACATCTTCCTCTCCTTACCTTGTACACTGTGCACCAAGTTAATAATAAACAGAACGTGGGCCCACTAATTTGATAATCATGACCATGTACGTGATAATCAACTAATAATAAGATTCGTCAATGCAGGGAGCAAATTAAGTAGCTAAAGATATTTGCCAACAGAAAATCATAGCACCCTCATTTGGTAATGACACATTTTATTTTGATAACGACAGCCCCTTTGATGGCCATCAATAGCTTTATAAGTTATCCAACCTACTTTGTGTGGCTTAATCCCAAACAAAAATCCAATATCTAATAGTTTAAGCCGTCAATAGATTTGTAAGTCATCCAACCTAATTCCTGTAGCTTAATCCCAAACCAATATCCAATATCCAATTGTTTAAGCATAACCATCTTTGCCATCTCCAACCATTTCTGCTCTTATCTTCAACTCGAGCATCATGATCATGCAGTACCCACCTGGAATCCCTTCCAAAGAAAGGATACAATCAAAAGAAAAAACAAGTATTCTCACCAGATACAACAACCAGTTCTTAGTTAACCAATTATTGTTCTAATATCTGATGCTTCAGAAACCATGAGAGGCATTAAGTATCAAATATGAGTATGATTTTGACATCTTCGTCTACAACTATTCGATCCATCTTTAAATACCAAAGTTGAGATTAGAGCATAGAGACTGCTGAAGGAACTGCCTAATGGTGCAAGAGAAACCAGAGGTTGGCAGTTGAAGCTCTGAAAATTCAGTGAGAGAGAGAGAGTTCCACTCTTGGTCCTTGGCATGCATACCATTCTGTTTCTTTTTGGGTAATAGGCGCAGCTATAGCACATTTGGGAATGTTTGCTTTTGGAAACTGAAATATATTTTAAAAATTATTTTTCATTTATAATATACCCCTTCCCCAGACTCCACATACACGGAAGTTTTGTGCACCATGTTGCCCTTTTTTATAATATACATTATTAGAGGACTGACTGGTTTGAGAAACTTAATATTGACCTAGTTTTCCACTAACAGATAAATACCAGTGTGATTACTAAATTCTGGCGTGCAGATATTGGGCTCCTTCATAGTATCTCAGTTATATTCGTTGGGCCCCAACCACATCATCAATGTAAATGAATAGCATTTGGTATAACAGTATACTGCAAATGAGATCCTGTCTACTCTGCTGGTCTTTAAATTTTTGGAACAAGTTTATTCTGTTAACCTTCCAGTAATGCTTCCATGCCTGCACAATTCTTTATATGTTCTAACAAGAAAGCGGCTTCTCATATACATTGTCAGCACTCAAAGAAAAGGTAACTGCAGCAACCATACCACTGCCTTTGCCATATTTATTATTGGCCCTAGTGAGTAGATGAGGCAGATAATGATATAAATAAAGGAGGCCAAGTTTAAAATGATAAGGCCAATTGAGTCAACCGTGTTGGATTTAAAAATGAAAGTTCTGTTTTCTTATAAAGAACTCAAATGTCATTTTGTTATCTAGACATTCTAACAAGTAACTTCTAGAGCAAATGAATAATAAGAACACATTTCATCAGAGCTACCTAAAGTGGAGTTTATAGATTTTTTTTTTTTTTCCTTTGTTTTCTACAGAATGATTAAAGCTTAGAAGTTTTACAGAAGCCTTGTGGTGTTCCCTTATCAAATAAAAAGAGTTTAATTCTTTTTTTTCCCCTTTCTTTAAGAATCGGACATGGATATCATACTAAGAGAGTCTGCAGTAGAATTTATTATGTCACAATGCAATTTTTGTTCAATTTCACATAAATCTTGATCCGAATATTTTAGTGTAAACGACCTTGACAATCTTAGTACGACATGTCCATGCATTCTCCACAAATCTATGCACCAATGTCCTAAAACACAAGCCCATCTGATCCCCCACATTAGGTGGTTTACCAAAATTGACTAGGACAATCAAATAAAGAAATCAAGTTACGAGATATGTAGCCAATGATACCAGATGAAACTGATAAATAAACACTGGTCTGGGAGTGATTTATTTAGAATA
Source organism: Warburgia ugandensis (assembly GCA_035236585.1). Taxonomy (NCBI): domain Eukaryota; kingdom Viridiplantae; phylum Streptophyta; class Magnoliopsida; order Canellales; family Canellaceae; genus Warburgia; species Warburgia ugandensis. Next base: position 53,887,295 of record CP141139.1, on the reverse strand, counting down.
TAAAAAGGGCAGCCCGGTTAATGCAGCTCTGGCCTATGCGCATTTTTGCAAGAGGCTGTTTCCATGGATTTATTTAGATTATATTGAAGCATATGAAAATATTCAGGAAAAATGGCTAGATAATGCCCCAGAAAAGAGAACACCCAAGAAAAGGTCAAAATTTTAAGTTGTTTCTTGATTGTGGCTGCATTTTAATTTTATTGGCATGACCTGGCTTTAGCATAGAATGATATATTGAACGACATTTTAGTTTAATTATCTTTAAGCAAGCAAAGCACTGATTAGGATACATCCTAAAGAAGCTACACACCTGAACTGTCAAACACATAGAGGGGCAAGATCTTTGTTAAGAAATGATATTTACTAGTGATCCAATGGTTCTAGAATGCGGTTCAAAAGCTTAGTATTTCTGTGACAGAAACTAACTGCTCATCCACTTCTTTGCATCACTAGAAGGCATTCAACCTGAGGCAGAGGGAACTAGAGTTATGCAAGTGAATTCCACATCATGCATGCATGCCTCCAAACACTTAATGGATATACCTACTAGCATATGCTAACATTGTCAATTGTTACTATGTTATCATTTTAAGGTAGCTTTTGAAAGGTACCACGACATGTTAGATCATGATGTCTTTAGAAAAACCGACTTCAGAAACAAAAAGGCTGAGATTACATTATAGTCCTAAGATATATTTACTGATGATTCAAATCGTCATAATCATGCCATTTGCTCAAACATCCTAGTGAGAGTCAAAACAGAGGTGAAGGTTTCCTAGGCAGGCACTGAGGGAACAGCCTGGACTAGTAAACATCATCATCTTCCTCAATGCAAGATACACAAGCACAGGAAGTAGAATGAAACAAAGTGCCATGCATGTAATCTTTGATTGTAGTGAAAATGGACCTCTCTCTCTCTCTCTCTCTCTCTCTCTCTCTCTCTCTCTCTCTCTCTCTGATGTGACTCCCGCTAACAGTAGGCTCCTTCAAGGTGAATAAATTGTAGGCCCCTCTCTATTGCATCTTTTTAGGGAATTCTAGGCCATTTATCACTAAGGTCTTGTCTCAGATGAGTCTCTCCCACAGACGTAAGTCCCACCAACTGTAGGGGTGAACAAATTATAGGCCCCTCTCTAGGGCAATTTTTTAGGAAATCTAAGCCATCCATCATTAAGGTCTTATCTCAGATGATCTACACATCAAAAATGACAATCATTGAAAATTCTAACCACTAGTTTGCAGCTGCAAGAAGCCAATAGTTCTGATTTGGTAACTCAAAGTAGCACAGATAAGATCCTCCAGTAGTTGTGCTTCATGGTCTGCAACGTATCTGAGACAAGACATAAACAATTAATAATGGCTTAGATCTCCCAAAACCTATGCTCATCAATTGTAAACTACTCGATCTCATTTTTATTTGCTATTATATAGGAAGTTGGAACAGAAAATGAAATGGTTTTTATTAAATTAGTTCCCTCAGTGAGAGAATTGATTGGGGAAATCAAGTTATCAATTGCATATTGGTTGGAAAGGAATTTTAAAGACAGACAGTGAGAAATCCTTCAAATTGGAAAGACACTACTTGACCACTAATTGGACATGCTGCAGAACTGGAAAGATTCTTGGCCTCTTCAGAATTGCAATGAGTTGACCAACTCATCAGCTGCAGTGGTACAAAACATGATTGCTTTAGATACAATTGAAAGTGCCACACATATATCAAAATTGCATTGAGAGATCTCGAAACACCTTCACTGATCTTTCCGAGACAGAAGAATATTTCAGGCTCTGATATCAAAATGCATATGTTTAACACTAGGAGCTAGAACTAAACTTGGTGAATGGAGTTCCAAAATTTAGATACCCTGCAAGTTGCACTCCTGTAAACATCATTAACTACTAAAATGCAATCAAAACTACATATGTATGGGTACATTTTCTTTTCCGAAGTTAGACATAGACACACACACACCCATGCATAGACTCAAACCCTGGTCATCCAGGTGAGAGATTCCTCTCCACTGCACTAGAAGGCAATGGGGAATTTACACACACACACATATAGTATGACGTTATATACCACAGTAGAACCCCCCATAAGTTAATATCTGATAAATTAATTATCCAGCTAAGTTAATAAAAAATGTTCAATCCCAACTTGATCCAATGTGATAAAGTAATAAACTCACTAAACTAATAAGATAATTAGAATTTCCTTAAGGGCCCACCAAATACATTAAAAGAATTCTCAAGTTTGAGGACCTCTTTTTGTGAAAAGGAGCTCAAAGTTGTCTGCATTTTACAATGAGAGAGAGAAAGAGATTACAATGATTCACATAATATGCGGGGTCCGGGAAAAGCAGATGCAAAAGAGGATAGAGAGAGGGAGAGATTTTAGAACAAAATAGGGATAGACAAAGGCAGATGCAATGCACATTCTATTGGAGAGAAAATTAGAAATAAGAGATATTTGCTTATTTATTGGAAATAATTAGAAAGGAGAAATATTTATTCACTATTTGAGAGAAAATTGAAAAGGTTGGAAGAAAAATAGAGATAAAGGCAAGAGGGGATTTACACAAGAAAGATAGAATCTCTATGGTTCTTAAAGAAGAAAGAACAAACATTTAGATGAACTAGCAAAGACATACCATTCAAAAAATATTAATAGAAAAGATACAAAACCATGCTAAATTATAAGAAACGATAAGCATTCCCTGTATACTAATTTATCAGGGTTATCCGATAAAATAAAACCCTGCTAAATAATAGAAAACCTTTAGTCGCAAGCTATTAATTTAAGAGGGTTTTACTGTCAGGGGTGTACTGCTGGAGGTTTACACAGTTTTTATGGATTTTGCCCAAAATCCACAGTAGTGGTTGGTGATATTGGAAATTTTGGTCAAATTCCATGTTAGTGGTTCAAGTTTTCTTGAATTTTTATAGCTTTAATTCCATGTTAGTGGTTTCAAAGCTGAAAAAACATGAGAACCATGGGCATGGTAATTGAAATGGTTGAAATGTAACAGAAAGTGATTTCTAGTGAGGGAAAAAACCTAGTTGATTTTCTAGTGAGAGAAAGGGTCTGGAGTTATGTTGTTTGTAGTGTTAAAGCCCTAAACCATCACCTTCTCTTTCCCCCTCTCATCTGAACCCATCTCAAAATTCTTCCTCTGATTGGGGCCTTAAAACAAACAGCTAGAGTATTACTGGTCGAACAATAAATCCTCTGCATATCAATAGCTAATAATGGTCAAACAATTGAGAATATTTTATACGTCACTGAAGAATTACACACTTAACTAGATGATTCGTTTGGATCATTGCAATAGTAGGTGCCTCTTGAATGGATAACATTATTTATCATTTGACCAACAATACATGGATACTTTTCTCCTCAATTTTACCCATGCCAAACAACCCAATAGCCCCACAATCTTTATCCTTGTCTCTTACAAATAGGTCAATCTGAGCCTAATACAATAGTTTCTTATGCTGAGGGCACTGAATACAACTGGAAGATGTTTTCCATTTATGGCTCGAGCATTTCTGCTTCTTGGTCTCTTTTTGTTTCATTGGTCCACTAAACTACTGATTGTTGGGTCTAATGTTAATGGGCAGTGCATAACCTTGTGAATTTTCTAGTTACTATTCAGCACAAAAGGTGAACAATTTAGATCACCAAATCACAAGCACAAAGGACAACTCAAAAGGAAAAGCCCAGTTTACCATATTATTTTATTCATTTCAAGTGCGCCAACTTCAAAATTGGTAGTCTGGTTTTTTGTTATTATTTAATTCCAAAAATTTCTAAGAAATGCCATCAATGCCCAAGGAAATCACTACAGGCAAAAAGTATGACAATCCTACAAAAAGGGCCACTAGATAAATACCATGTGTATGTCAAAAAGGGAGACTATCTTGCTACTTTGAGGGTCAAAACCATTTCCACCCCTATCTTGACAGATAATACTGCCTTTACTTCAGCTGGGTCTTGAAAAAAGAAACAAACTGTTCGGTTTTGGGTAGATTTTTGTTCCTTGTCAGTTCAACAAAAGAAAGGGGCAGCCCGGTGCACGAAGCTCCCACGTATGCAGGGTCCAATGAAGGGGCGGACCACAAGGGTCAATAGTACGAAGCCTTAACTTATATTTTATAATAGGCTGTTTCCACACCTTGAACCTATGACCTCAAGGTCACACAAAAACGACTCTACCCTTGTGCCAAGGCTCCCCTTCAACACCTAGAACTAATTCTAAAATATTTCTTAAGTTAATGAAAGTGGTCATGGTAACAAATACTACCATGAATATGTGGGTTGCTCTTTAAACTCATTCAAAGTGGCACATATCAAAGAAATGTATTCTCATCTATGATAATTAGTCAAGAACCTATGTACCTCTTAGACATGCTAACTTTTATTTTCTTTTTCTTTTCCTAAGGTTACTTAAGGTCAGATATCATTCATGCACAATCACAGACCAATCTCAAGGCAGAACAATTCAGCAGTTTCTTCTTTTTCAACAAAAAAATAGGAAGAGAGAGAGAGAGAGCTTTGGCTGCTACAATGCTAGAGAGGGAGATTAGGCAATTGAGGGTCGACTTCATTTAAGAAATAATGAAAACTATGAACAATATGAGAATGCTAAAAACATTGCTAAGAGAATAGTAAGTGAGGCTAAACTTAAAGCATATGATGAGCTCTATAATAGACTAGGAACAAGAGAAGGTGAGAAAGATGTGTTTAAACTTGCAAAAGTAAGAGAACAGAAGGGTAAGGACTTAGAGCATGTTAGGTGCATTAGAAGCAATGATCAAAGGGTATTAGTCAAAGATGATGAGATCAAACAAAGGTGGGAAATATACTTTCAAAAATTGTTAAATGACAATGGCCCTGAGAATATAGGGATTGAAAATACTATAAATCTAAATAACATTGGATATTATAGATATGAACGTAGGAGTAGAATACTTGAAGTAAAAGAGGCCTTGAGAAAGATGAAATCAAGAAAGGCCATGGGGCCTGATGGTATACCAATAGAGGTTTGAAAGCATATGGGAGATATTGGGGTAGTTTGGTTGACCAAGTTGTTTAACAAGATTATAAAATTAAAGAAAATGCCTGATGAGTGGAGGAAAAGCTCTATTGTACCAATCTATAAGAATAAAGGGGACATTCAGAGCTGCACTAATTATCGAGGGATCAAACTTATGAGCCACACCATGAAACTTTTTGAAAGAGTGATTGAGAAGAGGCTACAGCATGAAACAAGTGTATCGGAGAATCAGTTTGGTTTCATGCCTGGGAGGTCTACCATGGAAGCTATTTTCTTACTAAGACAATTAGTAGAGAAATATAGGGAGAGGAGAAAAGACCTCCACATGGTCTTTATCGACTTAGAGAAAGCTTATGATAGAGTCCCTAGAGAGTTAATATGGAGGGTGTGGGGTGGTAAAGAGGTTTCTTAGGGGTATATAGACATAATTAAAGATATGTATGAGGGAGCAGTAACAAATGTTAAGACCACTAGTGGCGTGACTGGTAATTTTCCTGTCACTGTCGGATTGCACCAAGGATCGGCATTGAGTCCATACCTTTTCACATTAGTTATGGAAGAGTTAACAAAACATCTGCATGAGGAGATTCCCTGGTGCATGCTATTTGCAGACAATATAGTACTACTTGATGAGACAAGGGAGGGTGTAAACATAAAGCTAGAGTTATGGAGAGAAGCATTAGAATCTGAAGGATTTAAAATTAGTCGAACTAAGACAGAATATATGGAATGTAATTTTAGCAAGGAGAGTAGGAGAGAACACCAGTCCAGATTGATGACCAAGAGGTCCCCATGAGAGACCACTTTTGATACTTAGGATCATTGATCCATGAGAGTGGAGAGATTGGGAGGGGGGTTACCCAGAATCCAAGCGGGTTGGAACAAATGGAGATATGCATTGGGTATTTTATGTGATCGGCGAGTGCCACTCAAACTAAAAGAAAAATTCTATAGGATGGCTATAAGGCCGGCCATGCTCTATGGATCAGAGTGTTGGGCAGTTAAGGAACATCATACTCGTAGGATGAGTGTAGCAAAAATGAGGATGTTGAGATGGATAAGTAGTAAGACAAGAAAGGATAAAATTAGAAATGAAAATATTAGAGAAAATTTAGAGATAGCACCAATAGGTAACAAGATGAGGGAGATTAGACTTAGATGGATTGGACATGTTCAAAGGAGACCAACAACGGCACCAGTTCGAAGGAGTGAGGCAATACAAGTTGAAGGTTCTAAAAGGGCAAGGGGAATGCCCAAAAGAACGTAGATAGAAGTGGTGAGGAAAGATTTAAAAACGTTGGGACTAAATGAAGCCATGGTATTTAATAGAGTGGAATGGAGGAATAAGATTCATGTGGCCGACCCCTAATTGGGATAAAGTCTTGATGATGATGATGATGATGATGATGATGATGATGAGGGTTGACTTCATTTGGGGCTTTTTTTGGTAAAATCAAGTCTATTGTTTTCCCTCCCATAATTGGGTTAACAGGTATATTTTACCCTCAATAACTTATTAGGAATAAATTGATATTGAGGACATTTCTAGTCTTATGGGAATTGAGTTAAAAAGAAGAAATTATCTTTAACTAAACTAAAAAAAGGGCAGTCCTGGTGCACCAAGCTCCTGTATATGCGGGGTCTGGGGAAAGGGCAAACCACAGGGGTCAATAGTACGTAGCATTACCTTGCATTTTGCAAGAGGTTGTTTTCATGCCTTGAACCCGTGACCTCAAAGTTCACATGATGACAACTCTACCATTCCACCAAGGCTCCTCTTCAACTTATCTTTAATTAAACTAAAGTTAAATATATTATAAAAGGGTATTATAGTCAAATGACTGGGTTCTCAATTTCGTTCCCTACTCTGGAATGGAATTGGAAAAATGACCAAACTTAATCGGTTCTATTGGCAAAGAATTGGAACCTAACTACAATTCTAATTGAAGGACCAAAAACTAATTTTTTGGTCCAAGTGTCTTCAGTTCTTTGGTTCTTGTCGACACCCCTAACAATTACATTGCCAAATTTCCCAAGGAAGATTTTTTCTGTAAAATAATCTTTGTGGTTTTATAAAATTTCTTTGCACATGTGGTGATGTGATATTATGTTTCCGTATCAGATGCTAAAATACTCCCTCTAATTGATTCCCTAAACCAACAGCCTTTGTCGAGTCTTTAGGCAATTTCTGAACACCTAGTTGGTTGATTATAAGAATAGTGGAACTATATCTTTTTTCAGAGGCATTCAAATTGACTATCTTGATTAACTAAAATACTTCATATAAGACAAATGAGCAAGATTGCCTGATATATGAACAAATTTCTTTCAATCAATTACTTCTAGAGCAGCTAAATGCTCAAATCAGCAAGAGAAGAAGGGGCAAGAAGAAGTAGATAGATTAAAATGCCGATCTAGATACACATAGTTTCTACAAAAATAACACCCCTAAGGTACTTCCAAGAATAATTGGATTGGATATCCAATCATGAAAGGAAAGTGCAGTCATAACAAGAAGGTGAAAAACCTACTCCAGTTTTCCTTTTAATATATAAAACGTCCAATGCCTAATTATGAGGGATCAAATAAGGGCAACCTATTAAATGACAAAATTTGCAGATATTACACGAAAACAAAGTCATCAAGAATTTTTCAAATCTGGACATCAAATTTTAATAAATGTTAGATGATCCATAGCAAATAAAGGATGTAATGACTTGCTCTAGTCAAGAATAACGCAAGGAGGATAGCACAGAGATCTCAGTTTGTAGGAACTTTTAACCAAATTTTCATCCACAAAATGAATAACAAATTATGCAAGTTAATGGAGCTTGATAAGGGATAAGAGCACTGCACACCAAGCACCAAGACCTCACATCATGTCATAAAAAAGGCAGCCCCGGTGCACGAAGCTCCCGCCTATGCGGGGTCCGGGGAAAGGGCTATAGTACATAACCTTACCTTGCATTTTGCAAGAGGCTGTTTTCACGCCTTGAAACAGTGACCTCAAGGTCACACAATGACAACTTTTACCGTTGCGCCAAGGCTCCCCTTCTACCTCACATCATGTCATAACATGTTAAAAGTGCAAATTGGTTTCAGTTCATTGTCCTGGATTTGATATGAACATTTATTTTCTAAGCACTGTTCCACAAACATTAATTCTTCTAGTACCAACAGCAGCCACAAACAAAAGAAACCCACCTGTCCCAGTTCATAATATTATCAGGACAGAATCAAATAGCAGAAAGAACGAAACAGTCTCCATGATAGCTTTCCCAACTATAAAGGCCTTGAAGTTTCAACACGCAAAACTATCTACAAAACATAAATAAGCTACTGGATGTTACTTGCTGTTCTAAAAGGAAAAATACTATCACTAGTAGCATTAGAATTCTCATCAACTTATTACAAGCATTACTCTTGTTAACTTGAATGCCACCCAGGAGGCAGTAGAAATGATGATGCAACTCTTTTAAGATAATCAGTGATTACCAGTCCTTGCAGCCTTCACACTGAACCATAAGATCATCTGGGTTGTATGGCATTTCACATTTGCAATACCTTCAAAAAACACCAAAAACTATCAAACAACAAGCCACGATACAGAAAGGTAAAATAATAGCAATTACAAATAATTATGTAAAACTTGACACCATGCACTGATTCTTACACTGCAACACGGTCCGGGGTAAAGCCTCCGGTAGCAGCTTTATATTCAAATCGACAGAAGTAATCTTCAGCTCCAACATTCTCAAGCTTAGTATAGTTTTTGAAGGAATGAACAATGCACTTTCCCTCAATGGTATGCGCACTCTGTACATCATAATGATCGGAGAGAAAAAGCTCCTTAGCACCGTGAAACTGCCTCCTTCCTCCAATGGACTCCTCTGGCCTGTAATACCACCTTACACGAACTTTCACATTATTCCTGTTATCAGCCTCAATCTTTTCAACACGAGCCACATACGGTGGTTTGTCACAATCAGAAGGCCTCATCAAAACGCAATCTCCAGCTGCAATATCACCATGCAACCAAAACCCAGAAAAACCCACATATGAAATTCCACAAAAGAGGTAATATTGAAAAAAAAAAAAAAAAGGACTCCGTAGGAAGCTTTTCAGATGGGATTTTCCCATACCTTTGACAACCTTGTTGGTGCCCTTAATGGTGTATGAATCCAAGTCCTTCCTACCCGGCCTTGTCTTCGCCATTACCCCTCTATTTCTCTATCTGGTCCGCTTTTTTCTTCTTGATTCTTCTCTGTCCAATTTATCTATCAAAAATAACCTCTCTCTGTAGGAGAGGAAGAAGATGAAGCGGGTTGTTTCAGAAGGTGGTGACTTTCAAAATTCCTCTTGGAGGGTGAAATCCAAGACCCAAATGCATTTTTTACCTGGATTTGTTCGATTAGGACAGGAACTTTTCCGGGCAATGAAATGGTGGTGATTATGGGTCTGAAAACCCTAGAGTCTGGTGAGAAATGGGGAAGAGAACGGAAACCCTAGCCCGCTTCTCTCTTACAGGCAAATTCACGCGAGTGTGAGAAGGCTCTCTCAGCTCCGGAGTGGCTTATGTTGCATGTCATCCATCCATCCATCTATCGTCTGTGTACCTCATGCCTGATCTCTGCTTCTACAATTAAACATATGTTATGTGTGATACTACATAAGATGGGTATCTGGGTGGAGTGCATGCATGCGTCGAACTAAGACAGTAGACTGGAGGACGTTGAGAATTCAAATGTTAGGAACCTTCGCGCAGGGATTATAAATTCAAATGAGAACTGGCCTTGCGTCTAGAGACTTTTAGCCTTGAAGTTTATGAATTTTTGTTTCATTATGGCAGATTGTCACATTAGTCTCATGCTAATCAAAACCAATTACTTAGAAGCTAGTAAACCTTGAGATGAGCTACCTAAAGAAACATACGAACCTATGGAGCAACAACAGCATGAATATCAAGGAGATCTCGAGGAAGAGGAAGAAGATGGAGTTCAAGAAGGCATGAAGATCAACAAAAGAGTTGCATAGTGCCGGGGTTTTAAACGTGGGGAGGAACTTGAATTGAGAGATCAAAGAAAGGAACGGATGATGTTACATATTTGATAAGATTTATTGGAGATAATAGAATATAGAGGACGAATCTAGTGACATTTGCCCATTTATTCTCCAATAAGCCGTAACCCTTATTTCTTCTCCTTGGAATAATTTTCTCTCTTGTAGATCAAAATCATTTCTTCTCCATGACATCATCTTGTCTTATAAGTGTTGCAGTCAATTACTCTGAATGTACTACATTTTGATTACTTTGCCAACAAGGAATTTAAGGACATTTTGTCACCAAAGAAAACTCTATTCTTCTTTTTCTTCCCTTTTTTTTTCTTTAAATTTCACAGAAATGGCATCTTTGAAAACTCAAAATTTGACTCCAAAACATCAAATTTTTGGAATGTACAAGTCAAGACGATTCCAACAATCTTGAATTTGCAAGAAAAAGAATTAGGGCTGAAAAATCTCAAAATTTTATAAAATTGAAAGAGGGTTGAAATTGATAATGACACCCCTCCCCCATCAAACTCCCACTTAACAAGTGTGGGAGAAGAGCTTGACACACACGTGGAGGTCAATGCCGCTAACACCTTTTATTTTTAAATTTTATTTTATATAATTTTTAAGTTATTTTTTTTACAGAAATGAGAATTTGAATTTTCATGTTTTGAGTTTTAAGAAATTGACTTTTTAAAAGACACTTAGTTGACGAAACTTTTATATTTGGAATGTATATAAATAAGATTTCCAACAACAATAAGAATGCTAAAATCAAAGTTTGGATAAAAAAGTTTAAATTTTCCTAATAAAAGGATATTTTTGTAAATTCACTCAACAAGCCCCACACATAAAGTCTACAGTGGAGGTGATCAAACTTTATTATGGTCAATTATGATAATATCTCTGACCACCATTATGACAATCTTAAAGTCAATAAAATAAGCAAAATAAAAGAAATAAAAATATTAAAATAAAATTATAATATAAGGGTCAGTTTTTATAATAGCACCCACTATAAATGATAATAGTTGAAGCGTCCACAGTTACGAGAGAGAGAGAGAGAGAGAGAGAGAGAGAGAGAGAGAGAGAGAGAGAGAGAGAGAGAGAGAGAGAGTGGAAAGGAAAGCCTGGACAACCAAGAAACCCATATCAAAGCCCATTAATGCCAGCAAATGAAGAGATTGCAAGGAGGAGCATGTTGATGAAATAGAAGCTCATCGAAGAAAATGGCAGCTTGAATCAGTGATATGAGCCAATCATTTACTCCACCTTGACAAAACGACCAAAAGCCCTTTAGTTGCTCAAAGATTGGTGGAGAATTTACACTAAATATTTGAAGAAAACAATGATACTAGCTGCTGAGTAGAAATTTGACGAGTGTGAGAAAACATTTAGGAGACCAGTGCGTACAATGTAAATTATAGTGGGAATCGATGATCCAAACCATTCATCATGTTCTTCATATCAAAACAACTAGTCCCAAAAAATCACAAAAATCAAATTGAACATATAATAATAGATGGTCCACCAACAACATTCCCTTTTCTTTTCCCATTTTTTGGCCTCAAACAACAACAAAATCTCACCAAGCTTCATGAGAGTGAAAGCAAACCTCTGATCTATGGCACCCACAAATTTGTTTTGCAAAGTTTTGAGTTTTTCATACTATTTACAATTGTAGTTGGTGACCATTTTTAGTTGTCTTCTCCAGTGATAATGACCAAACGCCGACCACTATAAACCATAAAATTTTAATCTGCATTGCCTAATATATGTACCCATATTGACAAAATTCCAATTGAAGATTAATCGACCACTAAAATTTTGATCTAAGCATGGTGCCCTATATCTACAAATTCAACTATTAAAAATGAGATATGATTGTAAATCTAGAAACTGACATTGGATACTTTTAATGATTTGAGATGATCTGTAACTAGAATGATAATCAAAGGTACTTTGATTTTTTAAGAGCAGATTTGACCTTTCAAAACCTGATTGGTAACAATCTGTGATAAAAAAAAAAACTCAATCTAACCATTAATTAATAATATTTGACCACTTTATCTCATTGAATTACATGATATGTAATTGCATTGATAGATCGAGTATACCTTGACCTGATCTATAGTGACAAATGTTGATTCATGAAATTAAACAACTCAATTTTCAAATCTGTATTTCCTGTAGTCTAGATGATGGATTGGGAGTCCCCCGACCATCCATATTTTTTATTTTTAGTAATCGATCTTGATCCATGGATGAACTTGGAAGATCCCAACCATGATTAGATAATAAATATTTAATAATATGTTGTATTATGTTTTAGATTACGAGTTAAGTATCTATTAATATATCAAGATTGATGTTCTATGATTCAACAATTATATACTGCATGATACGAGGTAGATGGATTTAAGATTGCTATGTTGGGAGTTTAGGATTACTATATAATTTTTTATAATTGGTTGTAGATAGATGATGAAATACATGAGAATTTTCTTCAATTATGAAATGCTATCAAAACTAAGGTTTCGCTCACAAGTCTATGTGTTTATAAAATTAGTGTTTGTTTATGATTTGTTTGATACAATTCTAATGTACTGCATTCATTTGAGTATGCTTTGAGATATACAATTGATATTTAACAAGTAAATATGATACTTTTTGAATGATTACAAAATCATTTTATTTTGGTTTAGAAAGTGTATCATTTTGATAGCACTTGTGTACTTGTGTTTCTCTAGGATTTGATTCTTTTCTAATAAATGTGTAACAATGTTACTTCTAATTTGAATTTGATTTCCAAGAGAATTATGCACGCTTATATGTGATTTAGCATGGAAATGCTTTTGGCATCATTGATTGATTTATTAGGATTCTATGATTTGGCCCGAAGGGGTATGCATATGTTTTGAACTAGCAAGAACAATAAATCCAAGCTACTCGTTTGTATGCATTATGTTTTGATTTTGGCACTTTAATGCAATGGGATTTTGAGTAATTAGGAGACTTTAATGAGTTGATCCTAGTTTGGGGGATTATATGAGACCCCACCAATTGTTGTGCTAGGAAGATAGTTGGGCTCTAGCTTCTAAACAAGTACCAACCTATGATAGGCATGTTTGATGAGGATAAGTTATACTCATGTATTTGGTTTGATCCAAGTGCCCCATGTATACATTGTAGTCAGTGTAGTAGCCATTGACAAGCGCAAATTAGGACTTTGGTTTTGCTGCATGGATAGTTGACCTTCTATTTTGTTTGGATATGGGCTTACATGACAATCATTCTTGAGAGTTAGATTAGAGCCCGTGGTAGGATGGTGTGCCACTTAGCCATGAACTACATTTTAATAGACTAGATTGACGAGTTGAATAATTTATTCACAAATACAGTTAAAATTCAACTCATTTATAGAAAAATATGATAACAAATATGTTTTACCAACATATTTGATATGATATTTGATACATCTTCTAATTTGATTAGTATTATTTGCACTCATTTTGATCACAAAGATTTTGTCATTAACAAACTTGATGTAAATATGATTTGATATGATATTTAATTTGATTTATGATCAAAGACACATTTTGTTAGAAATGTGTGTAGAATTTTATTATAATCATATATGATTTGTATCATGTTCACACTAAATATATGATTTGCTTATTGATTTATTTTGACTGATGATTTGATTCCTTTTTAAAGAATATATGGTTTGTGAATATATAATTTTAAAATGAGTACCATGTTTGAAAATATCATGACCTTATTCATATATGAATATTTGTTAAAAGCATTTATTTTGTAAAATATGAACTACAATCCAAAATAGCATCTTATTCCACAACACAAGCAAGTAAGCTTACTGAGATATTGTAATTTATTTACAATGTCTTAGATTTGAAGAGTTAGAATTAAAGGAAAACATATTAAGTTGAGGACGAGACCCAAAATATGGAGTTCATAACTATAGAAAATCAAGACCTCCTATATTTGAAAGGTGAGCTTTATAACTTAAGATATGTTAAATGAAACACTTAAGAATGAAAGTGTATATGATAATTGAAATAGTGGACTCATTTCTAATTAATGGAGTATGATGTGATGTGCTTGTGATTGTGATTGGAAGTTCTGAGAAATGATAAAGTTAAGTTTGTGTTATTTGTTTTGAGAAATGATAAAGTTAAGTTTGTGTTATTTGTTTTCTAGAAACTCTAAAAATTTATTTATAAAGTTTATCAGGTAATTCACATCGCATGCATCAAATGTGTAAATGTCCAAAAAAAGAAGAAACTTTGTCAAATTTTTTTAGAAATGAGAAATCATTTCACATCAAATCCTAATGTTTGTGAAACAAATGATACTTAATGTTTTAAATATCCTTTTCAAAGAAAATACTTTTAACTATTTTATTTTTAAAGAAAATAATTTTTGAACAAGGGACACCCTAATTTTTTAAAAAGTATTATAAAAACCTAGGGCATAGTAGTCGGTATTAGAGCCCAAATTTAGTCTACACACAACTACTTACAATAAGGAAAGTTATTGGGAGTCCACATAACAAGAAGAGTTATTCTTATGATAGTAAAAAAGAAAAGAGTATTCTCATGGATTAGTAGGGTTCTTATAGTATAAGATACAAGAATTGATATCTTTTAGTGAAAACATTGTTAAGTGATAGAAGATCCATTTACATAAGTGATCTCTTAAGAGTTCAAGGTTTAACTTAGATGATGCATATAGAACTTTGGAGAGCATGACACCTACTGTATGACAATGGTCTGAGAATCATGATATAGTCACAGTAAAGGTCATAAAAATTTGAAAATTTTAGCATTACTCTAAAAATATAGTGGATACTTAATACTAATAATTTTGAGATATTATGAAAGACAGAAGCCAAAGTTTATCATCAGAAGATCTTAATTATGATGTAGAGGAAGTGTTTGATATATGATATTAATCTGATTTAGATCATAAATTAAGATATGTTTGTGGACAATTCAAACAAAAGAACTACAATATGAGATTAATTTGATTGGTGTTTGTAATTGATAGCTCTGATATATGATAAGCTTCATTAGTCTAATAATCTTGAGAATGTAATACCAACTTGGGTGAAGTACATGCAACGACCTTGAGCATAATTGCCTTTTTGCAATGATAGTTGAGAAAAATGAAAACGAGCAGAGAATGACCATCATGAAAAGAAGACATAAATGAGAGTGATTGTTCAAATATAAATCTCATAAATTATTGGCTTAAGGTTTTCCTGAGAAGACAATCTTGAGATTTATCAACCTTTTATAAAGAACTTGGTTGAACTTGAAAAATTAAGAACTCAGTTCAGTTTTGAAGAAAATATATGAGTTTGAAAGAATGAATGTGAGATTGTATAATTTTGAATGAAGACTTAGTTGGATGATTTAGCCATTCATACTAAGATAATTAGAGTGAATTTTAAAATTTCTGTTATTGGACAATTTATTATTAGAGATGACTCATTTATGAATTTTTAACTATGTATATTGACACAAAAGATGAGATCCAAAGTGAACAACCTATTACAAAATTGTTGAGAAAGATAATATACCCATATGATGAAATCTAATCTCAAAAAATCAGTGGAGATTGACTATGGTTTAAGCAAAAAGGGTGATGAACAATCTGCTTTACAATAACTAAAGAAATAAGCTAATCCAGTGGGTTCATGTTGTTTAACATATTGATTATTCATGAAGCAAAGTTACAAGAACTTGGGTACTTTGTTTGAAGTTACTTCTAACAGTTTTGACAATTCTATGAAACTTAATAACGATGATAAATTATTTAGGATTGTTTTCATTATTAGAAGTTTCAAATGGAATCTTAGAAAGAAGTGAAGAGACAAAAGTATAAGAAAATGAGAAGTCATGAATCTACCATTGTAGTGAGAACAGTCAAAGATTGTAATCTATTTGTCAGAGATGGAAAGCTTAGAGTGAATTTTTGTCGATTAAATTAAACTGTGGAAAATTGGGATTCATAAGACCCAGTGTTTCACCATGAGATAGTAAGTACATAGATACACCTTCCAAATGTGTTAGTTGCGATTGAGAAAAGACGAATAGATGTCAAATAAATTCTCATTAAACAGTACAAGCTTTGATGCCATCTTAAGGATGGATTAGTTGATTTACATTATACAACTAATGATCACCATAAGTTTACTTTTAATATGCTAGAAGAAGTAATGATCTCTTTTTAAAAGAAACAAGTTTTCATGGAGCATGTGTCATTTTATTATGAAAGTGGCTAGACACATTGTAAAGAAAAGTTAAACCTTTTCAGCTAAAGATATGATAAGATGTTAGAGAATAACCCAACATATAAGAAATATTAGTAGTCTAGAAATTTTTATATTCAATTCCTAAAGATCTGCCTAGACTAATGCATTAAAAGTGACATGGATGTTACTATTAAGTCTAAACTTGACATAGTTATCTCCAAAGTATTTTACTAAGATATCCTAACTGAACTGTTAGATAATTAGTTATAGCAACTATTAGATTAAACTAAACTGTTAGATAATTAGTTATAGCAACTATTAGATTAAGTACTTATTAGATATTTTGTCTTGCTATGAATAGTGAGTTAGAGGACCATAAAGAACATGCTAAAGCACAGGAATTTTGCAATGGTCTATATAGATTTAGAAAACTTTTTGGACCACCTTATTCTATAAAGGTATTGCTATTGTGGATCCAGTAAACGTAGAAGTAGTGAAAGTTGACCACTATATCATTACTTATCTTACCCTCAAAGTGAAGGTTTTGGTGAGTTTCAGAGAATCCACTAGATAAAGATTAGGAATGTGTAGTAATATAGGATAACAGAGGAATTACATATGCTACATCATTATAAAAAATTTTGAAGTTAAAAATCTTACTCAAAATAGTAAATTGACACTTATGGTGTTTATTTTAAAGAATTGGAAGTATTATCGATATGAGTAAAAGTTGCAAGACAATGTTGATGCGTTAACAAATTATGGATGAGCATTAGTGTGTGCAGTGTAAGTGAATTTTACAATAATGTAGATAGAAAAGCTATACTAATAAGTAATGCAAAGACTACAAGCTTGAAGTTAAAATCATGCATTTTGGGGATTTCATTGATACTATAATTTATAAGATTTAAAACAAAAGAGAAGTGGAGAAATAAGGAAATTATGTTGATTAAATTTAACTTGTTAAAATATTTAGTCAAAATGGCAAATTAGAACTAAAATCCATGATGAGATGAGGAGAATATCTAGATTTATTTGCAGACTAACATGAAAAGAATTTCAAAGAATGAAAATGTAAATTTGATTAGAAATCCATGATGAGATGAGGAGAATATCTAGATTTATTTGAGGGCAAACATGAAGAGAATCTTGAAGAATAAAATGCATTTAAAATTGTTGAGGTATATTATAAGGAAATTTTGAGGACAAAAATTTTCTAGAAGGAAGAATATAATACCTCCAATTTTTAAAATTTATTTTATATAACTTTTGAGTTATTTTTGACGGAAATGTGAATTTGGATTTTGGGTTTTGCATTTTACGAAATTGACTTTTTGAAAGACACCTAGTTGACTTTTAAAACTTCAATATTTGGAATGTACATAAAAAAAGCTTTTGAGCGACACTAAGAATGTTGAAATTAGAGTCCAGATAAAAATGTTCAGATTTTTCTAATGAAGGGTATTTTTGTAAATTCACTTGTAAAGTCCGCAACAAAAGTGATCACACTCTATTATAGTTGGTAATGATAATATATCTAACCACCATCATGACAATCTTTAAAGTGAATAAAATAAGCAAAATACAAGAATTAATACACTAAAACCAAACTAAAGCAAATTTATAATATAACATTAATGGAAGGGTCATTTTTTATAGTGGCATCCCTTCTAAATGATAACAATGGAAACATCGACTGTTCCTAAGAGAGAAGAAGAAAATGAAGGGAGGAGAAGGGTAGAAGGAGAGAGAGAGAGAGAGAGAGAGAGAGAGAGAGAGAGAGAGAGAGAGAGAGAGAGAGAGAGAGAGAGAGAGAGAGAGAGAGAGAGAGAGAGAGAGAGAGAGAGAGAGAGAGAGTGGAAAGGTGTTGTGTGTTTTACTTTAACTCACAAGTTTACACATCTATTGTAGTAGATGCATGCAAATGAGGTTGATCCCATGAGGAATCTCATGGTTTTGTATATTGGATGGATCTTTATTTAAACTATCTAGCCTAGCCAAAACAGTGATTTCTTAACCTAACCTAAGAATTTAATTAACAATGAAACATAACATGCATAAATGAGAACATGGAATAAGGTAATATCCTAAAACAGAATAAGCTAAAACTTACATAACCTAAGCTAATATGCAAAGCTAGAATAAATTGTGTTTATGGATGAATGGATTGTGTGCATAAATTCTAACCTAAAACAATGGGAACTAAGACAACATGAAGTAGATGACACTAATCTAGAATGGTGCATGTAGTTCCTAAGTGTAAAACTAACCTAAAATGAATGTAATAATTATAATAAACTAGATGGATCTAAGAATACCATAAATCATGAATGGAACATGAACTAAGATGGGAATGAAATAGCAATTGATCCAATGAAACATTATTCAAGGCCATGTGCATGACTCATGGGATGTACACATGGTTCTTGAATGTGATGTTGAAGCAACTAGTGTTACTCATCTATGGTGGTATGCATGAGAGATAGAAAGAAAAGGATGCATGGAAGATTGAATATAAAAAGCATAAGTCATAACCATGAGAACAATATTTTAAGTGAGTAAACATTCATGGACATTGCACATCAATCAAGTCACAAAAATTGAATATATTGAAGGTTAAGATTACAAGTATGGTGCACACCCTTCATGGACTGTGTGCACCATGCTTAAACATAAAGCACCTCTTAACTCTTTCAAATACAATCCAACAACTAGATTTCAATTATCATGCATGTAACTCAATGAAAACCAAGGAGAAAAGAGCATGAAAAGTTAAGAAAGACAACAATGACCGAGCAAAGATTTAAGGAGATTCAAGGAACAAAACTTTGATACAAGGACTACAATCTCTTGTTTGTCACTATAGAGATTAGTAATCCTTTGGAACAAAGATCTAAGGATGAAATCAAAAGAACAAACAAGCATGAAAGATTAAGGAACAAGGCAAGGAAAATAAGCATGGAATCAAAGGACTTTAACCAAAGTATTAACGCAACAAGAGACTAAGGAATGAAACCAGCCTAGATTTTTAGTGCATAAACCAAAGATCACCAGCCATAAACAAGTGTGGAAGACTTGGAAGGAATGGCTGCCCTAAAGAGAAGTGTGGTGAAGGCTTAAGGAGGGAAAGAAGGGTGGAGACACCTCCTTCTTAGGAGGTTGCATTCTCCTCTTCTTCCATATGTTGTTCACGTGAAAACCCTTAAAGGTTTTACATGTGGTTGTTTCCTTCTAAAAGAACGCTAATAGGAGTGGGGTGTATGAGTTTAGGAAGAGGTTATGTGGCATGGAAGGCATGGGCAACATAGGACAACTAAGCATGGGATCTAACAGGGGAATAAAGTGGGTGGTGCCACCTTTTTAGGAGGGGCATCCCCCCATTGTAAAATCCATGGAAAACTTTTTGGAAATATGAAGAGAGTTGAGAGAGAGAGAGAGAGAGAGAGAGAGAGAGAGAGAGAGAGAGAGAGAGAGAGAGAGAGAGAGAGAGAAGTTATGGTGGAAATAGAAGGTGAGCGATTGGTTGGCCAAGTAGCACTTAAGAAAGGTGGGAGCCTCCTCTTTTTTAGGAGAGTAAAAATCATGGGATTGATTGTGGTGTGAGGTGGAGAGAGAGAATAAAGTGGAGAAAAAGATGCATATAGGTATTACGGAGAGATTGACCACCTAAGCGGAGGGAAGGGTGGAAAGAAGATAAGGTGTGGAAGGGAGCTCCTGTTTTGTAGGAGTTAAGCATGGAGCTCCTTCCTCTAAGATTTTTCATGTTGAAATCATATAGAGTGAGAGAGATATGGAGAGAGAAGGGAGTAAAAGAGAAGAAAATGGGAAGGAAAAGGAAAGAGTGGGCTCTTTTCCTATTAGGCCACATGTGCGTGCTATGATAATTTCATTCTAATTCTTGCTAATTATCTCTTGAAAATCCTAATTTTGGAATAGATAATTGCTTATAGTTCTTCCTCTAATCATGGCACTCCATGAATATAACTCATTTGGCTTAGTGGCTTACTTTAATAGATCATTTACTTGATGGCACAATTATCTAATTACCTTGCTTAGCTTGTAATGCTTGGCTTTATGGCTCACTTAACTTGTCACCTTCTAGTATGGCTTATACACAGCTAGGTAGCTTATATGGCTCCCATGCAAAGGTGGTGAAAATTGCAGGGCTAATGCATGCTCCCATCTTAAGCTCCTTTAGGTCTTCCAATTACTTCTTTTCTTTGCCCTAGAGATAATCTTGATTCTTGGTTGCACATTGGATCAATGACATTTAGGCCTTGGCTTGCTTAGGTTTCCTAGTTAGACTAGAAAACCTTAAGAACGGCTTCAATTTCCATCTCAGTCAATCTTGGTTGTTGAATTAACATCTTGATTCCTACAAAAATTCAAAAATGTTAATTAAATCCTAGAAAAATATGATTATTTACATTCTTACCCTAGATTAGCCTTTCGACCTATAAAATATCAAACTATAGAGTTATTAGGTCAAAAATGCATGTGTTATGAATTTTGGTCAAAAACCCTAAAATAACACTATAAGTTATAACACTTGGGCAATTAAGTGGGTGATTTTTATACAAAATTTGGGCACTCATCACACCCCCAATTAGCATTTTGCTAGTCCCAAGCAAAACATGTAAAAAATTATTTTATAAAATTGATGTAAATTGCTACTTTCATAGGAACTCATGATTGCATTTAGCATATGCAACAAGCCCTTAAACTCCTAGGTTACCCCTAGTGTGTGAATATCCTTTATTTATCTGAGAAGATTTGCTCTTATCTAACTTATGTTAAATACCTAACTTTAGACTACTAATAAATATAAACAAAAAGGTTCAAAATCTTACCCTTATGCTAAAGATATCCCATTATTTCATTAAATTCAAAAGATGAGTGTGCATTGTAGCAAATATATATAATTAGCAGTTTTCAACTCAAACATAACCTAAATTATTGTCCAAATCTATGCTTTGACTTCAATCTCAAGGGTATACTTGTCACTAAAAAAGAAGTCACTTAGAAATGGGTACAAATCTCTCATTAATATGTGAGTACAATGTTGTTCATCAAATTCAGAAATTTCATATATTTCATACAAAAGAATGATAACTTAGAAACAATGGTAATGGTCTCATGAAAGGATATCAACTACTAAGAATGTTATATTTTACCAAATTCCCTAATCATTCATAACTTATATTCAATCCATACTCCTCCTAAGATCAAGTTAGGACTTCTATTAGGAAAAAACATAGGCTTAGGTAAGGGTTATCAAAAGAATGGGTATAAAGGTAAACAAAAGTTATCTAAAAAATATGTAAAGGTCTTATATCAATGTATTCACAACTTTTCCATTTTTCCTTTCAAAAGTGCATATTCTTCTTTTTCATTGGCTATCTTTTTTGTTTCTTTTTAACTTGACTTTATATATAGCCTTTTTGAACTTTTACTTTTTTAAACCTTTTTTATGTTCATTTGTTGAATTGAATTGTTCATACTTTTTTCAAAAATGTCCTTCAATCTTCTCTACATATTTCCACAACAAATGGGTAATGGATATATTATAAAGGTTCAATATAGGTAAAGGTTGTTTGGATAATTAAGAAAAGTCTTATCTTTCTTTTAAAAGGCTTAAGTGTCTAACTAGTGAAAAATAACTTAGGGAAGGCTAAAGGCTCTAAGTTAAACAAGGATGGCCTTTATCATTAGGTTTCATATGACTTAAAAATGACCATAAACTTAAGAGATATATGGTATAGTATTTTATGATTTCTCAACAATTGACTATGATCAAGAATAATGAGACCAACTAGGAATTAATGTCCATTGAAGAAAATTTTGAATTTATGTATAACCCTCGGAAAAGGAAGAATAGCTTAAAAGTCACATAGGTGATAAGTCTCCATATATCTTCTTCAAGATCTGTAAGTTATATTTTCTCTTCAACTTAAACTATATATATATATATATATCTATTTTGTGTGATGATTATTCTATTTCGAGTTTAATTTTTCATGAAAAAATTTAGAAAAAGGATAAAATAGTGAACTAATTGTATGCAACTCTATTAATAAGCTGAAGTTCAAAAGATAACTGAATATTTCGATTTGTTTTTTTAATTTCTCATCTTTATAAAGGAACTTATCATAATTTTTTTCTCAACATTTTTCAAAAAAGCAATAAAATCTTAGAAATTTCGTGCATATCTATACCCATCAACCTAATGTACACATTGTCCTCAATATTTTAAATATAGGACACCCATATGATGAATGGGTAATGCAAAACACTATGACTCTAAAAACCCTGGGTTGCCTCTCAGTGAGCACTAAGTTTTACGTCTTCAGCAAGGCATATCCTATATCTAGTCTACCATAGTCCTAGGCCTAGCTAGTTAACCTAGTTTTCTCTAACTCTAACAATGAAATGGGAAAATTTTTCATGCCACTTCAGATTATGATGGTAGTCTATATACATTTTCCACCTTATAATTTTTGGTGGTGATAACATTAGGACATATGAGACCACCAAAATTTTAAATGCAGTAGGACTACATTAGAAGTGATGATCCCCCATTTTTAGAATTTCATGGTAGTCAATATAATTCTTCCACCTCAAATTTTGAGACGATAGGAACATGAGAGCATAAAAGATGACTGTGAAATTTGTTGGACCATAGTGAAATGAATGGTCCCCATTTTCAACAATCTCCCACACATTCTTCTAAAACTAGGGTATAAGATGACTCTACACTTTCTTAAAATGCTGTTCTTGATTTAATGGAAGTAGTGATATGGTGGGGCTTAAACCCTTGGTGTCTTCTAATGTATACCCTAAAGTTGTATGATGTAGGTTCAGTACATCAATGGACCTTTTCTCTTCTTATTCTTCAGACAGGTAAGGTTTTAAATGGACCTATATTATTATTTAGAGTTTTATCAAATAAGGTCTGTCAGATGCAATGGGATACATATTCTGCACTGCATGGCTCAACTTGAATTTCAAGGTATGTAGGGGGTTCTACTTGATCTAACCATTAAGAAGTGTCCATTAATAGTGTAGTCTCTAATAAATCATTCACTTCATCAATGGATCTATCTTCATTAAATTTATAAAAATGAGCAAGACATGACTTGAGTAGATCTGGGTAGTGAAGGATCACAACGATGGTTGTGGTGGCTCAAAATGATCATAAGATATGTCCATCCTAATATCGGTAATAATGGCAAGGATAGTGAAAAACTTTGAGACTTAACATGAATAGATGTTCATTCCCACCATGAAATTCTTCCAAGGTTCTTTTCACTCTCCTCACTCATTTGCTTCATTTCTAGAGCCCAAATTTTAATTGTAGCAATACTTTGATCCATTATTGCACTAAGTCAATGCATACATTTTAGATTTTGAATCTCTTCAAATGATTGTTCCTCCTATTATAGAGGAAATGACTCATAATGCTAGTATTGTTGTGGCATTTGGGTATTGAAAAAGGGTCGAGTAGGTTGAACCCATGATGGTTATCTCTGATAATCTAGATAGTTTTGATAGGATGGATTAGGGTGAGACAATGATGGTATTTCCTGATAGTTTTCCTGAGATTATAGTTGTTCATGATGCCTAGCCCATCCACTATAGTCTTGATAGTTTGTTTTAGGACAATTGTTATTGCCAGGGTTAGGGAATGCACCAAGTGCATTCACTTGCTCCTAATAGTATTCATTATAAGTAGGGCTTGATGGCCATGAAACAGGGGGATATGAAGGTTCATAATAGGCATAATCATTATTGTACTAAGTTATGGATATGACTCAATATTTTATCTTGGAGCACTTAACCTATCTAGGATACTATTCATCCTATCCATCACACCATCAAATCTATCATGTATTTGACAGATTAGGAGTAAATCTTGCCTCTATCTCATACATATTGTCATAAGGTAATGGCTTATAAGTAAAATAGTAGCATAATGGTTTTTCATCCCTTTCTTGATAGGCCATTGTACTCAACTTTATATACAATGACACAAATCATTTTACACAATAAATTTTTATGTGAATTTTAAAGGAAAACCTTAACTATATGATGCAACCTAAATGCTAGTCGTAAGCTAAATGATGCACAATCAATCATAATTGCTTGTTAATGAGCTCATTAGATGATCTTTATTAATGTGTAGGGTGGTAGCCTTTAGACCTAAATTTAGATAACTTCTCCTTTTATCCAAGTTAGACTACTACTTACTAGTTAGATTCTTCTCTATAGTGGTTAATACAATTCTCATGTCAGGAGGCATTTAAACCTCAACCAATGTCAATAAAAAGGCATAGGAAGATCTCTTGGATTTTGATACCCACTATAACTATGATGCTAAGAAGCCATTGAAGTGGCAATAGATCTAACCCTTTAAAAAGGTTCCTATGAGCTGGATAACCCTAAGTCTCTTACTGCTTGATTTTAAATTACATTCAAGGGCTGGGATCACAAATATACAAGAAATTTGATTGATTACCTTGGTAAGCCAAGGATTTAGTGATGAAATCCAGTCCTTATCTTATGAGAGTTCCTGTAGGGTCCTTACTAACAATGTGATCCATTCCACTATAAAGCTTGTAAACATGCAATGAAATACAATAAAATCAAACTAATGCCTACCTATATGCTATATAAGAAAGGGTTAAGCACCTTAATAGACAAAACACTATAACCATGCAGTTTATACTTTGTTTATAGCCTAGCTCAGGCCAACCTTTGTTAAATAGGTGCACAACTAGACTAATAGTCCTAAATAAAATGCAACAATTCTATATGAATTATTGTACCACTAGTAATGTAAGATTACACTAGATGCTTTTATATTAGAAAAAGAAAATGTGAGTGAAGGATGCTTACAATGGGGGTTTTAATGAAGATCAAGTGTGGGTCGACATACCCCACATTGGGCCTCACTACAAGTTTCACTCAACCCTAATCTAATGTGATGAAGCTTTGGTGCACAGGATCACCATTGTTCCTTTTCCAATTTCTCTCAAACAAAATATGGTCAATTATGAGGAATTAGCAATAAAAGCAAAATTTGATGAAAAACCCTAATCTAATGCAACCTAAACCTAAACTAGAGGTAAATAATCTAAATTAAGATCCACTACAAATCCATTGTGATTCTCCAGCAACAACGCCAAATTCTTGTTGTGAGTGAGTTTTACTTTAACTCACAAGCGTGAATCTATTGTAGTAGATGCATGGAGTGAAGTCGACACCACGAAGAATCGCATGGCTTTGTGTAATGGATGGATCTTTATTAAAACTATCTAGCTTAGCTAAAGAGTGGTTTCTTTAAATACCTTAAGAATTTAATTAACAATAAAATATAATATGCATAAATGAGAACATGGAACAAGGAAATATGCTAAAAGAGAATAAGCAAAAACATAGAAACATTCCTAAAAACACACTTTCTAAAAATAACACTTTTCTTACACTACAATTAGAAACTTTTCTTGATGTTAGGAATGTCCTACAACTATTCTAGAATGTAACTACGCTTAGGCAATGGTTAAATGAACCTAAGCATAACCTAAAGTAATATGCAAAACTAGAATGAAGTGTATGCATGGATTAATGAATTGTGTGCATGAATTTTAACCTAAAATAATGGAAACTAAGATAACATGAAGTGTATGAAACTAATCTAGAATGGTGCATGTAGTTCCTAAGTGTAAAACTAAAAATGAATGGAACAACTAGAATAAAGTGCATGGATCTAAGAATACCATAAAGCTTGAATGGAACATGAACTAAGATAGGAATGAAATAGTAATTGATTCAGTGGAACATCATTCAAGGCCATGCACATGAGTCATGGGATGTGCGCATGGTTCTTGATTTGATGTTTATGCCACTATAGTGTTACTCATCTATGATAGTGTGCATGAGAGATATAAGGAAAAGGATGCATGGAAGACTGAATATTAAAAGCATAAGTCACCACCATGGGACAAGATTTAAAGCAAGTAAACATTTATGGACATTGCACATCAATCAAGTAACAAAAAGTGAATTTATTGAATGTCAAGCTTGCAAGTATGGTGCACACCCTTCATGGACTATGCACACCATGCTTAAGCATAAAAATACCTCTTAACTCTTTCAAATACAATCCTACAACTAGATTTCAATTAGCACACATGTAACTTCATGAAAACCAAGCAGAAAATAGCATGAAAATATAAGAAAGATAGCAAGGAATGAGCAAAGAGTTAAGGAGATTCAAGGAACAAAACTTTGATCCAAGGACTACAATCTCTTAGCTGTCACTAGTAGAGATTAATAATCCTTAGGAACAAAGATCTAAATCTGAAATCAAAAGGGCAAACAAGCATGAAAGATTAAGGAACAAGGTAAGGAAAATAAGCATGGAATCAAAGGACACTAACTAAAGCATTAAAGGATTAACCCAACAAAAGACTAAGGAATGAAACCAACCTATATTTTTAGTGCATAAACCAAAGATCACTAACCGTAAGCAGGCGTTGAAGACATAGAAGGAATGGCTACCTTAAAGAGAAGTGCATTGAAGGCCTAAGGAGGTAAAGAAGGGTGGAGATGCCTCCTTTTTAGGAGCGTGCCTTCTCCTCTTTTTCCATTTTTTGTTCATGTGAAAACCCTCAAGGGTTTTACATGTGGTTGTTTCCTTCTAAAAGAACCATAATAGGGGTGGGGTGTATGAGTTTGGGAAGAGGTTATGTGGCATGGAAGGATTGGGCAACATAGGACAACTAAGCATAGGATCTAAGAGGGAATAAGGTGGGAGGCGCAACCTTTTTAGGAGGGGGCGTCTCCCCTTGTAAAAATCATGGAGAGATTTTTGGAAGTAGAAGAGAGTTGGGAATGGGATGGAGAGAGATAGGAAAGAGAGAAAGAGATATTGAGGTGGAAATAGAAAGTAAGTGACTAGCTGTCTAAGTAGCACTTAAGGAAGGTGGATGGTGCCTCTTTTTTAGGAGAGTGCATCTCCCCCTAAGTAAAATCATGTGATGGATTTTGGGGTGAGGTGGAGAGAGAGAATAAAGTGGCAAAAAAGATGCGTAGGAGTGGAAAGAAGATATGGTGTGGAAGGGAGCTCTTGTTTTGTAGGAGTTAGGCATGGAATGTCTTCCTCTAAGATTTTTCACATGGAAATCATATGGAGTGAGAGAGATAAGGAGAGACAAGGATGGAAAAGAGAAGAAAATGGGAAGGAAAGAGAAAGAGTGGGCTCTATTCCTATTAGACAACATGTGCATGCTATGATATCTCATTCTAATTCTTGCTAATTATCTCTTGAAAATCTTAATTTTGGCAAAGATAATTGCTTATAATTCTTCCTCTAATCATGGCACTCCATGTGTATGACACATTTGGCTTAGTGGCTCACTTTAATGGATCATTTACTTGATGGCTGAATTAGCTAATTCCCTTGTCTTCGATGGTAATGCTTGGCTTCGTGGCTGACTTAGCTTGTCACCTTCTAGCATGGCTTGTACATGGCTAGGTGGCTGATATGGCTTCCAGGTGAAGGTGGTGAAAATTGTAGGGCTCATGCACCACCCATCTTAAGCTCCTTTAGCTCTTTTAATTGCTTCTTTTGCTTACCCTAGAGATAATCTTAATTCTTTATCACACCTTGGATTGATAACATTTAGGCATTAGCTTGCTTAGGTTTCCTAGTTAGACTAGGAAACCTCATGAATGACTTCAGTTTCCATCTCGATCAATCTCAATGGTTGGGTTACCATGTTGATTCCTATAAAAAGTCAAAAATACTAATTAAATCATAGAAAAATATGATTATTTACATACTTACTCAAGATTAACCTTTGGACTTACAAAATATCAAACTATAGAGTTATTTGGCTAAAAATGCATGTGTTATGAATTTTGGCCAAAAACCCTAAAATAACACTAAAAGTTATAACACCTGATCAACTAATTGGGTGATTTTTATACAAAATTTGACACTCATCAAAAGAAAATCCTAGAAGCCAAAGAAACCTAGTGCAAACTGCATTAACTCTAGCAAACAAAGAGATTGCAAGGAGGAGTGGTCTAATGGAATACAAGTTCACTAGAGAAAGCAACACCTTAGATTGATGATTTGAGTTGATGATCTTCTCTACCTTGACAAAATGACCAAACTCCCTTCAGTTTCTTGATGACCAATGGAAAATTTACACCAAAATTTGAAGAAACATTGACGTTGGCGACTGAGTTGAAATTTGGCATCGATGAGAAAAATCATCGGAGATTGGTGCATATAGTGCAAATTACGGCTAGGAATCAAATATTTGAACCATTGATCACATTCTTTGCAAAAGTAAACAAACCCATAGAAAATCACAGGCCATCCCATTGAGCGTATAATAATAAGCACTCCAGCTACATTCATTGTTTTTCACCTTTTTTGCCTCACATGGCAATGAGATCTCACCAAACTTCATGAGAGTGAAGCTAAACCTCGATCTATGAGACTCATGAATTTTTTTTACAAAATTTTGAGTTTTTCGTACTATTTACAATCACCACCGATGACCATTTCCAATTGTCTTCTCCAACAATGGTGATTAGATTCTGGCAACCCTAAAAACATAAAAAATTATATATTTGGAAGCCTCACTACCCTATCTACAAACATGACCTTGTATATTAATGATTGGAGATGATCTGTTACTACAATGATAATCAAAGATACTTTGAATTTCTAAGAACAGATCCAACCATTCAAAACCTAATTATTAGCTATCTATGATTAGAAAACTTGATCTAACCATTAATTAGTGAACTCTAACCACTTTACCTAACTGAATACATGATCCGCGATTGAATTGATAGATCAAGGATATCTTGACCTAATATATGGTGACAAACATTGATGTGTGAAATTTAATGACTTGATTTCTCATATCTATAAGACTTGTAATCTGGATGATGGATAGAGAGTTGCCTAGCTATCTGTATTTTCTACTTTTAGTAGTCCATCTAGATTTGTGGATGAACCTAGAATATCCATACCATGATTAAATGATAAATATTTAGTATTACTTTGTATTATGTTTCACATTATGAGTTAAGTACCTATTGATATGTAAAGATTGATTTTCTATGATTTAGCTATTGTCTATGGCATGATACATGGAGGTGGATTTAAGATTCTTGTATTGGGAGCTTAAGATTGCTATATTTTTCTATAAAACTAATTGTAGATAGATGATGAAATACATGAGAAATGTCTTCAACTACAAAATGCTATGAAAACTAAGGTTTTGCTCACAAGTCTATGTGTTTATAAAAGTAGTGGTTTTTTATTTTTTTATGATTTGATTTGATACAATTCTGATGTACTACTTAATTTGAATATGCTTTGAGATGACTAACTTATATTTAATAGGTAAATATGATACTTTTGAATGATTGTAAATCATTTTAATTTTAATTTTATGGATGATTTAGAAAGTGCATCATTTTGATAGTACTTGCATACTTATGTTTCTCTTGGATTTAATTATTTTCTAATAAATGTGTAACAATGTTATTTCTAATTTGAATTTGATTTCTAAGAGAATTGTGCACATTTATATGCCATTTAGCATGGAAATGTTGTTGGCATAATTGATTGATTTATTGAGATTCCATGATTTAGAACAATAACTTGGAGCCACTTGTTATTATGCATTTTGTTTTGATTTTTGCACTTTAGTGCAATGAAATTTTGAGTAATTGGGAGAATCTAATGATTTGATCTTGGTTGGGGGATTTATGTGAGGCCCCACTAGTTGCTATGCTAGGGATTTAGTTAGCTATTGGCTTCTGAATAGGTACCAGCCTATGATAGGCATGTTTGACGAGGGTAAGTTTCATGGGAGGGCTACTCTTGTATTTGTTTTGATCTAGCTGTCCCATGTAGATGGTGTAGTAGGTTGGTATCCACTAACGAGCATAGATTGGGACTGTTTGGACATGAGCTGGTATGTTAGTCATTCTTGAGAATTTGAGGAGAGGTTGCTGCAGGATGGTTGTGCTACTTAGTAGTGAACTATGTTTTCGTGGACTAGACTAATAAGTTGATCCGTTAATTTATAAATACAGTGAAAATTGGGTGGTTGTAGCAATTGGTCCTGGTCCATTTACAAACAAATACAACACCGAAGATGTTTTATTGACAGATTTGATATCTATACAATTTAACATGATATTTGATACATCTTCTAATTTAATTTGTGTCATTTGAGTCCATTTTGATTGCATATATTTTGTTATTGATAGATTTGATAAGATGCATGTAGAATTGTATTATAATCTTACATGATTTGTATTCAGTTTTCCCTAAACATATGATTTTCTTAATAATCTATTTTGAATAATGATTTGATTCCATTTTGTGGATATTTGACTTGTAAATTTATAATTTTGACATGAGTATTATGTTTTTAGAATATCATGATCTTGTTCAGTTATGAATATTTATTAAAAGCATTGATTTTGTAAATATGAATTGTATGTCAAAATAACACCTTATTCCACCTACACAAGCAAACAAGATGTCGTAATTTGTTTATAATATCTTAGATTTTAAGAGTTTGAATTGAAGGAAGAATAGATTAAGTTGAGGATGAGACACAAATTGTGGAGTTCATAACTACAAAAGACTAAGATTTTTTTAATTTTGGTAGGTGAGCTTTATAACTTAAAAGATTTTTTATATGAACTCCTTGATAATGAGAGTATATGTGATATTTGAAATAGTAGAATCATTTCTAATCAATGGAATATGATGTGATGTGATTGTGATTGAAAGTTCTAGAAAATGCTAAAGTATGTGTAATTTGTTTTTTGGAAACTCTAAAATTAATTTTTAAAGTTTATTAGGTAATTTGTATCACATGTGCAAAATGGATAGATGTTCGACAAATAGAAGAAACTCTTTCAAATTTTTGGTAAAAATTTCACCTCAAATCCTTGTGATTGTGAAAGAAATGACACTTATGGATTTTAGAAATACTTTTTAAAGAAATGATATTTTTATTTTTATTTTTTATAAAAGAATTTTTCAACAAGGGATATCCCAAAATTATAAAAAGTATGGTAAAAATCTAGCGTGTTACACCCATCAGGGGTTGGGGGTGGACGAATGGCAGTATGAATGGTGATTGGAAGATGGTAGGCTGGAAAAACACTTCTAGTCTCCAACCATAGCTTTCCCTTCCTGATCTACAATGAACCCCAAACCCAAAAACTATAATTCTTATTTCTATGGAGCAAAACCCCCTTTTTGATCCCTTCTTCTTCAGCAAGACACATACCAAACCTACCTCCTCCATCATCCTTTCTTGTCTACTTCCCACACTAGTTTGAAACCCTTGTGATCTCTCTCTCTCTCTAGCTCATAGTTATGGTTGTTCTTCTCCCTCAGTAACTACCTCACATTGGCTACCTTTCCCTATTACCCAATAGAGAAGATCAATGAAGACCCCAAAAAAGATTTGACCATTGATTGCAATTTGACTATTGATCAATCACGAACAATGTGATTATTGATCAATCACCAATACCCAGATCAGTGATTGATCTGACCATCTATCACTATCTAGCCATTGATCGGTCAGTGATTGATAGATATGTGACTGGTCCAACCCCTCATAATGATTTGACCATTTATCAGCCACCCAACATGTATATCCACCATTGATCCGAGCTCCAATTTAGATATGATCATAGATCTAGCACTAGATAGCTAGATCCATTACTAATTCAGTCTTATATCATGATGTGATTATTGATTAGCTATTAGATGCCCAAATATGTGAGATTGGGCACTACATCTGTCTCTAATTTTAGTGGCTTGTTGTGATCTTAAAGTTAAACTCTTAAGCACACGAATCAGTTGTAGTATTCTTACACGAGGAGGTTGATCCTATGAGGAATCAAACAACTATGATACTAGTCCGTACTTTAAATTATCTAACATAGCCAAATTCATTAGATCTTTTCTTAAACTAAAAGTAAAAATTAACTCATGAAAATAGAAACTATGCAAAAACTAAAAAACATGCTAAAATTGCAAACTTTCCTAAACATGCTTGCTAAAAATAAAACTTTCCTAAATGAAACTTTCTAAATTTATGACTTTTCTAATTTAAAACTTTCTAAAAACTAATATTGGAAACAATTGAAACTATCCTAGCATGCAACTAAACCTAAAACATGGAGAACTAGACTTATCATGAACTAAACATGTTAACTAAATGTGCAAAACATGGTGCGCATGGTACTTGAAAATTATGCATGGAAATAACTATGGAAAAAGTGCACGTATGGAGCATGGAAAGGGTTCATGAACTAAGGGATGAACTAAATTATCATGGACTATATGAAACTACTTTAACTATAGTAAGAAACGTTAATCAAAGCAAGAAACTATCTAAATGGATCAAACCTCAAAACCATGCAGATGATCTAATGGGTTGTGCTCATGAATCTTGAGTGTGATTCATTGATGCATACCTAAGAGATCAATGATGTATGGCCTTAAACATGATGAATTAAATTAAACAACCATGAAACATAAGATAAACAATAAATAGCATAGTCATGAACTTTGCACTATTAACATTGGACTAAAAATTGAATTGATTGAACTTCAAAAGTACAATTGGGGTGTGCACCCTCCAAGGATTGTATACACCATACAAAAGTTACAACTCAACCAACTAAACTCCTCTAATCTTCATCAATGTAATCTGATCTAGGCTAGAAAGCATGTGAATCCAAAAGAGAGCAAGGAAGTGATATGGAGAATATGAGAATAAGAGCAAAGGTAAAGTAAGGATCTTAATGATTTCAAGGAATTTGTAACTTGATCTAAAGGTCCCTATCTCTTGGCTATCAATTCAAGAGATTAGCAGCCTTTAAACTCAAGGATCTAAGGCAATTTAACAAGGTAAACAACAAGGGAACCAAAGAACAATCAACAAGAAAACAAGTAACAAAGAAAGAAGATGTAAACCAACCTAGAATTTAATGTAAAAAACTCAAAGAATGCATCAAGGGTGAGATGGGGAACACTTGAAGAAGTAGTAGCCAAGTTTGGGAAGATGGAACAACACCCAAAAGAGAAGAAATCTTAAGGCAAAAGGTGAAAGGAGGGAGTGGAGGAAGAGGACATCCTCCTCCAAGTGAAGGAGGCATCTCTTTCCTCCCAATGGATAGTTATATTTTTTATTTGGTTTTTTATGTCTTTTATATTTTTCCTCCTATATTTTCTAGGGTGACCTAAGTTAAATGTATGGTGGGGATGGAAACAAGGAAAATTGGATGGCTAGAATACTTGGGTAGTTAGGGTTTTACAAGAGATAGAAGGTGGAATGGGTGGCTTCCCTTTTGGGTGCAATTAGTTAGGCAGATACTTTAATTTTATGGGGAGGCATCTCCCCCTTCAAAAATAATTGAATTCCTTATGGAGAGTGGGATGGTTGGTGATGAGGTAAGAAAGAGAAGAGAAGGTGGGAGGAAAGAGATGGGTAGGAAAGGATAGGAAAGTGAGGTGAGATGGGGAGATTTGATTGGATAAGTTATTTCCTAAGAATTTGGGATTGGTTGGGTGGATTGAATGGGATTTTAAGAAGGTGGAGGAGTCTTAGAAAGTTGGGACTTGTTAGTGGAAAGTGAAATTCATGGTGCATCTTAGGGGTGAGGTGAAAAGTGAGAAAAAGAGGGAAAGCATGAAAAATAGTAGGGTCTCTTCCTATTGGTCCACATACCACCTTATCCTAGTGAATTTTCCCTTAATTCTCTACAAAATATCCCCATAAATCCAAACGATAATTCTTCAAATTTTCCACCAATCATGGCATTCCATTTACCTTAGCTCATGTGGCTTTGATGGCTAACTTTGAGGGCTCCATTGGTTCTTTTGGCTTAGCTTAATGACACAACTCCTCTGCTTTAGTAGTTGTGTTGGTTTCTTAGCTTGTCATCTTCTTCATAGCTTAATTATGTCTCAGTGGCTTAAGTGCAACCCACGCAAAGGTAATGGACTTTGCATGGCTTATGTAGAAGCCCATTTTGGCCACCTTTAGCTCTTATAATTGCATCCATTGCTTGTCCAAAAGATGATCTTAACCTTGGTCTCACTTTGGATTTGATGACTTTTATGCTTTGACTCTATCTTTTGATCTTGATCTTCTAATTTCATCTCAATCAATCTCGACCATCAAATCACTATCTCACTTCCTACAAAACATGAAAAATCCTAATTAATTCATAGATAAATATGATTAATCACATACTTGCTTTGGATTAGCCTCTAGACCTACAAAGTATCCAAATTTTGAGTCATTAGGTCAAAAATGCATATATTATGAATTTTGATAAAAAATCCTAATTTACCCCTATAAATTGTAACACATGGATTACTAATTTGATGGTTTTTATGTAAAATTAAACAATTATCATGGTTCCATGGTTAGATTAATAGATTAGTAGATCCATAACTCCTTGTATGCGAATCAGTAGTTGAGATACTTGATTTTAGTTGTCAACTTAGTAAGACGACCAAAGATAGAAATTAGTAAGAATTCTAGCCATTTTGTCTCTTTATTACGTGATTTATGTTATTGTGTATGTTAGGAATGGTTAATCTTGGATTTATGTTATTGTGTATGTCAAGAATGGTTGAGCTTGGATTTATGTTATTGTGTAATTCAGGAATGGTTAAATTTGATGAGTGCTAACTAAAATTACCATCTGATCATGAAGTCTCATATTTGAGTTATAGTTTGATTTATATTATGAATATATGTGTAAATTTGAGCCATTGTTCAATGTTGAATGGCACGATATGAATTTCTAGCAATAAGAGAATGGTTAGATGGATTGGAAAATCAGATCGTTAAAATTGAATGGTTGAGATCATTTAGTGATGTTAAGAACTGTTTCCACTTGATCTAAGAAGATCTGAATAGTCAATCAATGATGGTAGGTACAAAAGCTATGTTAATGAACGTTTGAGAGTAGGATTTGTATTGATGCATTGTCCAACTTGGATACTCAATTAGATTCTAAACTCTACCTACATTTTTATATGTTATTAAGGTTCTATTGCATAGTTAGAGTTTGATCCTTGATTTGGACTTATATCCATGGCACTTATGATGATGCTAGTGGAATGGAAAATTTTTCATTAAGTGGTAGGTGTTTAACATCTCTAAGTTCCTCGCATTAAGAGGTGGGCACTATGTTAGGAGGGTTGGCCACCCACTCTATGATATTTTCAAATACCTGATATAGCCATGATAGGCATTTTTCTAGTTTAGGTATCATGGGAAGGCCTTGCTAGAGTTAGTCTGCACCCTTCCTATGCAAGGCGGACAAAGCTTCACTATAATATTCGCAGTGAGCACCAATGGACTGGGTCTGATTTGTGGATGCATAGTGGTCCATGTATTCTTGTTTCTGAAATTCTGTGTCATGTGTGATGGCATCACTTGTGCACTTTGATGTCCTGTGTGCTAGCACATTCTATGCAAAATTGGCATGACAATGCCTAAATAGTATTATGGTATGATTACTTATGACTAGATTGATGTGGACCCATGTGTGATTGGGATGGCTCCACTGATGTTGAGATTGTGGGCCCATGTACGATTGGGTTGACCCCACCACTATTAAGATTTATGATTTTTATGAGTTTATTATGATTTTCAACTCATTTTATTATCTAGCATGTTTTATAAATGGCATGGGTTATAGATATGAATGCATTATAAATTTTGACCTCATGTGGCATCCTAGTTGGATTTACTTATGAAAATAACAAAGTTGTATTTCATCTCATGAACTTGATGCAATGCTTTTATATAAATGCATTTTAGGGTTGTACTACAATTGTATGTGATTGGGATTTTTATCATAGGTTGGATATGTGAGTTATGGACTCATGATCAGATTATAATTGTTAATGACACTCGTAGGACTTAAGAGATAGGGTATCCTGACTGATGATGACATTTTACACTTATTTAACTGTTTTACAAGCTTTTGATGCTCTGATTTCATAGCATGTTTCTAAGAAAATTTTTAAACAGCATTGATTGCATTGGCATGAACTTGTTGTGGGTCTTTACACTTAGGTTGAATTTGGATATATTTTAGTCCTTAATGAGATCTGATTATATTCACACAATTATGATTTTTATAAAAGCATCTTACTTTCTGGAAATTGACTATAATGTATTTATGATTATGTTTGGAACACTCGTGGAACCCTTAAGATAGGGTATCCCCTCTGATGATTAACTTGTTGTAGGTTTTGCACTTACATTGCACCTGAATATGTTTTACTCCTTTATTAGAATGATCATAGTGATGGGTTGATATGATAATGATTTTTTATAAAAGCATCATGCTTTTTGGAATATGAACCATAATATATAAATGACTATATTATTGCATCTCGGCATGAAAATTTTCATTGTATTTGAACCATGAGGATATGGGATGTAGGTTGTAGAACTGACAGTCAGTGGTGTTGATGCAGGTATCATAAGGCATGTCATTTATTAACCAAGTTGAACTTTATGAAAATTGAGCTTGATGATATTTACATGAATGGACTTGTGTACATATGTAGTATGTATTTTGGATTGTGGACTATGGCTAGAGGAAATCCTAGAGTAAATAGTGAGATATATTTTTTTTTTAAATTACTTATTTTGAAAATATTGTTTCTTTTAAATTCTCTCAAGTATTTGAATGTCTTAATGTGGAGAGAGAGTTTCTAAATATATTTTGATGGCCCTCTATGTGATATTAGGTTTGTCATCTTGCATCACATGCATTATGTGGAGTCTAAAAGCCAAAAGAAACTCTATTGAATTTTTGGTAGAAATGGAATGACTTTTTGTGATTAAATCCAAGTTTTTGTGATTAGAATGATGCTCGAGGTTTTGGGTCAATGTTTCCTCAAAGTAAAGTATTTTCACTATTTGTTTTTGAAAATAAAATTTCAAATTAGGGGTCCTGGCTATTAAAAAGAAACAGACTTAAAAAATGTTTTAAAACCCAAGTTGTCATAGTTGGTATCAGAGCCCAGTTTACTCCATTCATAGCTAGACCAACAAGTCCAAAATGTCACGGCATCCCATACAAGTTATTGTTGATAGTGAGTTTAGAAAGTAAAACTCATACAACTTGTATTGACTTTAAAACTGATGGCTCCTCAATGGAGGACCAGATCTAGCCTTGCCATAGCAGCATGCCCAGGCACAACTTGTGGAAGTATTGAGTGAGGAAGCTCATACACAGATTGTAGTTGCATCAAATCCCATGAAAAGTAGCTCGGGTAGAGGCTTCGTCAAATATGGATAAGTTGATGAAATATGGAGAAGGCCTTCAAGGCCATGGAGGTACAAATAAGCATGTCCAGATAACAATGTACATCCCGACTGGAGAGGTCTGATTTTAGTGGCACTCAGTAGAAAGGACCCACTTTACTAATGGTAGTAATATCACTTGGAAAGACATTAACATATTTTTCAATGATAAGTACTTCTAGCTTCAAGTGCAAAAGGTGAAGGCGATGGAGTTTTTAGCCTTAGAGCAAGGTAGCCTCATGGTTTAACAATATGAGAGTAGCTTCACACAATTGAGGAGCTTTGCTTATGATGCTTGCTTGACTAAGTCACAGGCATCAGATTGATTTGTTTATGGGCTAAGTCCCAGGTCGAGGAGTAAAGTTTTATTAGCACAACCGACCATAGTAACCTAAGCGATAAAGATAACATCAACTCTTGAGGAGGATTTCCCTGGGAGTAGGTCAGAGTTAAAAGAGAGTGAGAAGGGTGGTAGCAGTGTTGGATAGTCTAGTAAGGACAACAAGCCCTTCTCCTTGATAGGTTCGCAGAGACATTAAAGTTAGTACCAGTTTGCTAGACAAGGTAGAGATTCTAAGTGGAGGTAGTGCATAAGGTGCAGGAGGGCCCAGCTTGGTTAGCCATGTCATCTAGAAGGTTGGCATCAGCAATAGTAGCACTAACACCAATAGCAACCATGGCAAGGACTACCAGCACAATGTTGTCGATGTGAAGTTTTTAGACATTTCATTAGGAACTATTCTAGGAGATAAGAGAACAAATAGATAGATAGTGCAACCCAGATTGATGTAGGTCCAAGTAGGTAGGAGTGTTCGCCATTATGTCGGGGTAGGCACAGGCCTCGAACATGGTGGTAGAAGATACATTTCTACTTGCTGGTAGACATGCTAGAGTCTTGTTTGACCTAAGATCCATCGATTCATTTATGAAATTGCATTTAGATGCCTTGGGCTTTGGATTAAATGTGATGGTGCATGGTTATAACTTAGTGCACAATATGTCTTCTTATATGTAATCAAAGTTTGATTTACGATTGTGTGAAGCACTGACAAGCTTCTAGGTGTTCACAATATAATCATGATTTGAGGTTGAAATTCTTACAAGATGCTTTTACTTGCAGAATTTGTTTTATGAGTTAGTTTTTAACATGTGTTGTCGAAATGACTTATTTGGCTTGTTTACCTAACATATATTACTAAAATGACTTGTTTGTCATGTGTTTCCAATGAGAGAGCTCCTTTAGCATATACCCATTGAGATCATGGGTGAATGAATGGATTCTGATCTTATTCTCCTTGACATGGTTGATTTTGAGATTATCTTAGGCATGGATAGGTTGCAGCACACTTTACGACTTTGGATTGTCAAAAGAAGAAGATCATAATCTGCACACTATGGCAACCAATGATCTTGTTTTAGGGGAGAAAGAAATGACATGGGAGCTCGCACTATCTCTACCATGAAGGTAGCATGATAATACTCTATGGGGAGAAGTTTGAGGTTTTCACTAATCATAAGATCCTCAAATACTTCTTACATAGGGTGATCTGAACATTAGACAATGAAGGTGGATAGAATGCTTATGGACAGTGACCTTGCTACCTAGTACCACCCCAAAAAAGGTCCGGTAGTTGATGCTCTAAGTAGAAAGTTGAGGGTGGTAGTTGCCAACTTGTTAGTTCGATCAATATTTGTAGACAAAATTCTACAAGGTGAGGTGGATGGTGCAAAGACATAGGCCTTTTCTAGAAAGTCATGTTTCACCAAAGAACACAATGCAAGTGTGCGCTTTCAAAGTAGATTGATGGTTAATGTGTGTGTGTGTGTGTGTTTTATAATCATTTTGGATGTGGCATAGTGCCATGGGTGTGATGGGCTGATGTCGTGGATTTGCCTATTTTATGAGCTGATATGCTTTAAGTTGACTTGATAGATTTGCCTACTTTATAAGCTTATATATTTTGAAGTGATTAGCACGAACTTTGTATTTTATAAGCTGATATGTTCTGAGTTGACTTGGCATGGATTTACCTACTTTATGAGCTAATATGCTCTAAAATAATTGGCATGGATTTTCCTACTTTATGCGCTGATATGCTTTGACATGATGGGGCGTGAATTTACCAATTTTGAGATGTGATTTCAATGTATTTTCACTTTATCATGGATTCATGTTGCATGATGGCTGTATATTAGAGTGTGCATTGGAGGTGGCTCATTACAGTTAAAAGTAGATAGAAAGCTACATTAACAAGTGGCATGGAGACTTAGTGTTTGAAGTTGGAAATTGATTTCTTAAGATATCTCCAATAAAAGGAAGTAATAAGATTTGGAATAAAAAGGAAGTTGAAGAACAAAGAAATTCATTGGTTAAAGTCCTGCAGTAGGGTCATTTAGTTAAAGAGGCAACTTGGAATTTGATCCCATAATGAGATAAGAAAGATACATCTAGATTTAGTTGAGAAATGACGTAAAGAGAATTTCAAGGATGCAATTTCTCTAAGGAGGAAAAATGTAACAACCCTCAACTTTGGGTTCCTATTCATGTATCTATATTACTATAATATATGGGAATATTGTAACTCTAATATAATCATAAAAAAATGGGGTATTTTGTTTTTTCTCTTTTCCTTGTTGTTTCTCATCAATTGATTATTATCTAAGTGGAAGCTTGGACATGGTACAACTAAGTGGAAGAGTGATAATGTGGTCTATTAAACTAGCCTAGGAATGTATGACAATATAAGGGTCATGTGTTAGCTAGGCTAGGAAGGATTGAAATGGAACGGCAAGCATGTATTAGATGGTCAGCTAAGTAGGTAATGGATGATAAATAAAGCACTTAGATGATACATGTATATAACCATATAAGGAGTAATGGTGAAAGAGATAGTGTATGTATTTCCCTTGGGATTAATGTATGCTAAGTAGATCCCTCAGTGAATGGTATATAAAGTGTATATTACCTTGTGAATGATGGTTGTATAAGGGTAGGAGCTAAACATGTAACCTTGTATAAACTTATATTGTGATGGAGAGTGGTAGATTAATAGGGTAGTATGGTGTATGTAGTGCTAAGTAAAACAAGAGTTATATGTATAATGGGGTGCATACACTAAGACATGGGGTAAAACTTTGTAATGAAGAGATCTAGGAAGAGTGTGGGTAGCTACTAGTGCTCCCATGCATTATTTACAAGAGGTGGCAGCTAGCTAGGTGCTTGTATGGCTAGCTGTCCCATTGAGTGATGCTTAGAGTGCAGGATAATACTTAGAAAGTATGATGGGAAGAGTGATAGAATAAAACAAGGGAGGGATTTGAAGAAGAAGAAGGAGAGGAAAAAGGGGCGAAGAAGGTGAAGCAAATATGGAGGAAAAATGCCTAGCTTAAGGAGGGTGTATTGTTGTTGTTCGAGTGAAGCTTTAGCAAAGAAAACTTTAAGAAATTTGTGGGCTTTGACTATGTATGGGGCATTTGGAAACTCTTAACTTGATCAAACTATAGCCTCTCAAATACAACTCAAAATAAAATGTTTTGGTTTGAATGGATTCATGGGTCATGCATGTGAATCTTAATGGCATACAAGAACGCTTGTTGATCTAATGTAGTGCTATGTTTGTTCACCTATTTTGAAGCATGATTTTGGGTTGATTAACATAGAATCATTTATCATGATACTTGATAAATAAATTATATTGAAATGAAGAAGCTAGCTGCAAAAAATCCCAGCAAGAACTAGAATGAAAGTGATGCTATATTTAAGTGTGAAATTGCTGCCATTTTAATCCAAATATTTGGTGAAATGCCTATTATTTTGAACCATGATTTATCTTTATTATTTGGTATTTTATTAGCACGTATTATTGAGACATGAGTGATTCTTAAATTGATGGAGAATTGGGTTAAAAAGCCCAATGGAAAAAGGTATGAAAATGATGCCATGTTTTTACATGCTCATAAAACATGTAATTCTCTCCTTCATTTGAGCCTAATTGGGCTTAGAACTTTAGGCCCACTATAGGGTGAGGTTTGGGCCCAGTCACTTTGTTGACTAAATGGCACTTGATGAATGATCTTCCACCAAGGTAAAACCATTCAAATAACACCTTAGAACCTATGATAAAGTCAAAAATGATAAGAACATGTCCATGACCTAAGGCACTAAAAAGAGTAAGACAAATTTACTAAGTGGCACTCATAGTATAAGGACTAACCACCTTGAAACACTTGATGATAAACAAGTAACTAATGAATGAAATGATATGTAGATGCAATGAAATGCCACAGAGAATGATATGTTATATGAAATGATATGTGAATGCAATGGAATGCCATAGAGAATGATACATACATACATACATACATACATACATACATACATACATACATACATACATACATATATATATATATATATACTGGAAATGTTTCATGAAATGATATGTGAATGGCGTAGAGAATGACATGTATATGCTATGGAACTGCCTTATGAAATAATATGTGAATGCTATGAAATGCCCTAGGAATGATATACAAATGGTATGGGATGCCATAGGAAATGGCAAGCAAAAGCTATGGACATGCTATAGGAAATGACATGTATAGGTTATGGAAATGCTATGACAATGTCATGGAAAAGTTTGGGAATACTCATGCTATGCACTACTAACCATTGAACTTATGGAGCATCATAACAAATAATTATAGACTACTGAATTATTCCTATCAAGGTTGAGTGGGAAATCATCATCTCACTTGTTCTT
This sequence comes from Warburgia ugandensis, assembly GCA_035236585.1. NCBI lineage: Eukaryota > Viridiplantae > Streptophyta > Magnoliopsida > Canellales > Canellaceae > Warburgia > Warburgia ugandensis. Next base: position 53,844,736 of record CP141139.1, on the reverse strand, counting down.
GAACTCTTATAAAAGCATGATCATGAATACCTAGTACAATGGGTAGTGATTAATAGATCCATCATATGAGAACTTATTAAAACCATGTTTTCATGGTAGTTATGACTATGTCATTAGGAAGCCTCCATGCCTTAAAATGAAATGCATTGAAAGGCTTTGAGAAGAAATGTATAAAAATGCCAATAAAAGGGGGATGCATCTAGGATGCTCCATTTAGAGATAAATCAAATGTGAAAGGCAATATGATAGTATTTTTCTCATTGGCATGGATAGTTTCCTTCATCTTAAAGATGAAAGGGTTTTGAAATGGATCTCATATGATTTGAAAGGCATGAATGTGAGTAGTCACACATTTTTTGTTTTTTTTATTTGTCTTATTTGGTAATAGTTGATTGGGAATTTGTAACTCCCTAGCTCATGGGGCAATTGTAAGTCCTAAGGCATTATGCTAGGTGGTACAAACTGGCCCTTGACCTCTAACTTGATACCAGCCCCTTCATTGGGAATGATATAACAGGAGTAGGTTTGACAAAGCTACTCCTAGGATAAACTAGTAACCATGTGAGACCCAACTTGAAAGTTGACTATGTGGTATCCACTACCATCGTGGTGGCAGTAGAAGTTGCTTAGGGAAGTGGTAGCCTCACTAAGTTGCATAGATGTCTAGATAGATATGACATCAAGGACATGGGCTGACATCCTAGTCATTCTTGAGAGTTAGATTGGAGCCTGTGGCAAGATGGTTATGCCATTCAGTAGGAATCTATACTTGCTTTTGGTTGTCAACTGACGAGTCAAGATAGTATACATAGATATGATAGAAAATAGGGAGCTCATAAGAGTTTTCTATGATTTGTTACCTCGATCTAAGGTGACATATATGATGATCATTTATTGATCAACAACATTTTCCATCAATACAGTTTGACTGAGTTGGTTTGAGTATTTGCATTCATACTCGTGCATAATATTTGCTTACTATTAAACAAGTACTTGATGTTATGAATGCTCTTAAATGTTATAGATCTTCATGATGTTAACTTATTAAGGAGATTCCATTGAAAATGCAATTGCTAAACTTAGTGCACTATACATATACTTATATGTATCAACTAGTTGGTGTACATATGTACTTGCTTGTCGTGTTTTGCATTTGGCCATGTTAGGGTTTTTTCAACTGAGTGCATGTACTCACCCCCACCAACATTTTCTGATGAGACTTTAAGTAGGCTAAGCACTAAGGAAAAAGGGAAGGCAAAGGAGACATCCACTTGATCTAGATGTAGGTCTAAGTAGATAGGGTTATTAAGTAGTTTACTCTTTAACATATTTTATGGATGATTGTACTTATAATTTAAGTTGACATTTAACTTGACTATGATAGTTATACATGGGTTGTGAAGATGGATGTTATGATAGTAGGTTTAGTTGTGACTAGTGAATCTTGAGGCATGTTCTTTGTTTTAGCATATACTTATAATTTACTTGAATGTGCATGAAGGTTTGTCGAGTAGTCCTAGGTATGAAGTGTGGACTTGTGAAAAATACCTATATATGTTAATATGTTACGGGTTTCCAATACTTCATTTGCATAAATTTTTGCAAAAATTCCGTCGCATTACCCATTATTTTTTACAATGATTTTGGAAAACTGGGATGCTCACAAAATCATACAGGGATAAATGATTGAGGGGAGAGTGTTAGCTATTCTCCTAGGGATTACTGCATGATAAAGTAGGTACCTAAGAGAATGGTGCATAAAACTTTGTCAATAAATGTTTGTGTAAGTATAGAAACCTAATGCATGAACTAACTAGTACCTACATGAGTAATAGAAAGGGGTGAGTTAATGAAATGATGAAGTGTATTCAATGAAGATTGGTACAAGATATTACATGCATAGGGAAGTGCATGCATAAATGATGGTGTATGTAAACATGATATGATGGGGGAAGAGAAATGAGTGGATAGCTAGCTCATGCATGCAAATTGTAAGTGAGGTGGCAGTGGGTTTGTTGCACGGAAGGCAATTGCTTTCATGTATGTCCAATAGAGTGTAAATTGAGTGATAGATTGGAGTTACAAAGGCGATGGAAATAATTTCATCCCTTACCTTTGAATGACTAGACCTGGAATGAGAGGAGTTGGGATGGAAATAAAGCCAAAACTAGAGAAAAAGTGAGTGAAACTAGACAAGATTATGAGGACAAAAGGTGGAAAATAAGCTAGAAGAAGAAAGGAGGGGTTGTATGAGCAAGTGAAGCTTGGATGGAGAAAAACATGCCCAAAAATTGAGGATGTTATGCAACTGTAGGATGTGAAGCTTTAGTTGAGAAAAACACCAATTGTTGGAGAACTTTTACCAAGTAGGCGCAATAGAAGAACTCTTAATACAATCCATGACTTGGTTCAAATGATAAGAATTTGGCAGAGATTTAACTGGAGTTCTATTGATGACAGTCCACCATGCATCTAGTTTTAGGTATAGTTTTGAGCATGTGTTGATGTTCTTCTTGAAATCTATTGAGCTTTTAAAGTTAAATTGACAAGCACATGGATCAATAGTAATTCACATGATGGAGGTCGATCCCATAAGGAATTGAATGATTAATGATATTAGTGGTCCTTACTTAAGTTATCTAACCTAGTCGAAGTAGTGATATTTTATCCTAAATTAAGAATGACATCTTGACATATGAAATATGGAAATATGCTAAAACTAAAACATGCTAAATTTAACATTTAAGTGTCCTATATTTTAAGACATTGAGGATAATGTTTAGTTCAAGATGGGGGTATAGAAATGAGATTTCTAAGTTTTCTTGAAAAGAAATTGATAAGTTCCTTTATAAAGATGAGAATTTAAATCTTCTAAATATTTAGCTAAAATTTTGAACTTTAACTAACTAATAGAGTCGTATATAATTAGTTCACTATTTTATCATTTTTCATAAGTGTTCCATAAAAAATTAAACTCAAAACATTAATTGTACAAAATAGCTATATATAGTTTAAGTGGAAGATAAAGCATAACTTAGACATCCCGAAGAAGATCTGCGAAGACTTATAATCAAGCAAGTTTTGAGCCATTCTTCTTTTTCTGAGGGTTGTACATGAATTTCAAAATATCTTTAACTGTTCTCATTATTTTTCATCTTGATATTCAATTGAGAAATCATAAAAGACTATACCATATATCTCTTAAGTTTATGATCATCTTTAAGTCATATGAAACCTAAGAAATGATAGAGACCATCCTTCATAAACATAAAGCCTTTAGTCTTGCTTATATTATTTTTCACTAGTTAGACACTTGAGCCTCTAAAATAGAGCCTTTTCTTTGTTAACCAAATAACCTTTACCCATATTGAACCCCAATGTATATCCATTACCCATTTGTTTTAAAAATATGTAGAGAAGATTGAAGAATTCTTGAGAAAATGTATGAATAATACAATTCAATAGGTGAACATTAGTAAGGTGAAAAACTTTAAAAATGCTATATATAATGTCAAGTGAGAAAGAAGCAAAATATAGCTAAGGAAAAAGAAGAAAGTTTACTCTTGTGAGGAAAAATAGAAAAGTTGTGAATACTTTGATAGAAGACCTTTATATATTTTTTAGACAACCTTTTTTATACAACCATTACCTAAGCCTACATTCATCCTAATCAAAATCCTAACTTGATCTTAGGATAAGTATGGCTTGGATTATAAATGAATAAGGAGTTTGATAGAGTGTAACGTTCTTAGTAGTTGATATCTTTTCATGAGACCATTATTATCATTCTTTCTACATTATCATTCTTTTATATGTAATATGTAAGATTTTTGGATTTGATGAACAATATTCTACTCATATTAATGAGAGATTAAAAGCTATTTGAGTGACTTCTTTCTAAGTGACCAGTATATTCTGTGAGAATTGAAGTCAAAGCATACATTTGGATGGTAATTTAGGTTATATTTGACTTGAAAAAATTAATTATATATTAGCTAGCACACACTCAGCTTATGAAGTTAATAAAATAATGAGATATCTTAAGCATAAGGGTAGTATTTTCAACCTTTTTGTGTATCTTTATTAGCAGGTTAAAGTTAGGAATTTAATATAAGTTGAATAAGAAGAAAATTTTCTTAGATGCATAAAGGACTTTCATAAATTTTTTTAGAATTTTGTGGGTATACTAATTAAAAATCCTCACAAAGCATATCTCATCCACTAGGGGTTCAAGGGCTTGTTGCATATGCTAAGTACAATTGTGAGTACCTATGAATGTAGCATGTTATATTAGTTTTTGTAAAATGATCTTTTGCATTTTTTCTCAGGACTAGTAAAATTCTGGTTAGGATGTGTGGTAAGTGTCTAATTTTCCAAATAAACCTCCCAATTAATTACCCATGTGTTTTAACTTATAAGGATAAATTAGTGTTTATGACCAAAATTTGTGATGCATGCATTTTGAACTAATGAATAAAAAATTTGACACATTGTAGATCTATAGGCTAATCCAAGCTAAGTATGTGATTAATCATATTTTTTAAGATTTAATGAGAGTTTTTAACTTTTTGTAGGAAGCAAGGTTGTGATTTGACGACCAAGAATGATTGAGAAGAAAATAAAAGATCAAGATCAAAATATGGAGTAAAAAACTAACAATCATCAATCCAAATTAAGATCAAAGGTCAAGATCATCTTTAGAAAAAGCAATGGATGCAATAAGAGGAGCCAAAGGTGGCCAAAGTGGGCCCATGCACAAGCATTTAAAGTCCACCACCTTTGCATGAGTTTCACTTAAGTCACTTAGCCATAATCAAGCCATGAACAATTTGACAAGCTAATGAGATAAGCCAAGGAATTGAGCCATCAAGCTAAGCTAAGAGAGCCATCCAAGCCAACCATGAAGCCAAGCTAATGGAGTCCTCAAAGTTAGTCATAGAAGCCACATAAACCAAGCTAAATGGAAGTCTATGATTAGAGGAGAATCCAAAGAATTATCCTTAGGATTTATGAGGATAATTTGAAGAGAACTAAGGAAAATTTCATTTGGATAAGATAGCATGAGGACCAATAGGAAGAGACCCCTTCATTCTTTTTATGTTTTTCCCACTTTATTCTCACTTTCCACCTCACCACTAGGATGCACCATGAATTTCACTTTCCATTCAAGATTCCTACCTTTCTAAGACTCTCTCACCTTCTTAAACCTACATCCAAACCATCCAACCAATCTCTACTTTCTAGGAAACCACCTAGCAAATCCCTTTTCTCTATCTCACTTCTCTTCCCTATCTTTTCCTACTCATCTCTTTCCTCCCACCTTCTTTTCTCTCTCTTATCCTTGTTTTGGTTAACTATCAAGAATAAATAGGATTAATAGATTTTTTTTGGAAAATTTACTGAATATGAGGGGCTTTAGGATACCTAGAGAATGATACAGGCCATTTGCATTTTATTTAGAGACGTAGAACCTACCCGAAATAGTCTACCACCAGTTAGCTCCTTGAGCCTATTATTAAGCCTTGTCTTTCTTAACCCTACTTACCTTAAACTAAAAAAACCAAGAAATAAACATTCATTACCCATTTTCAAAATGAGTAGAGTTAGTAGAAAAAGTTCAAAAAGTTAAAGAAATGTAAAACACCAAGTCTTTTTCTCAAAGAAATCAAAAGAAAAGAAAAGTGAAAAGAAAGAAATATTATAAATAAATGAGAAAAATTGAAATAAAAAGACAAGAGTACAAAGATATTCACTTCCATCAAAGAGAGAATTTCCCAACAATCAAAAGAAGACCTCTACTTAATTTTGAACCTTTGAACCCTTGTGCCTTTGTTTTTTGAATGAGTCCCAACCCTACTATTCTTAGTGATAATATCCACTCTTAAATCACTTTCCTTCATCTCTTTAGCACTTAAAAACTTAATTGAACTATAAAATTTATTGGATTCAATCACATAATGATAGAAATTTGTTCAACCCCTTATATGATAGCTTCACTTTTGAAAGTATGCCTGTAAGGATTTAAGGTCAAAACATATTTCCAATGGAATTTTAGCATATCTAATTAGAAGTCATGACTTATATGGCTGTATACACACATACACTCTAAGAAATAACTAGAATGAAAGGTTTTAGTATATGTATAATTTGTAGAATTTTTAGTCATTTCTATTAAATTGTGAAAAACTAGTAGAGTGCTAATGAATGAGGATTTTCTAATATAAAATGGGGAACTCAACCTTAGGAAATTTGGTGGGTATATTCATTGTGAACCCCCTCTACGCTTAACTCTCCACTAGGGTAACTTAGGGGTTTAAGGGCTTGTTGCATGTGCTAAATACAATCATGAGTACCTACAAAAGTTGTAGTTTGTAACTATTTTTATAAAATGATTTTTCAGATGTTTTGCTTTGGACTAGTAAAATGCTGGTTGGGGTTTTTTAGCCAAAATCCATAACACATGCATTTTTGACCTAATAACTCAAAAAAATTGACATTTTATAAGTTCAAAGGTTAATATGAGGTAAGCATATGATTAATCATATTTTTATAAGATTTAACTAGATTTTTAACTTTTTGTAGGAAGCGAAATGGTGATCCAACGGCTGAGATCGATCCATATAAAATTAACAATCAAGATCAAAAGATCGAGTCAAAGCCTAAATATCATCAATTAGAAGTGAGATCAAAGGTCAATATCATCTGTAGGAAAAGAAGTTGATTGATTAGAGGAGAAAAACATGGCCAAAATGGGCCCATGCACAAGCCATGCAAAGTTCATCACATTTGCATGGGTTTCACCTAAGCCATTTAGCCATGTTCAAGCCATGAATAAGAGGACAAGATAAGGAGCTAATCCAACCACCATATTCAAGGATTTAAGCCATTAAGCCAAGCCACAAAAGCCATCTAACCACCTATGAAGTTAAGCCATTGGAACTCTCAAAGTTAGCCATCCAGCCACATAACCTATGCTACATTGAAGGCCATCATTGGAGGATAATCCAAAGAATTATCCTGGGGACTTATGGGAATATTTTGAAACTAAGTGAGGGAAAATTCACTAGGATAAAGTAGTATATGGAACAATAGGAAGGTACCTCTTCAATTTTAGTGTTTTTCATATTTTTTCATATTTTTTCTCAATTTCCACCTCACCACTAAGTATCACTACGAATTTCAATTTTCAACCTTAACCCTAATCCCTGAACCAAAGAATCCTAACTTTCTAAGACTCTCCTACCTTCCATTCCAATCATCCAACCAATCCCAACTCCATCCTAAACCAACCAATCACCTTTTTCCTCCTTAACCCTTCTTTCTTATCCAACTCATCATCTTCACCATTCAATTTTAACCCAAGGGTTACCATTATTGTCATTTTTCCATAACTCACTCTCCCCATATTTATTCCACATGAAAACCATAAGGGAGAGACATTTTTTTTTAGAAAAAAAAAAAAATTTTCTCCCCATCCTTAGTTGGCCAACCACATGATGCCACATACCCACTTTCTTTTTCTTCCTTATCCACTTTCCTTTTTCACCACCTAACTTGTTTCCATGTTCTTTTTTTCTTTTCTTCCTCATGTTTCCTCCACGTGAACTCCATGCCTAACTCCTACAAGATAGGAGCTCCCTTCCCATTCCACCCTATAACTACCCATTCATTGCATGCCACATACACCCATCTCTTTCCGCACTAGTTCTTTCCTAACCACTTTAGATCTCCTTTCAATCTCTACCTTATATCTAATCCCCCATCTCCTTTCAACCTTAGGTCATAGGCCAACCTAATTAGAATTCATCAAACTTATAGAAGGGTTCAATGTGGACATCTTTGAGGGAAGAAAAGTGACGCCTAAAAAAGTGGTGCCTTCTACCTCCTTAAAAGTGTTTTGCGGTAATTTCTTTTGAGATCTAACTTGAAGGAAATTCAACACACTTTACATGGGGGGCTCATCCTTCTACATTTTGGGGGTTCTTGTCTTTTATGTTCCACTCACACTTCTTCAAGATGCCATTGGTTCCATCTTTATTTCCTTAGGATCCTTTAGATACCTTTATTTCCTATTGGATTTCCTCTTTAATCTTCAAGCTTGTGGGAGTAAGAATTGTTGAACCATCTTGTTTTGGGTTCCCCCCTCCCCCCCACCCCCCCCATATAATGTATGCTGCATACTTACCTACAATGGAGTGCAATATACTTGTAACACACTCTCAATTCAATATAATTGTGTGGAATTTATATTAGTTTGTGATCATATCCTGTTGCTTATTTACATTTTGATTTAATGATTTGATCAGTAGAATTTAGTTCCTTGAAAATCCCAATCCAAACAACCCAAAAACCCTTAAACCCATGCACACCACTCTAAGTAATAATCGTATGGTTTTGAAGGATTTTTGAGTTAAAAAAAATAGATAACATTGATAAGTTTTCTCACCCATTTATAGTCCATTATTCTCAATATTGATTGTTCATCTCGACAAGCATAAAAGAAATCACCAAATCACTTCGATACCATGTGCACAGCCCATGAAGGGTGCACATGGTCTTTAGTAATTTGGTGTTGGCTAAATTCTAGTTAGTCAAATCCAATAATATTAGGAAAAGTAGTTTAAGTAGCGGTGGAATATTAGTCTTGATTAGTTTGTTAGCATGTTGTTTGATTAGTTTATTAGTTAGTAAATTTTTCATTCCCATGAGTACATTTGCATTCTTTAAAAATTGCATGTTTAAGAAGTTCATTAGTTGCATGTTTCCTTAGATGAGGAAGTTGCTAAATTTCATTTTTAGAAAGTTTCAATTAAGGAAAGTTCTTAATTTAGGAAAGTCATAAATTTAGAAAGTTTTCATTTAGGATTTTATTTTTAGAAAGTGTGTTTTAAGGAAAGTTGTTTAGAATGTGTGTTTTTAGGAAAGTTATTAAGTTTAACATGTTTTGGTTTTAACATATTTCATGTGTTAATTTTTCATTTTTAGTTTAGGAAAGATCTCCTCAATTTGGATAGGTTAGATAATTTAAGGACCACTAGTATCACATTTGTTTGATTCCTTCTGGGATTGACCTTCTCAAGTGAATTATTACAACCAATTCATGTGCTTTCAAATTTTAAATTAAAATCACAATAGATCCCTAGAGTAATCTTATAGAATTTTCAATTGACTAGATATTATTTAAGTTGTTGATCATAGCCAAAGAAAAAGGGTTTTGATTAAGCTAGGAATTTAAACAACATAGCACTGGAAACATGCTCTAAATCAGAAACTACAACTAAAGGAAACATTCTAAAAATAAATACTTTCAATGGAATTAGAAATTTCCTAACTAAAGTGCATTTAATTAAAGAAACTAATGCAAAGCTAGAATGAATTAATCTTAGAAACTTTACTTAAGGAAACTTGCTAAAAATGAAACTTTCTTAAAGTAACACTTTTCTAATCCTAAAACCTTCTAAAAGTAAAACTTTCCAAAGCTAAATTAAAAAAATTTCTAAAGATAACCTAAAATGCAAATAAGTAAACAAGTTATGCTAAACTAACATGAAATAGAGCAACAGGCAACCAACTTAAAAGGGAAATCACCGAATCACTAAGCGCATGACCCATTTAGTTGTGCGCATGGTTCATTAGTAAGAAAATGGCTAGAATGCATGTACTAAAAAATTAATAATGTGAGATATAACAAAATAATAACTAAAATATCTAAAAATCTAAATGGGTTCTTAAGGAATCAAGCAAATAAGGTGTATGGCCTGCTGAAAATTATGCATGAATCATGAAAGGTAAAATTCTAGAAATATGGTGCTCATGAATCTTAAATCAAATAAGGCATGGATTGACATGGTGCATGTGATTTAGGGCATGAAACATGATCATAAAATGAGAATTTAATGAACTTCAAGTATGGGAATAAATAAGAGAAACTTTGCATGACTCATAAACTTTATTGGATGGAATTTGGTACATGAATTGCGCTCATGTACATATATGAACAAACTTGAAAATTGCACACTCTTCTAATACCTAGAACTTGATTCAAACTAAATATTAAGCACATTCCAAGAATATCTAACTAATGTCAAATATCATACATTTATAAGCAAAAAGAGAAATCAAAAGAGTAAGAGCATGAAGATCGAAACTAAAACAACAAGAGCTAGTCCTAAATCTAAGTGAGAAACAAGGAAAAGATGAAGAGGAAATGATGAGATTCAAAGCTACTATTCTCTTGGTTATCACTGCTAGAGAACCGATAACTTGATCTTAAACAATTAAGAAAAAAATGTAAGATAAGGGGAAGCAAAGAAAGATGAAATAAAGAGAAACTATGTGTATGGAAGTGAGGCAAAGAGATAAAGAAGGGAAGCAATGAAGTAAAGCAAAAAAGCAAGGTAACAAATTAATTTACTAACCTAGAAATTAAGTTCAAAATTAAAAACACAAAATAGTGAGAAGGTGTAAAAGATAAAGAAAGGTAGCTAACATGTTGAATTCCAAATCTTTAAGAATTTCTCCAAGTTGATGTGCTTGATTTCAAGGAGTTAGAAGCAACCCCTTTACTAAATTGGATGTGGAATTCCATGGGGTTATATAGAGTTTTTGTGATGAGCCGGCTTTTTGTAACACATTTTGTAATAGCAAGGCCCTTAGTAGCAAAAAATTTTCACAAAACAAAGTAGCGAAAATTCATTTATTTAGAACTTGTTTTGAAAAACCCAAGTCATCACTTCCTACATAACATAAGTAGAATTTTGTATAAGATAAAATTCCATTAATGGAATATACTTATATTAAATTCCAAAATCCATCCAGCAGTTTATAGTATAACCCAATTCCATTACATTACTTGTCCAAATTACATAATCCAAAATTGAAAGCTCACTATACAATGAAACTCTTATTACAATGCAATACTCTCAAACAAAACAAAATACATGTCTTCAAGGGGTATACCCTCATCATTATTCTCCCAAGTCTTCTTTAGTCTTGAGCTCCTAACTCTCCTTCTCTATATCTGAGATATTGAAAACATTCAAACATTTCCAATATCTCAGCAGGCTATGCTTAGTAGGAGATTCAAGAAGCATAAATAATTTGACGGTATAATTGTAATACTTCATAATCCCATTATTTATAAACATACTCATGTATCAAACTCTTTACTTTGTAATATATGTACATCCTTATATATACATACTATACATAGATAAATCCATCAAATTTATGAAAGTAGTCACATAACATTCCCAACTAAACTGATTAATTCTTTCCACTATGAGAAATCAGTATTTTAGCTAGTCTTATACTGGAAATTTCCCTTCTTGGGAAATACTGATAATATACAATTACTTGACATTTCATCATGCCAAAACATAAGGCATTTCACTATGCCTATCTCATACGCATCATAATGCAAAATAATCAAAGGACTACAATGCTGCAGTTTGATCTATACTAGCGTGCTTGGATAACTACCTTGTTCACCACTGATACCATGGTGGAAAATATTGTGTCATTGCCCATATGGCGACACAGGGCTTTCATAGTGGTGGCCTTCCCATAATTGCCCCACCCAACTTTTAGCCTCTCATGGGGCAAGGTATCATCAAATCATCAAATTTGAGAAAGTGGGTGGCCAAACCCTCATAACTTCCCCAGCATAACATCCCCAGGCTTATGCTTGTTTCAAACAAAACCACAAGCCTTCATGCTTGTATGTAAAATAGGTTTCATACGTATCCGATAATTTGTCTATTTACTTATGGCTGGAATATCTTCTAGTTCCATATTCACTTAAAGTCTTTTCCTCAAGTCTAACTTAACCATTTCATGTGTTTGGTTAGATCATAAGGGTTTCAGGGAATTTAATGTCAGTATTAACATTACACTTGTCAACATTTCTCGACATAAGATCATGTATTCAACATGTACATCCCATGTAAATGCATTCATAAAATCCTCTTACCTTCAAGTAGTGATCCATCTCTTTAGACCATCCATGATCCAGATTGATGTATGTAATCTGTAAATCCATACATACCGTCAATATTTATACAATCTAAATAATCCTATATATATTCTTAGTCTAATCTTGTCCTTTGATATAAAGGATCTAGACCTTTTGTCTTATCATGATCTATCTTCCTCAGATAGGTTCTATCCTATTGATCAATAGATCTGATGGTTAGAATGATCTTCTAATCTTTCAGATCAAAGTATTTTCTAACCTGTGTCTTTGTGTATTCCTTTCTTTGATCTTGATCTTTCTTAGATCCTTTGATCAACAATTTATACTTGTTGATAAAGATCAAGGTCTTAGATCTTCTATCTTTTAATTTTTCTTTGATCTAAGTTTAGTTGATCGATCATCCCTAAGGAGGATGATCATGATTCTCTTCCTTGAATCATATTTGATCAAGGGTTCATATCTTCTACTCTATTTGATCTAAGATTTTCTATTCTATTTGATCTAAATTGTAAGCAATATATATTTATTATCATCAAGAAGTATTTGTTTCTTTTTATTGTTCTTGATCATTCAAGATCCCATGGATCTTATTTGATCATCCTTATTTTACTTACAATTTTTATTAGGATTAGATAATTTACTAATCTTTTATGCTCTTATTATTATTATTATTCAACTAGTTAATGTTTTATTGGTTGAAGATAACTTATTTCGGCCTAAGTCTAGACTACTTCTCCTATTTTCAATTGGCTAAGGCTTACGAGTTGAATGGTTGAACACAAAGTGGTTACTTCAATCCTCATTTAAGGAGGCGTTTAGACCTCACAAACATCAACAAAAGTTAGGGGAAGAGCAAGGATCTATTAGAAAACCCCCTTAACCACCATGTTCAGCATTCACTAGAGTGCCCTTAGCTCAACCTTTCATAAGGTTCCTATGAGCATTTTAACTCTAAGTACTCTTTCTAATTGATTTTAATTAAATCCATGAACATTTAAAATGTCATTCATGGGGTTTATTATTTTCCTAGTTTGGGCCAAGGATTTGATAATCCTTATATTGTCCTACTAACTATAGCCCTTACTAATATTAAGTCAAAGTCATTCAGTCATCTTAATTGTCCATGAATCTTTATATTCTGTTAGTTTACAGTTTTGGTGATTTATGCTTATCATATCTTAACAACTGCTTAACAATTGAATCTACTAATAAAGTTTAACAATAATTAAATCATAAAATTTAAGCATAAATCAAATATAAGTTTAACAACCATATACTAACATGCTTCCTATGAATGTAACTTAACTTAATGGAATAAAACTATACTTAAACTAGCATGATCCTAAGTTATGAAATACATGAAATTTTATTACTAATCTAATGGAATCATGCTAAAATCTCAAATTTAAACTAACATGGCCCTAAGATAATCTAACTTAATATCATATAGAACATAGCATGCTAACATTTAAGAATTATACTATCATGCTTCCTAATTTACAACACCAAGCCATTTACAATTTTATTACCAAATAAAAGAGAATTAAACTTTTGCTTATGATCTAACAATTAGATCTTAGATCTTTTCCTTTTAATCAAGGGTTTTAATTAATTATAGGGCTTTTACTCCATTAAAGTCTAAAGATCATATCCCTTTGTTTTTGTCATATTTAATCCATAATCTCACTGGATTTTATCATAATCCCATTCGTTCAATCCATCCTAAGGGTCTAATCATACTAGATCTTATTGATCGAGTGGGTCCCTTTGCATTTTTAGGGTTTTTCTACCATAAAAGGGTAGATTCCTCATTTTATGTTAGATCTGTCAAAATAAATCATGGATATTACTTGATTTCAATAGTATATCATCATTAAGATAGATCACCAAGATCTGATCATCTCAGATCTTGAAAATCTTAGAAATTGGAAGCTTATTTCCCAAATATAGAAAGTTTCATGAAGAATTTTCTAAATGTTATGATTTAGAAGAAAATAGACGTTACAAACTTTCCATATTCTTTCCAATCTCAATTTGGAGCTCAGATGACTCCACAATTAATTACGGAAGTTCACAGTTGTTCCTAGGGTCCAGATTTGATCTGGGCCCAACGGAATGGACGGTTTGGATTAGTTGGGCAGAACCATCGCTGCACTCCCATCACTAGGACGCACATAGTAATGCGCTCCCTGGACTAGCGATGGCGTGGAACCATTCCATCGGGATTGTGTTGCACATGGAGATGCTCCCTAGGGTGTGTTTCCATGCGGCATCCCACAAAGGCGTCTTGGGATCATGATCTTCTTAGGAAGATCAGATAGTCCGTTTTGGACCATCCAATCAATTCCTCTTCAATTACAAGCTCAAAACTTGATAAAAATTCTTGAAATTTCTACCCTGGGGGTTCGGACCCTTCTAGATTGATTGGATTGCTAAGATTTTCCATCTAAATCCTCCATCATCCAGAATTGAAGAGTTCTTACTCTTACTTGATTTTTATTATTTTTAACCTTATCTTAATTTAAAAAAATAAAAATTACATAAAATAACTTGAAACAACTATGGAAAGGGTTTTCACCTACCTGATTGGAGAAAAAGTTTGGTTTTGCAGTCCAAATTAAAAGAATACCTACTTGATGATAAGATAGCCCAAGAATCGCTTGTCTTGTGATTTCCTATTGTTTGAACCGTTGGATCTTGAAATTGATTTTGGGGGTTTTGTAGATAAGGTAGTCTAGGGTCGTATGGATGGTGTGATTTGTGAGTTTTGATTTTGAACATAGTGCCTAATTGAATTTAGGTCTCATGTTCCAATCTAGAGAGAGGAGAGAGAAAGTGAAAGAAGAGAGATTTTGGGGAGTTTTGAAAATTCAGGAAGGAATCTAGATCTAATTTTTTAGGGTAAGAAAGATGATTTAGTGAAATTTTAATGAACATTTTTGGAGGGGTATTTATAGGTGTTTTACATTTTTCATAATTACTTGTAATAATTATATTTTAATTCTTTTAAATATTAAATTAACATTGGATCCTCCACTAACGCCTCCTTCTCCACTAGCAATTGGTAGTATTTTGACAACTCATTACATGTATTCTTGTCGTTGGATTCATTTGTGGGCCCCATGGGGGTGTGTAAGGACCATTTTGCCCTTTTGTAGAGAAAAATTCATTTTATTCTCCCGAACTCGGAATTGAGTGTACTTAGTGGTGTTGGAATCGTATTTCTGAGTACATTCTAAATATTGATGTCATAGTTCTCAGTTATGGGTAAAATTTCCATTTTACCCTTTATTCATAAAAATAAAGAAAATTAGAGATTTTTCATTTTAACTCGGAATTGAACATACTTAGTGACCTTAAGATCGATTTTTCAAGTACATTCATAAATTCTAAGTTTTAAATCATGTTTCAATCTCTATAAAAAGAGAATTTCCAATAACCTAATATTCTAGCCCATAATTTCTAAAAACTCAAACTTTATTGATTTTCTCAATCAATTTACAAAAATTGGGGTTATTACAACCTTCCCCCTTACTATAATTTCGTCCTCAAAATTTGTAATACAATAACTTAATCAAATAGACTAGGGTGTGTCTTCATCATTTCTACTTCTATTTCCCACGTGGCTTCCTCAATAGAGTTATGTTGCCACAAGACTTTGACTAGCAGAATGGTTTTGGTCCTTAACTTCTATTCCTTGCGGTCCAAGATCTGTATTGCCTTCTCTTTGAAGGTTAGGTCTACCTTTAGCTCTTTTGGCACGATTTGAAGTACATGTGTGTCATCTTGTACGTATTTTTGTAGCATAGATATGTGAAAGACACTGTGTATTTTTGAGAGTCGGGGTGGTAAGGCTAATTTGTAAGCTACTGGACCAACTCTTTCTAGGATTTCATATGGACCGATGAATCTAAGACTAAGTTTTCCTTTGCTTCCAAACCTCATTACTCCTTTCACTGGTGATACTTTCAAAAATACATGCTCCCCCACATCAAATTCCAGGGTTCTACGTCTTTTATCTGCGTAATTCTTTTGCCGACTGTGTGCTGTTAACAACCTCTTCTGTATCAATCTAACCTTATTTGTACATTGTTATACTAGTTTTGACTTTATTAGCTTTCTTCATCCAACTTCACTCCAACAAGTTGATGGTTGACATGGCCGTCCATACAATGCTTCATAAAAAGTTTGAATAGTCCTTTTTGATTGACTGTTTGTTTGGGGGTGAAATGTTGTACTAAATTTAAGTGAGGTTCCCAAGGCTTATTGTACACTCTTCCAACATCTTAAAGTAAATCTTCCTTCCCTATCAGAGATGATGGATAGTGGAATCCCATGAAGACTTACTACTTCTTTGATGTATAACTTAGCTAGAATATCAACTGACTAGTTTTGCCTAATTGGAAGGAAATGTGCTGACTTTGTTAACCTATCCACAATCACCCAAATCATGTCGTCACCTGCCCAGGTCCTTCATAATCTTGCTACCAAATCCATAGTGATGTTATCCCATTTTCATTCTGGAAGTTCCATTGTTTGTAACATTTTAGTTGGCCTTTGGTGTTCAGCTTTTACTTGTTGACAATTTAGACATTTAGCCACAAATTCCCCTATTTCTCTTTTCATGCTTTCCCACCAAAAGTTTCTTTTCAAATCTTGATACATCTTTATAACCCCAGGGTGTATAGAAAATTTTGATTGATGGGCTTCTTGTAATAGTTCTTTTCTCAAGTATGTATTTAAAGGAACCACCAATCTCTCTTGAAAATATATACCCTAGTCTATACCCTTACAAAATCCTTTCTTTTTACACAATTCCTGAGTTACTGTATCTTCTTCTTGGGCTTTAAGGACTCTTTCTACAAAAGCTGATTTAATGGTGATGTTTGTGAGTACAGCTCTTGACTGTCTACTTAATGCATCAGCTATTATGTTTGCTTTTCTATGGTGGTATTAGATGGCAAAATCATAGTCTTTGATATATTCCATCCATCTTTTTTATCTCATGTTCAAATCAGCCTGAGTGAGGATGTATTTGAGACTTTTATGATCTGCAAATGCACTGAATTTTTCTCCATACAAATAGTGTCTCCAAATTTTTAATGCAAAAACTACATCTACCAATTCTATGTCATGTACTAGGTAATTTATTTCATGTTTCTTCAATTGTTTAGATGCATAAGCAATGACCTTCCCATTTTGCATCAATACACCTCTTAACCCTTTGCCTAAAGCATCACAGTATATTTCATAACCCTCACTTCTTGATGACAAAGTCAATACTGGTGTTGTAGTTAACCTCTTCTTTAGCTCTTGGAAACTATTTTTACATTCTTCTGTCTAAGTGAATTGTGCTCCTTTTCTAGTTAATGTAGTTGAAGGAAGGGCTACACGAGAAAATCCTTGAATGAATCTACGGTAGTATCTTGCTAGTCCAAAAAAACTATGTATTTTTATTACTGTCTTAAGTTTCTCCCAATTCATTACTACTTCAACCTTGGTGGGGTCCACTTCTACTCCATTCTTGAAAATTACATGACCCAAGAAATTGACTTTCTCTAACTAGAATTCACATTTACTAAATTTACCAAATAGTTTATGTGTTTTGAGGGTATTTAGTACAATTCATAAGTGTTCTCGGTGTTCCTTGATACTGGTAGAGTAAATTAGTGTATCATCAATAAATACAATCACAAATTTATCCTAAATTTCCTTGAAGATTCTATTCATTAGATCCATAAACATTACTAGTGCATTGGTCAGCCCAGAAGATATGATTAGAAACTCGTAATGCCCATACTGAGTTATGAATGCTAACTTGGGTATGTCTTCATCCTTAATCAGCAATTGATGATATCCAGATCTAAGGTTAATTTTGGAAAAGACCTTAGCATATTGGAGTTGATCAAAGAGATCATCAATGCGAGGTAAGGGATACGTATTTTTCATTGTGACACTATTCAACATTCTATAATCAATGCACAATCTCATAAACCCATCATTCTTCTTCACAAATATTACTGTTGCTCCCCATGGTGAACTACTTGGTCTAACAAACCTTTTATCTAACAATTTCTGTAACTGACCTTTTAACTCAATTGGGGCCATCCTATAAGTTTAGAAATTGGAGTTGTAATAGGAATTACTTCAATGGTAAACTCAATTTCTCTATGTGAGGGTAATCTTAGCAGTTCTTCTAGAAAAACATCTTAGAATTCCATGACTACTTCAAATTTTGTTATACTAGGCTGGTCAACATCTAAAGAAACTACTGTTGCTGGAAATGCCTGACACCCCTTGGACATATGTTTGACAACCTTCATAACTAAGATAATGGATTTGTCTAAGTCATTGTATTTCCCGTATAGTACAAATACTTCCTCACCCGGTATGCTAAATGTGATTTTCTTCTTGTGACAGTCTATAACTACCTAGTATTTTGATAACCAGTCCATATCCAGTATGATGTCAAAGTCTACCATGTTGAGTAAAATGAGGTCTATGTCCATTTTTTTGCCCAATACTTTTACAGGTACATTATGCAAGTATTCTTTTAATTTAACTATTTTTCCAAATCGAGTTGTTACATCTAGATTAAATCCCAAGGATTTCACTAATAGGCGTATATTAAATGCAAATACGCAAGATATAAAGGAATGGGTAGATCCAAAATCAAATAGTACTTTGGCATAGTTGTCAGCTACAAATAATGTACCTTCAATCACCACATTAGATGGTCCATGCTGGCCGTCAGTAATGGAGAATACCCTTCCTTAGTGTTGAGGGGCAATTTCTGGTTTTGCCTCCTTAATTGTCAGTGGTTTGGTACAGTAGGTGATGATGTGTCCATACTACCCACAATTATTGCACTTGATCGGAAATCATTATGGTTGTTGTTGTCCAGGTCTAGGGCATATATTGCCTTGGTGAAATTTTCTGCATCTTGGACATGGTCGTCTATTTTGCCCTTGTGCATTGTTCCTTTGATTTCTTTAGGGCTTAAAATTGTTCCAAGGTCTTTTATTCTTCTGGATGGGCTTGGATTATGGTTTCCTCGTCCACCAAACTTGTTAGTTTGACCCTTCTTGTTTTCTTCTTCAAACTTAGAAGCCATTTCCACACACTTTGCCAAGGTCATAGGTTTAGTACAAAGTACCTTTACTTTCAGCTCTAGGAGCAACCCTTCTATGAATCGATACTGTAGTGTATTTTAGTGTTACATACATGACTCGCAAATCTCCTTAACTGAGTGAATTTATTATCATATTCTACCACTGACATGTTCCTTTGTCTAAGTTTCAGAAACTCTATAAGCTTTCTTGCTTGTACATGAGAAGGGAAATATTTGTGGTTGAAGACTTCCTTAAATTCTTGCAATGTAGTATCCTTAGAATTTAAGAAGAAGGTATTGTTAGCTAATCTCCACCAAAATGCAACTTCTTATTTTAATAGATAGGTGGCAAATTTAACCTTCAACTCTGGAGGAGTATGTAGTCATCTTTTAAAATCTCTCCATCATATTGTCAAATTTTTCTAGTGCTAATGGAGACTTTCCAACTTCTTCACTTGGTGTAAGGGAAGATTGACCCTGTACTAGTGTGGGAGTAGCTAGTGTTAGTGTATTGTGTCTCACTTCACCCTAAGCCTGATCCTGAGTACTTGGTATCTCTACTAGAGGTGATGAACTTTGGAGTTGTTGAATGTGAGGAAGAAGGTTCCTCAATACCCTTGTTACCATCTCTTCCACATTATTCACCGTTAATCTCTCTATATTGTCTTCTGAAGTATTTTGAGCTGTTCGCCTTGTGACTCTCTTTGGTGGCATCTGCTCATGACCAAAAATTTCTTTTAGTATTCCATACAACCATTTCTATCTTAATCTAAAATTGGATTATCATCCCTCCTTTGGACATATTTGTACTGTATTGTGACTAGATGAATGGCTTTAATACCAACTATGATGAATCAGGTTTTTGTAACACAATTTGTAATACGTTTATCAAAGGCAGAGCCCTTAGTACTAAATTCTTTTTGCAAAACGAAGCACCAAAAATTCTTTTATTTAGAACTTGTTTTGAAAAACCCAAGTCATCCCTTCATACATAACATAAGTGGAATTTTTGTACAAGATAAATTGAAGGAATACACTTTTATTAAATTCCAGAATCCATCTAGTGGTTCATAGTATAGCCCAATTCCATTACAATACTTGTTCAAATTACATAATCAAAAACTCAAAGCTCACCATACAATGAAACTCTCATTACAATACAATACTCTCAAACAAAACAAAATACATGTATCCAAGGGGTATACCTTGATGATTATTCTCCCAAGTCTTCTTAAGTCTTTAGCTCCTAACTGTCCTTCTCTGTATCTAAGATATTGTAAACATTCAAACATTTATAATATCTCAGCAAGCTATGCTTGATAAGAGATACAAGAAGTATAAATAATTTGACAGTATAATTGTAATACTTCATAATCTCGTTATTCATAAACATACTCATGTATCAAACTCTTTACTTTGTAATACATGTACATCCTTATACATACATACATACATACATACATACATATTGTACATAGATAAATCCATCAAATTTATAAAAGTAGTCAAATAACATTCCCATTTAAGCTAATCAATTCTTTCCACTATGAGAAATCAGTATTTCAGCTAATCTTATACTGAGAATTTTCCTTCTTGGGAAATATTAGTAATATACAATTACCTGACATTTCATCATGCCAAAATATAAGGCATTTCATTATGCCTATCTCATATGCATCATATTGCAAAATAATCAAAGGATTATTATGTTGAGGTTTGATCCGTACTAGCGTGTTCGGATAACTGCCCTGTTCACCATTGATACCACGGTGGAAAATATTGTGTCACTGCCCATACGGGAAGACAGGACTTTCATAGTGGTGGCCTTCCCATAATTGCCCCACTCAACTTTTAACCTCTCATAGGGCAAGGTATCATTAAATTGTTGATGTTTTTCGCAAGTGCATAGGCTATTGTAGTATAGCTATGCAAATACGGGTCAAACCCACAAGGACTTGCTTTAATTGGAGTTTTTAATAAAATTTAATTATTTAAAACTAAAATAAAATAACAAAACTAGCCTAACTATTGAGCTTTATTCAAATGATGCAATTTATATAACTTTCAAGTCTAGAAAACATAAAATAAAACCAATTAAACATTCCTGAATTATACTGTCCATGGATAGCATTGTCCCTGTATAACACTGTCAAAAGATGGATAAAATAAAGCTTAAATGGAACAGGGACACAGATGTAAATAAAATGAGGACTCAGATGGAATTAAAACGGGGACACATATGGTATTAACAGAAAAGGACAGAAATGGGATTTCTTTAAATGATGAAGGGCAGAATTAGAATTTTGTAAAAAAATTGGTTTTTAAGAAAAAACTAGTCGAAGGAGAGATGGGGAAGAAGAAGGAGAATGGGTAAAAGAGAGAAAGGGAGAGAGGGAAGAAGGATGGAAACCCACTTTGGGTTTCCTTCCCCGAACCGTGCTGCAACGCAGAGACAGAGAGAGAGTGAGAGAGAGAATAGTGAAGATCAAGCAAGAGTGTGGGAGCTGGTGCGGGAGAGATAGAGTAGAGAGGGTGAAAGAGGAGCAAAGAAGTTGGGATGCCAGGCCTGCTTGGTGTGTCATGCACCTATGGCCGGTTAGCCCAATCAAAGAAGAAGAGGGAAAAAAAGAGAGAGAGTAGAGAGAATAGAGTGGTGCGTTTAAGAGAGGGGAGGAGAAACAATATAAAGAGGAGAGGATAGGATAGGAGAAGAGGAAGGAGTGGGTAAGGTGGCCAAGCTCCCCCAGCCTTACTTGGGCATTCCAGAAGCTCCCCCTATAGAGAGAACATGGCGTATAAAAGGACAAGAGAGAGATGTGAGCGTGAAAAAAAGGGAGGAGAGATAGAGAAAGAGAGACGTGTGAGGGTAAGAGACGTGGGATATAGTGGAAAGAGGCATAAGAGATAGAGAGTGAAGAGAGATGAGAAAGATAAAGAGGGGTGGGGTCCATTAGAAGTCTAGTCTTGCTAGAACTCTGCAATTCTTCAAGGTTCTTCCATCCTAGGAGTCTTCAAATTCTTCTCTTTCCAGGAAACTTCATCATCCTCATCTTGATTTGATCTGGATCATCTGGATCGTCCAAGCTGTGTTGTTTGATCTGCAATGCACATGACCCAATTAGAATTATCTAAATAGTTCATTATTCCTTTAATTAGCTTTGATGATCATCTGACCTTTGAATTTTGCAATTCAATGGTTGGATGGCTAATTAAAGCTAAAATGAAATATTTTATGTAAAATATTGAAATTGATTATCTAGATGCTTTAATTGAATACTAAATTAGGGGTATTTTGATCAAAATTGAACACTTAACACAAATCATCAAATTTCAAGAAGCAGGTGGCCAAACCCTCATAACTCCTTAGCATATCATCCCCTAGCTTATGCCTGTTTTAAAAAAAAACCACAAGCCTCCATACTTGTATGTAAAATAGGTTTCATATGTATGAGACAATTTGTCTATTTACTTAGGGCTGGAATATCTTCTAATTCCATATTCACTTAGAGTCTTTTCCTCAAGTCTAACTTAACCATTTCATATGTGTTTGGTTAGATCATAAGGGTTTCAGGGAATTCAATGCCAGTATTAACATTACACTTGTCAACATTTCTCGACATAAGATCATGTATTCAACATGTACATCCCATGTAGATGCATTCATAAAATCCTGCTGCCTTCAAGTAGTGATCCATCTCTTTAGACCTTCAATAATCTTGACTGATGAATGTAATATGTAAATCCATAAATACTGTCAATATTTATACAATCTGAATAATCTTATATATATTCTTAGTATAATCTTGTCCTTTGATATAAAGGATTTAGACCTTTTGTCCTATCATGATCTATCTTCCTCAAATAGTGTCTATCCTATTGATCAATAGATTTGATGGTTAGAATGATCTTCTAATCTTTGAGATTTAAGTATTTTCTATCCTAAGTCTTTTTGTATTCCTTTCTTTGATCTTGATCTTTCATAGATCCTTTGATCAACAATTTATACTTGTTGATAAAGATCAAGGGCTTAGATATTCTATCTTCTAATTTTTCTTTGATCTAAGTTCAGTTGTTTGATCATCCCTAAGGAGGATGATCTTAATTCTCTTTCGTGAATCATATTTGATCAAGGGTTTAGATCTTTTATTCTATTTGATCTAAATTGCAAGCAATATATATTTATCATCATCAAGAAGTATTTATTTCTTTTTATTGTTCTTGATCATTTAAGATCCCATGGATCTTATTTGATCATCCTTATCTTACTTACAATTTTTATTATGATTAGATAATTTGCTAACCTTTTATGCTCTTATTATTATTATTCAACCAGTTAATGTTTTACTAGTTGAAGATAACTTATTTCAGCCTAAGTCTAGACTGCTCCTCTTATTTCCAATTGATTAAGGCTTACCAGCTGAATGGTTGAACACAAATTGGTTACTTCAATCCTCATGTAAGGAGGCGCTTAGACCTCACAAATGTTAATGAAAGGTAGGGGAAGAGTGAGGTTTTATTAGAAAATCTCCTTAACCACCATGTTCAGCATTCACTAGAGTGACCTTAGCTCAACCTTGCATAAGGTTCATATGAGCATTTTAACCCTAAGGGCTCTTTCTAGTTGATTTTAATTAAATCCATGAACATTTAAAATGTCATTTATGGGGTTTATTATTTTCCTAGTTTGGGTCAAGGATTTGATAATCCTTATATTGTCCTGCTAACTTTAGCCCTTACTAATATTAAGTCAAAGTCATCCACTCATCTTAATTGTTTATGAATCTCTATTTTCCATTAGTTTACATTTTTGGTTATTTATGCTCATCATATCTTAACAACTACTTAATAATTGAATCTACTAATAAAGTTTGACAACAATTAAATCATAAACATTAAGCATAAATCAAATATAAGTTTAACAACCATATACTAACATGCTTCCTAAGAATGTAACTTAACCTAATGGAATAAAACTATACTTAAACTAGCATGATCCTAAGTTATGAAATACATGAAAATTTACTACTAATCTAATGGAATCATGCTAAAATCTCAAATTCAAATTAACATTGCCCTAAGATAATCCAACCTAATAACATATAGAACATAGCATGTTAACATTTAAGAATTATACTATCTTAATTTACAACATAAAGTACATTTGCAATTCTATTGTCAAATAAAAGACAATTAAACTAATTAGATTAAGATTATTAAAAACTTTTACTTATGATCTAACCATTAGATCTTGGATCTTTTCCTTTTAATCAAGGGTTTTAATTAATTTTAGGGCTTTTACTCCATTAAGGTCCAAAGATCATATCCCTTTGTTTTTGTCATATTTATTCCATGATCTTAGTAGATTCCATCATAATCCCATTCACTCAATCCATCCCAAGGGTCTAATCATACTTGATCTTATTGATTAAGTGGATCCCTTTGCATTTTTAGGGTCTTTCTACCATAAAGGGTAGATTCCTCATATTATGTTAGATCTGTCAAAATAAATTATGGATATTACTTGATTTCAACTTTATATCATCATTAAGATTGATCCCCTCAGATCTTGAAGATCTTTGAAATTGGAAGCTTATTTCCTCAATATAGAAAGTTTGATGAAGAATTTTCTAAATGTTATGATTTCAGAAGAAAATAGACATTACAAGCTTTCTACAACTTCTTTCTGATCTCAATTTGGAGCTCAGATGACTCCAAAATTGATGACTAAAGTTCATAGTTGTTCCTAAGGTCCATATTTGATCTGGGCCCAGCAAAATAGACTGCTGGGATCAGTTGGGTGGATCCGATCGGTAGGAACCATTGCTGCGCTCCCGTCAGCGGGATGCACGTGGTAACGTGCTCCTGGGACCAGCGCTGGCGCGTGACCTTTCCGTCAAGATGATGTCGAATACAGAGACACTCTCGCAGGGGGCATTTTTGTGCAGCATCCTAGGATCCTGATCTTCTTAGGAAGATTTGACAGCCCATTTTGAACCGTCCAATCAATTCCTCTTCAATTACAGGATCAAAACTTGATAAAAATTCTTAAAATTTCTACCTTAGGGGTTTTGGACCCTTCTGAATCCATTGGATGGCTCAGATTTTTCATTTGAGCCTCCCTCATCCAGAATTGAAGGATTCTTACCCTTACTTCATTTTTATTATTTTTAACCTAATCTTAATTTTAAAAAATAAAAATAACATAAAATAACATGAAACAGTTTGGAAAGGGTTTCCACCTACCTAATTAGATAAAAAATTTAGTTTTGTAGTCCAAATTAAAAGAATACCCACTTAATAATAAGATAGCTCAAGAACTACTCGTCTTGTGGTTTCTCGTTGTTTGAACCGTTAGATCTTGAAATTGATTTAGGGGTTTTGTAGATAAGGTAGTCTAGGGTCATATGGATGGTGGGATTTGAAGTTTTGAGTTGGAATAGTGTACCTAATTGAATTTAGGTCTCTTGTTCTAATCTAGAGAGAGGAGAGAGAAAGCGAAAGAAGAGAGATTTTGGGGAGTTTCAAAAATTCTGGAAGGAATCTAGATCTGGTTTTGTATGGTAAGTAAGATGATTTCATGAAAATTTTAATGAACATTTTTGGAGGGGGTATTTATAGGTTTTTTGCATTTTTCATAATTACTTGTAGTAATTATGTTTTAATTCTTTTGAATATTAAATTAACATGGGATCCTCCACTACCACCTCCTTCTCCACTAGCAGTTGGAAATGGTTTGACCACTCAGTATATGTTTTCTAACCGTTGGATTCGTTTGTGGGGCCTTGCTAGGCCCCATGGGGGTGTGAAAGGACCATTTTGCCCTTTTATGGAGAAAAATCTATTTTATTCTCTCGAAGTCAGAATTGAGAGTACTTAGTAGAGTTGGAATCATATTTTTGAGTACATTCTAAATATTGGTGTCTTAGTTCTTGGTTATGGGTAAAATTACCATTTTAGACTTTTATTCATAAAGATGAAGAAAATTAGGGAATTTTCATTTTAAATCAGAATTGAATGTACTTAGTGTCATTAAGATCGGTTTTTTGAGTACATTCATAATTTTTAAGTTTTAAATCATGTTTCAATCTCTATAAAAAGAGAATTTTCAATAACCTAATATTCTAGCCCTAAATTTTTGAAAACTCAAACTTTATTGATTTTCTCAATCAATTTACAAAAATTGGGGTTATTAAAGTTTTTGCTTTCCAATTTGACAAGATCCTATCATAAGAAGAAAGGAGAGAATTAGAACTAAAACTCTAGGTAGGAAAGTTAGGCGGTTGATTGGAGATTAAAAATTAGAAAGTGACGTGAGGTGGGTGACGTTGACTTTCTAAATATAAGAAAAGGAAGGAGAGGTCATAGAATTCTAGCTTAGGATGGAGCATGGAATTCCTTTTCTTAAGCTGTCTTACATTTTGGGATGGAAAAAAAGTGGAAAAATATAGGAAAGAGATAGGAATGTGAGGTAGTTGAGTGCGGAAAGGGATTAGAAAGTGGAGTAGGTGGAATGGATGGAATTAAAAGGGGAAGGTGCCACTTTTTAAGGAAGGTGGCATGGGTAGTATAGAAAGGGAAAAGAGGGGGGAAAAGAGAGAAAAGATAAGGAAATTTGACTTGGTTTCTCTATTGACTAGTCCACCTATGTATGGATATCTTACCATGTCGATTATCACTTAAATTCCTTTCTAGTTATCCCTTGAAATTCACTATTTAGCATAAGATAATTGTTTCTAAATGTCCTCCAATCATGTGACTCCATGTGGCAAGGCTCTCATGTGACTTGGTGGCTCACATTGATAGCTTAAGTGGCTAAGTCCTTTGGCTTCAATGCATGAATGGCTTAGCTTCCTTAGGTTTACTTGATAGACTGGGAAATTTCATGCATGGCTCCAATTCTCATGCAAAAGTGATGGAATTGCATGGATTTTTATATGGGCCCATCTTAGTCACCTTTAATGATTGCAATTGATTTATTGAACTTCATTTCCTTGTCTTAAGATGATCTTAACCCTTCATTTGGCTTTGGAAAGATGAAATTTAGGTCTTCGGCCCTCTTTTGGTCTTGATCTCCAAACCTTATCTTACTTGATCTCGGCTTTTGGATCATCTTTATAACACCTAAAAAAGAGTGACAACCTTAGTTAATTCCTAGAAAGTTATGAAAATTGACATACTTACTTGGATTAGCTCCTGAACTTGCCAAATATCATACTTTTGAATTATTAGGCTAGAAATGCATGTGTTATGAAATTTCAAAAAAACCCTGGAATAATGCTTATAATTTATAACACATGGACTACTAATTGGGAACTTTTTATACAAAATTGAATACTTATCAATATCCTTTTGGACCTTCCCATTGCACTTTTAAATCCTTCGACTTGGATCAACTTACTCCTAACTAGTGCCAGTTTCAATCTCCATTGGACATGTCCAAACCATCTAAGTTTTCCCTTACTCATCGTGTTACCTATTGATGCTACTTCTATGTTTCCTCTTATGCCTTCATTTCTAATTATATCATGTCCACTTGTCCATCTTAACATCATTATTTTCGCTATGCTCATCCTATGTATATGTTGTTCCTGAACTGCCCAACACCCTAATCCTTAGAGCATGCCCAACCTTATAACCATCCTATATAATTTTCCTTTTAGTTTGAGTAGCACCTACCAATCATACAAAACTCTAGAGGCACATTCCCACTTGTTCCAACCCATTTGGATTCCCTAGGTAACATCCTTTTCAATCTATCCACTCTCATGAATTATCGGTCTCAAGTATTGAAAGTAGTCTTTTTGGGGGTCTTCTTAGTTATAAAATCTTTACTGGTGCTTCACTCCCACACCTCTCCTTCCTAAAATTGCATTCCATATTCTATCTTAGTTTAGCTAATTTTAAATCCTTTAAACTTTATAGCATCTATCCACAACTCTAGCTTTGGGTTTATGCCCTCCCATGTCTTATCAATCAAAACTATGTCATTTGCAAGCAATGCGCACTATGGAATCTCCTCCTGCAGATGTTTGTTAACTTATTCATAACTAATGTACAAAGGTATAGGCTCAATGTCGATCCTTGGTGCAATCCTATAGTAATAGGAAAATCATTGGTCTCTCTGCTAGTAGTCTTAACATTTGTTACAGCTTCCTCATCCATATCCTTAATTATGTCTATATACACCCATGAAACCCCTTTCTCACCCAACACTCACCATATTAGCTCCCTAGGGACCTATAGTAAGCTTTTTTTATGTCAATAAAGACCACATGAAGGTCCTTTCCCCTCTTCATATTTTTTCTCTATAAATTACCTAAGTAGGAAAATAGCTTGCATGGTAAAGCTCCCAAGGCATGAAACCTAAGCAGTTTCCTAATACACTAGTCTCATATCATAACTTCTTCTCAATCACTCTTTCCTAAAGTTTCATGATATGGCTCATAAGTTTGATGCCATGATAATTAGTGCCACTTTGTATGTATCCTTTATTCTTAGTAAGTGGTACGATAGAGCTTTTCCTCCATTCATCTATCATTTTCTTCAATTCTACAATCTTATTAAATGACTTTGTCAGCCTAACTACTCTAGTGTCTCCCATATACTTTCAAACCTCTATTGGCATACCATTTCACCTAGGGAATTTCCTAATTTTATCTTTTCAAGGCCTCTTTCATTTCAACTACCCTAATCCTATAGTCATAATCCAATGTTATTTGCGTTATGGCTTTTTCAATCTCCATATTCTTAGCACATTTTTCATGTAGCAGTTTTTGAAACTAACTTTCCCGCCTTTGATTGATCTCCTCATATTTGACTAGTATCCTTTGGTCATCACCATTGACGTATTTACACATGGTCTAAGTTCTTACTCTTCTTTCCCATATTTTTGCAAGTTTGAATGCATATTTCTCACCTTCTCTTAATCCTAATATATTATAAAGATCATCATACACCTTGAGTTTAGGCTTAGTCACTACTCTCTTAGAAATCTCTTCAACATTCCTATATTGCTCAAAGTTTTCATTATTTTTAATCCTGAGTCATGCTTTAAAACTTTCCCTTTCTTTTTAATAACTTTTTGCACTTTTTCACTCTAACAACAAGTTTCTTTTACTACTTGCCTTTTACCTTTAGATACTCTTAGAACATCTTTTGTCACTTTCTTAATGGACTCGACCATATTAGCCCTCATGGAGCTTACTTCTATTTCATTGTTCCACTTTCCTTCTAACATTAACTTGTTTGTGAATGATGTTATCTTCTCTCCTTTTAAGTTCCACCATTTATATTTTTTTAATCCTATTACGTTCATTTCCTTTCTTCCATCTCTTAATGTAAATATCGATAACCATTAACATATGTTGTGTGGTTAAACTCTCACTGAGTATCACCTTGCAATCCTTACACATTGATCTTTTAGTATTTATAAGTAGAAAAAAGTCTATTTGGCTTTTATATGATCTGATTCTAAAGGTTAGTATGTGTTCATCCCTCTTCTCAAAGTACATGTTTGTTATAGTGAAGCTATATGCCAAAGCAAAATCAAGGAGTGATTCCCCTTTTTCATTTCTTTTTGCAATATTATAACCTCCATGTACCCTATCACTTCCATCCTTTTCTTTTCCTACCAACCATTTAAGTCGGCTCTTATAAATATCCCCTCTGTGTTTGGAATTTCTTGCATTACTCTTTTCATATCTTTCTAGAACTATCTCTTAATTCTATCCTGTGACCTTATTTGTGGGGCATATGCACTTATAATATTTTTTTATCTTCTCTCATGGAAGATGTTTTATTAGTAGAAATCACTAGTTCTTCTAACGTCTAAAACTTATCCTTTAATTCTTTATCCACCACTATCCCTATGCGATCTTTATTATTGTCCTTTCCTGTGTACTAGAGCTTATACTTGTCACTTTCTCTAGTTTTAACCCCTTTTCCACTTAGTTTCATAGACACAAACTATGTTGACTCTCCTACACTACATCTATCTACTAACTCCATACTCTTACTTGTAAATGTGCTTGTATTCCATGTGGTGATACTAATCTTATTTTTTAAGCTAATCTCTTTACCTATGCACACATGGCATGATATGGGAACCCCTGCCTACTTCATTGAATCCATGATCCAATGTAGCACATTGCTTACAAGAGATTTCCCTAGCACCCCATGCTCATTTTCCACTACATCTGAGATCTGATGCAGTGTGTTGCTTACAAGGGAATGCCCTATCAACTCTTGCCCATTTCCCACTACATCCAGGCTTTGATATAGCATATTGCTTATGGGTAATCCCCTAGCTTGAGGAAATGCCTTGGTTTTTATATTCATGTTAAGGATTTGCAGATTCTTTTTTATGCCAGTTGGCCACTTAACAAAACTCTCCTCCTTTATTTGGGTAAGGACCGCTTGTGAGATCATAAAAGCGCATAGGCGGAGTTATTAGTAGACGTGCCAATGAGAGTTAGAAACCTCTATATGATAAGAGTGTGCCAAATTGTTAGCTTGCATTGTAATTTTACTGGAATTGTCAAGTTAATGTATTTGTTCTCTATTGATAGAAAGATGCATAGATACTTGTGTATGATAAGGATGGTTGTGATGCATTGCATGAATGACTTAGTGTAACAACCTGAGGGCCCCACCATGCAATGATATTTTCTGCTTTAGCAGGTACGCAGGCCAGCCCCCTCACGGTTTTGTTCTTCCCCCGTAGGGAAAAACCGGTCATTGTAAGGGAAGTCCTCAGCACTCTTATCAATAGCCCAGTTTTTCCTCCCCAGGCTATGTGGGATTGACTCTCGGTACCTCCCTGCCTTTATCCTCTCAACCTATCTTTCGCCTAACCTCAGACTATCTTGGGGCATCTCCGTCAAGCCATCTTGGCCCACCCTCAAGGTATCTTGGCAGATGGCCCCTAAGGGGGAGAGGTGAACCCGTTACCATCTGCCAAGATACCTTGAGGGTGGGCCATGATGGCTTGAGAGGGATGCCCCAAGATAGTCTGAGGTTAGGTCTAAGATAGGTTGAGGGGATGAAGGCAGGGAGGTACCGAGAGTTAGTCCCACATGGCCTAGGGAGGGGAAACTAGGCTGTTGATAAAAGTGCTGAGAACTTCCCTTGCAACGACTGGTTTTCCCCTACGGGGGAAGCACAAAACCGTTAGGGGGCTGGCTTGCCAGCCTGCCAAAGTGGACAATGTCATTGCATGGTGGGGCCCTTGGTAGTTACAATGGTATCAAAGCCAATTCCCCTCATGATGGTGGATGGCTAGCCACACGTGGGCGCTCGCGTGGCAACTCGCGGGGATGCATGTCCCCAAGGGGGAGAGGTGAACCCATTGCCGTCTGCCAAGATACCTTGATGGTGGGCCAAGATGGCTTGAGGGGGCTACCCCAAGATAGTCTGAGGTCATGCCTAAGATAGGTTGAGGGAGTGAAGGTGGGGAGGTGCCGAGAGTTAGTCCCACATCGCCTGGGGAGGGAAAACTGGGCTGTTGATAAGAGTACTGAGGACTTCCCTTGCAACGACTAGTTTTCCCCTACGGGGTAAGAACAAAACAGTGAGGGGGATGGCCTGTCAGCTTGCCAAAGCAGACAATATCGTTGCATGGTGGGGCCCTCGGGTTGTTACAATGATATTAGAGCCAGTTCCCCTCGTGATGGTGGATGGCAAGCCACACGTGGGCACTCGTGTGGCAACTCGCGAGGACCCGTGTCCCTTAAGGGGGAGAGGTGAACCCGTTGCCATTTGCCAAGATACCTTGAGAGTGAGCCAAGATGGCTTGAGGGGGATGCCCCAAGATAGGTTGAGGAGATGAAGGCAGGGAGGTACTGAGAGTTAGTCCCACATCGCCTAGGGAGGGGAAATTGGGCTGTTGATAAGAGTGTTGAGGACTTCCCTTGCAACGATCGATTTTTTCCTACGGGGGAAGAACAAAACCGTGATGAACCCATTGCCATCTGCCAAGATACCTTGAGGGTGGGCCAAGATGGCTTGAAGGGGATGCCCCAAGATAGTTTAAAGTTAGGCCCAAGATAGGTTGAGGGGATGACGGCAAGAAGGTACCGAGAGTTAGTCCCACATCGCCTAGGGAGGGAAAATTGGGCTGTTGATAAGAGTGTTGAGCACTTCCCTTGCAATGATCGATTTTCTCCTACAGGGGAAGAATAAAACAGTGAGGGGGCTAACCTGCTAGCTTGCCAAAGCGGACAATATCCTTGCATGGTGGGGCCCTTAGGGTGTTACAATGGTATCAAAGTCAGTTCCCCTCGTGATGGTGGATGGCTAGCCGCATGTGGGCACTCGTGTGGCAACACGAGGGGACGCGTGTCCTCTAACGAGGAGAGGTGAACCCATTGTCGTCTGCAAAGATACCTTGAGGGTGGGCCAAGATGGCTTGAGGGGGATGCCCCAAGATAGTCTAAGGTCAGGCCTGAGATAGGTTGAGGGGATGAAGGCGGGGAGGTACCGAGAGTTAGTCCCACATTGCCTGGGGAGGGTAAACTAGGCTGTTGATAAGAGTGCTGAGGACTTCCCTTGCAACAACCAATTTTCCCCTACGGGAGAAGAACAAAACTATGAGGGGGCTGACCTACCAGCCTACCAAAGCAGACAATATCGTTGCATGGTGGGGCCCTCAGGCTGTTACAATGGTGTCAAAGCCAGTTCCCCTCGTGATGGTGGATGGCTAGCCGCACGTGAGGGCTCACGTGGCAACTTACGGGGACATGTGTCCCCTAAGGGTGAGAGGTAGACAAAGAACTATTTGTCCCATTGCCGTCTGCCAAGATACCTTGAGGGTGGGCCAAGATGGCTTGAGGGGGATGCCCTAAGATAGTTTGAGGTTAGGCCTAAAATAGGTCAAGGGAATGAACGTGGGGAGGTACTGAGAGTTAGTCCCACATCGCTTGGGGAGGAGAAACTGGGCTATTGATAAGAGTGTTGAGGACTTCCCTTCCAACGACCGATTTTCCCCTACGGGGGAAGAATAAAATCATGAGGGGGCTGGCCTGCCAACCTGCCAAAGCAGACAATATCGTTGCATGGTGGGGCCCTCGGGCTATTACACTTAATCATGTGATTTCTTTGATAGAAATATGGTTATAAAATCAATTAAAGTGCTTGTGTGCCATTGTGTTGTATTTTTAGTTTTATCTACTAAGTATATCCCCATATACTCAACATATCAAAAACCTTGCAGATTAGCATGGAAAGCCTAAGAGTGAAGCTTGAGAATTTTTAGGAATAAGAAGCTTAGAAAAAAGTGAGGCCTTAGACCATTCTAGAGGTTTATACTTCTTATTTAAGTTATTAATTATTGATGTATTAAAACACTATGTGCTTGACTTTATTCGTAAATTTTTCATTAATGATTAGGAAGTAATGATAAACTCTGGTATTTTGAGATGGATAGTGCTCAGGTATTTTGAGAATGATTTTATGGAAAAATATTATTTCCATAATTGATTTTTCAAAGAAACTTTCAAAATAGGGATATGAACTTTCAAAACAAATTTAGGATAATAAAATTATTTTCAAAGACCTGGGTGTTACATAGTCTTATTAAAAAAAAAATAGGTATGGAGAGATTCGATTGACTAGTCGATTGGGTAGAATAATGGTGCACTTTTTCTATAAAAGAGCCCTAAAAAATGAGTTACTATTTTGTTGCTTATGACTCTTCAACATGTTTTGTATTGTGACACAACTATCTTTTCTTTTTTTTATTCTTATTATTTTGTTACTTTTTTCTTTCTTAGATGCATTTTTTGTTTCTGAATTGATTGGATTGTTACTTTGTTTGGATACTTTTGGAATGTTTAGAAAAGTTGTCTTGTTTGTTTTCAACATTTTAATTATGAGATGGATGAATGGACAAACCAAAATTCAATGAGATTACTAGATTAGGAAGATGTGACCTACTATGAGCATGATGCTAGAAATAAGAAAATTTTCACCAAACACGAGGGAACTAGGAGTGTAAGGAATAAAAGCAACATGAAAGGGAAGCAAGAGATTACACATAATAGCATCCATTCCAAGCCTTATTCCTCATTTCATATACTTTAAGAAGCAAACTATCAGCTTCAAAATAGAAATAACAAGAATAACTCATATAATGAAATTATGGAGAGTAATCGAATAGAACTCATGAGAAGGGGTAAATGGAAAGGCTTGAGTCCCCTCTAACGCAAAGAGTCACACTCTTTCTTCTCTTACTCTCTTTGACATTTTCACAAGCATTTGTCCATCTAATTGTAAGGAGATGTGATCTTTACCAACCAAGTACTACTGCCACCTAGTTGCGTTCTACATCAACATTTAGTGGTTCTTTCTTTTTGGTCTATGATAATTTTGGAGAGTAATCATGAAAAACTTACAAGAAAAGTGAAACAAAAAAGACTTAAGTCTTCTCTGGCACAAAGAGTCACCATCTTTATTCTCTTCTTCACTCTCACATTTTCACCAGAATTTATCCATCTTATTGGAAGTAGATGCGATCTTGAGTATAATGGCACTAATTTTCTATAAACTATATATATATATATATATATACATATATAATTTTTCACATTGTCATCAGTTAAGGTGGGTTGCCTTAGTGGTCTTAGCATCAACTTATATGTAGTAAGTTTTTAGTACAAGTCCACATTCATGCACAATTTGAGTTTTTTTTTTGCAAGATTTTTTGTAAAATTTTGAGAAATCTCTTTGGACATCCCAGATTAATCTTGATTGTGGGATGATCATGATGATGCATTAAATGATAATTTCAAGAAGGGGGTGTATCTGAGTTGCAAAATGTGAAACTTGAAGATAGCAAATTACAACACATGACTTTGTATTGGGTGAATGAACTCAAAATGATAAGCATGAACCTTATTTGTGTGGTGCATGTGGGAATTAGGGAAGCATTGATAGTTGTTTCACCCTACTCCCATGCGACCAAATAAGGGGAGACGTAAGGGGTTGGGTGTGAGGTAGCCCACCTTGTGCCCAACCAAAGAGAGAAAAGGAGAGAAAAGAGTGAAAGAGAAAGGAAAGGAGAAA
The DNA here is from genome assembly GCA_035236585.1 of Warburgia ugandensis. Taxonomy (NCBI): domain Eukaryota; kingdom Viridiplantae; phylum Streptophyta; class Magnoliopsida; order Canellales; family Canellaceae; genus Warburgia; species Warburgia ugandensis. Next base: position 53,809,592 of record CP141139.1, on the reverse strand, counting down.
AGGGAGAAGAAAGAAAGTAGAAAGGAGAATGAGAAAGGAGAAAATCTTGTCCATAGAGAAAACTCAGATCCCCAAAAGTAAGGATTTGCATTTTGGGGTAAGAAATCCAAAAACTAGACATTGGTTTTCTCTTATGAAACAAAAAAAATATTGAAGTTCCACCGTATGGATTTTTGATGGAACTTGTATCTTATAGTTGAATGTAATTTTGGTTTGTGTATCCTTATTTTGCTATAAATCTAAGTATCTATATGTGTATTGATTAAGTTCTTTTACATGAGCATATTCGTAAGACCTCCTTTGGAATAGGTTAAATCCAATTTCTTTAATCTTTGAGATGAATTGTTTACATTGTTACTCTCTATTAATCATTTGATTCATGAATTATTATGGGAACAATGGTAGGATGCAAGGATATGGATGTTTATTGATGGGAATTTTGGGCGTGGGGCATGGTGCACTAGCATGACCTTGCCATACTATGCATCTTGTGATCTCTAGGAGTGTATTGCATTGGACTTTGTGACTGCACCATGTACCTAGCAACTTATATGGGCATAGCACACTAGCATGAGCAAGCCACACCATGCACCCAGTAGTCTATAATTATGTAGTGCATTGGTTTTGAAAGTTGCACCATGCCTGGACTTGACTATAGTACTACACACATTGTGATCAATTGATTGTGTGGTGCACTAATTATGACCAGGTGCAAGGCACCAAGCAGCCTAGCATTGACCATGCTCAAGGCACCGAGCAGCCTGGCACCAACTAGGCACATGATATCAAGTGACTTAATAGTAACCATGCACATGAGTTTAAATGACCTAGGTAGAGACTAGGTGCATGAGACTAATCAGCCTAGCAAAAACTTAAGGAATGGCATATTAGACATTTCAGATTCATTGAGTACCTAGTAATGTTTGGACACATGGCGCATTGCAGAAAATAGCTTGTTGTGTGCCAAACATTGTTCAAGTCCTCATCATGCTAAAAGGCACATGATAAGTTGAAATATGTTATAGCATATAGTGTGTTAATGCATAGGGAGTGAACATTTATTGGTACTTTTGCATATTGTAGTGTTCATGCATGAAAATGTATAGTGCTTAGGTATATGACATCTGATAGTTCTAAGAAAAAAGTTATGAGCTAAGCATAGTATGTAGAAAAATGAACAATATATGTGATAACTAGCACACTATGCTACTATCAACATAATTGGAACAATAAGTATTGAATATAGTACATTAACCATACCTCTAGTATTCAACACACTATATGATTCTGTGGCTCACTAAGCCCAAGCTTTACACAGATGATATATGTTTTTTATGTTAAATGAATGATCCACATGGAACTATATGACTTTCCCCCAAGTTAAGATTTGATTATTGATTAGTGTATTGCATTTAATATGATCATTATGTGGAAAAAATTCTAGTCTTATCACATATACCTAACCCTAATAAAAACAATAAGTAAGATAAGGATGATCAAACAAGATCCATTAGATCTTGGATGATCAAGAACAATAAGAATAAGAATACTATATTGTACTTAGTATGCATGTTTATTAGTATGCTTGTTATAATTCATTAGATTAGATAATCCAAACCCTTGATCAAAGATGATTCAAGGAAGAAAACGAAGATCATCCTCCTTAAGGATGATCCAATAACTGAACTTAGATCAAAGAAGAACTAGATGATAGAAGATCTAGGACCCTGATCTTTAACAACATGTGTAGATTATAAATCAATGGATCTATGAAAGATCAAGATTAAGGAGATGGACACACAAAGACTTAGAGATAGAAAAATACTTAGATATGAATTATCTAAAGATCATTCTAAACATTAGATCTAGTGATCAATAGGATTGTTCAAAATTTATATATTGACAATATGTATGGATGTACAAATTACATACATCAGTTAGGATCATGGAAGATTGGGGAAAAGTGATCAATCCTTAAAGGTAGGAGGATTTGATAAATACATTTACATGAGATATACATGATTGTACACATGATCTTATATTGACAAGAGTAATGTTAATACTTGTATTAAATCTCTTGAAAATAGGGAACTAGAAACTGTTTCAGCCCTAACTAAACAAACATATGGTCTGATATATATGAAATCTATTTTACATACAAGCTTGGAGGCTTGTGAGTTTGTTTTAATAGGCATAAGCCTAGGGGATGCTATTGCTAGAGTACTTATGATGGTTTGGCCACCCGCTCTTTGAAATTTGATGATATGATGATACCTTGCCCAAAGAGAGGCTAAAAGTAGGGTGGTGGCAATTATGGGAAGGCCACCACTGTGAAAGTCTTGCCCTCCCATACGAGCAGTAACATAATATTTTCCACAGTGGTATCAGTGGTGAATAGGGTAGTTATCCGAGCACGCTAGTACAGATCAGACTGCAGCATAGTAACCTTTTATATCATTTTGCACTATGATGCATATGAGAATGGGCATAGTGAAATGCCTTATGTTGTAGCATAATGAAATGTTAGGTAATTGTATATTACCAATATTTTCCAAGAAGGGAAATTCTCATTATAAGATTAGCTATAATACTAAATTCTCAAAATGAAGAGAATTGATCAGCTTAGTTGGGAATGATATTTGACTACTTTCACATATTTAACTGGTTTACCCATGAAGGGTATGTATGTATATAGATATACATAACTTACAAAGTAAAGAGTATATTTAAGGATAATGAGATTATGAAGTATTGGAATTACATTGTCAATTATTATGCTTCTTGAATCCCCTACCAAGCATTGCTTGCTGAGATATTGTAAATGTTGCAATGTCTCAGATACAGGGAAGGAGAGTTAGTAGCTGAAGACGATAAAAGACTTAAAGAGAGTAATCTTCAAGGTATACCCTTGAAGACATGTATTTTTCTTTGTTGAGAGTTTAATTGTATGGTGAGCTTGAGTTTTGGATTATGTAATTTGGACAAGTACTGTAATAGATTTGGCTGTACTGTGAACCACTGGATGGATCCTAAAATTTAATAAAAGTATATTCCTTCAATAGAATTTTATTTTGTACACAAATTGTACTTATGTTATGTATGAAGTGGTGACTTGGGTTTTCAAAACAAGTTCTAAAGAAAAGAATTTCCACTGCTTTGTTTTGCAAAAAAAAATTTACACTCTTAAGGGCCCTGCCTTTCAAAATACTTTACAAATCATATTACAAAAACCCGGGTCGTCACATCCAACATCTGAATCTCAACATCAACATATAATCATATAAGCATCTAAATCATCCTTAAATTTAGATAGTGCATAATATTTTCTTTTAATGCGCTTTCCATATTGCATTTACATCATAAATGGGGACTTCATGTTATTAGATTATTCATCTAAACATAATCCCACAATTTAGATTATCCAAAATTATGGAGCCCTTAGATTTCTTACAACCCATCTCTTCTAACTATATGATCTCAACCACTTAGGGTATTGGTCTACTTTCCCCATCATGGATCATCAATCAATTATCCATTTAATGCAAGTATGCTTATTAAATAAGGTCAATATACATAATGGTGGCATATGAACACCAATCAGGCATTGCCAGATCCCTGTTCCTTTACTATTCGATTGAATGGTTCAAATTATTTGCTTAATTTTCATCTAAATCTTTCAATTTATATCATATACTAGTTAATTCATTGTTCCAAAACTCATCTGTAGTGTTTGATCATCAATCAATCAGATATGACCTACATCAAGTGTGTATTTACCTATTTCTAATCTTGGATGAAAGAATGAATGCCTGGATCATCTCAAAAATCTACATCTAGAATAAACCATAAAAATTTAGCCTAAAAATTGAATTCAAAATTTTGGTTTAGAAGATCTTACCTCTTGGATGTATTTTTATGCTTTTTCTTCTCTTGGATGTGCAGATTGATCACTATTTTGTAGTGAAATCCTCTTATCATGAAGCGCGCTGTTCAACTCTCTAATCAACAATCAAGATCTCTAAAATTCTTCAATAACCCAAGGGGTTTTGATTGTCACTCTACATTGAGTGAAATGTTCTGATCGGATCTCCACCTGCAGCTGCATCATCGGCAACTCGAAAGCCCTATTTTTCTCCTCCTTCACCAGCATGCTAGCTTTCTTCGGCAACCTGGCTTTATCTTTTACCCTTTCCTTTTCTCTCCCTTCTCATTGTCTCTCCTTCCTTGTTCTTCCCCTTTTCTTCTTCCTCCTTTTACTTGAATTTTTCCCTATGTGTGTGTTAGGCTCGATGGAATAGATCGTGCTGTCTATTTAGTCTTCCTTTAAGCAGGATGGGATGCTGATATCAATTTAGCCCCCCTCCTTTAGTAATTGTTTTTTTCAAAAAACCCATAAATCATCATGTCTCCTCCATCCGAACTTCAATTTCAGTGTTCTTTGTGTCATTGGAATCGTATCAATGTGTACTTTCCATTTTTGTTAGTTTCGAGTTCAAATTTTCAGTTTCCAAAGAGGTCACTTTTATATAACTCAATTTTACTAAATTAAATTCTTGATTTTCATCTCAATTAAAATATAAAATATTGCATAAAAAAGAACTCAAAATTGAGGGTTGCTATAATTAATAAACCTACGAATTGATTAATCAACAGATCGAGCTAAAGGAAGTATACACGAGAATGGAGCATAAACGCCATATGAGGTAGGTGGATTAAGATTGCTATTTTGGAAAGTTCATTCATTGCTATGTTTTTATAAGAATGATTGAATGTATATGATGATTTACAAAGTATTGTCTTTAATTACTAAAATTATGAAGGTATGTGATAAATTTAGAAGTTATCTTGTGACACCTTTTGAATTATCAAATTGAAAATGGAATGCTAATTTAAATAAAAAAAATGTTATTATTACCCTAGTTGTCATGCCCAAACAAAAGAATGGAAACCATACTCATCAATTGAAACTTAGTATATGCATACATTTAGCCAATGATCATACTTAGAAACATGATATACACCCAGATTAGCCACAAATGTGAAAGGAACCTAAAACACTTATTTTATCATAATATAACATTAAGAAAAATGAGTAATAGGACTGCCTATCTTAATTTTGAACTTATGCTTACATCAAAAGAACAATTGATCTTATGCATGCTACTAAGACATAAGGACTAGTGTATTGATACTATAGTATTTGGAATACCTCGAATAGTATGAAATATTAATATCTATATCCATAATAAAGTAAGGATTTAAGAGTAGCTCACAAGGTTTTGAACTATAGTAAGACCTAAGCAAGTGTGCTAGAAGATGTCATACTTGTAACTTAACTACTCGATAATGATGAAATAAATGCACTTGAATAGCTTCTCATAAAACTTTGACATAGCATTTTTATTTTCATAAAATGATCTTGGAAATGTATAAAATTTATGATTTAGGTGGGCACTTGACGAGTAGCCATAAATCTTTGATGGATGTAGATTTTTTTTATGTTTAAGCAAGCACTCCATGAGCAACTATAAGCCCTAATAGCTATGGTTTTCATCAATGCTTTTGGGTAAGCACTGTATGAGTGGTCATAAGTCTTGACTGATGTAGTTTTATTGATACTTAGGTAGATGCTTTATAAGCAACTGTAAGCTTGATGATTATGGATTTCATCGATGGTTTAGGCAGGCACTCCACGAGTGGCTATAAGCCCTGATGGATGTGGATTTGTCAATGCTTAAGGACGGGCTCTATGAGCAGCTGTAAATCCTTATGGATATGGATTTCATTGATGTTTTGCACAAGCACTCTGGGAGTGTCCTAAGTCCAAGATTGTACAACAGGTGCACTAAGTTAGTGGGCTGTAAGTCCTAGAGACCCTATGCTAAGAGGTGCAGTTGGCCACTGACCTCTGAGATGATTTGATACAAGCCATGTGATGAAGAAGGTAGGCAATAGGAGTAACTTCATATGGGGACAAGCTTTGAGAGGTAGCCGTGTAGTCCCCATGAGGTCCAGTGAGTCATGGTTCATACAGGTATCCATGAGTAGACGTAGAGGCCACAGTAATCACCAGTGGGTGATGATAAGCCCTACGAGTATAGGTGTTTATGTATTGATGCTATGTGGGTCATTTCTTGAGAGTTTTGACCTTGTTTAGGGTAGTAGGACTATATACAATTGTCATTGGAGCAATCAATTTTTCACAAGAATTTGGGCATGGATTTGTGCATTTTAAATTGACGGCTTTATGCCTTCATTTGGCATCATTTGTTTTGAGTACATTGGTTTGATAGACTTATTAGATTCTGTTGGACATTACGAATGATTTGAGATCACCACTATTTCCTCGTGGATTTTCGTCTCATTATCTAACACCGATTTTCACATTTACAATTTCAGTAGGATTTGATATAGAAAGAACTATTTACACATATGAATTGATTGATTATGATTTGAAATCCACGAATAACTTTTTCTTTTCTTTTTTTTGCCAAATCAAAGATTCATCAAATGTTGGTTTACAGGACCAAATTTTGAGCATATAGTATACTCTTTGACTTTATAGTCTAACTTCATCTTTTATTAACATCAGACTTTGATGCTTACACCTAGCTATTGGCTTGCCATTAGGATTATATTTCATGTTGATTTTTCCTTAACGAATGGTTTTACCTTGGTCATCTTACTAAGGTATTAGATTACTTGAGCATTTTTAGTGATTTTTATATGATAATATACTAATTTATTCTTTCATCTAAAACTATGTTGGGTTTGTGAAGAGAAAGATATTAAATAACTACCTTTACACATGAAAGTTAATTTAACTATCAAATGACAAACAACATAAACATTTATAGGGATAACTTACATAACCATGTGTGATACATGATCTTGAAAACTTGTACATTTTGAAAAAAAGTAGAATGCTTATGTGTCTATTAATGAAAAATGATCTTATTATCAATTAAACGTACATGAAATGATAAAAGCATAGAATGCTTAAATCCTCAGAAAAGATAAGGTAATGATATTCATCAAAATCATGATGGACTATGATTCATCAACTATAATGAATTGCACAAGTAAATTGATTCCATAATTGTGTGATCTAAGAACTTATAATTTCAACACGAGGACTTTAAAAATAGCATGAGGTTTGTTTAAGTAGGATGTAATCTCAAAATGCATTGATTTATGTATAACATGAACTACATTACAAAATAGCTATTTATTCTGCTTACACAAGCACTAGCATGCTGAAATATTGTAATTGTTTTCAATGTCTCATATTTAAAGAATTAGAATAGAAAGATGAATAGGTCGAACGTGAGAGTAGCAGTGGAATTTGGAGTTTTAAAAGATGCAAAATTTTTAGGATGTAGATGGTGAGCCTTGCAGCCTTTGATTAGTTTTTTTAATTTAGTGGAGAATGCAAATATATATATTTACTTTCATGTTGTGGATTCAATTGTATTTAATAGAATTTGTTGTGATATGGTGGTGATTGGAGGATTTGGTAAGTGATAAGTCTTGTATATTTTTTTCCAAAGGAATGAAAAATGATGTATGTTGTCTATGAGGTGTTTCACAGGCATGCATAAAATGCACATGTCTGAAAAATAGAGGAACTCTACCAAATTTTTTATAGAAATGAGACACTCATTTGATCATAAAATCTATTTGTTTATTGTGAAAATGATGGTCGATATTTTTATATATAAAAAAGTCCATTGTTTTGTTTTTTAAATGAATTTCAAACAAGGGATATCCTAAATTTCGAAAAAGTTCTCAAGAAGTACTTTGAAAACCCTTGTGTGTCACATTTTCATTATTGAGGATTCATCCATTGAGGTTTTACATTAGAGCATCTCTCATTATGCCTTTCATTATCAAGAATTTATCAATTGAGATTTCACTTTATGAGGCATGTGCTCACTAAGTAGCTAGAAGGCCCGATGATGGTCCAGGAGTGTTGGACCCTCTCCAGGAGTGTTGGACATTATGTGATGTGTAGTTGATGTCTAGGAATGTTGGATAGTATTGTGATGTGATAGCAGGGAGGTCTCTATTGGTAGGACAAGTGTGCCAGTATCCTCATAATAGGACTAAATTGTCACCCCATATGTGATGTACGGGTACTTGCATGATTTTATGAGCATATTTGCAAAACTTGTATTATTTTCCTCATCTGAGCATCTCTTTTCATGTTCTTCATTATTGAGAATTTATTGATCAAGGTTTTACTTGAGATCTTGTATTTTGAGCTATTTTCTGGACATTTCTAAGTATCATGTTGATTATGATATACTTGAAGTCATTGTTAAATTTGATCATACATGTGATCATAAATGCTCTAATGAAATCATGTAAGCTTAGTTCCTATCTACATTTATGTTCTTAAATGAAGATTTTTACCAATTCGTTTATACATACATACATACATATATATATATATATATATGTATGTATATCGATTCTTCCAGATTGTTGACATTTTCAAGGTTTGGTTTACGAATGTATTGGACCAATCAAGCATCATTAGTGTCTATACATGGGCATCTACTCAATCATATATGCATGTGAAATGCAGTGTGTTCATAAAGGAAAGTAAGTGAGATGAATACACACCAACATGAATAATGAAGGATCTTAAAGTATCATATATTATGAATGGAACCGAATGAGTATGTGTACACATGAAAAAGTATTCTTCTATGATTAAATTTTCATAAATTACTAATGATATAGGATTTCTTGGATATATATATATATATATATATGAAAAGGAATAATGTATTGATATTTTCACAAACATTGAAATGCATAGGATTTGTCCACTGATCTACTTTGTACATGTGAATTAAGTTCATAGAACATTTGATTTGAGAAATTATGATTTTTTACTTGAACATGTGTTTTAAGTCATCATGATTTTGTTTAGATATGAATAACTATCAAAATACATTGATTAAGTAAATCATGAACTGCATGCCAAAATAATAACCCTTTTTCCACCTACACAAGAGTAAGCTTTCTAAGAGAATGCAATTATTTTCAATGTCTTAGATCTGAAGAATTAGAATGGACAGGATGAATAGGTTAAGTTGAGGACGTGAAAGCAAACCATGGAGTTGTAATTATAGAAGATTAGGATTTCCAATATCTGAAGGGTGAGCTTTACCATTTAAGATTTGATTTGTAATCTATTAAGGAATGTGGATGTATATTTACTTTGAAGTAATGGACTCGTTTTTATTTAGTGGAATAGGTTGTGACTAGAGGTTCAGTGATGTGATAAGTTGTATGTATTTGGTTTGAAAACAATGAAAATTTACTTGTATTGTCGATTAGGTGTTCCGCACGCATACATTAAATGCATGTCTATCTAAAAAACAAAGGAAACTCTACTGAATTTTTTGTAGGAATGAGTTAAATTTTTTGTAATTATTCCATAGTAAAATCCTTGTGTTATGTAAGACAGGATTTTTAGAAGCACTTGTCAATGAAAAATTATATTTTTTACCATATTTTTAAATGAATTTTCAAACAAGGGGCCCTGCATTTAGAAAAAGTATTATAAAAACTTGGGTGTCATAGTTACCCACATTGACTGGGGAGAGGGAGTTGGTTCAGTTATAAGAGTTAGTGGAACTCTAACAATCATGACACATTTTTCATATGGGGAAGAGCAAAGTCATGAGGCTATATGGGCGGACAAAGTAGACAATATCACAATTGTTGGACTCCAACTACTACGTTTGGTATCAAGCCAGTTCCCCACATGGTGTGTGGCTAGCCACATGTGGGAGCTTGCGGTATGTAAAGAATGCATGTTGCCTAGGGAGATGAGGGGTATTGACTTCAAGAGTTAACCCACATCTCTCAAGGAGAGGGAGAGGGAGAGGGAGCTGGGCTGACTATAAGAGTTAGTGGAACTCTAACAATCATGAAGCATTCTCCCTACAAGAAAGATCAAAGTTGTGACACATTTTCCCTACAAGGAAGAGCAAAGTTGTGAGGCTATATGGGCTACCAAAGCAGACAATATCATGATTGTAGGACCCCAGATGTTACAATATATGTTGATCAAACTACATGGAAATCTTAAATGAATTAGCAAGAGCAATCACCCCTACTAGATCAAGGGTGGATGTCATGACCATCCCTTGTCCCATCTAAGTTACTCATCACTTTGGTGGTCCCTACTTGATTAACTATGTTGGTATTTAAACGACTTGCTCTACTAACACATTTGATGACTCAGATCAACTACAGCTGATTAAGGAGGGTGTGAAGTGCTGATCAAGGTAGGATCTAACCGATAAGCAATAGGGCAAGTCTAAAAGAGAGGAGGAGCTACCAAGTTTAAACATAACCTAAAAGCCATTCCTCCAAAGAAAATAATGAAAATTTAACCTTTTAGCTTGTTTTCCATAGGATTAGAATGTATTGCATGCCTTTATTTGTTAGCATCATTTTGCATATAGGTTGCTTTATCTAGTTTAGGTCTTCCCTATACTAGGTAAAAAATATATATTATGTTGAATACAAAGTTCAGTCAACTTAGGCAAGAGTTACATACTCAAGTAGATCTAATTAAACCTACCTTAGACATGGCCAACAAAGTAGGCGATAAAAAACCACTTTCATACTATTTCACTCCTTGGCCCTCATGCCAATGAAGAAATGTGTGAGACAAAGATAAGGTATAACCTTGATTTATCCAATGCATTAGACAGATTAGGCTAAATGCTTTTAGGCAAGCTGGCAAGTCATCTGAGCCCAACATATCCCACTACTTCATGGCCATTAAGCTCCACCGACGATATATACTTCAGAGCAAGTGAATGAACCCAGTGCATTCCTAAACCCTAACAATTATTCCTATGATGAGATCAACTATCCTGGATGGGCTAGGCATCCCAAACAAACATGGTTTTAGGATTATCAAGCAGATCATTATGGTTCCACCCTACTCAACCCTTTTAAAGTACCCAAATGCCACAAAAGTATGAGCCATACCAGTCGTTTCTTCTACAGTAGATGGAACAATCATTGAATGAGACCCTTAAGTTATATATAGAAGCGTCTCAATGATCTATTCCACAAGTAGAATCCCAAAGGGGTCAGATAATTGTTGCATTTAAAGAAAGGGGTGAAAAAAATGAACAAATTGAGGACTATGAGAAGCCCATCAACAATTATTTAGGGATTGTATAATATCTGACTTTGAAGATTCTTTTCAGATAGCAAGTGTCTACACAATACCTACCTCTACTGGTAATGATCCACTCAAGGCATGTCTCACTCATTCCAATTTTGATACAGACAACTTCATTGATTAAGTAAAAAATTTATTAGATACTGAGCCATTAATGGACACTTCTCAATGGATAGACCAAGTAGGAACCCTTATATTGACTGAAATACAATTTGTGCCATATACTTAAGAACCACCAAATTTGAATCTACGTGCTTTGCTAGAAAGTGCACACTATGACAATTTAGGTTCATTTGAAACCTTGCCTGTGACTATAATAAACTTTTTTGCTTCCTTTTTCATCGTTCTTCTTTCTTTCTTGGTCATGACTGATTAGGAAAAAGTGTTATGACTCATATTCCCTTGATTGCACTAATACTTCATTCCAAAGGATCATTGGATGTGATTTGCTAGTTTATAGCAAGTTTGAGATACAAAGGATGAAAAGCTTGGTTGTAATTTTAGGAAGTTTACTCTTTTCAAGTTATTTATAATTTTAGAAATTTCCTTAGTTTAGTTCCTTGTTTATTTAGATAGTTTCTTGGTTTGTTTAATTTCTTGCTTTTTAATTTAAGGTTACTTTCTAATTTAGTTTATTTAGAAATTATCCATTTCTTAATTGGTTTAGCTAGGTTAAAGTAAGATTATTTAAATTCTAATTAACCTCATTTATCAAAGAGTCTTCATGGTATCAACCCATATTTGCCAATTCTATACTCTAATAAAGCTATGCACTTGTGGTATTATTTATGACAAATCACCCATTAGATGTCCAAGACAATCTAACAACGAAGTTCATGGTTACATAGTGCCCGATGATTGCATTTGACTACATGTCATATTTAGAATGAATAAAGTAACCCTAGAAAACCATGCTGATACTTGTGTTGATGTGAAAAGTTAGCATGATGACGTATAAATATATTCATGATTTTAAACTTTTGAAATGTCTTGATATTCTAAGATATTAATGTATTATGGTGTAATGAAACCATGTAATATTGGAAACATAGTTTCAATTACTAGTAGATCTTCTAGAGACTTACATGATAGACACTTTAAACATGTATAGTACACTAATACCATGATTCATTTAGAGTTTTCCTAAATAAGACGCGCAGTCACCCCCCCTACACCAACAATTTTTAGGTGAGAGTTTAGGCAGGATGAGTGCCATAAACAAAGGAAAGGGGAAGGAGATAAATGGCTAATCCTAGAGATTTATGAGTATGTTCATATTATTTAGTTAGTTTTGAGTTGTATTAGGATGTTGAACACTTTATGTACTTCTTTCAAAAGCCTTACATAGATGAATGTCCAAGACTAATGGACAGCAAATATTTCATGATTTTGGACTTTGATGGCCACAGATGCTACCAATAAGATATATAAAAAGATGAGCACTTTACCTTATTTACTTTGATTAGTCTACATATGTATTCAAGTTAAAGGAAATGACTCAGATTAAAGATGGGTTTGTAAACAGCATACATACATACATACATACATACATACATAATTTGAAATCTAATCCTTAAAACTAAAGATTTTTCCACAAGAATTTCGATGTTCCTATAAAAAGGACTTTTCCAAAGATTATTTATGGAAAAAAAAAAAAAAACAAATCGTGACACATACCCCTGTCTTGTTCATGTCCCAATATTTGTCTACACAAATCATAGTAATATCGGTTTGGATGAAATAATAAGAAACCTTGGTAGCTGACCAGTCTTGTTGGTTATCTTAGAAGTTGGCTTGACATTCTATTTCTGATTTTAATTAGTTAGTTTGAATAGTGTCTTATTTTCATGCTGAGATGAAATATTTGGAAGGTATGATTCAACAGTTTCATCTCTAATGGTTACAATGTTGAATAGTAGGGGTGGGGGTGGTTTATGGTTGTGGGAGTTACATGGGGTGGGGTGTGTTTGTGGAAATGGAGAAGTACTATTATGGACCCAAGGTAGTCCTTCATGGGCAACTCCAACCAGCCTCTAGGATGCTTACTTGGTTCATATTTGTTGAGCATTTTTTATCAAGTCTTCTCCACATAGTAGATGTCTTTCACTTGAATAATCTCATAGACCATGCAAAACATCCTAAAGCGCACCTAATTTCTAGAATAGGAGGTGCAAATTTTTGTTGGCCATCTCCAAACACATTCATTTCTCATGTACAAATTCATTGGACATGTGGGAAAGCTTAATTTAAGATTTAGACTGACACATTTTCCATAAAATTTGAAACATTTTCATTTTGTTAACATAGTTAATCTACTACCCATTGATTATCTACACTTACAAAATACTATGTTAGCATACTTTTGGATGTGATCATTAGAAATCTATAATTGCTTGTTGATCATCTAAACATTTGCATTTACTCTTTATGTCTTGCTTAACTCCGTCGATGCAGGTCCCAAGCCCGGATGAAAAAGGAGGAGGGTATTGTGTTAGGTTGTAGCCAGAAGAAGTTGAAAATGATTTTAATTTTATTATTTTTTGCCTGCTTACAAATGAATATGCATTTGTATATTAGTTTGTAAGTATGAGAGAAGATAATGAAAATCATCTCTAGCTTCTTCAAAATATGGCAAACTTAACATGACATGAATAAAAAACTGACATTCCGTTAAGCTAGGGCGTCCCCCATAAGCAAGCCATTGAATCAGATCTTAGATGGAGGGAAAAATGGGCAACGGTTGCTAGGGCATTCCCTTAGAAGCAACGCGCTACATTGGATCTTAGGTGTAGTGGAAAATGAGCAAGGGCTTCTAGAGCATCCCCTTGGAAGTGATGTCCTATATCAAAACCCAGGTGTAGTGAAAAGTAGGCATGGGTTCATGCCATGGAGGTTAAGAAGTACACGGGTAAATAGGCTATTTTAAGAGCATAAGATTCATATCACCACATGGAATATAGGGACATTGACAAGTAAGAGTCTAGAGTTAGCAGATATGATGAAACATAGGAGAGTCAACATCACTCGTATCTAAGAAACTAAGTGGAAATGGGCTAAAATGAGAGAAATCGATGGGTATAAGCTCTAGTACATAGGAAAGGATAAAAATAGAAATGGCATAGGAATAATAGTGGATAAAGAATTAAAGGATAAAGTTGTGGATATTAAAAGAATCAGCAATAGAATTATAATCATTGAACTTGATCTAAGATAGCATATCATAAATGTTATAAGTGCATACGCACCACAAGTAGGGTTAGAAGATATAATCAAGAAAAAGTTTTGGGTAGATATGGAGGGAGTCATCCAAGAAATTCCCAACACTAAGGGGATAGTTATAGTAATAGACATCAAGAAGGGTATGTTATAGGAGAATAAAATGTGATGGGGGAAACTATCCTCAATTTTGCTATGGCATATAGTTTGGCCATTGCAAATGCATTCATTAAGAATAGGGATGAACACTTAATAACCTTTAAAAGTGGACTCCATAAAATCCAAATAAAATTTTTTCTACATAAGAATATCTAAAGATTAATGTATAAGGATGGTAAGCTGATACGTGGTAAGAGTTTAACCTCATAGCATAGGTTAATGGTTTTGGATATCTATATCAAAAGATGGAAGAAAGGAAATGAACTTAATAAGTATTCAAAAACTAAGTGGTGGAACTTAAAGGAGAGAAAATAAGCTCATTCATAAATAAGTTGGTGGTAGAAGGAACATAGAATTATGAAACAGAAGTAAACACCATGTGGTCTAACATGGTTGAGTCCATTAAGAAAGTGGCAAAAAATGTCTTTAAAGTATCTAAAGGTAAAAGACAATTAGTAAAGGAAACATGGTGGTAGAGTGAAATAGTGCAAAAAGTTATTAAAGAAAAATGATTGTGAAGTACTAGAAATAATAAAAACTATGAACAGTATGAGAATGCTAAAAAGGTTGCTAAAAGAATAGTAAGCAAGAATAAACTAAAGGTATATGATGACCTCTATAGTAGATTAAGATCAAGAGAAGGTGAGAAAGATGTGTTTAAACTTGAAAAAATAAGCAAAGAGAAGGGGAAGGACTTAAACCATGTTAAGTGCATTAAAAGTGATGATCAAAGGGTATTAGTCAAAGATGATAAGATCAAACAAAGGTGGGAAATGTACTTTCAAAAATTATTAAATGACAATGGCTCTGAGAATATAGGGATTGAAAATATTGTAAACTAAAATAGCATTGGACATTATAAATATGAACATAGGATTAGAATACCTCAAGTGGAAGAGGCCTTGAAAAAGATTAAATTAAGAAAGGTCATGAGGCTCGATGGTATACCAATAGAGGTTTGGAAGCATATGGGAGATATTGCAGTAGTTCGATTGACCAAGTTGTTTTTTAACAAGATTATAAAATCAAATAACATGTTAGATGAATGGAGAAAAAGCTCTATTGTACCAATTTATAAGAACAAAGGAGACATACTGAGCTGCACTAATTATCGAGGGATCAAACTTATCAGCCACACTATGAAACTTTTTGAAAGAGTGATTGAAGAGGCTCCAGCATAAGATAAGTGTATGGGAGAACCAATTTGGTTTCATACCTGGGAGGTCTACTATGGAAGCTATTTTCTTACTAAGACAATTGATAGAAAAACATAGGGAGAGGAAGAAAGACATCCACATGGTCTTTATTGACTTAGAGAAAGCTTATGATAGAGTCCCTATAGAGTTAATATGGAGGGTGTTGAGCGAGAAAGGGGTTTCATTGGTAAACATGCTCAAAGATATGTATGAGGAAGCAGTAACAAATGTTAAGACCATCATTACAGAGACCGATGATTTTCATCTCACTAGAGGATTGCACCAAGGATCATCATTGAGCCCATACCTTTTCATGTTGGTTATGGATGAGTTAACAAAACATCTACATAAGGAGATTCCATGGTGCATGCTATTTGCAGATGATATAGTATTAATTGATGAGACAATGGAGGGTATAAACATATAGCTAGAGTTATGGAGAGAAGCATTAGAATATAAAGGATTTAAAATCAACTAAACTAAAATAAAATATATGGAATGCCATTTTAGTAAGGAGAGCAGTAGGAGTGGAACACCAGTTAAGATTGATAACCAAGAAGTCCTCGTAAAAGACCACTTTCAGTATTTAGGATCAACGATTCAAGAGAGTGGAGAGATTGAGTGGGAGGTTACCTAGAGAATTCAAGCGAGTTAGGACAAAAGGAGATGTGCATCTAGAGTTTCATGTGATTGACGTGTACCATTGAAACTAAAAGGAAAATTATATAGTATGGCCATAAGGCCAGCCATGTTCTATGGATCAGAGTGTTGAGCAGTTAAGGAACATCATGGTCATAGGATTAGAGTCGCAGAAATGAGGATGTTGAGATGGATGCGTGGCAAGACAAGAAAGGATAGAATTAGGAATGAAGACGTTAAAGGAAATATAGGGGTAGCACAAATAAGTAATAAGATGCGGGAGATTAGACTTAGATGGTTTGGACATGTCCAAAGAAGACCCAAAATGACACCGGTTAGGAGTGAGGCAATGCAATTAGAAGGTTCTAAAAGGGCAAGGGGTAGGCCCAAAAGAATGTGGATAGAAGTGGTGAGAAAAGATTTAAAAACTTTGAGACTAAATGAAGTTATAGTACTTAATTGAGGGGAATGGAGGGACAAGATTCATGTGGCCGATCCCTAATTGGGATAAGGTCTTGATAATGATGATGATGTCTTGCTTCTATTTGGGGGTTTGCAATGTGTTGTTATTGTGTTGAGATGAGACATTTGGCAAGCATGATGCAATAGTTTCATTGTAAGTGTTTGGTCTAATGGGTGTGAGACGACATGGGTTTTTTAGCCCAGTGTCACCCTTCAGCCCAATGTAATATACACATATTTTTCAATTCCACCCTTCAACCAAATGTCACCTTAAAACCTTCACTAATATAATAGTGGAAGTGAAAACACATGATTCCAAGGTTCCTGCGTCACAGCCTAAACAATAAGAAGTAAATTTTAAATCATGATTTAAACTCAATATCATTGTGTATCCTATTTTATTACAATTGAATTATTCATAATCCAAAAGGATGCTAAGAAAATCAACTAGTCATAGCCCAAACAATAAGAAGCTAAATTTAAATAAGGATTTATACTCCCATCATCGTCCCCTATCTTATTACAGTCAAATTATTCATAATCCAATTGTATATTAGAAAATCAACTACATTATTCTTGTTCATACTTTTCTCTACTTCCTTTTCAATGTTTTCCCTGCGTTATGCTTTTTAAGTTACTCGTGAGTTCATGAATCTATTGTAGTATTTTTCAAGCAAGCAAGGTCGATCCCACGAGGAATCAAACAGTTTATGTGATTAGTGGGTCCTTACTTCAGCTGCTTAACCAAGCCAAGATAATGAGATTTTTAACCTAAACTAAGAATGGAAATTTAACATAAATGTAAAATATGGAAATATGTAAAGCTGCTAAAAATAAGGTGAACTTGGAAACTTTCCTAAAAATAAAACTTCCTTAAATTAATACTTCCTAAAAATGAAATTTAGAAACTATCTAAATAAGGCAAAACTAACAAATTGAAACTAAATATATGGAAGCATGCAAATTAAGTAAGCAAATCAATCACTTGCACATAACCCAAAGGGTAGTGCCCATAGATCATAGTGAAAAGCAGTGCATGATGCAACAATTGAAAGATAATGAATAATTTATTCTAATGCACCCAATAATACCTATATAAATGAACATGTAATGATCCAAAGTGCAAGCTTAAGCAACTATAATACTCATGCAAAAAAAAACTCAAAATCATGTGCATGATTCATGGGGTAAACATCAACTAAATTTGACAGACCTATAGCTGACTATCATGTGAACTAATCTAAGCACTAGCTCAATATTCTAAAATGGTAAGTTCTTAAAGAATCAAGCAAACTAGAAGTAACAAATGCTAACATCAAGAATGAATCGCTCATGATTACTATGTTGCTCGAAATTCCAGCAACATGCCATTTTCAATATCCAAGCAATTAACACATGAAAGCAAGCACTTTAAATGCCATAAAACATTCAAAACTAAAGTACTTAGCTACTATAAATAAGTACAAACTAGGAAATTTAGTTAGATTTATTAGATCAACAAAAAATTACACCAAAATGGTGCCCATGATACATCTATATAAATCTAAAACTAGCACCATTATAACAAATGAAACTTCATCTCAATCAAATCCAAACCTCTTTCTAGTAATCCTAAATTGAACTTAGATAGCATGCAAGTAGAATCCAAAGAAGAATTCAAGATAGAAAGGCATGAATAGATAGGAAAGACTAAATGCAAGTAGAATCCAAAGAAGAATTCAGGATAGAAAGGCATAAAAAGATAGGAAAGACTGCAAAGAAAGAATAAATATTTAAAGGAGATTCAAAGCCCAAGAGTTGATCCAAGGACTAAAAACTCTTGGTTGTCACCTTAAGAGAGTTGTGATCCTTTGAATGTAGTGTTCTAAGACTAAAATAAGTAATCAAACAAACACGAAAACTAAGGACTCAGGGTAAGGAACTACAACATAGGATTAAGAAAACAAAACAAAGATGAAAACACGTGGAATTGTTAAGGCAAGAACATTAAACAACAAGGAAAGAAATAACAAAACTAACCTGGAATAAATTGCAAAACAAAGATAGGGGAAACCCCATGAGGAGGCATGGATAGCTTGGGAAGAATGTCCTCTAACATTGAGGAAGGGGAAGGAGAGGAAGGTGGAGGGGCCTCCTAAGGAAGGCATCTTTCTCCCCTTCTCCCATATTTTCTTCCATGTGCAAGCCCCTAAGTATTTTATATGTGGTGGCTTCTATCTAAAGAGAACCCTAGGAAAAGTAAGGTGGGAATGAGACTGGAAAGGGATAGATGGTTAGGATAAGAAAGTGAAAGTTGAGAATAAGAAAGTGAGAGAAAGAGGAGGTGAAAACATGGAAAACCTTAAATGGGGGTAGACCCTATTTCCTAGGATTTTGGCATGGAACTCTAAAGGAAGGGAAAGTGGAAAGAAAGGAAGAGGTGGAACGGAGTGATTGTTTATCCTAGGATACTAAGGTGGGCACAAGATGGAAGGAGGTGGAAGACGCTTACTTTTTCAGGTAGGCAGTCTTCCACTTTGTGAAAATTTTGGAGGACTTATAAAATTAGAAAGAGAGGGAGATAAGGATGGAGAGAGAGAGAGAGGGAAAGAGAGAGAAAGAAAGGGAATGAAGTGGAGTGAGGAGGTTGGTCAGATATAAGTTTGATGGGTTGGTTGAAGTGGTAGTTTAAGAAGGTGGGAAAGTTTTGGAAAGGTGGGACTCTTAGGTAGGAAGGTGCAAAATTCATAGTAGTCTTGTATATTAAGGTGGAGAGAGAGAGAGAGAAAGGTGAGAAAATCATGGAAAAGGAAGCAAAATAAAGTGGGTTCTTCCCATTGGTTTGCATACTATCTTAACCAATTGGATTTTTCCTCAAATATCTTCAAAACAACCCTTAAAATCCCATGGATATTTTCTTTAGATCTACCTCAAATCATGGATCTCCATGTAGCATGGCTCATATGGCTTGATGGCTTACTTTGGGAACTCATTTGGCTTGGCTTCATGGCTGGCTTTGAGGGCTCTTTTGGCTTGGCTTCATAGCTTGTAGGGCTAAATTCCATGCAAAGGCAGTGGACTTTGTGTGGCTTGTGCAGGCCCCCTTTAGTCACCTTTGACTTCTTCAATTTCATCCTTTGCTTGCATTAGAGTGATCTTGATCCTTGATCTCACTTTGGATTAATGACATTTAGGCCTTGAATCGATCTTTGAATCTTGACCTTCAATTTTCATCTCGATCAATCTTGGCCATCAAATCATCATCTCGATTTGCGCAAAAGATAAAAACACTAATTAAATCCTAAAAAAATACTACTATATACATACTTACCCTAGGTTAACCTTTGAACTTGCAAATTATCAAATATTTGATTTATTAGGTTAGAAATGCATGTGTTATAATTTGTGGTCTAAAACCCTAATTTAATGATATAAGTTATAAAACATGGCAACTAATTGGGCACTTTTTATACAAATTTGAATACTTATCACTTGCCAAATTCTTCTAGTCCTTAGTTGCTCCACCTGAAATGTATTATAGGGGTAAGCATGTTTAATAGTCAAGGTCCAACAGTCATGATATTGTCTGCTTTGGCCACTCATACGAACTTAGGGCTTTGCTCTTCCCTATAGGAAAAACACATCGTGATTGTTAGAGTTCCACTAACTCTTATAATCAGACCAACTCCCTCTTCCCAGGCAATGTGGGACTAACTCTTAAAGTCAGTACCCCTAACCCCCAAGGGAACATGCGTCACATGCCATGTTGTGATTGTTAGAGTTCCATATGCATTGTTTACAATGTCTTAGAAAGCTTGCACTTGTGTAAGTGGAAAAAAGATTGTTATTTTTGCATGTAGTTCATTATTTACTTAATCAATGTATTTTGATAGTTATTCATATTTGAACAAAATCATGATGTCTTAAAACATGTGCTCAAGTAAAAATCATAGTTTCTCAAATCATACGTTCTAAGAAATTAATTCACATGTACAACGCAAATTAGTGGACAAATCCTGTGCATTTCAAAATTTGTGAAAGTATCAATACATTATTCCTGTGTCATAATCATTTCACGAACATTTAGTCATACAAGAACAATTTTCATGCATACACAAACTCATTCAATTCCATTCATAACATATGATACTTTAAGATCCTTCATTATTCATGTAAGCATGTATTCATCTCACCTACTTTTATTTATGAACTTACTACATTCTACATCCATATATGATTGAGTACATGACCATGCATAACCACTAATGATGCTTGACTAATCCAATCACTTGTAAACCAAACCTTGAAAATGTCATCAATTTTGAAGAATTGATGTATGTATGTATGTATGTATGTATGTATGTATGTATGTATGTATGTATGTATGTATGTATGTATGTATGTATGTATGTATGTATGTATGTATGTATGAACCAATTGGTAAAAATCATCGTATAAGAATATAAATGTAAATAGGAATGAAGATTACCTGATTTCATTAGATCATGCATGATCACAGGTATGCTTAAATTTAACAATGACTTCAAGTCTATTATAATCAACATGATACTCGAAAATGTCCAAAAAACACCTCAAAATACAAGCTCCCAAGTAAAACCTCGATTGATGGACTCTCTATAACCAAGAACATGATAAGAGATGCTCAGATGAGGAAAATGATACAGGTTTGGCAAATGTGCTCATAAAATCATGCAAGTACCCATACATGACATGCGGGGTGACAATTTAATCTTATCATTAGGACACTAGCACATTTGTCCTACCAGTAGAAACCTCCTTATTGTCATATCACTATATTATCTAACACTCCTGGACATCAACAACACATCACATAATATCCAACAATCTTGGATAAGGGCCAACACTCCTGGAGCATCACCAGGCCTTATAGGTACTTAGTGAGAACATCCTTGTAAAGTAAAACCTTGTTAGATGAATCCTTGATAATAAAAAGCACAATGAGAGATGCTTTGATGCAAATCCTCGATTGATGAATCCTTGATAATGAAAAATACAATAAGGGATGCTTTGATGTGGAGAATAATCAAGGTTTTGCAAATATGCTCGTCAAATCATGCAATACCCACACATACATATGGTGCGACCCTTTTAGTTCGGTTGCAAGGACATTGGCACACCTGTCCTATCATTAGAGACCTCCCTTCTATCACAACTCATACTACCAAATGTTCTTGGACAGGTCCAATACTCTTAGACATCAACAATGCATCACACAATATTCAACATTCTTGGATAGGGTCCATCACTCTTGGACCATCATCAAACCTTACAGCTACTAAATGAGCACATGCCTCAATGTCTACCTACTTAGGCCACTATAGAGCTATTTTTCCCTAAAATCAAATCAAAACCTCACTGGCCTTATAGCTACTCCAAGAGTGCTTGCCTTAAAACATCTAAACAAATTGGAAAAAAAAAAAAAAAAAAAAGCTTTCTAAATCAAGTATAACTTGAAATATAGAAAGGTTTGAGTTTACACTAAGTGAGAAATCTTAAATGATTTCAAAGTGTAGGATTTTCCATATAGTGTCATGAATCATGCATCATCACAGTTTCAAAACCAAAGTCCTACAAGTAGTAGACTTTTTACCATATTCTATATGTCCTTCTTTCTTACTTATTGTCACAAGTAAGACTAAAATATAAGTGTGAATCCCAAACATCAAAATTTACATACACTTCCATACACAACATATGTGATAAAACATAGGAGATATTAGTGGAACAACAACGATATAAGTAACTATAGTACAAGCCATCAAAATACTTATCAGGTGGTTTAAAGACATGCATTAGTATGTCTTGTTCATCCTTTGCTCATAACTCATGTCTATTGCATTCACATTCACTTGATAATGCATGTAGTATTCAAAAGAAGGCATCCCAATTCATTTCAAGAATCACAATAGTCCAATCATTCATGCTTTGTTCATGACTCATGATTATTTACTCTGTTATGTAAAATAAGACACTTTCTCACATTTCACATTAGTCGACCATATTTCCTTGTCCAATGGTTATATAAAATGAGGCTTTTGATAAACTAAAAATGCATATGATGAAGTGAACTATAATAGCATCAATGATATTAAGGGCATAAAATGAAAAGATCACAATGCTCAATTAAGAGCATGTTACAAGTTTTTAAATGTATGATTCAATCTCGATGCCCAATTAGGTAGTTTAGTTAAACAATAACTTATATTTACGTACTGGCCTTAAATTTTCAATGGTGCCACTCCTGGTCTAACAAGGTACTCTCAGTCATTGCATATAAGTCAACTTGAGTCATTTAGTTTTTCTTATTACCAATTCAACATAATCTATTCCCTTTTGTGAGGTTAGCCTATGGTGAGTTTAAGACCCACACTCAAGTTGGAGGCGATCTTGTCTTATGGAAGGTGAGTTTACATTTTTTTAATATTTTAAATAAAAAAATTGTCCTTCTAAGTCAGGTTAGAACTTAAGGTTCTAAGTGTGTTCCTGCAAAGAATACTTGTGTCCTAAGTGATTTAGGGCCAAACCATGTTTAAGGTATTTACAATATCCACTAAATTTAATTGTATCTTTCAATTCAAGGTGTACAATCCTACTAGCCTAGCTCCCTCTCCCCAAGGGATGTGGGAGTAACTCTTGGAGTCAATACCCCTCCTCCCCCCAAGGGACATGTGTCCTACACATGCTGTGAGCTCCCACATATGACTAACCATACATCATAAGGGGAACTAGCTCTAATACTAAATGTAATAGCCAAGGTCCAACAGTCACGATATTGTTAGCTTTGGTCACCCATACGGCCTTGTAACTTTGCCTTCCCCATAGGGAAAATAGGTTTTGATTGTTAGAATTCCACTAACTCTTATAACCAGCTTAGCTCCCTCTCCTTAAGGGATGTGGGACTAACTCTTGGAGTGAATATCCCTCATCCCCCTAGGGAACATGCCTCCTTTGCATGCTGCGAGCTCCCACATGAGGCTAGCTAGTCACCACAAGGGGAATTGGGTCTGATACCAACTGTAACAGTTGGGGTTCGACAGTCACAATATTGTCCACTTTGACCACCCATACAACCTCACGGCTTTGTTCTTGCCATAGAGAAAATGTTTCATGATTGTTAGAGTTTCACTATCTATGATAACTAACCCAACTCCCTCTCCTTAAGTGATGTGGGACTAACAATGCCTAGGTAGAGGGAACTGGGCCAGTTATAAGAGTTAGTGTAACTCTAATAATCATGAAGCATTTTTCTTATGGGTAAAAGCAAAGTCGTGAGGCCATATGGGAGGCCAAAGCTGACAATATTGAGACTACTGGACCTCGGCCTCAAAGCATGTAAACGTGCCCTAATATGTAAGGAGAGTAGTAAAGTAATCCAAACATTAGAATGCAACAAGTAAGGAAATGTTTTCTATATGCTCTACACTATCATCCAAATGCAACTAATCTAGGATTTGGAAAAAAGATAGAATAACTCCCAATGGGGTCCTAGAAATAGTCTTCTCATATAAGGGTGGGTTCATGTACAGGTTTACCTCCTCTTCAAAGTTAGGATGACCCGCCCTTGACCTGTATTCTTATAACCTTTAAATTTATATTTAAATGAATCATGACATATAAAAATTTACAAGCAAGTTGTCACTACAATTCACTCAAATAAAAAATTGAAATAGAAAACTATCTTAAGGTCCTCCTCCAAGTCTTTATTCTCCTCCAAAATTCCAACATAACTGAAAAGAAAAATATTAAATTCTTTATGAAAAAGCAAAGTGTGCAAAAATAAAAGAAACTATCATATATGCAATCCTAAGAGTACTACTAGTGGTAAAGCTTTATAACCCAAATCTAATGAAACCTTGTTTTGAATCCTCGGCAACGATGCCAAAAACTTGATGTTCTTAAATAATACTACAAAAGGCATGACTTTATTGAGTATAAAATCAGTCAATATGAGTCAATCCCATTAAGACTCTTTGATAAATGAAATTAATTAGAATTTAAATCATCTTACTTTAACCTAGCCAAACCAATCAAGAGAAGGAAAATTTCTAACTAAATTAAATTAGAAAGTACCCTAAACTAAAAAGGAAGTAATTAAAGACAATAAGAAACTATCAAATAAGTGAGGAACTAAAACAAGAAACTTTCTAAAATTACAACTAAGTAGAAAAGAGGAAATTTTCAAAAATTACTATTGACTAGAAAGGAAACTAAAATTACAATTAACTAAAAATTAAGAAACTATTTAAACTACAACTAACTAAATATTAAAGTAACTTTCTAAAGCTACATTAACTAGAAAAGGAGAGTAAGGAATGAATTAACTAAGAAAAGGGGGAAAAAAAGAAAAAGAAAAGAACTATTTCATTAATGCCTAAATTACAAGGATTTGTTATATAAGCAATGAAAAGAAAGCAGGTAAATAAGGCAAGTAAATGTCCTTCAAATCTGGGCTTGAATTCTGCTATAGAGCCCACATATTGTGTCACTCAACAGGAGCTTATGCACTTCTCTTCAACCCAAAATACACTACATTACCACTAAGCTTTTCATCCTTTATATCCTAATTTGTCACAAACTGGCAAATTACGTCCAATGATCCTTAAGAATGAAGTACTAGTGCAACCAAGGAAAGAAGAGTCATGGTACTTTTTCCTAAACAATCATCACCCAAGAAAGAAAGAAGAATGATGGAAAGGGAAGTAGAGAAGGTTATTCCATTTTTCCTAGGTAGGAAACTCTTAAAAGAAAGAGAGCAATTTTAAAGAGTTTAGATAAAGAGGGGATTAATGGCCATTCATCTTTAAGGAGGTTGAACCATAGAGGAGGCTTCCTTCCTTAAACATGAAATATAATATTAAAAAAGACAAGATGGAGACATTGACCCTTGTTTTAGGACTCACCCATTCCTAGCCTTAGGAGATGAAGCAAGGAGTGGGTACATTGTGTATCCCTACCCCCCAACATGAAGGCCTTTAGCTAGGAACCTTGGTGGATTATGGATGGATTTGCATGTTTTTTTCAGCCTTAATTTAAGAAATTAGAAAATTTCCTTATTTATAAGAATCCTTAGCTTTTTCTTAGTCCAACACCAAAAGAGAAAATTAGAAGAGAGTAAGAGGAATGATGCATGATCTAACCGACATAGATTATGCATGAAACCTAAAATTAGAAAATGGTGTGTGAACATGGAATTAGAAAGTGGATAAAAATAAAAGGTGGATGGAAATAAAAAAGTGAATGAAAAATATAAAGTGATGAAATTAGAACAGGCTAAGATTGTGTGAGTGGATGGAGGAAAGTGGGGAAGATTTTGAAGTGGAAATTTGAAACTATCCTAGAATGGAAAATTCCATGCATGTGTGTGTGTGTGAAGTTGAAATGATGATGCTTACTAAATGCAACTAAGATGAATGAATTTACCTGACTTTCTAAACTAAGAATGCTTTCTAAATCTAATGAACTAATATACCTAAAGTTTCTAAACTAATCTTAAAAAGTATACAAAAGAAATTACAAAGTCAAACATGGATTTCTAAATTAGGAAAGTGCTACTACTAAGAATCTACCATGCAACTAACTTCTAAAATGGAACTAAACCAATCCTAAAACATTCTTAAGATCTATGGAAAAAAAATTAACAAGTTTCTAAAACTACAAGGCAAGAAAATTTAAGATCTAAACAAGTAATTCAAGGTTAGAAACTACCCTACTTCTAAAATAGAAAATTGCTTAAAAACAAGGAAACAAAGCAAGGTAAAGAGGAAACTATGCTATAACCTAGATCTACAAAGTAAACCTAACCTAAAGAAACAAAATTAACTCATTATACTATAATGAATTCAACCTAAATATGATGGTAAATTTACCATGCATGCGAACTTGAATATGAAGTATCCAACAAAAATTGGTGGCATGCTTTGAAAGCCCTATTCCTATATACTTGCAAAATCTAACTAAATGTAAAAGGAAACATGATATGCATCTAACTTACTCTAAGATGAATAGAATTACTATACTAAACACAAACTACAAAACAAGGAAAGATGAGAATATAAGATGCATAAACAAAAATTAAACCTAATTCATGCATGCAAATCTAAGTAACATGAAGGATGATGCATGAAACTACATTAGCAATCTAAATAAGCAAAACCTAGATGAATACATGTTTGAAGAAGGTGAATGGAAAAGATAGAAGATGGTAGAGAAAGAAAAAGGGGAAATAAGGAAGAAAAGGAATTGGACGAAGTTGAGACCCTACCTTTATCTCCAAGGAATTTGATAATGGAAGCTTGAAGGAAGCTTGGGTGAGGGCAATCTTCCCCCCTTTGTTTCTCCTTCGATTTGGCTATGCACTCAAGGAAAAGTTGAAGGATGTTTAAGCCATGAAAGCACCTCTTTTATATATTTCTAGCTTAAGGGTTAAGTTGATTTTGAACCAATGGCTAAATGGGGGGTGTGGAATTTTAATATAGGAACGAGAGATGAGAATGGAAGAAATAAGATATGAATGAAAGGAGAAAAGAAAGAAGAAAATCTAAGATAAGAAGGGAATTAGTGGGGAAAAGAAACAATTAGAAAGGGAGACTAAGGAGATAACTTAAGAGGAAAGGGAAGGGCATGGAGGTATGATTTTCATTATAGGAAAGGGAAGGTGAAAAAATGGGAGGAAATAAAAAGGAAAGTAAAGGAAAAGAAAAGAAATTAGTGGAGAAACAAGCGAAAGAAATGGAAAGTTGCCGGGGGAATCTAGGATTTTTCATATTTAGAAAGTCCTAAGGAGGGTGGGGCATGGAATGCACATGGATGTGTGTGTGTGAGTGATTTAGAAACCCTAAGATGTATGAACCCTTGGATGAGAATGGATGGTTGAGATCTTATTTTACTTAGGGTTTTGAGTTTGAATTTTTAACATAGGAAAGGTGGCTAGGGTTTCTTATATGCTTCACTTCAATCCTAACCCATAAATCATACTTACCTTTTCTTGAATGGATGGGATCCATTTATGGCATGTAAACCTTCTTTAAAATTCATTCCTTCTCCACCATTGAATTAGATTGCCCTAAGAGGAATGGCCTTGATTCTTGAAGATCTTTATATGGTTATGTGAACCAATTATACTTCAATACTTTGTTTGGATAAGACATATTCTCATTGGTTAACTTTTGATCATTTTGGTTGAGTAGGAGAGAGAAAATAAGTGAAAAGTCTTCATATGGTCTCATTCTTCTTTTTCTTCTACCGATCTTTCATTGTATATGATTGCAATCAATATAAATTAAGATTCGTTCATAAGCTTCCAAAGGTTGTGACATGTGTCCAATTCTGCTTAAATTTTAAAATTGCCACCTTTTCACCCTTATTTGAGTAGGAGTTGAATATAGGATTTTTGGTCATTCTAACTTCAATAGTGATATCCAATGATCCCTTTGAACCTCTAAAACTTTATATATGGAATGTGTAACCCTTCATGTAGCTTAGAATGTGAAATTGCTTTCTAGGGTAAAATTAATAATTTTGTGCATTTTTTACATTTGTACCATAGACTTGTATAATAGCCTAATTAGTTATAATTAAGTGATTATAAGGCTAAAACCTTCTAAAGATGGAGATATATATGTAATATTCCTATACCCTCTAGTGAACATGATGCTATCTAGGTTATCTTGGACCGACTAACTAAGTCAACTTGTTTTTGTCCTATTTGAGAGTAGCAATCACTAGATAGTTTCGTTAAGTTATATATCAGGGAGATAGTAAGCCTGCATGGCATACCACTAGTGATTGTCTCAAACCATGACAATGTCTTTGCATCTCACTTCTAGTGAAGTGTACGTGAGGGTTTACGTACCTCTATGCAATTTAGCACTACTTTTCATCTACATACTTACGGGCAATCTAGGAGGACTATGCAGATATGGGAGGGTATGCTGAGAGCCCATGCACAGGACTAGAAGGGTTGTTAGGAAAAGCATCATCCCTTAGTGGAGTTCACCTACAACAACAGTTATCACTCTAGCATCAGTATGGCCCCTTAAAAGGCACTTTATGGCAAGTCATGTTGCACACCTGTAGGTTAGAGTAACGTGGGAGAGAGACAATTCATCAAGTCAAAACTAATTAAGCAATGTGATGAGAAGGTTAGGTTGGTTCAGGAGCACTTCTAGGTGGCTCAAATAAAAAAGAAGAGTTATGCTAACTTGAGGAGATAAGACTTAGAGTTTTAGGTTAGTGACCATGTCTTTTTGAAAATATCATCAATCAAAAGAGTGATGAGGTTTGGCCTAAAGGGAAAGTTAAGCCCTAGATACGTGGGTCCATTCAAGATTTTAGAGAGGATTGACAAAGTTGCCTATCATTTAGCACTACCGTCTTAATTATCAAAGGTTCAAAGTGTATTTCATATGTAGATGCTGAGAAAGTATGTGTCGAACCCCACACACATATCCTTTGATTAGGTACCAGTAGAGCTTCAACTCAATCTTACATTTTAGGAGCAATTAGTGTGGATCTTGCATAGGAAAGAAAAGACCTTGAGAACTAAGATTATCCCTCTTGTCAAGGTTGTCTAGTAACATCATTCCCATGAGGGCACCATTTGGGAGATGGAGAGTGAGATGAGACATAGATTCCTAGAGTTGTTTTCCACTTGATGTACTTATACAATTTCGAGGATGAAGTTCCCATAAAGGGGGAAGAGTATAATATAAGAAAAAATTTAATGTTATTATAATTTTCAAAATATGGGGGGATTTTTTTACTTCTTTTCTCTAAACCTTTCATCAATCTACTTAAGATTAAGTGAAGGATATGCACCATGTTAGTCAAAGATGCATGGCCTAGGTATTACAACATATGATAAAGAGGGATTAAAGCCTATAAGATATATTAATGTAAAATAAAGGAGTTAAGCTTATATATGAGAGGTATAATATGAAAATGACTTAGTATAGAATATAATAGAATATGGGCTAATGGAGGGCTTTAGGATGGGATAGCCACCCATGCATGGGAAGCAAAGAAACATGTGAAAGAGAGAGGAATATGCAAGGGGCAAGGTGTCCCATCTATGATGAACTCCTATCTTGTAGCATCAAGAGTGGAATACAAAAGCAAACAAGGGGGCTCTTCCTAGGCTTCATACTCCATACGTACATTCTAAGGGAGCAAGGAAACCACCCAAAGCAAGGAAAAATGAGGGGAAAGAAAGGGAGACCAGAGAAGAAGGGGAGCAACCAAGAGAAGAGGAAGAGAAGGTTTGAGGAAGAAGAAGAGAGAAAATAATGCGTAGTGGAGGAGGAGTTTTTTGTAATCATTGGGCTTGGAATTTTCACAAATTTGGGAGCTCAAAACCTCATCAAAACTCATTGATCTTAAAGCATCTTCACTAGGTAGGGGGAACTTGGAATTTCTCTAACTTGATCAATGTGTTAGCCTCTATAAAAATGAAAACTATTTTGCTTTTTACCTAATTGAAAATGTTATGTGAATGGTTCCATATTAGGCTGCAAATGGTATGTTTCTTTCACTAGTTTGAGCTTGATCTATATTTTTTATCTTAACTCCTCATAGAAAAATTTTAAAATGTGTTAAATGGGGTTAAATTCTCTTCAAAATGGAGCATGAAAATGAAACCATTTTCAGGTGTGAAAATTGTGCCATTTTGGCTAAAATTCTCAATGTAACTTTTACCATTCTTGCAGCATATTTCATGGATGATATATATTAGCAAGTTTATGATCATTGAATGGTCTTTAGAATGGAGAATTTTGTCTACAAAACCTTGATAGAAAATGATATGAAAATGATTCCATTTTCAACTAAAAAATTGCATTTAGTAGGAGAAATCAAGTGAAGATGGATCCATTCTTAGGCCTAATTCTTGGCACAAGAATTGGGCCAGATTCATGCCATGTTTTAGATGATCAAAACGAGTAATTTGTTGGAAATTTTTGTATAGTTTCATTCATCATCATGCTAATTAGGGAATGGATGGTGTGAATGTGAAACTTTGGTAGTTTTTCTTTGCTTTAAGGACATCTAAATAAAGGTCATTTTCTACACTCCCTATAGAAAATGATACTTGTCTTTTATACTTAAAGAGAGCCTGGGTGAAGGGAAAACCATGGACATTCCCTTAAATTCTTCATGCCTTAATCATAATCTATATCCAATAAGTAATTACTCAAATTTTCATTTTAAAACCTATTGGATTATTGGTCTTTTGAAGCAAAGCACTAAGGAAGTTCCTATATGAGAAACTTGGACTGTTGTAACATGCTAAAAACTTGTGTCCCTTGAGAGACATCTTAGTTATTGTTATGTTAAGAAAGTAAGTAGAGAATAACTAAATTATAGGGAAATAAATGGTGATAATAAGCCCTAAGTGGTCATTCAGATTATGGGGGATTTCATGCATCAAAATGGCTTATGGGAGTGTGCTACAAATCACTGAGTATGGGATCAATGTACCTCACTACCATGGTATGTTTTGGAGAGTGAATTTTCATAGAAATGATGTCATATAACATGGCTAATGCCAGAGAGCACCGTGGTCTTAAAAATGCTAACAAAACATGTAGCTTATCCTTCCATTGGATTGCACTTGCAATTAGAACTTTAGACACACTCTATGTGTGAAATATAGACTTAGTTACCTTGTTGGGTTAGGTGCACTTTGACGATTGATTTTCCACCAAAGTAAACCCATTTAAAAGTAACTTGAGGACCTATGGTAGGGTTAAATAAGATGAGAATATAAACATGACTTAAGGCCCTTAAGAGAGTAACTCAACTTCACTAAGTGGCATTCATAGTCTAAGGACTAAACACATTGTAAACACTTGATAATAAACAAGTAACTAAAATGAATGTCATCATGGAATGCTATGGGAAATGCTATGTAAATGCTATAGAATGATATTGGAAATGATATGTAAATGCTATTAAACTGATAGAGAAATGATATGGAAGTAATATGGAAATGCTATGGTAATGCCATGAAAAGTTATGGGAATACTCATCCTAAGCATTTGTAACTAGTGGTCTTAATATGAATCATCATAACCAAATGATTATATATTATTGATTTATGACAATTATCTCAGTTGACTTTGAACTTGAATAAATGCATGCTCATGAATGTCTACCACATTATCTAGTGGTAATAGATACATAGTTTGAGAACTCTTTAAAACCATGTTTTCATAGTAGTTATGGCTATGATTTTAAAAAGCCTTCATGTCTTTGAAATAAAATGCATAGAAAAACTTTGAAGTAACATTTACAAAAAGGCCATTTAAAAAGGGGATGCAATTGGGATACTTCATGCATAGACAAATGAAATGTGACAGGCAATATGTGCATGTAATGTTCTCATTGACATGGGTAAATGAACATCTTCATCTTAAAGATGAAAGGATTTTGAAATGGACCTTATGTGATTTGAAGACACATATGCGGGCATTCACGTCTTTTGTTTTATTTTGTTTTACCTTATTTTGTAATGGTTAACAAGCAGTTGTAAGTTCCTAGCTCATGAGGAAAATGTAAGACCCAAGGCACTATGCTAAGAGGCACAGACTGGCCCTTTACGTTTGATTAGATATTAGCCCGTTCGCATGACATGATAGTTCGAGAGTATGCTTCATGGGGCTGCTCCTAGGATAAACTAATAACCCCATGAGGGTTGGCTCGAATGGACCATGTGATATCCGCAGCCAATGTAGTGGTGACGAAAGTTGTTGTGGGCAATACTAGTGACACTATGGTACATAAATGTCTATATATGATATAAAAAGCATTTGCTAACATGTCAATCATTCTATGAGTTAGACTATAACCTATGGCAGGTGGAGATGCCACTTAGCATTGATTTAGTACTTGATTTTGAACTTGACTAATGAGTTGAGTCAACAGTACACAAATATGAATCAAAACATTAGAATCATAAGAGTGAGTCCTGGAGCATTTCCATTTTGATACAATAATAATGATGATTTATCGATTGAGGACTATTTTCCATCTATACTATTTACTTGATTTGGTTTGTTGGGTATTTAGATTCTTACTCATGCATAAGTTTTGCTTACATTTAACCATGAAAGAACTAATTGGTGTGAATATTCTTAAATGTTATAGATTCTTATGATGCAACCTTGTTCAAGGAGATTCCATTTGAAAATACAATTGTTAGTCTCATTGCACTATACATTGACCTATATGTATCAACGTGTCTACACACACACACACTTGCTTGTTGTGTTTTTGCCATTGACCTTGTTAGGGTTTTCCCAACCTGAGTGGTTATGGTCACCCTCCACCAACATTTTCAAGTTGAGTCTTGAGGCATACTGAGATCTAAGGAAAAAGAAATGCAAAGGGGCAACTGTCTAACTATAAATGTAGGTGCTTAGATGGATTTTGTTGCTTTTAGATATCTTTTGACTTGTGTAGACATCTATGACTATGTAGACACATATGGACTAATATACTTATATTATAGGTTGAAACTTAAGGTTAAGATGGATTTTATGATTGTAGGTTTTGTTGCGGTGAGTGGATTCTGTGGTATGTTCTTTTTTAGCATATACTTAAGACTCTGAAATTATTTGACTATGTGTGGAGGTTTGACGAGTGGCCTCCGCCTAAAGTGTGGATTTTTTTAAACAGTACGTACATATATTATGAGTTTTCCCAACACTTCATTGTATAAACTCTTACAAGAATTACATTGCATTATTCATATATTTTCAAAGAATGATTTTAGAAAACTTAGATGTCACACTATCTAACCTTGAAAATACATCAAATTGAGGTTAAATGACAAATAAATGATTTAGTGCAAATCTATCCTAGAAGTATAAAATTGTATAATAAAATGCACTAACACAATGCAAAAGCTTTGGATGCAAAAATAGACACTCAATGTTATCAAATAATCTACATTTAATGTATCATACTAGCAAGAAATCCATAGTTGATCTAAACAACTATGTTATTAAATAATCAATACAGATATGATCTAGAATGATATTCCTCATTTAATAGCTAATCTACAAAAGGAATACACATTTGATATAGAGTGCCTAATTAATGATCCATATACTAAAACCTTATTTAGAAATGGATGATAAGAATGTTTTGTGGTTTAAAATTTTTAAGATAACTTAGACACTTTAGAAAACATGAATGATTTATAGTTAGAAATATATGAGAAGAAATTATTAGATCCATAGGTCATTCACGCAAAAAGATTTAAGTTTTTAGGTGGATTTGATTTAGAGAAGTGTAATTAATAGATTTTATTATTTTGATCTAAAGCATTTTATTAAAAGATATTGCCATTAAAGTGGGTTTAATTGAAATTTTAATTAGGCTTTTTATGCATTATTGAATTTCAAAAGAAATTAAGTTATTGAGATTTGTATCTCATGAAAAGAGAAATAGGGTTTTGAACTCAATCTTAATGGAGAGAAATTTTTTGTTGAATATGATATGCTCAAGTGAAAAGATTTTCATTGATAAGTGTAAGATTGATAGAAGTTGAGTTTCCAAAGCCTTCATGAATTGCATCGGTTCTTTGTTGAAATCTAACTTGAGTAAAGTCCTACCATTATACTCTTTCTTACTATCGTACTCTAGTGCAACGTTATTAAGTAGTGCTGGCTCCACACGAGATGTAGGTGGAGATTATTGATTTAGACTATGTATGATCCAAGGTTGTCATAGTTGATGACTCATCCGAGACATACTTCAGCAATGCCTCGATTGAGATGTACCTCAATGTCATAATTAAGGACTTTTGGCTTATATCTAAGTGGACTAGTGTTGGCTAATTGGGCTCTACTGATATGATATCAAAGAGTCTATGTTTGGACCTGTTTGAACACATGAATTGAGTTTTGTTTTATTGAAGTGAAACTTATAAACACATATGGATTTTGGAAACGATTTTTTGTTAAAACTAGCCAAGCAAAGTATATTTCCACTTTTCACACCCAAGGTTTTAAAAACCCTAGACGCTGAGCAACATACTTGGAAGATGGTGCAATCTTCCTCCACTATCTTTCTTGAAGGAGTTGACATTTTCAATAGGGGAGAATGGTAATATGTTGTGGCTATAAATGCATGTACTACTTAGGGGTATTTTGGCTAATATGTAAATAACATGGCTTTTGCAATAATACCTATTATGCCAATAATCAGTTATTCTATGCACACCTACACCTAGAGTATCTAAACAGAGCATAGTGAACTAAATGAGTAAGTGAATAGATAAATAAAACAAATTCATAAGATTAATTAGTGGATGTGCAACATTTCATCGCAAGTATCTTTTAGAGGTAAAAATCATGCTCTTCACCTCATACTAAACCAAATTATTCACCCATCAAATGACATATTGAGTCAATTTTGACTTGAAAAGTCCTAAAGTGAACATGTGATGTGACAATGAAACCTTTGTAGCCATGGTGCATTGAGGTAGTAAATAACGCATCGAATTAGTATGATAAATAATTCAATTCAATTAGATTCTTTTGGATTGATCAACCATTAGATGCAGAACATCACTACCAAAATTGGTGCTTTTAAGGTTATAATAAAGAAGTTGATATTTTATCAAAATAATGTGATGGCCAAACTTGCAAACTCAGAGAACATAACATGGTATGAACATGAATTAAGCCTTTGTGCTTTTTGTAATTTGACTATTCATCCTTTTTTACATCTTCTCTTGTCTTAAACAAATTATGACCTAATTCTCATCTATCATCAGACCATTCAAATCCTCCAACATTGCAAAATTTGTAACCTAATTTACTAATTAGAGACATTTCTACCCTTATGAGCATGAATTGAGCTTCTATATTCAAATCCTCCAATATTTTAAATTTTATATCTTGATTTATTTTTTAAAAAGTTTTAAATTTATTTACATAGTAAGTGATTTTTTTTATAGTAAAGAATTATGATGCAAATTATGTAGAAGCATATCTTAATTCTTAAATTGAAATCTCCACAATAAGAAAAAATTATTAACTCAAAGCTTCGAACAGGTATAACAAGAAGAGGTGCCATAATGTTTGTGACCCAATGAGCTAGTCTAGTCGGTGGAGAATCTACCACAGTGAATGTAATGCCAGAGAGGATGGTCTCGGTGCACAAAGCTCCTGCTTATGGGGGGTTTGAGGAAGGGGCAGACCAGTCTTACCATAGAATCAACATAAAATATGGATATCGATTCATATCCGCAAATCGGCGGGTTGCAAGTCCTCGTGGTTTACACAGCCGACCATCGTACAAAAACCTTCCATCCATAGCCTCCATTAATAGAATAACAAAAATCATGAACCAGTGGACCCCGTCATGGGCGGTTGATATCATGTCTACGGCGACGTTCGCGGTCGGGATGCGAGGAGGGGAAAGGGTGGCTACAGGCAGGTTTGCGTGAAGAATGACGCTTAAGGCAAACGGGGTAAGACAAACTATAAGGCGCGCGACTGTTGTGGCGACTTGCACATATATACCTCCGCTTTCTGGTGTGCGAATCCGTTTTCTGACGGGAGGGAAAGTAAAAGACACCGCGAGCGCTACTTTATTCTGTCTTAAGGCTATGGGGGTTTTGTTTCGTCTCTCCTCTTGCCTCTCTCTTCTTTTTTTCTCATTTTCTCGTCCCAACCCAACCTTCTATACCCTCTTTTCTGTTCCCTTCTCACCTATGCAAGCGTGTCTTTGAAACGTTTTCTTCTTCCTCTGTCTTTCCTACCTATCTCTAGAAAAAGTCTAGGTTTTCGGCGATCCATCCATCAGATTTTCATCTTTCTGCGAACAAACGGTACTACATTTCTCAGGTACCGCCATCACGGCCTAGATTATTGATTTTTCTTATTTTCCTTTTTAATTCTTTCTATGGATTTAATGCCAAATGATCTAGACTTATTTTGAAAATATCGGAATATGCTGTTGATCTTTACAGATGGATTCTCTGGAATTTTTGTTTAAGTTTTTTATTATATATATTTTGCCGTCTGTTGATGTTAGGAATTAAGCTTTGGGGATATCTTGTGGTTTTTTGCTGTGTTTTCGCTGATCTGTTTTGCGTTTGCTTAGAGATACAAAGAGCAAGGACTTAAGTGATGCTACTTCTCATGTATGTGGCTCTTCGTATAGAATCTATCATTATGGCGTTTCATTTGTGGTTGAATAAGCATATTTTCTTTGGTGTTCTTTTTTCTTAGCTTGATTTGATCATATTTTTGGGGCTTTTTGCACGTTTGAGGTGGATTAGAGTTTGGTTTTCATGTGGAGTTTCATATTAAGCTGAAAAGGTGATATTTTTACTGAAATTTGTTAGTTCATTTAACATGCCTATACATTTATTTGGCGTTCATACGTTAGAGGTGGTCATTTGACTGTATTTTTTGCTTTCTGCCACTGTTTTCTTTGCTTTGTTGTTGCAAGGATTTGATGAATGATATGTGTGCACAGCTTGTTTTTCCTTGACTTTTAACTCTTCTATTTGGGCTTTCTCTGCTTGGCCATTGACTTTATTTACAGTTGCTGTTGATAATTGTGGGTTTTTGGGGCTCTTTTGGTCCTGTTGTGGTCTTCTATTGGCTATTTTCACATGAGCAACTGGGCTTGGAAGGTGAGCAGTGTTGCATACTTAAACAGTTAAAAGAACTATATTTGTTTAAATCGAGAGATTCACAGCACTTGGAAATAATAATTGTAGATGGGCTATGCTGCTTGAAATGGTCCCTCTTTTTGTTCTTAATTCTGTGGTTTCAGTAAACTAGTAAACTTATTATAAATTTACAGCGAAACCTATCATGAAGTATGTAAAAATTTTGTGATTGAAACTTTTCTGACTTTGTGTCAATGGATGACTATAGACTAAGAAATATTAATTCGTGCCTTGTTAATTTCGGTATCTCGTTGTCTAAATATTCTAGTAGGCAAGAGTTTCCTGTATCAATTTCAATAATTCAAATTTAATCCACACGTGGAAAAATACTTGAAGTACCCTTGTTTCTTTTGCACTATCTGCCTTATAGTACCATATGGATTTTATGTTGCTGAATGTTGAAGAATTTTTTGAAGGGTTCTTTCATTGTTTTTGCTCTTTCTTGAGATAGCTTTAGAGGCATTTGGTTTTTATTGACAATTTTAACTAGTAGTTGCCATTTTTAGGAATGGTAGGAATTTAGGTTTATATACTCATCTAAGGTTCTGCTTTCACCAGTTTTAGCTTCCTTTTTTTTTCTTCTTCTTACTATTTTCATTCTTGGCAAGTTCAGTTGTAGCTTAAATTTCACTTGCTATTCATAGATTCTTGCCTTTTCTAGGAAAAGAACACTTGGGAATGCCTTAAAACATAGAAAAATAAGCAAAGAAGTAAGAAATATAGGAAAAAAGGAGAATATGATAGACAAAGCATGAAGGAAAAAAACCTATTGGTGAGAGCGTTGAAAATGAGAACATTTTAATTTTTTTCTATGCATTGTGTTTTGGTTCCTCACTTTTTTCAATTGGTTGCACGCAGTTGTAGTCAAATTTTCCTATTCAGTCCTTACAAATTCCTAGTTCACACAGTATCCTTTTCTAATATTGAAATACCACTTAATTGATAATAGCTAAGTTAACACCTGCTTGTGACCTAAGTTCCCTAGAACTTCAACTTTTATTCTCCAACAATATTTCTTTGGATGGTACCAAATCATTTATCAAACATTCAGTAAGATTTTCCAATTCCATTTTAACTTAAGATAATATTGCCTTGTCTTCCTCTTATTCTCATACAAAAATAACCAATTGATTTTGCATAAAGACTTTGTTTGGAAAGAAAAAAGAAAGATTTTGTGTATAAAACATATTTGCATGAAATGTGTAGCATTTCCATCCAATCATCCTGTTTCTTGATTAAAAGTACCATGTTAGCTCGGACTTATATTGAAAATGCTACAAGTTGCAGAAGCTTCCTAATAAGGTCGGGGAGTTCCATTTTGAAAGCTAAATTTTTTTCATTTCCACAATTCAACGTAAGCTTGCTTCCAAGATGCTTCCACTTTATTAAAACTATCTTTTGAAGGATTATTTTTTCCCTTAGGTGGTGCCAAAGAAGTCAATTTGGAACTTAAAATGCTCTTGAACATACTCGAAAGGAATATGTTCATAATTGCAGAATTATTTTGAGTTTTGCTTCAAAACATATTCTTACAATGGTAATTTTGGTATACTATTTAACATTAATCTAGCGCCAAGAAACTTAATCACAACATGTGACAATTTCACATTAGACTTGCATGATATTTTTCTTAAAACATGTCTTGCTAATGGTAATTTTGGTTTACAATTTAACATTTCATCAAGTGCCTAGAAATTTAAACTTGTAAAGATAGTACAATCACAATGTGTGACCTAATTAATCAAAATGACCTATTAATTACGGTTGGTGATTAATGTTATATGTTAGAAAAGCAAGTAGGTTATGCTCTCTAATTTGTTAACAACTTCTATTAGAAGCTTTGTTCAAAAGAAATCTTGGTGTGAATGCAAACTAGCTAGCATAAATTTTGATTGATTGGATTAGCTAGTTGCAGGTAGATTGGTCCTCAAGGGAGTAAATAAAATTGACAATGGTTTTAATAGTGTATGGTAGAATCTCCACTTCCAATTTGCTTGTGTTGCAACTCGCGTTTTTAAAAATGAATTTTGGAAATATAATTTGGAAAAGAAACTTTCCTGCTAGACTTTTTCTTTTAAACATTTGAGCATACGTATTTTCTCAATTTTACTTTCAGCCCAGGGTCACTTAAACAAAATCCTTCATGTATAATAGCATAATAAAATCATATCATCCCAGGGTTCCCTGGCCACAACCCAAACAATAAGGAATTTAAATTCAAGTCATAATTCAATTTAAATATATTAGTGTCACTTGTCTTATCATAGTTATCCTCAAATTGTTCATAGTTCTTAAATCAAATAATTACGAGTTTAACTTAACTACTTTTATTCATACTTTTCTTCTTGTACTTCTCCTTCATGCAACTTCTTCTACCCAAATCACCTAGTCCTCTTGTGCTTCTCCTAAAATGTTGTGGCATGAGTATGATGACTCAATAAGAACATGCCTAAGTTGGTAGTTTGAAAACCATGCCTTTAACAATAAATAGGCATTATCAACATTTATGCTTTTACAAAAATCCATTGTTTTAAAACAATGAATATTTGTCTCAAATCATACATACACAGGCCTGTTAGGACTCCTGTCAATGAATGGCATATTACAATCTGTCATATCACTAAGTGCTAGCATCCTACCATGAGCCCATCAAAGTAGTATCCAACATTCTCGAGGATGACCGGCATGTCAGTCCATGTTCAATAATTGTACTATATGCTGAGCATGTAGAGGACACTCGTCTATGTTTCACTGTAGATACCACATGGGCTACATTAGTCCTCATGGGGGCACTGGATCACAAGAGAGCAGTCTCCCCATGACATATAACTCTTGTCAATTGTTCTCTTAGGGCAAGTATCTCATTTAAGAAACCATTGGCCAGTTGGTCTTTCTAGCGTAGCAACCAAGGGATTTTACCCAGGTCAATACTTGGCTCAACTTACGGAAGCCTACATTTTGACTTTTTCAAGCCCGGATGAAAAAGGAGGGTGGTCTTGTGTCGGTGTTAGCTGGCAAGGAAGAAGTTGAAGGTGATTTTATTATTTCTTTCCTACTAGCAAATGAATATGCATTTGTATTTTAGTTTGTAAGTAAGAAATGAAAATCAACTTTAGCTTCTTAAAAGTACAACAACACTAATATGACATGAATTGAAAATTAACATTCCCTCAAGCTAGGGTGTCACCTATAAGTAACACGTTGCATTGGATCCTAGGTGCGGTGAGAAATGGGCAAAGGTTTTTAGGGCGTTCCTCAAGAAGTGGCGCACTATATCGGATCTTGTGTGTAGTGGAAAATGGGCAAGGGTTGTTAAAGCGTCCCCTTGAAAGCGACCTGCTGTATCAGAACCCAAGTACAATGAAAAGTAGACTTTGGTTCATGCCATGAAGGTTGAAAAGTGCATGGGTAAATAGGATATCTCAAGAGCATGAGATTTGTATTGTCACATGGAATATAGGGACATTGACAGGTAAGAGTTTGGAGTTAGTAGATATGATGAAATGTTGGAAAGTCAATATCGCTTGTATCCAAGAAACTAAGTGGAGAAGGGCTAAAACTAGAAAAATCGACAGGTATAAACTCTAGTTCGTCGGAAAGGATAATAATAGAAATGACGTAGGAATAATGGTAGATCAATAATTAAAGGATAAAGTTGTGGATATTAAAATAATCAGTGATAGAATTATGATAATAGAACTTGTTTTAAGAGAGTAGATTATAAAATATTAAAGTGCATACGCACCATAAGTAGGGTTAGAAGATATAATCAAGAGACAGTTTTTGGAAGATATGGAGGGAGTCATGCAAGAAATTCCCAACATTGAGGGGATTTTTATAGGAGTAGACTTAAATGACCATATAGGAAAAGAAAAGGAAGGATATGATAAGATACATGGAAGGTATAGTATAAGAGAATGAATTGAGATGGGGGAAACTATCCTCGATTTTGCTTTGTCATATAACCTGGCCATTGCTAATACATTCTTTAAGAAGAGAGATGAACACTTAATAACCTTTAAAAGTAGATTCCATGAAAGCCAAATAGACTTTTTTCTACTTAGGAATACTGACAGATCAATGTGTAAGGATTGTAAGGTGATATCCTGTGAGAGTTTAACCTCATAACATAGGTTAATGGTTATGGATATCTATATTAAAAGATGGAAGAAAGGAAACAAACTTAATAGGTATTTAAAAACTAAGTGGTGGAACTTAAAAGGAGAGAAAATAATCTCATTTGCAAATAAGTTAATGGTAGAAGGAAACTGGAATTATGAAACAAAAGTAAACACCATGTAGACTAATATGGCTAAATCAATTAAGAAAATGGCAAAAGATGTTTTTGGAGTATTTAAAGATAAAACAGTGCAAAAAGTTATTAAAGAAAAATGGGTGTGTTTAAAAGCATGGCAGAAGACTAGAAATAACGAAAACTCATCATCATCATCAAGACCTTATCGCAATTAGGGGTCAGCCACGTGAATCTTATTTCGCTATTCCTCTCTATTAAGTACCATGGCTTCATTTAGTCCCAAAGTTTTTAAATCTTTCCTCACCACTTCTATCCACGTTCTTTTGGGCCTTCCCCTTGCCCG
Organism: Warburgia ugandensis; assembly: GCA_035236585.1. NCBI lineage: Eukaryota > Viridiplantae > Streptophyta > Magnoliopsida > Canellales > Canellaceae > Warburgia > Warburgia ugandensis. The sequence continues at coordinate 53,767,391 of CP141139.1, read as the reverse complement.
TTTAAAACCTTCTACTTGCATTACCTCACTCCTTTTAATCGATGCCGTTGTCGGTCTCCTTTGGACATGTTCAAACCATCTAAGTCTAATCTCTCTCATCTAGTTACCTATTGGTGCTACCCCTAGATTTCCTTTAATATTTTCATTCCTAATTTTATCCTTTTTTGTCTTACCACTCATCCAGCTCAACATCCTCATTTTTGCGACTCTTATCGTATGAGCATGATATTCCTTAACTGCCCAACATTTTGATCTATAGAGCATGGCCGGCCTTATGGCCATCCTATAGAATTTTCCTTTTAGTTTTAGCGGCACTTGCCAATCACACAAAACTCCAGATGCATATCTCTATTTGTTCCAACCCGCTTGAATTCTCTGGGTAGCCTTCCTCTCAATCTCTCCACTCTCATGAATCATTGATCTTAAGTATCGAAAGTGGTCTTTTACAAGGACTTCTTGGTTATCAATGTTGACTCGTATTTCACTCCTCTCCTTGCTAAAATTGCATTCCATATATTCTGTCTTAATTCTTCTGATTTTAAATCCTTTAGATTCTAATGCTTCTCTTCATAACTCTAGCTTTGTGTTTACACCCTCCCTTGTCTCATCAATTAAGACTATATCATCTGCAAATAGCATGCACCAGGGAATCTCCTCGTGCAGATGTTTTGTTAACTCATCCATAACCAACGCAAAAAGGTATGAACAATATAAGAATGCTAAAAAGGTTGTTAATAAAATAGTAAGTGAGGTTAAACTTAAGGCATATGATGACCTCTATAGTAGATTATGATCAAGAGAAGTTGAGAAAGATGTGTTTAAACTTGCAAAAATAAGAGAACAGAAGGGTAAGGACTTAGATCATATTAGGTGCATTAGAAGTGATGATCAAAGGGTACTAGTTAAAGATGACGAGATTAAACAAAGGTGGGTAACTTAGTTTCAAAAATTGTTAAATGGCAATAGCTATGAGAATATAGGGATTGAAAATATTATAAACCTAAATAACATTGGACATTATAGATACGGATGTGGGATTAGAATACCTGAAGTGAAAGAGGCATTGAAAAAGATGAAATTAGGAAAGGCCATGGGGCCCGATGGTATACTAATAGAGATTTGGAAGTATATGGGAGATACTGGAGTAGTTTGATTGACCAAGTTGTTTAATAAGATTATAAAATCAAAGAAAATGCCTGGTGAATGGAGTAAAAGCTCTATTATACCAATTTATAAGAGTAAAGGAACATACAAAGCTACACTAATTATCGGGGGATCAAGCTTATGAGCCACAATATGAAACTTTTAGAAAGAGTGATTGAAAAGAAGTTATGGCATGAAATAAGTGTATCGGAGAACCAGTTTGGTTTTATGCCTGGGAGGTTTACCATGGAAGCTATTTTCTTACTAAGACAATTGATAAAGAAATATAGGGAGAGGAGGAAAGACATCCACATGGTCTTTATCGACTTAGAGAAAGCTTATGATAGGGTCCCTAGGGAGTTAATATGAAGGGTGTTGGGTGAGAAAGGGGTTCCATGTTGGTATATAGACATAATTAAAGATATGTATGAAAGAGCAGTAACAAATGTTAAGACCACTAGTGGCAAGACAGGTGATTTTCTTATCACTGTAGGATTGCACCAAGGATCGGCATTGAGCCTGTACCTCTTCATGTTGATTATGGATGAGTTAACAAAACATTTGCATGAGAAGATTTCATGGTGCATGCTATTTGTAGATAATATAGTTTTACTTGATGAGACAAGAGAGGGTGTAAACATAAAGCTAGAGGTATAGAGAGAAGTATTAGAATCTAAATGATTTAAAATTAGCCAAACTAAGATGAAATGTGTGGAATTCAATTTTAGCAAGGAGAGGAGTGAAACACCAATTAAGATTGATAATCAAGAAGGCCTTGTAAAAGACCACTTTTGGTATTTAGGGTCAATGATTCATGAGAGGAGAGATTGAGAGGAGGGAGGTTACTTTGAGAATCTAAGCGGGTTGGAACAAATGGAGATGTGCATTTGGAGTTTTGTGTGATCGGTAGGTGCCACTCAAACTAAAAGGAAAATTCTATAGAATGGCCATAAAGCCGGCCATGCTCTATGGATTAGAGTGTTGGCCAGTTAAGGAATATCATGTTCATAGGATGAGCGTTGCGGAAATGAGGATGTTGAGATGGATGAGTGGCAAGACAAGAATTAGGAATGAAAACATGAGAGGAAACTTAGGGGTAGCACCAATAGGTAATAAGATGAGGGAGAATAGACATAGATGGTTTGAACATGTCCAAAGGAGACCAAAAATGGCATTGGTTAGGAGTGAGGCAATATAAGTAGTAGGTTCTAAAAGGGCAAGAGGAAGGCCCAAAAGAATGTGGATAGAAATGGTGAGAAAATATTTGAAAACTTTATGACTAAATGAAGCCATGGTACTTAATAAAGAGGAATAGAGGAATAAGATTCATGTGGTTGACTCCAAATATGAATAAGGTCTTGATGATGATGATGATGAAGTTTATATCATGACTAAAATCAGTTCATATAGCCATTCATTGAAAACCATTCATCATTCAAAACATTCCATAATAGATTGCATAAAATGCCATAAATTAAACTTTCAATTGATATATGCCCATAATGATCAAAATAGAAGAAATTTCTTATAGATAGTAGATGCTAAATATCAACAATTATGATCCATCAATCTTTTACAAAACATAAACATTAAATGTGGATAATTTCTCATCTTTTTTTTTTTTTTCAAAATGGATCAAAATCACTAAATACCATGCTCCACTTACATAGAATGGTAGATGATTGGGAATTATTTTTTTGCAAGATAGTAAGCAATTAAATGCTATTTGCATGAACCATCCATCCATCCATTTGGAATTCATCTAAATCATATGGTAGGATCAATGGTTGAGGTTAACTCAAAATGGACTATGAGTAGGTGCCAAACACTAATGGAAAATCACTGAGCAGATCATGTATGGAACATACTAGAGAAACAGCCCATGTACTGAGGAAAATTCATTCAAACATTTAGATCCAAAATCAAGTGGAAGTTTGTGCCACTTTCATAGAAATCAGCGGTCAAGATTAACTTAAAACACCACAATACAAGGCACTAGCATAGATTGACAATGTGTAAAAATCATTCTCATCTGATCCATAAATGTGCACCATTTGCTAGTTGGATCAACGCTCTAAATCATCTTGTTCCATACAAGGATGTGCGCCTATATAAAGATAAATTAGTGGTTGGATTTTTTTTTTTTTGCAAATAAATCTAGAGAGTAGGCACCACTCTAAGGTGAAACGAAAACCAAGATTTTGTCCCATCCTTAATGGTCTCATGTGCCGTATGTAAAAATTCATACGATGATAATCGTGCTTAAATTAAGGTCGAGATGGATTTGAAAGAGAACTAAAAGTATATGTCGTATACTATTGAAATTAAGTGGTTGGAACTCATGCTAAAATCAATAGAAACATGTGCTAGGAGAGTGCGCCCTTATATCATTAATGATTCGATGTTGCAAAGCCATCCTTGCATGCTAGTGATTGGCACCATACACGAAGGGTTGTTTCTTTGTAAAAAATATAAATTCAAGTCATGAAAGAAGATGCACCCATATAAGACCTATTCTTACTAATATACAATTGCTATTTGCAAATGGAATTTCACGAATAAGTGATCTTAGATCAAAAGAGAATAGGTGCCCCATATATGTTTAGATCAAATGACTCAAAATCATTCAAAGGAATTTGAGATTTTCATTCGCCTTAGCATGTATAAAAAGAAATACTAAACATGCTCAAATGCTTCACTAGAATGATAGAGCTTGATAATATAAAACAAATATGTGATGAAGGTCAAGCGTTCGTCATATTACTTTCATAGAAACACATGAATAAACCTTTACACTAATTAGAAATCCAAGTTGGCTTGGAGAAGTTTGTTAACAATACTCTTTTATATGAGACGTCTTGGCTAGTTACCAATTTGGATGTATCCTATTTTCATAATCTATGTTATTTCATAAGCTCCTTCCAATCTTTTACTAACTAGATCTTGATATTATTCTAGCACTTATTTTGTATTCCCACCTCTTTCCTATCTCATGCTCCATAGATCTTTGCATTATTATTTTTCTAAGATCAACACAATCATAGCCTTTCATTTTGTTATGCTCTATATCATAGTCTTAGGTTGACTTTCTTGATTTCCTAGAAATACCCATATTGTACTTAACTTTTGTTATTCTCTTCTTATTCTGATTTATCTCAATTTCCTAACCGGTAGTGGATGTCTATACCAAGTGGATTGGTTGTATGTGGACGTCCTTTGGTTCTGGGAAATAGATTTTTCTCAAAAAAAATTGAGGTAGTATGTGTCTTTGAAGTTTTGAACTCTAGACTTAAGTCATTAGCACTTGCTTCACTACTAGTTGAGCTAGCTTGCTTCTATTGATAACTTTTGCAAAAATAAATATCTGTATTATAAAAATTCATGTTGTTATCTTCTACCTCATTAAAAATTTTGTCCTCAAAATTTCATGATAGTTCAGTAAACAACTTAGGGAACTCTTGTCTCATGTCACTTTTACTTCCAAGTGGCTTCTTCAGTTAAGTGATACAGAACAAGAATTTGACTAATGTAACTCTTGTTTCTCAGAGTTCTCCTTCTAGTTTAGGACCCTTACCCTCTTGGTCACAAAAGTCATATCAGGGTGCAGTTCAAATGGTACTTGCTCGAGTACATGGGTAGGATCGTGAATGTACTTTATGAGCATTGACACATGAGATACATTGTGTACTTCTAATAACTGAGGTGGTAGTGCTAGTCGGTGTGCCACCGATCCAACTCTCTCTAGAATTTCAAATGGTCCTACAAATCTCGGACTTAGCTTGCCCTTGATTCCAAACCTCATCACCTCCTTAGTTGGTGAGACCTTTAAGAATGCATAACTCTAGATCTTTGTGTCTTTTATCTATATAGCTCTTTTGCCTGCTGTGGGTTGTTAGTAATTGTTTTTAGATAACTCATACCTTCTTTGCACATTGCTCAATTAATTTCGACTTTACGAACTGCTGTTCTCCAACATTGCTCCAACAAGTTGGTGTTCAATAGGGTCTGTCATACCATGCCTCGTATGGTGCCATGTTAATGCTTGAGTGGTAACTATTATTGTAAGTGAACTTTATCAAGGGAAGATGTTCATCCCATTTACCTTTCCATGTACAAGCCCTGAGCATATCTTCCAGCATCTGGATAGGTTGCTCGGACTGTCCATCAATTTGCAGGTGGAAAGAAGTGTGAAATTTCTGCCACGTGCCAAGTCCTTCCTATACGCTTTGCTAGAAATGCTATGTGAACTTGATGTCCATGTCTCATATAATGGTCAATGGCACTTCATGTAAACTTACAATCTCCTTAAAATACAACTTGGCCAAACTCTCCCGTGATTGCCTTTGCCGAATGGGAAGAAAGTGTGCAAACTTAGTTTATCCACTATAACCGAAATCATGTCATGCCCATTATATGTTCTGGCACTCCCACTACAAAGTCCATGGTAATGTGGTCTTATTTCCATTCCGGCAGTTTTAAGGTTTGCAATAATCCTACGGGCCTCTGGTGTTCTGCTTTCACTCTTTGACATTAAGACATCGTGCCATATAATCACCGATGTCTCGCTTCATACAGAGCCACAAGAAGTTTCTCTTTAAATCTTTGCACATTTTCATGCCTCCTGATATATGGTGTCCTTAGAATTGTGTGACTCCTGTTGTAAGTCACCCCATTCAACAACTGATAGTCTATGTATATTCTTATAGATCTTTCTTTTTGACAAATAACGCAGGTGCTCCCCACAGTGAAACATTTGGTCGTATAAACCCCTAATCTATCATATCCTGTAACTAAACCTTTAACTCTTTCAGTTCACCTAGTGCAAAATGGTAAGGTGCATTCAAGATGGGAGCTATTTCTGGCAGCATTTGAATGGTGAACTCCATCTCTCTCTTTGGTGGTAAATAGAGCTATTCCTCATCATGGAGTTTTCGTACCACTTCTATCTCTTGAATCTCCGGTCCTAACTCTGCTTGAGTCATTGTACTGGCTAGATAATCGGGACATCTTGCAGCTATGAGTTGTGATGCTTGTATTGCTGATATGTTGCTCACTCTCGAGACATCTATTCTTCCCCGAAAAGTAATAATTTCCCTTCCAGAGTTACAAAGTGTGATTCTTTTCTTCCTACAATCAATGACTGCCCTATGGTCTGCTAGCCAATACATGCCTAGGATGACGTCAAAATTAGACATGTTCAACAATATTAAGACTGTGCTAAGTTCTTGTTTTGACACGTATTGGTAGTTGTAGGAATTCACGTGCCATGACTGGTTCTCCTACTGAGGTATTGACCTCTGAACAAATGCCTAGTTTGTGTCTATTACATTCCATGCATGACGCAAAGTCATACGATGTAAATGAATAAGTGTAATTGGGATCAATTAATACATGGGTAAATGTGTTAAAAATTTGGAGGGTACCTTCAACCATGGGATTTGATGTGTGTGCCTGTTTGATTGTCAATGCGAACACTCTCACTTGGCTCTCTGAACTTGGCCCTGTTTTGGTTGCTTATCTCTCCCTTTCTGCAGGCAGCCTTTTAGAAAATGGCCCTTCTCACAGCTAATGAAGCATTGTCATTCTCAAACATAGTAGGGCTTGCTTGGGTGGGAACTATGGCTAGTTGGGAATAGGGCATTGTCCTTCTCCCATTTTCTGAAATTTCCTGGTGTTGGTCTCTGTGGCCTTAGGAACTTCGTTGGTGCAATGTGTCTCCCCCCTTCTTGCCTGGCTTTTGCCCACCAAACTTTTTCATTATCTATGTTGGAAGCTCTGTATTCTTGTTCCACAATGGCTGCCAACTCCTTAGCCTTAGACAATGAGGACGGCTTAGCTTTCCATATTTTGCTCTTGATTTGGAAGTTTAGTCCTCTAACAAATTTTTAGGCAGTTCTCAATTCTGTGGGATACATTTTTGGAGTAGAACACCTTAACAAATTTGGTTTCCTACTCTTCCATTGTCATTGAACCTTGCACCAATACTAGGAAGTCCTGCTCCTGTACCTTAACATGTGGTAGGAATTATTTGTTGATGAACACCATTTTGAAGTCTTCCTACTCAATCACTTCTATGTTGCTGAAGTAGGTCCTTTCAGTGGTGGGTCATCAGTTTAGGGCCTCCCTTGTTAGCACGAATGTAGCTACTGGCACTTACGCGTCCTCTGGTACGTTCATAGCTTTAAAGATTGTGTCCACTTCATAGAGCCAAGTCTCGGCTACTTCTATTCCGCCTTCTTGTAAAAACTTTGAAGCTATATTTTTGAATTGCTCCAGCTACGTGTCACCTCTTGGCCCCATTCTATCACCTCAAGCTGTTGCCCTCAGCTCTCCTCCCTGATCTGGAGTCTATAATCATTGTTTCATCCTCTGTAAGAGTTTTGTAACATCCTCGATAGTGTCATTGGGAACTTTTGTGCTTTCTTGGGCTCTAGAAAGAAGCCTTGGTCGAGTTAGCAGCTATATGTCTCTTGGGTGCCATATGGATTTTCAATAACAAAAATCTAATGTCTATGTTTCTTTTTTTAGTGTATCTAGGACTTGTTTTCTCACGATTAATTCTTATGGTTCCTAAGTAGTTTGGTTATGAGCTAAGCGAATTGTGCTTTGATACCAAGTGGTGTGACTTGAGTTTTCATAAATGAATTTTTGAAATATAATTTACAAAAGAAACTTTCCTGTAGGATTTTTTTTTAAAGAAACAATTGAAATATATGGTACATACATATTTTCTCAATTCTATCCTTTTGCCTAGTGTCACTTAAACAAAATCCTTCACATATAATAGCGGAATAAAATCATACCATTCAAGGGTTCCTTAGTCACAGCCCAAAAAATAAGGAATTTAAGTTCAAGCCATAATTCAATTTAAATATATCATTGTCACCAATCTTATTACAACTATCCTCAACTTGTTCATAGTCAAAATCAAATAGTTATGGGTTCAATTATACTACCTCTATTTCATACTTTTCTTCTTGTGCTTCTCCTTCGTGCAACTTCTTCGAGTTGAACCACCTAGTCCTATTGTGCTTCTTTTGAAATGTTTTGTAGGGTTGAGTACGATGACTCAATAAGAACATGCCTAAACCTACCGTTTGAAAACCATGGCTTCAATAATAAGTGTGATTATGACATATAGACATTTATGCTTTTACAAAAATCCAATGTTTCCAAAACAATCAATATTCATCTCAAATCATACATATTCAAGCCCATTAGAACTCCTGTCAATGAGTGACATATCACAATCTATAGTTTCACTGAGTGGTAACGTCCCACCACGTTCCCATTAAGGCAATGGTCCAATATCCTTGAAGATGACTACATGTGAGTCCATGTCTAATAACTGTGTAATATACTATGCACGTAGAGGACCCACGTCCAGCTACGTTTAATCGTGTATATTGTCCGGGCTGCACTAGTCCACTGGATTACAAGAGTAGTTTCCTCATGACACAATACTCTTGTCAATAGGCCTCTTAGGGCAGGTATATCATTTCGAAAGCCAGTGACCAACTGGTCTTCCTAGAATGGCAACTAAGGGATTTATCTCTATCAATAGTTGGCTTGACTTAAGCAATACTATGTTTTTTTCAAGCCCTCATCATGATTAAAATCAGTCCATATAGCCATTCATTTAAAACCATTCATCATTCAAAACTTTTCATAATTGATTGCATAAAATGCCATAAATCAAACTTTTAGTCGATATATGCCCGAAATGATTAGCAAGAGCAAAATGCATCCGTATCCATCCGTTTATGATCAAAATAAAAGAAATTTCATATAGATAGTATATGCTAAATATCAACAGTTATGATCCATCAATCTTGTACAAAACATGTACATTAAGTCTAGATAATTTCTCTCTCTCTCTCTCTCTCTCTCTCTCTCTCTTTTTTTTTTTTTTCTAATTTTTAGATGGATCAAAACCACTAAGTGATGATGGGAAATTTTTTTTTTTTTTTGCAAGATAATAAACAATTAGACATTATGTGCATGAACCATCCATCCATTTGGAATTCATCTAAATCATATGAGAAGATCAATGGCCAATTACTCAAAGTGGACTATGAGTGGGCGCCAAACATTAATGGAAAATCAATGGCCAGATCATGTATAGAACATGCTAGAGAAAGACGTCATGCACTAGGGAAATTCTATTCAAACTTTTAAATCCAAATCAAGTGAAAGTTTGTGCCACTTTCATAGAAATCAATGATCAAGATTAACTTAAAACACCACAATATAAGGCTCTATGCATAGATTGACAAAGTGGTCAAAATCATTCTCATCTGATCCATAGATGTGCGCCACTAGCTAGTTGGATCAATGATCAAAATCAACTCTAACCATGCTAGAGATGTGCGCCTATATCAAGATAAATCAACAGTTGGATTTTTTTGTTTTAAATAAATCTATAGAGTAGGCCCCACTCTTAAGGCGAAAAAGAAACAAAGATTTTGTCCCATCCTTGAGTCTTAGGTGCCCCATATAGAAGTTCATATGATGATAATTATGCTCAAATCAAGGGTCGAGATGGATCAAAAAGAGAACTAGAAGTGGAAGCCCCATACTACTGAAATCAAATGGTTGGAACTCATGCTAAAATCAATGGAAACATACGCCATTCACTAGTATGATTGATGGCAAAGATTTGATCATCGTCATACTTGGAGTGTGTGCCCTTATATCACTGATGATCCAATGATAGGTGCCATTCCCAAACGGTTAGGCCTTTGAAAAAAAAAAAAGAATTCAGGTCATGAAAGAAGATGCACTCTTGCAAGACCCATTCTTACTAAGATGCAATTGCTATTTACAAATGGAAGCTCATGAGTAAGTGATCTTAGATCAGAAGAGAATAGGCTCCCCATATATGTATAGATCAAACGACTCAAAATGACTCAAAAGAATTTGAGATTTCCACGCACCGAAGCGTATATAAAAAGGAATGCTAAACATGCTCAAATGATTCACCAAAATGATAGAGCTTGATGATATAAAACATATCAGTGATAAATTTCATGCATCATATTACTTTCACAGATCAAAACACATGCGTTAGCCTTCACACTAGTTAGAAATTCAAGTTGGCTTAGACAAGTTCCTTAATAGTATCCCTTGTCTCTTTGGCGAGATCGTTCTTCTACTTTCTGCTTGTTCAGAATGCAATGGCTTGGAACAATTTTCTATCATCTCCCATCTCATGCTCTATAGATCTTTGCATTATTAGTTTTCTCAATCAACATGTTCATTCAGTTGTACTCTAGATCATAGTCTTAGGTTGACTTTCCTCATTTCCTAGAATTCCCCATATCGTACTAAATTTCCCTTATTCTCCTCTTATACTAATTTATCTCATTTTCCTAACCAGCAATGGACGTCCATACCAGGTGGATTTATTGTATGTGGATGTCACTTGGTTCTGGGAAATATATTTTTCTCCAGAAAAATAAGGTAGTATGTGACTTGGAAGGTTTGAACTCTAAACTTAAGTCATTAAAACTCACTTCACAACCAATTGAGCTAGCTTGCTTCTGGTTATAACTTTTGCCAAAATAAATATTTGTGTTATAAAAATTCGTGTTGTTACAGCCTATTCCCTTGATTGATGAGAAATTGTTTGAACAAAGAGAACAAAGGAAATGGATGTTGAGGTATTCTTAATTTTATAGTATTTTTGCAAAAATGACATTTAATCAATGCATTAATTCTTCTCATGTGAGCATGGATTGATAAAAGATTGGCATACTACCTTCATTGCTTCAATTACCCAACATGGTGGGAGGAAGCTTGAATGGAGTTAACATTTGTTAATCTCATGAGCAACAAATAAAAAGTAATGGTAGATTATGTTCTTTCTGTTAGATTGAGAAATTTATGAGCTTGGGTCTGATTTCTTCCTTGCAGTGCACATTCATGAATGTACATGCCATTTTGGATGTGACAATGTCTGTCATGATTGCTGCTCTGAGAACCTAAACTATCATATGGATGTTATGGTAAGAAATTATATGTAAACTAAAAATGGCAAGAAATTATTTGTAAATTGATTATTTATTTGGAAAACAGATGTGGATAATAAATTGAGTTGGAGAAGCAAATATACAATTCTTCATATTCGTAGGTGATTTTTGCAAAGCATCCTTGAAGGATCATTAGAAGGGGAGCCTTGGCACAACGGTAAAAGTTGTCGTCATGTGACCTTGAGGTCACGAGTTCAAGTCATGGAAACAACCTCTTGCAAAATGCAAGGTAAGGCTGTGTACTTTAAGCCCTTGTGGTCCGCCCCTTCCTTGGACCCCGCATAGGCGGGAGCTTCGTGCACCAGGGCTGCCCTTTTTATCCTTTAAGGAACATTGACGTTAAGGTGAAGTAATCTTACATCATTGTTTTCTCTTCACTTTTATGGGGCAAGCTTTGAGTAGATATTTTTCTTCACATTGAGTGTCATGCTTATTGATGGCTTTGAAATAGACCAATCTAAATTGTAGGATTCTAACCAACAATGCATACCGAGTAGGTTTGAAGTGGTTTCAGTGAAAAGGTTAATCTTTGTGTCGTAACATGTGTTACTAGTCTTATTTGGGTGGAGATCACAAAGATAGTACATTCTAGTTGAGTGATCTAACTAGTTCATATGTGAATTTGTAACTTTTTGTGGCTAGATGATTGAGCACTTCCTAGAATCTAATAGTTTAATTGCATGAAAAGAAGTTATTTGTGTTAGCCTAACAGTCTCATATAGCATGGAGGTTAATCTCCTAAAATCAGCTTGGTTCAGTGATCACATTTTCCTTTCCAACGTGCAACAATTTTCACTAATTGGCTTTAAATGGGAAGGGTCGACATTGCTTGTATCCAAGAAACCAAGTGGAAAAGAGCTAAACCTAGAGAAATCAATGGTTATAAGCTCTGGTATGTAGGAAAGGACAATAGTAAACATGGCATAGAGATAGTGGTGGATAAAGAATTAAAGGATAAAGTTGTAGCGATTAACAGTCTTGTATTGCATGGAGTAGGTTAGTCTCCTAAAATCAGCTTGGGTCAATGATCACATTTTCCCTTTTAGCATGCAACAATTTTCACTAATTGGCTTTAAGTGGGTAGGGTCGACATTGCTTGTATCCAAGAAACCAAGTGGAAAGGGGCTAAACCTAGAGAAATTATTGGTTATAAGCTTTGATATGTAGGAAAGGACAATAGTAGGCATGGCATAGAGATAGTGGTGGATAAAGAATTAAGGGATAAAGTTGTAGACGTTAAAAGAACTAATAATATAATTATACTAATGGAACTTGTTCTAGGAGAGAAGATCATAAATGTTATAAATGTATAAGCATTGTTAGTAAGGTTATAAGATAGAATCAAGAGATAGTTCAAAGAAGATATAGAGAGAGTCATGAAAGAAATTCCCAATAGAGGGGATATTTAGAGGAGTAGACTTAAATGATCATGTGGGAAAAGAAAAGGAAGGATATGATAGGACACATGGGTATGATATTAAAGAAAGAAATGAGTTGGGGCAAGCTATGCTCGATTTTATTTTGGCATTTAACCTAGCTTTGCCAAGTGTATTCTTTAAAAAGAGAGATGAATACTTAATAAACTTCAAAAGTGGACCATATAAAAGCCAAATAGACTTTTTCTACTTAGGAATATTGAAAGATTAATGTGTAAGTATTGTAAGGTGATATGCGGTGAGAGTTTAACCTCACAACATAGGTTAATGATAATGGATATCTATATTAAAAAATGGAAGAAAGGAAATGAACTTAATAGTTGTCCAAAAACCAAGTAATAATTGTCCAAAAACTAAGTGGCGGAGCTTAAGAGTGGTGAAGATAACATCATTCACAAACAAGTTGATAGGAGAAGTAAATTGGAACAATGAAACACAAGTAAACAACATGTGGACTAATATGGCCAAGTCCATTAAGAAAGTAGCAAAAGATGTTCTAGGAGTATCTAAAGGTAAAAGGCAAGTAGTAATAGAAACTTGGGAGTGGAGTGAAAAAATACAAAATGTTATTAAAGAAAAATGGGTGTTTTTTAAAGCATGACCCAGGCCTGTAATTAACAAAAATTTTGAGCAACGTAAGAATGCTAAAAAGGTTGTTAAGAGAACAGTGAGGCTAAACTCAATATATATGATGATTTCTATTATAAATTAGGATTAAGAGAAGGTGAGAAATGTGTATTTAAACGTGGAAAACTAAGAGAACGAAAGGGTAAGGACTTAAACTACGTTGAGCGCATTAAAAGTGATGACCAAAGGGTACTAGTAAAAGATGATGATATCAAACAAAGGTGGGAAAGTTACTTTAAAAAATTGTTAAATGACAATTTGCCCTAAAAATATAGGGGTTTAAAGTACCGTAAACCCAAATAACATTGGACATTGTAGATATGACTGTAGGATTAGAATACCTAGAGTAAAAGAGTCCTTGAAAAAGATGAAATCAAGAAAGGCCTTGGGCATGATGATATACTAATAGAGTTTTGGAAGTATATGAAAGATACTAAAGTAGTTTGGTTGATAAAGTTGTTTAACAAGATTGTTAAATTGAAGTAAATGCCCCATGAATGGAGGAAGAGCTCGTTTATACTAATTTATAAGAATAAAAGAGACATACAAAGTTGCACTAATTATCGTGGGATCAAACTTGTGAGCCATACCATGAAACATTTTGAAAGAGTGATTGAGAAGAGGCTAGACATGAGACAAGTGTATTAAAGAACCAATATGGTATCATGCCTAAGAGGTCTATTATAGAAGCTATTTTCTTGCTTAGACAATTGATAGAGAGAGGGAGAGAGGAGGAATGATCACCAGATCATCTGTATTGACTTAGAAAAAACTTATGATAGGATCGCCAGAGAGTTTATTTGGTGGGTGTTGGGCTAGAAAGGGTTTTACGGAGGTATATAGACATAATTAAGGATACATATGAGAGAGCAGTAACAAATATTAAGACTACTAGTGGAGAGACAGGTGATTTTCCTATCACTATAGGATTGCACCAAGGATTGTCATTGGGCCCGTACCTTTTCATATTGGTTATGGATGAGTTAACATTTGCACAAGGAGATTTTATGGTGTATGTTATTTGTTGATGATGTAGCTTTGATTGATAAGATAAGGGAGGGTGTAAAATAAAGCTAGCGTTATGGAGAGATACATTAGAATCTAAAGGATTTAAAATTAGTTGAACTAAGATAGAGTATATAGAATAGAATTTTAACAAAGAGAGGGGTGGGAGTGGAGCACCAATAAGGATCGATAATCAAGAAGTCCTACAAGAAGACCACTTTCAATACCTAGGATTGATAATTCATGAGGGAGGAGAAATTGAATGAGAGGTTACTTAGATAATCCAAGTGGGTTGGAACAAATGGAGATGCTGTTGGAGTTTTGTGTGATCGGCGGGTGCCAATCAAACTGAAAGAAAAATTCTATAGGATAGCTGTAAGGCTGGCTATGCTCTATGTATCAGTTTGTTTGGCAGTTAAGGAACAACATGTACATAGGACAATCATAGCCTAAATGAGGATGTTGAGATGGATGAATGACAAGACCAGAAAGAATAGAATTAGAAATGAGAACATTAAAGGAAACTTAGGAGTAGCCCCAATAGGTAACAAGATGAGGAAGATTAGACTTAGATGGTTTGGACATGTCCAATAGAAACTAAATGCATCACTGGTTAGAAGAAATGAGGCAAGTCGAAGGTTCTAAAAGGGTAAGGGGAAGGCCTAAAAGCTTTAGTGAGCTAGTGGTTGTGGCCATTTGGGGAAGGGGCTAATGGAAACAACTTACCAAAATAAAATGTGAGGCTGCATTTGGAAATTTTGCTACAAAAGAGGTTCTTAGAAGAGGAACATTTTTATTATGTGCATAGTGGGTAATTTGTGGGGTTTTGAAGAGCATTCTGGTTAGAAGTTAGGGTTGTTTTTGTGGGATGTATATATCAAGTTTTTGGAGTGGTCTATACTATGCTGCCCCATTGAAACCCTTGTTTACAGTGTTATTCAGGACTTCTAGGAGAGCAGTGATTCAACAAGGTTGAGTTCTTGTTATGATGTTTTTGAAGTGGTCTTCAATATGTTGTCGATAGGAATCCTTGTTTAGATTATTATTAGAGACTAGAAAAGTTTGAGATCTGTTATGGAGGACAATGTGTTTGTCCAGAGACTGTTGGCTCCTATTTGCCAAAGAGTTTTTGTACCTTGTGTAGACTTGTGTCCTTAATAATACATAGGTGGAGTGTGGAAATTGTGTCCTGATGGTCAGTTTGTTAGTTGTTCTGGGTCTATTGTGTCATTGATACATGTTAACGACTCAGTTTTAGCCACTACCAGAGTTTCCTGTGTGTTCCTGTCGGAGTTGTTGGTTTCTGTCGCAGTACATGCCATGGTAAGACTCAAAGCAGATCATTTTGTTCATCTTCTGTGGCCGGTATTAATCTAGTGCATCAAATCCTGCAGCATGAAGGATACCATGTTTCATGTTGATTGTTTTGCTCCTCTATTACTAAAGTTTGGGTTTCTTACTCATTGCTAGGGTACCTTTTGATTCAGTATCATCTCTTATAGGAACCATGATGGCTTCAATCACATCCATTAATAAAGATTGAATTCTTTGGTTGTGGAACTTGCTATCCAACCCGTTGACGTGAAGAGGTTGCAATTAAATTATCTGTAGAGACACGTCAGAGTTGTGTTTTTAGAAGAGATGGATGAACCATTTTTTGCCATTGGAAGATATTCTCAGGATGAATTTGGTGCAAGTCTATGGATAAGTGGAAGGATCTCCAATTTATTAGCTCAAGTCTATTCTTGATTGATCTTTGTAGGTAATCCCAAGTTAATTGGGATGAATGGTGGAGCCACCACCTCATTACATCAAGTTCAAGCTTAGCTTTTCTTCAGTGGTTAATCTTAGGCTAGCAGCAATATGGGTGGAAGCCTGTTCTGGGTGATCAGCTCAAGCCCAATTTAAATGCTCTTCTATTTGTAACTACATACTAGTTGGATTGAGTAGGTCGAACCCTCTTCTAGTTGATCACTTGTAGCTTACTAATGGATCTTCTATTTATCCCCAAGCTAGTAGGAGGATGATACTATCAGGCTGCTTGGAGGAGACAAGTTCACTTCTTCTTTACTGGGGGTCATGAATTTCCTGCAAGATGTAAGTTTTGTGTAATGGTGCATGTTTGAAGTTGCTACTGGAACAATTTGGAAATCTATTCATGAATGAATATGACATGTGGAACAGTCTACTTTGAGAAAAGGTCATCTTTTGTACTGGTGGTTGGTAAGAACCTTATGAAAGAGAAATTGGTTTTCTTACTTCAAGATGGTTTTTCATATAGCCCATAAGAACGCTTGTTCAGAGGCTAACCTTGGGAAATGGGGGCTAGGAAGAGTTGTAATGGCTACTTGAGTATAGAGTTTTTTATTTATAATTTTTTTTTGTAAATTCATTTTTCCTGCTTTATTCAAGATCAGGTTGGTCATCATCGTGTCCTATGCTACAAAGGAAATATGGTTGCATGACATGTGAGACAATCATGCTACCAAAAGACTTACTGTTTCATATAACTTGCCTGTTCTTGACCTTCTTTTGAGTTTCCAAGTATTTGCAGTGGATGATCACAGAAGTGGGTAGATCATGATTAGGTTGAGAAATGAGCAGATGCAATGTTCAAGAATGAGCACATATATAAGGGGCTTAAAAGCACTTGATTATTGTGATGCTTCAATGCATGCAGCTGACAGCAGGAGGCACGATGACATTTTATTCGGGTCTTATTGTTATTTGTCTAGATAATACCTTAAGCTATAGGTGCTGTTTAGCATTGCATCACATGGGAGCTTATGGTGGGAAAGACTTCAAAGTAGCTTGACAGAGTGAAGGTCTTGATAAACTTGTGGTTCCTTAGGATGTTTGTTATGTGCCCTTCTGCAACTAAGATGGATCCCAACGTGCTAAGAATGGTCAACTTCAAGAATGTGGAGAGTGCATGGAGTTGTCATGCCCTAACGACTTTTTCTATTGAATTTGCAGTGAATAAATACATTAGGAACATGTTTTATGTGGATCCAAGTGACAGTAAGTAGCTTACCGAGTATGAAATTTTTAAAGAAAGTATGTTTCTTCATGTGTAAGAATTTATTTAAGCATAATTAAAGATATGTTTGATGGTGTTATATAAACTTAATTAAGGATATGGATGAGGGAGTGGTAATAAATGTTAGGACTACTAGTGGAGAGACCAATGATTGCACGAGGAGTCAGCATTGACCCGTACTTAACAAAGCATTTGTGCGAGGAGATTCCATGGTGCATGTTATTTGCAGATGACATAGTTTTGATTGATAAGACAAGGGAGGGTGTACCACAAAGCTAGAGTCATGGGGAGATGCTATAGAATCTAAAGGATTTAAAATTAGCCGAACTAAGGTAAAATATTTGAAATGTAATTTTAGCAAGGAGAGGAGTGAAGCACCAGCAAAGATAACCAAGAAGTCCTCCAAGAAGACCACTTTCGATACTTGGGATCCATAAATCATGAGAGCGGAGATATTGAGAGGGATGTTACTTGAAGAATTCTAGTGGTTGGAACAAATGGAGATCTTTGGAGTTTTGTGTGATCGGCGGCGGTATCACTCAAACTAAAAGGAATATTCTATAAGATGACTTAAGGTCCGCCATGCTCTATGTATCAGATTATTGAGCAGTTAAGGAATAACATGTACATAGGATGAACATAGCTGAAATGAGGATGTGGAGATGGATGAGTGGCTAGACAAGAAAGGATAGAATTAGGAATGAAAACATTAAAGGAAACCTAAAATTAGCACCAATTGGTAACAAGAAAAGGGAGGTAGACTTAGATGGTTAGGACATGTCAACGGAGATAGAAAACGCACCGGGTAGGAGTTGATTCAAGTCAAAGGCTCTATAAGGACAAAGGGAAGGCCCAAATGAACATGGGTAGAAGTGGTGAGAAAAGATTTAAAAACTTTTGGATTAAACGAGGCCACAGCCCTTGATAGAGGGGAGTGGAGGAATAAGATTCATGTAATGGACCCTTAATCGGGATAAGGCTTTGATTATGATGATGAATAAAGACACAATGCTGCCTTTTTCCAGCAAGAAATTCATGATCTGTGAAAGTTGATTATATATTTGCCGTCGAGTTTTGATGGGATTACACTTGCCACTTAAGCTTTGAAAAATAGAAGTGCTATTGAGTTTAGGGAAAGTTTGGTTCAAACTTCACTCAGGAGAGTTAAGATACCTTGATACTTGAAGGAAACTGAATAATCTTTCTGCTAAACATAGTTACTTGTTCTTTGTACTAAAAGCATAATTCTTATGCCTGTAATCAAGTGGCAATGCACTTGGTAAATGGTGATTTTCAGGCACCTATATGCTTTGTTGTCAATCCTGTATGTTCAGCATGCCAGTCTGGGCTTCAAACTAGGATGTACCGGTGTGATCAGCAGTATTGGGCCATTATTGACCAGCATGGAGAAAAAAATAATTAAACTTGCCAAAAAATAGCTAAAGTTTCTAAAAATAAAAAATTCTAATAATTAAACCAGATTTCCGCTGTATTTGGATCATCTTCTTCATGTAGCTGCAAATTAGGGTGTAACAGTGAGACCGAAGGAGAAAGAGGACAAAATTGGAAATTTGGTCAAAGAGGCCATCTAGGAGGGCAGGAGCCTGTTTTGTGCAAGAAATGGAAAATCTTGATCCACCACCTCTTAAAGGCCAAATAATCTCAACCATTAATTGAGAAGGAAATCTTTCTCTCTTTTATGACAAAGGGAAAAAACCTTGGCTTTTCGGAGAACTTGTGGATGCCTAGGGCTGGAAAATTACAGAGAGGGAAACAAAGTCCCGAGCTTCTTTAGTTATTTCAAAAATCCTATACTTTTCATCCATCTCAAGAACTAAAATGCTGGAAAAAACCCAAATCAGAATAGGGGCATATCTTTGAAAATTGAACCCAATAAAGGGGTATTTTTTATCCCCGTCTCTTTGCACGATTAGAACCCTTCCTAGGTGTTTCTGTTGGTCAAATATGCCCCAAAAGTGGAATGCTGATTTGACCAAAGCACCCTCATATTTTAGTTATTAACACTTGGTCCTTGAGGGATAATTAAGGAAAAAAGAGAGGGAAAAAACTTACGACAGTTTTCTACCCAATACCGGTCCGAAATGGCAATTCTGGCTAGTACAACCGGTATTGGCCAGTATTACTGGTACGAGCTGGTATCACCCGGTATTTGGCCTGGACTGGTATTAATGAGCTCTTGTACTAGTTTCTAGACTGAAACCGGGAATTCCATCGGGTCTGGTACCTGTATTGACAACTAAGCCTAAACGTGAAAGTTCAGGGTTTCAGTTTTTGCTAATGAGACCTTTATCAGCAAAAAGATATCGAAGTCAACGAGGTAATCAATTCTGAAAAACTTTGCATGGAGTTGTCTTTTCTGATGTTCAACTTTGCATTCTGAAAAGAAAGCCTTCCACTCCAACAAAGGAATGTAATGGGTTCTCATGTTTGTGCTCTTCTCCATGCATCTCATGATTATGCATGCTATTAATTTAGTTCTTTGATCTAACGAATATTCTGTCAACATTTGCATATGCATGTGACATTTTTGCTTTGGTTTTGGTTTCTGTTAATGTTCTATGCTTCTGACCTTCTCCGCCATACCTTGGCAGGTTATATAATTGGTTTCCTGCAGAAGATTTTATATCTGAGATAACTACACTTTTTACAAATTATTCAAGGGGTAACATATCAGCTCCAATGCAAGGGCAGAGGAGTATCATCCAGTCATTACCTGAAACATTTGAGTTTGCCCATGGATCTACCTCTAATAACTCTGGCACGAATCAACAGCCTTGTTGGAATAATATGCTAAATCCAATAGATACGCATAGCTTGCCTGATTACCTACTCTCACCTAGTGATACAAACATTGCATATATGAATGCTGTTAGTCATGAAACTGGAAGCTTGAGTGGCTGGACTATTGGTGGGCCAAGTTCTAACAATCAGTGCTTAAGCCAGCCCAGCCATGATGAATCAAAAATTGAGCCTGGGTGGACTGCCTCTCTGAGTTCTAGTTCTGGTCCTGGTTTAAGGTTAGACGAGCGAAGATTTGAACCTACCAATATTCTTGCTTTGGAAAGTGTGAATGTAAACCTTAACACTGATCAAATTGTCAATGGCCCAAAAGCATTTCAAGGTTACAGTGCTGGTGACATTCCTCAGAGTTCTAACGTTAATACGGGATTTGTTGGGAATAGTGTTCAGGTGATGGAAGCTGGCATATTAACTCATTGTTATAAACAGGGTGGATCTGAATTTGAGCAGATTCCATCTGGTAGTGGTTTCAATACTGATCAATGTGGAGCCACTTCTGGGGCTGTTGAGTTTCATGGTGAAGGTAGTGATGGCAGACCTGGTTGTTTGCTGGATGGTCGACGTTTATCCTGCAAAAG
This sequence comes from Warburgia ugandensis, assembly GCA_035236585.1. Lineage (NCBI taxonomy): Eukaryota > Viridiplantae > Streptophyta > Magnoliopsida > Canellales > Canellaceae > Warburgia > Warburgia ugandensis. Next base: position 53,746,711 of record CP141139.1, on the reverse strand, counting down.
GAAAGCACTTGAGGGAGTTTTTGGGCAGACTTCTTTAGGCGGAGGCTCAAGTTGCTTACCACGAGGAGGCTCAAGCTGCTTCCAGCGAGCTGATAATAGTGTACGGCATGCTGTTCCTTCACGACAAAATGCTGCTGGCAGCTCATCTACTGCAGAGACAGTTTCTGGTGTAAATCCTCATGGTAATCAATTTAACACTAGAGTTGGTGTTGGCATGAGAGCATTAGCTTCTGATTTTCAGCCTGGGCCTGGTTTAAATATTGCTGACAATGCTGAAAGCTCACAGAGGAATTCTCGTATGAGGATCAACCCTGCTCAGTACCATGATTCTGCTTCGCCTAATCTTTGGCCACTGGGAAACAATATGAGGCATTCCCATGTTTGCTCTCCCTTTCAACCTTCTTTGAGGCCAGTTCCATATAATCACTCCATGGATTCAAGACCAGCAACAACAAGTATGGGTGCTCCTCAAGCCCAATCCCTTGTGCCACATAATCCTGGTTTTCAGTCCCATGGCCTGCACCATTATCCCTGGAATGGGGTTCCTAATGCTAGAGCTGGCAGTTCATCAAATTCTCCTGTCATTTCAATAGAGAGATCATCTGCCTTAATTGATGAAGCAAACTCAAGGAGCATGCCTAGAAGCATCTCCGAACATCCAATGTTTGTGCCTGCAACTGATATTAGACATTGGACGCTAGATCCGACAAATTGGATTTCGGCTAATGGAAATTCAAGTTTACCAGGAAATAGTAATTCCTACCGGGTTAGCTCTAGTTCTGTACTCCATCCATCACCATCTCCTACCTGGGTACCTCATCAGAATCCTCCTGGACAATGTCCACAACAGAGATTGTCAGAGGTTGTCCGACGATCTTTGTTTCCATCTTGTGGATCTGAGTCTGGAGCTCAGAGCAGTAATTTGTCTTCACTGCTTTCTACTCCCACTTCCTCACAGGAAATGGTGCTTCCATCTGGAGGTGGTCATCAGGGACATCAGCCACCGTCATATCCAAGATTATCTTTCCGGATGGATAGACAAAGTGATGGTATAGCAGGACTTCCCTTGTCATTCCGCAGCCTGGCACCAGCTCCAGAAGGGAGAAGTCGGCTAGCATCTGAGGTTTGTCCATGAATCGATGCCCTTACAGTATGTCTTTTCTGAATGGAAAGCTTTATTAGGATAGAAATATTGCTGTCCTTACAATAGTTATTGACTTGAATGTGTTCATGTTTTTTCTGTTACTAGAAGTTCTTGATTGTGATGCCCGGCCTGATGAGAAATCTAAGCATTCAAAGGAATGATTCCTCAAGCTTTTATCTATGTGCTACACTCTACTATGGAAACATCAGATACACTCCACTTACTACAAAAGATTTCTCAAGCGGACCCCAATGAACAATGGAATAGTGTTTTGGGGTCCACCTGCCAATATCTTATTATATTTTATTCTTTCTATAATATTTTTTGAGTAAGAAACAAAAAGGCAAAAACAAAAAATGAAAAGGAGAAAATACTCAGGTTAAAAACAAAGAACGGCCAACCCTTGCTGCCAGTCAAATGATTTGTTTCCTATTGGAAAATGTACTCATCATACTGCAAATCGAATATTGGAAAATGATGTTGAAATAGATTTTCTTCCACTCTTTTGCTTGATATATGTGTGTGTATGTGTGTAAACCGCGTCGGCAGTTTTGAGTAAATGCTTCAATATATTTTTTCTGAGGAAAAAGGTTTCAGTGATGAGATAATGGTATCTGTTATAACCTCCTGGGCTAGGGTGCAAAGGAGCTTCTTGGGTAAACAGATGATGATTTCAGACTATGTTGGAATGCCATGCCCAAAAGCAAAATCTTTCAGCCTAGGGCATTGGAAAAGCCCCGTCCAGTCAATTATCTCAAGCTTAATTCTGAAGCTTCTCCTTTTACGAAGCAAAGTCAGGGCTCATGTGGCAATATGAGATTGATAATTTCTAGTGAGGCTTGGGAACCATGATTCAACCCAAGCTCAAGTTCACTTCATGGCCTTGGTTCTCTCATAGTAGGGGGTGGTTTCCATGCTATGATTATAGAGACAGACACTAATATATCCTCGGGAACTGGTAAAACCAATGGAGAAAACTCTAGATATCAGATCCTGTTTTGTGGTTTCGTCACGTATTAGTGGTGGTAAATAGATAGCAGTTGTTTAAGCCATCACAGATGGTAGTTCTTGAGTGATTAATGCTAGCAGGTAATTTTCTTGCTGTATCTCTTTTTTTTTTTAGCAGTATCATTATTATTCTGTTAGTTTTAGGAATACAAAGAATGGAATAATGTTCTTTCAGCTGCAGGAGGGCCTGGTGATCTTTCCCATTTTGTTTCCTTTTTGCTGAGATTATTAACTTTTGCTGGAGTTTTGGAGGCAAAGAAATTACGTTGGTTAGATTTTCTTAAGATGTTTGAGCATAGAGTCTCCATGTTGTAGGCACATGCTTACAAGGCAGTGTGACACAACCAAGAAATTGAGTGCTTTCTTTTTTTTAGAATAAAGGCTTATTTTGAAAGTCTTCTTCACGTAGCTGAACTTGTTGCCTTGAAGTAGGTCATCACCTCGTTCCAATTCTGAAATTTGGAGTAGGACCAAGGTGTTAATGACTGAAAAAGGTTTTTTGGGAATTGTTAGGAACCCATAATTTCAGAAAGGTACTCTAGAAAAGGGCCTGATATTTTGTTCTAAGTTAAAATGTGTGTAATTGCTATGTGATGTTCATTGTATAAGCTTTTGTTTGGGTGTTGCTTCCATGTTGATTTTGGTTAAGTTGAAGAGCTGTTTGACGTACAAACTGGGAGGGGCATCTTAGGTTTGAGATTGTCTGAAATGCTATCTCATTAATCCCAGTGTGTTTTCTGGAGGAATATAACTGCAACAGCCACTTCTTTGTTAAACCCAATGGCCATTTTCTGTAGGAAGCAAAGATGGAGAGGGTTGGAGACATTGATTGTAATATCTAAACTGAAGTGAAACACCAAGCTGTTGGCTCTTGCAAGTTCCTGCAGTTTTGATCATTTTTGTTGCCATTCAGTTCCTTGCTAAAAGCTATACAGGAATTGAGGAAATAAGGGAGAAATGACATACCAACAGGAAACAGGGGAAGCTGTAGCAGCTGACCAGGGACTGAAGAAAAACACTAAGCTGCCAATCTGTTCCCGCAATTATGCATATTCCCTTGCCATTTACCAGAGAAAAATTTGATGGCCTCAATGGTCTATATGATTGACAAGTAGGCAATCATAATAGGATGGTTGGTTGGTTTACTATAAAAACTTCACTTTCACATTTAATATAAAAACCTCATTGTAATAAATTATCGGTCTTATGAGCACTCTATTCTTGTCTAACATAGTTGCTTTTAGTTGTTTTCTAGGCTTTCACATATTTTGGGGTGGATTTGACTTGTGATTTAAATGCAAATGAGTGTGCCCTATGTACACATTCATCTATTTCCTGATGTTGGAAAATTTTGGGTGCCTGCACCGGTTGGAGTCATCTGCGTACTCGTGCATCTGGTATTCTTATGATCCTTCTTCTCTTAGTTCCCTCAAGGTTAAGTTAGATTCTAGTGTATGCAAACTGACTGGCTTTCATAGCTCTTACTCACGTTAAGAGTGCCCAGGTGAATTATGCTAATCTTGAGAGTGGACCACACGACTTTGACTTATAATGCACTAATAGGAAGTGCTTAATGATAAAGAGATTCTCTCTCTAGTAAGTTTGCCTTCTTGCTTGGCTTTAGATAACAGCTGAGCATTATTCCTTTCTTCTTTTGACATGGCAAAGCATCTCTGGCCTGCCATTAGTAGAAATAACAGTTCACTGAATCAATACAATACCATGTATGAACACGTCAGTAAAGATACTGTTTCTTCTTGTCCATGTTCTACTAGAGGGATCAAATTTTGATGGGTATCACTGTTTGTCTCCCAATTCATGTTTGTGAAAATAATGTGTAGCTTCAGCAATGCCTTATAGCCTGGTTCATATGTACTTATGCTTATCATTCTTGTGATCTTTTTGTTTTATTTTTCTGGTGAATGATTATCTGGTAGTTATTTTAGTTTTCTTGTCCATTATCATGCCATTTCAGTTTTGCAGAGCCTACTATGCTAATCAGAACTTTACAATTGTCAACAGATATGTAACACATTGGATCTTGTGCGGAGAGGTGAGCACTTGAGATTTGAGGTCTGTTCCTGCTTTGTATCTAGCAAATCCATGTTGAAGTACCTTCCACTTTGTCTTTGACCAGTTCAACATCCTACTTCACACTTCATTTTCTGCATACGAAGTGACTATTGAAGCCAATTTATACACGTTAATTTGTTTTTTATTAGTTAATAGCCTTTTGCTTGTCACATCCTGTCTCATTTTTAGGGCTAAAGAGCAGATGCTACAGGAAGTGTAAAATGATGGCATACTGAACAACGAACTCTGATTTCTGAATATACCCGACTGAAATGTGTGCTGATAATGGTGTTTCAGGATGTTTTGATCCTCCACCAGTCGGTATTTTATGGGGTTGCTGACCTTCATGACCGACACAGAGACATGCGACTTGATGTAGATAATATGTCGTATGAGGTAAGTATTAACTTTACATGGTTTTGCTGGAAAGTTCTGGGTCTTCTGAGCACTGCCTATGAATGAATTTTTAGGAATTGTTAGCATTGGAAGAGCGAATCGGAAATGTAAGCACGGGACTGAGCGAAGAAACTGTTTCGCAGTGCCTGAAGCAGCGAAAATATGTCCCAATTGCATCAGGAACACATCCTGAGGCCGAGCCTTGCTGTATTTGTCAAGTAAGTCATTTAAAGATTATGCGGCTTGATGTTCTAACTAGGACCAGTTTCATATCTGAATCCATTTTCCCTACGTCCTGGCAGGAAGAATATGTTGAATCGGATGAGCTTGGAACATTAGACTGCGGTCATGACTTCCACGCTGCTTGTATCAAACAATGGATAATGCACAAGAATCTGTGCCCCATTTGTAAAACAACTGCCCTGGTGACATGATGACTGAGTCTAAAAGCCTAGGGTGAGAGCGAGGGGGACGAAGAGCAGAATGATCCATGAAAGACCGGGAATTCATTCCTAGAGTTTTCGTACCCCCTATTTATTAAATCCAGTAGCTTGGTAGACGATTATATATGTTGCATTTTTCTGTTTTCCTAGTTCCTTTCTCGAAGTCGGTGGGTGCCAGCGGTTTGTGGAGGAGATGAAATCCAACATACTTGCAGATGATCTCAAAGCATATAATTGTCAGACAAGTGATGAGGTCGGGCGGTTAGATCTTCGTGGAATCTCCTGCTAGATAGAAGCAGCGGATAAAGACACTGCAAAACCTTTTTTACCTACTGTAAATGTATGGCGGCTAAGGTTTCAGTCATCAATTTGGGCACTGTTCCTATAAGGGCATAGATAAACCAAAATTTATACTATTTTTTCTCGGCGATCTATCAACTCTTTGTTTGTGACATCCATAATTTAAGATGGAGATTTAGATAATGAAAGTTTTAACTTCGGAGGCCCATGGAAGGCCTCTATGGAGCTCCAAAACAATAGGACATGATGAAACCTCGCTCTGAGATATGAAGGCTGACCCTATTAGCCTCATTATAATGAGTCGCCAACAATATGACGTAATTAGCCGACGGGCCCATAAATCCTGAACGAGTTTGCTGAAAATCATTTGAGGGGGACCTATTTGTTGACAAAGCCACAAAAAGAGAAAAAAAAGGAAGAATCTCAGAACAAAAAACTGTTAGCATTTTAAATTACTCAAATTATTTTATTTTTATCCTATGTCATTATTAGATGAATGGGCTATGGGCACTTATTTTCGCCAACCAGAAATTATTATCAATATAGTGCAAGAGAAATACCTCAGCCTACCACTAGGGCCATCTGCAAAGCGTACAATAGGTGGTAGTGTATTACAATAAAATTCTAAATTTACCCACAGTAAACCGGCCTAGCAGTTGGTGCTTAGGTACACCACAGCATAGATGATTGGGACCCACTAAAGCAAGCAACCATGAATATTCTCCTTTAAACTCAATAGAATTTGATCAATCCTTTTTCTGTTGTTAAGGTGGGGAATTATTCATCATCATCATCATCATCATCATCATCATCATCATCAAGACCTTATCCCAATTAGGGGTTGGCCACATGAATCTTATTCCTCCATTCCTCTCTATTAAGTATTATGGTTTTATTTAGTCTTAAACTTTTTAAATCTTTCTTCATCACTTTTATCCACTTTCTTCTAGGCCTTTCCTTTGTCCCTTTAAAACCTTCTACTTGTATTGCCTCACTCCTAATCGGTGCCATTTTCGGTCTCCTTTGAATATGTCCAACCGTCTAAGTCTAATATCCCTTATCTTGTTACATATTGGTGCGACCCCTAGATTTTCTCTAATATTTTCATTCCTAATTTTATCTTCTCTTGTCTTACTACTCATCTATCTTAATATCCTCATTTCTGTGACACTTATCCTGTAAGCATGATGTTCCTTAGCTGCCCAACATTTTGATTTATAAAGCATGGCCGGCTTTATGGCTATCCTATAGAATTTTCTTTTTAGTTTGAGTAGCACTCTCCGATCATACAAAACTCCAAATGCACATCAACATTGTTTCAACCCGCTTGGATTCTCTGCGTAACCTCCCTCTCAATCTCTCTATTCTCATGAATCATTGATACTAAGTACCAAAAGTGGTCTTTTACAGGGACTTCTTGGTTATCAATCTTGATTGGTGTTCCACTCCTCTCCTTGCTAAAATTGCATTTCATATATTCTGTCTTAGTTCTGCTGATTTTAAATCCTTTAGATTCTAATGCTTCTCTGTATAACTTTAGCTTTGTATTTACACCTTCCCTTGTGTCATCAATTAAGACTATATTATTTGCAAATAGCATGCACCAGGGAATCTCCTTGTGCAAATGTTTTGTTAACTCATATTCATAACTAAGGTGAAAAGGTATGGACTCAATGCCAATCCTTGGTACAATCCTACAATGATAGGAAAATCACTAGTCTCACCACTAGTGATCTTAACATTTGTTACCCCTCCCTCACACATATCTTTAATTATGTCTACATACCCTCGCGAAACCTCTTTCTCACTCAACACCCTCCATATTTACTCTTTAGGGACTGTATCATAAGTTTTCTCTAAGTCAATAAAGACCATGTAGTGGTCTTTCCTCCTCTCCCTATATTTCTCTACCAATTGTCTTAGTAAGAAAATAGCTTCCTTGTAGACTTCCCAAGTATGAAACCAAACTGATTCTCCGATATACTTGTCTCATGACGTAGCCTCGTCTTAATCACTCTTTCAAAAAGTTTTATAGTGTGGCTCATAAGTTTGATCCATCGATAATTAGTACAGTTCTGTATGTCTCACTTATTCTTATAAATTGGTACAATAGAGCTTTTCCTCCACTCATCAGGCATTTTTTTATATATTTTATAATCTTATTAAACAACTTGGTCAGCCAAACTATCCCAATATCTCCCATATGCTTTCAAATCTCTTTTTTCATCATTAATCGAATCATTGTTCATGACCTAGGATTTTATTTTCTCATCAATCCAATCACCATTCACATTTTTTCTTTTTCTTTTCAATGAATAGATTTCTTTACTTGTACAACTTTAATTTGGAAACGTAAGACTGAGTTTATTGTCTTCACAATATTGTTGTCTATTATATTTTTTCTGGGCCGTTTGAATGATGAACAAGTATTCATGCATTCATTCACAAAAATGGGCCAAATCCCCCATTGTGTATTGGTACTTATTGAGTATAGAATAGATTTGCTTTTCTCTTTTCCTATGAACAGAATTGTTCATTCAATTATTCCCAATGGAGGGGAATAAATACTAACCCTTGCTTTGAGATAATCCACTAAAGGGGTAAGGTATCCATATCATGTCTTTTCCAATGCGATAAAGTTATAGTGTCTATTTTTTCTTTGATAAAAAGGGATATTTTCATGGGTTTTCCTTGGTATCATGTTCATATTGTCGTATTGAATGATCTCGGTTGGTTGCTTTCTGTCCATATAATGCATACAGCTCTAGTTGCTAGTTGGGCCGGCTCAATGGTTCTATACGAATTAGTAGTTTTTGATCCCTCTGACCCTGTTATTGATCCAATGTGGAGACAAGGTATGTTCATTATACCCTTCATGACTCATTTAGGGATAACCAATTCATGGGGTGGTTGGAGTATCACAGGAGGAACTATAATGAATTCGTGTATTTGGAGTTACGAAGGTGTGGCTTGGGCACATATTGTGTTTTCTGGCTTTTGCTTCTTAATAGCTATCTCGCATTGGGTGTATTAGGACCTAGAAATATTCTATGATGAGTGTACGGGAAACCCTCTTTGGATATGCCCAAGATTAAGGTAAAAGTTCCACTAGATGGCAATCTTGGTCAAGAAATGCATTAGGCCAATAAAACCTATTGGGAGATGACTGCCACTGTGCATTCAATGGAAAAGGAGCTAAATTATCTCTTCACATGCAAAAATCTAGGCATTAAATGAAGAGGTCAACTCAATGTTTATATGTTATGATGAGATTCCATGATATAATGCATGTGACACTAAAAACAAAAAGTAAAATTACCAAGTTGTCCCTAGGTGCCACTCCCATCTCACCCCACCTCATTTGCCAACTCAAATGCAGGTGCGACATAATAGTAGGATTGTCACATCATCAAAAGTGTTCCATGAGCTATCACAACACCCAACTATAACAATGGGCAATGGCTGGCCTCCCCTTAATCTAGTTTGGAGTTCATCCTCATCTTCTATATTAGTTGCCTGCTAATATCCATATTAGTGATGCTAGTGTACCATCTCAACTAAAGTACACTAACTCAGCTGCCATGTCAGTGATGTTTTTCCCATAAATGAAAAACTCCTCAAGGGGAGAGATACAAGTAGAAGCCTTAGAATCTTCTGTGAAAGTTCTGAAACTCTAAGAGAAAGCTATAGAAGTTTTGGGAATTTTCCATTTTGCCTCTAATGCACTTTCGTAACTTTTCTTCCTATTCTTTAATCTTAGATATGTGTATCATGAGTTCTATAAACACTTTGAGAAGCTATAAGTCATCAAGAAAAAAACTCAAATCTTTAAAAGTTGCTTAGTTATAGTCATCCTTTTATTTACCACTAACTATTTAAGACTAGAATCATTTACATAATCTTTCAATAGAAATAGAAGCATGAATTAAACTAAATGAAGCACAGTGTGTTCAAGGATCCTTGTTCTAGTTTCTCCTCCATCATTCTCAAGAATCTTTTAGTGTATGACAAGTTGAATACTATGTGAAAGTGGAGCAAGCAAAGGGCCTTAAGGTCCCTTGGTCCAATTGGCCTATATGTGCAACAACTTCTAATGTTGAGTAGTGGTATAAATTACTCACCATGGGGTCTTTATGCTTTCTCTTTAATTTTCTTTGTATTTCTTTCTTTATGTTAGTAAGAGACATGCAAGGGTATCATACTTCTTTACATAGAATAGGTCATTTCACACTCTATCCTTTAATAACCCAATTAAGCAATCCCTTTCATGTACTATCCATCAACATATCATAGAATAGGTAGAGACCACTCCTATGGGTTGAATGGATGCATCCCTTGCAGTTCCTTCCCACTTGGTGAACAAAGGAAAACCCTAATCTCTAGAGGTACCATAGACCAATAAGTGCTTTTGTAATATCTTCAATTTTTGTAACCATTTATGATCTTAATGAAATAAGATTTTCTTTTTCAACTACTAGAATGTAAATTTGATGGATGAGTATACAAAAGATGAATCCACCTAAGTTTAATAGGCATCTCATATTGAATGGAGGCCTATGGTCAAAACCTACTTAACTTGGACATTGGGAGCATAAAGAGGCCCATGACTAGTTGGAAAGTCATCTAGTTAAAGTTTGGAAGTCTAATTGGAGCAAGCCCATAAAAGTGAGTGAAAGACATTTTTAATAAAAGCCCATGCAACTGAGCTCAAACTTGTCACCCAAGTAACATAATTAATTGAATTAGAAAGTGGTAACTTGGGGAGGTTAAGAGGATTTAGAAACAAGTGGGACGTCTTATGTTAGAGATGTAATGTAGTTGGGTGACATGGAAAGATAAGAATTAGAAAGAGAAGCCTAGGATGGTTTTAGCAAGAAAGGTGTCAAACAACTAAGATTTAAGAAGGAAACCAAGTAGAATAGGATGGTTTAAAAAGGAGGCTACAGAGGTGGAATATTAGGAAGAAAAGGTTTTGAAATAGGAGGTTGGAGACTACCATGGGAAGCAAGGAAACCCTTTAGGAAACCTTATAAAACTAAAGACATCTCAACCTAAAGAGTATTGATTGTAGATCTTCCGAGAGAGAAATAGATATATAATATGAAAAACCAAAGATGAAAGGAAGAGAGAAGGAAAGAAAAGAGTGATGCCAGTATTGTAGCAACCTTGACAGAGGAAAAAAACATACGAGTTCTAGGGGAAAATGCTAGGAGGAAAATGCTAGAATGCTACACTAGATTGTTGCAAGGTAGGTAATTTGAAACTTCTAAGTTTTCATAATTTTTTCAAAAAAATTTGGAGGTTTATTAATGATGTTTTCATCAAAGATTATGCATATGATGTGGATAAGTTGATATGCAAAATTCATGTGTAAAAATATTTTCCATCAGAATGAAAGCATATGAAGTTATATGATTTTTTATGACTTATGCACATGAAAGACTATAATCTATGATTTTATGTTGAGTATGATTGTGTTCTCATGATTATATAAACTATTGAAATGTCAAATTTATGAGATAGATGTTAGAAATTTTGGATGATAAACAATGTGTTTTTCCATCCAATTGTTAATAATATTTTAAGCATGGAGTCATGACTGATTTTAGAAGTGATTTTGCTTAGTTTTTCATGATTGTTAGTAATGCATTTTAGCATGGATACATGATTGGTTTAAGTATTTTTCTAGCCTGGAAAACATGGGTGATAAAACATTGATTTACATGAGTTTTATAGGTGAAATTTCAGCTTAATCTTTAGCATGTTCAATCATTATTTTGTGAAAACTATTCAAATGTTCATATATGTTTCTCTAAAGTGAGATACTATCATGTTAATAAGAAATTTTTTAGCATCTATTTCATGAAAATTTTGGCCAAAAAGAAGCCTAGAAGAGAAGCATAAGATAGAAATTTTTCATAGCAAGAAAGAGGTGCATGAAATTGGCTTAAAAATTTGAAAACTAAATTACTATTTTACAATTTTTATCATGGTTTTAAAATAGGCAGTTGTATCACTATTTTTTTTATCAGAGATATTTATTTTGGTTCTATTTACGATGCATTGAAAACCAAAAAAATAACATTTTAAATAAGTAGCATATACATGAAAATAATGGTTTATAATGTGGTTTTGGAAAGATTTTAAATGTCTTAAATTGGACTTTTTTGGCTGGTAATTTAATTAACTATGAGACCTTCTATTTTAGGTTGTAAACAATATCAAAGATTCATATTGTTTAAACTCTAGAATTGAGTCATGATGAGTTGAGATTTAGCAATTTTGCTAAACCATCGAAATTGTGGTTTTTGAGAACATATGATGAACTATTTTTGAGCATGCTCTCATGCTTGAAATATGGTAATGTTTCAAAAACATGATTTACTATTATTTCATATCTAGTTTTAACCTAAAGATATGATTGGGATCTAACACTTCGAATATGGTTTTCAAAATAATATAATGATTTATCTAGCTTGAGAATAAGTTGTGAATGCAAGAATGTTTTTCTCAGTGAGTGTGCTTGAAAAATGCTATTACATCATAAATGTTTTGAAAATTGCATGAATGAGTTTTGCAAAATGTATGAAGGTATAGTGATACATAGGATTTAGATTTGAGATAGGTTAAACAAACTAGAGGGAGCTATGTTAGGAGGTTGTTATAGGTTGGCCAAATGGCCTTTAACCACGAGGTGGTAGGTATCCACACCCAAAAGGTAAAATTTTCTTAATTAGTGGTGGATTCCACTATAGATGATATGACACCCTTTTAAGACAGCTACGTACCCCATAAGGATACTGTGGAAGTCTCTCTCAGGTACGAGCAAACACATAATTCAACTAAGGTGTGCGTGAGCACAGTTTAGATCCCACGAGATTTTTGAATGGTTTTATATATGAACCTAGATTATGGATGAGACTCATGACTATAATGGCAGATGTGCCAATGAGAGTTAAGAATTCCCATATGCATGTGAGTGTGCTAGATTTTGATTAATTTCTCACATAGAAATATTAATTCAAAAGTATATGAGTGCCTGTGTTTAGCTATGCAGTAGTTTTTGAGTTTGTAGTTTTAGTTTTATCTACCAAGCACATTCCCATATAGTCAACCTACCAAAACCCTACAAATTAGTGTGGAAAGGCTAGAAGTGAAGCTTAAGGAGTTTTAGAGCAAGCACATTGACAAAGTGAGGTGTTAGTTTACTTTAGAAGTTATCCTTCTTATTTAAGTTATTAATTATTGATATAATAAAGCACATATGTTGGACTTTTTATTTTAAAAAAGGTCTGAAATCTTAAATTTTCAATTCCGATCTCAATTGAGATCCAAATTGAGATCGGAAAGTTGGGATGGATTCCTTGTGATAATACAAATGTACTGAACTTATAAAATTTTAATTTTAATTAATTAAAATTTCTGTAATTAAGTGGATAAATAACTAACATCCTTGATCTACAAGATCTAGGATGATCAGACCACAATTACCTTATTGGATGATTATTTTATAACATAATAAATAATATTAGTGGATTAAATTGTATTTATTAGGCAGATCTTAATAGATCTAGCCTTAAGGGTTATTAAAACCCTTAAAATTGAATAGTATCTCCTAGATCAAGATGATCCAGGATAATTGGACAGCATGGATGTATTTTGATGATGATCTTGAGATAAGATCTTAGGGATTTAATGAAGGAATGATGTGGATTTGGGCTAGATCAAGATCTATGCCCTTAAATGGTACAAAGTAACCTAAGATCTCCTTGATCGGGTAGATCAAGGAAGATCAAATCAATGGATGAGATAAATCCATGATTTAATAATTAAATTACATCAATATAATATGTTGGATCTAAAATAAAATGAAGGATCAAGATCTAAACCTTAAAAAGATGAAGGATGACTATGGATCAATTAAGACCCTTGGATCATGATAACATGTTAGATTTCTATTTCAATTATTGAATATTATGATAATTGTCTTTCATTTCTTAGTTGAATTATTTATTTAATTGTTTAGTTAATTGTTTATTCATGCTTTACATTTATGCTTCAATGCTTAAGTAATTGTAATTTCATTGAAATGGAAATTAAATGAAATTAGAAGGAAGGGATATTCACATGGAATGTATGACATGGATTTAATGATAGTAAGGACCATAGTTAGTAGGATAATATAAGGAATATAAATTCCTTGGTCTAACTTAGGAGAATAATAAATCTCCATGAATGACATTTTAATTAATGGATTTAATTAAAAACAATTAGAAAGAATACTTAGGATTAAATGCTCATAGGAACCTTATGAAAGGTTGAGTTAGGGTCAAGCTAGTGAATGATGGACATAGTGATTAAGGGGGTTATCTAATAGAGCCACGCTCTCCCCCCACCTTCCGTTGACGTTTGTGAGATTTAAACGCCTCCTTACATGAGGATTGAAGTAGCCACTTTGTGTTCAACCATTTAACTAGTAAGCCTTAGCCAATTTGATATAAGAGGAGCAATCTAGACTTAGAATGAAAGAAGCTACCCTCAACCAATAAAACATTAATTGGTTGAGAATGAGAGCATAAAATGTAGTAAATCATCTAATATTGATAAAAATTGGAAATCAAGATAAGGATGATCAAACAAGATCCATAGGATCTTGGATGATAAAAAACAAATACTAATGTAGTATTATATAGTATGTATGCGTATGTAGAAGAACATAGATAGAGAATCCCAAACCCTTGATTAAATTTGATTCAAGGAAAATTAGGGTATCATCTATAAGAATACATACTTGAATAGGGAAATAACCTTATACATATGGTTTGATAGATGGATGAATCTAGACCATGATGGACACTGTGGAAGAATACATTAAAAATGTATGAATCAAGATACTATTTTGAGGTAGGTGGATATACAATGATATATTAGAGATTCATGTATAGATATACATGATTATCTGTCTAAAATATAGACCTTCATTATATCAGTATGCTTAGTACCTTAGCATAGTCATGATCCAAACAAGTGGTCCAAAACTTATGATCCAAAACAGATGATCCAACTAAGTTAACCAAAATACATGATCCAACTAAGTGATCCAAAATACATGATCCAACTAAGTGATCCAAAATACATGATCAAATTAAGGGATCCAAAACATAAGATCCAATTAAAGGATCCAAAACAAATGATCTAATTAAAGGATCCAAAACAAATGATCCAATTAAGGGATCCAAAACATATGATCCAATTAAGGGATCCAAAACATATGATCCAATTGAGGGATCCAAAACATATGGTCCAATTAAGTGATCCAATACACATTGATCAAACAAAGTGATCCAAAATATGAGATCTAACCAAATGATCAAACAAAGTGATCCAAAACATGAGATGTAACCAAATGATCAAACAAAGAGATTTAACCTCATAATCTAATCCACTTGATCTAATTTAATGATCAAGTATAATGAGGTGAAAGTACTGAGATATGAAGACTAAGGAAACCTTAAGAATAGGATATGTACAATATTCCAGCCTTAGTTAAACAGGCAGATCGTCTGATATGTACAATATATTTTTCATACAAGTATGGAGACTTGTGATTTTGTTTTACACAGAGATAGAGACTGGGGATGCTATGCTAGGGAAGTTATGAGGGTTTGGCCACCCGCTTCCTAAAACTTATATGATGATACCATGCCCAAAGAGAGACTAAATGTCGGGTGGGGCAGTAATGGAAAGGCCCCACTATGACAACCATGGTCCACCCCATGAGGACATGGATTGATTATTCCACAGTTGGTGTCAGTGGAGGATTATACAGTTATTCGGCCGCGCTGTACGGATTGAGGCTATAAGCATAGTAGTCCTAATGTATTTTTCATTATGATGCACATATGATAGGCATAGTATAATGCCATGGCATGATGATATGCCATTACATGAGTTCCTAGAATGAACACCCCATATGATAATTGGCTAGGTATTGCTCTCCTAAGTGGGAGTATGGCCAGGGGAAGGAACAAGTATGGCATGATGATATGCTATTACATGAGTTCCTAAAATGAAAACCTCGTATGAGGATTGGCTAGGTATTGCTCTCCTAAGTGAGAGTATAGCTAGGGGAAGGAACAAGTGTTGAATAATCTTTGGTTAGGTATTACTCTCCTAATTGGGAGTATAGCCAGGGAAAGTAACAAGTTTTGAGCAATCTTCACTATATTAACTAATTTGTCCTATACTACATAAATAACGTATGTACCCTATGTGGAGATGTCTTATGAATGGATAACTATGATGAAATAAGGACTGAGGTATATACTCTTATGTTGATGAAGTAGTGTGTTTTTGTATTCCCCTACCAAGCATAGCTTGCTAAGGTATTGTACATGTTTCCATGTTTACAATACCTTAGATACAAAGGAGGGTTAGAAGCTCAAGACTGTAGAAGACTTAAGAAGATGTGGATGAATAATCAAATAAGATACCTCCTCTTGAAGACATGTATTTTATTTGAGGGAATTGTATTGTATTGAGAGTTTTAATGTATGGTGAGGTTTGTATATTTTGGATTATGTAATTTGGACAGGTATTGTATCGATATCGTCTTTGTCTTGTGAACCATTAGATGGATCCCAGAAGTTTAATAAAATCATATTCCTTCAATGGAATTTTATTTTGTACACAAATTGTACTTATGTTAAGTATGAAGTGGTAACTTGGGTTTCCAAAACAAGTTTAAAAAGAAAAGAATTTCCACTGCTTTGTTTTGTGAAAAAAATTTATTGAGGGGACGCCCTTGCCTTTGAAAACTATATTATAAAATGTGCTTCAAAAACTCGGGTCGTTACAACGGGTACTCAGACACTCACGGGATGAAGAAATGCATCCTACCATAGGAGCAATAGTCTCAACATTAAAACAGAGCGACTCCCACATGTCAAAAATACCAATAATTAAGGAAATATATAAGAAACAGTGCATGCAATAATCAGCCAAAAGATAACATGCACATGAGAGACTACATGCCAAAATTAACCTCATGCATATGGTAAGGCATAAATCATATGCCTAAAAATTCAAATCACCAAGTCATCATTTGAGAATCATAGAAAATTTGTGAATGAAATCACTTACCTCGATAATGTCGAACTCCAGTCAGGCGCGTAGGCGATATCAAGTCACACGCTTTGACGTACCTGTCACATTATAAGTCATTATTGCTAGTTAGACCTCTCATTTTCATCATGACTCTTAAAAATTTCTATTATGTTTAGTGATTCACACGTATCTTTATGATCACATGTCACTCTAACAGTCAAATCATTCTTGATCAGCATATCCTAAGGTTGTTGCCTAATTTGATCGTCAGGATCATTTTTCTTGGCAATTCCATGGGATCTGCCCTTCAAATCTCCTAGATTATCTCAAGTTTGACATGTACAACCAAGGTGTAAGGCCTGATCATCCACTGATCGGCTTGATCTGAATCATCTAATAGCATTTAGTAGTTTGGCTGTTAAAAAGTTTCTTTAAACTAGATTTTTATCTTAAATCTAGGTTCGCCTTGTTGAGATGATTACCACGCCTCTTTTAGATCATGTTTTGGACCTCTATAGCTCCCAAAATCACGTTTTTTGGGCGCGTCTGTGGACGCAATCTGCGCATGGGCGTAAACAGCACACATGGCGCGCTACATGGCCCGTCAAGGTGAAGAAATTACTTTGGGTCTGAAAAATACTGCTGACTTGGATTGAAAAGAAAGGCAAATAAGTATCGATCACTTTAGAGACCCTTGAGCTTATGACATAGATATATCTGGAAAGACATCAATAGGTAATCAAATAAAGTCTTTCTATGTCTAAGAAAATGTTTTATGCTTACCTGAGTGTTGTTAAACTTGTTGATTTAACAGCTTCAGCACAATTTGATATAATCACTGTTGAATGAGAATTATTGTTATAAGCTAAGTATGAGGGAACACTTGAAAATCACTACTTATGAGGATACCTCCTGACAATACATATTGCATGGTTGATGATAAAGCCTTGATAAAAGATTGAACAATATATTGACATAGGGAATGGAAGGAGAAAAGGTGAAATGGCCAGCACATTATAAGGTGAAGATTTGATATTATGTTGCCTTTAGACAAATAGGTAGTTGTTATGTGCATATACCAAGTACGAAAAATCAATTGAAGGAATTTCCTAAGGACTAACCCTACTGGATTGAGTATAGAACTTTTGGACTGAAAGATTATGAAGAAAACCATCAAGCAAAGAAAGGACAAAGAGGATAATGACAAAGGATTTAACCATGACCTAGTAAGGGTACTTAGTTATGAATAAGAGACTTTTTGGATGAATGGGAACATTGTTGGAAATTCTAAGGACAAATTGATGTGAATAGTGAGATAGGCCTTTGGACGAGAACATTTGACCCATGATGATGAATCGACCATTAACATTTGACATGAGTTTGGATAAATTCTTCACGGGGAGAAGCATTTAATAAATTCAATAATTATGAAACTGGGTATAGAGTTAGGACATTTTATGATAGGGTCCTCGATGGAAGATGCAACTAATTAGCTTTCATGGTTTTATTTTGAATGTAACGAATGTAACTTTGGTTGAGGAATCAAGTCACATATGGAAAATGACAGACAATTGAAATTCGAAGTTAATCAAGGGTTTGGCTGTAGGGCACATAAGCATTTATGGATTGGTAGCTATACGAACTATAGCTATACACCGATATTGTTAAACTGGCACGTATAGGAGTATGTATCAGAGTACGCAGTGAAAGCAGCCCTTATATACTTAAAGTAAACGGATAACATATATTGACGATATATATATATATATATGTAAGGCCTTGAGGAAGGAATTATAAAGATGGTAAAGTGAGAATGTGCCTAGGATGGGTTGCATGGTAACATGAAAGGGTTTTGAGGACACAATTCCTCTACGTACTAACTTGAGGAATTAACAAAAGACATATAAGGTTGGAGCAAAAGGAATTTTCTTAGTTCGAGTCTTAAGGGAGTCCTCAGGAACAATATGTCTTATCAAGAAGATAGCTGACTTGAAGGTAGGAATTTGTGGAATTTTGAGGATGAAATTTTTTTAAAGGGACAATGATGTAATACCTCGAGCAATTTACGCTATTTTTGCATCCATTTGACAAAAATGAATTGGACATTCTATAGGAAATGAACCGTGTTAAATGTTTTACTTTATTTAAAATATTAAACAAAGGAATTTGTAAAAAAAACTTGGTTCCATTAGATTCTACTCAAAAAATGGAATCCAACGCCTTAAAGAACGCCGAAAACGGAGTTCATATGAAGATGTTATGGCAATTTAAAAATTAGGGGCAATTTTGTAATTTATCTTTAAAAAATGAAAAAGATGAAAAACTTAGGGGGCCGTTTAGATAATGGCACCCCCTGTCTTCTTCCTCCTCTCGATTTCTCCAGAAACCCCCCAGTTTTCAAAGGTTTCCACCACTGCCTCTGAAGGGCGGCAACAAATGGCGGCACTGCCATTGGCAGCACCGCCTTAGTATGGCTATAAAAAGCCCTATTCCCTCCTCTTCGAATCACATTTTCCCAACTATTTGGGGTTGGGGTTTCCGGTAAAAATCAGAAAACCCTCATTCAGTTTTCCCTGCAAATTTCGACCAGGCCCGAGTTGTCCCTACAGACCGGTCATTCCCATCTCTTCACCTCCCCTCTTCTTCCTTTGGCCTCATCGGAAGTTGGGGTTTTCCCCTTCTTCGTGGTTTTCAGCGACAATGGTTCAGCATGGAAAAGGGAGCATCACTGGCGCATAGGCAATGGGTTCTTCCAGACTGCCCCGGGTAAGTCCCCACTTCTTTCACCTTCGTTTTCTCTTCTCCCAGCCCAGATCTTCACCGAATCTGGGCATTTTTGGTTGGCAAACACCAGAGAAAACTGAGTAAAAACCCAGCTTTTTGAACCAGGGAAAACCCCAGGACGTAGTGCGTGACGCGCGTGAGAAACACGCCCCTTGGGGCAACTGGTGCAAGCACGTCATGTGCGGGAGCAATCTTGGCTCGACCGGAAACACGGGGCGTGCCAGGAGTCAAGACGCACATGCCTGGCACTGAGGACGCGCTCACGCGACGCTCTTTAGAACGCGCGCCGCAGCGCATAGCTTAGGCGTGCACGCGCACACGTGAGGCGATCGTGGTTCGACTGGGACGCACAGGCGTCCTGGGAACTATGACGCGTAGCTTGATGACGCCCGGGAGTGTGCAACCGCACGTTCGGGCCGATCGCCGCTCGACTAGGACGCAGGTGCGTCCCGGGAGCAATGACGCGGGCCCGTTTTGGGCCTTCTATGTATTCTTAACACTAAAATACCCATAACTTGAGTTCTAGGATTTCGATTGAGGCGTTGTGTCCATATTGATGGGGCAGATACACACACCCAAACCATAAAATACCTGATCAAGCCCCTATCTAAGGCTGGCATGACCTTAAACCCTGATAGTGGTGCAGGGCCACTAAACCTTTGCAAACCTGACTATACCAAGGCCCAGTTAGGGACCTTAGGAGGCCCTTAGGCATAGGAATGAACCCTTAATGCCTATGTAGTGAGGTAAATTGTTCTAGAACCTATAGAAATAGGCCAAGCTAACCCTTTTCCCCTAAACCATGTCCAAGAATGTACGAGGACAAGGGGACTAGCGCAATCAAACTAGGTAGGTGTCCTATCGCTACTAGACTTTTAAAAAGAACCCATGATGCTTTGAGAATGCATGTTTTGAATCGTGGTTGCTTTTCTAATACATTGATTTATTGCTCTTATATTATCGAGTTGCTTTCATAATATATGGTCTTGAATGCAATCATTTGCATTGAGATGATTTTATGAATGCATTGCTCGCATGCTTTGAAAACAAATACATAAACTGCTTAATTTATGAAGATTGAGAATGGATCATTTGGATAACTACATATCCTCGAGGGTTGCCAAAATACACTGGAGTGCCCAAAAGACACTGGTTAGGTAGTTGTGAGGGCCAGGTAGTGTGAGGGACCCAAAGAGGACATTGAAAATGATTGCATAAATTGCATGATTTATGTTGATTTGAGATTTAGACTATGTATGTTTTTGGACTAGTAAGCTCGTGGGCGCTATGCCAAGAGGTTCGAGGTGGCCTCCCAACCTCTACCACTATAGGTGGAAAGGGTACCACACCAAAAAGGCTTATCCTCACTTCGATTGCTGTGGTAAACGAGGACTACGACTGGAGGTGTCACTGCACCCGTCGAAGTGTCATATGCCCCGTGGAGGCTATGACTGAGAGTCCTTAAGTACTCGAGGACCACACGACGCTGAGGTCATGGGCATAGTGTGCCCTATGTTTTTGAGGATTTACTTGCATGCATATGGCATGACATGAGTATGGTCGACCATAGATCCATGAGTTGGATTCAGTTGAGCATCTTATGCATATCATAGTATATGTTTATTATATCTATGTTACTTTTGACTTGGATTATGCGATTCTTTAAGTCGTCAGTATTCTATTTTGACAATGGCTTTTAATATCAATATTAAACATGAGTGTTCAAACATGCACATGGTTTAAAGAACATATGGTTTAAAACATAGCATGCATTGTAAAACTAGTAGTGATAGACTCCCACTGAGTATAGTGTATACTCACCCAAATATATCATTTTTCAGGACAGCTCCACTCACGAGTAGAAGACGCCTTAGGAAATGTTAGTGCTACGAGCAAGTAAATAAAAAAGAGACAATTATACATGTAAGTAAACACTCTACCTTTTGGACATGTATTTGTATTTATTTATAGTTGGGCTATGAGCTATAATTGGATAGACCTGGGAAGACATTTATGATTTCTAAAATTTTCAAAAAAACTACTTTGGTTGTTGTGAAAGCAAATGACACTCAGGGTTTTCAAAATGAGTTTAAACCAAAAGATTTTCCACTGCATTGCATTGTTTTTATAAAATAGTTTTCAAATAGGGATGCATCCCGCCTTAGGAATTAGATATTGCATTTAAAAATGCATGGGAAAACCCGGGTCGTCACAGTTAGATATCCTACTCTTCATAAGTAGATTTATCGATCTAATGATAAACAACTTAGACAGTTAAAGTTAGGGTTCAGGGTTCTTGGATGATAACATAAGAAGAACAAATTTGAAGAACTATATGGCATCATTAAATTTGAAATGCTTGTGTTTTTTCATGGAAAATGATGTTAGTACAATTAAATGCTTATGAAAAGGTAAAGGCTTACAATTCTTAAATCCTTAGGAAAAAGATAAGGTAAAGATAACTTTAGAAATCATGAAAGTCATATGATTCATCAACTGTATTGAAGTGCACACATAAATTGATTCCATATTTGTACTATTTAAGTACTTATAATTTCTGCATGAGTAGTTATTTGAAAACACCATGAGTTTTGTTTAGGTATGACAAATATTCAAAATACATTAATCCATGTAAATCATGAGCTGCATGACAAAATAGCTATTTATTCCACCTACACAAGCACAAGCTTGATAAGACATTATAATCATTTGCAATGTCTTTGTAGAATTAGAATAGCAAGATGAACTGCTCAAACCTGACCGCAGCTATGGAGTTTGAGATTTCAGAAGATGGAGAATTATATAAATGGTGAGATTTTCAACCTTATATTAGTTTTTTTTATTCAGTGGAGAATGTAAATGATTGTGGATTCAATTGTATTAAAGGAATATGTTGTGACATGGTTGAGACTAGAGGTTCTGAAAAGTGATGAGCTTTGTGTATTTGATTTTAAAGTGATAAAAAATTATTTGCATTGTCTATAAGGTGTTTGCACGCATGTGTTAAATGTGCATATGTTTGGAAAATAGAGGAAACTTTGCCAAATTTTTGGTAGAATCATTTCAAAATAAAATCCTTGTGCTTTGTGTAGGAAATGACTCTAAGAATTTTCAGAAAAACTTTTAATAAAAATATTCTTTTTTGTTTCGAAAAGAATTTTAAACAAGGGATATCCCAAATTTTGAAAAAGTTTTCAAAATGTATTTTGAAAACCCAGGGTGTCATAGTTTTTGGTATCAGAGCTCAAATTCAATCCACTTATAAACCAGCCACAATGAAAAGTTATTTAGAGTCCATAAAACAAGGAGTGTAGTCATTGGTATGTGATGGAGGATCCATTTCAATGGACAATCTATTGAGAGTTCAAGTTCTAACTTGGATGGTGATTATAAAGCTTTGGAGAGTATGGCAACTATAGCATAGTATTAAGTTGAGAATTATATCAAGGACTAGGAGATGGTTATAGTGGCAAAAATTCCTTTGCAACTTGGAGTCATACGATTGGTTTGAATATGTAGTGGAATTTTACTACTAATAATTGAGGTGTTATGGAAGATTAGTAGTAAAAAATTTAACCATGAGGCATGGTAAGGTTGATGTAGAGGAGATAAACGCTTTATAATAGTAATATAAGTCTAAATAATGAATTTAGACCAACTTAACAAAATACGTAAAACTTCGTTAAGTAAAATATAGTTAGAAAAGAATGGGAGTGAGACAGAGAATAGCCATTGTGAAGAGGAAGTGGATAAAATAAGTAAATAAATAAAATAAGTGAGATAGGGTGACTGTGTACATATAAATCTTTGAAATGTTTGATGTTAGGTTTAATAATGGCTATGAATCATGTTTTCCCTAAGAGGCTAAACTTGAAAATTATTAACTCTTTACAAAGAACCTAGTTAAATTAGAAAATCTGAGAATTCAATGGATTTTTAAGGAGAAACAAGATAGATATAAAATGGGTTTGAAAGAAAAGAATATGAAATCACAGGATTTTGCATGGAAACTTGATTAGAAGATTACATTAAGACACTTATAGAAAGATAATTAGAAGAGAAACATATAAGAAAAAGGGGTAGAACTAAAGTTAAGAAATTATGATTCTAACAAGTAGGTGAGGAAATAGTATCAATTAAAATTTTCAAAGATTAGTAACCAAATTAATATAGAAAAAGTGAGAAACAAGAAAGGAAATCCTTAGTTAAACTAAATTGTGAAGTCATTCTAGCTTAGATGGAAAGAATACCATCTAGAGTTGTTAGTGAATGGTAAAAAGAAACTTGAAGAACGACATTGGACAATTTCAAGGATGAAATATCTATGAGGGAAGAATATAACAACCTCAAATTTTGACTTAATTTCTAGGTAATTATAACATATTTTAATTGGAATAAAAACAAAACTTTAATTCCTTGGATATTGAATTTCAAGTGACCCCCTTGAAAACTAAAAATTTTGAATTGAAACTATCAAAAATGAAAACTACACATTGAGATAATTCAAATGACACTAATTTAGGGGGTCCAAATTATAATGACACCCCCACCTTCTTTGGTTTCTGATGTGGCAGATGACCCATGATGTATTGAGCTAGGCTTGATATGTGTCGTTCGGCTGTCCCATGTCTGGCAACAACTCAAAAATGGGGAAAATACGAGGGACATTGGAGAAAAGGAAAACCCCAGCGTCCACCAACTCTCTTCACCTCCCATTCATTTGATCACCCCACCGGCACGACCACTAAACAATCATTATTAGTTGGTGGGCATGAAACCCCTACTTCCTCCCTTGTTTTACTTCTCTGACACTAGAAACCCCCTCTACCTAGATTTTCAGCACTGACAGAAAACCCTCTTCCCTGTTTTCTCACTTGTTCCACTGACGATCCCACTACATCAGCATTGCCTCTCTCTCTCTCTGTAATGCCCGAGCAATTTACGCTATTTTTAACAAAAATTGGACATTCTATGGGAAATAAATTGTGTTAAATGTTTTACTTTATTTAAAATAGTAAACAAAGGAATTTTTGAGGAAACTTGGTACCATTAGATTCTACTCAAAAAATGGAATCCAACGCCTCAAAGAACGCCGAAAACGGAGTTCGTATGAAGAAGTTACGACCGTTTAAAGATTAGGGGCATTTTTGTAATTTGAATTAAAAATGAAAAGACAGAAAACGCAGGGGCACCCCGTCATCTTCTTCCTCTAGATTTCTCCCAAAACCTTAGTTTCCAGAGATTTCCCCCACCGCCATTGGTAGCACCGCCATAGCAAGGCTATAAAAAGCCCCTAATTCCCCTCTCTTCAAAACACGAGTTTTCTGGCCATTTTGGGACTGGGGTTTCCGACAAAAATCAGAAACCTGTCTCAAGCCAGTTTCCCTACAAGTTCCGGCCAAGCCCGAGTCATCCCAAGCCGGCCAATCCCATCTCTTCACCTCCTCTCTTCTTTCCCCCCTTTTCTTCCTTTCGTCGCACTGGAACGATGGGCTTTTCCCTTCTTCGAGTTTTTCGGTGAGTAGGAGCTTCAGAGTGAAGAATAGGCACACCCATCGGCAATGGGCACTCTCATAGACCACCCAGGTAAGGCCCCCACACCTTCCTATTTAGTTTCCCTTCTTCCCTGCCTAGATCCACGCCGGATCTGGGTGTTTCCCAGCTGGGGAAATGCTGTGGAAACCAGAGAAGACGAGTTTCGTTTGAAACTCGTCCAAAACCAATTGTCACGGGACGCACCCAGTGACGCACATGAGTGACACGTCCCCTGGGGCCAGCATCGCATGCACGCAAGCATGCGGTAGGCTTTTGACTCGTCCAGGATGTGCAGGGCGTCCTGGGCACTAAGATGCGGCCCGCTTGCGTCGACGATGCATTCGCAAGACGTTGACTGGGACGCGTGATGTAGCGTGCTACTTGGGCATGCATGTGTGCGTGCGAACACTGTCCCTGGTGCGGCCTTTGGGTGCTCGCGCGATGTGGGGAACGGGTCCTGGCTCGACCGGGATACACGAGGTGCCTTGGGAGCTGAGATGCGCCATGCTACACCAAAGGTGCCTACGTGCAATGCCATCCAGGATGCGCGTCATAGCGCGTCGCTTGAGCATGCTTGTGTGCGTGCAAAATGGGGTCCCTGGCACAGCCTTTGGGCGCACACGCATGTGAGGCAGACGCGGTTCAACCAGGATGCACGGGTGTCCTGGGAACTGGGACACGCGAACTTAATAAGACTATAAAGTTGGGATTATAGGTCAATTTATAGAGTTAACCATGGAATAGTAGACCCACATCATAGGATCTAGCCTGACAATAAATTAGGCAAGAACCCATGGACCCTAAAAGGAAAATCTAGCAATCTAATTTCTAAAAATAGATCGAAATTGATAAGGACTCCTTGTATCCATTCATATCCAGGAGTTTATAAATGAGACCCAGGGACGGGTTGAGTGATGAAGGACATGACTCTAGGAGACTTCGAGGTAGGTGCTCTATCGTTACTAGACCTTTTAAAAAAGAACCTATGATTGTTTTGAGAACACATGTTTTAAGTTTAAGTTATATGACTGGTTCATCATGACTTAATCTTATAAACGAATTCAGCGTGACTTAATCTTGTAAACGAATTCAGCATGCATGACAAATACATTATGCATAGATATGTTTTGTAAACAATTGCATATATTGTATGATTTGTGAGCATTGAGTTCTTGAAAAATTGCATGTCCTTGAGGGTTACCAAAAGATGCTGGAGTGCCCAAAAGACGCTGGGTAGGCAGTTGTGAGGAACCCAAAGAGGACAGGTTTTGAAAAAGAGATTTTTGCTTGTTTGATCTTATATGATTTGGGCTAATAAGCTCGTGGGCGCTATGCCGAGAGGTCTGGGTTGGCCTCCCAGCCTCTACCACTATTAGGTGTAATGGGTACCATGCCCAAAAAGGGCATGTCCCTACGTCGACTGCATGTGGTACAGGGGGCTACCACTGGTGTCACGGCACTGGGTCGATGTGTCATATGCCCCGTGGAGGCTATGACCGAGTGTCCTCAGGTACCCGGGGACCACACAGCGGCGAGGTCGTGGGCATAGTGGGCCCTATGGTTTGAGGATTTACTTGCATTGCATATGGCATAACATGAGGTTGGTCGACCATACCAGATATCCATGAGTTGGATTCAATTGAGCATCTTAAGCATATCATTATGTTTATGATATATATATATATATACTTTTGACTTGGATTATACTATTCTTTAAGTCGTCAGTATTTCAATTCAATAGTGGTTTTAATATTGATATTGAACATGATTGTTCGAACATGCACATGTTTTAAAGAGCATATGATTTTAAACATAGCATGCATTGTAAAACTAGTAGTGATAGACTCCTACTGAGTATAGTATATACTCATCCTATCCTTAACATTTTTTAGGATAGCTCCATTCATGAGTAGAAGACACCTCAGGAAATGTTAGTGCTACGAGCAATAAAAATCAACAGGAGACAATTATACATGTAAGTAAACACTCTACCCTTTGGACATATATTTGTATTTATTTATAGTTGGGCTGTGAGCTGTGACTGGATAGACCTGGGAAAAACATTTATGATTTCTGAAAATTTTCAAAAACTACTTTGATTGTTGTGAAAGTAAATGACACTCGAGGTTTTCAAAATGAGTTTAAAACAAAAGATTTTCCGCTGCATTGCATGGTTTTTATAAAATGGTTTTCAAATAGGGATGCATCCCGCTTTAGGAATTAGATATTGCATTTAAAAATGCATGGAAAAACCCAGGTCATCACACTCTCACCCTCCCATCCTCTGGTCAGTCACCACAGGAATCACCCTACTCCTCTTAGCTACAGTTTTAGGTAGCCCCAAGGGGCGATTGAACTAGGACTGCTGGCCACCTCCATGCCTAGATACCCTGTCTCATTCTTGTCTTCTCCCTTGCCTCGACCCACCAGGAATGGCTCAATCGATCTGGGGGCCAATCCCTCCCCCTTCTACCTATTTCCCCTTGGATCAATGTTGCTCAATGGGTCATACCAGTTAGGTTTCCCTCCCTCCTTTGCCTCTCTCCCCTCTTTCTTGCTCACAGGCGACACCCAGCTGGCCTAATGCTGACAAACCCATCTCTCTCCTTTCCCTCTCATGACAGAGGCACCTAATTGGCAAAGGGTGCTGGCACGCCAGATCTCCTCCTCCCCTTGTTTCCCTTTTCTTCTCTAGCAAGTTAGGGCACAGCTACTCGCTCATGTCACCCAACCTTAACTTGCCTCAATGAGCCAAGTTGATACGGTGAGCCCCACAAACCCACTTAGACTTTGATCTCTTCTAGTGCTCAATCTAGGAAGGATTTCACAAATCTTAGACAACCATCATGGTTCTTGTAACGTGAGGAACAAGACCCATTTGTCTATTCATTGATCGAAGATGATTGGACCATCGATTGTGACTGGACACTTCATCTGACTTGATCATCAAATCTATGATTGATCTAATTATCAATCATGATCTAGTCACTAACCTATTTTTGAATGATGGATCTATGACTAATTTTACTGATCCTACCATGATCCAAATTGTCATTTTCCACCAAATGGCATATGTGAACCTATCTCAACCATTCATTGTGTTCTAACTATTGATCTGTGTCCAAAAGTTAGATCTATAATCAATATGAGCTTCCCTTTAGGTTTGGATGTAGATTTCAACCAGATGATCTGATATTTGATTAGATTTAGCCTTTGTTCTTGTTTTGATCGTATATTAGTGAAACATACCCTTAGATCAATATCTAATTCAAGTATTCATTTTGATCTTACCATAGATCTATCACCAAACCGTAAGAACAACAACATATCAAGCTTATTCCTAAGATCTGATTGTTGATTGACCATCTAATGCCAGATCTATGAGATCAGGCACAACATCTCTTTCTAATATGTAGTGTTCCACTGTTGGAGCTACAGATCAGTGTATCTTTGTTTTCTTAGTACACTAATTAGTGAGAGAGACTCTATCCATTGATGGATAAACTACAAAACCTATGAATTGGTGTAATGCTCGAGCAATTTACACTATTTTTAACAAAAATTGGACATTCTATGGGAAATGGATTGTGTTGAATGTTTGATTTTATTTAAAATAGTAAATGAAGGAATTTGTGAGGAGACTTAGTACCATTAGATTCTACTCAAAAAATGAAATCCAACGCCTCAAAAAGTCACCCAAAACAGAGTGCGTATGAAGAAGTTATAGCCATTTAAAGATAGGGGTATTTCTGAAAATTAAACAAAAAAACAAAAAAAAAAAAACAAAAAAGAACGAAAAATGCAAGGGGCCATTTTGATAACCGCACCCCCTATCGTCTTCAACCTCTAGACCCTCCCAGAAAACCAGTTTTTCCCGATTTCTCTAGAATACACCAGGGGAGATGGCGGCACCGCCATTGAGGGGCACCACCTTTCACTTCTCTATAAAAACCCCATCTCCCCCCTCCAAAATCACAGGTTTTCTAAACATTTGGGCTGGGGTTTCCGGCTAGAATTGGAAACCCAGTTCCTTGGGTTTTTCGGCAATGGCCAGGCCCAAGTCAGGCCGGCCATCCCATTCCCGTCTCTCCATTCCTCTCTCTCCTCTTGTTCCGGTCTGACATTGGGGTTTTCCCCTTCGTGGGTCCGAACAAACACAGAAATTCGGTGAGATAGGATTTCAGACGGAAATGGGGTTCCATCACCGGCAATGGGCACTCCCCAGGCTACCCAGGTCAGACATCCTTACCTCCCTTCTCCGGTTCCTCTACCTTTCAGATTAGATCCATGCTGGATCTAGCATTTCCAGATGTTTTCTAGCCAAAATTCCTGGCCGAAAAATGCCCCAAGACCGGTTCTAGCTGACTGTGCACGAACACGACGTCCCAGGCACGCCACTGTGCACGAGGGCACGCAACTGTGTATGGACGTGGCCTCAGTGCGTCCCAAGTACAGTTCAGGCTCGACTGAGACGCATGGGCGGCCCAAGAGCCAAGGCACATTTCGACTACGCCAAGGTGTGTTCGTGCGAGGTCATCAGGAACCGCGTCATAGCGCATCGCTTAGGCATGCTTGTGCAAGTGCGAACACTGTCCCAGGTGCGGCCTTCGGGTACGTGCGCAACATGGGGCACGGGTCATAGCTCGACCAGGATGCACGGGGTGCCCTGGGAGCTAAGACGCGCCATGCTACAAGGTGTGTCCGTGCGATGATGCTCGTCATAGCGCGGCACTTGAGCATGCATGTGCATGTGACAAATGTGGTCTCTAGCACGGCCTTTAGGCGCACAAGCACGTGAGGCGGTCGCGGTTCAACCAAGATGCACGGGTGTCTTGGGAAATGGGACACATGAACCTAATGAGACTTTAAAATTAGGATCATAGGATCATTTATAGAATTTAACTATTGAATAAGTAGGTCCATATTATAGGAGCTAGCCTGACAAAGAATTAGGCAAGGACCCTTGACCTTAAACAGCAGATTTAGCGATCTAATGTCTAAATAGATTAAAATTAATGAGGACTCCTTGTATCCATTTATACCCAAGAGTTTATAAATGAGACCCAGGGACAGGTTGAGTACTAAAGGATGCGACTCCAGGAGACTTTGAGGTAAGTGCTCTATCGTTACTAGACTTTTTAAAAGAGCCATGATTGTTTTAAGAATGCATGTTTTAAGTATAAGAATATGACATGTTTAGCATAACTTAATTCACCGTACATATGAAAAATGCTTTATGCATAGATATGTTTTGCAAATAATTGCATATACATTATGCATAGATATGTTTTGCAAACAAATGCATATATTGTATGATTTGTGAGCATTGAGTTTTTGAAAGATTGCATGTCCTTGAGGGTTACCAAAAGATGCTGGAGTGCCCAAAAGATGTTGGGTAGGCAGTTGTGAGGGCCAGGCAGTTGTGAGGGACCCAAAGAGGACAGGTTTTGAAAAATACATTGTGCATATATTGCCAAGACATGTGCTACATGCATAGATTACATGATAAGTGTAGCCTTGACCGATGAGGGAAGGCTGATGAGGGCGGGCCGACGAGGGTGGGCCGTTGAGGGCGGGCTAAAGACAGCTAACAAGGCTTCTAAGCTGGCAGGCTTCTAGGCTGTCAGGGTTCTAGGCAGGGTTATGACTTTGAATGCAATACTAGCATGAGCAGATTTTATGCATTTCATGCATGTTTTGCAACCGATTGCATAGATTGCATGATTTACGACGAAGAAGTGTCATATGTCCCATGGAGCCATATGACCCTATGTCCTCAGGTACCCAGGGACCACATGGTGACGAGGTCATGGGCATATTTGGACCCTATGGTTTGAGGATTTATTTGCATTGCATATGGCATGACATGAGGTTGGTCAACCATACCATATATCCATGAGTTGGATTCAGTGGAGCATCTTATGCATATCATTATGTTTATGATATAGGATACTTTTGACTTAGATTATGCTATTCTTTAAGTTGTCAGTATTTCAATTCGACAGTGATTTTTAATATTGATATTGAACGTGATTGTTCGAACATGCACATGTTTTTAAGAGCATATGATTTTAAACATAGCATGCATGGCAAAACTAGTGGTGATAGACTCCTACTGAGTATAGTATATAGTCACCCTATCCTTAAGATTTTTAGGATAGTTCCACTCATAAATAGAAGACGTCTCAGGAGATATTAGTGCTACGAGCAAGTGAATAAACAAAGGAGACAACTATACATGTGAGTAAACTCTCTACCTTTTGGACATGTATTTGTATTTAATTACATTTGGCTGTGTGTTGTGACTGGATAGACATGGGGAAAAACATTTATGATTTCTGAAGTTTTTCAAAAACTACTTTGATTGTTGTGAAAGCAAATGACACTCGGGGTTTTCAAAATGAGTTTAAAACTAAAGTTTGTCCGCTGCATTGCATGGTTTTTATAAAGTGGTTTTCAAATAGGGATGCATCCCGCCTTAGGAATTAGATATTGCATTTAAAAATGCATGGGAAAACCCGGGTCGTCACAGTTGGTATCAGAACCAGGTTTTATCCTTTCACAGCCAGTCCAGCATGTCCAAGGGTCATAGACAATAGAGAAAATCAAGAAGAAGTAGTATAAATAGGAGTAGTAGAGATGACTACTTCTATTTGAGGATGACAATATTAATGCACAAGGCAGTTCACCATAAATAAATAAGTGAAACATAGCTTGGTTTAACAAATAATTAGGCAAAGGATAGTGCAAACCTTATCCAAAATCTAGTCTAAGATGACTTAAGGATTATGGATTGTTGTGTGGTGCAAATATAAAAACTCATATATGGATCATATTATGAGAATGATGAATGAGGATGTTAGTGAACTTATTGGTAGATAGTTCTGACTTGCAATAAAGTAATCTCATCAAAGATGAGAAAATGAGAAAATTAAAGAACCTAGTTGGCTATCTTACCATCATAAAGAATACCAGAATATGAGTACACTATCACAAGGATATGATATAAGTATGATAGGGGAGGTAAAAGACAGACTTTGAGAAGATATTGATGAAAATCTAAGAGGGATGAGAATGCAAGATGATATTAGTAGATGACTGTGACTCAAACTAGGTCACAAAGGTATGGATCTTGAAGGACTTAGCTCAATTTTGGATATTATTCAGGAGAGTAAAATGCTATTGAAAAATAATTACCTAAGAATTATGGAGCAAATCAGAAGAGGTATACAAGTGACAAATTATGTGAATAAGAGGAACATAACACGAATATGATAAGGAAATGAATTCGACTGAGTTATCAAAAGATTTTTTATGATAATATTGGGGATGATAGATCTATGATAATAGATTGATCCTAACATGAACTTGTAAGAAAAGTATAGCATGACCAAAACGTCAATAGCACTATTAAGACATTGTATGAATTTTATTGAGGCTATAGGCAATTGAGGATTTCAATGGTCTTAAGACGATTTAGAATTTTTGAGAAGCATTCAGTTTATGATGAAGTATCAATTATATGCAACAAAGCATATGGAGACATTGATCTAAGTAGACCAAATGAGGATGTTGAAGAAAAGAGAGAAAGAGATAGAGATGTAACTATAAGTATTCGATGAATATTGAATAATCAAAAGAAGAAGATCATGACCCTATGAAGATACATACAATTCTATCATATTGAATCCTATAGGAAGGAATATCAAACAAATGCAAAGGAATAATACTAGGTGAGTTGATGATCTTATTGTAAAAGAGTATAAAAGAGAGGAAGCATATGGGGTTTAAGACTTTGAGTAGAGTATTGAATTTCAGGAGATTATGTGACAAGAAATTTTCAAAGAAGAATGGTGACCAATTAAAAATTAAATTCTACAAATGGTTTAATATCAATTATTACAATTAGTTTCTTATCAGATTCATTAGCTTATGGGGAACATCAATGGATATAATCCATAAAAAAGGAAAAATTGGTGATATTCCACCTGGCCAATGAAGTATATTGAAAAAGGAATTAAGCTAGGATAGGGACTTGTCCATTTAGCAAGAAGGGTACCATCAAGGATCAAATTGAGATCTTACTATCATAGATTGGAAGAGCAATATCTTAAGACCATTATTTAGCCGTTACCTTTAGAGCACTATTGACTAAAGGTATCCCACCCTATTTGATCAAATATGTTAGTAGTCGAAGTTATATACTCAGAGGGATGTTATAAGTCTTTAGACTTGAGTTTTCCTTGAAAAGAAAAGTACTTGTTAGACTAAGTCAATTGAGGGTATGAGGTCAGTTGAGGAGGACAGTAATGACTGAGATAAGAGCAAAAATAAGAAGTAATCTAAACCAATGTGAAGGATTTTTCAGACCTTAATGGCTACCATGACAAGGTGAAGAAATTTCTTTGAGTCTGAAAAATACTGCTGACTTGGATTGAAAAGAAAGGCAAATAAGTATTGATCACTTTAGAGACCCTTGAGCTTATGACAAAGATATATCTGGAAAGAGATCAATAGGTAATCAAATAAAGTCTTTTTATATGTCTACAAAAATGTTCCATGCTTACCTGAGTGTTTTTCAAATTTGATGATTTAATAGCTTCAGCATAACTTGATGAAGTAGTTATTGAACGAGAACTGCTATTATAAGCTAAGTATGAGGAGGCACTTGAAGGATAAAATTTGAGGAATTGAGAAAATCACTACTTATACCTCCTGATAATACAAACTGCATGGTTGACAATAAAGCCTTGATATAAGATTGAACAACATATCGATATAGGGAATGGAAGGAGAAAGTTAAGGTGGCCAGCACATTATAAGGTAAGATTCGATGTTACGTGGCCTTTAGACAAAAAGATAGTTGTTATGTGCATATACCAAGTATGAAAAATCAATTGAAGGAATTTTCTAAGGACTAACCCTACTAGATTAAGTATAGAACTTTTGGATTGAATGGTTACGAAGAAAACCATCAAGCAAAGAAAGGACAAAGAGGATGATGACAAAGAATTGAACAATAACTTAGTAAGGGTACTCAGTTATGAATAAGAGACTTTTTGTTTTGCATAAATGGGAACATTATTGAAAATAATGACAAATTGATGTGAATAGTGACATAGGCCTCTAGACAAGAACATTTGACCCATGATGATGAATCGACTTGAGTTTGGATAAAATCTTCAACAGAGGAAAGTGTTTAATGAATTCAATAATTATGAAATTGGATATGGAGTTAGGACATTTTACTTTCAGTTATTGATAAGGTCCTCGATGGAAGATGCTACTAATTGGCTTTCATTTTCGAATGTAACCTTGGTCAAGGAAATCAAGTCACATATGGAAAACAACAGACAGTTGAAATTCAAAGTTAAGTAAGACTTTGGCTATAGAGCACATGATACCATATCAGTTATTGAAGTATCTTGGAGACAAATATAAGAAGCAAAGTTAGACACAATAGAAAGAAAGTAACTTTTTGGACTTGTGGATGATGTAAGAGATCACTAGATGAAAGGGATTATCCTACGATATTCAAAATAAAATAGGAGAAATAAGATAATATGATCTTGAAAGAAGTATATACATGAATGAAGAAGCATGATCCTACGAGGAGACTATCCTATACACGATGAGAAAAGTATAGGCATCTAAGGATTTCAAGATAGATGAAATACAGCTAGAAACTGGTATTGTTAAACTGGCACATATGGAAGTATGCATCAGAGTACACAGCGAAAGCGGGCCTTATAGGTAAGGCCTTGTAGAAGGAACAATAAAAATGATAAATTGAGGATGAGCCTAAATTAGATTCCTAAGGGGAGAATGCATTCACCAAAAAGTTATCTAAGGGAAAAAATACCTTGAAGATGATAATTTATGGAATTTCGAGGACGAAATTCTTTTAAGGGGGTAATAATGTAATGCTCGAGCAATTTACACTATTTTTAACAAAAATTGGACATTCTATGAGAAATGGATTGTGTTGAATATTTGATTTTATTTAAAATAGTAAACAAAGGAATTTGTAAGGAAACTTAGTACCATTAGATTCTACTCGAAAAATGGAATCCAATGCCTCAAAAATTACCCAAAACAGAGTTCGTATGAAGAAGTTACAGCCATTTAAAGATAGAGGTATTTCTAGAAATTAAACAGAAAAATGAAAAAGGACGAAAAATGCAGGGGGTCGTTTTGATAACGGCACCCCCTATCGTCTTCAACCTCTAGACCCTCCCAGAAAACCAGTTTTTCCCGATTTCTCTAGAATACACCAGGGAAAATGGCGGCACAGCCATTGAGGGGCACCGCCTTTCACTCCTCTATAAAAACCCCATCTCTCCCCTCCAAAATCACGAGTTTTCCAGACATTTGGGCTGGGGTTTCTGGTTAGAATAGGAAACCCAGTTCCCTGGGTTTTCCAGTAATGGCCAGGCCCAAGTCAGGCTGACCATCCCGTTCCCATCTCCCCATTCCCTTCTCTCCTCTTATTTCGGTTTGACATTGGGGTTTTCCCCTTCGTGGGTTCGGACAAACACAGAAATCCGGCGAGATAGGGTTTTAGACGGAAATAGGGTTCCATCATTGACAATGGGCACTCCCCAGGCTGCCCAGTTAAGACGTCCTTACCTCCCTTCTCTAGTTCCTCCACCTTTCAGGCTAGATCCATGCTAGATCTAGCGTTTCTAGCAGTTTTCCAGCTGGAATTCTTGGCCTGAAAATGCCCCAAGACCACTTCTAGCCGGCTGTGCATGAACACGACGTCACAGGCACGCCACTGTGCACGAGGGCACGCAACTATGTATGGGCGTGGCCTCGGTGCATCCCAGGCACAGTACGGGCTCAACCGGGATGCATGGGAGGCCCGGGAGCCAAGGCACATTTCGACTACACCAAAGTGTGTTTGCGCGAGGTCATCCAGGATGCGCGTCATAGCGCGTTGCTTAGGCATGCTTGTGCACGTGCGAACACTGTCCCAGGTGCGGCCTTCGGGTACGTGCGCAACATGGGGCACGAGTCCTAACTCGACTAGGATGCACGGGGTGCCCTGGGAGCTGAGACACGCCATGCTACAAGGTGCGTCCGTGTCATGATGCACGTCATGGCGCGTCACTTGAGCATGCATGTGCGTGTGGCAAACGTGGTCTCTGGCACGGCCTTTAGGTGCACAAGCACATGAGGCGGTCGCAGTTCAACCAGGATGCACGGGTGTCCTGGGAACCGGGACACATGAACCTAACGAGACTTTAAAATTAGGATCATAGGATCATTTATAGAATTTAACTATTGAATAAGTAGGTCCATATTATAGGAGCTAGCCTGGCAATGAATTAGGTAAGGACCCTTGACCCTAAACAGCAGATTTAGTGGTCTAATTTCAAAATAGATTAAAATTATGAGGACTCCTTGTATCCATTTATACCCATGAGTTTATAAATGAGACCCAGGGACGGGTTGAGTACTAAAGGACGCGACTCCAGGAGACTTTGAGGTAGGTGCTCTATCGCTACTAGACTTTTTAAAAGAGCCATGATTATTTTAAGAATGCATGTTTTAAGTATAAGAATATGACATGTTTAGCATAACTTAATTCACCGTACATATGAAAAATGCTTTATGCATAGATATGTTTTGCAAATAATTGCATATACATTATGCATAGATATGTTTTGCGAACAAATGCATATATTGTATGATTTGTGAGCATTTAGTTTTTGAAAGATTGTGTGTCCTTGAGGGTTACCAAAAGATGCTGGAGTGCTCAAAAGACGTTGGGTAGGCAGTTGTAAGGGACCCAAAGAGGACAGGTTTTGAAAAATACATTGCGCATATATTGCCAAGACATGTGCTACATGCATAGATTGCATGATAAGTGTAGCCTTGACCTATGAGGGTAGGCTGATGAGAGCGGGCCAACGAGGTTGGGCCAGAGAGAGCTGACAAGGCTTCTAGGCTGGCAGACTTCTAGGCTGTCAGGGTTCTAGGCAGGGTTATGACTTTGAATGCAATACTAGCATGAGCAGATTTTATGCATTTCATGCATGTTTTGCAACCGATTGCATAGATTGCATGATTTATGACGAAGAAGTGTCATATGTCCCGTGGAGCCATATGACCCTATGTCCTCAGGTACCCGGGGACCACACGGTGGTGAGGTCGTGGGCATAGTTAGACCCTATGGTTTGAGGATTTTTTTGCATTACATATGGCATGACATGAGGTTGGTCGACCATACCATATATCCATGAGTTGGATTCAGTGGAGCATCTTATGCATATCATTATGTTTATGATATATGATACTTTCGACTTGGATTATGCTATTCTTTAAGTCGTCAGTATTTCAATTCGACAGTGGTTTTTAATATCGATATTGAACGTGATTTTTCGAACATGCACATGTTTTTAAGAGCATATGATTTTAAACATAGCATGCATCGCAAAACTAGTAGCGATAGACTCCTACTGAGTATAG
This sequence comes from Warburgia ugandensis, assembly GCA_035236585.1. Taxonomy (NCBI): domain Eukaryota; kingdom Viridiplantae; phylum Streptophyta; class Magnoliopsida; order Canellales; family Canellaceae; genus Warburgia; species Warburgia ugandensis. Next base: position 53,709,448 of record CP141139.1, on the reverse strand, counting down.
TATATACTTACCCTATCCTTAACATTTTTTAGGATAGTTCCACTCATAAATTGAAGACGTCTCAAGAGATATTAGTGATACGAGCAAGTGAATAAACAAAGGAGACAACCATACATGTGAGTAAACTCTCTACCCTTTGGTCATGTATTTGTATTTAATTATAGCTGGACTGTGTGCTGTGACTGGATAGACATGGGGAAAAACATTTATGATTTCTGAAGTTTTTCAAAAACTACTTTGATTGTTGTGAAAGCAAATGACACTCGGGGTTTTCAAAATGAGTTTAAAACTAAAGTTTGTCCGCTGCATTGCATGGTTTTTATAAAGTAGTTTTCAAATAGGGATGCATCCCGCCTTAAGAATTAGATATTGCATTTAAAAATGCATAGGAAAACTCGAGTCGTCACAATTGGTCAATTAACAAATCAAGCAAAAGGAGGTACACATGAGAACTGAGGATAAATGACATAGGAGGTAGGTGGATTAAGAATTGCCATTTTGGAAAGTTTAATAATTACTATATCTTTATAGGAATGATTGAATGCAGATGATGATTTAAAAAGCATTGCCTTTAGTTACTAAGTTATGAAAGCATGTGATAAATTTAGAATTTATATTGTGACATCTTTTAAATTATCAAATCAAAAATGGAATGGCTAATTTAAATAGAAATTGTTACTATTACCCTAATTGTAATGCCGAAATAAAAGAATGGAAACTGCCCTCAATGGTTGGAACTTTGTGTGTGTGTGTGTGTGTGTGTTTAGCCGATGTTGAAAATACTCAGAAACATGTTTCACTTTGGACTAGCTACAGAGGCAAATTGAACTTAAAAACACTGAGTTTATTAAAATTATATTCAAAGAGAAGAATAATCAGACTAATCAGCAAGGTTGAAATCTACACTTATGTGGGCATTGCAATACATTGAACATAATAGAACTTTGCACATGATACTAACACATTAACAACTTATACTTTCGATACTACAACATTTGGAATGCATGTTTTGAATGCTCATGATGATATGATTTTGCAACTTGTTGGGAATATGGGTTGAAAATGAATAGATTTGAATGGTTTCTTATTAAACTTTGAAATAGGAGTTTTATCTTCATGAAATGATTTTAGAAAGATATATGATTTATGATTTGGACAGGCACTCAATAAGTAGCCATAAGTCCTAATGGATGTGGATTTGTTGATGTTTAGGCTGGTGCTCTATGAGCAGCTGTAAGCCCTAACGGTTATGATTTCATCAATGCTTTAGGTATGCACTCTATAAGTAGTTGTAAGTCCTGATGGATGTGGATTTGTTGATGCTTAGGCAAGCGCTCTATGAGAAACTATAAGGCCTTGGTGATATGATTTCATTAATATTTTGGGCAGTCACTCTTGGAGTGTCCTAAGTTCTAGATTTCTCAGCAAGTGCTCTACAAGTACTGTAAGACGAGAAGGTAAGTGTGCTATGTAATACTGTAAATCCTAGAGACCCTATGCTTGGAGGTGCAATTGGCCACTAACATTGAAGATGATATTGATACTAGCTTGCAATGGAGATAGTGGTCAATAGGATTACCTGCTCATGGGGAAGTGTTCTGAGAGGTAGCCAGGTAGCCCCCATGAGGTTCGGCTAGTCATGGTTCATGCAGGTATCCACGAGCAGACGTAGAGGCCACGGTAGTCACCGATGTGTGATGGTAGCTTCCTATGAGCATAGATGTCTGTTTGTTTGTTAGCAAGCAGGGCATGTCAATCATTCTCTAGAGTTCAAACCATGTCCCGGTGGTAGGACAATATGCCATAGACTGTCCATGGTGGTAGGACAATATGCCACTAATGGTCCTGGTGGTCGGATGATACGCCACATATGGGTCCCTGGTAATAGAAAGATATGCCACTAATGGTCCCGATGGTAGGATGATATGCCACATATGGGTCCCTGGTAATAGGAAGATATGCCACTGATGGTCCCGGTGGTAGGACGATATACTACTGATGGTCCTTGGTGGTAGGATGATATGCTATTGATGGTCCCTGGTGGTAAGATTTTATACCACTGTGAATAGAGCTATCAGTTTTCCATGGTGACGTGGGCATGATTTTGTGCATTATGGATTGAGGGCTCTGCACATTGATTCGGCTTCATCTGTTTTGAGTACTTTGGTTTGACAAACTTATTAGATTCTTTTGGACATTATGGTTGATTTAAGATCACTAACCTTTCCTCATGGATTTTCACCTTGCATGTATGAAAGCATTTTCACATTTATGATTTTAATTTGATTCCATATAGAATGAACTATTTGAACTTATGAATTGATTGAATATGCTTTTAAAAGTATGGATAGCTTTTGATTTTGCTAGATTATAGATTTATGGATTACTGGTTTGCTAACAATTAGACTTTGAGCATAGAGCATGCCTTTTGACCTTGTCAATTGAGTTTATCTTTTATCGATACTATGCTATGACGTATATACTTAGCTAGTTGTTTTACCATTGGGATTTTAGTATGTATTGATTCTTCTAAACTAATAGTTTTACCCTAGCCAGATTTACTAATGTGTTAGATGAATTGAGCATTATGAGTGATTATGGATTATTACATACTGATTCCTACATATGAAAATACATTGTGTTAATGAAGAGAAAGCTATTAGATGACTACTTTTACAAATCATAATGAGAATGTTAGATATCCCACTCCCCATAAGTAGATTTAACTATCGAATAACAAACAACTTAAACATTTAAAGTGATATCTTGAATGATAATATAAGGAGAATGAATATGAAGAACTATATGTCATGATTAAATTTGGAATGCTTATGTGTCTATTCATGGAAAATGATGTTAGTACAATTATATTCTTATGAAAAGATAAAGGCTTAGAATTCTTAAATCATCAGGAAAAAAGATAAGGAAAAGATAAATTTAGAAATCATGAAAGTCATATGATTCATCAACTATATTGAAGTGCACACATAAACTAATTCCATATTTGTACGATTTAAGAACTTATAATTTTGGCATGGGTAGTTATTTGAAAGCACCATGAGTTTTGTTTAGGTATGACAAATTATCATAATGCATTGATTTATGTAAATCATGAACTGCATGACAAAATACCTACTTATTCCACCTACACAGTCACAAGTTTGCTTAGACCTTGTAATTGTTTACAATGTCTTAGATTTGAAGATTTAGAATAGAAAGATGAATAGGTTGAATGTGAGAGCATTTGTGGAGTTAGGGATTTATGAAGATGGAGATTTTACATTATCTAAATGGTGAGCTTAACAACCTTAGATTAGTTTTTTTATTCAATGGAGAATGCAAATGTATATTTACTTTCATATTGTGGATTCAATTATATTTAAGGGAATATGTTGTGACATGGTTGTAACTAGAGGTTTTAGGAAGTGATAAGCTTTATGTATTTGATTTTAAAGTAACAAAAAATTATTTGTATTGTCTATCAGGTGTCCGTACAAATGCATCAAATGTTCATATGTAATATCCTCAATTTTTAATCTTAAATTATTGATAAAATAAATAAATTAAATTAAAAATTTTATGCATGAATTTGGTTTTGTAAACACAAAAACTAGAAAGTACACCTCGATAGGAATTGAATGGTATAAGGAACGTAGAAAACAGAGCTCAGATGAAGAAGCTATGAACCGTTGAAGATAGAAGGGCATTTTAGTAATTATGAGAGGCTTGAAATATAGGGGCCGTTTTTTATAACAGCACCCTCCCCTATCAAGTCTGACTCCTTTGCCAAAAAAATTGGTCGGTGATGGAGAAAAATGGATCACCAGTGTTAAAAGCAGCCACCTTCCGCTTCAATCACTCCATCTTAAGCCCCTCTTGCCTCCAGAGATCGAGTTTTCTAAAGATCCCTAGCGGAATTGCAACGCCGAGACAAGCTCAAAAAAAGTCTCTCCGGCATCATCAACAATTGTCAACTGACCGAGGTAGGTCTCGTCCCTTTTTCCCCCTTCCATTTACGACATATGCGTTGGAATTTTGCATCCGTTAATGCCGAAGAACAACATGGGGTCATAGTTTTTCCGATAACTTTGTGTACCCTACTGTTGTCATAAGAATACATTGATAAAATAATGTCAAACAAGGATAAGAACTGTTCATATTATATGTAATGAACCCAAGAACAAACCCTTTAAATTTTAAGGAAATCCAACGGTTGACGACCTCGAGAATCAAGAAATATAGTATGTAGGAGAATTTTAGGAACGTGAGAAAAATCAAGAAAAAACCTTAATTTTTGGCAAAATCAATCAAAAGGAGTGTCAAAAAGTGAATGCACATGAAATTCTGAGCAAAAGGGTATAAAAATCATAAAATTTGACCACTTGGGGAGTCACTGGCGACAACCGGAGTCCGGTCATCATCTCCGCAACGACAACTGCGTTAGCACCCTATCGCTGATGCCAAGACGCTGAGTGGGATGCCCAGGCACAAATAGCGCACAGGAGCGCGAGGGGAACGTTTTGCGCACTGTCACAGAAAGTTGAGATGCTTGGAGTCTTGGCAACCAGGACGCACATGGCGCATTCTGGGAGCAGGGTGTCCTAAGGACGCTGGTATAAACTGGTGCAAATCGTGCTGTTGATGTAAACCACTGCAAACACTGCCTAACCCCTATATTAATTTATGAAGTCTCTTCACTAAAAGCTTTATTTTGGGAGCTACAGAGGTTCAAATCATGATCAGAAACATTCGTTGCAATCGTCTTGATGATGTAGACCTAGAATTGACTTGAAAACTTACATTTGACCACTTAAATTAGTCAAATAATAAAATATTATTCAATAACTTAGAGCAGGCCGATCAAATGGTGATCAGGCACTGGGACTCGAACAACTAGATAATGTATGATAATAAATAAGGGTTTTGATGATCATATTAGGTGTGATTACTCTAGAAATTGATCTAGACCATTGGTTTGAACCAGATCTTGAAAAATTATTGATCTGAGGATGATCTGACCGTCAGATCAAGGTATAAACGTTAGATACATACAAAAACGAATAGATGAACAGGAGATAGGACTAAATGAAAACAAGTAACGTGAGATTAATGACCAAACCATAAATAGAGATCTTAAAGAACAATCCAACTATTGGATTGCCATAAATTCCACTATGATGAAATAAATAACACAAAATAATACTGTGATACTGACAGGTACATCGGAGTGTGCGAGCTAAGAGGATTACACACTTGAATTGAGTGATTTCACATTGAGGTAGGTAACGACACTTAATGTTATATTTTGATTTTAAAAACCTTACATTATAATAGCATCATGGTTGATTGTGAATTAATTGCACTTATTTATTTTTTTTGTTATTTTATGAGACTCAAAGTCTTATGCTATGATCAATATTTGATTTCAATAATGTATTGGATGGGTTTATGATCGATTGTTTTATGAGATTGATACTGTGTATTTTATATATGATTAGTAGTTATCTTTCTTTATTACACCACTGAAACTGATGGGTTTTCATAAGGATGACAGTGGAGGCTTGGTTGCTAGTCCTTTGAGAGGTTAACCCCGGGATGAGGGGCTTGCCTTAGGAATTTTGAGCCACGACTGCTCCTGATTTTACAAGATACATGATTTTTATGTTTTGTGATTTATGAGGGGTGCTCTCACCAAGTGGATGTCATGCTAGAAGGGAGTAGGGTTGGCAACCCACCCTCCAAAATTGTGATGTGATTGTGATATGATAGACACTTGCCCATAAGTGGCTTTCGGTAGGGGTTTGGTAACATAAATAGTCCACACTACCAATCTGGGCCTTTCCATGGGGATGGACATTAAGTCTCCCATTATGGTGTCGATAGGGAGCAGCGATGGTTGCGACCCTGGAGGGATTGCCATTGCGGCATGATTATCCATACTCTTATTCTATGTGCTTGCATGATAAGCATGGAGATGTTATTGTATGCCTAGGTGTGACGACACTGAGAGGTTTGATATGAGTACTCATGATTTATGATACGAGTGTGTAGGACACTCGTGGGACTCACGTACCTTGGGGTGCCCTGTTGTTATTGCATGCTCAATTATATTAGATTATATTATATTTTAAATCCATAAGATGCATGTTTTATCGTATATGATGTTTTAAGATTTTATTAGCATTGCTTACAATAATTATATTTTGATAGATAATCAATCTACTCATTATATCAGCATTGTTATTATATTTTGTTCCATTGTTATTACATTAAATGTCAATGTACCTACACAAGTAATAGCTTGCTGAGACATTGCTTTGTTTTGCAATGCCTTAGATCTCGAGCGCAACTGTAAGAAGGGCAATACCGTGGAGGGACAGAAATAGCAGTGGGGACCACTTTACTTTGATTGCTAGACAGCTCGATGTGAGTTATTAAAAGGACTACAATTTGAACTTACTTTATAGACTGTATACTTTTATTATATGGATTTGATTATGACAGTTATACATATGATGAACATTGCCTTAAGTATGGTGGGATGTTATGATGGATAGACCCTAGGCCACATTATTATGTTTTTGGATATTTACTGTTTTGAAAATAAAGGTGCCTATGAATTTGACGTTGAACTTGATATGTGTATTGTCTTAAATGTATTATTGCATATGTATATTTATAAAAATTAAATCATGGTCGTGATGTTTAAAAAAAAAGAAAAGAAATAACACTCGGGGGTATTTTAGTAAATGTGTTAATAAAATAATTAATATAATGACTATTATTATTATAAAAAAAATGTTATAAAAACCCAAGGTGTTACATCATATGTCCAAAAAATAGAGGAAACTCTACCAAATTTTCTATAAGAATGAGACACTCATTTTACTATAAAATCCTTGTGTTTTGTGTAAGAAATGACTCAGGGTTTTTGGGAAAACTTTTAAAAAAAAATTCGCTGTTTTGTTTTCAAAAAGAATTCTAAACAAGGGATATCCTGAATTTTGAAAACCTAGGATGTCACAAGGAAATTACAAAACTATCTTGAAGTTAAAATTCTAAATAATTATAGAACTAAGTTGAATCATTTGATAAAACACCTTCCATTTCACTAAAAGGTTTATTAATACAAGAGAAATTGTAAACTTGACAAAAGGAAGGGTAATAAAGTCATTTAGGCTAAAGTGTGAGAAATCACCTAATTGCCCTTAGGTTAAAACTTGGATAATTTGGAAAACTAAGTAAACCTAAGAGTGAAACCTCTTACAATGTTTCATTTAGGCTTAACCACCTAAGTCTTGAGCTATGAAAATGCCTCATAAACCTTGGATCATACCTCATTTCGTGGATTCTTCTAGTTAGGACTTGAGGAACCTCAGAACTTTGCTACTAATGAATAAGGCCTTACCACTTAACATTGTTATAGGAACTTTGCTATGTTCTAGTTAGAGAAGATTCCTCCTTAGACTAAGATTCATTTAATATAATCACTTTACTTGTAGTCTAACCAATCCATGTTAATTTAAGTACAACATCATGACAAAAAATAAGTATTAAATGTTGAAGTGAAAATGAAGACATGCTTTGTTAAAAATATTATTTAAAACTTTATAAATTAATCCAAGATCGTTAAAGTGTCATGCAAGGATAGAAATAGTTTAAAACAAAATATCTCACACTACCATATACATAAAAGTAGTATACAACTTGACATCATGATCATGTTTTGTGAGGCCTCCCATAACTTGGAGTTGTTTTACAAATTGCTAGTTTTGGTTTTGTTGACACAAGCATGCAGTCTACAAGATGCTGCAAGTCCAAATGTTTACAAATTTCATCAATGGTTTGGCAGGTGATCTAGGAGTTGGCTATAAGTTCTTATGGATGCAGTTTTATCAATGCTTAGGCAGGTGCTCTAAGAGCAACCATAAGTCCTTGTGGATATAGATTTCAATGATTTTTTATCAGGCAATTTAGGAGTGTCCTAAGACCCAAATTGCATAGCTGGTGCACTAAGTCAGTGTGTCATAAGTCCAAGAGACCCTATGTTAGGAGGTTCAGTTGGTCACTGACCTCTGAGATTGATCTTGATGCTAGCCTTATGATGGAGACATTGGGCAGTAGGAGTATCTTCTCATGGGAAAGTGCTCTAAGAGGTTGTCAGGTAGCCCCCATAACGTCTGGTGAGTCATGGTTCATGCATGTATTCATGAGTAGACATAGAGGCTATGATAGTTGCTAGTGGGTGATGGTAGGGCCTTACGAGCCTAGGTGTCTGTGTGTTGATGTTAAGTGGGTCATTTCTTGAGAGATTAGGCCTCATCCAGGGTGGTAGGATTATATGCCACCATGATTAGAGAGTTCAATTTTCCATGGCTATGTGAGCACATATTTATGCATTGCTGATTGAAGGCTTTATACTTTGTTCAACATCATTGGTTACATACTTATAGATTTTAATAGTTTATAAGTTTACATATGACAGTGTAGATAGTTTCAAATTTAGCAGTTTTTAGTGGGACTTTACTGTATAATTGTTAGTTTTTCTTTTAGAAAATTATACATTCCTTTCAAAAGATTATATTATGTTACAACATGTTTTATTTTAGAATATCCAACTACTATTGGCTTTTCACGCTACTGTGAGCTATTGTTTTGCTCACCCCTAAAACTAACACTTTTAGGTGATACTCTAGGTAGTTCAAAAGTGAAGGACAAAGGAAAGGCGAAGGTTCCAGGATCAGTTTAGACTTGAGAAGAACATGCTTTTGGTGCAGTTACTTTTGATAGAAATCCATGTATAGGATTTCATTTGAGTATTGTATATAACTTAAGACTTTTGTTGACACTTTGGATAACTATAGTATAATTGTCTTTAGTTATGTACATGGATTGTAACTTTAATTGTAACTGCATGGTAGATCCTGTGGCATGTGTCTCTAACCATTCTTAGGTTAGATGACCATTATTTTACCTATATGTGAAGGTTTCTTCATAACACCTGGGATGAAGTTGATGAATTTCAAATCTACTTATACATAATATCACTCTAATCCTATATTTTGAAAACAAGGAAATTTCCACTTCTTTCCAAATTAAAATGAATAAAAGTTTAAAAAACCCAGGATTACATATTTTGGTGTCACAGCCCATGCCACGTTGATCACAATTAAAGTCATTAAAGGATAAAGTGTAACCAATTAGGAAGAATTAAGTTTAGTACATGTAGAAAAGTTATGATAATTAAGAAATAAGTCTCAGTTGAAATCTCCCTTGTTGTCACAGATGCCTCCCCGAAGATGTAGTGCTGATTTGCTGCCACCACATGATGTACATGTGGCAGTGGATAGTGCCCGGAGTGACCCAACAGATGAGGTCATCAATCTTTTGCTCCAAAGGATGACATAGTGGCTATGAGCTTCAGTTGGTGCATCAGGTGCAGGTGGGGCAGTAGATCCTGAGCGAAAGGAGCATCCTCCTCGAGGGATTTAAGAGATAGCTCCTATGATTTCACAGAGAGACAGTCCAAAGGCAACCAACTCATGGCTATTTGATGTGGAGAGTATCTTTGAGGCCATGGCGGTGCTGGAGGATCGCAAAGTAGTGGTGGACACTTTTGTCCTCACAGGTGCTGTGGCACAGTGGTAGCTAATGGGTAGGAGGAATTGCTTCGAGGGTGGCGACATTATTGCATGGGATGACTTCAAGGCCGTCTTTATGGATATGTTTCTTCCTCCCCATCTTTAGGAGAATATGAAACTAGACTTTATGATGCTCGTGCAGGTAGCACATTATGAAGTAGAGTTCTCTTGGATGCACTAGTTTGTGCCAGATGTGTGCTCTATAGAGTTGAAGGTAGCCTAGAAGTTTGTCAGAGGCCTAAATTTTGATCTGAAGTGTCAGATACTAACTTCTCCACCCACTATAGTAGCACGAGCCATAGAGCTTGACTCCATCCTGGAGCATTAGTTGAGAGACACTAGAAAAGACAGGAGCAGACTAAAGGCAGAGGTAGTGATGAGGAGGTATGTTAGAGGTGGATTAGGTCAATGTTACACTTGTGGCCAACCTATCCATATAGCATGAGATTGCCCATGAGCTAGTAGAGTGGGACAACCATGGTGAGATCAAGGTCACGATCAGACACCACGGTAGGGTCAGGTGCCTAGGAGTTAGGAGCGAGTATTCACTATTACTACCGACTATGCACGCATATCAAGTGCCATCGTGGAAGGTACTATCCTTATTGCTAATAGATATGCACATGTCCTTGTGGGTCTTGGATCCACCCATTCATTCACCTCACATAGGTTTTCTGCATGAATAGATGTTTCATTGAGTAGATTGGGATTTCTATTGGAGGTTAGTACATCAATGGGTCAAATGATGATGGTATAAGAGTATGTCCAGGGTATACTTATGGTTATCTCTGACAAGCATGGATCTCATTATCCTAGACATGGACAATTTTGATGTGATAATAGGCATGGATTGGTTGGCTAAGCATGGAGCTCTAATCCACTGCAGGAAGAAGTGGGTCACTTTGTGTACCTCAGAAGGTGAGTCGCTATATTTTCAAGGGAGACTTGATATTGTCAACTTGAGTATCATCCCAGCAATCAGAGCAACACATCTTATATCTACCAGCTACCAAGCCTACTAGGCCAATGTAGATGTGCAAGAGGAATAGACTCCTAATATTGAGGAGATTGATGTGGTATGTGACTTTAGGGATGTGTTCCCTAATGAGTTGATAGGGTAACCGTCTAAGAGAGAGATGGAGTTCACGATTGAGTTGCTACCTAAAGCGACTCCTATCTCCAAGGCTCATTATCGTATGGCATTAGCTGAGTTGAAGGAACTGAAGGTGTAGTTGCAGGAGTTGCCAGATCAAGGTTTCATATGCCTAGTGTTTCACCTTGGGGAGCACTAGTCTTGTTCATTAAGAAAAAGGATGGCTCTTTGAGACAGTGTATAGATTACAAGGCACTTTGGGTAACGGTGAAGAATAAGTACCCCCTTCCTCGCATTGACAATCTTTTTGATCAATTACAGTCAGCCAAAGTTTTCTCCAAGGTTGACCTAAGGATAGGCTATTATCACTGAGGATACGAGATGAGGACATCCTTAAGATTCTGTTCAAGATCAATATGATCACTATGAGTTCTTGGTGATGCCATTCGGGTTGACGAATGCACCGATAGCTTTCATGAACTTGATGAATAGAGTGTGTGAAGATTTTCTGTACAAGTTCTTGATCATGTTCGTTGATGATATTTTGATATGTTCTACCAGTATAGAGGAGCATAAAGAGCACTTGAGGACTATCTTGGGCACTCTTCCAACGCATAGGCTATACGCCAAGTTCTCTATGTCAGAGTTTTGGTTGGATCAGGTGCATTTCCTTGGGCATGTTATATCTAAGGATGGTTTGGTTGTGGACCTACAAAAGGTGGACGCTGTAGCCGACTAGGAGTGTGTGAAGACTATGACACAAGTGAACAATTTTATGTGTTTGGAAGGCTACTATAGGTGTTTCATAGAGGGATTCTCTTGGATTCCTCAACCTTTAACAACCTTTACTAAGAAGGACCAGAAGTTTGATTATTTTTCCAGCTATGAGAGGAGTTTCCTAGAGTTGAAGAAGAGACTTGGAGCCCCTGTGTTATCACTTCCTTAGGGCAGTGGTAGATTTGTAGTGTATAGTGATGCCTCAGGACAAGGACTCGGGTGCATTCTCATGCAAAATGGTAGAGTTATTGCACATGCTTTAAGACAGTTGGAGAAGCGCAAGTAGAATTACCCTACGCATGACTTGGAGTTAGCAACATTTGTATTTTCCCTTAAGATATGGAGACATTATCTTTACGGGGAAAAGTTTGATGTTTTTATCAATCACAAGAGACTCAAGTACTTATTTGCTCAGAGTGACCTCAATATGGTCAGAGACATTGGCTAGAGCACTTGAAGGACTTCAACTTCATGATTTAGTACCATCTAGGCAAGGCTAATGTAGTGGTCAATGTCCTTAGCAAGAAGTTGGATGGCATGATTTCCAATCTTATCATCCAATTAGCATTTATCGATAAGATTTTATAGGCACAGCGGTCATGTAGTGAGACTTAGGCACTATGTGACCAAGATGGTTTTTAGAGCAGATGAGATGGAGAGATGGTTTTTAGAGCAGATGAGATGGAGAGATTAGATATCAAGGTAGATTGGTTGTGCCAGTAGTAGCAGATTTGAGACAGGACCTATTGAGGGCAACTCATCATTCTAGGTAAGCCAAGCAAACTACAAATCTAAATTGGAGAGCAAATAACCAAGATAATAACTAGGAAACCAAAGGAAAAAAAAAAAGCATATAAGAAATCCCAAAGTCTAACAGTAAATAACACCAAAGGAAAGCTTGATTTCAAGGTGTATCACCTACCTCTACTTAGAAAATTCGTATGAAGCATGGGGCTATATATAGATGAGTGGTTTCTTAACTTGGAAAAGATTAAAAACATAAGAAAAGTGGCCCTAGGGTTAGGGTATTGAATGAGGAAGGTTAAGTGAAAAATAAATTAGCAAGATGGTGCCATAAACATGACATATATGAGAGATGGAACCATGGTTGGCTGGTTTCTAATTTTAAAAAGGATATAAGCATCTTTTTCCTGGAAGGTAAGTGGAGCTCTTTCCCTTCTAATTCTGTGATATTTGGTTGATGGAAAGTCAACGAATTTGCAAGGAATAAGGTTTAAGAAAGATATGGAAAGATCTAGGGTTTTGAAGTTGCTTAAATTGAAGTATATATAAGGTTTCCTATTTAGGAAACCCTTAATCACAAAAGAGGAAAGTGTGTGGGGGGGGGGGGGGGGGTGTGAATTGATTGGCTAAGTGGTTTAAATGGGAGTTTAAGAAGGTGGAGGAGTTTTAGAATGGTAGTACTCTTCAATGGAAAGGGAAAATTATAGTGCATCTTAGTGGTGAGGTAGAAAGTGAGGAAAAAGTGGGAAAAGGTGGGGAAAACTACCAACTTATCCTAGTGAATTTTCCCTTAAGTTCCTTCATGATATCCCTTAAAATTTCATGGATAATCCTCTTGAATTTCCTCCAATCCTAGCCTTTTATATAGCTTAACTTAATTGCTTTGATAGCTAACTTTGAAGGCTTCATTGACTAAGCTTCATGGTTGGCTTAAATGGCTCTCTTAGCTTAGCTTAATGGCTCCATTCTTTAGCTTTGGTGGCTTAACTTCCTTAGCATGTCACCTTTTGTCATGGCTTATGTGGCTAAGGTGGCACGAATGACTCTCATGTAAAGGTGATGGAAATGCATGACTTACTTCATAGGCCCACCTTGGCCACCTTTAACTCCTCTAATTTATTCCATTACTTGGCCTAAGATGATCTTGACCTATAGATTGATGACTTTTAAGCTTTGATTGATCTTTTGATCTTGATCTTCTATTTCATCCCAATCGATCTCAGTCGTCAAATCATCATCTCTCTTTCTACAAAAGAAAATTGATAATTAAATTCTAAAAAAATATGATTAATTACATACTTATTTTAGATTAGCCTCTGGATCTACAAAATATAAAACTTTTAGGTTATTAAGTCAAAAATGTATGTGTTACAAATTTTGGTCTAAAAATCCTAATTTACTCCTATAAGGTGTGACACAATGGTAACTAATTGGTGGTTTTTATGCAAAATTAAACGAACATCAGTGGCTGTGGTACAAGATTTTTTAGATGTATTTTCTGAGGATTTACATGGATTATCATCTAAAAGAGAGATAGATTTTCTATAAGATTGAAACTAAGATGGTTGTTAGATGAGTACTTATGACTAGTTAGCAAATATATATGCCAAGGTGTCAAAGTTCAAGAGATATTTTTATTAGCCTGAGAGTGTAAATATTGTGGTTTTATCGAATTAGTACTTTAATTTTGGTAATATTAGTTTACTTGAATTATCAAGTGTGATTATCTACTTACATGAATTGATAATATAGAAATACACATGAATGTACTACATGCATAAGATGGAACGACTAAGGCAAGATAATCATGTTATTTTATTTTATTGAAAACATGTTTTCATATCATGTGTGTCATGGATGTTGTTGTTTTTTATTTTGTAGTCTAGGTTTATCCACTGGGTTTAGTTGTAGACTCAACCTAATATAACAATGTAGATCATTCTCGAAGGACCGGGAACGATGAGTCAAAAACACATAGAAATAAAATTGATTAAGAAATGTGAGTAATAAGACTATTTAAGATTTATCTCCCTTGTATTACCTTGTTTACTATGAATGCATTTATGCATGAAGAGCTAAATTCTATTCATTTTGATATTACATTGTAATTGGCTATGACTAACCATCATTTGGCATAACTTTTGAAAATGAAATGGATTTCAAAGGATCTCAAATGTGAGCTTTGGAGGTTTCAATGTACATGTTAAGGTTTGGTTAACACTTAAACTTTTGGAAATCAATTTAGCAAAAAGTTTTTTTTTGCATGTTTTCTCTTACAAATGGATTTTGAAAATGGAGCCCTGCCTTCTAAAAAGAATTTAAGAAGATATTTGTCTTTAAAAATCACGAGTTGTTATAGGAGGCCTTATGGCCTAAAGGACCATTGAGCCACTTGTTTTGGTTAAAGGACCCACCTTCTTAAACCATTAACCAAACAGAAGCTATCTCTTGAGGTTTGTGGCTTTAGGCATGTTTTCTTGCCAATCTAGTCTAGACAAAAATACTCTAAAACCCAATCTTTTTATCTTTAGTGGAGCACTTGTATCACTACAGATAAGTAAGTTATGGATCCCAAATCCGTATCCCATGGATGTATATTCCCCTTTTTTAATTCAAATAGCTTTTGATATGGTCAAAAAATTGGTCTAGATAGATCTTCTCATGAAAATAAAGGACCACTTGCTAGAGGGAAGTGCAAATCTTGACACAATTCATCAAAATCTTTCATTTTTGTGGCTCTAAAGCAATTCCTGTGCTTTACCTTTGTAATGGATGGGAAACAGGATTATCAAAATGAGCCTTCTATTTGCTTTTCTCTCTCTTATGATATTTCTATTGTCATATGTAACTTTGCCTTTGGTATGACTACGTTTGAGACTAATTAGTTGTGCATATGAGTTCCACTTCAGAAAACTAGTAGCAAATGGATCGGTTGCAAGAAAAAGAATAGCAAATTGTGGTCTTTTCATCATGCGGACTGAATAAAACTTATAGTGGCTTTGTCTGCGTGAGAAGATTTATGATATATATTCCACTTCTTGAAAGTGCTTACTTCAATGGTCATATGGAAGAAATCCTTTTATTTATGCCTATATTTCAGCTACAAACGATGCCCTAGGTGAAGAACGGTTTGAAATGCTGAAATTGAGGATTTTTCTTTAAGTGGTTAGAATGGTTTTGCTTTAAAGGGGAAAGATCAAAATCCACAAAATGCCCCACAATTTATTGGATGTTTTAACAGATACCCTCTAAAAGGCTATTTATAAACGGTCCAACGGACTCCGTGATCGTTTTATTATGTTGGAGGCGGCTTGCAAATAAAACGAAATTTAGGACGTACTTGTATAACAAAATGACGGTTTAGGGGCTATTCACGAACCGGAGGCAAATCACCATCTTCATGTTACTTTGGCTGCACCCCTAAATCCAAACTTCATGGAAGATCCACCGGCGGGCCAATTCCAAGTGGGGCATTTCACAAGTCGAGATATCTTTGTGAAGCTTCTGAGCTGCTCTGTCGAAGGGAAGCATTTATATGTAAGGATCATCTATCGGAGAGGATTTAAATGATACATATCTAAAATTGGACCTGCCAAATCAACGACTTCATGTGTTTGGTTATTAGGTGTCCAAGACTACTCCAAATTGCATGATGCAATAAAATGTGTCATTCTCAAGTGGACAACTTGGAATAAAAGATCACCTTCGTCTCATAAAACAGCCAATTGTAACCATCCAAGTATTACAGACGCGTAACTTGCCGCGTTTGAGTGGATCTCGGTCGGAGCCGTACAGTACGTATCGTGTAGGACAGGCTTCATAGCGTTCCACGTCATGACTCGGGTCTGACTTGACACGGCGCGTGTGGCCGGTAGGTTTTTGGTTTGGCTCGGGACGGCGTCGCTTTACAATAGAAAATGACTTGGCGACTTAAGGAGTTACGCCTACTTCTCTAAGCCAGCCAAGTCAAACAACAAACCGAGTCTTTTTGTTAAGGGCACTCCTTTGTTTATCTTATTGGGAGAGAGATTAGAGAATGAGCTCTGGCATTTTCAAACGCTAGGGTCCCGAGCCAAATCGTAAATCTTCTTGACCACATCGTAGATGGTCGATGCCAAAGGCTTCTTCTAAAATTGGTTCACCTTGCCCTTCTCATTGGTTAAGTTTCATCGTGGTTCATTCTAAACCTTTGATTTATCAATTTCTCACTCTAGGATTTAGTGGTTAGAATCATCAAATGGAGGTTTTGTGCATGGCTATCTAACACGCGACACAAAAGATGAGCGGTTTCGATCCCTAAAGGCCCCATAATTTTGGTTACACAAGTAAATGTTTGTACTTTTTATACCATTAATTAATGTACCAAACCTTTTATATCATTCGACTCCAATCCAATCATCTAAACGTTACTCATCGATATTCATCAACAAATCATCCATAATGTATGACTGGGAATCGTCAAACAACAGAATAGTTTGGAGTTAGTCCCAACAAATTAATGTTTTGGATCATTGAACAAATGGGCTGTTGTATGGCCAACATATATTTCAATATCTGTTCCTAATTATGAGGAATATGAAGTTGGACCAATTCATTTAGCAAATATTGACCAAAGTTGAGCTGGAGTAGGAAGCCAAGTTAACAAAAACTAGCGGTTCAAAGCTATTTTAGCTTTTTTAATTGGAAGCGAACCGACTGCACGGTGGGAAAAGGGCGGAGGTAAGCCAAAATAAACACTACAACATGCGGAGAGAGAGACTCAACCACCCCTGGACTTTCCGTGTCTGCCCCGACTTTCCGTTTCCTTCTCTGTATTCTCTCTCTTAGACTCTCCCCGTCTCTCTCCGTGTCATTCTCTCTCTCTAGTTTCCTCTTCCTTTGTGTCTCTCTCTCTCTAGACTCTTTCCCTTGGAAACACAGACACTTTATCGAACATTCCACATCAGACTAGTCAACAACCCCAACTCCTTCTCTCCATAAGAGCCCCAGTCTCCTTCCTTATTTTCCTCATAATTGCCCTTCTAGGAACAATTTCTGAGCAGTTTTCTTCAGAAAATCATCACTCAGATCTTGAATTTTAGTAAAACTTCAAATCTGTTCTGGTTTTTTGATCGAAACAGCTCGGAACCAGATACAGAAAATTCCTCTGCTTCTGGTGTTTTTTTATCCTGGTTTCCTGATCCAAAAAGCTCAAACGCACATACAAAGCCAGTCACCATGACAATACCCATCAAATCCATCTTATTTCTCTGCTTTCTAGCTCCTCTTTTCCTCACTTCTTCTGCACAAACCTGTTCCAATCAGGTCGTCGGCAATAAACTGTTCCGTTCATGCAATGGTCTCCCATTTTTAAACGCTTTTCTCTATTGGAATTACATCCCATCAACAGGAAGCATTGAAATTGCTTACAGAACTCCATTAACTTCAGCTGGATGGGTTGCTTGGGCCATAAATCCTACCAGCACTACGATGCCTGGATCTCAGGCTTTGGTTGCCGTCAGGCAATCCAACGGCAGTGCACATGCTTTTACAACTTCAGTAGACAGTTATTCTCCATCCATGACTCCAGGAAATCTGAGCTTTCCTGTGACAAATCTTAATGTGGAGTTTTCTAGCAGTGGTTTGACTATGTTTGCTACTGTTCAGTTACCTAATAGTAGGACTACTGTGAATCAAGTTTGGCAGCAAGGCCCGCTTTCAAATGGACAGGTTGGGACTCACCCAACGACTGCTGCTAATACTGATGCGAGGGGGACTATTGATTTTCTGTCTGGGGAAGGGTCTTCTGGTGGAGGGAATTCAAGACTTAGAAGAAGAAATGTAAGCATCTTGATCTCTGGTTAAGGTTTTTTATGAAATAAACTTAAATTTGAATTTTGTTATTGATTTGTTTGACGGGAGTTTGGTGACTTAAATTACGGGGATTAAATCAGTTGGATTCTGCAATTTTTCCCTCTGTTTTTTTTCTATTTATTTGATCTTTTCTTCAAATCTCTGACTGTGTCTTCATATAAGTACGGATCTTTACTTTTGTCTTTAAATTTATGATATTAATCATGTGGGTTTTAATTATTTTTCTGTCATGGTGACTGTTCATTGTCGGAGTTTAAATTGGAACTCATTTGCAGTTAGGATGGAAAAACAGATTCAATTCAGCTTATTATTTCTCTTATTGTATATTGTTCTTGCAGTATCTTCTTAAACGAATTTTTTATGATCTATCAGTACGTTATGCAATTTCTATGGCTTTTCGATCACAATTCTGCATTACGCTCTGTTTTCTATCAGTACAAGACACCTAATACCTTCTTACTCTGGTCAATTTCTATATTCAGCACTCCCCCAAATTCATTTTCCACTTTAATCGTCTTGTAACTTTGGTTCTGCATTTGTTGGCTCTAAACTCTTATTGTGTTTTAATTTGGATTCCAGGTTCATGGAGTATTGAATGCAGTCAGTTGGGGCACTTTGATGCCTCTTGGTGCCATTATAGCTAGGTACTTGAAGGTGGCCAAGTCGGCTGATCCTGCTTGGTTCTACCTCCATGTTGCTTGCCAAACTTCGGCCTATGTCGTTGGAGTTGCCGGATGGGCAACTGGCCTGAAACTCGGCTCAGATTCTAAGGCTGTCACCTATGATTCTCACAGGAACATTGGAATTGCCCTCTTCTGCCTTGGCACATTGCAGGTACTACTCTTAATGCTGTGAATGTATTCAAATCCAAGGGCTGAGTTATCCATGAAAGGTGGTATTCGTGCTTTGTTAAGTGCAAACAAACCCAAGGTTTTAGGGCTACTTTGGCCGTATTAAAGGATTGCTAATATCAAGGGATAAGATCACTATCCCTGATGAGTTTATCCATGGTTTATTATTCCCGTGCAGAGTCCGCATGTAAGCTACCTACCTTATGCACCTAACTGCTGAGCTTCATGTACATGATGTTCTTGCACTGAGTCCTCTTTAAGCCTTCCTATCGAAATTGATAAAGAAATTTCTCATGTGATTCACCACACTTAGTGTATGTCCAGTTTTGTTTCCCTTGCTCTCTAAAGAGGCCGTATTAGGGATTTTCCCCCTTTAAATCCCTGATTTACAAAGCATTTTCCAATTTGTGTTTTCCTTTTCCTTTTTCTTTTTCTTTTCCTTTTTTAATAAACAAATGTGCCTCTTAACATTTTCTCAATTTTAAATAGGTGTTTGCATTGCTTCTGAGGCCCAAGAAGGATCACAAGTACCGGTTCTACTGGAACATCTACCACTACTTGGTCGGATACAGTGTGATCATCCTGAGCGTTATCAACGTCTTTAAAGGCTTGGACATTTTGGACCCTGCCAAGAAATGGAAGAGAGCCTACATTGGCATCATCATTACCTTGGGCGCAATTGCATTGGTTCTTGAAGCGATCACATGGCCTGTGGTCCTCAGAAGGAGGTGGGGAGAGTCCAACAAGTCCCACCATGGCACGACCAGAGCGAACGGACATGGTGGCGCCTAAGCACACAGATTGTAGGCACTTGAGACATGTCTGAAGCTGTCCTGTATGCTCAGTCTTACTTTGATACTTAATCTTACTGTTGTTTGTCTTGAGAGAAATTGAGGGTCTATGGGAATCCTCTCCCTACATTAATAGGTGGAGTTTTTAAAGTAGAAAGTTATTCTTTCTTAGTGAGTATTAGTGTTTGGCTTATGGTTAGTCATCCTATGGATTTATTCTTTTTGTTACATTATTGAATCTCCATCCTATACATTTTCTTTGTTCTTGTTCACCGCCATTATAAGCTGATCTTTTCCTTTGGTTGAGAATTATCTATACATAAAAAAGAGAGATTATACAGTGTCTATACCCCTTCTATTAAAGTGCAGCTATAAGTACATTCGGGGCATACATGATTCAACTCCTGCACCACATCCTACATAGATTTTACCCTCAAAAATCTTCTCCACTGACGATCTGCGTTGTTGACTTTATTCTCCTTGGCAGTATTGTTTAGGCTTATGCAACTGAGAATATTATTGGTGCATGAACAATCTAATATGTTGATTCGGCTTCAGCTGAAAAGCCCTACTCTGTCAGACACCAACCATGAAAATTCCTCTATAAAGAGAATAATTTATTTACTGGATCATTGTAGAGCTCCTTTGTGCTCTTTATTTCAATCAAAGAGTTTAAGCTAAAAAGGGTCCTCGATCGCCAATTAATAATATGTTATCATAACCGGAAACAGAATTTTATAAGTGGCAACTTGCAACATTGTAGTTTTATAATCTAAGAACAAAGGTGAACTAACAGAACTCAGCCGAGTGAGGGGGTTTCAAAATTGTGGGTTTCTGTATTATACGACTCGACTGAGTTTTTCCAAGTCAAACTTGTTTTTAACCATAGGACTAGTGTATAATTGGAACCAACCTCGTGCATGTAAGTATGCAGAGTTAAACAGTTCAACCAACTGCTGCTGGCGATATAACTTAACAAGCATTCATCCCAATTATTGGCATTATCCGAGGTCTCCCTGGTTTGCTCTTTTCTTCTTCTTTCTGTCTCTTGCTTTTATTATTATTATTATTACAGTTTGTCACACACAAACCTTGCACAGCCTGGAACCCAGAAATTCTTCCTTGCGCCACTGCTTAGAAGGCTTTGGTGCGTCCATATTTTGCTTTTCATAAGTTTTAAGCGGATCAAATCCCCAATAATTAGCTAGTGCTTTTTATCGAGGAATCAGTGGTATTTAAACCATTTCAGGCATCTGGTGGAGAACTTTCAATTATTGACTAAGAATCATAGTGAATAATCCTAATCATTCGTGAGCAAATCACTGAACAAACAACTACGAGTAAGTTACTACTGCAAACTTTGGATCTAGCCAGAGCAATTTTTTTGACACAATGGGGCCCCAAAGCCGTCTAGTGCGGTGGGCAGAAGGAAGTCTGATGGATGGCCAAGGTTCGAGGATGTGGATGAGTGTGTATGCGTACCTTTAAAAAACACGAGAGGACCAAAAAAAAAACCTATCACATATATCGTCCGAAACGATTTTCTAGAACTCAGTGAGAAGATATATAACCTGAACAAAATCACAAATCCTTCTACTTTTCAATTCGATTCAATCCATTTGGTGGCGTAAACGCTATTTACTCTATCATAGATGCTTTTGGAACACTTGCAACAGGGAGTCGGTCAATACCTGGACAATGTGTATATGGTTTTATAAATACGGAGGTTTTTTCCTGAAAATGTGCTGGAAATTGAGCCAAACCGGTTTTCCCTGCCTATCTAAGCACAAAAGTGGAAGATATTTGGTAGAATAAACATCATATTGAAGAGAATAAAAGTGTCTAAAAAGAAGAGGAATGCTGGGCCGAACGGCCTATTGGGTATTTTTTCCTCCAGGGCTCCTCATTTTATTCTTACGTGAAAGGGCCTGCATTTGATTGATCGGACATATGATTGCTCTGATGTGGATATCTATTATTAGCAGATAGAATAATTTTGGCATAAAAGAAATAGCTTTTTATTACAAGTAATGAATAGTTAAAATCTTTATATAAACAACAATCCTGATTCAAGTCGCAAATACATAGGACTTGGGATACTAAGCTGATGCAGACATTGTGAATTTTATTTATGAGATATCCATGGTCAAAGCACGTAGATGAGCATATCTAATCAATAAAAAGGTGACATCCTCCTGAAAAAATTGAGAGGGCTTCTCGTGGGGCTTTCGACCTAGCGTTCCTCGAAAGACAAACGTGTCCGAGTTGTCAGCAGTTGGTTCCAGGGCCACCTACGCCACCTAATCTTGTCCTTCCATGATGTCTTCTGCGTGCCATCTGTTTTAATCTATTCCCCTTGTCCTTTCCAGCTGTGAAATTTAAGGTTTCCCGGAAATTTCACGAATATACAATATGTTATCACCATAATTGCTGCTCCTAGATGCAATTTAGTTGGTCCTTGGGCTACCAAAGTCATCTACTTGCTTCAATTTTCGGATGGCACATTAATACGTAATTTTAGCCAATCAGCTGGTTTGGTAATATGATAAAAGCATCCAACGACCCAGATTCAAGAAACAAAGGAAATTTAATCCGTGTAAGATTTATAGCCTTCCAAAGGATTCAAGTTTCTAAGTCATGTGTCCAAATCCTTACCTAACTCACCAAATCAATGAAGACTTCTTGAGGGAAACAAATTTCAACATCTTATCCAATTGCAACAAGACAGACAACCTCTTAAAAGTTTGCAATTATGATGTCTTAACTTCTACTAGAACAGAAAGGATAGAAGCGTAAAAGAATACCCATGTCGGGACCACATTTTGCTAATTGAAACACATTATACTGTGGATCGCATCTTATCAAACTATCTAAAGCATCCACCCTACATGCCAAAGTTTTAGTGGTTAAGATCGTCAAATGAAGAAGACTTGGGGCAAGGCCTGTCTTGGACAGATCTTGTATATGAATGGATTCCATCATCCTGGTTAGGTGACCGTGGTGGATCAGCTGAATTGGTGGTCCATCTCTATTCTCTAAGACGTGCGTCTGCATTGTGGTCAATGGCTTTGATCACGCAGACATTTGGGAACAAACGCAACGGTCATATTATTTTAAACTCTCTATTTGGGAGTCATTAGCTGTCATCCTTGCAAGCGTTTGTTTGGAGAGTTTAAGCGAGGTGGTCACTGGTTAGGTAATTTTAGGTCATTAATCATCCAATTAGAGCCTAAAAACAAGAACAGTTTTGACTACATATGTGTAGAGCATACACCTGATTCGGTGGTCTAAAGAGTGAGTTAATTGACGCTTGTGAGTTCAAGAGAGAGAGAGAGAGAGAGAGAGAGAGAGAGAGAGAGAGAGAGAGAGAGAGGAGTTTGGATTTGAAAATATTATAACTTATATCAAACATTGACCACGCCTCTTCCTTTCGTAATTATTAACTACTAAAGTTTGGGCTTTATAAGATAGCAAAAACAAGACGGTTTTAATACAAATTGTCTTATAAAAAAAAATTATAAGAGAGAAACCAATTTATATATTATAATGTTATAAGACGGTTTTCCGTAACCATCTTAAATAAAGTTTTTATAAACTGGTTTTTGAAAACCATCTTATATTATTAACAATGTAAGACTATCTTTGAAAACTATTTTATATTTTTCATGTTTTATAAGTTAAAGTTCAACCTTTAACTCTCTATTGCTTCAATGAAAATTTGAACATTTGGGTTGAATTTACATGCACTTTGTTTTAAATTTGTATTTTCTCAGTTGATATCAGTTAGGTAGTATTTATTTTTGTTTGCTGTCATATCTTTACTTTATTTGATGTTTATAGGTACAAAATACCTTTTCTATAGAATCTTTTTTCTTCTTACATTTGTGTGATATATTCATATGTATGGATTAGTGTGTAGAACATTTATGTATATGGATTAGTTACGTTTTTGCATTATTCTTACTTTTCTCAATCCTATACTTTAAAAGTGTTGACTCCTCTAATATATATTATATGTGTTTTTACTAACTATGTATGTACATTTTATGTGCACACCAATTATTTGGTTAAATGTCTAACCTATGTTATTAATCTTTTCATGTCTAGAAAGTCTTTGCCCACATTTAAAAACTTTTTAGATAAAATGGACAAATATGATTGGATGCATATGGAAAGATCATCAAGGGAATATGAAAAGAGAATAGAAAAGTTTATTGAGTTTGCACTTTGGCAAGTAGTGATTGTAATCGAATGCGATATCTATGCTCGAGACGTAAAAACCTGAAAAGGTTACTATTGGTGAGCTGAGAGAACATTTATACTTCAGTGGAGTGTTAAGTGTTTAATTTTGACTAAAAGACCCATAGTTTAGCATTTAATTAGACCATCTAGCGCATTAATTTGATAATTTTTAGATAAAATATAAAAATTAGTTCAAATTGACCATCCAACCATAAATTGGCAAAATTAACCGTCAGATGATCAATTGAGCTAAGTGGATGCTTAATGTATGGTTTAGATGACTCTAATCTAGTCTTTGATTTTGCAGATCAATTAAAGGAGGGTTGGATGGCTCAGATTTAATTTCAACAGTGTAGATCAATTTGAAGATCAATAAAATAAGGGATGAAGGGTTCCTAAAAGAAGAAGATTTCTTAATAGAATAGGATTCCTAAATTGGAAGATGAGAAAGTTTTCTAATAGGAAACTAACTCTTAAAGGAAAGGAGGAAAATTAGGAAGGATAAAACTTATAAAGAACGGGAACAGTAGGGAGTAGAGGAAGTTTTTTGAGAGTTCTGGTTGTTTCATTGCTTACATTCTTCGTCGTTTTATGCTTTCCATTTTGTTTTTCTTCATATTTTCTCCTTACTTCTATAGTTCTTTTCTGTTTCCACTTCTTTCTCACGTTCACAGCCACTCCTGCCTCTCTTCTCTTGTTTTTGTTCACTGCACCTTCCTGTTCTCCAAACTCCGCCAATGCCGGTCCCAAGCCCAGATAAAAAAGGAGGAGGGTCTTGCGTCAGGTGCCAGCCGGCAAGGGGGAAGGTGAAGATGATTCTATTATTTCTTTCTTACAAATGAATATGCATTTGTATATTAGTTTGTGAGGAAGAAATGAGAATCATCTCCAAATTTTCTTAAAAGATGGCAACCCTTGTATTAGGTAGCCAGTGAGAAGGGGAAGTTGAAGATGATTCTATTATTTCTTTCTTACAAATAAATATACATTTGTATATTAGTTTGTGAGGGAGAAATGAAAATCATCTTCAGCTTCTAAAAATATGGCCACCCTTGCGTCAGGTAGCCAAGCAAGGGTGAAGCCGAAGATGATTTTAATGATTGTAATGATTTTCATGATTTTAATGAAAATCATCTTCACTTTAAAACTATGGCAACCCCAACATGACATGAATCGAAAACTAAAATTCGCTCAAGTTAGGGTGTTCCCCATAAGCGATGTGTTGCAACGGATCCTGGATGCAATGAAAAATAGGCAAGGGTTGCTAGGGCGTTCTCCCAGAAGCGACGCGCTACATCGGATCCCGGGTGTAGTGAAAAATGGGCAAGGGCTGCTAGAGCGTCCCCTCGGAAGCGACGCGGCCGCATCAGAACCCAGGTGCAGTGAAAAGTGGACATGGGTTCATACCATGGAGGTCGAGAAAGGCGATAGTAAATAGGGAATCTCCAAATCATAAGATTCGCATCGCTACATGGAATATAGGGACATTGACGGTAAGAGTTTGGAGTTAGTAGACACGATAAAACGTAGGAGAGTCAACATCGCTTGTATCCAAGAAACCAAGTGGAAAGGGGCTAAAGCTAGAGAAATAGATGGGTATAAATTATGGTACGTAGGAAAGGAAAATAATAGAAATGACGTAGGAATAATAGTGGATAAGGAATTAAAGGATAAAGTTGTGGACGTTAAAAGAATCAGTGATAGAATAATAATAATAAAAATGATTCTAGGAGAGCAGATTATAAATATTATAAGTGCATATGCACCACAAGTAGGGCTACAAGATATAATTAAGAGACAGTTTTGGGAAGATATGGAGGGAGTCATGCAAGAAATTCCCAACACTGAGGGAATATTTATAGGAGCAGACTTAAATGGCCATGTAGGAAAAGATAAGGAAGGATATGATAGAATACATGGAGGGTATGGTATAGGTGAACGAAACGAGATGGGGGAGAGTATCCTCGATTTTGCTTTGTCATATAACCTATCCATTGCAAATACACTCTTTAAGAAGAGGGATGAACACTTAATAACCTTTAAAAGTGGACTTCATAAAAGCCAAATAGACTTTTTCTACTTAGGAATAATGGACGATCTATATGTAAGGATTGTAAGGTGATACCCGGTGAGAGTTTAACCTCACAACATAGGTTAATGGTTATGGATATTCATATCAAAAGATGGAGTAAAAGAACTGAACTTAATACACACCCAAAAACTAAGTGGTGGAACTTAAAAGGAGAGAAAATAACCTCATTAAAAAATAAGTTGATGGTAGAAGGAAATTGGAATTATGAAGCAGTAAATACCATGTGGACTAATATGGTGAGTCCATTAAGAAAGTGGCAAAAGATGTCTTAGGAGTATCTAAAGGTAAAAGGCTATTAACAAAGGAAACATGGTGGTGGAATGAAACAGTGCAAAAAGCTATTAAAGAAAAACGAATGCATTTTAAAGCATGGCAGAAGATTAGAAATAATGAAAACTATGAACAATATAAGAATGCTAAAAACGTTGCTAAGAGAATAGTAAGTGAGGCTAAACTTAAAGCATATGATGAGCTCTATAATAGACTAGGAACAAGAGAAGGTGAGAAAGATGTGTTTAAACTTGCAAAGGTAAGAGAACAGAAGAGTAAGGACTTAGAGCATGTTAGGTGCATTAGAAGCGATGATCAAAGGGTATTAGTCAAAGACGCTGAGATCAAACAAAGGTGGGAAATCTACTTCCAAAAATTGCTAAATGACAATGGCCCTGAGAATAGAGGAATTGAAAATACTATAAACCTAAATAACACTGGATAAGATAGATATGAACGTAGGATTAAAATGCTTGAAGTAAAAGAGGCCTTGAGAAAGATGAAATCGGGAAAGGCCATGGGGCACGATGGTATACCAATAGAGGTTTGGAAGCATATGGGAGATATTGGGGTAGTTTGGTTGACCAAGTTGTTTAACAAGATTATAAAACCAAAGAAAATGCGATGAGTGGAGGAAAAGCTCTATTGTACCAATCTATAAGAATAAAGGAGACATTCAGAGTCGCACTAATTATCGAGGGATCAAACTTATGAGCCACACCATGAAACTTTTGAAAGAGTCATTGAGAAGAGGCTACGACATGAAACAAGGGTATCGGAGAATCGGTTTGGTTTCATGCACGGGAGGTCTACCATGGAAGCTATTTTCTTACTAAGACAATTAGTAGAGAAATATAGGGAGAGGAGAAAAGACCTACACATGGTCTTTATTGACTTAGAGAAGGCTTATGATAGAGTCCCAGAGAGTTAATATGGAAGGTGTTAGGTGTTAAAGGGGTTTCTCGGGGTATATAGACATAATTAAAGATATGTATGAGGGAGCAAAGAATAAATGTTAAGACCACTAGTGGCGTGGACTCGGTGATTTTCTGTCCTTTGTCGGATTGCACCAAGGATCGGCATTAAGTCCATACCTTTTCACATTAGTTATGGATGAGTTAACAAAACATCCGCATGAGGAGATTCCACTGGTGCATGCTATTTGCAGACGATATAGTCCTACTTGATGAGACAAGGGAGGGTGTCAACATAAAGCTAGAGCTATGGAGAGAAGCGGTAGAATCGAAAGGATTTAAAATTAGCCGAACTAAGACGAGAATATATGGAATGTAATTTTAGCAAGGAGAGTAGGAGTGGAGCACCGGTCAAGATTGATAACCAAGAGGTCCCCATGAGAGACCACTTCCGATACTTAGGATCATTGATCCATGAGAGTGGAGAGATTGAGAGGGAGGTTACCCGAGAGAATCCAAGCGGGTTGGAACAAATGGAGATGTGCATCGGGGTTTTATGTGATCGGCGGGTGCCACTCAAACTAAAGGGAAAATTCTATAGGATGGCTATAAGGCCGGCCATGCTCTATGGATCGAGTGTTGGGCGGTTAAGGAACATCATACTCATAGGTGAGTGTTGCGAGAAATGAGGATGTTGAGATGGATGAGTGGTAAGACAAGAAAGGATAGAATTAGAAATGAAAATATTAGAAGAAATTTAGGGATAGCACCAATAGGTAACAAGATGAGGGAGATTAGACTTAGATGGTTTGGACATGTTCAAAGGAGGCCAACAACGGCACCAGTTAGAAGGAGTGAGGCAATACAAGTTGAAGGTTCTAAAAGGGCAAGGGGAAGGCCCAAAAGAACGTGGATAGAAGTGGTGAGGAAAGATTTAAAAACTTTGGGACTAAATGAAGCCATGGTATTTAATAGAGTGGAATGGAGGAATAAGATTCATGTGGCCGACCCCTAATTGGGATAAGGTCTTGATGATGATGATAATGATGATGACCTTCCTGTTCTCCAGTTTCACTTGTCGCAACTCTGCTCCCTTCTCTCTGTATTATGCTCTCCTGTGCTACGCCTCTTCCTCTCTCTCTCTCTCTCTCTCTCTCTCTCTCTCTCTCTCTCTCTCTCTCTCTCTCTCTCTCTCATTGCACCCTCTACTCTGTCTCTCTTTACAACACCGGCTTCTGCTTAGCTAGGCATCTCACCGACCAGGCTTAAGTCCACATCTGATTCTCTCTTTCCCCCCTCTCATGCACTCTCTCTCACCTCTACCCAGTCTCCATTCACTGCACAAGCCCATCTTCCCATTCTACTGGTCACCCCACCCTCCATCACACATCTACACCAACCAACCCAATCAGTCCCTTTTCTCTCTAGTGCCCCTTATTCACCACAACCCAGACGACCCAGCACTCAATCTCCGTATCTTTCACCGTTTCTCCCTCTATTCTCCACTCCTCTGTTCGCACTTCCTTTTCCCAACTCTTCCCATCACCGGCCAGCATTTTTCCCTTCTCTGATTCATCAAACGAGCCCTCCTCTGGTTTCTCCTTTACCGCCCAACATCTCTTTATGTGCCATCCTCTCCCCTGCTCGACCGCCCCAGTCAACCAGCTCCACTCTCCTTTCTCCTCTTCTATCTCGTCTCCTCTCTCTTTCCCCCTTCAGTTTTGGAACCTAGAACCTCCAGTCTCCTCATATAACTAGCACAGCAACGGCCGGGCTACCCCTCCTCAGCTTCACCGGCATCTTTACTTTACAGCCCAGGTCGTTTGTCCCAATTCCAATCATTGCATCCACGCGTCTTTTTTTTTTTTACATTTGCTTGTTAACCAAAACAAAGCTCTACGACGCCCATCTATCCAGCTGCATCTAATCCAACCCTCCATCCAATGATGTACCCATCTGATTGCCATCGCCCGGCCAGTTGATGACGCATAGAGGGTCCTGCTCCCACTGCACCAGGCGACATCACTGCAGGCGTCTCCATCTCCTCCGGCAAAGTCGTTTTCAATGTAATAGAAATCAAATATTTTTAGGACTAAGCTATTTAGGCTATTTTTACTCATGTGATTAGATGCACGATGTTTTAATACATGAGAGATAATTCTATTAATGCTTTCTTTTCATGATTTTTGTAACGGCTTGGTACTATACTTATTCAAAGTATAGCCAATCTTCTTAGCGTACTAACTATCAAAGATTCTCATGCAACCCCTCTTTATCCCTTAATCTCAAGCAATCATAGAGTAGTGAGCTTAGAGTACTATAAACCAATATTAATACTGGGTATGCTTTAATCTTAGAAGAATCATTCTTAAAACTATCTATAACAGGCCCGACCAATAGAAAAAATAATAAGAAATCCCCAATGAGGAGAGAGAAATGGGAGAGGAGTGAAGGGAAGAAGAAGAGGGGAGAGAAGGAAGAGAAGGAGAAGGAAAGGAAATGAGAGGGAGAAGAAACTCTGCATGCCTGGAGAAGACGACGGCTCGGATCGATAATTTGAGCCAGTCATTCCTCTCCTCACTACAAGACGAACCGAAATCCTAAAGTTTTGGAATGACCTGGGCATTGTTGAATGTCAAATTGAAAGGGGAATCGTCGCACGTGTATGTTAGAGGGTTTTTTCCCAATGGACAAAAGCCAATCTAGCCCATTCTAGAGAGGAAAAAACACGAAAAGGCATTTGGAAGGTAAGATCTACAAAACCCAACTTTTGATTTGTGGTGTTTTGCTAAATCTGTGTGTTTTCACAATAGATCTAGATTTATGGAATATCCAGTCATACAATTCCTAATCCAAGCTTAGGGATAAGTAATTAAGGACTTGATGTAGCTCAAACCACACTAAATTTGTAGATCTAAGCTAGAAATTGATCGGATAATCTTAGCCGTCCGATCAAGTAATGTTCACACAGTAAGTTTGCAATGCTTGAATTACGATCAGACACCATGGATGAGTCCTAGAGTATTGAATTACTAATACATGGAACAAATTGAAGAATCTGGACTAAAATTGATCAAGAAATCTAAACTGTCCGATGGGACAGTAGAGTAAAAAGGACCTAGTACTTCTAATTTGTGATCAGACGCTACCATGTTGTACCCTAACCTTTAACAAGTTAAGACACTTGAAAAAATTTCAAGATGAGACCACTAGACAAGGAAAAAAACCTATAGTTATTTAGGATAAATGGATGATGATGGCTTAACCCAATTGGACAATCAGAACCGTCCAATCAGTTATTATGTAAACAGTAATGTTAAACGCCTAATCGACGATCAAGTGCTACCAGCATGTTTTCTAACCCTCAAATTTATAAAAAAAACTCAAAAAGAATGGATGACATGAACTGTTAATTATGTTTCTAATACCAATCAGATCAAAGAATATGGTTATGAAATGTAGTGAGAACTGTATTATGGAAATATTATCTAACTTTAAACCAATATTTTATCTGATTAGGGATCAAGAATTTAAGGCCAATGAATGGTGAAAGTAATTGGCAGTCACTCAAGAAAAGTAGTGAATAGCCAGTCTAGGACCAATGGTGTGGATTGGCAATCCAATAACCATAGGTCACCATACTAGCTATCAATCAATAGCTAATGAAACACCCCCACAATAATAAGCATTGCCAACTCGCCTTGTGATGATTAGTTCTAGGGACAAACTTAGTGGAAGCTTCCATATTTGAAAAGCTAGGGGAAGTCCTAGAATTATATATATGAATGCATTTTTGTATTTTACAGAGGCGTGATTGATTGGGAGAGCGTACGTGAATTGAGTAAAATATTTGTGTAAGTGAACTAGAAGAGTACTAGTTGAGGTAGGTGAAATTAAGATTGCTAAGATTTTTACTATATATATGCATTTGTATATGAATTTCAAGCATTGAAACATGTCTTTACAGTTTATATAAAAGACAAGATGGATGTGCATGCTGAGATTGAATCATGATTAAATTGCTCGTATGTAAGTACATGTTGTACATTGAGATGTTTTAGTCCATTTGTTTGTTTATGACATAGAGCGACTAGTTAGTCAGTGGTTCTAGGCAGTTGCGCACCCACACTATGTGGAGCAAAACCTTGAGGCAATGTGAGGCCTTTCAGACAGTGGTTCGTCCATGGGGCAGTTTTCCAAAGAGGATAATATTGCTCATTACATACTCTGATACCAGTAACAACACGTGCACCAATGGTTTTGGGCAGTTGTGCACCCACATTGGGTGGAGCAAAATTGTGAGGCGATGTGAGGCCTTTTGAACAATAGTTTGTCCATGGGGTAGTCTACCAACGAGGATAACTGAGTCTCCAATTATGTCTAAAAAATGTCTAAATGTTTATTAGGTATTTTGCAATGACATGCGTTAAATGTCATATTTCCAAAAAATAGAGAAAACTCTACCAGATTTTCGGTAGAAATGAGTGCTCATTTCACCAAGAATCCTTGTTTTAAGAAAGAAAATTGACACTCAAGATTTTCAAAGTGAATTTTAAAAGAAAAGATTATTCCACTATTGTTTACTCTTTCAAAAATGATTCATATTAGAGATCGATCTCGTTGTGTCAATGTCCTTTCTATTTATAAAGTGTTAGAAAAACCCAAGTCATCACACTATTTTATTCTAACATATATTTCTTCTTAATGTTCTACGTAACTAATGAAACATAAGTATAAAGAGATGAACTAATTCTAACAACTACAAAAGTAAGCAAATATAACATAAAGGAAAAGGCACTTAAAGCAAAGAGAAAAGAACTTGCTTTCAATTGAAATAGAAATTCCATTAAATAATTACAAGAAAGGAATAACAAAAGTAAATACCACTAATCCTATGAGATAAAATGCATTCACCTAGAATTTCCAACATGTCACTCAAGAGATCTTTTGTTGAATCTTGTTAATCCACATACTACCACCTTTCTTTCTCATTGTTTGCTTGTGATATAACTCATGTTATGTCACTTGGAATAACCAGATCACCAATCACTCATGCCACAGCCCTTGTAAGAAGTGTTTACAACCAAAAATTTGCTTCATGTGTGTAATACCAAGAGAGAGAAAAAGATTGGGAAAGGCTTGCAAATGGAAAATTTTTGGAGAATAAGAATGGATCAAATGATAGATGATAGGATAGAAGTGTAGGGGAATGAATTTCAGATTTAGA
The DNA here is from genome assembly GCA_035236585.1 of Warburgia ugandensis. Taxonomy (NCBI): domain Eukaryota; kingdom Viridiplantae; phylum Streptophyta; class Magnoliopsida; order Canellales; family Canellaceae; genus Warburgia; species Warburgia ugandensis. Next base: position 53,676,953 of record CP141139.1, on the reverse strand, counting down.
AGATGAAGACAAGAATTTAGAAAAATAAGACAACAAGCAAAAAGATTAAGGCATGATAGTGGAATTGAAATTTGATGTAAAAATGAGTGAATAGAAAAAGATGCTAGAGATAGATTTTTTTTAATGAAATTATATGGAAATGTTTTTTATATGGTGTATAGATTAATTCCTGAATTTTATAGTAAAAGAATGAACATACAGAAAGTTAAAAATAAAATGGTGAAAAAAAGGTAAAAAAATCAAGTGGAATGGACAGAAAATAAAGCATGAAAAGGATGAATGAGTGAAAGGGTTAAGGAATGATTTTTAGATGGAAATTTTTGTGAATAATAGAATATGAAATGCAAAGCTAGGGGCATGATTTGTAAGGTGAGATGAATTGTAGAAAAAAACAAAACAAAAAGATGAAAAGAATGAAGTACAATGGAAGAAAAATAGTAAGCCATTCTTAACTTTAGATGAAGTTGAATGGACTAAAAACATAAAAGTTCATCTCCATCTTCTCCTCTTCTCTTCCCCAAGTCCAAAACATCTCCTTTCATTAGATCTCACATTGATTCCCTAGATGAATGGCATTTTCCTTCTTCTTCTTTTTTTCCTTTTTTTTTTTTTAAAGAAGAATGTCTCCTCACATTGGAGAGCCCCGTAATGGAATCGATGTTTCTCCTCTCTTTTTTTTTTCTTTATAAGGAAAATACCTCATCATGTTGTGGAGTCCTATTAAGGCTTCCTTTTGGAGAGCATGATAAGGAGGAATTTTTTTTATCTCCTTTCCTTCATATCTTGTTCCTCCAAGTTGCCTTCTATCCTCCGTTGTGATAGCTTCAAAAGTCCTATCTTTTCCCCTTAGCTAATCTTCCTTTAGATCTCTCATATTATTTCCCCTCTTCTTTTCTTATATTCTCATATTTGGTTCAAGGTCAACCCTAGCTAGGATGGTTACATGGGATGGAGTGGTAGATGTGGTTTTCATGCTTTCCATTCTTTATTCCTTGCCATTGGATCATGCTTCGACCATAGGGTGGATGTTTGAGTTTTCCTTATAGTCTGCTATCAAGAAAGATGTTCTTTTATAGCTTATTTCTTTTCATCCATCAGGTCGATATGCCCTAAGATGGATGTCTAGGTTTTCATTGAGATTTTCTTATCCAAACTAATTCCCCTTCTTTATTTTCTCCTTAGTCCACCATTTTCATCTCCACCAATCATGCTTCCATCTTCTCTCTTGTGGATGGCTTCTTTCTATTGGTAACTCATAATTCAAACTATCTTCTCATTGGTTGTTTTTCGATAGTCTTGAATGTGAAATGATCTCATATGCACTTTCTTAAAATTCCCAAATGAAAACTGATTGTAGATTTTCCCTTTTTGTCTTTCTTCTCACCTCCTTATTTTCCATCTTTATTTTTACATGAATTTCATGTGAAATGAAGTTAAGAGTCTCTTAATACATGGGAAAATAGTCAATGACATGTGGTGGTCCCCATTTTTGAAGTGATGAGAGAGAAAGTTTGGGTTTTAAGTCTCCATTAGGTCCCAACTTTAGTGTACTTCAAAGGCATACTTCCTTTAACATGTGTGGCTAGTAAGCTTCATATAGGAGCTCCCCAAAGGAGGTGGAAGGCATGTGTATATGCATGAAAGTTTTGCCACCCTATGTTTTGATATTTATAGACTTTTTGTGCGATAAGGTTAGATAATGCTTCTAAGGTTTCTAACTATACTGAAAATAATAATGACACCCATTCTACATTCTAAACTTTCAAACTTCACTAACTTTTGTAGTGAGCCCATATTGATGCTCGAACTTTAGATATCAATCTTTTGAGATTTGGAATTTCAAAAATACCCTTCTTTTATAATTGTAACCTAATCCTGTAAATATGGAAATAACCCTAATTGGTGATCTTTATGATAAAACAGGGCTAAAACCTGCTAAATATAGAGGTACTCTATGTAATAATTCTATACCTATCAAAATACATCTAAACCTACATTTTGCTAGTATCAAGCAAAACTACTAAAGAAATCTAAAAAACTCTAAAATTCTTAACCACTATCGCAGGTGTTGTCATATGCATTTAGCATATGTAGAAAGCCTTTAAAACCCGAGGTTATCCTATGTAAGAGTTGTAGTCTACTGTGTTTTTAGAAATGACACCCATAAATATTTCAAAAATTTTATGAAGGTACTTTATTTATTTATCTAAGAGAATTTTCTTCTATTCAACTCATATTAAGTGCCTAACTTTAACCTGCTAATAAAGATGAATAAAAAGGTTCAAAATCCTATCCCTGTGCTAAAGATATCCCATTAATTCATTAAATCTTGGAATGTGAGTGTGTGAATATTGCCAATGGATACATGATTGTTGGTCCCCAAGTAAAATATAATCTAAATTATCATTCAAAACTATGCTTTGATTTAAAATCTCATAGGATATTCTTGACAATAAAGAAATAAACCACTGAGAAAATGTAATTCTCTAATTAATATATTAGTAGAATATACGTTTATCAGGTCTAAAAAAAATCTCATATATTTCATACAAAAGAACAATAATTTAGAAGAATATAATTTTGATCTCATGAAAGGATATCAACTATTAGGAATGTTACACTCTATCAAATTCCATGCTCATTCATAACCATATCTAAGCTATATTACTCCAGAGATCAAGTTAAGACTTCTACTAGGATGAAACAAAAGGCTTAGGTAAGGGTTATCAAAGAAACGGGTATAAGATACACAAAGATGATCTATAAGATATGTAAAGGACTTCTAAGATGTAAACACAACTTTCCTCCAATTTGATGAGAGTGAACATTCTTCTTCATTGGCTATCTTTTTCTTTCCTTTTTAACTTAACTTTATATTTGTCTTTATTTGAACTTCTCTATTTTAACCTTTTTTATTTTCATCTCTACATATTTCTAGAACAACTAAGTAATGGATATATTATAGGGTTGAATGTGGGTAATGGTCATTTAGCTAACAAAGGAAAGGCTTAATATAAAGGCTCAAAGATCTAACAATAAAAAAATAACATAGGGAAGCTTAAAGGCTCTTCAGGATCTCTAAATTATATTTAATTCTCAACTTTAACTATCTTTGTAGAGCTATTTTGTTCAATGATTATTCTAAGTTTAATCTTTCATGGAAAACTTTAGAAAAAGAATAAAATAGTGAACTAATTGTATAAAAATCTATTAATAAACTAAGGTTTAAAAGATACAATAAATATTTTAAAAAAAATTATTCTCATCCTTGGAAATGAACTTATCAAAAATTGATAAAAAAAATTTCATTTTTTCCCAAAACTTCATTAAAATGGCTTTAAAACCTAGGTGAACACATCAAAATTTGAAAAACCCAACCCCAAATATAAATTAGCATTGTCCTCATTGATTAAACCTACATACCATGGACAAATGAAAATAATAAATCTAAGAGCAATGAGTTAAAAATATGTACCAACACTTCTAGAATAGTGTTGTGATTTATTGATGCCATCTCTAAGGTAAGATGAAGTGTGAAAAATATAAAACATAAAGATGAAAAGAATGAAGCATGATGGTGGGAAAATAGCAAGCCTTTCTTACTTTGGATGAAGTTGAGTGGAGTAACAACACAGAACTTCATCTCTATCTTCTCCTCTTCTCTTCTCTAAGTCCCAAACCCTCCTTTCTTTAGATCTCATGTTAAGCCCCTAGAGGAATGAGTGTTTCTCTTCTTTTTGTTTTTCTTTTTTTTTTTTTCCAAGGAGAATGCCTCCTCATGTCGAAGAGCCCCTAGTGGAATTGATGTCTCTCTTCTTTTCTTTTTTTCCTTTTCTTTTCTTTCTAAGGGAATGTCTCATCATGTTGGAGAGCCCATTCAAGATTTCATGAGGAGAGCATGATAAGGAGCAATTTTCCTTATCTTCTCTCCTTACAATCTTGTTCCTCTGAGTTGCCTTCTTTCCTCCCTCGTGTTAGCTTCAAAACTCCTATCTTTTCCGCTTAGCTAATCATCCTTAGATATTTCACATTCTTTCCTATCTACTCATCTTTTATTCCCATCTTCAAATGTAGGCCAACCCTCGCTTGGATGGTTAGATGGAATGGAGTGGTAGCTAGGTTTTTCATGCTTTACATTCTTCATTCCTACTATTAGTTCATGCTTTGACCCTAAGGCGGATGTTTGGGATTTCCTTGAAGTCTCCTATCAAGAAATATGTTCTTTTATAGCTCATTTCTTCTTATCCATTATATCAATATGCATTAAGGTGGATGGCTAGGATTCTATTGAGATTTTCTTATCCAAACTTATTCCCCTCCTTTATTTTCTCCTCAACTCACATTTTTATCTTCACCAACCATGCTTCTGTCTTTTCTCTCATGCATGGCTTCTTTCTATTCATCAAAGCTAACTCAAATGGATTTTCATTGGTTACTTTATGATGGTCTTGGATATGAAATGATCTAAACCACTCTTTCTTGAAATTCTCAGATGATAACTGACCGTAGATTTTCCTCTCTCCTCAACTCCTTATTTTTCTTCTTTATTTTTGCATAAATTTCACATGGAATGAAGTTAAGAGTCTCTTAATACATGGGAAAATCATGGATGACATGTGGTGGTCTTCATTTCTAAAGTGATGAGAGAGAAAGTTAGGGTTTTAAGTCTCCTGCTGACCCCTACTTGAGTGTACTTTACATGCATGCTTCCTTTGATGTGTGTAGCTCTTAAGCTTCATATAGAAGCTCCCCAAAGGTAACATAATGTATGCATACATACATGGAAGTTTTGTCACCCTGTGTTTTGATATTTATATCCTCTTATGCACAAATAAGGTTTAAAGATGCTTGTAGGGTTTCTGACTATGTTGAAATTGATAATGACACCCATTCCGCGTTTTGAATATTTAGACTTCACTAATTTTGAAGGTGGGGCCATGTTGATGCTCGAACTCTAGATTAACCATCTTTTAGGGCTTAAAATGCTAAAAAATACTCTTTTTTATTTTTACAATTGTACCCTAATATTGTAAAATGTTGAAATAACCTAATTAGTGATCTTTATGATAAAACAAGGGCTAAAACCTACTAAAAACTTCTTTAACATTTTTAGGTACCCTAAATTGCCTTAATCTTAGAAGGGTCGACTTCCAAGCCCCTACTGCTAACTAGCAATCCTAATCACTCTCCTAAAGTAACACCAATTAGAATTCTATGTAACAATTCTATACTTATCAAGTAGTTCCTAATTTTAGAACTCATGATTAATTCTTATATATTTCCTTCTTAGCTTTTAGTAACTTTCTAGTTTTCTTTCCATACATCTTAAGATTACTTTATGATCACTTTAGAACCATTTTAGAAGCTAATTTCATGTTTAATTCTTTATTTTAGCACTTTCATAATTTAAAGACTCATGATTAGCTTAGTTGCATTTTTTAAATTTTCTTTGCATTCATTCTACAATCATTTTAGAAACCTCATATATGTTAGTTTTTTAGATATAGCATGCATCACCACTTTCCAAATCCATGTATAACATCATAGTTGCATGCACCATAGTTTACATAATCACACACACCCACCACTTTATAATTTTATCACACATACACCCACATTCTAATTCACACGCACGGTGTTTTGCCATGCTATATTTGATGCATCTTTCACTCCCATCTTTCACTCTCACTTCCCCTCATTTTAACACACCCTCTTACCCTCTTTCCATCTTCCTTATCCCTTCACTTTCTATTTCCATTTGCACACTTTCTGATTTTGCATGCATAGTCCATATGTAGTATAGTTCCTGCTTCACTCTTCTTCCATCTATTCTCTCTTTATCTCTCTCTCTCTCTTTAGTTGGAATAAGGAAAAAGAACGAATTCTTTTGCCTTTCTATGGAAATAAGGAAACTTTCTAATCCTTAGGTAAGGTTGAAGAAACATCCAAATCCATCTAAAAAGCCATCTAGATTCCTAGCTAAGGGCTCCATGTTGAAGGATAGGATCACACCATTTACCTATTCCTTGCTTCATCTCCTAATGCTGGAATTGGTGAGTCCTATTTCAAGGGCCACAATTTCCCCTTTCTTTTCTTTTTATTCTATTTCATATTTATGGTAGGAAGCCTCTGCTACAGTTCAACCTCCCTTAAAGATGAATGTCCTCTTATCTCCTCTCTTTCTAATTCCCTAAAGCTACCCTCTTTTTAGAGTTTCTAGCTTAAAAAAATGCCATAAATTTCTCTATTTCCATTTTCATTCATCTTCTTTCTTTCCTAGTGTGATAACCCAGGGTTTTATAACACTTTTTATATGCAAAAGACATTTATATAGAGAGATCGATCTCTATTGAAAACCATTTTAGAAAATCAAATAATAGTGGAAGAATATTTTTCTTTTAAATTCATTCTTAAAAACCCCAAGTGTCATTTTTATTTTCCCAAAAAGGATTATTGGTGAAATGAGGTGCTACATTTCTACCGAAAATGTGGCAGAGTTTTCTCTATTTTTCAGACATAAGACATTTAACGAAGGTCACTATGAAGTACCTGATAAACATTCTTTTAAATTTCAAAACAAGATTGGAGACTCCATATCCTTTTCAAAAACATCTAACATGCAACATTTCCAAGACTTATTAGACACACCCCAATTACAATATAAATCATATATAATATCAAAAAATTTCCTATAGCCAACTTAACTTGAGTTTCTCAATGAAAATCTAGATTACCTTGCTTCTTATCTCTTGAAATCTTCAAGTGGTTTTCTTAGAATCTTAATCTCCTTTCTAATTCTTTCTGAACTGACCTATGGTAAAAATGGTAGGGTGAGTATACAACATACTCAATAGATAATCCAGTACTGCAAAACCAAAATCACGGAACACACATACAATGATTTTGAAGAAAGGTTTTTCTGAATGATAAAATCACTTGGCCATAAGTCATCACATGGAATGCATCATAAGCACACATGTGTATGTCTATCATCCACAAAATCCACATCATACTTGACAAATCAAGTAACATTTGATTACTTTATAACTCATAGTAATTAGTTAAACTACATGTCCATCATTTCAAACCACCAAATGTATTATATTTCAAATTGACTAGCTCAACATGTAAAAACAAATCATAGATAGTAAAACAAATACCACAACATGTCTTTTGTCAACACCTGCCAGGTATGAAATAGTATTTGATCATGCAAGATCACATAAAATGCTCAATTCATATTACACATTAGTAAATCTAACCAAGATAAGACTATCGATTTAGAAGAATCAATACTTACTTCACTTATCACATAACCTGAAGAAAACTCGTTTTAACAATAGAGATATACATACATGTGTGTGTGTGTGTGTGTGTGTGTGTGTGTGTGTGTGTGTGTGTGTGTGTGTGTGTGTGTGTGTGTGTGTGTGTGTGTGTGTGTGGTCATGGCTGTGTTTCATATGGAGGGAGATGGACTACCCATAGTCAACCTCCTCAGAATGCATCACTTCCATACACACAGAGGAGATGATCTTGCCACGGTCACTCTGGCTTTCAGATGTATTATCTACTTTGCAGGAGATGGCCTTGCAATAGTCAAACCCTCATGGCTTTTCCTTTCCATAACAGGGAGATGGGCTATCCATAGTCACCCACAAAAACTTGTTGTTTCATACCTTATGCAAAACAACGCATTTTCAAGCATTCCTTGCAAAGTATGGAAATCATGCATGTACAACCACAATTTTCTCTGAATGATTATGTTATTTCCAAAATTATAAGTGTCAAACATAGAACATGTGATAAATCATGGATCTACATGAATGTCATATACACACAAATAACATATATATGTATCAAATCATTGGTATAACCAAACCATTCTAACCAAGAAGTAGTTCACAAACTATTTTCTTATCTTGAAATTCATTTGAAACTTGGTAGTATCAAATTACCTACCTCTTGTGATGTTTCTTCAACTATCAATATGTCTTGTCTTTAGCTTGTATTATTGATTTATTTCTCAATTCAAATTCAATATCACCTAAAATAACACATCCAATTATCACAACTCAATTCAGTTTTAAACTCCATACTACTGTCTTGTTTACTCATAAGATTCTAGGTTCCTGACATTATTGTTTAATTAGAAACTAGCATTATAGGGCATCACTGAATACAATATTGTTTTCTAATGATTGATTAAATATCCATTAGATGCTAGAATATGATATCTACACCATTGATTTTTTGTTAATGGTATAGATCAACTAACTCATATTTGAAACTATTGATTCGCATCATTATAAAAAGCTCGACTTATAAGTCCATTGATCGATATGTGCTAGTTCGAGTGTCACAACCCCGTCGGGCCCACTGTAATGATATTGTTCCGTTCGCACTCACGTGCCACGGGTTTTGCTCTTCCCCCGCGTCCAGGGGAAAACCGGTCATTACTGTGAAGGGAGGCATTCCCCCTTATCACTCAGGCCCATCACCCCCCCTAGCCGATGTGGGACTAACTCTCCTGCGTCCCGTCCTCAGACTATCTTGGGTCCCCTCAGGGGGTGATGGGCCTGAGTGATAAGGGGGAATGCCTCCCTTCACAGTAATGACCGGTTTTCCCCTGGATATAGGGGAAGAGCAAAACCCGTGGCACGTGAGTGCGCACGGGACAATATCATTACTGTGGGCCCGACGGGGTTGTAACAAGTGATATCAGAGCCAAACCCCGACCCCGTGAGTGCGCACGGGACAATATCATTACTGTGGGCCCGACGGGGTTGTGACAAGTGATATCAGAGCCAAACCCCGACCCCAAGGGTGGATGGCTAGCCGCACCGTCGCTCGTGTGGTGACACACGGGGGCATGTGTCCCGTAGGCGGGAGATGGCTACCGTGCCAAGATGGCCTGAGGGTTGGCCTTGTGAGGGGACCCAAGATGGTCTGAGGGCGGGACATAGGAGAGTTAGTCCCACATCGGCTAGGGGGGGTGATGGGCCTGAGTGATAAGGGGGAATGCCTCCCTTCACAGTAATGACCGGTTTTCCCCTAGACGCGGGGGAAGAGCAAAACCCGTGGCACGTGAGTGCGCACGGGACAATATCATTACTGTGGGCCCAACGGGGTTGTGACATCGGGTCATTTCAAAGCCATGAAACTACTAGATTTACAATCTATCATTGTTTAATGGTAAATCACTTAATTAGTTCATTATCTGAGGGTCATATTTGCCTAATACGATGTTTTACAATTACTGTTCCTAGGTCAGAGATGGAGATATGATCATATCCTTATCTGATCTGCCATTCATTTTCTAGATCATTGATCCAATAGTTAAAAGTGGTGAGATTATGTTTCTAGTTGATAATTAATAATTCTAAAAGTCAAATTAGGGCATGACTTACTACATCTCTACACTGGATGGGAAATACACATCATCTAATCACTATACGAAAACATACGAGAAAAATTTCTACTGATCAGAGGTGTGATTTTGAAATCAAGGAATGATTCATGCATTTCCCTTATCTAGATCAACAATTCCCTATAGCTTACTCACTGATCAAGACCATCAATTCTAATCAGAGTGAGATTTTAAGGATCCAATGGTTGATCAGAGTTTTAATTAATTGGTCAAGGCTCTAATCAACCTTGGATCATCATAATTTTCCAAAATTGTAAACCTTTAATCCTAATTTTAAGAATCTGATGTAATTCAAGGCCTGGATCATAAATATTAGATCTTTACATGGAAGATCAAAACTCATGCGGGTTGATCAGATTTTTCTCAATCTCTGTCCTTTATATAGGGATGAGATCAATGGCATAATCTATGTGGACATCTAGATTTAGTATTTTCCATTAGATGACGTGGTCAAATTAATCTTTTAGAGATGATCTGACGACTAAGATTAATTGAAAGTGGTTAGATCTGTCTTTTATAGATAATCCAATGATCAAAACTTGTTAAGAGCAATCAAATCTACCTTTTACGGTTGATCCAATGGCTAGGGTTCACTGTAACTGGTTTGATTTGTCCCTATGGTTTTGGATTTGATGATCAAAACTCAGATGAAGATTCCCACAGTTCTGATCAGTCTCCAATGACCATTGCGATAAAAAATCATCCTCTATTCTCTCTCAAAACCCTAGATCTACATGTATCTACAATCAATTCAAAGCAAAAGGAAGTTGGGTTTGTAGAAAACCTACCTCTGTAGTGATTACAGTTTCCAATCATCGTCAAGGAAGATGCGATTCATGGATTTTTTAGGCTACTATTCTTGTGCATCCCCTTCCTCCTTCGATATTGTGTCATTCCTCCTTCGATCATGGTGGAACCAAGGGGCTTTTGATTATCCCTTTGTGCAGAGTAAGTTGGATGGTCGGATTTGAGATTAGAGCATCATTATTCTATAGATAACCTGAAAACCCCAAAATCTGCTCTCTCTCCCTCTCTTAGGTTTTCCTTCTGTGTGTTGGGTTCAGGAACAAACCTAATGGTTTGTTCTTCGAATCATTTAAGTGGGGAGGAGTGTTAGTGTCAAATATGGTCTCCTCTATTTTAGCCATTTCTTTCCTCTCTTTTTTTTCTATCTTATTTTTATAAAAATGCCCTTCATATTTACAATGTCATAAGTTCATCATTTAAACTCCAATTTTCGTGTTCTTAGTATCGTTGGAATCATCTTTTCAAGTCCCAATTTTGTAGGTCTCAATACTTGATTTGTTGTTAATAAAAATTTCACTTTCTAGAATTCCAAAATAGAAAATTCAATATTCACTTTTCATCCCTCTTTAACATAATTTCAACATTTGCTTAAATTAGGATTTAGAAATCAGGAATGTTACACCAAGGGTGGTGATTATATAGGAAAGGTGTTAGGATCATGTTTTCTTAGCTATCATAATACTTCATTCCTAAGCATCATTAGATGTGATATGCATTTGTTTGTAGCATGTTAGAGTAAAAATAAGAAAAGCTTGGTGGTAACTTTAGTATATTTGTTTGTGACATGTTAAGGTAAAAATGAGAAAAGCTTAGTGGTAACTTTAGTGTATTTTGCATAAATAGGACAAGTTTGTTACTTTAAGATGCTTATATGTTGATAGAACTACATGGGATTGTTTAAAATATCAATAAGAGCAATTAACCCTTATAAGATCAAGTGTGGATTTAGTCACCACACCTTGGCCCACCTAGGGTAAACAGCAAATGGCACACCATAGCCTTCTAGCTTTTAATTAAAAATCAAATAGAAGAGACCTTAGCAACTTTTCAAGCTCATAGGACCCTCTTGGAAGTAGGTAGCCTATTCCCACTCCAGTGACCCCTATGTAATCAACTACTCTCATATTTGAACAACTAGCTTTGCCTATGCATTCTATGACAAATCATATATGGCTGATTGAGGAGGGTGTAAAGTGGTTGGTTCAAATTAGGATCTAACTAGTAAGTAGTAGGAGAAATATAAAAGAGAGGACAAGCTACCTAAAGTTAGAAATAATCTAAAAGCTTCTCCAATAAATAAATTCAAGATAAAAAGTATTTTAGATCATTTCTTAGAGTTAGAAATATTTGTTCTTCTTATTTGATTTATTGTTTGTTTCAGCATTTAGGTTGATATTCTAATTGAGGTCTCCTATAGACTAGAAAGAGAGAAAAAAAGAGTTTCTTTCATTGTATACAAGAACTTAGTGTCATTGTACATGCACTATTTGTTTCAACCTTAAGAAATAAAGATCAAATGTACTATGAGGCAAGGCTAAAGGACTCCTTGCTATAGAAATGACTGACGAAGTAGTAGAAGTGAAATCATTGAAAGATTACTCTAAACTGGTCCAATTCAACTCAAGCTCATGTATAGAATTACCTACAACAAATACAGACCATTTTGAGTTGAAACAAGAAGTATTCAACTCCTACCTAATTTTTATGGGTTGGATAAGGAGACCATTACCACCATGTCAATGAATTCCTTGACATTTGCTATACTTTCAAGCACCACAAATTCTCAGACAATTCTATTAGGTTGAGATTATTCCCACTTTCACTAAGGGATAAAGATAAGGCATCACTCAACTCTCTAGAAATAGTGTCCATCACCACATGGGATCAACTATGTGACAACCTGGATTTTTGTAATACATTTTTCAAAGGCAAGGCCCTTAGTAGTAAAAAAAAATCTCAAATAATGTAGCGAAAATTCTTTTCTTTTAAATCAATTTGTAACACAACCTAAGTCTCACCTCAACATACATAATACACAAAGATTTTTGTATCAAAATAAATTTTTATTGAATACCAGGAATCATCCAGTAGTTCACTCTACACAGACCCTATATTACAATTACAATACATTGTCCAAATACAATCCAAACACAAAGTACATAGTTTGGTTTCATAATCTTCAAAGAAGATACCCTGATCAGTCTGGTAGCGTCTAGGCTCTTCAAGCTATATGTCCTCAAGTCTCCTTCCTTGTATCTGAGATATTGTAAAAATTCAAATGTTTACAATATCTCAGCAAGCTATGCTTGGTAGGGGATACAATAATATAATACTTCATTAATACAAGAATACGATATCTCATTCATCATTCAATCATGTTTATCCATTCATAGACCATCTCATCATAGAGTACATACATCATTTATATAGTATAGTGTAAACCTATTAAAATAGTTAAAATACTCAAAATTTGTTCATTCCCCTAACTATACTCCCACTTAGGAGAGCAATATTCAACCAAATCTCATATGGGAATTTTCTCTCCGAGAACTTATGTATTTCATCATACTTGGCATCTCATCATGCCATGGCATTTCAATATGCCTATCTTATGTGAATCATAATGCAAAATCATCAAGAGCTACTATGCCGCAGTCTAAATCTGTACAGCACGCCCGGATAACTACATAATAATCCACTGATACCAACTATGAAAATAATAAAATCCATGTCTGCATGGTGAGGACCATGGCTATCACAGTGGTGGCCTTCCCATGATTGCTCCACCTAACTTGTATCCTCTCTTTGGGCATGGTATCCATCATATTATATATTTTAGGAAGCGGGTGGCGGTGGCCAAACCCTCATAACTTCCCTAGCATAGCATCCCCAAGCCTAGGCTTGTGTAAAATAAAATCATAAGCCACCACGCTTATATGTAAAATACATTGTACATATAAGACGATGTATCTGTTTAACTAAGGTTGGAATATTTTCTATGCTCTATTCTTAGGGTTTCCTTAGCCCACGCATCTCACTAATTTCTCATTGTTTGATTGGATAATTAGATTGGGTCAGTTCGATGGATCATGGGGTTGGATCACTTGGTTGGATCATTTGCTTGGATCCTTACTGTTATAAGGTACCATAGGTATACTTATCTCATGAAGGTGTATAATTCTAGATGGAAGATCATGTATATACACACACACATGAATCTTTAATACATTCTTGTACATCCACCTACTTCAAAGTGGTATTCACTCTATATTGTCCATCATGGTCTTGATTCATACCTCTGTCAGACCATATGTATAAAGTTATTCCTTTATACAAGTATTCTTTCTACATGTATTTGGGTTATCCTATGAAGGATGCCCTAATTTTTCTTAAATCATATATGATCAAGGTTTCAAACCTTCTAATCTAACAAATCTATATTATAAGTAAAATCACACAACAATAATATACTCTACATTGTATTTCTTTTCTTTTATTGTTTTTGATCATTCAAGATCTTTCTTGGATCTTGCCAAATCATCCTTATCTTACTTATAATTTTATATTAGGGTTAGATAATTTGCTAACCTTTTATGCTCTTATTATTATTATTATTATTTCTCAACCAATTAGTGTTTTACTAGATTGAGGATAACTTATTCATTCTTAATTTTAGACAGCTCCTCTTATTTCCAATTGACCAAAGTTTACTAGTTACATGTCATTCCCAATGTGGTTAATTCAATGCTCATATAAGGAGGCGTTTAGACCTCAACCAACGTCAACAGAAGGTGCAGGAAAAGTGAGGCTCATTAGAAACCCCCTTAACCACGATGAATAACATGCAAAGGCATAGCCTTAGCTCAACCTTTAATAAGGTCCTATGAGATCATAACCCTAAGTTTTATTTCTACTTGATTTTAATTAATTCCGTGAACATATACTATGTCATTCATGGATGTTTATTATGCTCCTATTTTGGACCATGAAAATGAAAAATCCACCCCTTATATTGTCATTCTAACTATAGCCCTTATTATGATTATTTCTCATGATGTGCATCTGTATTTTGTGAAGTCCAACTATATTTCATTAATTACCCCTCTTAAGGTAATTTTCATAACTCTACTAACATAAAGGAAATTAAAAGAAATTACACTAATAAATCTAATTATAAGGAATTTAAAGACAATCATGCTAGAATTGAAAATTTGACATGTATTAAATTTGCTAATAACACAATTAACTATAATACTAACAACATCTTAATCTAAGGAATTAAAGAAAATTATACTAAAATTGGAAAATTGACATGAATTAAATTTGCTAATAACACAATTAACTAGAATATTAACAACATCTTAATCTAAGGAATTAAAGAAAATTATACTAAAATTGGAAACTCTACATGGATCATAATTAAATAAAATCTACTATTAAAGACCGTTAACTAAACATATGATCAATTTATCCTTATGATCCAACCATCCGATTTGTCCATCTTTTAGATCTAGGGCTAATATTCTATTAAGAGTACAACCTTTGATCTTTCATGTTTTTTATTGATCCAACATCTCTAATAACATGATATTAGCCTTAGATAACCACTTTTATAAGTCTGTCTGGTTTGATCATTCTTGATCGACCAGATTAAGAGGATCCATTGGGATTTTCCATGATCATTTTTACTTTCAATGGTCTAAACTTTAATTTAGTTCATGTCAGTCCAATCCAACCATCCCCATGATGATTGATCATCATTATTTCCTTAATGAATCCAAACTGTCACTTTTGATCACCCCAAGTCTACTTGATTAAGGGTGTTAGTAGGTGTATTTTTAATTAACAAAATTTTTTAATGATTAAAGTATTGTTTTTATGGATTCAATAGGTTCCGCTCATCAAGATCTATTCATATAATCTTCTAGATAAAAAAAATTGGACTTAAAATGAGTGAGGGATTTCATTTTTAAGTTTCTAGCGATTTTCAATAGCTGATCTTAATATATAATGTTTTGATCAATTTAACTGATCTAGAGGCTTAAAAATTCTACTATGATTATTGATTTAAAGATTTTGATATGTCTTGGATCCATCCATCGGATCAGATTTCCATTTTAATATCAATTTGATCATGATCCATTATTGTTGGAACTAACTTTAAAATTTATTTCATATAAATCAAATTAAAAACCTCAATATCATTATTTCATTGTATTCTACACAATACAAGGAATCTATATATTCTTTCCGATCTAAAATCTGAGTTAAATTGAGCTCTCAATTGAAGAAACAAGATTTCAGTACATAAATAAACGCCTGAGATCATTCCAACAGAAGATGACAAATGGGAGGTTAGCCCTCTCCTATAACCTGGGATTACCCATGACTAGGGATGGGTGACCAATGATAGGCGAGACGGTTCAGATCTAGACCGTCGGATCACCCATTACAGGATCTCCTTCATCCTTGATAGTCAATGGCCAAGATTTCATCTCCTGGGGTTTTTGGGCCCCAGGAATCCATCCAACAGCTAAGAAGTTGTATCTGAGCCGTTCATGGAGGGGGATCTCGATCCTATTGCCGGATCCATCGTCTTCGACAAATCAACAGACGGGGAGATCACTTGGAGGTCGAAAAACACAAAGGTAATGTTGGAATGAAAGGAGAAGAGGGAGATGCCATTACTTGGGCCAGTCGGTGAAGAAATCTTCACTAGAGAAGGGAGTGAAGAAATAAAGAAAGCCAAAGATAACCCTAGATGCTAGAAGATATATTCAGTCCGTGATTTCTCCAATGCCGTAGCAGGAGAACATAGGAAACCATGGGGCTTTAGTAGATTATCACGCACTGAAGAGATTCAATGGTTCCATATCAACTTTTAATCACTAGAGATGGTACCCAATACCATGCTTATCTTCGGTTTGAGTTTCATAGTGATCCAAGATGTGGATCATCATGGAAACTTAGGGCTTTTGTAGATCAACCCTATCTGACCAGATCCAACGATGGAGATTGAAAATTAATAAATGGAATTGGATGGCTAATTCATTCAAGGTTTCTAGGTGGAACCCTAAGTGCAACGGGGATGACACATCTCTAGACGCTCTTGATGTAGACACGGGGTTGTCTGCCCAAGTGCGTCTGGGGACTCACCCACAAAGAAAGAGAGATAAAGAGGGAGAAATTAGGAGAGATGGATAGGAAGTCTAGGGCACCTCGTGGGGGATTTTTATGAAAATTTTTAGGGCTATTTATTGGGATTTTTTAATTTTCCATCATTATATGTCATAATTATTTTTCATTTCTTTTTATTATTAAATTGTCATTGGATTCCCACTACCACCTCCTTCTCCACTACCATGTGTTAGTGGTTTGACTCATGATGGTGGTCTTCCTGACCATTGGCCCATCTTGTGGGCCGCACATAGTTGTGAAAAGACCAATTTGCTCTTTTAATTCTAAAAATGGAGAAAAATAGGGTTTATTCTTATGAACTCAGAATTGAGCATACTTAATATTGTTTAGATTGATTTTTTTAGTACATTTCAAATTTTGATGCCTTAGGTTTCGATTATGAGTAAAATTACCATTTTACCCTTGTATTCATAAAAGTAGAGAAAATAAGAATTTTTCATCTAGACTCAGAATTTGACATGTTAATAGTCATTCTAATCAATTTTTTGAGTACATTACAAATATCCAAGTTTTAAGTTTTGATTTTATTTTTATAAAAAAATGAATTCTCATGGAACTCAAAGTTCTAGTTCCACTTTTAGAATTTTGACTTTTAATTTTTTATAATTCAATTATATTCATAAAAATTCGGATTATTACAAGCTATCTAGGAAATTCATGAATAAGTTTTTCTCCATCTACAAAACCAACTTGTAGTCAATTGTGAAGTTAGAATATCATATGGGTCAACTATCTACTACTTTTCGAGAGGGGGGAAAAGGAAATTTTCCTAATAAACCAGTACCAAATCCCAAGGGTCAATATAAGATTAGGTCCTCATCATCTAATAAAACCAAATCCATCAAGCCCCTTAGGAGTGGAAAACAAGTAGACAACCAGGAAGGCTAGACTAGGACAACCCCACAACCTATGGAGAAAGAAAAGTCTACCCATCTTAGAAAGGACATGTAAAACTCCAACCTACCTCGTCTTCATCTAAACCCCTTCCTATTGCACCCCATGTTCCAAGGCCCCCTTCCCTCGAAGACTTAGCACAGCTACGAAGGAGAATAATTATAATGAGATAATGGACATATTTAAATAAGTTAATATCAACATTCGATTACTTAGTGCCATTAAAGATTTCTCTTCTTTTGCTAAGTTCTTGAAGGACTTGTGCACATGAAATTGTCAACTTAATGTGCATAAAAGGCCTTTTTTAGTAGTCAAACCAATTCAATACTACAAGACAAAACCCCTCTTAAGTACAAAGATCCTAAATGCCCTATAGTTTTGATTAGGCACTTTTAGATTTAGGGGCTACTGTTAACCTATTACCGTACTGAGCATACGAACAAGTATGATTGGGTGAGCTGAAACCTAATGCTGCTACCCTCCAATTAGTAGACTGATCTATCAAAATTCCTTGGGTAGTAGTAGAAAATGTCATTATACAGGTGGATCAATTACTCTTTCTAGTAGACTTTTTAGTCCTAGACGCAAAACATGTATCTAATCTAGATACTGAAATCCCTATTATTTTGGGCTATCCATTCCTAGCCACATCTAATGCCATAATCAACTGTCATAATGGTATTATGAAACTATCATTTGGCAATATGAAACTTGAGGTCAACATTTTTAATGTAGTACAATAGATGGATAGTGTAGATTCATTTGCTGTGAATGTCACAAAAAGCATAGATCATGACACTTTCCTTTCATCCTTTAATTTAGATCAAGCTAGTCCCATGGATGAATTGAACCCATTACTTAAAGTTGCATTTGTAGTGGACACTCCTACATGGACTAGAAGTAGAACCCTTGATACCAACTTAAGAGCAACCACCTGAGAAAACACCCACATTAGAGTTAAAATCCTTTCCAGAAAGCTTAAAATATGCATTGTTAGGTCCCGCTAACACCTTGCATGTTATCATTGTTGCTAATCAAAATCAAGAACAAGAAGGAAAGCTACTTAATGCACTCCAGAGACATAAGACAACCATAGGGTGGTCCATTTCAAACATTAAAGGAATTAGCACAACTATTTGCATGCATCGAACCCATTTAGAAGAAAATGCTAAAACATCTTAAAAATCACAATGATGGCTAGACCCTCATATGAAGGAGTTAGTTAGGGTAGAGGTCCTTAAGCCATTAGATGTAAGTATCATTTACCACACATATGATAGTGCATCGGTCAATCCTATTCAACTTGTCCCTAAGAAATCTAGAGTCACGATAGTTGGAAATGAGGACAATGAGTTAGTCCCTACTCGTATAACCACTTGGTGAATAGTCTACATCAATTATCATAAGCTGAACTCAATCACGAGGAAAGACCAATTTCCTCTTCCCTTCATAGACTAAATGCTAGAAAGGTTGGCTGGCCATGAGTATTACTATTTCCTATATGGATATTTTGGCTACTATCAAATTCTAATAGCATCAAAGAATCAATAGAAGACTACCTTCACTTGTCCATTCGGAACATTCACCTATAGACACATGCCTTTTGGGCCATCTAGTACACCCCAACTTTTCAACAGTGTATGATGAGTATATACTTAGACATAGTGAAGAGATTCCTTGAGGTGTCCATGGATGATTTTTTAATGTTTGGGTCTAATTTTGTCGAGTGCTTGGCCCACCTAGCTTTAGTGTTAGGGAGGTGTCAAGAAAAGAATTTTATTCTTGACTAGGATAAATGCCATTTTTATGGTGAAAAGTGGCACAGTATTAGGGCATATAACTTCACAACAAGGCATAGAGGTTGACAAGGCTAAAGTAAGGAGATCTACTCATTCTTGGACCATATTGGATTTTACAAATGATTTACCAAATATTTTAGCAAAATTTGTCGAGCTATCAAATACAACAAAGGAGAGAAAATAAACATTAATGAAGATTTACATGTCATGATGGGATCTCATCTATTAAAGTAAGGGTAAGCATGATCTAAGGGCTAAGAATGAAGGGAAGGAAAGAAACCCTAGTCACCTTTCCCATGTTGAAAAGCTAACCCAAAACCCTAGGGAAAGGAATATCTCAACCATCTATCCTCTTTATATGGGTTCAAATTCTTTTTAAGGTTTCTAAAACATCCTCCGCCCCCCATATGGTCCATGCTCTTCCCCTTAGGACTTTCTAATTTTGAATCCCCCTTGATTCCCTCCACGTACTTTCCCCATTCTATCTTTTTCCTTTTCTAGTTATTTCCTTTAATTCATTATCTTTACCTTTTCTTCTTCTTTCTCTTTCCATTATATTTCTTCCCACATTCCACTCCGCTTTCCCTCACTTAAAAAAGATATTTTTCCCCTTGGACTTTCTATTTCCCATTCCTTAGATTCCTTTCCACTTGTTTACTTTTCTTTCTTATCTCTTCCTTTTTCCTTCTTATCCATTTCCTTTCCATGCTATTTCCTCTTCCATTCTTTCCCTTTCTTTCTTATTCTTTTCTATTTTTCTCTCCCAAACTCCAATATGAAAAGCATGCCTTCCCATGCCTCCCTTCAATCTATTTGATGCCTTTGACTTCCACTATAAAAACTTATAAATAAAGGTGTTATGAATAAGTTTAGGATCTTTCAACTTTTCCTAGTGTTCATGGCCAAAGCTAGAATATATAGAGGGAGGAATATCACCCTTACTCAAGCTTTCAGGCATCAATCTTCAAATCCTTTGCAAAAAAAGGTATGGTCTTAACCTATTCCAATTCCTTTATTACTTATTTTCTTTTTCTCTCCTCTCTTTTATCTCTTATTCATCATATTCTAACATGCATTCACTTAAAATTTTGTTGAATTATATTGATCATGCATATCACACATCACACATGTTTCATTAGTTTGCATGCATGGTTATGTTTTAGTTCTTCCTTAGTTGTTCATTCAATTTTCTCTCTTTTCCTTGCTTTGTCATTAATCTAGTGAATCTTGGTTAGTTTCTTCTTAGACTAGTATATGTGCATCCCTTCCAATTAATCTAGTTTTGCATCCATTTAGGACTTAGAAGTTACATGAATTATTTTCAATTTGAATGGGTGCATCTTTTTTTACTTACACACATGGTACATCTTTGCATCATATTTAGTTGATTCTATTGTGGTTAGTGAGTTAACTTTGTTTTCTTATCTTTTACTTAGTAGATCATGTTTGTAGCATCACTTCCCATTTAGCTAATTTAGAAGTTAGGTAGTTTCTAATTTAGTACTCATGCTTAATTCTTAGATCTTTCCTATTTTACCTTTTAATAACTTTCCAATTTTATTTTCATACATCTTAGGATTACTTTAGGATCATTTTAGAAGCTAATTCCATGTTAGATTCTTAGATTTAGCACTTTCCTAATTTAAATTTAGCACTTTTCTAATTTAGAAACCCATGCTTAGCTTAGTTGCACTTTTAAATTATCTTTGCATTCATTCTAGGATCATTTTAGAAATCCCAAACATGTTAGTTTCTTAAATATAGCATGCATCACCCCTTTTTAAATCCATGCATTGCATTACAATTGCATGCACCATAGTCCACATAATCACATGCACCCACCACTTTCTAATTCTATCACACATGAACCACATTCTAATTCACACACATGGTGTTGTGCTATGCTATATTCAATGCATCATTCACTCTCATCTCTCACTCTCACTCTCACTTTCCTTCACTTTCATGCACTCTATGGCCATCTTTCCATCTCCCTTATTCCTTCACTTTTTATTTCCATATCCTCACACACATTTCAAATTTGCATGCACAGTCCATGTGTTTCCTTCTATTCTCTCTCTCTCTCTCTCTCTCTCTCTCTCTCTCTCTCTCTCTCTCTCTCTCTCTCTCTCTCTCTCTCTCTCTCTCTCTCTCTCTCTCTCTCTTCTTCTTCTTTGTTTTGAGTTGGAATAAGGAAAATGAAAGGATTCTTTTGTCTTTCTATGCCAATAATGAAACTTTCTAAATCCTTAGATGAGGTTGAAAAAACATCCAAATCCATCAATAAAACTACCTAGATTCCTAGCTAAGGGCTTCATGTTGAAGTGTGGGATTACACTTTGTACCTATTCCTTTCTTCGTCCCCTAAGGTTGGACTTGGTGAGTCCTAATTCAAGGACCATCGTCTCCCCTTTCTTTTCTTTTTATTCTTTTTCATGTTTAAGTATGAAGCCTCTTATATCATTCAACCTTCTTTAACGATGAAGGTCCTCCTATCTCCTTTCTTCTAATTCTTTGTAGTTACCTTCTTTTAAGAGTTTCTAGCTTAAGGAAAATGTTTAGGAAATGTTTTGGGCTCCTCTTTTCTTAGTTGTCCTAATACTTCATTCCTAAGGATCAAGGGATGAGATTTGTTTTAGTTTGTGGCATGTTAGGATAAAGATGAGAAAGGCTTGGTAGTAACTTATAGTGTATTTTCGGTTGAAGAGCACTGTACAAGCTCTTGTTAAGGGACACAACATGAGGGCCCTACAGAAAAATTCAAGCCCAAATTTCAAGGACTTTTACTTACTTTATTTCTTTTCTTTATTGCTTATGTAACAAATCCTAGTAATTTTTTCATTAATGAAATAGCTCTTAGTTACATTGTTTCCTTACTTCAATTCTTAATTAGTTGTGGCTTTAGAAAGTTTCCTTTTTTATTTTATTACTTCTTTATTTAGACAATTTCCTAGTTTCCTTAATAGTTTTCTTTCTTAATTAGGGTTTAATTTCTAGTTGTTTATTGTTTTACATCTTTTCTTTTCTTTCCTTTTCTTTACTTTCTTTATCATTAGTTTTAGTTAGCATTTGTCCTTCTTTAGAATTCTTGGGTAGGTTAGAGTAAGATAACTTAATTTCTAATTAACTCTGTTTATCAAAGAGTCTTCATTGGATAAATGTGTATTTGCTGATTCTATACTCTAATAGAGTTGTGCACTTGTGGTAATTAAGACACATAATAAGTATTATACATGTGATGTATAAGACTAGAGATTTTTCATGCCAAAGAAAAGCTCTATAGATTAGATCTAGCCTTAGATCACAAATATAAACTTTTGTAAAGCATATTTAAGGATATTGTATAGACTAAGATTGGTGCTTTGTCCATGGTATTGATGATATCACAATTATAAATTACACAAATAAGAATAATTAAACTAAAGATTTCAGAACCATATATATATATATATATGTAGGTATGTATGTATGTATAGGAACTCCACAAGATGGAGAAATAATGCAGGAGATACAACTATAACCAAAATACATTTTAGCATAAGATGTTGCAAAATTTTCAATTTGGTTACACATAGTTCTTTATTGAGAAGAACACCAATTTGTTAATTTTGTATTTCCTAGTCACAACTTGCTAGTTGGAAAGAAATATTTATAATCTAACACGCCTACTTGATGTGATGACCCGGGTTTTTGAAACACATTTTATAATATATTTTTCAAAGGCAGGGGCGTCTCCTTAGTAAAAAAATTTTTGCAAAACAAAGCAGCAAAAATTCTTTTCTTTTAAAACTTGTTTTGAAAACCCAAGTCACCACTTCCTACATAACATAAGTACAATTTGTGTACAAAATAAAATTTCATTGAAGGAATATAATTTTATTAAACTTCCAGGATCCATCTAGTGGTTCACAGTACACAACCCATTGTATCCTTACAATACTTGTCCAAATACACAATTCAAATTACAAAGTTCTAAATATAATACATGCTCTCAATAAAATGTTTTAAGGGATATACCATTATTACTTATTCTTCAATAGTTCTTCAAGTCTTGAGCTCCTAAGTCTCCTTCTCTGTATCTGAGATATTGTAAACATTCGAACATTTACAATATCTCAGCAAGCTATGCTTGGTAGGGGATAAGAATGTAAGTTATTGACAGTAAAATCTCAATATTCAACTATCCCATAATTCATTCTATCATAAATACATTCACAGACCACTATTATTGATATGAACATCTCATTTCCATATCATTTGTGTTCACCTTTATACATACATATTATATAAGAACAAATCCGTTAAAATTGTAAAAATAATCAATAATCATTTCCATACAAAACTGATCAACTCCTTTCATTATAGGAGATTTGTATCTCAGCCAGTTACTATACTGGGATTTTCCCTTCTTGGGAAAAATATTGGTAATATATAATTACCTAGCATTTCATCATGCCATCCCTTAAAGCATTTCATTATGCCAAATTCATATGCATCATAATGCAAAATAATCAAGGACTACTATGCTTGCAATCTGATCCGTACAGCGCACCCAAATAACTGTTCAATAATCCACTTATACAATTCTCAGTGGAAATTACAATATCCATGTCCATATGGGAGGACCATGGCTATCACAGTGGTGGCCTTCCCATAAATGCCCCACCCGACTTTTAGCCTTTCTTAGGCTTGGTATTCAATATCATCAAGTTTCAGAGAGTGGGTTGCCAAACCCTCTTAACTCTCCTAGCATAGCATCCCTAGGCCTAGGCCTGTTTAAAACAAAACCACAAGACTCCAAGCTTGTATGTAAAATAATACTTATACATATTAGACTATCTGTCTGTTTATCTAGGGCTGGAATATTTTCTACTTTCCTATTCACTTAGGGTTGTTCTCAATTCTCAACTTAACCATTTTATACTTATTTTCCTCATCATTTGGTTGGATCATATTTCAATTTGAGGTATTTACCTTAATATATTGGTATTATACATGTCAATACTTCAAAACATAAGATCATGTATTAGACATGTATCTTCATGTAAAGGCATTTTTAATAATCCACCTACCACCATAAGGTATGCTTACTCCTTGAAATCTACCATAGTCTCGATCAACATATATCTGTCAAATCATATGTATAATGTCATTTTTCTAATCAAGGGTACATACTACATGGTCTTTTGATCATCCTTATGTAGGATGATCTGAATTTTTCTTCCTTGAATATCATATATCCATGGGTTTAATATCATCTATACAAATACTATCTATATCATACATAACAATCTAATTTACATTGATGTTTCTTTTTCCTTATTATTTTTCATCATACAAGATCTCATCTTGTTTGATCATCCTTATCTTACTTACTATTTTTATTAGGGTTAGATAATTTGCTATCTTTTTATGTTCTTATTATTATTCAACCAGTTAGTGTCTTACTTAGTTGAAGATAATTTATTTCTTCCTATTACTAGACAACTCTTTATTTCAAGATGACTAGTACTTACCAGTTAAAGTCTACTCAAAAAGTGGTTAATACAACCCTCATGTAAGGAGGCATTTAGACCTCTCTTACGTCAAGGGAGGTAAGGGAAAAGCACTTGGCTCTTGTATACCCCCTATAACTACAATGTTCAGAGTCCACTGGAGTGGTATTAGCTCAACCTTTGACAAGGTTCCTATGAGCTCTTTACCTTAAGTCCCTTCTCTAATTGATTTTAATTAATTTCCATGGATATGTACAATGTCATATATGGATGTTCATTATTTTCCTACTTTGAGCCAAGGAAATGATAAATCATTCCTTATATTGTCCTACTAACTATAGCCCTTATTAAGTCAAAATCATTCATTCATCTTAGTTGTCCATGAATCTCTATATTTCATTAGTTTACATTTTTGGTGATTTATGCTCCTTATATCTTAACAACTACTTAACAATTGAATAAAATTTGACAATAAGTAAATCATCAACTTGAAAGCATAAATCAAATATAAGTTTAACAACTATATACTAACATTCTTCCTATGAATGTAACTTAAGCAAGTGAAATAAAACTAACATGATCCTAAGTTATGAAACACATCTTCTATCATAATGAAATCATGTTTAAATCCTAATTTACACTAATATGATCCTAAGATAATAAAATCTACTAACAAATTACTCATTTAGGGGATATCATACTAAAATTTAAAGATTACACTATCATGATTTCTAACTTAGAACATAAATCACATTTACACTTTTATATCCAATAAAAGACAATTAAAACTTAGAACATAAATCACATTTACACTTCTATATCCAATGAAAGACAATTAAAGTAATTATATTAAGATTATTATAAACCTTTAAATATGATCCAACCATTAGATCTTAGGTGTTTTCCTTTAGATCAAGAGTTTTAATTACCTTTAGGGCTTTTAATCTATTAAGATCCATATTTTATATCCACTTGATTTTGTCACATTTCATCCATGATCTAATTGGATTCTATCATAATATCATCCATTTAATCCATCCCAAGGATCTGATCATACTTGATCTCATTTATTAAGTAGGTCCCTTTGTATTTTTAGGGTTTTTCTATCATAAAGGGTAGATCTCCTAATTTATCACAGATCTATCCAAATTAACCATATATATTACTTTATTATAGTATTATATCATCTTTAAAATAAATTTTCAAGATCTGATCACCTAAGATCTTGAGGATCTTAGAAATTGGACACTTATTTTCAAAATATAAATAATTTAGGCATAATTTTTAGATATATTATGCTTTCATTAGAAACTAGGCATTACAAGCTTTCCATAGCTTCTTTCTGATCTCAATTTGGAGTTCATATGACTCCACAATTTAAATTTGAAGTTTACAACTGTTCCTAGGGTCCAGAATTGATCGGGGCCCAGCAGAACTAATCTCTCTCAATTGATGGTCCAAACCTTGTTAGATTTTCTTGAAAATTGTATCTTAGGGGTTTTGGACCCTTTTGGATTGATTGAAAAGTTTAGAATTTTCATTTGAGCTCTCTATCACCATGAATTGAAGGCTATTGTATTTACTTTATTTTTATAATTTTTAATTCAAATTAAATTACAAAAAAATAAAAATTACACTAAACCATAATAAATATATATATGAAGTAGCTCCACCTACCTTATTGGAGGAAAAACATATATTTGATGCCCAATTTGGAGAATTACTGGTTAATGATAATATAACCCAATTGTCCCCGTTTTTGTGATCTTCTGTTGTTAGAACCGTTGGATCTTGAAATTGATTTAGAGATTTTGTATATACTGTAATATAGGAGCTTATGGACGGTGGAATTTATCAGATTCGAACGGAGTGCCTAATTGAATTTAGGTCTCTTGTTCCACTTAGAAAGAGGAGAGAGAAATAAGAAAAATAGAGATTGGGGAGGGATGAATGAGAATTTGGGGCTGAAACACCAAGAAAGATTTTGAAATTTCATGGTTAAGGTTGTGAAAATTTTTGGGACATATTTATAGTCAAATTTGAATTTTTTATTATTTCTTTTGATAAGATATTTTCTTACTTTAGAATTTTTAATTACAAATACATTCTCCATTCCCATCCCATTCTCCACTACAATCTCCACTACTAGCAATAATGCACTGAGCAATTATTGTTGCTTCTAGAATGTTGGCCCACTTTGTGGGCCCCACTTTTATGTGAAAAGACCTTTTTGCCCTTTTAACTCCAAAATTGGAGAATAATAGGCAATATTTGTCCGAACTTGGAATCGAGAGTACTAAGTGGTGTTGGAATCGTATTTCTAACTAATTCATGAATATTGAGTTTTTATTTCTTGGATATGGGATATGGGTAAAATTACCATTTTAGCCCCAAATGGAGAAAATTAAGGAATTTTCATTTTAACTCAGAATTGAAAGTACTTAATGTTGTTTCGATCAGTTTTCCAAGTACATCCATAATTTCTATATTTTAATTCATAATATAATCTCTATAACAAGAGAATTTTCAATAACCTAATATTTCAGCTCAAAATTTCTAAAAATTCAAACTTTATGAATTTGTCTTAATAAGTTACAAAAATTCGGGGTCATTACACTTGAAATCCCACAACAAAGAGTTATATTAGTCAAAGTCAAATAGTCCAAAGGGCAAAGAATTGCATTAGAGGACAATTAGTCCAAGTAGCAAGGAATTGCATTGGAGGACATTGCATGTCCATAAAGCAAAGAGATTACATCAATGGACTATAAGCTATGAGAGAAAAGAATTGCATCAGCTTATATAATGGTGGATCCATTGAAAAAACCTGTCCCAAAAGATGTTTGAGAAACACTTAAAGACTAAGCGGTATATGACTTATTTTGAGTGCATGAAAATTTATACCTTACAAAGCCATCATATTACATTTGGTACAATGGCACATTGAGTATTTCAATGAATGAATTCACTTTATGTATTCATGGTATGCTAATAGTACATAATGTGATACAAAGAATAGTAGTTAATCATGCATATAATGATAATATATTTATAGATAATTATGAGATGGCATCTAGAGCCCTAGCTAATATAGTAGGAATTTCATGATAAGTTGGTTGAGAACCATAGTCAATGAGAAATTGAATTCAGTCTTTGTAAACCTAAATAGTTCTCAAGTTAGATTGGAGTGAGAAACCCAATTGTGTAACACTTGTCAAATGGGTTGTTACCTTAAGATAGAGATGATCAATTTTGAGGTCATCTAAGATAGAGACCGTAAACATACATAGAGTGTGTGAAAAAGTGTTTTACACATAAGACATGACCTTACTTATTTATAACACCAAACACTCAATGCATTAATAGATATGCATAATAATAAATACTCTTGTACTTGAGAAATCAATATATCTAATGAGATATAATATTTGGCTTTGGTTGATTTTAAGTGCACTAGGACATTTATAAACTCATTTAAATATATAGGATGTTCAACATGAGAACCACTCTTTAATACAAAATAAATATTCATTGCAAGCTGTCTTATAAATGAATTTTGGAAAGCCCAAGGCATTGAAATTTGATAGGAGGTTTATAAAATTGATTCTATATATGTGTACTAAAATAAGATATTTTTCAAAAGAAGTTTTGAAAAAGATTTGAAGTTCATCAAGATGGAGCCCATTGTCCTTGATTGTGAATATAACAAGTATAGAGGTAAGTGGGTCAAAATGCCCCAAGTTGGTGTTTAAATGAATATAATTATCTGGGAGGTATAATGGTAATTTATCCATAATTTTATAATGATAATTTACTCATAATGGTACCTATGTAATTTACCTTCTCATGTGGATTGTATGTCTATTTGTTGGTAGATTTGCTTAATGTCATAATTATCTATTTGAGGTTGGAAAATACGCCTGATATGAGTTTTTGGAGACTTTTTAACAAATTAAGAAATAATTTCCTAGTTAGAAAGCTAGAAGAGATACCATTTTAGAAGATACATAGGAGGTCACAACATATAAGCGAGTTGGAGTTAAATTAGGATTGAGAGTTTCTGATTGAGAGGATTACCTAGGAAGGAGTCTCTCTCTCAATATAAGCTACTCAATAGAGAAAGGGAGGCAAATAAAGAAAAAAAGAAAGAAAAAAAGCTCCCTAGGTTTCCTTTTATTAAAAAATTCCTAGTTCTCTCTCTTCATCTCTTTGAGTTCTAACTGCTGTAACTTAGAGCCAGCTTTAAGAAAAGAAGAAGAAGAAGAAGCCCTAGAGTACTAAATCTCAACTATTGATGGATAGACTAGAGGAACTATAGTTAAATCCTAAACAAGGTACTTATTTTCTATTTATCCATGCTTAAATTCCTAAATCACCTGATTCAAGTTTGATTGTAAACTAGTTTTTAGAATTCTAGTTATAAATAGAGAAAAATTCTCAACATTTTGCACATTTTCCAACAATAGTGTTATACTTTAATGATGAGATTGATGGTGGGCCTACCTTTGGCTGATCAAACTCGTTCATTTTATTTCTCTCCCTTCAGGTATCTTGTATCCTACACATTAGGTTAGAAAGGTGATCAATGAAAGGTAGCATCCATTATACAAACTAGAAATTTAGTGTACAATATTTCATCTTTTTCAAGTATAGTACTCACAATAAATGCCCATCATCAATCTAAGTAAATTACTTTATATTAACACTTCTCAATATTTTAAATATCAATAAATCAAGAGAGATTGGGAGTACATAGCTAGGTAAATATGTTTTTGACATAAAACAAATGTAGGTTACCAAACAGTCTCTTATTTTCAAAAGCAAATATCAAGCAACAACTTATTCAATAACAACTTATATAAATAAGTATTGCCAATCACTACCTTAGTTAAGGGATGAATGGTTTAGATCTCCTAGCCTCACTAATTCCTTTTTTGGAAGATCTAAGCCCATAATATTTGGCACACAATAGATAAGTAACATGAGAATCAATGCATCCCCATCACCCTAATCACTTTTTTAGTCTTTGAAAAATTAATAAAAAACAATGAATGTGACATTCAAGCAAAAGAAATATCAGCCAAAAGCATTTGGTGGCCATGAAAATTGGTCCCCAAACCATTGTCATTCATAACTCAATGAATGACTGAAATCAACAAAAAGAAGTTTCACCATAATAAAAAAGTACATGCTCAAAAGAGAGGACAGTCTTTTTCTATTAATGGTAAATCATTTTCTACAAATCTAAGCGATTCATCATGTCTAAAATGCCAACGATATATACCTTGTGAGAAATCAATGCAAAAAATCCTAGTTAGTTTTTTTTTTTTAAATATAACAAAAATGGATGATCGTGGTTTTTGATTTAGAGAACATAGGCTAAAAGCATTCGATGGCAACAAATCTGATGTCTAGCCTATATAATTCATTCTTAATGTGATGAATGGATTATATTTAACAAAAACTATTTCACCATGAATGAAAATTGGGGGTGTGTTACCCCTTTCTCTCCTATTGAGCATGGACACTAACTGGGAATCATAAAAATGATAGTATCGACTCCTGCCAGGATTGAAGAAACAAAACATGGACTCATAGGCCACAAACTATAGAGTGCTAAGAGCAGTTTAGAGAGCGCAATTTTTGTTTGAAAAAGAGGAATGCTAAATCGATGGCAGTGTAGGTGTAGTCTACAAACCATATTTTCTGGAGCCCACCTTTAAATGATCTAACTCTTTCATCTTATATCTTAAAGATAAAAAAATCATGTAATTTGGATGACCCCATCATCTAAAATGCATGTAAATTGTTGTCATTAGAAATGCGTAGTTTAAACTTAAAAAAAAAGAAAAAAGCACACTTTTATAACGACTAAAATCACCTAAAACCACGTGCCTTTTGATTTATAACGAAGAAACTGAGAGCATCTTTTGATGAAATATCGGTGCGTGGTCGCTAGACCGCACCTTAGAGTGCGTTTAGTTTAACATTCCTTTTAAAAATGCTTAAACCCCATTTCCCTCTTCTTCTAACTCTATTTCATTAAGAGAGAGAGAGAGAGAGAGAGAGAGAGGAATGTGTCGAAAATGGTGTTGTTGCAGAAACGACTCATTCTCTTTATTCCTCTCCATGACAGAGATGTGTGACGACAGTTCCCCTGCTTACCCCCCCAACAAAAAAGAAGAAGATATCTCGCACTTTCTCGCCTCTTACTCTTACTCCATTCCCAGCAAAACTAACGAATTTTCCTTTCCTTCTCTTCTCACCTCCTCTTCCCGTAAAAAGTACAACCATTCTTTCACTACGCTCCTTACAGCATCATCATCAACGATTCCCCCATGTGCGTTTGCCCATTTTGTCCATTTTAACCCTGTTCCAGAAGTACCCAGTTCCCAATGCCGTCTCCCGGATAGAGAGAAAACTTCTACAGTTGAATCATCTGCAATAGCCATTTCCCCTTTGATGCTTCCTTCATCTAGTTCTTTGAAGGAGATGACCCACCTAACAGATTCTGGGAATTGTGATGCTGCTGCCTTAGCAAAGAGGAGAAAGTACCCACTTTCTGCTGAAACTGATTTTGCTGACTATGATTGCGAAAGTGAGGTAGTTCTAATTGCACCGTCCCAATGAGTTACCGTAATATCTTCACCCTTTTTGCCAGTTTGAATTTCCTTTTTCACTGCTTTGCTGATGAAATAGGAAACTGCGCGAGTGTTTGAGGAGCCATCGAAACCAGTTCTGGCTAGGAGTGGCACAAAGAGAAGCAGGGCAGCTGAAGTTCATAATTTGTCCGAAAAGGTTTTAGTTTGGTTTCTTTGTTTTCTACTGATCGCGATCTTCTTTGCCGGTCTTTGATATTTTTTGGTGAATTGGTTATTGTTTGTGTAGAGGAGAAGGAGCAAGATCAATGAAAAAATGAAAGCTTTGCAGAATCTCATTCCAAATTCTAACAAGGTGCTTTTTGTCACTTCATCACTGTGTTAATATCTTTAGCTAGGTTTGAAGGATTTGATAATTTTTCTTTCCTCTTTGGCAGACGGATAAGGCATCCATGCTTGATGAAGCCATTGACTATTTGAAGCAACTTCAGCTTCAAGTACAAGTGAGTCCTTGTCTTTTGACTAATCTCTTCTATTTATGAACAAATCTCTATTTTTCAGAGATGTTTTCACGATTTTACTTTGCAAAAGTATAATAGGTTTGGTTCATCTGTAAGAAGAAAGGATCATTATTTATACACATATTAATGGTTGTTACACTGAGATGTTGAGGTCATCTGTAAGAACATACTGAGGATGTTCATTGTGAGGCTTGCCAATTTTTCTTGTTAAAAAACAAAAGATTCGTTTATTTGAATATCTGTTCAGTCCAGATTCTTTTTGACTTCAATGCTACCTCTCATTACTCCATGTTAAAAAGACGAAAAAGGAAATCAAATGAAAACAAGCTTCTTATTAGTTGCTCTTTTTAGCTTATATTGTCTCTTATATCCTTGCTTGCTTACGTTGCTCCCTTAGCTATAGTTGATTTTCATGGATATAATATCACATGTCATGGCTTTGTGTTGAGCTAGTATATTGCTTTACGACTTCATCCTTAAATAGTTATGAAATTTCTACAGCTTCATAAGTTCATTATGATCTTGGTAATAGATAGATGCTAAAATCCTATGAATCTTGTATATAGTCTAAAAGAACTTGTATTTATTTTGATGTGTCCCACCAGAAATTTGTTAGCATACTTGAAAGTTATATATTATACTTGGAAAAGCATGAAAGATGATAAAAGCAGAGACAAATACTAATTCATTTATAAGGCAATAATTCACATGCTTAGACTAGATAAACTCAATAATTGATATCAACCATGAGCTGTTGATTTGCACCCTCCTCATTGGCCAAACCATTTGTAGAGTATCATTTCCAATGTACAACCTTCAGTTATCACCATCTTGTTGCACAATCCAATGATGTTCCACAAGATATAATTGATATGTCATAAAGATACCTTGGCTCTAATCCTTTGAACTTCCCTTTATGAAATGTTTGTTGTGTGCTTGTATTTCTGACCATATCAACTTCTTGTGTGTGTGTGTGTTTTATTTAGGTAAGCGGGGTTATTTTGGAGGCACCCCTAACCATTGTTTATTATAATGATTGAGAGAATTACAACCATATATGAATGTCAAGATCGTTACATGGATAAGAACTTTTATGAAAAAAATCAGGAGCAGAATTTGCCTCTCTCCATATATGAGTAACTTTTCAGCAAGTGGAAAGATTGAGGCCCTTTAGAATATCTTTCTTAATTTTGATAGCCCTTCAAGGGCATTTAAATTTAATATTATAATTCCAACAACTAGAGATGAATCAGGTTCCATCCAAAGTTTGTGAGTCCCTTTTCTATGGGCATTATGAATTTCAAGAATATAGATATCATCGTATGAGATCTTCATAAAAAAGGCTAAAACAAGGGTACCAAATGAGTCTCTAATAAGACGCTCAACAAAACCACCATTGTCATCTAAAGAAGCATCATAATTAAGTTTGAATTCATTTCGGTTTCTTCCAAAAGCAGGTCATAGTATGAGGAATAAACTTAATGTGTAGGGAATCAAGGATCTTTCAACTTCTCTCGTTATCAATTTCCTTTAGTCAATGTGACTACTCGAAGCAGTATCTTGAAGGATAATATCTGAAACATTCTTTTTGTGGCAGTATTTACCTTCAAAGGTTCTTATGTTTCTCTCTTCCCGCATGTGATATATTGAGGAACAAAAAGCAAGTTTAAGAGCCCTAGCTAAAATGCGCAAGAATCCAATAGCCTTCTTTGAAGGGGGAGTGTAAAGCTTTCTGATGAGACTCGAATTTCCACAAAATAGATTGCCAAATCATAGTGCATATGAACGACCAAAGGAAAGGTGATTAATAGTTTTTGACCCCTGCTGCATAATCGGCATGCAAACTCAATTCTTTCCCAATCATGACTAAATTATCAGCCATAGACAATTTCCCTTGAATTGCATGCCCAGCTTTTAGGGAATGATGAGGAATATGCCCTATAAACCGTGTAACAATTGCCCAGAAGCATCTTGGATCTTAGTTCCTGATCAAATCCCATGCTGAAGTGAGGGTGTATTCATCATTTGTAGTAGGCTTCCACACTATTTTATCTTGCACCTCATCATAATCATCATCAAGACCTTATCCCAATTAGGGGTCGGCCACATGAATCTTATTCCTCCATTCCACTCTATTAAATAACATGGCTTCATTTAGTCCCAAAGTTTTTAAATCTTTCCTCACCACTTCTATCCACGTTCTTTTGGGCCTTCCCCTTGCCCTTTTAGAACCTTCAACTTGTATTGCCTCACTCCTTCTAACTGGTGCCGTTGTTGGCCTCCTTTGAACATGTCCAAACCATCTAAGTCTAATCTCCCTCATCTTGTTACCTATTGGTGCTATCCCTAAATTTCTTCTAATATTTTCATTTCTAATTCTATCCTTTCTTGTCTTACCACTCATCCATCTCAACATCCTCATTTCTGCAACACTCAGCTTATGAGTATGATGTTCCTTAACTACTCAACACTCTGATCCATAGAGCATTGCAGGCCTTATAGCCATCCTATAGAATTTTCCCTTTAGTTTGAGTGGCACCTGCCGATCACATAAAACCCCCGATGCACATCTCCATTTGTTCCAACCCGCTTGGATTCTCTGGGTAACCTCCCTCTCAATCTCTCCACTCTCATGGATCAATGATCCTAAGTATCGGAAGTGGTCTCTCATGGGGACCTCTTGGTTATCAATCTTGACTAGTGCTCCACTCTTACTCTCCTTGCTAAAATTACATTCCATATATTCTGTCTTAGTTCGGCTAATTTTAAATCCTTTCGATTCTAATGCTTCTCTCCATAGCTCTAGCTTTATGTTGACACCCTCCCTTGTCTCATCAAGTAGGACTATATCGTCTGCAAATAGCATGCACCAGGGAATCTCCTCATGCAGATGTTTTGTTAACTTATCTATAACTAATGTGAAAAGGTATGGACTCAATGCCGATCCTTGGTGCAATCCGACAGTGACAGGAAAATCACCAGTCACGCCACTAGTGGTCCTAACATTTGTTACTGCTCCCTCATACATATCTTTAATTATGTCTATATACCCCTGAGACACTCCTTTAACACCTAACACCCTCCATATTAACTCTCTAGGGACTCTATCATAAGCCTTCTCTAAGTCAATAAAGACCATGTGTAGGTCTTTTCTCCTCTCCCTATATTTCTCTACTAATTGTCTTAGTAAGAAAATAGCTTCCATGGTAGACCTCCCAGGCATGAAACCAAATTGATTTTCCGATACACTTGTTTCATGTCGTAGCCTCTTCTCAATGACTCTTTCAAAAAGTTTCATGGTGTGGCTCATAAGTTTGATCCCTCGATAATTAGTGCAGCTCTGAATGTCTCCTTTATTCTTATAGATTGGTACAATAGAGCTTTTCCTCCACTCATCAGGCATTTTCTTTGATTTTATAATCTTGTTAAACAACTTGGTCAACCAAACTACCCCAATATCTCCCATATGCTTCCAAACCTCTATTGGTATACTATCAGGCCCCATGGCCTTTCCTGATTTCATCTTTCTCAAGGCCTCTTTTACTTCAAGCATTCTAATCCTACGTTCATATCTATAATATCCAGTGTTATTTAGATTTATAGTATTTTCAATTCCTATATTCTCAGGGCCATTGTCATTTAACAATTTTTGGAAATATATTTCCCACCTTTGTTTGATCTTAGCGTCTTTGACTAATACCCTTTGATCATCGCTTCTAATGCACCTAACATGCTCTAAGTCCTTACTCTTCTGTTCTCTTACCTTTGCAAGTTTAAACACATCTTTCTCACCTTCTCTTGTTCCCAGTCTATTATAGAGCTCATCATATGCTTTAAGTTTAGCCTCATTTACTATTCTCTTAGCAACGTTTTTAGCATTCTTATATTGTTCATAGTTTTCATTATTTCTAATCTTCTGCCATGCTTTAAAATGCATTCGTTTTTCTTTAATAGCTTTTTGCACTGTTTCATTCCACCACCATGTTTCCTTTGCTAATAGCCTTTTACCTTTAGATACTCCTAAGACATCTTTTGCCACTTTCTTAATGGACTCACCATATTAGTCCACATGGTATTTACTGCTTCATAATTCCAATTTCCTTCTACCATCAACTTATTTTTGAATGAGGTTATTTTCTCTCCTTTTAAGTTCCACCACTTAGTTTTTGGATGTGTATTAAGTTCGGTTCTTTTACTCCATCTTTTGATATGAATATCCATAACCATTAACCTATGTTGTGAGGTTAAACTCTCACCGGGTATCACTTTACAATCCTTACATATAGATCGTTCATTATTCCTAAATAGAAAAAAGTCTATTTGGCTTTTATGAAGTCCACTTTTAAAGGTTATTAAGTGTTCATCCCTCTTTTTAAAGAGTGTATTTGCAATGGATAGGTTATATGACAAAGCAAAATCGAGGATATTCTCCCTCATCTCGTTTCGTTCACCTATACCATACCCTCCGTGTATTCTATCATATCCTTCCTTATCTTTTCCTACATGGCCATTTAAGTCTGCTCTTATAAATATTCCCTCAATATTGGGAATTTCTTGCATGACTCCCTCCATATCTTCCCAAAACTGTCTCTTAATTATATCTTGTAGCCCTACTTGTGGTGCATATGCACTTATAATATTTATAATCTGCTCTCCTACAATCATTTTTATTATTATAATTCTATCACTGATTCTTTTAACGTCCACAACTTTATCCTTTAATTCCTTATCCACTATTATTCCCACGCCATTTCTATTATTTTCCTTTCCTACGTACCATAATTTATACCCATATATTTCTCTAGCTTTAGCCCCTTTCCACTTGGTTTCTTGGATACAAGCGATGTTGACTCTCCTACATTTTATCGTGTCTACTAACTCCAAACTCTTACCTGTCAACGTCCCTATATTCCATGTAGCGATGCGAATCTTATGATTTGGAGATTCCCTATTTACTATCGCCTTTCTCGACCTCCATGGTATGAACCCATGTCCACTTTTCACTGCACCTGGGTTTTGATGCAGCGCGTCGCTTCCGAGGGGACGCTCTAGCAGCTCTTGCCCATTTTTCACTACACCCGGGATCCGATGTAGCACGTCGCTTCTGGGAGAACGCCCTAGCAACCCTTGCCTATTTTTCACCGCATCCGGGATCCGATGCAGCGCGTCGCTTATGGGGAACGCCCTAGCTCGAGCGAATTTCAGATTTCGATTCATGTCATGTTGGGGTTGCCATAGTTTTAAAAGCTGAAGATGATTTTCATTAAAATCATTACAATCATTAAAATCATCTTCAGCTTCACCCTTGCCGGCTGGCTACCTGACGCAAGGGTGACCATATTTTAAGAAGCTGAAGATGATTTTCATTTCTCCCTCACAAACTAATATACAAATGCATATTTATTTGTAAGAAAAAAATAATAGAATCATCTTCAACTTCTCCCTTGCCGGCTGGCTACCTGATACAAGGGTTGCCATCTTTTAAGAAGCTGGAGATGATTCTCATTTCTTCCTCACAAACTAATATACAAATGCATATTAATTTGTAAGAAAGAAATAATAGAATCATCTTCAACTTCCCCCTTGCCGGCTGGCACCTGACGCAAGACCCTCCTCCTTTTTTATCCGGGCTTGGGACCGGCATTGGCTTAGGAGAGATTCTATCTTGCACCTCTCCTAAGAAAATGGCTTCACCAAGTAATGGCCTGATGTTCTAAAATTCATATATTAAAACACTTTAATCTTCCATCCACCATGAGATTCACAGTGATTGGAAGTAACATCCCATCTAAAGGTAGAGTGAAAATTTGGGAATTGTTGTGGAAGACTACCTTTAATATGCCAAGGATCACGTATTATTACCATTACATTTTCTTTCACCTAAGAATTTCCAAATAGACTGTCTTTTGCTAGCAATGTGCTAGAAATGCAAAATATAGAAGCCTTATGCCATCCGCCACACTTCTGATTCCCAATCCTCCAATTTTGGGTCTACAAATAGAATTCCAATTTACAGAACAATGCTTATGTTTGAGATCAAAACCTGCCCAAAAGAAGTCATGAAATAGCTTTTATACCATATTAATAGTAGCTTTCAGAAGTTGAAATGCTGCTGTCCAATATATTTGAAGACTGTTTAAAATAGTCTTGAACAAGACGCCCGACTAAAGAAGCAAACATAGCCTTCCAACCAGAAATTTTTTGGTCAACTTTTTCAATAAGGGCATGCATTCTCTATAGAAAATTCTGGAGGTGAAAGGCAAGCTAAGATATCTTATAGGAAGTTATCCTTGTGCATTTCTAGTATTGAGTGAATCGTGTCTCTAGTCTCTTTCTTGATCCACAACAGAGAAGAAAATTTCACTTTTTGGTAAATGCCAACTTCAAGCCCAAAACACAGTTGAAAATTTCTTGAAACAGCCTAAGATACCCTGAACATTTCATTCATTTCCTGCAACAGATAACATAAAATCATCAGCAAAAAGGAGATGGCTGATAATGAGATCTCCTTCCGTGGAAGGACTAGTACTGCTTCCATCTCTAATTGCATTAGCAAGAATAATTGTCAACATTTCCATGACAATGCAAAACCGAACGAAGCTCCCCTGTATGCGGGTTTTGGGGAAGGCAGGGACCACAAAGAGTCTATAAAACATGGCCTTGCATTTTTGCAAGAGGCTGTTTCCTTGCCTCGCACCCATAACCTGTTGGTCACACAAAGGCAACTTTACTGTTGTCATGGAAATGGGGTCTCCTTGTCGAATACCTTTAGTATGATGAAATACCCTTTAGGTGACCCATTGATTAAGATGGAAAAAAGTGGTAGTATGAACACACTGACTAGTCGGTAAGATCCACATGCCATTGAAACCCTATTTCTTCATGAAGGTTAGCAAAGCATTTCTATTAACACTGTCAAAATTCTTTTTAATATCCACCTTGATGTACATGGAATTTAGGCAGTCCTTTCTATGGATGTTGGGGACCAAGTAATGAGACAACAAGATATTATCATATATAAGCTGCCCCTTAATGAAATCAGACTGGACTAGGCTAATTAGAGATCCCATCACCATTTTTAGCCTGTTCACCATAAGCTTTGTGATAACTTTCTAAAGAAAGTCGCATAAAGAGATGGGAAATCTTTATTTGGGAAGATACATTAATACCTTTGAAGAGAGTAATGTGGGTGGTGTTCAACTCCTTAATCATTTTCCCCTTTCGAAAGAAATTGTAAGCAACAACAATGTCATCATTTTTGACAAGGTAACATAAGCTTTTGTAGAAGGCCCCATTGAAACCATCTGGTCCCAGAGCTTTATTTGGATCAAATTGTAAAATAATTTCTGAAATTTCTACATTGCAGATCTCTTTAGGTAACATATCCACTTCCGTGCTGAAAGTTTCTAGCCGACTCTGGGACAAAATCAACATCTTGAACTGTTGGAGCAAGTAAATCTGTTCGGAATTTCAGAATAGTAGTGCTGACTTCATTAGGGTCTCATATTAAAGCTTTCATCAAGTTTCTAAATTCTCTTCACATTATTAGAGTTCCTTTATCTACAATTGAAGCATAAACACATAGATTTAAAATCTCTCTAACTTAACCAATTTTTCCTTAACATTTTCTCTTCATGGGCTGCAACAGAATGGAGAGTGTTTCTAATTTCTTGCTCCTTTTCGATGAGAGATGAGTCCCAGGGAGAACTTTTAATAGAGGATTGGATTATTTCAAGCTCCTTCCTAATTTCAGGTAGTTTAATGTCAATTCTCTCAAAACAATTATTAGTCTACTCTTTCAAGCATCGCTTGACTTTTTTCAATTTTCGAACAAGTTGATACATAGGATTTCCACAAATTCTTATTTGCTATGCTTTCTCCATCCCTTCATGTATGAAAATGTCATTCAACCACATTTTATGAAATCTAAATGGCTTAGGACATTGCTAGCCATAATTTCCTATAGACACAGGATAATCTTGCAGGTAGAAAATGTTAAAAATAGCATGATCAATTTTTAAGTAAATTCTCTCATCCTGTTGGTTATCCAAAGTATATTTACGACCAATACTCTGGAGATCAGAAAAACCATTGTTATTGATGTATTCATTAAAATCATTCTTTTTTTCTGACACAATGGGAGATCTGCCCCACATTTTTTCAGAAATAAATTGGTGAACATTAAAATCCCTAAGGATCAGAGAAGGATTTTTATTAACAACATCAGCACATAAGTCAATATCAGGCCCATAAAATCTGCCTTTCCACTCTACAATACAGCCCATATATATAGGAGATGAAAATTGTAGCATTTGTAGGCTTGTAAACAACCTAAGCATGGATAACTTGGGCTTGTTCATAATAGATATGAATATCAACTATGGTAGAATTCCAAAGAATCCAAAATGGCCCATTCTCAGCAGCATTATGGTTTGCCTAATGGTTCCAACCACTCATGATATTTGAAGAATATTTCTAAAGTTTATCACATGTAGCCCTGTTAACAATATGAAGATAATTTTGCATAATGAGCTCCATTCTGTTTTTCAAAGGTGGCGAGACCTCTCACATTCCACCTCCAAACACGAATCATTTCGATTGGTTAAGAGTTTTGCCGATTCGACAATTCCATGTCTAGCAATTGATTGATCTTTGATCTCTTTTTTTCTTGTTGCAAGTTCTTATGGTGAATTGCTGCTGCTGTAAACCAGTTGAAGCAACACCATTATTTTCATGTTTTTTCAACGTTAAAGCAATCTGCTTATTTTTAGGTCCTTCTATTGTTTTGATATTAGGAATAGGATTCATCTTGTCATCTTTGCAAGACTCTCCTCTATGTTATCTTCTGTAGCATCCACTTTATGAAAACCAACTAATTCACCGGAATTCTCAAATTTTTTATTTTCAGGGTCTTGACTTGCATCTGATTTCTTTTCTGCCATTATCTTTTGGTCTTCTGCTGAATTAACTACATTTGACTCTTTGATTTGTGTCTGGGTCGTCCACATCTGTAGCAAGAATATCGATAGGATTATCCTATGGGCTGTTCAGATTATTCACTTCAGGAGACGTAGGCTTTTTCTTCACAGGCTTCTATTGTTGTCTTAGTTGGATTGGGATTTTTCTTGTAGTTGCACTTTTAGGACTGCTTTTATTATCATGGCCGAAATCAGTGCACTTTGAACAAAAGGTAGGCTTCTATTTATGGTCAACTCTGAGTCCAAATTCCTTGAGGGGTTAAATAACAATTGAATCCGAAAGTTCAATACCCACTTCACTTTCAATGCATATTCTTACATATGCCATTCTTTCATGAGTTACTGTTGAGTATCCATAGCAAGGGGCTTACAATCATAGTTCTGATCATGCTAATGCATTTAGGCGACCATAAATTAGGGTGAAGTCCAGGTACGCGTATCCAAATAGGAATAGACGAGAGTTTATCATGTTCAAGGTTAACTCCACGTGTCCATTTACAAAGGATGAAATGCTTTCCATTAAAAAGGATATTGTTTAGCTTAAAGACATTGACACAATCTTCAAAATTAGTGAATTGAATCATAAGGAGTTTATGGCCCCTCTCATGCCCTTCTATCCTATGATGTAAAGGTGGTACTTTTTGAACGCCGAGCTAGTACTGCCAATCCCAACCACCCTGTAATATGTAATTCCTTCGAGCATAAAGCCTTAAGAGAGAAGGCGCCGATTAAAAGTCAAGATGAGGCCTTACTGAGAAGGGCTATTGGGCCCCCCCCAAATAAGAGCATTTTGTCATTGGATCAAAAGATCCACCATTTAAGCTTTTATATCAAAAGATATCGAAAAGCTTTCTTCAAGAGGAGAAAATATAAATGTCTACCAATAAATTACCCTAATAAAGAGTCCTCCCATTTAGCAAAAGTGGCCCTAAAGGCTTCCTTGGGATTCTTGCAAAGTTTTTTCCCTGATGGTCCAATAATAGCAGTATTAATAGTTCGCATATTCTTATTTGGGCATCCTGAGAATTGATATTTTTCTTGCTATAAATAGTGGGATATGTGGGTTTGGACATTGTTTGGAAAAGCCTGAGAATCCAATCAAATGATATACAACTCGTCCAAAGCTTTTAGCAAATTCAGTTCACATGTGCATATAAGAACAAACATCTGGTGTGAACTCCTTCCAACTATATCTAAACAATTTCTAACTGCGGTGATTTCAAGGTAAAAAAAACAATAAAATACCTTAAAGAAGATTAAGCTGCGTAATCCGAAAAAGCTTTTTCAATATCCCCAAATCCAAGAACACAACAAGAAGCCTCGTACCTCTGCAATGAACGTCACTAAAAGAGTGCTTGAACCTTCTCAATAACCAACATTGTCACCATGAGATTGGTTCTCTCTCACTCTCTCCCCCCAAATAACCAACCTTTCTGTTTACAGGCTGAGTCCAAGTTACTACTCTTTGCTCACCATATACAAGGTTTTATCCATGGTTTGTAAAATAAATAGTTGCTCTCCAAATCAATTTAATGTCGCTATTGCAGTGAGTATCCACATTCAATAACCAGATTTTCAATTCAGCTCTAATATTGTCATTAATTCCGACATATTTCTTGTTGTTTTCAGAGATCTTCTTTAGATCAGATTTTACACCTTTATAATTCCTGTTACCTGGCTGAGAGAAATGGGGAGATTAGTTTAACATGTTTCCTAACCTTGGTGCGGACTTCACTCACGAGCTGGTGTTTTGGAGCTTAACTTGGGGTTCAGGAGAAGAATTGAACTTTGAATGATTCCTCTCATCCTGAATGAGTCGTTAACTATTTGTCAGGTACCCGTGTCTTCCAATCAAATGGAGCCAATCACTTGGGTGCTTCTTCTTTTATCTTATCTCTTTTCAATTTTTATTATATATATTTTTGATGTGGAGCCTTGGTGCAACAATAGACTTGTCATCATGTGACCTAGAGGTCACTGATTCGAGGCTTGGAAACAGCCTCTTGTAAAAAATGTAAGGTAAGGCTGTAGACTATAGACCCTTTGTGGTCTGCCCCTTTGTTGGACCTCGTATACACTGGAGCTTCGTGCACGGGTTGCCCTTTCTTATATTTTTTGATGCGCAAGAAGGTTTGTCTGGCTAGCCCTATAATCAATGAGTGACTTGAACACATGGCCCAGCACAGGAAAGCCCTTTTACGTGCTACACTAGAAGGATGGGACTCATCTTATCATTTTTGGTAGGTAAGTGGTACTTGGGTGTTTTATGGTTAACACCAAGGAAATATGTTAGATATTATTGGCCTCTTAGTCTTAACCAAATCTAGTACTTGTAGCATCGGGAAAAAATAGTCTTGGGGGATTTAGAATGCCATGTGCGTAGAAAGCATATATATTGTCAATCCTTATTCTCATATTTGAAAATGCTGCTCAAGTAGGTCTAGAGAACATTTGAGTTACTAGTGATTGTGTGCTTGTATTTATGTTCTCACCCTTGTGTTCTTTGTTGTTCCCTCTTTTGATGTGATATATAATGATTTGTCATAAGTGATGAAGAGCAAAATAAAGTAATATATAGCTCTTTTCTTGAGAAGTAGTGGTTTTGCTTTTGCAGGTAGATAAGAACCAAAGAAGTAACTGCAAAAGTTGTGGAAATAGAGATCATGGGCAAGTTGTAATTTAGGAGGAACAAGTTTGTTGGCCATAACGTTATCCATCTGTGGTGCTTATCTTTTCAGGCAAAAGCAACAATCTACCCTTCTGTCTTTGAAATTACTGTATCACTTTGAGGTTAGAAACCAAATGGTCCAAATCTATCACAAGCAGCTGGTGGCAGAAGTTTGGGCAAAGGAATTTGGAAGGTTGTGTTAGAGAATGCATAAGATGATATCATCTTCACTATGTATTATAGAGATTGCCTTCACTATGTTGATGACAGATAAGCCTTTGGTCAAGCATCATATTGTTGATATTATGTTTACCTTTGTTGAAGAAATTTCTAGTTGGAGCCAAGCCTTTTGTCTGCAATATTAATTTTGTCCATAAGGAAGGTCTCTTGTTTCAACACTTGCCTATGCCTCTCCACAGAGTAGCCATGGGTTGCGCTTGAAGGAATCCTGTTAAAGAACAAATTCCACAATAGTTGATTGTCTTTACATGGTGGATTTCTTTTACTAGAGAAGTCATCTTTCAAATTTCCTATTTTCTTATTCCCATATTGGATCTCCACTTTCCTTACTGATCAAGCATATTTCTGAAAATCTTTATGTGGAATGATATGCTGTGGTCAGAAAGGTCAAACTTACAATTTGGAACTGAAGGCCTTCTACCGAAGTGGTTCTCACTGGTTCGAGGCGATCAAGGTTGATCTGGTATCCATAAAAACCAGCTTCTGTATGGGAAAAAGAAGGATAAGGAATAAAGTACTCCAAGAATTGATCCGTGCTCTACCGAGTAATGATGTTCTGATGATTGACTAATAAAATTGAGCTACAGACAAATATAAATGCATCTATGAAGGAAAAAACTTGCAGTGTCTTTTTCTAGGAGACTGTAAGTTAAGTCCCCATGTCAAATAGTACAAATAAGAAT
Source organism: Warburgia ugandensis (assembly GCA_035236585.1). NCBI lineage: Eukaryota > Viridiplantae > Streptophyta > Magnoliopsida > Canellales > Canellaceae > Warburgia > Warburgia ugandensis. Next base: position 53,632,644 of record CP141139.1, on the reverse strand, counting down.
TCTGGGATGGATGGAGAGGATCGATTTTGAATTCTGGAATAAAATTGAGCTACAAACTTCCTCTGATGCATCAAGTTTCTGCCAATATATTGAAGTCAAAATCTTCCCTTTGAGCAAAATAATATTTCAATGGAGTGCCTTTCATGGTATGTTTTTGACTGGGAATTCAAAAGATATTTGTGAGTCCTTTACTTTGTGCGTCTGTAGTGTTAGTAGGAACCTTGGCAGCATTTATTTACTTCTCTTGGTCTGGCACTATTTCTTTGGTCTATTCAAAATGTCAAATGGTTGCAAATGTAATTGTTTTGGTGGAGGTCTTGGCTACTAGTATTTTAATGGTCTGGATAAATATATTGTCAGGACTCTTTTCATCTTCAGATAAATTTGGTTCTTGTGAAGCCTCCTTGGTTGGCATGCTTAAAATAAATTTGGCAGTACCTGCCACGTTACTATTGTAAAGAATGGTCAAGACCAGATTGAGCATAGTGGGGCCTCTATATGACTCTCATGGGTGTCTGTTTGATTCACATGCTATATGTGGTGATACTTATGCATTAGAGGCTAGAGTAATGATAATTTAGGCAAAATTAATGCAGTTATTCTACTAGAAGTTCTAAAAAGCTTGATTGCGAGTACTGATCTGGTTCCTCTTTGGAGATACAAGAACATACCAGATAGATGAAAGACATTCTCTAGATTTGTGAATGTTTCACCTATGATTCTTGTGATTTAGATGCAAGACATTCTCTAGATTTGTGGATATTTCACCTATGATTCTTGTGATTTAACTTGGGTTAAAGGAAAGCACTTCCCATTACTTGTTGTTTGCTTGGAGACATGGAGAAACTCTATTCTTGCTTCTATGCAGAAGATATTGATGGCACTAAATCAGTTTCTGGTGTAAAGCACCATTGGGTCTGTGCTTCATGTGAAGGCTCTTGTTGATTTAATTCTTTTGGGATACAAGTTGGCTAAAGCAAACCAGGAGCTTTATCTAGCAACAAGAGAAAAACCTTGAGTGCCAAAAGAAGGTTGAGAAGGTGCGAGAGCTACTGATATTCCAACTGACTTGGATATCAAACATCAGAACTAGGGGCACAAATTAGTAATAGATCTAAGATGATATCAGAAACTAGTGGGGAAATCAATTTATCCTACCTTGTCTTGCTATATCCAGATTTGATAGTCTATACTGATTGCAGTTATCAGAAATGGCTCAAGAACTACCTTGCAATAAATTTTTAGCTCCTGGACATTTCCCATGTGTCCACCTTCTCTGATACTGATGTGTTGGATTAGCATCAAACAGATGATCCACCATTGGACATACTACATTTAGTATAGGGCTTTGTAGACGCTTTATGCCATATGGCTCTTTATAATATTGGGCTAATTGCAAGATAGTTTGGCAAAATAACATTTTCCCAATAATAGTGGGGTTACCTTTTGTGTATGATGAAATATAGTGGTAATTTTGAAATTATGGCACCATTTTGAAAATATCTAAAGGCTATTTCATTTTTCCTTCCCAGTTTATTCCTGTTATCTCTTACAACCTTGGAGTTTCCTTCCCAATTTCATTTAACCTTCAATTCTATTTTCTGTGTTTTCTAGCTTTGATATTTGTAATTTCTTTCACGTATTTGCTGTTATATAGTTTTATTTGTCTTTCTAAAATTTATATTATTCGTAATGCAGGCATACGTATGTGTGTATATATGTTCCAGGTAATAGTAGGTGCTCATGGGATGCCTAAATAGTAAGCGGTATCGTTTTTCGCACATGGACATAGTATTTTGGAAGTCTAAGCCATTCATCATTTTCATAATGGTTTAGGCTACATGTCAGCATTCATACCCATTTGATGATTGTAGCCCATGTTGCTTCAATTAAAAAAATTACGATCATTCATTGTTCAAAATGCCAAAACTCATCACATCAAGACCTTATCTCGATTAGGGGTTGGTAACATGAATCTTGTTCCTCCATTCCCCTCTATTGGGTGTCATGGATTCATTTAGTCCCAAAGTTTTTAAATCTTTTTTCTCATGTTCTTTTGGTCCTTCCCCTTGACCTTTTAGAACTTTCGATATGGATCTCCTCACTCCTTTTAACTGGTGCCCTTTTTTGTCTACATTAGACATGTCTAAACCATCTAAGTCTATTTGTCTACATTGGAGATGTCTAAACTATCGAAGTCTAATCCCCCTCATCTTGTTATCTATAGGTGCTACTCCTAAGTTTCTTCTAATGTTTTCATTTTTAATTTTATCCCTTCTTGTCTTGCCACCCATCCATCTCAACCTCCGCATTTCAGCGACACTTATCTTATATGCATGTTGTTCCTTAACTGCCCAACGCTCTGATCCACAGGGCTTGGCTGGCCTTATAGCTATCCCTATAGAATTTTCCTTTCGGTTTGAGTGTGACCCTCCGATCACAAAAAAGTCCAGAGGTGCATCTCCATTTGTTCTAACCTACTTGAATTCACCGAATTACCTCTCTCTCAATCTCTCCACTCTCATAAATTATCGATCCTAAGCATCGGAAGTGTTCTTTTAGGGGGACTTCTTGGTTATCAATCTTTATTGGTGCTCCACTCCTGTTCCTTTCCTTGCTAAAATTGCATTCTATATACTCTGTCTTAATTCGACTAATTTTAAATCCTTTAGATTTTAATGCATCTTTCCATAACTTTGGCTTTGTGTTTATGCTCTTCCTTGTCTCATCAATCAAAACTATATCATCTGCCAGCATGGAATATCCTCTTGGAAATGCTTTGTTAAGTCATTTATAATAAATGTGAAAAGGTATGGACTCAACACCGATCCTTGGTGCAATCCTATGGTGATAGAAAAATCCTCGATCTCTCTGCTAGTGATCCTAACATTTGTTACTGCTCCCTTATACATATTCATAATTATGTCTATATACTCCTGTGAAACCCCTTTCTCACCCAACACCCACCATATTAACTCTTTGGGGACACTATCATAAGCTTTTTCTAAGTCAATAAAGACTACGTGGAGGTCCTTTCTCATTTCCCTATATTTCTCTATCAATTGTCTAAGCAGAAAAATAGCTTTCTTCGTAGACCTCCAAGGCACGAAACCAAACTGGTTCTTTGATACATTTGTCTGATGCTGTAGCCTCTTCTCTATTACTCTTTCAAAAAGTTTCATTGTATGGCTCATAAGTTTGATCCCCTGATAATTAGTGCAACTTTGTATGTTTGCTTTATTTTTGTAAATTGGTCCAGTAAAGCTCTTCCTCCATTCATTTGGCATTCCTTTAATTTTACAATCTTGTTAAATAATTTTGTCAGCCAAAGTATCCCATTATCTCCCATAGACTTCCAAACCTCTATTGGTATACCATTAAGCCCTAGAGTCTTTCCTGATTTCATCTTTTTCAGGCCTCTTTTACTTCAAGTTTTCTAATCCTATGGTCATATCTATAATGTCGAACATTATTTGGGTTTATGGTACTTTCAATCCCTACATTCTCAGGGTAATTGTAATTTAGCAATTTATGAAAGTAACTTTCCCATCTTTATTTAATCTCGTCATCTTTGTTTAACTTTCCCATCTTTGTTTAACCTCATCATCTTTGTTTAACTTTCCCATGCATGAATCAAAATGCCAAAACTAATAGTTAGAATTATCCAATCGTACTGACGTCTTTGTCAAGCTAATTTTTTCACTTCGAACATGTTAAATGTCTTAGATCTCCCAATAAAATTGCCTAGGATGGCGACTACTATTAGCAGAACTAATACAGGTCCAGATTATTTCCAGATATAAACCAAAACATGTTAGATGACAAGGTTAAGACCCCCCAAGATTTTCACTTGCTGAGATTGCCGCAACAGATTTTTGTAACATGCACAAATGTAAGATGGTGTAATAAAGGAGTGATTTGCCATGTTGGCTTTGTACCTTGGCGATGATGCAGAATTTTGCTTGTATCTTCATGTGCAGCTTGATTGCAATTAATTCAAGCATATTTACAAGTAAAGCTAAAGCCATTAACTGGGAGTCCTTATTGATAGCAGGATCTTTTGCATTGAAAGTTTACAGCAAACAAATTTTCTTGATAGTCCTCTTCTACAGCAACATTAGTTTATCCAGGAACTATTTTCTTGTGCTTGACATTTACATTAACTAAAGACAACCTTGTTAGCATTTATAGCAAAAGTGACAAATTTCAAGTTCTGTAGCTACTAAATAGCCAATTAAATGCCCTTTAGATGTAAATGCAGATGTTTCCATCAATCGAATAAATCCTGCTATTGTCCATGTCAGAAGATAATTTCTGCATGTACTTCTTTTTTTCATAAAATAATTTGTTGGGCATGTTCCCTGTTTTCACAATGTGGTAGACCCAAGCTCTGCTCTCTAATTCTATCTTCTGTTGCAGATGTTATCAATGAGAAATGGGCTGACTTTACATTCCATGTTTCTCCCGGGAGCATTGCAGCCTTTGCAAGTGCCTCAAATGCATATGAGCTTTAGTGCAGGAAATGGTTCGGTTCCTATGCACATGGGAATGAACATGCTGCCCATGAATCAGGAGTCCTTGAAACCAAGCTCATTTGGTCCTTCAAATCAATGCTCGTCATCTCATCAGCCAATACTCTTATCGGGCATATCAAATATCACCAGTTCAGTCACATCATTTGGCTTGGACTCAAGTCATACTGGTCAAGAACCCTTCGAGCTTTCCCTGGGGGCAGAGGTAGGTCAGGTACAACCTTGAATACTGTTATGCAGAGACGTGAGAGTGACTTCGTCCATTTTTCTTGCAATATGAAGGGCGTAATCGGGGAAGGCATTTTACGACAGCAACAATTAAATGTAAGCCATCCTCTCGGGAACCTGTCAGGTTAGGCTTCATTCCTATAGACACTGTTAGTCAGGATGACCTCTACAACTGCCACCGACCGGTATTGGATCTTTATCTAACCTGAATTTACACTTTGAAAGAAAATGAGGTGGAACCCATGGCTGCCTCTCTATCCTTAGATGGACAAGCATCGATTATGGACGAGACAGGTGGTCTACAAGCACGCATGCTACTCAGAGAAAAGTCACATCTCTCGTTTCCGAGAGATACAGACAACCAGGTACTTATTCCGCATATGCATGGCTAAGAAATGGTGCATAATTTGCCTCTTTGCCTTTCTTCTTTCTAGCTGTCTTAGCTGATTATGTCTTGTATCAGTTTACAGATGGGAAGAAGCATGGCGAGTCGTAATGTCAAAAGATAGAACAAGACTCAAAATGTCATGCTAAAGAGCATGGAGATTCAAGTCCTAATTAGAGGTTCTTCTCTCCATCAGAGCAATAAGGCCGTTATGTTCGTTATTGTGTTGAGGAGGGTAGGCAATTTGCCAAAGAAAGAGAGGGTTGAATCAAAATAAATTTTTATCAAGGTCTATTTCTGCTTTAATATATGTAGGTGCAAAATATGAATGTTCTACTATGTTCCAACAATCCTGGCAATAGCATGATGAACAAAAAAGTCTCCAGGAACTATTGTTAAGAATAGCGAATTACTGTTCTCATTAATGGCATTCATACCTGCCAGGTAACCATATGCTATGGGTAAAAAAAACATTAGACATTACATCTGATACCAACACTTTTGATCGGAATTCTGACAATGTAAAGAGAGTAAAAGCATGGCCAATGGAAATGTTAAGATAGAACCATAACAATAAGGCACTAGCATCTCTTAGGAGTTCGTCCCCCAGCCCCGGTTGAATGAAACTGTAAATTCAGAAAGCTGCATCTGCTACGCTTCCAACTCATTATCCGTTTCTAATATGCCTTAAAGCATTTGAACACTAGGAATATTTTGGATTCATATGCCCACAGTTTTGCGTTGGACTGCGCTTTATGCTCGTCTCTACAGGTAATTCAGGTGATCGGTAAAATTGCTCAATGAAAAGGAATCATGTTTATCCTATAACTAGCGAGTTGCGGGGGCCATGGCCGGCCTACGAATTTCAAGTATTATGCTTCAAATGATTAGAAGCTGATCTCTAAATAAGAGTCTTAATATTTACACGTATATATAAGTTGGAGAATTTCTATTATACCATGTTTCGTTCCTAAACTAAGCAAGTGTGTATTAGGCCCTAAAATAATCTGTTCCACGTAATGTTCATTTATGTTTGGTCAATTTTATTGCTAGTGTTTATAGACTATTTAAGCCATCTATTTAAGGTCATGAGCAAAAGAAGCCTTTTGGGCATCCCGTATTTAAAATAGGGTGTAGAAATTTTTGAATGATCGAATTCTGCCAACGTTTGGAAATGACATATTTTTAATTGCTTGTGTAAATCCTAAATTTGGGAGTTCTAAGGCTGTTTGAGTTTTCTTCACTTTGCCAAACCACGTAATTAGGTAGGTGGTTTGATCTTACAAAAAGGAAGATCACTTGGGTGTCATCATAGGGTTGAAGACTTTTTTGAGCTTAGAGTTACAAACTATACATTTTGTGTTTCGTCTTAGAATGATCATGTTAGGAAATTTTGCCTAGGATGATCCTAAACAGTGTCTGCTAGTATGTAAATATTTATTGTTCCAAACCATTCAAAATTTTAGGTCCCAGCATAACCTTACTAAGATAGTCATGATAAACAAATAGTTATATCACCAATAAGTTAGGGCATTTCTTATTTTAGAAACATGTTAAATTTAATTTTAGCCAAGCAATTGTGGACTCTCTCTTTTTGTGTGAAATATACCATGCAATTGGTCTTATTGTTGTTGCATGGTAGGTGTGCTCAAATTTGCATTTTGGGCCCACTTTTTTAGAAACATGTTAGATTTAATTGTAGCCAAGTAATTGTGGACTCTCTCTCTCTCTCTCTCTCTCTCTCTCTCTGAATTATACCAAGCCCGAATGAAAAAGGAGGGTCTTATGTTAGGTGCCAATCGACAAGGAAGAAGTTGAAGATGATTTTGATTTTGTTATTTTTTCCCTACTTGCAAATGAATATACATTTGTATATTAGTTTGTATGTATATTCATTTGTAGGTAAGAAGATAAGATAATGAAAATTATCTCTAGCTTCTTTAAAGTATAGCAATTCTAACATGACATAAATTGAAAACTGACATTGTGAAACCCCTGAGTTTTACTTAACAATTTATAAAAACAGTCGGGATCCTTGTTTTAAAGACTTTTATTATTATTATTATTATTTATTTTTAAGTGACCTAAAACAAAGCTCCAATCAAAACATGTATTTCAAAATCCTAGGAATCATATAACCACAAGAATATGGATTTAATGATGAAATGAAATACCATTTCTATAAAAAATTAGGCAGAGTTTCCTCTGTATTTTGGACCATTGCACATGACAAGTGAATACAAATAACTTCATAAATATAATATAAGAGTTGACATATAGGGAACCCAGTCTCCACACCCATTCACACAATCAAATTCTATTTTCAATAAAATGTATATTCCAACAATGGATAAGAAAATCAAGTCATGACAAAATATCCAGGGTCCCTCCATACAGCCATCACATCTAACATGAATTCATATTCTTACATCCAGGTCATATTGCAATTTTAATTAAAGTACAGTCCATACTCAAAACCCAAAGTGAGGTCCTGAACAAACCTTGTCGTCTCTGAACATCCTCAATGCTTAATTGGAAAACTGTCATCACTTTTACTTGCTCTATCAGTGCGTCAACCTGTTGTCACTCTCTATATTCAAGGCATTGTAAACAAAACAATACCTCAGCAAGCTATGCTTGGGTAGGTGATTACGAGAAATAAAACATGCAATAAACACTTGTAAAGAGTACCAATATCATGTTGAGTATCAATAGAGTAAATCATTTATAAGGAAAATGAAATCATCAGGCGTTCATAATGTAAAGCTCATGAATCTCATAAATTTGACCTAAACAATCAGGATCAAAACATGCTTTTCATCTGAGGCAATGCAATATCAAAGTAAAACATTATGACATGCAAGGCATAATCAAAACATGGATGAGCATCCGTCAAAAGTAATAAGAATTCTTGTTCACATTGAAATATAATTCATGTCATGATAAAATAGGGCACTGTACAAAAACACACCTTAAGAGTGTTCCACGACACTCAATCACTGTTAATGAGTACTCACACAAAATCCTTAGGTCCCCATGGAGGGGAACAAACTTGTAGTGGCAACCACACCAGGATCTAAACCACTGTCGCTCCCCATCGACACCTAAATGGGAGGAGACTCTCTTCGTCCCTATGGAGGGGAACAAACTCATAGGGAGGACTACCCGTGATACCATCACCTACATAATTGGCCTTGAATCACTCAAGGGCAGTTTCTAATTATCATCATCACAAAGTCAGAGGATGGGTGGCCAACCCTACAACCCTCCTAGTATAGTACCCATCGAGTAGAAGCACCTATCATAAAGCAATAAAATATGCTATAAATCATGAAAAACTCCCAAGTGAAATAAACCTCTATAGGCTGAATCAAAATACATGATAAATTATAAATCATCACATGTGAAAACATGGATAATTATATAATCAATGTCATGCTATCAAAAGTGAATAGGGCGTAAAACACCTGCCTCAAGAATTCAAGTGAGAAGTCATGATCATGAAATTAAGGAAAAATCTCGAATGTAATCACCTAACTCGACAAATGTGATACTCCAACCAGGCGTGTAAATAATTTCACGCCATGTGCTCTAACGTACCTGTCTCATCATAAGTCATCCATCACTTAGTATTTTCACATCTCAAAATAAATAAATCCAAGTGAAAACTCTCTTGATCTGGTAGTTAATCCTAGATTAACAGCCTAGATCATTTGACTAACCCTCAATTAGGGTAATCCTGAACTAAATGCTGGTCTTTCTATCATCTAAACTATCATCTGTCATCTTTGACCATCAATTTATGTCATGATTCTTTCAATTAATGTCATTTAATCACTAAAGGGTCAATCCCTTTCATCTTATGAAGTTTAGAGATGAACCAACTATTGAATCGCTCTTTACTCCTTAGATATGATATTTGATCATTAATTTAGATAATCTTCATCATAATTAACCCAATTTTCATGTTTATTTAATAATCTCAATATATGTTCAAGTTTACACACCCATCTGATGGTCAGATTGTTCTTTGATTAGCCAATCCTAGGGCACATGATCCGATCGACTGTCTAGATCGTGCGCGTACCTCTAAAATTTTAATTTCTAACATTTAAGGTAAGTTATTCAACAATTTTAATATTTTAAACCATAATCCATGGTCTGATCACCTTTCCTAACCTTCTATCATCACCGATCTAGTTTTGGACGAACAGATCAAATCTTCCATCAAATAGTCCATAATTGGTATGTCTTTCTTGTCATAATTCATTATTGATGGGTAATTGGAGTCACATTTTACACAGATCTACCTTCTGATTGTATTTTTAATTGTTGGACGTTGAGATCTTAGTTTTTCCCTACGCACCATCAAGTTTTTGTTCAGAATTTCAAGGGTTAATTGATTGCTAATAGATGATCCGTCTTCATGGATGAAAAGATCAGAGTTTATTTATCCTAATCACAAATTTTCTATTTTTTCACATTTTTAGAGGTTCACTGAAAAATGTCACCGTTGTTGGAAAAGGTGACCGGATTCTGGTTGTCTCTGGTGACTCATTTCTCAATGGATCTCAAATAAAAGATATGGGTATTGTAGAACAAGCTCTCACCTATTATCCTTTGAAGTTTAGTGGCAACCGAACATTGTTTGATGCCAAAAAACTTGAAAAACATTTGTAGGTTGCTAGATTTCTATCACTCACTAACATCAACTTCAACGACTCGATTCTCTCTCTTTACTTGGCTGCCGATCAAAATGATTCTTAAGGCGTTTCAATTGTGGAGAATAAAATGATCAGTTTAGATCATCCATCTAAGTTATCTTTTTTTTGAGTAACTCCCTACAATCTGGCTGCCTAAAAATGCCCTTTTTCTCCCCTTTCACCTGATTTTCATGCAGTCGCTGGTGTCCACACCATTGCTGTCGACTATCTCTTCCCCATTCTCTCTCTCTCTCTCTCTCTCTCTCTCTCTCTCTCTCTCTCTCTCTCTCTCTGTATGTGTCAACTGTGTCAGGTTTCCTTAGGGGGAGTGCTCGTATCAAATACAACCCCCCCTCTGTTTAAGCCCTTTTTATTTTTGTTTTTTATAGGATGTTACAGACATTCCCTCAAGTTAGGGCATCCCCCATAAGTGACGTGTTACATCGGTTCTTGGGTGCAATGAAAAATGTCAAGAGTTGCTAGGACATTCTCCCAAAAACGATGCATGACATTGGATTCCAAGTGTTGGAAAATGGGCAAGAGCTCACTACTACACACGAGGATTCTAAAGTTTGCATAAAGAAGTCGTAATATTGACCGCCAACTTCGTAAATATTTTACAAGTTGGTTAGAAATAAATGACTTTAAAAATGTAGAATTAAGAAGTTGTTTAATTGTAAACGACTTTAAAAGTCTAGTGCAAAGAGGAAATTTTTTACAGGAAGGACTTTTAAAGTCGTTTACAATTAAATGACTTTAAAAGTGAACAACTTTTGAAGTCATTTAGTCTAAGCGACTTCTAAAGTATGTCAATAAATTTGGTGTGATGATTATTTTATGCAAGAATGGACTTTGAAAGTTGTTTGACTCTAAAGGACTTCAAATGTCAATAACTTTTGAAGCTGTTTAGTCATAAATGACTTCAAAAGTGAGTTACTTTTGAAGTTGCTTGAGTCAAACGAGTTTAGAAGTCCATTCCTGTGTATACTTTTGAAGTTGTTTAGTACTAAACAACTTCAAAAGTTACTGTTTTTTAAAGTCATTTAGTACTAAACGACTTCTAAAGTCCTTGTTCATTTATAAATAGCAAACCACATATCATTTTTTCATATATCCTCTTCTTCTCATGGCTGGTATGGCGGCTTCCTTTGGTCCTTATGCTTCTCTCTTTTTCCCTTCCTGCTTTCCATTTTGGATATATTTAATTGTTTGTGTTATGAAAAACACTGTAAGTAAACCATAACTTCTTTTGATCATGAATGGATTTCTTGTTACTAAGTCTCTTTGTTTTCATTTTGTAGATCATGCAGGTTTTCTCACTACGGATGATGGGGTCAAGAAGTGTGTTAGATTGTCCTGATTTCACCAAAATTGTATGATTTCATTGCAAATGACAACTACTCTATCTAACCTTTACTATTGGAGAAGGGAAGAACATCACGATTTGTAGTTCTCATCCAAAATTAGGGTTTGATGAAGAGTAGTGGTTATACCATCAACTTTTAACCAAGAAAATTGCAGGACACACACTCTATCTCTCTCCATAGAATGGGTGTCACTTGAATACTAGAAGGTCAACTTTTGGTGAAAAAGAGCAGATTGGCTCTTTGATCTTGTATTAATAAGATCTAATAATTTGTAACATTTGATATATGTAACATTGGATGTAATAAAAAAATAATTTGATTTCCTTGTTCATGTGTGTAAAATCTATTTCATTGTGTATTTATATGAGATATTGTAATATACAAAATGTAAATAAATATATATTTAATGTGAAAATTTAAAAGTTTTAAAAGTCATTTTCTATAATCAACTTTAAAACTCCATATTTTTAAATTTGTTACATCTAAATGACTTTATATGGGCTTTAAAATCATTTATAGCAAATGACTTCATTTGTAAGAGTTTGTTTTAAGAGTTATTTTGTCGACTTTTGCTATGCCTTTTTGGGTTGTGTTGATGATTTATACACAAAAACTAAGTCAAATTTTTGTTTGACTACACTCAACTAAAACCTACCTATGAATTGGAACTACATTCACAAATTTAGGGTTGATATCGATTTTTGAGTGCTGGTTAGTCTCTTTTTGTTTGTATCATATGTATTATGCATATTTGAAGAATTTTGACAAGGTTATGAGTTAGAAAGTTTCCTTTTTAAAGTTAATTTTCTTCTTGAATGTGCCTATCATATATATATTTCAATTGTTAATTAAAAATTTCTAAGAAATGTATTTAGTTATTTCAAATACTTCTATAATTCTTGTATACTTAATATTTGGTAAAATGTCTAACCTAGTCTTTTCTTGTCTAACAAGTCTCCATGAAGATTTGCTTCAATTTCTTGTGATAATGGATAAATATGCTTGGATGATTGCAACAAGAACATCAAAAGAATATGAAGACCGAATAGAAAATTTCATAAGGTTTGCACTTAGGGCAGGTGTTGATCGTTACTGCATGCGTTGTCCATGCTCAAAATGTGGAAACTTGAAAAAAGTAACTGTAAGGGTGTTGAGAGAACAATTGTGATTCAATTGGAATCAACAAAAGCTATTGCCCATGGATTTAGAATGGATAACAACTTTCACATAGGCCCTCAACAAGGCCTGGAAGATTTGATCAAGATACTGTAGGAAGTATTGGAGACAATACAACTGTATCAATGTTTTGAGATGCATATGATGACTTCCAAGATGACCTTGAATATTTTCATACTACATTAGAGGAAGCCAATGTGTCATTGTACCCTGAGTGTAAAGATTTTCCAAGCTATCTACAGTGGTAGAACTTTACAACGTGAAATCAAGATTTAGTTTTTCAGATCAAGGTTTTATAGAAGTCTTGAAAGTAGTAGATAAGATGTTACCAATCCATAATAAATTGGTAAGGTTCACGTGGAAGGTAAAGAAAATCCTTGCTGTACTAGGGTTGAAGTATAAGAAGATACATCCATGTCCTAATGATTGTATCTTGTATAAGAAGGACCACAAGGATAAAACTACGTGCCCAATTAAGATAGAAGTTAAAGAAGAATTCAATTGAGATAGTTATAGATGTTTTTGTAAAGATTCTGTGATACTTTCCCCCTATTCCAAGGTTCAAAAGAATGTTTCGTATAACAAAAATAATGAATAAATTAGTATAGCATGCCAAGGATAGAGTAGCTAATAGCTTGTCATGCCATCTAGTAGATAGCCTAGTATGGAAGCTTGTAGACTTCATATGGCCTAATTTTGGTGAAGAACCTAGAAACCTATGAGTGGCAAGTATAGTTGTTGGCCCATTATATTAGTTTGTTACAATCTCCCACCACCTTTATGCATGAAGAGGAAGGTCATGTTGCTAACTATATTGATATCAGGTCCAAAGTAGCTAGGGAATGCCATTGATGTGTACTTGTTTCCCTTGATCGATAATCCTGAGACATTATGGGAAGTAGGCATTGAAGCATATGACAAACATAGGAAAGAGTTGTTCACCCTAAAGGCTATTTTGTTGTGGACAATAAGCAACGTCCCTATGTATGGTAATTTGTCCGAATGCACCGTGATGCTTGTCTTATCTGTAATGATCAAACATGTGCTGTATGACTTAAACATGGTAGGAAAATGGCATTCCTTGGGCATTGAAGATGGTTGCTAAGAGATCGTCCATATCATTTTAAGAAGGGAGAATTTAATAGTAGTGTAGAGATAAGGACACCTCCAAAGATGTTGATAGGACGACAAGTATTCGAGTAGGTTGAAAACATAAATGTCTTATGGGAAAGAAGAAATCACATAAACGTGCAGGTGAAAGTAATTGTAGAAGGTGTTGGAAAAATAAATCAATATTCTTTTAGTTGGCATACTAGAAATCACTGCATCTATGCCATGTACTTGATGTCATGCACATTGAGAAGAATGTGTGTGAAAGCTTGATTGTACCTTGCTTAATATCCTAGGAAAATAAAGGATAGACTTGCAACTTGAATGGATCTTCTGAAGATGGGTTTGAAGAGGAGGTTGCATCCAGAGGATAGGGGTAGCCGAGGAACATACTTGCCTAAGACAAATTATACTATTGATAGAGAGGAGAGGAGAATAATGTGTAAATGCTTGTTCGAGCTCAAAGTCCTACTCTTCAAACTTTGACACATTATCTCTATGGAAGAGCTAAAATTGTTGGGGATGAAGTCCCACAGTTGCCATGCATTGATGCAACAACTCCTACTCGTAAAGTTAGGAGAGTTATTACAAAATTTTGCTACTTTAATGCTTTGTGCAAGAAGGCAATGGATGTTTCAAAATTATAAGAAATTCAATGTCATCTAGTGACAACTTTATGTGAGCTTGAGACAATCTTCCCACCATCTTTCTTTGACATCATGGTACACTTAGCAGTGCACCTCATTGATGAGGTTAGACTTTGTGGGCTAGTTTACTTGTGATGGATGTATTGATTGAGAGGTATATGAAAATTTTAAAAGGGTATGTATGTAATTACAACTGGCTAGAGGGGTCTATATCCGAATGTTATATTGCAGAGGAAGCAGTGGACTTTTGCACATAGTACTTACTAGGAGTGGATGCGATTAGAATCCTAAGAAAGAAATAACTAGTTGTATTTTATGATCCCAAAGTTGGTAAACCTCTATCGAGTGGTCATGTATCGACCATTGACTATAAAGAATAGGACCAGATGTATCTTTATGTTTTGCTAATGTTGACGAACTCCAACCATACATTGAGTAAGTTGATCATGCATGCACTTATGTAAAATTTAATTATTGATGGTTATATTTCTTTGATCACTCTACTAATGTGTGTGTGTACATAGTGAGCACATGAATGTACTCGAGGCAAAGAATCCAAGTTATGCAAAGAAACAGAAGTGGCTACAATTTGAGCATTGTCACACTTTCAATAATTGGTTGCATAAGAAGGTAAAATGAAAGAATTCTCACTTAATATTAATACATTACATTCCATATATATGTACATATAATCTTACTTAAGCCTACTTAATACGTACACAGATTCAAGATCAGTGAGAAGTGGTAGGCAATGGTAAATCCAGAACCTTGGGCTAGATGGCAATGGGATCAAGATTAGAAATAATAAAATATGCAGGATATGCCATCAATGGTTATCGCTTTTACACAAAAGACTGTGATAGCTTAAGAGTGCAATAGAATTGTGGAGTTAGCTTAGCTACCAATGCTACATTCTTTTCTAGTTCAAAGGAAAATAGCCCAATGGTGGCAGATGATATTTATTATGGGGTTACAAGAGATATATGGGCCTTAGATTATACTTTCAGAACCATGGTTCTTTTTAAGTACAATTGGTAGAACACAACCAAGACAACATCAAAATTGGTGCCCTTGGATTAACATTGGTTGACCTCAACCAGATCGGCTATAAAAATGATCGATTTATTTTGAAATCTCAAGCAAAATAAGTATTTTACATGAAGACGAATGTGATAAGAGATGGTTAACAGTTTTATCATCTTGTTCGAGGGTTTTTTATAATGAAGATGACATAGGAGATATTGAAATAGATTTCCCTTCTATGACCAAAACAATCCCATCAATTGAAGTAGTACTTGGTGAGAATGAGGATTATGTGCATGATAATGGTGAGGAGGGTGCTTGGGTTTGAAAACTATATATAGTTTGGGGGTATGTGGATTGTATTAGTGAGTTGCAACACACACACACACACACACACACACACACACACACACACACACACACACACACACACACACACACACGTATTTCCATATTTATAACTAGTTCCTTTGTCATGAGCTATATGGATTGATAAGTGAGCTACTTGTGTGTACAAATAATGCATAAATCAATGTTGATTATCATAAAAAATCAGTTTCATTGTGCATTAATTGTTAGATATTGTAAAGTACTAGCATAATATATATATATTTTGAATTAAAAATAATTTATAAATTCGTTTAGTATAAAAGACTTTAGAAGCTATTGCTTTTAAAATCGTTTATTGCTAAATGACTTTAAAAATAAAGACTTTTAAAGTCATTTATATGTAAATGACTTCACTATGTACAACCAAATTTATCACTAAAAATGATCAATCAAATTTACACTAATCATTATGTAACATCTTTAATTTTTAAATAAAAATTTACAAAAATTTTGAATTATATGAAATTGGAGTCAAAAGAAAATAATTTTGAAATTTCCAATTTTTGGAGTTCTAGAAAGTTAAAATTTTATAGATATTAAATCTGATGTTAATACCTCAACATTGTGATTGTACTTGAAAAAACAATTCCAACAACATTAAGTTTGTTGAAATTGGAATTTGGATGAATAAATTTTGATTTTCTTGAAAAGGGCAATTTGGTAAATTCACATAGTATGCCCCACTTATAGAATTTGAGAATTGAATAGCTCTCATTTGTTTTTTTACTATAATTATATAGCTAAACAATTAAGTAGCAAAAATAATATAATTTTCAAGTGTATAATTTTTTAAAGTTAAATTTATTCAATAAATAAACAAGGGGGTCATTTTAATAACGTCACACCCTCCCACTTAAGACTTTTTAGTTAAAAAATAACAGACCAAGTCTATTCTGAAAAACTAGACAAGAGAGGAAAAATTCCTGGTAGTGCTGGCCTAGAAAGAATAAAGGAGAGAGATGGGAGAGGAGAGGAAGAGAGGTGTAGATGATGCTGATCAGTGACACCCAGACTAGCGTGTGTAGCCTAGGAAAACTAACGGTGAGAAGAAGGGGGAGAAGAAGAAGGGGGAGATGAAGAGGAAGAGAGGTAGAGAAGGATGGTCCGACCAGGCCATTGCTGAGGGTGACAATGCCTAGACCGGTGTGCATAGGTGAGAAAAACTCAATAGTGAGAAGAAGGGGGAGAAGAAAAACAAGAAGAAGTGGAAGAAGGAGAAGAAGAAAGGAGAAGAAGGAGGTTCCAACTAGGTTTCCACCAACTAGGCCACCACCACTTCTGACATTAATGATGCCCAGACCAATGCGCACAAGTGAGAAAAATTTGACAGTGAGAAGAAGGGGGAGAAAAAAAAGATGAAAAAGAAGAAGGGGAAGAAGGAGAGGACGAGAGTAGGAGAAGGAGGGTCTGACCAAGCCACTGTTGATTGCTGACATCGACGATGCCCAAACCAATTTGCACAGGTGAAAAAATCCTGATAGTGAGAAGAAGGGGGAGAAGAAAAAGAGGAGAAAGAAGAAGAAGGGGAAGAAGAAGAGGAGGAGGAAGGTCCAACCAGGCCGTCACCAACCAAGCCACTACTAACCAGGCTGCTGACATCGACTGTCGATGCTGACAATGCCCAGACCTATGCACAGGTGAGAAAATTCAATTTAACAGAAGAAGGGGGAGAAGAAAGAGGAGGAAAGGAAAAAATAAATCTTTTCTAGGTAGATATTCTAAATTTAGTTTATGGTTTTGATGGATTTGTGCATGGATGAGTATGATTGGAATGTTTCTAATTTTGTTTGGATCTATGAGCATAATTTGAGTAGATGAGACATGATTTTGTTAGGATGAGATACATGTTTTATTACGGACTAGCTAAAGGGGACATTGATTAGGCTATCCTAGCATGTTTTATTATGATAAATGATATAACCACACAAAATGGATGATATATAAGCAAACCTAACATGATGCATATTTAATCTTGAAAATTACATGAAATAAAGTAACTTAAAGTCCAGAATTAAGAATGAACCAAGATGTAAACTAACCAAACATGGAACATATGAAATTAATATACTAATGCATGGAAACCTAAACTAAACAAGCAAAATAAAGTACTAAGAGCCAACTAATATGCACTAATCTAAAGTGGAATGTGAATGATTCATTACATTGTTAACGCATGAATTAGAAGTAAGAATCGAAATCATGGTGCATATGATTATGAGATCTAAAAGCATGGAATAAGTTACAAACTAACCTAGATAGAATACATGAATGGAATGCATGGACAACTAACCAAAACAAACTAAAGTTTTAAGGCGAAACACTTCAAAACTACTCACATGAACCATGGGAAGTGCATGAATTAAGCATGAAAGTATGCACGAACCAAGATGTAAACTAACCAAACATGGAATGCATGAAATTAATATACTAATGTATAGAAGCCTAAACTAAACAAGAAAAATAAAGTACTAAGGGCCAACTAATATGCACTAATCTAAAGTGGAATGTGAATGATTCATTACATTGTTAATGCATGAATTACAAGTAAGAATGGAAAGCATGGTGCACATGATTATGAGATCTAAAAGGACAGAATAAGATGCAAACTAACCTAGATAGAATACATGAATGCAATGCATGGACAACTAAGTAAAACAAACTAAAATTTTAAGGAGAAACACTTCAAAACTACGCACATGAACCATGGGTTTGTGCACATGGTTCAAGTATCTCCTTTGTATGAGATTTAATTGTAACTAACCTAGGATAAAACACAAGTAATTAAGCATGAAAGGAACAACTAACAGCCATGAAAGAATTAAGAAGTTCAACCCTTAAGAAATCTTATTAATGACCATTAGCAACCTATGTTCACAAACTTAGTGTGGGATGCATCTTTCCCACTAAGAGATGTGAACTCGAAGTAGTGGAGTTAAAGATTAGTGAAAGGTCTATTGGATTTGTAGTCCTTTTACAAATATCTATACTAAGTAGGATTATATTTTCATGTATCCCTTAATTGTTTTGCTTGTGGTTTGTTTCCCACATATGATAGATATTGTATGTTTATGTGAATGGATGGAGGCAGAATCTACTTTATTTATTTTTTTACTCAAACTGCGTTTACTAGGGACATCACATTCACATGCGTAAAATCCATAAGTCCAAAAACAAGAGGATACTCTGCTGATTTTCTATAGTAATGTAGCACTCATTTCTCTAAAAATCTCATTTTTTAGGAAAGAAATATGACACTTGAGATTTTTAAATGCCATTTCACCTAACTATGTTCAAGAACAAAAGTTAGATGTGTGTATGTTTTTGAGGACAAGTGGTAAATAATTTCTTAAGAATATAGATAGACTAAAAGGCACTAAAATTGAAGCAAATACCCACTTGTTTCCCCAAACTAGTTAATAAGTGGTCCTAGTACATGCTTGATCATTTTGATAAGAATGACTTATGATGCATTGTTAGAAATGGATATGAATAAGACATAACAAGACATACATACATGCTTACTAATAAATGCTTTAAGATGCATATCTTGATTGTCGAATGGTAATAGTTGCTCACATAAAGTTAAATTGTTTCAGTCATGTTTATAAGAGTGAAAATGAATGTGTACATACATGTGCTATATGATGGCTAGAATCATGCAAGTTAACATTGCTTTACTTATAATCATTCAAATTAGTTTATAGGTTTAGTTTTAGAAAAGTTTAAATTTAGAAATATCTATATTTTAGAAAGTTTCTATTTTCATGCATGTTTTATTTGATTTGCTTTCGATTTTTTTGCTGCATATGTCATGTTGTTTTTTTTCTTTAAATGAATTACATGACCTTTTTTATGTCATTGTTCTAATATCATTGTGTTCTTCTTTTTAGTAATGATGGAAGGAGAAGAACATCAAACTAAAGATTATGGCCACAATGAAGAGCACTAACAAGAGGACAACATGAGCACTACTCTAAATAGAAAGGGTAGAGGACGAACAACAAAGGAAAAGGTTGTCAAGAGAAAGTCTAAAGGAATTAAAGAAATTGCCCAATACAATAGCAGAGGGCTATAGATTGGTGAGAGTGCAGCTACTTAAAGTAGTTTCCTTTACTCTACAGTAAGAAGCATGGTTCCTATGACATTTGAGGATTGGAGACTGGTGCCATCCTCCACAAAAGATTCAATATGGGAAATGGTGAAGGTATGAAAAGTACATGGGTTCATGCCATGGAGATCGAGAAGTGCTTGGGTAAATCGGCTATCTCAAGAGCATAAGATTTGTATCGCCACATGAAATATAGGGACATTGACAGGTAAGAGTCTTAGCTTAGCAGATATGATGAAACATAATAAACTAAGTGGAAAGGGGCTAAAACTATACAAATTGATGGGTTAAAAACTCTAGTACGTAGGAGATGATAATAACAGAAATGACGTAGGAATAATAGTGCTTAAAGAATTAGAGGATAAAGTTGTAGATGTTAAAAGAATCAATGATAGAATTATAATAATAAAACTTATTCTAGGAGAGCAAATACTAAATGTTATAAGTGCATACGCACCGCAAGTAGGGTTAGAAGATATAATCAAGAGACAATTTTGGATAGATATGGAGGGAGTCATGCAAGAAATTCCCAACATTGAGGGGATAGTCATAGAAGGAAACTTAAATGGCCATGTAGGAAAAGAAAAGGAAGGATATGATGGGATACATGGAGCGTATAGTATAAGAGAACAAAATGAGATGGGGTAAACTATCATCCACTTTGTTTTAGCATATAACTTAGCCATTGAAATACATTCTTTAAGAAGAGGGATGAATACTTAATAACCTTTAAAAGTAGACTCATAAAATCCAAATAGACTTTTTTCTACATAGGAATATTGAAAGATTTATGTGTAAGGATTGTAAGGTGATACTTGGTGAGAGCTTAACCTCATGACGCAGGTTAATGGTTATGGATATCTATATTAAAAGATAAAAGAAAGGAAATGAACTAAATAGGTATCCAAAAACTAAGTGGTGGAACTTCAAAGGGGAGAAAATAACCTCATTCACAAATAAGTTGGTGGCAGAAAGAAACTAGCACTATGAAACAGAAGTAAACACTTTATGGACTAATATGAACGAGTTCATTAAGAAAGTGGCAAAAGATGTCTTAGGAGTATCTAAAGGTAAAAGATAATTCGTAAAAGAAACATGGTGGAGGTGTGAAATAGTGCAAAAATTTATTAAAGAAAAACGGTTGTGTTATGAACAACATAAGAATGCTAAAAAGTTTGCTAAGAGAATAGGAAGTGAGGCTAAACTTAATACATATGATGACCTCCATAGTAGAGTAGAATCAAGAGAAGTTGAGAAAGATGCGTTTAAACTTGCAAAAATAAGAAAACAGAAGGGTAAGGAATTAGACCATGTTAGGTGCATTAGAAGTGATGATCAAAGGGTACTTGTAAAAGATGATGGGATCAAACAATGGTGGAAAACTTACTTTAAAAAATTATTAAATGACAATGGCATTGAAAATACTGTAAACTTAAATAACATTGGATATTATAGATATGAACATAGGATTAGAATACCTAAAGTGAAATAGGCCTTAAAAAAGATGAAATTTGGAAAGGGCATGAGGCCCAATGGTATACCAATAGAGGTATGGAAGCATGCGGGAGTTGCTAAAGTAGTTTGGTTAACCAAGTTATTTAACAAGATTATAAAATCAAAGAAAATGGTGGATGAATGGAGGAAAAGCTCGATTGTACTAATTTATAAAAATAAAGGAGACATACAGAGATGCACTAATTATCAGGGAATTAAACTTATGAGCCACACTGAAACTTTTTTGAAAGAGTGATTGAGAAGAGGCTACAGTATGAGAGGAGTAGGAGTGGAACATCAGTTACTATTGATAACCAAGAAGTCCCTATAAAAGACCACTTTTGGTGCTTAGGATCAATGATTCATGAGAGTGGAGAGATTGGGAGGAAGGTTACCTAGAGAATCCTTGTGGGTTGGAACAAATGGAGATGGCATCTAGAGTTTTGTGTGATCGACAGGTGCCACTCAAACTAAAAGAAAAATTCTATAGGATGGCCATAAGGCTGACCATGCTCTATGGATCAGATTTTTGGGTAGTTAAGGAACATCATATTCATAGAACGAGCATCATGGAAATGAGGACATTGAGATGGATGAGTGGTAAAATAAGAAAAGGATAGAATTAGGAATGAAAACATTAGAGGAAACTTAGGGGAAGCACAAATAGGCAATAAGATGAGGGATATTAGACTTAAATGGTTTGGATATGTACAAAGGAGACCCAAAATAACATTGGTTAGAAGGAGTGAGGCAATGCAAGTAGAAGGTTCTAAAAGGGCAAGGGGAAGGCCCAAAAGAACGTGGATAGAAGTAGTGAGAAAAGATTTAAAAACTTTAGGACTAAATAAAGCCATTGTACTTAATAGAGGCAAATGGGGAAACAAGATTCATGTGGTTGACCCCTAATTGGGATGTCTTGATGATGATGATGATGAACCGGTCTTATTGTTGTTGCATGGTAGGTGTACTCAAATTTGTATTTTGGCCCACTTTTTTGAGTACGAATTATTCTTTGGAATACTTGCAACTATGTGCTTTATGTATCTTTTCCCATTAAAAAATGGATGGTTCCTCTCATTTAGGCCTTTTTGGTGTTACACCATCCATTTTTACAACTTGAAAAGGTCCCTTAAAACAAATACTTATGGGTATTCTTTGGATGAGATAATTCATATTTAGGCCATTTATTATAGGTCAGAAAACATGAATGTTTGGATTATTAATGGAACTCAAAAAAGTGGGACCAAAGTAGAAATTTGACTATGCTGACCATGCAACTACAATGAGACTGTTGCATGCAATAATCCCTCTCTCTCTTGAAATAGTTTCTCTCTCTAGAAAAAGTTGCTCTACCCTCTCTTTCACTCTCTCCCCTTTTTTCCTTTACTTTCTTCTTAAAAAAATGCGTAATAAGTATCCAAATGTCTAAAAAGGGGTAGCTTTGGAAGAAAAGAGGTGAATATATCACCATGTACACTAGTCTTTTCTGTGCAACACTTCATGCATCGATCTTTATCATAGAACAAAAACAAATAATGGTATCTGCCTATTTTTGAAAATAATAATTAAAATAAATGGCCCACACTAATTTCAAACAACCTGAGATAGAAATATGAAAAGCAAAGGTGAAATACACTTCAAAAGTAGTTGTAACCTGTAATGCACCCATGGTATGTTGCCAAATCTCATCTTTCTGTCTCCCATTTGATCGTGAAGTGAGGATATTTTTCTTCTAGTAGGGTTCTACTTAGAAGAAGGGGAGCCTTGCCACAATGGTAAAATTTGTTGTTGTGTGACCTTGAGGTCACGGGTTCAAGGCGTGGAAATAACCTCTTGCAAAATGCAAGGTAAGGCTGTGTACTTTAGGCCCTTGTGGTCCGCCCCTTTCCTGGACCCCACATAGGTGGGAGCTTTGTGCACTAGGGCTGCCCTTTGCCCTTTTAGGGTTCTACTTAGATATCATTGAAATGCCCAGCTAGGATGATCGTTCAATGACTTCATTTGTACCAAGTAGAAAGAATATCAATCTCAACACCAAACAAAATCAAAGAATCTAGCTAATCTTAAAAAATCCAACTCAAGCCCAAAAAACAAAAATACATCTAAAATACCACTCAACAAAACCCTTACAAATATGTAGTCAAAGATAAAAGAGATGAGCAACCTATAGACCAAATATTTCTTAGTCAACTACTGCAAATATAGTCCTAGAAATAAGGTGGAGACCCTGCATTCAAACGCATCTTCATGAAATATGCCTTTAGATCAAATATGTTCTTCCCATTAATCTCGAACCCAATTTCTATCTATCCAATATTTGCTACATATCATGATAGAGGAATCATGACTTTTAATAATTAATAATATAAATAAAAAGAACTTTAGTACATGAATTATTGATTTTAAAGTTAGTTTAAAAAATAAAACTATAAATAAATAGTAACTATGATCATGAAGTGCATTGGAAAAGTTATCTTATTGAACTAGCTATTGAATTCAAAATTATTAAAAAATACTTCGCATGGCAATTCATCTAAGAGACATCCATAAAGTAAGGAATCAAAGAACTAATATAGTCAAGCAAGGTCATCATCATCATCATCATCATCATCATCATCATCATCATCATCATCATCATCATCATCATCATCATCATCATCATCATCATCATCAAGATCTTATCCCAATTAGGGGCCAGTCACATGAATGTTGTTCTTCTATTTTCCTCTATTAAGTGTCATGGCTTCATTTTGGCCCATAGTTTTTAAATCTTTTCTCACTACTTCTATCCACGTTCTTTTGAGCTTTGTCCTTTCCCTTTTAGAACCTTCAACTCTGATTGCCTCACTCCTTCTAATCGGTATCATTTTTAGTCTCTGTTGTAAATGTCCAAACCATTTAAGTCTAATCTCTATCATCTTGTTAATTTTTGGTGCCACTTCTAAGTTTGCTCTAATGTTTTCATTTCTATGTCTATCCACCCTTCTCAATCAAGTACGATCATACAAAGTCCAAATAGTAATTCAAGTTATTCTTATTATTTGAATGAATTGATGAATGCAGAGTTCTCCTCATTTATGCCACACCAAATGTTTAAAATGACGCTTAATATTCAAGAAAATTTGTTAAACTTGGGGAGAAAATTATAGAAAAAGTAATGATAGAAACTCAAAAATTTTGTGTGCAAAACTTTAAATTAAAATGGTCTCAAGCTAGAGAAGGAGAATGAAATTAAGTAAGATCAATGAGTTAGCAAACAACTTGTTGATATGAAATAAAACTATGTTCATATTTCAGGAATTTTTTTTTTTCTTTCCATGGTTAGAAATAGGATGCAACAAAGAAATAAAAGAACTTTTGAATGGTCAAGAGGCTATACTTTGATCCCTTATCCCTTTCCAATACCCCATTAATTTAAAATTACATTATAATATATTAAAGAATAAGCTATACGAATCTATTATTCAATCTAGGAACATTAGGATTATTGTAGAAAGAAAACCAAAACCAAAAATTTTCATTTATAGCAAAGTTAATATGTAACATCTCTAATTTTTGTACATTTTTCTACTGATGAATAAAATGAGATTTATCTTTCCAAAAATGAAAATGTATTAAGTGGCTAGGATGATAGAAATGAATGTCTTCCAATGCTTAGGAGATGAAAGGGAACTACAAATCCTTATAGCTAGAGCAAACATTCTCTAGGGAAGTGGGAATTCAAGGGTCTAGATATTGCAAAATGGATGAAGGTCTTGCTAAAATTAACATGGGACTAAAGAGGCTCAAATGAAAAACATAGGACATCTCACACCATGGACTTAAAGTCCACTTAGGACAACCCATGGTGGACAACATAGGGTGCAGAAAATCAATTGGGAATTAGAAATCACATTGGCCAAATTACTTAGGACATCTTAGGCTAAAAATAAGGGAATTTTAGTAAGAAGCCATGGGCTGTATTGGTGGTCAATGACTTGGACATCTTTCACCAAAAACCCAACTGCAAGAGATGAGTTCAAGTACATACCAACCAAATGTCTCATCCCTTTGGTGGAGTTTCCTAGTTGGCTTAGGACTCTTAATCTAGACTAAAAACTAGAACAAGTGCTAACCTACACGAAGTAGGTGGATTAGGACTCCTAGGCCAAAAAGGAAAGAGGGATTAGCTAGTCTCTAAATAGATGTCTAGCCTCCTTTAGAAAACATGGAAACAAGCAAGAAAGGAAGTGGGGAAAGGAAGGAAGGAGAGAAAGAAAAGAGGAAGCTGAGGAAATTCTACATGACTCTACTACAAGGTACGTGACCTTGAAGCTATGAAGTTTTTTCTAATTTTTCAATGTCTTTTTGCTTAGGGAAAACATGCCTCTCCTACCATTTTCATGCTAAAGAATGTGGTCTAAGATCATGGTTGAAACAAGGGAGTTTTTTTAGTACGTTTAGCTTAATTTTCAAATATCTTCTAATCCCTAGAAATAGACGTCTAAGTTCCCTGTCCAAACCTACTGTCTTGGATATTTTTCAATTGATTACTCATGCTATACATGTTGAGCAACATGATGCCATGATTCTCTCACTATTTCGATGAATGACTATGGTTAATATTAATGTGTTAAATATTGGTGTTTTATTCCATTTAAATCAATGAATTAGATGTCCAACATATTTATTATTTTAGGCATCTTTTCACTCAATTATCTGTGTGTATTTTAAAGGTTTTGAAGCTATGTTCACTCACTTCTTTAGAGCTTAAATTCAAGTCGAAATCCTTGTCCATGGGTGAGTAAGCATGCCTACATTTCATCATTTCTATGCTATTTAATGGTTCACTAATTTGAAAACTTTTATTTTTATTTTTATTTTTAATCTTTATTGATTCTATGTGATTTTGACCATTATTTAGCATAGGTTAAACTACTATTATGCATACTATTATTGATGTGTATGCCTTAGATCCAAAATCATAACCCTATTGCCAGAGCATAAATCCTAGGACATGTCATGCTACAATTGGTTCACTATTATGTTTATGCTTATAATGTGTTATTTCTACCTTAAACCTAAATTCTCATGCATGTGTGGACCTACTTGTTTAGGTGTCTATCATCCTAGAGATGCATGCTATAAGTTGAATGTTTATGTATGGTTGTATATATTGATCTAGGTGTCATGGTGAGTTATTGTGATGACCCAAGTCTTTAGAAATAGTTTTACTAAATAGTTTCAGAAAATTCTTAGGATTTTTTTTAAGACTTGAGAAAATATTCTATATAGTTTTTAATTTTTTTTTCTTTTTTTTTTTAAAAACCATTTCTTCAAATTCTAAGGTCATAAGTAGAACTCCACATTTGTCTAAGTAAAATAATCCATTAGATGAGCACAAATATAGGATTCACTGGTGACTGCCCAAACAAGCACATAACCATAAATTAAACATGAAATGAATCTCAAGTTCTTATTTCATGTCACGTAAACAATTCCTTGAAATAAAGTAACATAAAACTCTAATCTATTCCTCCATTCATGCTTCTTGTACTTTTGCCTTTTTTTGCATTTAAACCCTAATCGTCAGCTCTATTCCTCAGATGTACTACTTGAAAATGTTTTGGAGGTGAGTATAACTACTCACTTTAGAAAATTTTAAATTAGTTTTGAAAACATTCAACAATTTTTATTTTGATCTTTGAAAACCATGCACATCACAAATCCACATTCACAATCAATTTCTAACAATTATGCATAATCATTAATTTTCATCATCACTTGATCCAAATCACAAATCAAATGGCAACATCCTACCCTAATGCCATAAAGGTAATGGTTTGATCCTTGAGGATGACCAACATGAGAGCTCATGTCAACAACCACATCAGGGTTGTCGCTAAGTGGCACAATTATCCTACCATTGTTTCTAGTCTAACTCTCATGAACTACAATATTTTTAGGCTAGAACAAACTTTGGAGAACGACTGATATGTGAGATCCCATGTCCACAACAAAAGGCAACCATGCAAGTAGAGGAAAGCCCTTTTCAAACTATACTAATCTGAGGATACCAATAGATTATACCACTGCTCATGGGCAAGCGGGTTATACAAGAAGCCCATGACACATACATCTTGAAATATAGCATGAGTTATATACGATGTCATTCTTAAAGGTCAGAGGCTACCTGAATTTCCTAGCACAATACCTAGAGAGTCCAACTCTCTCTCCCACGATTAACTCTAGTGGCATAAACTCGCAAGCACATCAAATAGAGCATAATCACACTCATAAACTCTCATGAATTAGATGAATCTTTCCAGTGTACAATCACTACTTACTCATGAACTATCATGAGTCACACAAGTACCATCAAAGCATCATGCTATATATCACATCAAACATGGTGTATTTTACAATGAGAGATTCATATAAGCACATCACATTCATCTCATGTAACACATTCTATACCCATAATTCTTTAGATACTTCAACTCCCAACTTTTCATGATTTTGAATTTAGTTTGCAAAATATAGTGTTTGGTGTTTTCATTTAGTTCATGTCACAATTCTCCAAATTAAGCCCATCTATCAAAATCAATCCAATTGATAGTTATGTTACTTCTCCAATTCCAAGGCATACACATAGAAAATTGACATTTTTGGGCTTACTTTGAAATTTGATAATTTAAAAATCTACTTTCCAATTAATCTTTTTTTGATGTTATTTTCACTCCAAAGATACAAATATTACTAGAAAAGCACACCTAGAAACTAAGAATTGCATTTTTTATCAGTATATTCAAAGGCACTTAAATTCTCTACGTTTTCCAAGCTTTAACACAGTACTATAGGGTATTAAAAACAAGCTTGGAAACTTAGCCTTTGTAACTCATGACTTTTAAGCTTTTAACATGAGATAATTTTTTGAAAATGTTAAAAACTTATAAACACTTGTTTTTCCAAAATTTCATTGAAAAATCCATGCCAATCACTCTAGATCACATGACAATATAGGTGAAAAGTGATAAAAAGGTGGAAAAAAGTGGGAAAAGCAACAAAATTTGAAGGCTCTCATCCTATTGGTCTGTGTGCTAAATTATCATAATAATATTTTCCTTAATTATCTTTAAAATATCCCTTAAAATCTCAAGGTTAATTCTCTTGAATCTCCTCCGATCCTATCCTTCCATTTAGCTTAGCTTGATGGCTTACTTTGAAAGCTTCATTGTCTAAGCTTCATGGATGGCTTAGGAGGCTTCCTTGGCTTCAATCCTTGGCTTGAGTGGCTTGTACGATTTGGCTTGAATTCCTTAGCTTGCCACCTTCTTTTGTAGCTAGGATTGGATCATGATGGATAGTTATGCCATATTAGATTTTCATTTAAATTGTTGAATGTTATTATAATTGTCTTTTATTCCTTAGTAGATTTAATTATTTATTTTTACTTTAATGCTTATGTAATGGAAATTATATTGAAAATGTAATTACATGAAATTAGAATGGAAGGACATTTACATGGAATGAATGACATGAACTTAATGATAGTAAGGACCATAGTAGGTAGGATAATATAAGGAATATAAATTCCTTGGTCCAAATTAGGAGAATAATGAAACTCCATGAATGATATTTTAATGTTCATGGATTTAATTAAAATCAATTAGAAAGAGTACTTAGGGTTACATGCTCATAGGAGCCTTATAAAAGGTTGAGTTAAGGTCACCTTAGTGGATGATGAAGGTGGTGGTTAAGGGGGTTCTCTAATAGAGCCACGCTCTTCCCCCACCTTCCGTTGACATTTGTGAGGTCTAAACACTTCCTTACATGAGGATTGAAGTAACCACTTTGCGTTCAACCATTCAACTAGTAAGCCTCAGCCAATTTGGCATATGAGGAGCTGTCTAAACTTAGGATGTAAGCTACCCTCAACCAGTAAAACATTAACTGGTTGAGTAATAATAATAAGAGTATAAAAGGTTAGTAAATCATCTAATCTTAATAAAAATTGTAATCAAGATAAGGATAATCAGATAAGATCCAAAGGATCTTGAATTATAAAAAACAATAAGAATACTAATGTTGTATTATATTATGTATAGGTGGAAATTATGTATGTATATGTAGAAAAATGTAGATAGAGAACCCAAACCCTGGATCAAACATGATTCAAGAAAAAATTAGGGCATCCCTTATAGGAATACATACTTGTATAGAGAAATAACTTTATACGTATGGTTTGATAGATGTATGAATCCAAACCATGATGGGCAATGTGAAAGAATAACACTTGAGATGTATGAATCAAGATACTACTTTGAGGTAGGTGGATGTACAAGAATGTATTAAGGATTCATGTATATGCATACATAATCTTTTGTCTAGAATTATAGACCTTCACAATATAAGTATAATTGGTACCTTAGCATGATAATGATCCAATTAAGTGATCCAACCATATGATCCAACTAAGTGATCCAACCATATGATCTAACTAAGTGATCCAACCATATGATATCACTAAGTGATCCAACCTCATAATCTAATTCAATTGATCCTATCTAATGATCAAATCAAATGAGGTGAAAGTAATGAGATGTGAAGACTAAGAAAACCCTAAGAATAGGACATAGAAAACATTCTAGCCTTAGCTTAATAGACACATCATTTAATATGTACAATGTATTTTACATACAAGCATTATGTCTTGTGATTTTGTTTTACATAGTCCTAAGACTGGGGATGCTATGATAAGAAAATTATGAGGGTTTGGCCATTCGCTTCCTGAAACTTATATGATGGATACCATGACCAAAGAGAGGCTAAATGTTGAGTGGGACAATCATGGGAAGGCCACCACTGTGACAGCTAGGGTCCCCCTATGTGAACCTAAATTTGTTATTTTCACAGTTGGTATTAGTGGATTATTATACAGTTATCTGAGCACGTTGTACGGATTAAGACTGTGGCATAGTAGTCCTAATGTATTTTACATTATGATGCACATATAATAATCATAGTGTATTGCTATGGCACGATGAGATGCCACTAGATGAGTTCCTGGAAAGAAAATCCCCATATGAGGATTAGTTGAATATCGAATTCCTAAGGAGAAGTATAGTTAGGTGAAAGAACAAGTTTTGAGCAATCTTCACTATTTTAACTAATTTATCCTATACTACATAAATAATGTATATATACTCTATGTTGAGATAACTCATGAGTTGGTAACCATAATGGAATAATGACTGATGTATGTATTCTTATATTAGTGAAGTAGTATATTTTTGTATCCCCTACCAAGCATAGCTTGCTGAGGTATTGTAAATGTTTCAATGTTTACAGTACCTCAGATATAGAGGAGGGTTAGGAGCTCAAGACAGTAGAAGACTTAAGAAGATTTGGAAGAATAATCAAATAGAGTATACCCCTTGAAGACATGTATTTTTATTTGAAAGCATTGTATTGTATTGAGAGTTTTTCATGCATGGTGAGGTTTGAACTTTGGATTATGTAATTTGGACAAGTATTGTACCAATATCGGGCTGTACTGTGAACCACTGGATAGATTTTAGAATTTAATAAAAATATATTCCTTCAATGGAATTTTATCTTGTACAAAAATTCTACTTATGGTATGTATGAAGTGATGACTTGGGCTTTTCAAGAAATTTTTTTTAGAAAAGAACTTTTGCTATTTTGTTTTGCTAATTTTTCTTACTAAGGGCGCCTTGCCTTTGAAAATGTATTACAAAATGTGTTACAAAAACCTGGGTCGTCACAAGTATTAATTTAGTTTCCTTTGCTTTCTTTTTGTTATTTTAGTTTAGTTTAGTTTAAGTAGTTTTCATACATTAATTTCATAGCTTAGGTTTAATTGCTTTGATTTAGTTTGTTTAGATTTCTTTTAGTTTATTTCCTTGATTGGTAGGTTAGAGTAAAGCAACTTAATTTTAATTAACTCTAGTACATCATAAAGTCTTCCAGGGACAGACCCGTATATGTTGAGTCTATACTCCAATAGGGCTCCACACTTGTAGTAATTATTAGGACACATCATTATGAAGATAAATGTTTTGAGTTGGTTTCAGCATGTTTTAATGAATTGTTATAGTATGAGAGTTTTATTTTAAAACTAACCCAATGTATGATGTTTTCTAGGTCCTTAAAAAGGAATTCTTTTTCCTGGTTTAGCATTTTGGTTTTGATGTAAAACTACTGATTTTGAATGAGAATTCCATTTAAAAAATGGTGGTTTTGAAATCCAAGAGTTGGTGTGGAAGTGGGTTAATTTAAACCAAATTGGTCTTTGAGCATATAATAATGCCTAAAAAAATGGCATGTTTTGATGATTTTGAAACTATGTTATGCTTGATTTTGGCCTAAATTGTTCCATGGTTTGATGTTTTGAAAATGGTTTTTAGAATGAGATATCAGTAATTTGATTGGGCTTGAGGGTGAGTTGTGATGTACATTTTGGCTTGAAAACTAGCTATGTATAATTTTATATGCAAGATGAGTTTATTCACATGAGGTTTGCAAATTCTATATGGGTATAATGATATCCAAAATTTTCTCTATATGAGCTAGGCTACTTAGCCGAATTAGACTTATGCCAAGAGATTTTACATAGGTTGGCCCTTTAGTCTTAAACAACCAGAGGTGGTAGGGTATGTACTCCCTGGTCATCATGAGGGTACAGTGGTAGTCCCTTAAAGATGTTGAAGGAAACATGATGCAGCAGGTTGTGCATGAGCTTAGTTGAATCCCATTATATTTTGTTTTTGATTCTCTAGGTGGGCTTGATAAGAGTTTGATAGATGAACCCAGATAAGTACTCAAAATTGTATTGGTAGACATGCCAATGGGACTTTAGTAAAATTTGTAGGCATGAGAGTGTGCCTGGATGATTATTTTCATATTAGTACTTCAATAAGTTTAATGAATTTGACTATACCTGAATTATCAAGTTGATTATATGTTCTCTATAGATAAAGATGTATAGTTGCATCACTATGCAAATGAGGCGTAGATGCATTGCCCAAAATGACTACGTATGCTTTAACTGCATTAAGAATATGCTTTTAAATCATTTGTGAGTGCTTACTTGTTGTTATGTTAGTGATGTTTGAATTTGTAACTTTAGTTTTGTCTAGTGAGTATATTCGCATATACTCAACCTACCAAGAGTCCTCTAGATTAGTGTGGAAAAGCAATAGGTGAGTAGTGAGAAGTGAAGAACTTAGATAAAATCTACTGACAAAGTGAGACATCAGAAGCATTAAAGTTTAATTCTTTTATTTTGTTTTTGGATTATTGATGTAATAAAGCATTGAGTGCTAACATTTATCATTATAAATCTTTACATTTATAGTTGTTCCATGGATGACAATGCCCGTGTTTAAATCAAATGTTATGTATGTGATTCAAATGTGAGTCTAGATTTTTGTACTTGGAGTTAACATTAATGAATTTTGAAAATGTTTATTGAAAAAGATCCTAGTTTTTAATTTTTTTTAAAAATTTGGTAGTCGCTTTTGGGAAAGGAATTTTATAAAGAAAATTTGTATTTCAAAAACCCATGGTGTTACATAATAACCTACCAAAACTTCACTTTTCTTTGAAATTGACATATGACATCCTCTAATTAACTCTACGCTAGAGCCAAAATGAAGTTAGTAGATTCTAAAGAAATGAGCTTCAGGTTGTGTGTAAAGAAGATTTTACAAAGAAGATTTGTATTTCAAAAACCCATGGTGTTACGTAATAACCTACCAAAACTTCACTTTTCTTTGAAATTAACATATGTCATCCTCTAATTAACACCAAGTAGGAGTCAAAAGCAGTTAGCAGATTCTAAAGAAATGAACTTCAGGTTGTGTAGTCTGATGGAGCTGGATGAAGACAGATGGATGGGAGGTAGGAAAGAAAAGAGGTATGATGGGGATAATCTTTTCAGTGTTAGATTAGGTCCTCTTATGCCAAACAAATTGGCCTGTGGTGACTGCCCGATGGATCCCTTGCCCCACCTTGCAAAAGAAACTTTGAGTTATGTAGACTAGTTGTCAGGTCAGTATAAGGGGGTTGTGTCAGTGAGGGGTTGCAAGTAGAGTCCGATAGTTAAGGAAAGAGTGAAGAGGCAACTAGCACTTAGGAGAGCAAGTAAGGAGAATTTTTTGTGATTCATATTCGTTGAAAGTTATGAACATAAATTATAATGGTGAAAATCTTATTACATAGAACTTTGAAGTATTTCTCATTTTGGGTCCTCTATCTTTCAATTAACTTTCTACTCGAGGATTTTGAAGCACCCTAAATCCAAACAAATCATTATTAGTCTAAGAAATCCAATACAAGAGTTAACATTATCGAGAGTAATCATGAATTAATTAATTTGCATTATTCAAAATATTCATTCTCATAACATTTATATTGACTTGAATTTACAATACATTTCATAATTCATTACTTCATTGTTAAACCAATTATTAACATGTTTTATAATCTAATAATCAATTGATAATCAAATAGTAGCATGTTTCATAAATATCAATAATCTATTAATAAATAAAGTATTTACAATTATCCTTTATCATTTAAACAAGATAATCCAATTACATAAACCATACTCTACATAACAATTCTACCCATGCATAACTTACATGAAACTACACCCTCAATCATATATATATCATTAATCCACATATATGGAAATTGTTAAAAGTCATACAAAATAATGAATATACTCAATAAGAATTAACATTAATATTCCCAGACTATACTGGGTTTCAGAATCATACCCCTCATCATGTGGGGTTTATAATCATCCAGCCTCTATCGGTATATCAATATAATCCTCATGCCCCTCACTATACGGGGTCCACAATCCTCCAGCCACTACTAAGAAAACAATATAAAGCATATCATTATGCCACAACATATAAGGAATCTCATAATGTCATCATATAAGCACCATAGGGCATTAAATATAAGGACTACTATGCATGCAGTCTGAATCCATACAACGCACCCGGATAACTGCTTAATAATCCACCTATACAATCTTTAGTGGAAATCACAATATCCATGTCCGTATGGGAGAAGCATGGTTATCATAGTAGCGGCCTTCCCATAATTGCCCCACTCGACTTTTAGAAACACATAGTGCTTGATATCCATAACATAGTAAATTTTGGACAGCAGGTGGCCAAACCCTCTCAAGTCTCCTATCATAACATCTCCAAGCCTATGCCTGTCTAAAACAAAACTCTCAGGCCTCCATGCCCGGATGTAAAATAATCATAATAGTAGGCAATTTGCTTGTTCATATATTTCATAAACCAGAATAATATCCTCACTTATTTGGTGATAATCCACCAAGGATGTATCCTATAAACCTAGACTCATACATCATCAATACTGACATGGTACCCATGTACCATAAACATAATTTCACAATTCACATAC
Organism: Warburgia ugandensis; assembly: GCA_035236585.1. Lineage (NCBI taxonomy): Eukaryota > Viridiplantae > Streptophyta > Magnoliopsida > Canellales > Canellaceae > Warburgia > Warburgia ugandensis. Next base: position 53,598,029 of record CP141139.1, on the reverse strand, counting down.
ATGATGTACAAGTCATAAGCATCAATTATAACATGCAATTCTTTTAATTAACATTATTTTCATTATTGTAATTTAAAGCATGTCGAATATCAATCATACCATTTTAGTTTCATAATATCTATAATTAGAAATAAGATCATGTTTAGAACAAGCATCTTATTATTTAGTCTATTTGGCTTTTATGAAGTTCACTTTTAAAGGTTTTGAAGTGTTCATCCTTCTTCTTAAAGAATGTATTTGCAATGGCCAGGTTATATGACAAAGCAAAACTAAGGATAGTTTCCCCCATCCCATGTCATTTTCTAATACCATACCCTCCATGTATCATACCATACACTTCCTTTTCTTTTCCTACATGGCCATTTATGTCTGCTCTTATAAATATCCCCTTAGTGTTCGAAATTTCTTGCATGACTCCCTCCAAATCTTCTCAAAATTGTCTCTTGATTATATCTTCTGATCCTTCTTGTGGTATGTATGCACTTATAATATTTATGATCTAGTCTCCTAAAACACATTTTATTATTATAATTCTATCACTGATTTTTTAATGTCATCAACTTTATCTTTTAATTCTTTATCCACTATTATTCCTATGCCATTCCTGTTATTATCCTTTCCTATGTATTAGAGTTTATACCCATCGATTTCTCTAGTTTTAGCCCATTTTCACTTGGTTTCTTGGATATGAGCAATGTTGACTCTCCTATTTTTCATCGTATCTACTAACTCCAAATTCTTACCTATCAATGTCCCTATATTCTAGGTGGTGATACGAATCTTATGCTCTTGAGGTATCCTATTTAACAGGCCACTTCTCGACCTCCATGGCATGAACCCATGCCCACTTATCACTACACCTGGGTTTTGATGCAGTGGGTCACTTTCTAGGGGACAGTCGAGCAGCCCTTGCCCATTTTCTACAACACCTAAGATCTGATGTAGTATGTCACTTCTGGAGGAATGCCCTAGCAACCCTTCCCTATTTTTCACCGTACCCAAGATTCTATGTGGGGTGTCACTTACAGGGAATGCCCTAGCTAGATTGAATGTCAGTTTTTGATTCATGTCATGTTAAGGTTGCCATACTTTTATGAAGATGGAGATGATTTTCATTTCTTACATACAAACTAATATACAAATGCATATTTACTTGCAAGTAGGAAAAAAATAACAAAATCATCTTCAAATTCTTCCTTGCCAACTGGTACTTGATGTAAGACCCTCCTCCTTTTTCATCTAGGCTTAGGATTGGCATCGGCAGAGTTGCCAAATCTGATACATGTGACAAACTGGGTTTTTAAAACACATTTTTATAAATATTTGCAAAGGTATGGCCCTGATTTTGAAACTCTTTTAAAATACAAACAGTAGAAACATATTTTCTTTGAAATTGATTTGTTAAAAAACCTGAGTGCCACCTTAAATTACTTATCATACAGATATTTTTGTATAAAATAAAATTTCTATTGAATAACAATAGAAATACTTTTATTAAAATTAGGATTAATCTAGTGATTCACATACATAGCCTCGGTAGTCATTATGTACCTTGTCCAAATATTACAATCCAAATTACAAAACCAACAATACAATCTTCCTCAGAGTAAATACACTGAGTAGTAATTTGGTGATGATTATCCTCAAGTCTGGAGCTTTTAATCTTCCTTAACTATATCTGAGATATTGTAAACATTCAAACATTTACAATATCTCAGCAACCTATACTTGATAGGGGATTCAAGAAATATATTCAATATATATCAAAATCAATAATTCTTTATATCCATGATATAAATCAATTTATACATTGAATAAAATTTTTATCCTTCATTCATCATATGAAATATATGTATATACTACATATAAATAAAATTATTTAAAATTGTGAATATAGTCAATATCATCAATAATATCTCATTTTCAAACTGATTTTAATATTAGCACTAGGTATTAATATATAATCATACCATATTGGGAATCATCTTCCAATACAACAGCAGTAATAACTTTACTGGGCATCTCATCATGCATTAAAACAAGGCATCTCATCATGCCATAACATAAAGCATCTCATCACGCCATAATCAATTGCATCATAATGCAAAATAATCTCAAGGACTACCATGCTTGCAGTATCAATTCGTACAACTTCCCGGATAACTGCTTAATACACTATTGAAACCATTGTGGAAAATACTGATCCCTATTCGTATGGGGGGGGAATCACGGCTGTCACTGTGGCAATCTTCCCATAATTGCCCCACCTAAAGTTTTGCCTCTCTTTGGGCACAATATCATCATAATAATCAGTTTCGGAGAGCGGGTGGCCAAACCCTCATAACTCTCCTAGCATTGGCATTCTCAGGCATAAGCCTATCTTAAAACTAAACCACAAGCCTCCATGCTTGTATGGAAAATAATATTTCATACTTACAGATTGTGTGTCTGGTTATAATAGGACATGCATATAACTCAATTCCTTAAGATTTGGGGGTTCAACTTATATAGTTCAAATCTTCTCATTCTACCCATTAAGTAATTTCATAATTACTTAATCAATCCCTTTGTATTTATTTCCACATCATTTGTTCCCTTAAGTAATATCATAATTACTTAATCAATCACTTTATATTCATTTCAACATCATTTGTTAATTCATACACAATTCTAAGGCAATTATAATCAATCTACAATTATTAGGATAAGATCATGTGTAAAATACATGTATCTTCTATATTGAATATATTCTTAAGATCCACCTACATTTACTTTCAACCATCTATCATCCCATTGATCTTGATCACCATATCCTTCATGTATCTGTCAAATCATATATATACAGTCATTCTTCAACTCATTTATACTTCCTTGTTGATCTTTGGATCATCCTTACATAGGATGATTTGGATCTTTTTCCTTGGATAATATTGATCAAGGTCTAATCTATTGATATATATATTTAAATCTAACATTCATACTAATTAAAAAGCATACATACTAACACAATATTATGTTTCTTATTATTCTTGATCATTCAAGATCTCCCTACGGATCTTGTTTGATCTTTGATTATCTTAATTATCATTTTTATTAGGATTAGATAGTTTACTATCCTTTTATGATCTTATTATTATTCAACCAGTTAATGTGTTACTGGTTGAAGACAGTTTATTTCTTTCCTAACACTAGATAGCTCCTCCTTATTTCAGAATTGACTAATGCTTACCAGTTAAAAGCTACTCACAGAGTGGTTAATTCAATCCTCATGTAAGGAGGCGTTTAGACCTCATAAATGTTGTCAGAAGGTGGGGGAAGAGCAAGACACTATTAGAGAACCCCCTTAACCACCATGTTCAACATTTACTGAGGTGACCTTAGATCAACCTTCATAAGGTTCCCATGAGCATTAAACCCTAAGTACTCTTGCTATTTGATTTTAATTAAATCCATGAATATTTAAAATGTCATTTATGGGGTTTATTATTCTTCTAATTTGGGCCAAGGAAATGATATTCCTTAAATTATCCTACTAACTATAACCCTTACTATCATTAAGTCCATGTCCATATTCATTGTAAATGTTCATCAATATCTATTTTCATTTAATTACATTTTCCTTGTAACTTATATAACATGAACAATTAAAGTGTAAATAAATAAATCTTACAATTAAATCTACTAAGCAAATAAAAGAACATTTACAATAATTCACATGCTCATTTGAATACATCATATTTATTAAATTTGATCAATTGATCATATTTTGATTTCTATTTCAGTTTAGATCTTGATCTTTCATTTTTATTCAGATCTATCACATTATCTTAATGTGACATCATAACTAGATCATTAATTCATCTCATCAAATGATTTGATCTTTCTTGATGCAACATATCATGAAGATATTAAGTCATTTTATCAAAATTAAGGCATAGATCTCAATCTATCCCAAATTAGCCACATCAGGTCATTCATTTCTCATGATCTTATCGTTAGATCATCATCCATACTAATTTTAATGGTCTGATCATGCTTGGATACTCAGATCAAGTAGATCTATGATCATTTTTAAGATTTCTCTTCCATTAAGGTTAAATTTCTTAATTCATCCTAGATCAGTCACATCTAACTCATGATTTCATGTTCATTTATCACTAGATCACTAATTGATCAAAAATCCAAGGTTTGATCATGTTAGATTTGACTGATCTTGGGAATTAGTACCTCTTTTTGTAATTTATGGAATTTTATAGTGAATAAAACCTAAAATTTATGTTTCCATTAGATTCTACTCTTGATTTGGAGTAAAAATGTGCTCTGAATTAGATTTTTAATTTTTTTGATCAAAACAAGGGCCTAGATTCAATCTGGGCTCATAGATCGATGGATCGATTAGCAGCCCACCCCTGCCATGTTCCACTAGTGATAGTCGGTGTGCAGGGAGGGTGACTTGGGATAGGCTGGACGGTCCGATCTACACCATTGGATCACCCATTCCCCGATCCTCCCTGATTTGACCATGTTAAGGGCCCAGATTTTATCCCCTAAGGTTTTTAGCCCCCAACGTCTCATCCAATGGCTCAAATCTCTGATTTGAGCTACGTATAGGTGGTTTCCCACTAGGGTTCATCGGATCTGTTTCATCAATGAACCACTCACCGGTGAAGCATATTCAATGGTGAGTCCTCAGGGGTTTGGTTGGAAAATAGAGGGGAAAAGGAGGTTACCTACCTGGATTTGGTTTGGAGCAGAGAAATGAGTTGGAGAGAGGGTTTCTTCCTAGATTTTTGAAGTGCTCGCCGGATGGCTAGGGTCTTTGTAAATTCTTGTAGCTAGAGTGCTTGCCGATGTTGGGGAAATGAAATGGAAGAGGAGTTTTGAAGAGGAAGGCAAGGGGAACCGGAATTTGGGTTCCAGTTTCGGTGATTTGGTCGGAAAGGGGAGTTCTATGGAGGAATTGTCGGGTTGGGGAAAAACCTTAGCCGATAGTTCTTTGAACGTGTCAGGCAGGAAGGCGAGTCCGGGGACATGCTAGCCTAGGATAGGCTGGTTTCTATGACAGGCAAATGTGGGGACTGTTGCTTTGGTTGGAAAGAGAGGAGAGAGAAAAGAAAGGAAAAAAAGAAAAGAAAAAGAAAGAAAATAATAGAAAAAGAGAGGGAAATCGGAGGAAAGAGAGAGGGAGAGAGTCTTGGAATCTGTGGAATTTCATGGAGATTGTAGGAGGGATATTTGTGAATTATTTTAATTATTTTAATTTTAAATGATTTTTCACTTTTCTTATAAAATTAAAATCATATTCCTCATCATGTTTATTCTTCATCATTGATATTCCCTGAGTTAGCTCCACTAACTCACCTAACTTTTTGTGACCCTACATAAAAATGAAATGACCTTTTTACCCTTATCAGTAAATGTAAATTTACAAAACTAAGAAAAATAGGAAATTTTCACCCGAGCTCAGATTTCAACATGCTTACGATCATTCTGATTGGTTTCCTATAAATGATTTCAAATATCTATGTTTCAAGATCTGATTCTTTTTCTAAAAATTAATATTATAGTAAATATAATATTCTACCTCAATTTTTGTAAAAATTCCAAATAATTCCAAAAAAATTGGGGTTTTCACATTTTCCCCCCTTATAGAAATTTCATCCTCGAAATTTAATATAATAACTCTCTTATGAGTTATCATCATCTCATTTATAATTTTTCTCCTATAGTTTGTTTTGTGAAGTATGGATACTTAAGGAAATCTTTTATTCCCATTTTGATTCATCAATGATATTACCTTTTCCTTAATGGTATACTTATCAAAGTCATATAACTTGTTGGATAATTTTGCCATCCAGGCTAAATCATAACTACTAACCTGACATTTTCTATTATTTCAAAATGTCTAATTCATCTGAGTAATCCTCTTGTTCATATTTTACATTTTCTTTGGCTGGTGTCATCAATCTTTACCTTACCTATCGGTAATTCTCATCATATTGTTACTCCCCATTTCATTCAATAGAAATACTCTTTAATATGTCTTTCAAGGTATGGATAGTTCTTTGACTATCAACCAAAGATAATTCATTGTATTAAATTTCAATTGAATTAACTAATTTTCTTTGTATAATCTTCCAATATTGGTAAGTAAATATTTCATCTCAATGCTAAATATTCATGCTTACAAATCTCATTTTCTTCAAAATAAAAAAATAAAATTTTTTGCTGAGGATATTTCTTTCCTCAAATTTTCACTATCATCTTGTCATAACTTTTGTAAACTCTCTTCTTTTAATATCACTGAGTCATATCAATATTCTTGAATTTCTCATAATCAGTGATTTACTTTTTTACTGTATATGTAACACCATTGTTACAAATTCTAAAATGTATACTTGAAAATCATATAAAGCATCCATAATGACTTTTCTATATCCTTTCTAAGTTCTAATATGAAATAATAACTCTCTTAACTCCAATTAAGGATCAACATCAATATTATCCTCAGAATTCATAAGTCATAGAAATTTACTTACTCTAGCTATTCTTTACACTTACCAAATTTGGTAAACATTTTAATTCATGATGTTTCAAAGTAAATCCATATATCTTCAATACATACTACTTCTCATTTATCCAAGAAAACTTTCCTTCATCAAATTCATAAATATCATTTATCCCAAAAGTATAACTCAAATTTATATTGAGTTTTGAATGATGTCTTTCATTTCTAACTCATATTTTGTGATAATTTCGGTTACTTAACCTCCTCAATAACATTATTCAACATTTTAATCAATGCATAATCACAATAATCTATCCTTTTTTTGATAATACTTGTGTTCTCCAAAATAACTTATTTGGTCAAATAAATCCTCTGTATAATAGTCCTTGACTGTTCAACTTATTCAGATCAATTGATGCCATCTTCTAAAATATCATAAATAATTGAGTTATAATAAGTAATAATTCAATAATAACTAAATCTCATATTAGATTGAAAATCTTGAAAATTTCTCAATATATCTTGAAATTTTCTAGCTATATCATTCTCCATAATATATAATCACCACATTTATCCAAAATGCTTGACTTTCAAAACCATGTGTTTAGCTTCCTATATTTGTTTACAGGGTCTTATTTCTTATATACCATGACCGTTTCCTCATCAATGTGAAAAATGTATTTTTCTTCTTAATATACCAAAATCAATCATATCAGTAGTACAAGATCCATATTCATCTTAATTCTGATGAAGGCTTGTGCTAACTCATCCATTGAGTTATCTTAGTAAATTCATATTTGATGTACAAGATGTATGGAGTATGATCTCATTGTGAACCATTTACTATCATGGTTAACTTGTTTTTCTAAAAAATTTGGGATTGTAATTTTTCACTTTCACTATGCTTCTTTGTCTTATTTATCTCTAAATTTTTTCTCAAGTGTAAAACAATCATTCCTTCTTTCTCTAAAAATTAATCATCTATTTATCAAATTTTTTCTCCCTTACTGATTTTGGAGAGAAATACTCACTATTTCCTTGAATTATTCTCAAGTAATATCATTTCTATTTCTAATATCGATTCTTCAGAAATTTCAGTTTTACCTTTCTTATAAAGGTTGAAAATTTTCTTACCCTTGCCAACTCATTGACTGGAGTTATCACATCTAAGTTATACCTCAAATCTTTCATTGGTACATTTATAATTGATGCAGATTCTTAGGAGATAAAAGAGTGTATAGATCCATAATCAAATAACACTTTTGAATAGTTATCAGATATAAACAAAGTACCTTCAATCACCACATTTGAGGTTTGGACTTGACCGTTAGTAATATCAAATATCCTCCCTTGCTGTCTAGAGACATTATGTGGTTTTGCATCCTTGATTGCCAGTTGTTTATTGCAATTATTTTCAATGTGTCCTAGTTTCCCACATTTATAACACTGGATTAGAGGTAATTATTGTATTGGATTAGGGCATTTACTCCCAGGGTGGAATCTTCTACACTTGGGATAATGCCTATGATTTTGTCCAAAGGTGGGATTTCTTTGAATTCTTGGTGGTTGAAATTATTCATGGGCCGCTTGCCTTTCTTAAAAGGTCTTGGATTAAAGTTTCCCATCTCTCCTCTTTTCCCATTTTGATTTTGCTTAAAATCCTCCTCAAATCTGGAGGCCATTTCTATGCCTTCTACTAAAGTCGTGGGTTTGGTATCCAACACCTTTGTTCTCAATCCTGGATTAAGTGGTCTTAGGAATCTACCAGTAGTTTGCTATTCGTACCATAGATATGTGGTGTAAACCTCTTCAACTATATGAATTTATTTTCAAACTCTACAACAGACATACTCCCTTGTTGTAGATCGAGGAATTCTTTTTCCTTTCTTGCTTGAACATGAAGAGGAAAATATTTCTTGTTGGAAACCTCTTTAAATTCTTCCCAAAAGATATTTTCTACGTTAGAAAAGAAATTCCTCTTTGCTGATCTCCACCAGAAGGCAACTTCTCATTTCAAAATATAAGTGGTCATCTTGACTTTTACCTCTTCTAGAGTTCGTAAGACTTCAAAAGTTGTCTCAACTTCATATATCCATTCTTCAGCTTTTTCAGCATCACCCTTTCCATTATAACATATCACCATTTTCTGAAATCTTTCCACCATTTTGTCTAACTTCTCCGATGATAATTGAGAATTTCCAGTTACTCCCATAGGTATAGGTGAAGAATGATCTTGTATTGGTGTTGGAGTATTATTTCTTTGAATAGGTGTGTTGAGCCCTACTTCATGCTGAGTTGGAGTTGGTGCACTTTATACTGCTACAGGCTATATATGTGCTTAAGGTTGTTGAAGATGGGGAAGAAGACCCTGCAGTACTCTTGTTCTAATTTCCTCAACATTATTTTCTTGAGATGTATTCTCCATATTGGAATCACTAGTCCTCTAAGACGTCCTCCTAGTTCTCTTAGGTGGCATCTGCTCATAAATCAAAATTTCTATATAAACACTCTATTTAACTAATTCTATCCTAACCTAAATTTGGATGTCATCTTAATATTGGACATATAGGGGTTGCAAGTGACTGGATGAACTGCTTTGATACTAACTGTGATGACCTAGGCTTTTAAAACATATTTTCATAAATATTTGCAAAGGTAGGTCCCTGATTTTGAAACTCTTTTAAAATACAAACAACAGAAACATATTTTCTCTAAAATTGATTTGTCAAAAACCTAAGTGGCACCTCAAATTACTTATCATACATATATTTTTGTATAAAATAAAATTTCTCTTGAATAACAATAGAAATACTTTTATTAAAACTAGGATCAATCCAGTGCTTCACATACATAGCCCCTGTAGTCATTGCGTACCTTGTCCAAATATTACATAGCCTTGGTAATCAATCTTCCTTAACTGTATCTGAGATATTGTAAATATTCAAACATTTACAATATCTCAACAACCTATGCTTAATAGGGGATTTAAGAACTATATTCAATATATCTCAAAATCAATAATTATTTATATCCATGATTTAAATCAATTTATACATTGAATAAAATTTGTATCCTTCATTCATCATATGAATTATGTATATACCACATATAAATAAAACCATTTAAAATTGTGAATATAGTCAATATCATCAATAATATCTCATTTCCAAACTAATTTCAATATTAACACTAAGTGTTAATATATAATCATACCATATTGGGAATCATCTTCCAATACAACATCGCTAATAACTTTTACTAGGCATCTCATCATGCCATAAAATAAGGCATCTCATCATGCCATAATCAATTGCATCATAATGTAAAATAATCTCAAGGACTAACATGCTTGCAATCTTAATCCTTACAGCGTGTCCAGATAACTGCTTAATACTCTACTAATACCATGGTGGAAAATATAGATCCATGTTCGTATGGGGGGAACCATGGCTGTCACAATGGTGGCCTTCCCATAATTGCCCCACTTGATGTTTTGCCTCTCTTTGGGTACGATATCATCATCATAATCAGTTTTGGAGAGTGATGGCCAAACCCTCATAACTCTCCTAGCATTGGCATCCCTAGGCATAAGCCTATCTAAAAACAAAACCACAAGCCTCCTTGCTTGTATGGAAAATAATATTTCATACTTACATATTGTGTGTCTGGTTATAATATGACATGCATATAACTCATTTCCTTAAGATTTGGGGGTCCAACTTATATAGTTTAAATCTTCTCATTCTACCCATTAAGTAATTCATACTTACTTAATCAATCCCTTTGTATTCATTTCCACATCATTTGTTGCCGTAAGTAATTTCATAATTACTTAATCAATCACATTGTATTCATTTCAACATCATTTGTTGATTCATACACAATTATAAGGCAATTATAATCAATCTATAATTATCAAGATAAGATCATGTGTAAAATACATGTATCTTTTATATTGAATATATTCTTAAGGTCTACCTAGCTTAACTTTCAACAATCCATCATCCCATCATCCCATTGATCTTGATCATCATATCCTTCATATATCTGTTAAATCATATATATATATATAGTCATTCCTCAACTCATTTATACTTCCAGGTTGTTCTTTTGATCATCCTTACATAGGATAATTTTGATTTTTTTCGTTGGATCATATTGATCAAGGTCTAATCTATTGATCTATATTTAAATCTAACATTCATACTAATTAAAAATCATGCATACTAACACAATATTATGTTTCTTATTATTCTTAATCATTCAAGATCTTCGTATGGATCTTGTTTGATCTTTGAGAAAAGAAAATAAAAAATGAAAAGAAAAAGAAAGAAAAAAGAGAGAAAGAGAGGGAAAGAGGAGGAAAGAGAGAGGAGG